>OX419716.1:11430461-13830461 GCA_948474765.1 Patella depressa
CGCCCTTCTGCACTGACTGGGTTAATGAAGACGAGCAGTGTGTACTATGTGGGAAATTTTTACGGCCTACTGTTAATCGAATTCTAACTATCTACGGTTCTTTTACGTGCATGCCAATGTACATCCAGTAACTCGGATTTGTCGTTCGATGTAACCCGGGGCGGGGGGGGGGGGTAATCAACTATTCACGTACGACACTCAGTGGAAACCACGAGGTTGTTTTAGAGAAATTCGAACTTGTTGAACGGAATAACCGAAATCAACTGATTTCAATAATTCGCTCGAGCGCAGGAGGAGCAAATCGGATAACCCGCGAGATTTCAGAGGTGTCCATATTCCGTCCAATACCAGCGGATAAACAGCCAGTCAAAATATATACAAAATGCAGTGATCGACAATTTTATTTCTGAACCAAATTAAATAGACGTCTTGTTATTTTAAAAACCACCCATTAAATAATGACAATAGATGTCTATTGATTTTATAACACAAATTACAATAACTAAAACTGTGCAAGTGATTGATCAATAATTCATTAAGTTACCGGTGATAAAAACAAAATTTACAAAAGAACGTAACTAAATAATGAATCCCTGCCGATCTCACATAAAGTGATTTCAAAATAATTCAAGTATCTAAAAAAAACCCACTTTTTCTATGGATTTATTTTATTATCATAAAGGGCGGGTTGGATGGCCGAATGATTAGCGCGTACGCGGTGCATCATAAGATCTGCCATTGAATCAACTAGCGTGGTTTCGATTCCCCGGTTGTACGTGACAAGGTGCCAAGAAGTAGGGCCGCCTGTCCAATCTCGACGGATTTCTTCGGGTCCTACAGTTTCCCCAAATTGTTAAAGATCCTTACGCACAAGCAAGATCCTTACGCACAAGCGAATTATTGAAATACAACTGAACCATAAGTTAGTTCCGAAATGACCCCCCCCCCCCTCTCTCTCTCTGCCTCTCTCCTCTGTCTCTCTCTGTCTCTCTCTCAGGCCCATAAACAACTCTGTTGTCTATAGCGCCATATAATCGGTTAACGTTATAAGTGCATTTTTTCAAAAAGTAATACGTTTAAAATTAATTCAAATAAAGCCTTGTTTAAGAATATTCTTTTTAATCCTATAATCGACTCTTGTCAGTTAAGAAATTGAGGAAACCCCCCAGAAACATGACAATGTAGTAAACCTTACCCATGAATTGAAGATTTGTCTCAAATTTCGCACTCGCCCAACACGCCTTATGAAACTCTTTACGTACACGCCGCTTCAAATCTTCCTTGCAACTTACAAAACTCTCAACTCAATAAAAGTGTAATGTGAATAAGGTTGATGTGTTATGACAGTTAGTTGTACAGGATATGCAAATGACTATATAACTACCCAACTTTAATATATAACCACATTATGCAGTTAGCATTAATAACGCAGCCAGCAAGAAGTAAACAAAGCCATTTATACCCGCTTACTACACGTTCTTATAACGAAAATAAATTCATCCACGAAACCTGGACGTGCGCGACCTTTCTTAAAGGACATGTATGCATTTTCTTCTTGATGAAAACACATAATTTTACGTTATAGAGAATCTGGTGGGCCTTTTGCACGCAGAGTTCCATCTACTACATACGCTTTTGCAGTTGATGATTTACCGTAAAAAATGTGATATTATCGTGACAATTGAGGCTACAGTGTTCTGACGATGATAATGCGGCTCGGAGTGAAGAAATTTTACAACAATTTTCAACAAAGTCCCTTTTCATTATCTATTTGTTAATTATTATAGCGAGAACTGTCAGCTCTTTATTTAATATTCCCTAATGCCCCTGTAACTAAACCTAATTGAAAACCACGAATATTTGTACCGAAGAACACCCATAAACTTCCACAATAATGGAGACACGTAAGTACTTAAGAAACCCCATAACATTTCTTAATAACGTAAGCCAATAAACTGTCTTGCTGAATGGGAAATTCCCCGAGCGGTAAAAGACTGAAATCATGAATGCCATTATCCTCGAGGCAAACACAGAATTAGCTGGTACAAGCATAGTTACCAGTCTAATTAATCAGTATTTCAAATGTTCACGATGTTATTGCTGTTGCCTGCATCTTTCATCATTACAAATCAACTTGGACACAGAGCCTAACAGCCATAAATAGAGAGAGTGGCCAACCGCGATATTGTGATGAAAGCATGTGTTATAAGTTTAATAGAACATTTAAAATATCAAATTTCTTAATTTCCTTTGAATTCAAATGACCCTGCAATTGTCTACACGAAGATCTGACCGGTTGTAGTTGAAGGTCGCGTCGGGGGTCATACGAGCGGGGTTTGGCCCTATGACGTCAGACATTACTTAATCAATCAGCATTGATGTTTTTAGTGGTTTATCCACAGTTCCGTGCATCACACGCCAAGAACTTACCGTAACAGACCGTTTCATTGGCTAATACCCCACTTCAACCAGAACACCGGTAATATAACAACTCTTCCAGATCCTAGTGTAGTAAAGAAAAGTAAAACGGAATTTTGAACTATAAAAAAACGAAACGAATCGGGATCAGTGTTTTAATCCGATTGATATGGATGACATGCCAGTTAGTGCTAGGTATTGTCACCGCAGTCGTGATTCATAACCAGGTCAGCATTTAACAAGACAACAACAGGATAAGTGAATAATTTATATTTTGAGCCCTGCAGACATCGAAGAAATAAAATTGCTTTATATCACGATATTGCGGTGAACCAAACTAACAACCAAACAATTTAAGAGCGTGTGTGTGACATGTATAATTAAGAGTGCCAGATCACTCACTGAAGGAACAAAAAAAAACCGGAATCGCGATACATGTGTACATTGATGCAGCGAATCGTGAAAAAGGCCTACTTGCTGTTTTTTTTCTTATTCTGCCAAATTCTTCCACGAGATCGTGAAAGTTGATCACGTGTCGGGATTGGTTTTGCTTCAATTTCATTTTACTTCGGTCAAGTTTGGGTCAAGTTTGTGCTTAAACTGATTAACATGCTTATAAGTAATTACTTTAATCAAGTTCAATCAACTGTAGGTATTGATTACTATCCGTATTGGGTAGATGAAATAAGATGAATTGAGTTTAACGTTTCATCAAGGCGACACTTTGGTGACCAACACAGAGTCAATTCTTATGTAGCTATGGAAGCGGCATGGGGAGAATTTTGGAACAGCAGTAACTAATCTCAACACTGTGTTTGCAAAATATAAGAGGTGGGTGGGGTGGAGTGGGGGTTTATGATACCAGAGCATTTGTTTTACACATTGGCACATCGGTCCACTAACTCTAACTAGCCCGAGTTTACGACTTTTTCTCAACTTCAATCACTGTTTATGAGAAATATATTTGATCCAAAAACACAAAACTTCGCACATAGTTTCTTATTGATGTATTTGATATATTAAAAACATCAAAAGTTTTATAAAGGGCTATATATCAATACAAATAAGGCAAACAATTTTGAGTAAAGTTTTATCTTAAGCTTGGGAATGCTTTGTAAACTCGGGTCCTGTTCCAACGATAACACAACACGCTACATATGATCTTAAAACCATCATACACCCCCCCCCCCCGAATTCATGTCTTATTTTAATGGTTATCGTCCACCAGAGCCTCCTGCCCCTGGGCCTCCCCTCGGGGGCGTCGAATTTAAACCCCTAAGCCTTATATGATACAGATCGCTGTAGAAGGTTGTTCTTGGTTTAACTCAATGGTTCTCAACCTTTTTTGCCAACGGCACACTTTGGAACACACGAAAAAAATAGCGGCACACCTGGCTAAATATATATGAAGAATATTTGAAGTTTTCAAAATAAAAACATGGTAAGTTATAGACGGAATACAATCGTAGATAGAGATTGGTCAAAGAAACATAGAATGAATCAAACTAAAGAAAGAAAAGAACAGTCAAATGGCTGGCCTCTGGAGTGAGACATTTATTTGGTGTGTCGTTCAAAATTTCGCGGCACACCGTTTTGCTGGTTGAGAACCACTGGTTTAACTCCACGAAAAGATTGTTTTGCTATGACATCAAAAGCTCAGGTCAGTGCAGTAAAGCTGGACGTTAAACCCCATTTCATTTCACATTAGCGTCAAATATACTGTAATTAACTGCTAACCTTTTCATTGATATATTAAATACATCTTTACTAGATTAACTCTCCAACAGAGTGTGAAATTTCTGATTAAATCATTAAAATTCTTCAGGTACTACTCAATCCTGTGGAATCAAATCTCAATAAATAATATGGATTCAGACTGTTAGGCACTACTCAATACTGTGGAATCAAATCTCAATAAATAATATGGCTTCAGACTGTTGTCTGTTTGAACGAGTACATTTCACGCTCAAATGAAAAGTGGCTCCTTGTCACATCCATCATCTTAAGTGAATACAGTTATTTATGTCTTGGAAGAAAAATAGAGTAGCTAACGTCGCGTGACCATGTTACGTCAGAATTGCGAATAAAAATATATTTCTATTTTTTTTCGGGTAGTTTTAGTACACAATGATCTGAAAATTCAAGGCCAGACTGTGGACTTTTTTGTTGATTTTATTAAATTCAATCATAAATTGAGTCAAATCAATTCAGAATTTACAGACTAACTGCATTTACCTCATATATATTTAAAGCTGGAACAGTATATATATATAAATCTAGCTGTTTTTATTTTTACTACGTTCATGAACCCTAACTTGACGTCAAAACAAAAGTACACACACGAAGGAGATAATTTCTTAAATAGCTTAGCACCTATCTAAACAAGCTTATTTCATTCCAGGAGTGGAGGGGTCTTTTAAAGACATCAATATTGATACACAGAAGACGATAGGAAAAAAAATCACTTTGATTATCTGTATGACATTTTAACGTCCTCAAAAGAAATTAAACGAAATGTGGTTTAACGTCCTACTAGTCTCACGTACGACGACTGACATATACGCCATGCAGTATTCTATGAGTGATACTACTTTTGATAGAATCTCGAATGTCAAGGGTTCTCATTCGTGCACGCCAACAGGCCTTAGTATCTACAGGGGAGGTGTGTAACAGGCCTTATTATCTACAGATGAGACGTATAACAGGCTTAGTATCTACAGGGGAGGTGTGTAACAGACCTTATTATTTACAGGTGAGGCGTGTAACAGGCCTTAGTATTTACAGGGGAGGTGTGTAACAGACCTTATTATCTACAGGTGAGGCGTGTACCAGACCTTATTATCTATAGATGAGGAGTGTAACAAGCCTTGTATCTACAGGTGAGGGGTGTACCAGACCTTATTATCTACAGATGGGGGTGTAACAAGCCTTGTATCTACAAGCGAGGAGTGTAACGGGCCTTATTATCTACAGGACACGCGTTAGACGACTCCGCATCTCAAACAACCTTACGACTGCTCAACACATACTGGATATGTACGAATAGATCAAATATATAATCTTATATTACAAAACCATACACCCCCGGCCACAAACGAACAAAGACTCGAGACATTAAATATTAAATTTACAATAATTTTGTCAAAAATTCTGACTAGATTATTGTTAATTTAATATTTCAATGACTCACGTCACCGACCATTGTATGAAATGGGTCCTTACGTCCACTCGGCATTTCAGGTCCAACCTATTTCAAGAATTCGCCTGCTTGTAAGGGGTCTTTGTCTAGTAAAAGATTGGAAACGTGCTCCCCCGTGAAAAGCTGAATTGTATATAAATACATTATTATTCACGTCTGCTTCAGATGACTACATACAAATCTTTATTAACACTTTAGGCTACTGAAAGCGGTGTACACAGTGATGTGGGTTGTAGCAGGTTACTTTGACAAAATATACCAAGTTCACCATGACACTATTATGACATTATTTATTCTTTCCTGCTCCCTTCCTTCTTCAAGAGAAGACATTAGCAGTCTAGTAGGTCACATAATGATCGAAATGGAATGAGGTTTAATGTCTTTATTTTCTGCCCCGACGGACATACGCCCGCCATCTAATGTGTAATGTGGGCAATTTTGCCCAGACAGCGGCACTACGAACTACTCTTATATCGAATTCCAACTGCCATGGAATCGTTAACGTGCCCGGCAATGACTGTAAGGTGTGCCCTGCCCAGCCCCCCCCCACCGTTCTACACCACTAACAAGGGAGAAATCCCAATCCCTTCGTTTATATATTTCCAAGCTCCACCCCCAAATGATGATTGACAGGATTTGTTAGAAAAAAATGCTGCCGATTTCTCGACAACTAGGCATCGACTCGTGGAATAAGTTATAAATCATTGGTCCTTGGAACATTTTCCACATCTTGACATCAAAAGTTCATTCGAAAACAGTCGAATTGATGATTTACCGGGAACTACTTTCTGGTGCACAATGTGAGTGATTTGGCTAAATACGTTAAATTTCGGAAGTATCCGAGACATTCAAAATCTAAATGAAACTTCTCGGACAACTCGGATCCTTGGAACATTTTTCACATCTTGACATCAAAAGTTCATTCGAAAACAGTCGAATTGATGATTTACCGGTAACTACTTTTTGGCGCACAATGTGAGTGATTTGGCTAAATATGGAAAGATACATCACGTGACATTCATAATCTAAATGAAATTTCTCGGACAACTCAGGTCCTTGATGATTTACCGGGAACTACTTTTTGGCGCACAATGTGAGTGATTTTGCTAAATAGGTTAAATTTCGGAAGTGACCGATGGAAAATTACATCACGTGACATTCAAAATCTAAATCAGGGATCGAACACGAGACAATCAGGTTAGCGAGACGACGTTTTACACACCGAGTCACCACGGCCCCCAAACATGTTGTTCAAAACTAAGATATTTCAACGATCCGTTTAAGAAACTGAAGACAGTGGAACAAAACTTGAATAAAGGCAAAAAGATAATTTACTACAGAACACACTACAGAATACATTTTTTCCCCTTTAAATTATTTAGCATACATCTGTAGGAAAAATTATGAGATTTGCACTACAGAATATTTGGGGCCATTTTTTTCTAAAGCCCCCCCCCCCCCCAAAAAAAAAAAAATTCTGCGGGATACTTTTGAATTTCATCCAATAGAAAATGGATAGAGCTAGTTTCTTGTCTCGAGCTGAGCTAAATGTAATCAAGCAGTTTACGTATGTATTTTATGCCGGGTAAAACCAACCCTTTCTCAATCCATTCATTGATAACGTTATCACGCAACAGACCTTGCAGTTAAATGCTTTGTAATGTAAATCGAATTGTATGATATTGTCAAGTCAAACGACAACCAAAATCAATAGTAATCTAAAACCTACCCTTACGTTATTTATTATACATGTACGTATTATTCATATATTTAAAAAATACAAAAAAACCCACTCCTTTCAGCAAGGTATTTTAAATTAAATTTTCAGATTAGGGATGAAAGAAACATTATGGGAGATGGAGATTAAAATAAAGAGTTGGCAGTTCTCACTATAATAGTTACAAACTAAATAATGTAAAGGGAATTTGCTGAAAATGTCAGTGAAATTGATTCAATCTGAACCGAGAATTTAGCGATTGAAGTTTAGCCCTAGCCTCGATAATCATTACTAAAGTCAGTATGATAAAAACGTAGTTTCAATTATCCATTATCATCAATAAGCTTTGAGCAGCAAATCGCATTCCAATCCAGTAAATATCACAGACCAGCGACAACGATCACAGACCAGCGACAACGATCACAGACCAGCGACAACGATCACAGACCAGCGACAACGAACACAGACCGCAGACTGGCGATGATATCAAGAGTTGGCGATAACATCTCATTTCTAACTGTTTTTTGGCCCAGGAACTGGTAGCTTGCCACTATTCATTTTGTTCATGTTGGTCTTCTTCTTTTAGGGGCGACGCTCTTCGAAAAGATTAAGGCTTCGTCAATTCAAGTTCGATCAACATGGATTTGACATACTTATTTTTTGAACAATTCTGCATCGATCTGACGAATTAGGTTTTTGAATTTCATCCAACACTTAAACCAGAAAGAAACCTGGAGCCATTCTGACCACTGACAAGGGGAAAACTTCGCCGGAAAATTCCGATGAACTTTCTCGGCCAACATCGGGATCGGACACTTGGCCTCAAAGTTATCGAGCTAATAATGTCTTACTCACTGAAAACTAGAAACTGAACAGTAATTGTATTCCTGTGTATTTTCGGACCTTCTATCCGTATATACAGTGTACATACACTATACCCAATTAGTCAAGAACACGGATGCAATGTCGGTTGAAGACTTCATTTTACTTGTTCTTGCATCGAATCGTTTTGATGAACAATTTGTTATGGCAGCAAATCCAACCTACGTCGACTCACTCAGACATGTTTATGATTCAATCTAGTCGTTTTGAATTACATAAAAACGATATCATTATGCATACAAACTTATTCCAATATTTATATTATTTTTGTTGTTTAGCTTTATGATAAACTCCTGTGGTATTCCGGTTGTACTAGTTGAAACAATTTATAACGTTAGGAATTAAGTGCGAGTTATAAAAAGACAATTTTTGCCTTAATTTTTTTCTCCCTTATTCCTGCATTTTTGGGTTGTCGTTTTGGTTTAGAATTGGAGAAAAGGGATCAAATTTTTGGGTAATACTGATGATATTACAGCGGAAGGATAGGGGGTGTAAAATGTCTTTGTGCAGAGCAATCATTCGCCTCATTGTGTCGGAAGTGAGATTTTCACCCCAGTCAACTTCAAATCCTTGTAGGGGTTTTGGGATGGCCTAGTGGTCTAGAGTGCCGCACTTCGACCTCGTTGGCCGGTCACCTCTTGCTTGCGGCTGTAGTTTCGAGCCATGGTGTGAGCGTATGTGGCATGCAGATAGGGGCGTCTTCTCAACCTCGTGGGTTTCCTCCGGGCACTCCGGTTTCCTCCCCCTGCTAAAGACACCTACGCGAAAGCGAATTATTGAAATAAAATTAAACCATATGTTGGTCCCGAAATGACCTAGTTTGTGTTGAGTGGACGTTAAACCCCATTTCTCTCTCTCTCTCTTTAAATTCTTGTAGCAAAAAATCAAAGCGGCCAACCCGCTACAAAATTATGATGAGGATATTGCCAAATGTGCTTATAAAGACATATTCCTGAAGCAATGGCGCGAGAAATCCCTCTCTTACCATTGCTGGATAGAAGTCATATTCTTGAAATTGGGCGGGGCGTGTCTCTTTTTAACGTCCAATCAAATCCCTCCTCTCTTCTCGCATTCGGCATAATTTTCAAAATGGCCCACGAAGAAAACATGTTGGCACTGGATAATCGAGCATAATAAATTTCGCGGGTTATGACGTAAACAAGTCGCGATTGTCAATAGATACATTGCGGTAACATATTTTGAGGTCTGGTTAACCCCGTTATTTTTTGTTACAATGTAGGTCATTGGTTGGTAATGGCACTACTGACCAATAATAATTTAGCACAACAATGTTCACTCAAGATAGCAGTGTGAAGTGGATTAGTTCTAATCAAACGAAACACTGCGCAGGAGTATGTTATAAAGATTGTAACCAAAGGAATGTTGAGTAAAAAGCTACAGCTTGTGATGTTACAGCCATTTAACATTGATGTCAATGAGCAAATAATTATTAGTCTGAGTCCTTATAGTTTATCTTATCAATTTTTCCGGGGAAATGAAAATTCGTATTAAAATGCAATACACGTTACCCCCAATTCAATTAATTCAAAATTGTCTAATTTCTGGGTTACTATACAAATGTAATATACACCAGCGCCGCCGGCAGTTTTTTAATGACAAGATGTCAACAAGGATATAACATGTTCTTCGATACAATATAATAATAATATTCATAGTTTTATTATCGTTGGCTAAGATGAGTAAGGCAGAGGTCACTAAACCCGGATCAAATTGGTAGAATTAAAAACAACAGGACCCCGTAAACAAATAAAACCATTGCTGTGTCATCGTTTAACCGTCACATTTAGACGTCATGACAAAATACCCACATGTATATGTAATTTCTTAGACATGAAATGGGTTTTAACGTCCTATTTTTATGCCCCGATTGGACCAATGAGGACGGGTAATGGCTGGCCCTTACATAAAGTAAGTAAAGTTCGCACACTCTGGGATGCCTAATATATCATTTCTCGAGTATAACTCATATCATTTGTCCCCCTCCTCTCTCTCTCTCTCTTTGTTCACAGATACAACAGCACATAATAACTAGATACCAGTGTTAATTCACTGCACCTAAAACATGCTAGTGTTGGACAAATTCTAAAATCTTTTTTTCTATAAGACATTAATTGTATTGAGAAAGAAAAGTGGATCGGTAAACAGACATAGCTTGTGATGGTAGACCAATGTTAAACTGGTGCTAACTAGTAATAGTAGCTGTTTAGGGTTAAGGTTAACAAACCTCTGCGGCCGAAACGTCGCATTTTACCTACGTTACAACCGCTCTGTTTCATGTTTCAAGAAACACATCTGAGCTACGTCATTGATAGTCGCGGTGGTCGGATTGAGACACAGCATTATCCCACGTATGCGCGTATCCACTAAAGCTAAAATACGACCAAACGCGGGAATTAAATAAAGTCTAACAAAAGGATTCCGTAATATTATCATGTCTTCATCGTGTTATGTAGTCAGTAAACATTAAAATTCGGTATCCCAAAACGTAATACTGGAAAATTGGTGCATTTATTTGTTGTTCACAAAAATGTTTTTAAATATTTATTACACACAAAGCCGGATAAAGAGTGCATTAATTTCTTGAATTACTTTTTACTTTCAGTATTTTTACACTGATTACATGCAGACATTATCATGTCATTGTTTCAGTTATGAATCAGATTTTTAAATGTAATCATGAATCGAGAAGAGTAGCCGATCTATTTGTCCACCGAGAAAGCGATTCCCGGGTCGCAAAAACAATGGACTTATCGATCATTTCTTCAAACAAAAAAAGTTATATCTAAAAATGAAACAATATTTTGGTCTGAAAAATATGTGAGAATTCTCAGTGATGTGTGAATCTAATATCCGAAATGGTAGTGCAAGAATGTATACGCTTTATTTGCTTCTTGAACCACATTTCCAAACATTGGCGGATGTGACAGTTCTCAGGAAACTGTGTGATTCATAAGAATACATCTTTATGAAGTCATAACATACAACTTTTCAGTACCATTATCTTAAGAAGTAGCAAATCCATAAAGTTGTTTTATGAATGATCTCTCTCCCCCTCTCTCTCTCTCTCGCTCTCTCTATTTTACGAAATAAGTTTTATGCCTCAGATAAAATAGAGAAAACTACTTACTTTGGGTAAAGTTTCCTGTACAACTCCAATCAAGGATACCGGTATGTAAATATCACTCACAGCAGTAGTAACATAACGTAAATGTTACAACTTAATGTCGTGGCAAGCATACCAGACTAACAACAACACACGCAGACGATATCTTCACTCATATACAGGGAACTTATTCACCAGTGTCTGCATAGGTGATTTACTGGCGCTGGCCTGGCACTGGACAAGAAGGTTGTCATTAAAAGAGGTAATGTCACTAATAGTGGTAAATGATTTAACGTATACAGTAACAGTCGCAGTTAACACATGTACAACCTTCTGTATACACAGTGTATATATGTAGATGTTGTTTAGCCACGTGCTTTATCCACAATTTGCGGTATTAAAGCCACTTATAGTTTTAACAAGTGCATGATATCCAAGTCTATATGTACAAGGCGGGGGAGTGGTCTTTAACTCGCTTCAAGCGCTTTCTATAGGTAACTATTATTACCACATGACATGCGTAGGCTAACATTATACATTTCAATGAATTAATAGTGGAGAGGATTTTACACAAGTCTATTGATCATTTTTATCCACTGAAACCTCGAGTACACCATTAATTGTGATTGGCTAACCTCAGACCAACAGCTTTTTAACAATTTCCAGATTAACATAAAAGTTGTCTTTTAAAGGGACAGTATCGTGAATCAACTGTCTTCGCCTGTCTTCGCCACATGTTGTTCAAAATGTAATTTTTCAAACTCTTTAACAACAAATTATGATTTCTATTATATCAAATGCCATATCCTTAGAAAAAATAACCTGGAAGAAAATTTGCACACACAAAAAATAATATTAGAAACGTAGCTTCAAATAAATCACCTGGTTCTATTAAAATGGGGTGGGTGGGGAGTTTGATGGCCGAATGGTTAGCACGTGGGGGTTGGTGGCCGAATGGTTAGCACGTGCGCGTTGTATTATAAGGTCTGTCATTGAGTCAACTTTGGTGTTTGTGCGTATGGTTCTTTAGCAGTGGGAGGAAGACCTAGTTTGTATGGAGAGGGCGTGACCCCACTCTCTCTCTCTCCCTCTCTCTCTCTCTCTAAATTAAATGTTATTAAGACTCGGGTATGACACACATAGCTGTCGGTTCAAGCTTTCATGATATAACGTCTTTATGTAGGAGATATGTAATATAGGTTTACCCTTTAGCCGTTACCCTTTCTCGAATCCCTGTCTGTAAATAAAATGCTGTTTATGATAAAAAGAGAACACTATACGCCCTCCATTCCAAACCCACCCCACCCCGCCCACGATTTGAAACAACTTAAAGTATTATATGGGAAGTGAATGTGAATACATATTTTAATAAATTATAACATTTTTGATTATGAACGAAATTGCTCTTTGTAAACTATGTAACGATCCAGACACATTTGACATGCATGAAATACTGATTCAGATCAGACCGCCTGTTTCTGTTGTATCTCTATGATTCCAGTGGGTTATTGCTTTCACGTTTACCATTATATATCCACAATAGCTGATGCTATCCGAGTTTTTAAAAAAAATAAATCAAATTTCGAAATAAAGGAATGTGAGTGATACGATTTCAACTATCGACGATTTGTCTCCAAACAATAACTTTTTTTTATCAACACACGGCGTTTAGAGTGTTTTCGGGTAACATTATCCCGCCTTCTGAATTCATGACGTGGTGGTTAAGTTATGGAACACACAACAAATCAGCGAAGTCTTGGCTAGCTATTGTTCCATTTGGTTGCCTTGTTTTTTTTAATAAAGATAAATCGCTAGTCAACTGGCGTGGTTTCGATTGCCCGGAATTAGGGTCGCTTGTCCAACCTCATGTTTTTTTCTCCGGGTCCTCCGGTTTCCTCCCACTGCTAAAGGCCCCTACGCGGTAGCGCATTATTGAAATAAAACTAAACCATATGTTAGTTCCGAAATGACCTAGTTTGTGTCGAGTGGACGTTAAGCCCCTCCCCCCCCCCTCTCTCTCTCTCTCTCTCTCTCTCTCTGTAGATGTTTGTTGCGTGATTTTTAATGAGAAGTGAAATATGTGCATGATTACGTCATTATAAAATTCAGTACAAACTAATGTCCATGTAAATTGAATAAACGATAATCTTATCGACGTTTATATCCCAAACTATTATCCCAGACTGATATGACTTCTCATTAGGTGATTTATAGCTAGCTATTACCAAAATAACCCACGTAGTTATTCATAACGACATATATAAGTTATATTTGATAGATGCATTTCCAAAGCTGATTTGAATAGGCCATAAATTATTTTACCTAGACATAAATAAATTGCCTTTCATAATTTTACAAAATAATAAGTATGTTTGCAATACATGAAAAATCAATTATTCGTATATAATTTATTTAAATTGGCGATGATGGCGGCATATAAACAACCACCTTCACCCATTTGTTTGTCAGTTTCCGGTTCTATATAACATCGGATTAATAAGAGAGAGGGAGAGAGAGAGAGGGAGGGAGAGAGAGAGAGAGAGGGGGGAATCCACTCGACACTAACTAGGTCATTTCGGGACTAATATATGGTTTAATTTTATTTCAATAATGCACTGGTGCATAGAGTTTTTAGCAGTGGGACGACCAGGAAAAAACACGCTAGGTTGGACAGACGCCCTCCCTCCTTGTCACGTACAACCCGGAATTCGAAACCACGCTATTTGACTCAATGACAGGCCGTATGATACAGCGCGCACACGCTAAACATTCGACCATCCACTCCCCTTCAAGGATCTAAAGTTAAATGTTAAAATGAATACCGGAAGAACGATTATAATTTCGTGTTCATTGTTCAAATAGATACACACACACATATATATATATACATATATATATACTGACGTAATCAGATATTTACACAACAATAGATTAACCCACTCCATTCCAGATTGCATAATACCACACAAAATGTGCAACAAGAACCCCAGAGAAGATAATATATCCTACCAACACACAGAATTATTCCTGGTTCCCTAACATGTTGCAGGTTACCCTGTACCCTGTTATAAAATGTAAAATAAAACCCTCGGAGGTGATATATATCAGACAAACGTGGTGAATTATGGTCGACTAGTATCACTGTCTTAATATTGAGAGGAGTTGGGAGGCCGAATGGTTTATTAAAACATAATATCTGTCATGCATTCAAGTGGTGTGGTTTCGAGTTTCCCCAATCTCATGTGTTTTCTCGGGTACTCCGGTTCCTGTCCAATTGTTTCCTCCCACAGCTAAAGACCACTACGTGCTGTAGGGTGGACGATAAATCCATTCAGAAATCTCAATGGATTGATCATTTCGTTTTTCTTAAAATCATTTGACCGTCTTGTTTATGTTGTTTCGACCAAACCAGGTTTTTGACCCTCTCTCCATATTTAATTATGATTCTGATATTGGAAGGGAGCCACCGTGGCTCAGTGGGTAGGAATTTGGATCGCTAACCTAGAGGTCCCGTGCTCGATCCTGCATTGGCCAAAAAAGTTCATGGGGATTTTTCGGTGTGGTCCCCGCAAGGGACAACTTACAGTCGTTCGGATGGGACGAAAACCCGAGGTCCCGGGTACACTTGGCGTGCACACAAAAGAACCCTTGATAATTGTAAATCGCTCTAAGAGTAGGCCATAGCGCCGCTATCCGGGCAAAATTTCCCATATAACACAGTGCACCTCATTTCATTTCTAATATCGGAAGCCATATTATCTAAATGTCATAAAAGTTGCATTGTTTCGATTTACACAAAGGAGTGGTTCGCCTTCTTAACCCTCGTAAGTTTTTTTCTGCCCGCCCCCCGCCGTTCCCTCCAGAGTAAGCGAGTTATTGAGATATAAAATGTACCGAATGTGAGTCCCGAAATGACCTAGTTTGTGTCGAGTTGGCGTTTATTTTAAACAGTGCTCAATTGTAATTATAATATCATGTTTATTAAAATGATCAGATATAATTCAACTAAATATCTAAATATAACAGTTCAAACCTAATTTGTAAATGTCATCATAGATATGGGAATCACACAATAAAAAAACCAATTTATTTTAGAAATGAATATCTTGTGATAACTATATTTATTTTCAACTTTATTTCCCTGGAGTTTTATTCTCCTCAATTTAAAAGTTGTTTGTTTCACCGACATATTGTAAGTGATCATCGTTCAGCTCTTTGATTAGTTTCCTTGTCTTATAATAAAAACTAAAAACACAATCATTGTGCTGTTCGTTGATTACTTTTATCGTTTATAATAAAAACACAATATGCAATCACAAATGGCAAGCATCATGTACCGCTAGAATCTGTCTGCTATTAGTTATTGAATTCTTGCTACCACCGTCTTTGATCAATGGACATTCTATTATGCATGTGCATCTATTTAGTTGTCTTAGAATCGTCTAAACATCATCCGGACTGACAAGGTTTGGCTTGGAAATAATAGGAAATGATTCAAGATATGTCAAGACTTAATAGGAATTTGACTATCAAATGAAAGATTACATGTACTAGGCACCAGAAAAAATTGTTTACGATGAATATGTTCAATCAGGAGGAAAAAAGTTTTAGAAATGTCCTCTTTTGATGTGTTTGGTAAAATCAAGGCAACTAAAACTGTTTCAATTGATTAACATTATCAATGAGTATCTTCTACAGTATATCGCTTCAGTAGGTGTAAACATATATACACGTAGTGCAGGAGAGAGGGTGTGTGTGTGTGTGTGTGTGAGAGAGAGAGAGAGAGAGAGAGAGAAGAGAGAGAGAGAGAGAGAGAGAGAGGGAGGGGTGTCATTTAGGAACTAATGGTTCAGTTGTATTTCAATAATTCGTTTAACGTCTACTCAACACAAACTAGGTCATTTTGGGACCAACATATACTTCCACCCACGAGGTTGGACAGGCGACCTTACGCCTTGTCGCGTACAACCAGGGAACGAAGCCATGCCAGTTGACTCAATGACAGACCTTATGGTACAATACCAACGTGTTAACCATTCGCCCCCCCCCCCCCGTGTATAACACTCTAGCTTATTAGTGTATAACACGCTGGCTCAGACAGTAGCCAGGAGATGTCAAGTTCGCTCCATGTGTTTGGCAAGGGAATTTCCTCTTCTCTGGGCGTAGGGTGGGATTGTTGGGGTGGGGTGGCTGTAAACATTGTCTATAAACCGAGATTCTATATCATGTTGGCGCGCACGCAAAAAGAACCTTTTACAGTTGGAATTTGGAATAAGAGATGACTGTAGAGCAATATGTGTTCATTGCACACTGTATCGCGTATAATCATATTATTCCGGTTGGTTGCAAAAAAAGTAGGATGTTAAACCCCAGATGCTCATATCACATTTCTGTTGACTACATGCAAAATAGAGTGTAGGGATATAAGGTCACCTGCCCGACCTGGTGGGCTTTATCCGAGTCCTACGGGTGTCGCCCACTGCTAAAGACTCCTACGTTCCAATGAATTATTGAATATTGGTTTACTAAATGTATACTAGATATATGTTACATATGTATGGAATGGCTATAGGTAAATAATCTAGGTCGGTAATAAAACCACGGTGGATGCCAATACCAGCGATACGTGGAAACAATCAGAGGAAATGGGCTACATTTAGATGGAATGATATACAGAAAGAATTTTGTGGGATGAGAACGAAATATATATAAAAAAAATAAAATTCCGTAGCCTTTACTGCTCGGTAAATATAGAGGAATTCGAGCACCATATTTATGTACACGTGCATATTTGGGTGGCTATTTTTATCTTTGGTCCCACCAAACAAAACAAACGTTATAAACACTTACATTGTAGTCGCATTTCACAAAATGAACTAAGTCCACCCATTTTAGCTTGCAAACGATGATATTAAATTTCTCAGCATCAAACTCAGTTCGTCCATTTATTAACATGAAATTGGGTTTAACGTCCTACTCTTCTGCACCAAACTCATTTTGTCCATTTATTGAAATGAAATAGGGTTTAACGTCCTCCTTTTCTACACCAACCGGGTTAATGAATATGGAGGGTATGCTCTGGGGAGATTTTGCCCAGACAGTGGCACTTCCGCAAACAGTTCGTCGAATTCTGTCAGGGGTTCTTTTACGTCCACGCTACGGTGTACACGGAACCTCATTTGTTTCGTACAATTCAAAAGATTAGATATTAGATGTCCAAATATTCGAATAGTGTCAATAGCATACATCTCGATTAATCAACTTAGTAGAAGCGTTTGATTACGTCACGATTCTGGTCACACATCAGGCCCCGCTTTCAGAAACAATTCTCAGATTTTAGTTAAGAATTTATTCAAAACTTTTGTTGTTTTAATGTATCAAATACAACAATGATATTTCTAGATCAAATTTATTTCTCATAAACCGTGATTGAATTTGAGGGGGGAGTGGCCTAGTGATCTAGAATGCCGTGCTTTGACCTCTAGCTGGCCGGTCACCTCTGGCTTGCGGCTGCGGTTTCGATCCCTGGTGTGAGTGTGTGTGGCATGGAGACAGGGACACCTTCTCAACCTCATTGGTTTCCCCCGGGCACTCCGGTTTCCTCCCACTACGCGCAAGCGAACTATTGAAATAAAATTAAACCATATGTTAGTCCGAAAAAAATGACCTAGTTTGTGTGGATGTTAACCCCCATTTCTCTGTCTCTCTCTCTCTCCCTCTCTCTCTCTCTCTGATTGAATGTGAGTAAATTCTTATAATCTGAGAATGTTTTGTGACATTGGGGTCTGTTTTCGAGACTGGCACAACTGGGACAAGATCAAATTGCGTGTACCCGTTCCGTTTGGATGTACAATCAAGCATCCCCTTTGTCTACTTATATCGAGTGTGTTCGACTATGAGAATTGATCACGAGGCCCCATAGTTTTTTTTTAGAACACCGATACTACTTCCTTTGAGGTGTTCACATAGTCAACATGTTTCAAATAACCAAAATGACAGACTTTGAAGTATTCTTATCATATAGCAGTGCATGTCGCCATAAATACACAGTAGAATTCGATCAATGCAGTAAATTGGAGTCGGCTAATACCGGTTCATACACCTTCGGCTTTATCAGAGTGCATCGCATCATAAATGCTATACGAAATGCACTGCACTGCAGAATTCGTTCAGTTCCGTAAACTAAAGTCAGCGAATGCCAGTTCGTAAACCTTTATCAGATTTAGAACTTGAAGTGCCAACACATAAACCTGCTTACAAAAACTGTAAGAAACAAACAGATATTTCATTATTACTGAATGAACTTGTCGTTTTTCATTATTACTGAATGAACTTGACGTTTTTCATTATCACTCAATGAACTCGTCGTATAGTACCTCTCTTTTAATTATAATTTCGCAGTAGAACAGCAAGACGAATTGCGATGCGTTTCTTAATGAACAGCTGCTACTAGGTGTGACGGGATTTATTTATATACGTGCTAATTCAGAAATTGTACTTTTACGAGGCTTTTAGATGAATTCAAGGTTTACTATTTTTTAAGCGTAAATAAACCGACATAAAGGTACCCAAGATGACGCTAGAGGACAGTCTAGCTTTTTAACGAGATTTTCTGTACAATAATTAAAAAAAAAATACATAAAGCCTACTATCTATGCAAGTCGTGTGTCATACCTGCTCCTGTAGGTGACAAGGCGTGGGGTGGCCTGCCTAACTCTTGTTTTCGCACCAGTTAACCACCGATTACAAAGGTCATTTTTTGAAATGGGCGTTTACCCACCCCCTCTCTCTCTTTCTCTCGATTGCGTGTAATACAGATATCAGATCATGTGTTGGTTCTTATCAATACACTGAGAAACCAGCCCCCAGCTGAATTAGTATAATGCTGCCATGAAAGGTTATACAGTCAAGTGCTAGTACAGTCACTGATCTAATTACAATTTGTACAGTTCAAAAACCTTTCACTCTGTTTTCTTGAATTAATACAATCACTGTCCATCATTTTACTCTACAAAAACTAAACATCGACTTAATATGCATGACCACAATTAAGTTATAAAAGGAGAAAATCAAATCTCCACTATTAACCGGAATTGGATATGGAAATATTGCGTAATTGACCATCTTATAAAAAAAAAAAAAAACGAATTTAGTATTTTAGTAGTTTAGACAAGGGAGACTTTGACCTTTAATAATTCTATCTAAACGATGGAATCAAATCTAGAAAGCAGTGAACCGCCCTCTGAATGCGGCGTCTAAAAGAATAAATCACTTTAGAATACGGAAAGCTAATATCCATTTGTTTCAAAAACAGAATTAACGACAAACCAGGAACTCCAATTTAGGCTCTAGAATATTTTTATGTGTTTTACATGTACAATGCGTGAATCGGTTTGATTTCGATTACGAGAAACAATGTGAGCCTGTTTCACGAAATTTTTATCTAAGATAAAATCCAAATTTTAATAATTTGATTGGTTAATATTAGATTGATTTTAGTGCTTAACCAATCAAATATGAAGTGTATCGTTAGTTAAGATTTCGAGAAACAAGGCTCAGATCACAACAATAGAGGCGACGTCAAGTCAGCAACTAAATCCCCTACGATTTCAAACAATTTGACCTTCTAAATGAGGAAAATAAATCAAATTCCTAGAAAACAATGAAAACCATCAATAATATTAAATTAATGCACGGAAGCAGATTGAAGCAAAGAATAAATATAAAAGGAAAGTAATAATCTGATTTTTCAGAGAAAAGAACAAATCAACGTGTTTTTTGTTTGTTATAAATGGTTATGATTGTTTCCCCATGTGGTATAATTAACTCAATATAGTTGATAATTACTTTACAACCATTCCTGTCAGATGTTTACTTATCATCAACATCTACATCATTCATACTCAATTTACATTCTATTATTTACTACTCTCGCTATAATAACTGTCAGATTCCACATTGTAGTGAATAAAAAGGAAACGTCTATAGCCTTTACAGTTGCTATATAACATCGTTGGGGTGGGGGTGGGGGTGTTTGTTAGATGGACAAATGTTAGCACGTGCGCGCTGTATCATATGATTGGTCATAGAATCAACTGGCGTGGTTTCAGTTCTCCGGTTATACGTGACAAGGAGTAGGGTTGTCTTGCCAACCTTTGTCTGGGTCGCCCGGTTCCCCGACTGCTAGAGATCGCTAAGCGCAAGCGTATTATTGAAATCAAATTAAACCATATGTTAGTCCCGAAATGAGCTAGCTTGTGTCGTGTGAACGTTAAAGCCTATTTTTCTATCAATATGTATATACCGCCTGCTTTCCGATCAGAGAACTGTTACTCGAGTTCCATACACGTACCCGAATTAATGTTAGTCCCGACATGAGCTAGTTTGTCTCGAGTGGGCGTATATTTGAATTTCCTATTTTATCTTATTACAAAATGGCTTCCCCTAAGGCCTAGATGATCACATTCTTTTATAGACGGTTAATATTCGAGTATTATTCTTCAAATAGCAAATCCCTTTCAGAAAGAGAAAATCATTGTAAAATTAATTGTTCAGTGACAACATCGAGTTAAATTAAGTTTTGTATCAAACCTAAAATAGAAGTTCTAGATTTTCAATTAATTTGCACCCAGTGGTACCTTGTAGAATTGTTAACAATCATGAAATAAATCAAGTTAAAACACACGTACGATAAAATAATAGATAAAACAAAAACCAAAAAAAAAGAGCTTGCTAGCACTGTTTAAATAAAATATGACAGCCTGACGTGTGAATTGCATTACAAGCAAAAACTGTACCAGTTATGTTTGAAATCTCATGGACTAAATATGTTTCTAATATAAAGAGATTTCTACTCGCGTTGACATTTATAAGAAAGTAGGAAAATCAACAAAGAGCAAAAGGCAATTATTGTACAACAGTGGTGTTTGTTAAGATCCCAAGGGGGTCATTGAACAAATAAAATATAAATATCTTCTGCGTCTGATTAATTTTGGAAAAGGGAGCTAGGCTCGTGTATATATCATATAATCGCCATCTTGTTTTTTTTACATATTGTGGAAATATTATTGAATTAATATCTACAAATAAGATTTCCGAATTTCCACAAAAAGTAAACTTTTTCTGCTAGTCCACGACACCCATACAGTGAAAGAACATCGTGGCAGGTTTAGGTTTACAAAAATTGGTCTGTTTTCCCATTTTTCCCAGGAAAAAATATTTACTTCGATTTGATCAAACATTTTTACAGAGATTCTTCTTTTATTTTTTTTAAAGTAAACATACATTATTAATAACTTATATTTCATTTGAAGCCATACAAAGGAGACCTGCAATAGGCAGATTTAGGTTTTGCATAATTTATCTTTAATGCAGTCCCGAAATGATCTACATGTAGTTTGTCTCGAGTGGACGTTAAACCCCATTTCTCTCTCTCCCTGTAATACAAATCATTGTACAATCTTACCGTATTTGTAAATCCATAAATTCCGTTTCAGAATATTGTAGATGATACAGCGAACACGTGTCTTATCAATTACATTTCGAATCGCATCATCGCTTATCTGGACGTTGTGGACTGCTATATAGCAGCAAAGTGACACCGTATCCAGTTAATACGTCACCCAATCTCTCCAGATTTAGTTACAACTTACTGAACCAGTTAACCGCGTCATCCCACTGACATCATAAATCAAGGCGAAAACGAAAGTAGATCAATAGTCATCCATTAAAGAAAGTGTTACTGAAAACAAAGTTTATTGATAAAATCAACAACGGCTACTGCCATTTGTCATATGCAGTCGATATGTAACGATTTCTATCAAGTCTCGCTACAGAAAAAAGGTGGATAAAGCTAATGGACAATGGACAAATTGGAACAATAAAAAGCAAACCATCAACATAGAACCACCAGGCCGGTAGCTATCGGGGGGGGGGGGGGGGGTAAGAAAGACAGCTGTCCCCCGTGAAGCGAATCAGGCACCCACAGGGGAACGAATCGGTTACCCAATGGATGCCTTTGGTGCCCTTTCTATTGGACGTTGTACGAAACCAACGACCAACGTACCCCCCCCCCCCCCCGCGCGCTAGCTAAAGGCCTGACCACATTCTTATAATTCAGTAGTTATATCAGTGGTCTTTGGAAGAGTAAACATATCCAGCCTCAGGTACCACACCCTCCACTCTCATTTGGAGACATTAAGATATGTTGAAAATCCAGAATTTTCCCTAAGATGGGGGTTCGGTGTACAGACCTGATCCCTCAGTCAAGAACTCCAGGTTTTGTATAGGAACTAAATCATTAGTTATGTCGAACAGTTTTGAGGAGGTGTTTGAGAACTGCCAAGGACCTTTCTGGCTTTGTCACTGATACGAAACGGATAATTGAAAAGATTAAAAATAATAAGAGACACAGAAATGATAGGCGTACCAGCAAGGTTAATGTATTAACCAACACATGCGTGAAAGGAAGACCCGGGTTTGATTTGAATGTTATCTCGATCCCCGAGTATCTTTATCCTTCGTAATACTCGCCGGCCATTAATCAGCGTGAAATCTGTTCCCAAGCTCCGCCCCAGTGGCTTCTGATTGGCAGGATTTGTTAGAATGAAATGCTGCCAATTTCGCGACAAACAGCCATCGGTTCGTTGCATGAGTTACATATATGATCTTTGGAACATTTTCCACATCTTGACACCAAAGGTTCATTCGAAAACAGCCGATTTGATTTAGCAAGAACTATATTTAGCGCACAATGTGAGTGATTCGGCTAAATTTCTGAAGAAACGCGAGTTTGGGCCATCAAAATGGTAAACTTATTTCTGGGATCGAGATTGATTGGGATGTTGAAGGATTCCATCAAAGCAATACAATAGCTTAGCCAGTATATAGGCCATGTTCTGTAACCATGGAGAATAAATAAAACATTACATATTATGTTTATTTTAGACACGGATACTTCAATGTATACAATCAGTTTTGAAAACTACGATGTATTATATGGATCCATTGTTATGACAAGCAACACTAACACAGATGTAAGCCGACACCGGAAGTTATCGTCAACTCGTCTATAGGGTTCATTCTTAAAAGGAGCCAATTCTGTATTCTTTGGAATTTAAAATCGATTAAACATTTCGGATTTTAATGATATCAATTGGCAGTGGAGGACGCGGTGCCTACTCCCCCAAAGACCAAAGACATCTCCAATCTCGAATTATTGAAATAAAATTAAACCATATGTTAGTCCCGAATTGACCTAGTTTGTGTCGAGTGGACGTTAAACCCCATTTCTCTCTCTCTCTCCAAAAACACTTGGTAATGTTTCATTTTATCATTGGTTATAAAGGTAGTTTTCCGAGCGCCGTTACCATAAAATAAGATAATGACGTCACGAGAACAACGTAATGCCGTCAAAATGACGTTACGACGTTACAATAAGGTCGGAGGAAAAAAATGTCGGCATTTTTTAACTTGCGATTATCGACTACCCTACATAGGCGTACGGGGAAATTTTTGACTGGGGGGGGGGGCGGTGGTGGTTGGTGCCCAAAAAATGTAGTTAGGTTCTTAGTATGTTAATATTGGCTTACTGTACTCCAAACAATAGAGGGTTTGAGTCTTAAGATTTCTATTCAATTTCCTAACTATAAACACTCTGAATTAAAATCCACTGTTAAATTGGACACATTCAAATTCAAGAACACAATTTTTTTTATATAACTTTTACAAAGTACAATAAGTCTGCCCAAATTTTCCCAGCATTTGGTGCCCAATACTCGTACGCCTATGCTTCCATATAGGTCGGTAATACATTTATTTGCGCTAAAGTCAACCGCTTCGGAGATTTCGGCGATTTTCTGGTCTTCTGATGGCCATCTTGGATTTATGTTAGTTATGCAAATTTCCCCAAGGCCGATAATGGCCGCTTTTGTTATGGGAGTACTATAGATCACACCGGAACAGTTCACAAAGAAATGATTTCTGTTGCAGTTTCTTCTAGTTCCCCCTCTCATACTGCTATCTTTACCCACTTATATCCGGTGTTTACAGATGTACTGTTAGATTATTTTACCATTTGCTATATCTTATATCTCTAGAGCATCTTAGTCTCAGTTTACCAGTCACAATGTACTTAGACTCATACTTGACTTGTGCTTAGGTAAGAACGGTCTTGGGAATTTTCAGAAACGATATTTTATAAAGTTTCTTACGTAAGCAAAAGTGAAGCATGACTTTGTGCTTACTTTTAAGAATTTTCTAGGAACCGGGCCCTGGTGTTCACTATTTTACCGTTAGACCGTTTTATCATTGTCTATATAGGGTGTTTACTATTTTACTGTTAGATCATTTTACTATTGGCTATATCTGGTGTTTACTATTTTACCGTTAGACCATTTAACCATTGGCTATATCGGGTGTTTACTATTTTACTGTTAGATCATTATTTTAAAGGCTATTCTCGGACATGTTTTTGTCTGTTTTCGTGTTAGATCATTTTATCAACATGTTAGCTAATACAATGTAACTACTTCATCATATATTATATATAATTCCTTTGGGATTTACAGAAAAAACCCACCAACGTCTAGGTATATAAAACATAAATATACAAAAGTGGTTTAATGAAGCAATGATAATATCTGATAACGCATTACAACTGCTATTTTTAAAGGTTGTCGGGTTATGCTAGAGAAAAATAAACAAACGAAAGTGGTCAGAACATGTTTAAAATCATAAGTGGCAAATCTCAAAGAATTCCCTCAACTGCAACAACAATCAAAACACTATTATGCGTAGTATAGTTTTTATTAACAGGCTTACTTACAATTTATATTGTAAATTAGTAATGGACCATAACTCAAAACATGTCAAGAATAACAATGTTGTAGTTGTATATTTCATAAAGTTAACGTCATTGACATTTATATTTTTACCCGTGTCAATGTTTTATTGACATTAACGGCCTATTAAATGGTTGTTTTGTCTAAGTGTGCTTCTCTAGTGCAATATGCTACACGTGTGATTGATCTGGTTTTACACCACTGCTTCGTTGTTTTATTCAGCTAAATGTTAACAAAAATAAAATACACCTCGTTGTTTTCCTACATATGGAGATATTGTGATTCAATGCGTCAGATGTTGGTTCAACAATCAGGAGTTTTTGGGTTCCAGAAAGTTCACCGTGTTTTCCGGCGTGGTTTCCCCATTGTCAGTGGTGGTGGTCAGGTGGCTTGGCAAGTAACAGTACACGAGAGGTCACGTGTACACGTTGGTGGGCATGTAATGGAATTCTTGACTATCAGCGGAAATTACCCCTCTATCTCCCCCCCCCCCCTGTGTTCTAAAAGATAACTTAAGCACACACTACCCAGTGCACACCAAACGACAAATGAGCCAAAGGCATTATATGCCAAATATCGTGGCCTTTGCCTGGCAGTATTTATATCTTCGACTTCTTCTAAAACACTGGGCGTATTTCAACAAAATTTAACAGATATTGTTTTAGATTTGTGAAACTGAAATTGACAAGGGGCAGCAAGTACTCAGAGTTGCTGAAATGCATTTTCACGGTCCATGCAGTCATTTCCAATGCAAATTTATACCTTTTCTTATAACCATTTGACTTCTAGATACATTTTCAGACGTGTTTACACTAATGGCTACTAAAACAGACAAATATGAGAAATTATTAATATATTCATCAGCTGTCACCAACACGGGGCCGATTAAGCCGTTCTTATTCTTCGGAAAAAATAATTATCTTAAGTTCATTTAAGTCATGAATAACCCATATATTATATAAATGAAGCGTAATCTACATCGTATATTTTATCTATATATTCTCCTAGGGGAATTATGTATCTATATTATAGAAATCTTATATTCTTTTTAAATATTATGGAAACCCACGAGGGATATGTTTAACATTTACCACTTCTCTGCGTTAACGTAATCAATACGTGTTAAGAACTCTACAGAGGCGTCAGTATTTGCATAAATGTTGGATTTGTTTAGGATCTATTTTATGATATTATTCTGTAACAAAAGGATTGTAGTTGGAATAATGGCACCGAAAAAAAGATAGAGAGAACGATGGAGAGAGAGAGAGGGGGTAGGAGAGAGAGAGAGAGAGAGAGATGGCGTTTAACATCTACTCAACACAAACCAGGTCATTTCGGGACTAACACCTGGTTCAGTTTTATTTCAATAATTCAATTGCATGTAACGTGTCCTTTAGCTGTGATAGGAAACCGGGGGACAAGCAACCCTCCGTTCCATTGGGGAATCGAAACCCAACTGCTTGATTCAATGACAGACCTTATTATTCAGCGCGCACGTGGTAACCACTCCCTCCCATTGTCTGTGGTTTTCAGGTTGGATATGGTATTATATCACACATGTCGACTTATCTTTCAGTATGAATTAAGATAGTGATCGCCAATGGTGTGGCCTTCAATTGTTCATCATAATAACCGTATTAGTCAAAACCAATCTTTAAAAAATAAAATAATAGGTCTATTTTATACGCCACAGATCTGATAAAATAATAGGTCTATTTTATACGCCACAGGACGACAACTGATCTAAGTAAGTTTAACATCAATGTTTGTTTATACATCGTCATAAAGAGAAACTCGTATTTCTATCATAAAAACAGCATTTATTCAATTAGCCATGTTAAAGATACGTCCCCAGAAAAGAATTTTTCGGGTGGTTATTTCCTGGATTACCCCCCCCCCCCAAAAAAAAAAAACCCACCCCACCCATGGAGCGCATTCAGGACAAAAATGTAAGGGTTTCCCTAATCGTCAGCCAGGCGATTAAGAAGGTCTACACATTTTGGGGACGTCAAAGGTTTGCACGCGGGGATTGAGCGCTCGGTGTACTTGGTGATAAACTTTATGAAAAATTAGACGTACAATATTTTCTGATACAAAAATCACGGAAAAAGACGCGGGCAGTGGATAATCCAAAAATTCAATCAGGCTTTGATATTTGTAATAAAAAGTCAGCGATTAAAGACAACGTCGTCTTCTGTATGCAATCACAGAAATATATACTATGAATTCTACTCCGTCTTTGCACCCGTTGCTTGGTACCCAGAGAGGCAAGTTATAGCCGTGGTATTCCCTGACCATTGAATAAGGATTTGAAACTAAATTATGATAAATTAATTAGTTTGAATATGGTTTTAGTCCAAATATATCATCAATCCACCCAGTTTGTACGCGGGAAGGTATCTTTAATAAAATTATGAACAATAGTGTAAACATTCAATGTTTGCAATTAGAGTATATTGGAAGATATTACTCTGACAAAAACTGTTATTAGCGTCGAGAAATACCCGAGAATATTATATCAGGCGACATAATTCTTATAAAAATAGTTATTAGTGTCTAGGGGAATTAAATTGTTTAGCAGTGGAATATAAAACTGAAAAAAAAACCCTAACATATTGTCAAGCAATTGCCTAATAACGTCGAGAGAATACTTCTAACTGTAAAACAACATATTCTTTATAAGCCCATACAGAAAAATAGGACTTTAACCCCATTTAGTCTAAGAAAATAACAACAATCATAGGAAACAGAATCCCAGGACACCATACCATCATATTCATCAACCCATTTCTAAAGCGTCATTGAAATGAAATGGGTATACAACAAAGAGATTAAGTCTCTCGAGGAACAGTGGAGATGACATAACAACAAGTGCATTACATGTTACTCAACCAGGGGGGCAGGATGTTTTCATTTTATTAACAATGTGACCGAGTTTTTTTCTCAGTTTCTTTCAATAACAAACAACTTGGTTAAAGTGAAATATATGAGATGTCAGCTGAACCGTAATGAGAATTTAAAGCAAAGGAAACAATAACAACAAATGAAATTTTGATCTATTTGTGTTTTTCTTCAGAGAATAATTGTGATGGAATGGCTGACTTTGTGAACGAAGAGGAAACCAATCAATTCGTCGAGCCATCATTCTTTTTATACCGGTGTTAAATAAGGTTTTGGGAAGCTGCTTAAAACACAGATCCTATTTCGTTTCGTTTTTTATAGTTCAAAATTTCGTTTTAATTGTCTTTACTGCACTAGGATCTGGAAGAGTTGTTATATTACCTGTGTTCTGGTTGAAGTGAGAGATTAGCCAATGAAACGATCTGTTACGTTCTAGGCCTACGATGCACAGAACTGTGGGTGAACCACTAGAAATGTCAACACTGATTGATTAATCAATGTCTCATGTCATAGGGTTAAACGCCCCTCGTATGAACCCTGACGCTACCTTCCAGTATAACCGGTCAGATCTTCGTGTAGTGTAGGCCATCGAAAGTATAAAAAAAGAAGCGAAATATAGATTAGTATCTTAATCCGATTTATGAAAGCTTCGATAAGGCGAGCTAACAAAAAGAGGCAATGTTCGCATGTAGGTACTTTTAGCAAATTCAAAATGTGCCACCAAACTTTTCAACCTTTGTCGAAACGTCTCGTCGCCCTTAGTCTTTGAATTCCATAATAATTTTGTGTTTTACTGAATGTCACTGAATGTCTTTTAAAATTAAAATAATGTTTGTAGTAAGCAATGGTAGATAAAAACTATACTTACAACAAAAGTTAATTCCTTATTCCATACTTTTTCTGCATGGACAGATAAGCCAGGATCTCATTCCAGGTTTTAACATTTACTTCTCAACGCATATGTGGATTCCGCATTAGAAACGGTTAGCAAAGACCTTCCCACATCAGTGAACACGACATGCTCTAAACATTTATTTCTGAACAGATAAGTCGATTTCTTATAAGAAATAGGTAGCAAACACCTTTCCACCACAATGAATATCTTGTATGGTCTAAACATGTATTTCTCAACAGAATGGTGGATTCTTTATTGACAACTAACTATATATATGTCTATACATTCTACTTCCCTCTTTAAACAGTTTCACAACAAGAACTTGAAGCTGAGTACACACGTCGAGTTTACTTATAGTTTACTTACCGTACTACTAACAGTACTTTATAAGGTCACTCCTGAATACTAAAGTTCATTCATTCATTCTTCAAACTTTCGTACGTTTTAGCATACATAATATATATATATATATACGTATAGGTAATTGTATTCCTCGCATCAATGACCTTGCTTTTTTGTTGTTTTAAATAATGAATCGGTGTCACATAATGACTGATTCATGTCATCTGACCCCATCCCGGTCTAAACCTGACATACCTACTACGGAATACATGGGAAGTTGCTTAAGGAAATATGGCAGCTGAACAACACAACTGTTCATTATTTAAACATGAATTATGCAAGAGCTAAATCTGTCTATTGCAGGTCGTTTTCTAAAGTATTAATTAGTCATTAATTAACTGATCCAGGCCTTAATCAACCCCCGATGGCATCATATTTCTCGGATATTAAATAGATTAGAACGGTCCAGCGATAGCTTCATTTAATCAAATATGGAGGACCGAGACCTAGCTTCGATCAACCAGTACTGTGGTTGAAATTATTGCACACGTCTGTCAAAATTTCAAAGGCTAATATCGTCGCTTGCAATAGAGTGATTTGAATGAAATTTTCAAATTATTCATTTTACATTATCTACTTTCGAACTATTATAGCAACAGAATAGCTAGTTCTTTATCTAAATCTTACATACTGTATCTTTAAATGATACATACATCAAGATTGTAATAATACCTTGGCATCGATGATAGCGGATACATATGGATTGTGTTGAAAATGATACAACCACATAGGAATTGAACTATTCTCTTGACACTGATGTAAGCCGATACAAATAAACCATGTCACAAAGCGGCATTAGGTAAGATTAGATAAAGAGCTACCAGTTCTCGCTATAATAGTTACAAAATACATAATGAGAACAGAATGTGCTAGCCTCGATTGTCATTACTTCCGTTGCTACTATAATAAAACAAAGTCCCGATTATCCATTTATATGCTAACCGCATCGACCACAAAACGTATTTAAACCCCACCATCCCATGCCATTGAGGGTTGATTATTATGGTTTTGATATGTTAACCAGTGTCTAATTCACAAATTTATATAACATCTAAGGCCTAGGAGGAACCTGCAATAGGCAGATTTAGCTCTTGCATAAAATAAAAATAAAACAAAAGCTTCAAATACCCATAATTTACGTAATATCTTTGGCACGAGTACTTAACGTTATGTATGACAGGGATGGACAATCATTTACGTTTTAGGCTCGAAACATTGTCAGTACAGATGTGTAATATAAAAGACATTTCGCTATAATAGTTTAAAATAGATAATGAATAGGGAATATATTGAAAATTCCAGCCATTTAGACTCGATTATTCATTTTTAATTAAAATTAATGAATGACGATCGTTTTTCAATCCATTAAAAATTGCGACCATCCGGTGTTCTAGAGAGTTGATCATGGGCTTGTGTGAATATATTATGTCTAATTGGTCATTTATAAAATATTTCATAAATGATAACACGGATAGAAACATGAGAGTTTTGGTTTAAGTTTGATTTTGCAAATCTATTTATTCTTGGAGTCAAATTAATCTTTTTTATCCAAATATATTATCATCGCGAGATGCATGCAATGTGTCATATGTAGGCTACGTCCCTAGTGTGCGGTCTTATACAATCTATATTTCATTTGGTTCTGACTTGTCATTTCAAATGGAATCGTTCTATGCTAATCCCTTTATATTTTTTTCTAAACAATATTTATTCACAGAAACTGGATTGGAAATTAAAAGAAAAGAAATGGGTTGAACGTCCTTCTGTTCTGATCCTAAATTGGGGTAATGAAGACGAGCATACGCCATACAGCGTGCTACGAAGGAAGTGTGGTCCGGGCAGCAGCGTTACGTATTCCAACTGCAGGCCAATGTGTACCTCCAGTATTCGTTTCACCCAAATGACTAAACAGCTATTCTTGTCAGACCCTCCCTCCATCCTGCATCACTGCCAAGGGGAACCACACCGGAAAATCTGGATGAACTTTCTCGGCCAATGCAGGGATCGAACACCCAACCCCAAGGCTAGCGAGCCAGCGTCTTACACACTTACCCACGTGATCCCTAAAACTGGATTGGAGAACAGGCATACGCCCATAAACCCCCCTCTACATAAAAGTACAAACATACATGTAAATATATATTGAAAAGAAAAGTAAAGTAATGTATAGAGGAATGGTTAAATTTTGGCTATATACACTATATAAACGATATGTACAAACCACAATCAGAATGTTTATATTTCATACATTTTTATACGGAATTTTCAAAATGTTTGGGAGATGTCGAGGAAGTTATGTGTTGCCCCCAAAAAAGAGTTTCTTCAGAGTTGTTTCTGTCTTCAGTTCCGAATAATAAATTTAATTATTAGCAATATAAGAATGACTGGAATTTATCTACACCATATCGTTATAATATTAACCACATGCGGTGCCTTTGATGTTGAAGAATTGTGTATATTTTAAATGAAAATTACGTTAAAAACTGACAGCATATTTCTTTAAATTAAATTCTTTAAGCCAAATGCACTTACTATACATGTATAAATAATCGTATTCAAATGTCAAAATGTATTTTCAGAAAATATTCTTTTAAATGTACTGACTTTTACCGGTCTTCGCCTTTAATAAATATGCTAAGCTTGTCGTATAAACTGTGTCAGTTGCATTCAAACACGAGGTTGTAAATGCATGCGTTAGTTTTTTGTCAAAATAGCCAAGTTTCTTCAACAAACACTTGATTGTTAGTTGACATGTAATCTACATGAACAGTAAGTGTGTGTTTATTTTATAAGTCAGTATTTACTTGCCTGTATGTAAATTTTATAATATAAGCCAGCACTTACTAGCCTGTATGAACTTATATAGTAAATAGGTAAAGAGCGAAATGTAGTTTAATGTGCACTCGACACAAACTAGGTCATTTCGGGACTAATATATGGTTTTAATTTTCTTTCAATAATTCGCTTGCGTGTAGGGGTCTTAAGCAGTGAGAGGACCGCAGGATTTGGAGAAAACCCACAAGGCTGGACAGGCGACCCTATTCCCTGTCACGTATATCCGGGTAATCGAAACACCCCAGTTGACTCAATGACAGGCTTAATGATACAGGCACAGGTGCTAACCATTCGGCCATCCAAAAGGAGATAGACTGCCATTATAAGAGACAAAACAATCGGTTAAAATAGGTTAATTCCGGATTGGCATACTGGCATATTGACTGGTAGTCGGTTAACTTCTAAGAACAGCGCACGTGGCAGTTATTGATACCCCGTAGTTCTTGTTTTCACTTTTATAAACACACGATTACAATCCAGATTACTTACTTCATAACCTCTCGTATTCATTAGGGTCAACCACGTTAAGAACACATTTACCAAATTACCTTCTAAACATCTAAACATGCCTTGATTGGTGCCATAGAAGATACACCTACCTCGTATTAGATAATACGTACCTGTACTAAACTTTAAAGCCCGAGAGTTCTGGAATAAATAAGCTCCATTTCGTACTTGTCAAGGTCATGCACGCTTGATTGGTGCCATAGAAATACACCTCTACCATCTTTTCGGTAATTCTATAAATCTACTTAACTTTAAAGACAGGGGTTGTGGAATAAATAAACTTCAATGTGGACCAAACCCGTTTCTACCCCCCCCCCCCCCTTGAAATAAATGTCGACCATCAAAACAAATATCATCGCTGGTCGATAACGGATTCTCGGTGTTTCTGTTTTTTTTACCCTTTTAAGATCTTCAAATAAGTGGTATTTTCAGGTTTCTGGTCAAACTTTCTTCAAATGAGACCACCACCGCCCAAAGCATGAAAATTGATCGATTTCATCGCTGTGAGAGGAAGATAGACGACAGGTGCGGGTAATAGTGGAGTCCCATCTGCATCATCGTCTTCGATTGACGAGGTTGCTCAGAGCCACTTGCCAATTCTTGATCATTTCGTTCCGTTTAGAAAACTTTTGTTTTTATCCTCGTTAAGAATTTTTTTTTTTTTTTTTTTTTGATTATTATTACAATTCATTATTGATATTTCCATTTTAACTATATCAAATTATTCGTAAAGCGGAATAATGAAGCGAATGAATATGAAAGGTATAAAACTGTAACAAAGTATCTATTTTTTGATCTATCGGGCCTTGGTAAGGAGAAACTCCATCGGAAAATCCCAACTACTTTTCACGTCGAACACCGTCATAGAAACTGGGACCTACGGGCTAGCGATCCGACGTTTTACTCACTGAGCAACCTCGGTTCCACAATTACGTATATTAAGAATAATCCTTAAAGACAAACCCTCATTAGTCATATTAAACCTCGCTAATTGTCCTGAAATTACTATATTTTAACCGATGACACGTCGCGAATTGTAATTACGTAATGATTCGTGAGTGCCAGTCATTAACTTTATTAGTAATGTTTGTCTCACTGAGCGATTGGTCCTCTTTCTTTAATGGAATTGCAGGATTTGATCATTAAAATATATTGGAATTTCAACCGATACGATCAACGGATGACATTAAAGATTATTTAATTATATAAATCACTTGTATTAAGTATTTGAAATACAACATTTTATCATTAATAACTAATTATCTCCGCCGTCAATCATTAACAAATTACATATCAGCATGCGTTCAGTCACATGTCATTGCTTATTAAATTGGGTAACAACTTATTTTCTTATCTCAGAATCAATGAGTCAGCTTCCCGCACTAGATGATGTGTGATCTCATGATGCATCAAGGACACGATAATTGCGTGACGGACAAGAATATCATATAAAGCACAATCAAATTAAAAGCAAAATATTATATTTGGTTATATCTATGCAGTTGGCATGAATGCTTGTCCTAATAACTTGTACAGAGCAAATAAATATCGGTCAATCATTTTCAACACTGAGATTTTATTAAGAGGCTATTCCCGTTAAGAGGAGAGATTTGATTGGACGGCCAAAAACCCAAGATTTCGGACTCAGTACAGCAATGGTTAGAGAGTGATTCTTGGGCCATTGCTTCATGAACCCGACCCTTATAGAGGGATATTTTTTATGAGTACTATAAATAAGCTGAAATCGGTAGTCTAGATAATTGTCCTTTTCCGACGGCTAGTCACATGAATATCCATTAATTCCCCGTCGCTTGTCGGAACGAATATCTGAATACAGAAATTGCGATAAAAATATACGCATGATGATAAACATAGATATTATATCGTAATTACTGTACTTTTACACCGGAATAACAAAACACTGAAATAATGTCTTCTTTACATGTTTTCTAGAAAAACATTATAACTAATAAGAATCTCTTCTCGTAAAATTATCCAAAATAAAATGTAATTGGTTCGTATGTTGTTGGAGCCTTCAAAGTCTTTAATTAAGACTAGTGGTATCTATCGGTCTAAATTAACCCTTTAATGTCGCCCGGAGGATGTGTTTACAGAGACACATATAATAGGAACTAATCACTAATGATCACGTTTCAAAAATACCCACCAATATTTTCTCCTAAATTAGAGAATAAATCACACTTGACATTGTTTTTCACTTTTCCGTACTCGTGCTTGTTTTGCACGCTGTCAGTAATTCAATGACCGCTGTGATTTGGAGCAGCTTCCATGACATCTGAATTTAAATGGAATAAAATATTGTTTAACGCTGTAATTTTTTGCAGAACACGAGCCATGGAAGACACTGGAATCTATATAAATAAAATCGAAGTGTGTATATGTACGTGTGTATGTATGTATATATGTTTGTGTGTATGCAATATGTATGTTCGCTCATTATGTTCGTCGCCGCGCTCTGCCCCCCCCCCCCCACACACACATATGTAGTATCAAATTAACCTGCATGACCACGCGAATGTTTTGGGCCATCGAACTTGGGAGAATTTGGACACCGAACGAATTTCAGCGCTTGGCAAATGTTGCTCCGTGTGAATTTGGACTGAGATCGAAACCGGATATACTACTAGTGGTTTTATATTTTTGAAATGGGGGTTGTCCTCTACTTTTTGCACACCTTGGACTAGCAAAACCGGGAAATTTAAATGTTATATTTTTTTTGCTGTTGGTTATAACGAATTTAGCCGAGGGATCAGATCAAATCACTAACTCGATTATTGGATATGTCGAAATTAGCTGAGCGGATAGATCATTTCAACCATGTTGGTTACGAAAAATGTAATTGAGCGGCTACACCATTGACATTAGTATTGGTTATGGCGAATTTCGCTGGGTGATTACATCATTCATACTACTATTGGGTATGACGAATTTAGCTAGACAACTACATCATTGACACTAGTATTGGTTGTGACGATTTTGACTTGCCGATTAGATCATTTCACCATGGTATTGGTTATGACGAATTCGGCTGAGCGATTAGATCATTCCATCGTTGTACTGGTTGTGACAAATTCGGCAGAGTGACATATCCATTGGTCTGTACCAACTTTTCAATACGATTTTGATTTTTTACGATGAAGATTTCTATATTTTTAATTTTTAACACTAAATTCAAATGGAACAGTTATGATCATCTAAAGTTCCAGCGACTTTTGTGACTTGATGCCGCCATTCTTTTTTCTCTAATAACCGTTTTATTTCTATCCACGACCAACGTGACGTCACGCCTAATTCGGGTTTTGGAATCAATTGTATACATTGCTATATTGATGAAAGAGCTCTTATGAGTCCCTTTTTCTTAAATAATGTAAGGCAATTGATAATTAAGGCATTGAGGCTTGAATTATAATGTCTACTGTTTGTACTCTCACGGGATGATAGTCTATATGCGACAATATTAATTTACAGAAGAATTTGAAAAGCCCCCCCCCCCCCAAAAAAAAAAAATCAGAAATTATAGATACATGCCATTAATCAACCTAGAAACTACGCGTCAAAACCCCAGCTGTGTTCACTTTAGTCACTGTGCTACACATTAATTACAGACAAAATTAAATAGATAAACGTTTTCAACCAAGAACATTCCCAATCTCATTCATTATGCAAGGAGTTCTTGACAGTAGAGGTGACATCATCCAGCTAACATGCGACGAGTCTAGTCATTGACATAGTAACAAAAGAGATTCATATGTACACAGACATGTTAGTACATAACCTAGAACATCAGGGACTACCAGTTGGGGGAGCCACTGTGGCTAAGTGGTAAGACTGGAAGTCGCGGGTTTGCTTCTGGTGTTTGGCATAGAAAGTTCCGACGTGGCTTCTTCTTGTTAGTTGTGGAGGACGGAGGGTTTCGCAAGGATGGAACAAAAAAAACCCGAGGTCCTGTGTACATAATAGCGATCCCTTGGCACTTGGAATTAGAAATAAAAGTAGGCCTTAGCACTGCTGTCCTGGCAAAGGTTCCCTCATAGCACGCTGTATGTCGTATGCGCATCTCAATTAGCCCAGTCAGAGCACAACAGTACGACATTAAACCACATTTCATATCATTTCACTACCAGTGGATTTCGTACTTTATGGGTCACTATTGAATTAAATTTAGCTTTGAGTCAAAATGGCAACAAAAATAAACTGATGAAGTCCCAATGCATCATTTCAAAACTTTACCAAACGGCTAAGCAGACTGAACAGAGGACAGGAACCGATACTCATTAAGCCACCATGGCTCCCGATTTCCTACGAACTTACTAAAGCCGGATTTTAAACTAAATTTTTATCCAAAATATTACTTTTAATGTGGTTTTTACCGCCATTTCGAAAATTGTCTGGACACCATCTAATCTTTTTCTTCAATATTCGATGGAGTTCAGCGGACAATTTCACACCAGAAAAAACCCTGTCGAAAATAATATATATCACACGGTATACCCAAATCTTTATCTGCAGCTTAGCAAAGAAAATCCGGAATATTGGAAACTTATAGACTCTAGACGGCTAGGTATCATTATAATTCTAGAACAACATGGAATGATCGACTCACTAAGATCTACACAGAACGGATAAGTTGCATTTATTTTTGGAATACAGGGGTTTATTTATGGAATAAAAGGATCTATTTTGAACTGGAAATAGATTATTTTGAACAAAAACAAGTAGATTATTCGATAGGTCTGGTTGATCCGTACCAGTTATTCTACGCTACAATACTTGTAAAAAGATTAACTTGTACTTTGGCCAACATGATGGCTAGCTTGTAAGCTCAAAATAAACGACGCACAAAGATCCGAACGCAGGATGGATAATTGATTAAAACTTAGGCCTTATTTTGTGTCCTTTTTTATAGTTCAAAATTTCGTTTTTCTTGTCTTCACAATACTCGGAACTGGAGGAGTTGCTATATTACCCGCGGTTAATGGGAGAACGCTAGATCGGAGACGGTCCTACGCAAATTGTGACGTCATATGTGAATTGTGGGTTAGGGTAAGAGTTAGGCTTGATCATGGGTTAGGGTTAGGGCTAGCCCTGTTTACATCTCGGGACTTTGACCAAATCTACAGGTCCTAGCCCTTACCCTCTAACCCACAATCTATATACGACGTCATATGTGCTAAAATGCGTAGGACCGTCTCCGATCTAGCGTTCTCCGCCTAATGTGAGGGTTTAGACATTGAAACAGTCTGTTACGGTGAGTTCTTGGTGTTCTATGCACGTAACTGGATTGGTTAATCCATGTCTGACGTCATAGGGTCAAAAGCCGTCCGTAAGACCCCTGGCACGACCTTCCATTACAACCGGTCAGATCTTCATGTAGTGTAGGCCATCGAAAGTATAGTAAAAACGAAACGAAATATAGATCTGTATTTTAATCAGGAACTGTGGGTAATCCTATACATGTTTGAGAAATGTAGGTGTCAATGATGATTTGTTGCGCATATCTAGACCAGAATAAAGCATTCAAATTTCATCAGACCCCCACCTCCATCCCGAACAAACACAAAAGAAATAAAGCTCAAATGTACACGTTTGACTGGAACAGAATAATAGATGTTTTATCTTAATTTCCAGAACCCTGGTACAATCACTAAAACAGATTTTAACTAAAATCAAAACGAAGATCTATTGTAACTTAAAATGCAATTTTGATAGATTTTAGTTAAAATTGCGCGCGCGTGGGCATTGTTCATTTCCGATGCCGGCACTTACGGTGTAAGCAAATACGTTTTAAAACTGAAAACTGTTGACAGGTTGAACTGACAGGTACCGTATCAATGGAGAGAGTTGCATATGTTTGCACATGGTCAGACAGTCGTAGAGGGATGAATTAAATGAGTTTATTGCCTATTATTAGTTTCGAAATGTATCAGTGGGTTGACCTTGAATTTGGCATTTGATGTACCCGCAGGCTTCAATGTGAATAATATGTAAACTGTTGAGAATTGTCACAAACGTTTTTGAAACGCATCTATCTTAAAATTTTGTGAAACAGGACACAGGACCAAAGGGGTCCGTGGTTGGATCCCAGTGGTGGTCGAGAGAATTACCTGGGATTTCCGAGAACAGAGAGTCCTGCAAGGAAAACGTCTCGTTCGAGAGGGGACGATAAGCCGATGTCCCGTGGGCGTGCACATAATATAACCCTTGACAGTTGGAATTCGACATTAGATTAGGCCGAAGCTCAGTCGGTGTAGAAAAGTACCACGTTAAACCCTATTTCTGTTCCCATTATTTTAAACTACGATTCATACAGATATTGATCGAAAATACTACAAACATTCAAACACCCATTCATCTTCTTTTTAATGACAAAGTGCTGCTTGCGTCGTACTGTGTTCGACATATTTTCAGCATCAGTCATCGGGCAAGTATTAAAATGCATTAAATTAATAATATAAAAAAACCCCCAGTACAATACACTTGGTAAAATATACAGGCTTGCACGCTTTCGCAAATTCAAACTATGGATATCTATATTTCGTTTCATTTTTTATATACATTCGATGGTCTCCACCGGTGAAGTGAAGGCAAGTATAGCCATGGGGGAGCCATGGTGGCTAAGCCTGGAGTTCACGTGTTCGATCCCTGCATTGGTCGAGAAAATTCATTGGAAATTTCCGACGTAGTTTCCCCATGTCAGTAGCGCTGGACGGAGTCTGACAAGGGCAGCTGTCTACTCGTTCGGATGGGCGAAAAACGAAATCCAATGTATACTTTGGTATGCACGTAAAAGATCTCTTGGCAGTTGCCCGGTACAATGTGTGGCGTATGCCTGTCTTCATTAGCCCAGTAGGACGTTAAACCCTACTTCATTTCATTTTATAACGATATTTTGAACTATAAAAAAACGAAACGAAATAGGATCTGTGTTTTAATGAGATTGACAAAAAAGGTAATCACCTCGTGATTATAAGCATGCCAAAAATGACAGATCGTCCGTAAAATTAGTGTTTGAATATGAATATATATTTTTTTTATCCATTCAGATTGTCAATTATACAACGTAAATGATATTTAATTATCAGGACAAAGGCGATAGATTATCAGAAAAAATAGTGAAGAGATAAATCGATATATTAATTATATTCTATCTAATATTAATTATTTTAATGTTATATGAGATTATATTAGATATCCTAACGATCAATCCGTTGTCGGATGTCCATTTAAAACAGATTTTATTGATCTCAGAAGGAAGTAATCATCGCCATTGATAATCTACGTGTTTCAGGACAATAAAACGTATAATGTCGCCTGTCGTGTAAGGATACCATTACTACAAACACAATAAATACTCTAGCACACTCGATTTAAACAGAAAGGGTGAAAGAGAAATTTAAATTATATTTTATTACTGGAGTTTAACGTCAAATCGACACAAACTAGGCGATTTTGTGACTAACATAATATGTTTCAATTTTAGTTTAATAATTCCAGATACTCCGTTTTATTCCCACTTCTAAAGACCCCTACGCGCAAGCGAATTATTGAAATAAAATTAAACCATGTGTTAGTCCCAAAATGACCTAGCTTGTGTCGAGTCGACGTTAAACCACATTTTTCTCTTAAACAAGGTGGGAATATGGTCTCCAGATCAGGGTCACGTGTTTATTCCCTGCATTAGCCGAGAATTTTTTCGGGTTTTTCCGACGTGGTTTCCCCCTTGTCAGTGGTGCAGGACGGGGGACCTGACAAGGACAGCTGTCTAGTCGTTCGGATGGGAAGAAAAACCCAGGTCCCGTGCACGTAAAAGAACCCATGTCAGCTCGAATTCGATAGTACCACTACTCGGGCAAAAATTCCCCAATAGCACACTGTATGGCGTATGCCCGTCTCCATTAGCCCAACAGAACAGTGGGACGTTAAACCCCATTTCATTGCATTTCCTGTCTCCAAACCAGAGGTAATATAACTTCATACAACATACCAACACTATATCAGTATGTCAGAATTCTATATCCACTGAGAGTATAGAAGCCGATGATATTTATTAATTATGCAACAATCGACGCATACAAGTAATGTGGCAGATCAATATCTCGTCATAAAATATAAACAGGACATCAATGAAAAAATTATGCGTAGGTAGCATCTTCATACCAAATGATGTCAATCAAGTTTTCATATCTGTACAAAATATTTGCAAATAATGTAATGCAGTGTGCTTTGATGCCATTTCTCTGCCAGCGATGCAACCGTTAGGGGTTCTTTAACATGCACACTAACGTATATACGAAACCTCTGGTTTTCGTAATACGATTTATAGATGACATTTACATGTATACTTTACAATAGAATAAATAAGCTGGGTGAAATTTGACAGGACAAGGGTTCTTTTACATGCACACTGATAAATACAATGGTGAATAACCCCAAAAGGTTCTTCTCAGCTAATGACAAAAATAGAAGTGGCTCGTAACTTTTTCACTGGCTACCTTACTTTTTAATGTTAGGACAAGCAGTTGCAATACAATATCCGCCCACATTTGCAACAGATGGACGGAGAGCAGAGAAAATTAATGGGCATTATTCTTTTGCTGTCACCAATGCTTCACATTGAATTTGAAAATAATTAATCATATATAGGCTGACAAGGCGTTTGAATAGTTTAAGGGAACCAACCCAAATTTGGGGACAATGAACAAAATATACATTGTTGATTACAATGTCTACAGTAGTTTTTAATTGATGGACAGTTTATTCCGTAAAGCAGTTTAAAAATTGCAATGACGCAATAGATCATATTTTCGCTAGAGTGGAGAGTGGAATTCATTGACAGATTTAGTGGGCGGGGCAAATCCACTTATCATGCAACTTATACCTTGTTATATTAGAGTAAAAAAAAAGTTGGATGAAGTTTTGGGAGTGTCATCTTCAATAGAAGGCTTGAGTTCACTTTAACTCGGTACATCTTATCAAGTCCCAGATGGGGACCTCTCTCAGAGTCTTAGATAAAAAGTGTCATCGCGTATCAACTGAAATATCTTGCTTTGATAATCGAGTTGCAAAGTTCAAGGTTCATTCAATGTCAAGATTGCTGGAACTTTTCGCTTTTACTCTATGTCCCAGTGAGGTGGCCTTTCTTTGGTTTGTCGTGAGTTTGTCAACTAAAGAAAAAATGTCTGTAAATGAGTCTATGCCTTAACGTATTTGTATCACGTGTCTGTGGTAAAGGGCGATAACTTTGTAAAAGTTTGTGTACATCAGTCCATGGGTTATTGTTACTATCATTCTTCACGGTTTGTGAAACAACCACGTGTTGTCAATTCTTTAGAAATAGCTGACATGTTAAATAATCTAACTTATTTTCTATATTACTAGTTATTGATTTCTTAGACTCTGATCTAGCCCTTGACTTTGAAAGGGCCTACGGGCGCCGAACCCCCACAAAAGTCAAACACTCGTAATAATAAATTCTCCCACACCGCATTAACAGGGTATTTTCAAAATAATGACATTTGTATAAAACACTAAAAATGTCATAAAAGTTGATTTAGATGTAATTCCTGAATGGCGTAATACAAATGACATATTCAATTGCATGAAATTGTAATCCCGAATCAATAATGTTAATGTCAGCAATATTAGACCACCGTGGCACATGCTATTCAAATAACAAAAGGTAGTAGGCCTACATAAATAATATACGAATCAGTAGAGAAAACCCACACCCACGCTGGGAAGCACGTTGTTAGCTGTGATATATATTTAATAACACATCTAATGGCAGTATATTGTTATTTGTCAATGACGTAAAATGGGGGTTATGTCGACTTTTCAACTCAGAAAACTACAGTTGCAAGTGTGCTTATGTCGATCATTTTAGCAACTGAATTCGGGGCGCTTTTGTTGACTCGGTACTGATAGAGATTGCACTTAATACGACAGATCGTAACAAGTAGCTTGGAGTTGCAAGAGACAGACAGGTCGACCTTTTTCAGTTGAATTCAGTTGCAAGTTCGGCATAATTCAACCTTTATTCATAGTAACATCGACGCGTTTCGGGGCTGTTCGTTTGGTAGGAGATGATATACGGTTGGGACCCTTATTTACCCATTGAAATGATTTGTATATAATGTATGTTTATTTGTATATAAAGTAATATTGACGCGGGATTTGGAATTGAACTTTTGGTGCATAGTGACCACTTTCACCAGAATACGACCCATCAGTCAGCTGCACCCACCATTACTCACCCATTGTGCTTATACAAAGCATATCCCCGAAACACGTTGGTGATACTAGTGTATCATTGAGAACCGTGGAATTTATTTCTTGGAGGCATTACATAATACAGACAACTGTATGGATATTAAAGTAGTTAAGTGTCTAACTCAACATCAACCAAAATCTATTGAAAATACGAATTACTTGTCAATTTAAATCAACATTGATCTTACTGGAAAGAGATGGGCTTCTAATATCCAATATTTAAGACAAAATAAACATTTTACCATTGGTACAGCCACAGTTCTAGCAAGAGATTCCAGGCTAGAAACATTGCACCAAATCTAACGGCGTATGTAGACTGAAATAACAGATGCTAGAAATTTGCATTCGATTGAGAATGCTGGCTTATGTCACCGAACATAACTAATTTGAAATTAGAGTATAAACGGAAACCATTGAATGTAAATCAGTTTATATACATTTATATTACAGTATTATATGCGTTGCGACCCACTTACACCCTTATTGGTAAACCTTTGTAAACTAGTGGTAATCTGGAACCGAATAAAACATTCAAATTTATCAGCAACCCAACCAATAAAAATCTCAAATTTAAGCGCTGCATACAAACAGAACATAACGTGGAAGTTTGCTTAGTGTCATTTTCATCAGGGTGCATCACTGCATCGTCTAACTTCTCAATGATGATTATGTATGGAAGCGCTTTTACAGAGGCAGCAATGCTTGTTATTGTATCCATATATGGTAGGTTAAAGGGACAATAACATTCTTGCTGGCTTGGTAGCTCCAGAAAATAAATAATACCCTTATTCTAAGTACTAGATGTTTAAATGTCCTACCTGTTGTGTAAATTATCCATTACAACCTATTTTATTTGTCCAGAGGGTTCGAAAATATTTTAAAATCCAAGTCACATTTGAAAAGGTTTACGTTAGACTTTTCAAATCAATTGGTTGAATTTTTCCAATTTTTTAAATTAGGTGTGTTAAGATGAAATTTATATCATCATTTAATTGGAATATTCTAAAATAATACAATTTGTTGACCAGAATGAAGATTGGGACATATTTTTCAGTTACAACAAGAGTGTTATTGGGGCTTTAAATATATATGTGACTCACTAAGGCATTTAATATTGTTTAAAGCGGCTAAATCGCTAGTAATGTATTGGACTACATTCAATGGTTTCTGTTTTACTCTAATTTCTAATCAGTGATGTTCGGCGAAATACGCCAGAAGTCATAATTGAAGGGCAATCTCTAGCATATGGACATTCCAGTCTACATCGATAAAATTTATTGTGCATGCTCTCCAGATACGAATATGACGTCACCGTTTGGCATGATTTGTCTAGTCTCGTGATTCGAGCTGCCCTTGTTACAAATGGCGCTGAAACAGTAAAATGTTTATTAAGTCTTCAATATTCGATATCAGAAGCCCATGCATCTTTTCCCGGTAAGATCACAACACCAATATTGATTTAAATGGACAAATAATTCTTGTTTTCAGTGTCGAAGACTTTGGATGATATTGAGTTAGGTGAAATGTTGGCGATTAATTACAATAGAATTAAAATCATTTTACTGAAAAAAAGCCCTTGAAAAAGTGATGCCAATACACAACTCCCACTTCGTTAAATCAGCACCTAAATCGCTAATATTGACCGAAGTGGGTCTCAACGCATATAATAATGTTATCTGACTGTATATGAACTGATTTACATCCAATTGTTTCCGTTTTGACTCGATTTTCAAATCATTTATGTCCAGCGAATAGAAATTTCTAGTGTCTGGTTATTCCAGTCTATTGCGCATGCTCTCCAGATAAGTTATGGAGTTGCCATTTTACATTTAGTTGTGGTATATGTCTCGCCTCGTTCTTTCTGGCCACTTGTTGCAAATGATGCTGAAACGTATGTTTATTTTGTCTTAAATATCAGATAACAATATCAAGCGAAATACGGCAGGAGTCTCAACCGAATAAAAATTTCTAGTGACTGGTTATTCCAATCTATTGCGCATGCTCTCCAGATAAGTTATGGGGTCGCCGTCTTACATTTAGTTGTGGAATACGTCTACTAACCTCGTCCTTTCTGATCACTTGTTACAAATGATGCTGAAACGCACTTTGGTACACGATTCGTGTACCAATAGTAAAGTGTTTATTTTGTCTTAAATATTGCATATCAGAAGCCTACCTTTTCAAGGTAAGATAACAACATCAATGTGGATTTGAATTGACAAATAATTCGTGTTTTCAACGTGTAAGACTTTGGATTGATATTGAGTTAGAGACTTACCTACTTGAATTGACAAATAATTCGTGTTTTCAACTGTAAGGATTGATATGGAGTTGGAGTCTTAGCTACTTAATACTTTTAAAGTCGCATATCTTTAGTATTTTAACCCTGGTCTGCATATTTATTTTTAGTACGAAAACAATTGTATACATCAAATTCTATAAATACATTGTTGTTTGGTGAAACACATTAGGGTTAAACGTCGAATTTGTATGAATCTACTCGGCTATTAACTATGTATGCATTGTGCTATGAGTGACATTCACCCAGACCGCGGCTCGACCTACTCTGATTCAGCTTTCCAAACGCCAGCATCTCTATTATGGGCACGAACGTGTGTACAGGGGATCTCTAGTTTTCGGTCAATCAGAATGTTCTTTGCTCGGATGCCCTAATCCATCCCATGAAGGTAGATTCGCACGGGCCGTGGAGTGGCAAAGGCCCGATCAAAATCAACATAATCCACAAAATGCTTCGATTGTTCATTTGTGACGCAATTGGGTGAAATATAAGGACCTAGATTTACTTATTATGTCATGAATGAAAATAAATATAGTGGACTAGTTTACCTGACTCTAAACCTAGTCTACATAACACGAGAGTAAGAGAGAAGATTTTCTGATGTCGTCGTGCCACGAATGATATATAAGGGGCTAGATTTTCTGACTAGACTAGGTCGACATTCCATGAGTGAAATACAAAGGTCCAGGTTTTCTGACTAGATCATGTCGACATGCCATGAGTGAAATATAAGGGTCTAGGTTTTCTGACTAGATCATGTCGACATGCCATGAGTCAAATGGGTCTAGATTTTCCGACTAGACAATGAGTCAATATAAGGACCTAGGATTTCCAAGTTGACCAAACCGACATACCACAAATCGACATCCATCAAATTCTAGCCCGAGTATTTGTACTCTTAGTTAATGTATGTGTAAAACTTGAAAAAACGTGACAGTTTGCAGGTGAGAGAATTTACACATATATTTAAATACCATGGCTGATGTTTTAACATATGGTAGTAAATTTACCTGTGAAAATAAACACATTTTATCCGGATTTAAAAAAATAAATTTGGCAATAAGTATTCTTTAATTAACAACTAGGTGTTTCTAAGCATGTCTGTAAAATATTCTGCACATAAACAAATAGAATTGGACATCTAAATATCAAGTTTTTGTGCGTAACTGTGCAGATAACATATCATGGCTAAAAGCTTTTAAAGCAACATTTGCTGTTGACGCTACAAAAGTAGAAAACAATTGTTGAAGAACTGAAAATATACCGAGGTATATTTATATTAAATAATAAAATAATACAGGTGCCAACAGCTGATTATTATCAAATACGGGTAAACAATATTCATAGAAGGTTTCTAGAATGCCAAAGTACTACAGAATTATTTATGCTGTAGCAAATTTACCGAGATGCATTATCAAGAATGCTAGAAAAAAACGATATAACTATGTAATTCGATTGTTTGGATCAAGATTTCAGAGTTTCAACTATCATTTTGTTTTTCTTAAAACAAGGCAACAGTGAGGCTGAGACGTCCTCGCCGAAATCACGAAATAAATAGATGACTAATATTAATTAATTGCAAATTGATTATCAACTAAACACTTAAGTTTCATCATTCTCTATCAGACAGATAGAATCAAAGTCAAATACATTATATTACTTAACCCTGCTTAGCTTTAACGAGAAATTTTAATCTTTTAACTCAGTCAAGACATTCACCTAATGAACATCAACACAAGTTTAAGCATTCTACCCCAATTAGCAGAGTTATTATATTCCATTGTCTTGACCAATCATATTGCTTGTCGCTCCCTGTCCTAGGCAGAAAGTTCACGCTTGACTTAAATAGAAGTAAAGATAGCCTGTCCCAAAGCATCAACCAATCAAATTGCTCATCTCATCTTACGCTACGCTGAAAATGGTTATAATCGAACTCCGTCATGACATTGACAACACCATCCAATACAAAGCTCTGTGTATTGCGACTGGCGTAGGGCAAGGGACTAGGAGAGAGGCACTACTGCAGGAAGTCGGGGAGTTGCCCCTATCCCTAAGAAGAAAAGAACTAGCGACAAGGTACTGGGCTAAGATCTCACAACTGGACGCAAGATCTCCAACTTTTGTCAGTCTACAAAATACAAGATATGTGAGAGATCCAAGAAAGAAAAGCTTTGGCCGAGGTATCAGGGAAACAATCAAGGAACTGCGACTGGGAGAGCTCGTGATAAATGAACACGACCCCCCAGCGATCGCTCCCTATACCGCTGGTCAATTTGTTACAGAAAACCGACAAGAAAAACAACCCCACTGCTGCACGAGCTTTCTCGCTAGAACACCTGGAAAACAACTGGCCGTCCGATGACTGGGACCATGTGTACACGGATGGCTCACGCAACCCTGAAAGGGGCACCAGCTCGTTTGGAATATACCTGCCAAACGGGGAACAGGGAATAAGCAGGTAACTGCCCAATAACTGTTCGGTGTACAATGCAGAGCTTGTGGCCATTCCTGACGCTATATCATGGGTTTCCCATCAGACTAGTAAGTTCGTCATTCTAAGCAACTCGCTGAGCAGTCTGATTTCAATCCAAACTGACAACTCGGACTCAAGACCAGAAGTCATTTTGGGAATCAGGCAGTTGTACCAGAGGGTCTTAGAGAAGGGAACCAAAGTAGAGCTCGTGTGGATTCCATCACATGTGAACATTAGAGGAAACGAGGAGGCAGATCGAAGGTCTCAAGGATACAGCACCACTCCGCACCATAGACTACAGCACCATGGAAATCTCCTAAGTCTTGTCTGCGATATCACTTACGTGGAAGCAAACGTTAAACACCAAGTAGTAGACATTGACATAATAAACGCCTACACCGAGTTTGAACATTCTAGCTCAATAAGGAGAGTTATTATATCCCAAAAAATGTGAGGGAGAGACAGACAGACGAGCCCATTTTAATAGCCCCTGCTTTCTTTGAAATGCGGAGTGACAAAAAAACAGCATTGATAATAAATTAGAAAATGACACAGAAAATGACGCTAGTGAGTTAGAAGGAAACAATCCAACAGTGAGGCTTATGTCCCCCACTGAATTCCCAAAATAAACAGATGACACGCATTAATTAATCGCACATTTATTATTTTCAAAAGTATGGAGCAATCAAACGATACACTAAGTTTCATCACGCTCTATCAGATATAATCAAAGTTTTCTTGTCCAAAGGCATCGACCAATGAAATTGCTTATCACTGATAAGCTTTAGCTCGAAATATTAATTATTGAAGTCAGTCAGTCACCTAATGAACATCATGTTTATCCCTGCTAAGCTTTAGCTCGAAATGTTGATTATTGAACTCCAACATCTACATCAAATTTAGCACTGCTTAGCTTCAAGACTAAATATTCTACTCGGAGTAAAGGTAATAAAATGAATCTATACTCAGAGTTTCATAGCTCTCACTTAATTATAACCAAAGTTATCGTGCCCAAAAGCATCAACCAATATAATTGCTTATCTCTGCTTGCCGTCAGCAGACAAAGTTCATCATCGATCTCCCACCAAGACATTCGCCTAACGAGCGCCTACACCCAAGATTAACCATTCTACCTCAATTACCTGTTGTTCTTAGCGTTTAACGTCCGCTTCCACTCAAGGTGATATCGCAGACAAATCTTATTTTTCATTTTTATTATCTGAGCGCACGAGCAGGAGTCTTTGCTGGGGGAGGAAACCCACGAGGTTAAGAAGGAGCCCCTATCTCCATGCCACATACGCTCACACCGGGGATCGAAACCACAGCCGTAAGCCAGAGGTGACCGGCCAGCTAGAGGTCGAATTAGAAGGAGGGTTATTGAGTTTTAAAGTCTCGGTCAATCACACTGCTTATCGCTCTGGACCAAGTGCTACTCGTCTTCTTGGGTCGATGGATCGACCGACCGACGTTCTTCCTTAAGATCATAATGCGTGTCGATTGACGGGTATTTTATATGACGTCACAATTGCAAGAGTACGCTCTTACTCGTTTCATTGATGAAGCTAAGAACTTGAGCGCCCTTTTTGTCGATCTGGAACATTATATTTGTAGATTTTAATTATCTCAAACAACCGCTCTTTCCAACCACTTCATTAACAGTTGTAATAAGTTTAAAATTTAATTATATATTGTAAACACCCAATTCTGAATAGTAATATTTGTCCGATTCTGTTGAATATAGTTCAAAGTCGTTTTAAGAAATGTACCAAAATTAACTATTATTTTTACAATATCTGGTATAAACACATCTTTGATCTGCCATATACAGTGAAATTTGATTAGTTCTTATTATAACAAAGATAATAACATTTATGGGGCCGATCAGTACAAAACAAGTACACATACTCTAATTGAAAATATACTAATATGACTTCATCCTTATTTGTCGCATTTCTTCTTTTACCTGGGTTAGATTCAATGTTATCAGCATTTTCGTTTTCTAATTCTGCAGCGACTTTAATAATGTTGGCGCTTTCATGTTTTTTCTTCTGGTTAATCAGTGTTGTCTTGTTTATTTTCCTCTACATCAACACCATCATCAGTATTTTCGTGTTACAGATCATTAATATTTTCTGTTCTAATTTTTTATTTTATCAACACCTCTTTCTTCATTTATCTTAATCTTCAACTTCATCATCATCAATATAACCGTTTTTCTTTCAATTACATATGTTGTAATTTCGATGCCTGCATCGGCTTTTTCGGATTTATTATCCATTGTTGGCAGGTCAAAATACAGGTTAACCCCCACAAATTGCAACAAAGGGTTTCTCAACTGATTCTGGCAGGGTTTAGTGTGCTTTATAACACACTAAAAGTTTACCAAAGTACGACCCCCGGAAACGTGTTTTTTCAAGATGGTGTCAAAAATGGCCATCACCAGTATTTTCTTCATTGACCTCGCCATTATTCGCTGCTGACCTAACTTCATTATCTAGTGGGTGGCTTATTTACACCATCCCCAGTCTTTCCATCACCAGTATTTTCGATTTATATTAGCCATTCCTTGATTATTTTCAGCATCATTCGCTGATGGTTTGTCATCATTATCATGTGGCTTATTTTTATCATCGCCAGTCTTTCCTTCACCAGCAGTTGCTGCTTATTTCTTTAAGTGTTTTCTTAGTTTCCTCACAGTCATTCGCTACTGGTCATATTTTCACCAACACTAGCAACATAAATCGTCTCGGCTTCTACTTCTGTTTTATTATTAATGCCTGTTTTATTTTCTGTGTTATTCGAATAACCGGGACCCCTTCTTCTGTTTTATTGTTTTCTACTTCACCAGCGTAATTTTCTGTTTCATTTTTCTAATTTATTATCAGTGCTGTCATTTTTATTCTCATTTTTTGCTATTGCAGTCTACTTTATTGTTTTCATCTCCGTGACATTACTCTGGGGTTTGCATCGTCATGACCCCTTTCCTCAAATTTCTTAACGGCATATATTCGGTATGTTTTAGGCACCTTCATGCTGATTGCGTACACGCCACACTTTGCAGGAAAAACTGAAACCAATAGAGACCACGGCACAAAGGACAAAAATCGTTGCGTAGAACCTATGGCGGTATATTAGTGCCAAAATTCTAACATGCTATCGTCTAATTTCTAACCTCCATTCATGTAACTTCTAACCTCCATTCATGTAACTACTAACTTCCATTCACGTAATTTCTAATTTAAGACAATGTATAATTCAACTTCTTTATTTGTTCAGTGTAAATATCAATTCTATTTCATCTTATTTCTATTATTGAGGCGAAAAATGTCTACTTCATTGTGGTATTACATGTTAAGCATGAACGGCAAACAAATTTAGAATTTTGATACTTCTACCTAGCAACCATCATTATGACATCGTTTGGTGTCGCCACTGTGTGCTCAATTGGATGATTGCGCACCTGATCGGGACCATAATTAATTGGTATAAACGACCCATTCTTCGTTTGGTTGAAGGTTGGAAGGAGTGCTGAGAGAGAGAGAGAGAGAGAGAGAGAGAGAGGTCACTTAGTATTAAACTCGGTATCTGTGTAGGCCTATCCATAACATTTATACCCTGTGTTAATATAGACCAACTGCATATAGATATATTAATTATTGGCTCAACCGTAAAAAAAAATAAAATAAAATTCTCCAAATCCCGTTTAGCTTATATTTGAAATAGAAAATGAAATGAAATGAAAGAGGGTTTAACGCCCTACTGTTTTGTTCCGAACCGGGCTAATGGAGACGGACATACACCATACAGTGTGCTTTAGGGAAATATTGCCCGGAGAGCGGATCTACGACGTGGACTTATATCGAAGTATAACGGTCACGGGATCTTTTACGTGCACGCCAACATGTACATGGAACCTCGGGTTTTCATCCCATCGGAACGACAAGACACTAATAAGGGGGAACCACGTAAGAAAATCTGGATGAACTTTTTTCGACCAATGCAGGGATCGAACTCCCGACCCACAGCCTAGCGAGCCTACCCACTTAGCCACGGTATTCGAAATAATATTTGCAAACCATACATTTATATCACGTTCAATGTTGTTTAGAGGGTAGGATGGCCGAATGGTTAGCACGTGCACGCTGTAACATAAGGTCTGTCATTGAATAAACTGGCGTGGTTTCGATTTCCCGTTTTTACGTGACATGGAGCAGAGCCGCCTTTCCAACCTCGTGGGTTTTCTCCGGGTCCTCCGGTTTCCTCCCACTGCTAAACACTCCTACGCGCAAGCGAATTATTGAAATACAATTGAACGGTGTTAATACCGAAATGACCTGGTTGGTGTCGAGTTGATGTTAAACCCCATGTCCCCATCTCTCTCTCCCGATGTTGTTTTCAATTTTAACACTCAGGCAAGCTACTCAATCTGACGAAGAGGGAGTCGTTTGTATCAATTAAAATGGTCCCGATCAGGTGCTCAATTCCCAAACTGAGCACACGGTGGCGACACCAAACGATGTCATAATGATGGTTGCTAGGTAGATGTATCAAAATTCTAAATTTGTTTGCCGTTCATGCTTAACATGTAACACCACAATGAAGTAGACATTTTTCGCCCCAATATTAGAAATAAGATGAAATAGAATTGATATTTACACTGAACAAATAAAGAAGTTGAATTATACATTGTCTTAATTTAGAAATTACATGAATAGAAGTTAGAAGTTACATGAATGGAGGTTAGAAATTACATGAATAGAAGTAAGAAATTAGACGAAAGCATGTTAGAATTTTGGCACTAATATACCGCCATAAGAACCAAGGAGAGACATTTTTTTATTTACTCAAATACATTATGCAAGAGCTAAATCTGTCAATTGCAGGTCTTTCTTTAGGCCTGAAATGTCATCATCTATATTATTAATAAAACATCTAGCAACACGAAAAGGCCTTAATCTACTCTTGATGCCATCTTATGTGTCAGATTATCAGTGGATGTGAACCCGATCTGCTATTCAAGGCTCATTGATGATAAAATCAAAAAAAAAAATCGAGACTATGTTTTTTTTTATACGAACCGACTTTACTAATGATGATCGAGGCTAGGCATTAATGACATGAGTGGAGGTTTAGGAAATAGTTGACGGGTGTTTCAATAATAGCTAATATACAAGAAGACACGAGAACAAATTGTTCTTTGTGTATTGATAAGCAAATATGGAAAAGTAATATTGATATTGCAAAAAAAAAAAAAAAAATCATGGCAATGTTGGCTACAATTTGTATGACTTATCAATTGTTTATATCAAGAACAAAACTACTAACATTGATCAGATATGGAGCTCGTGACCTTTACAACTTTTACAAAACATCAAGGTTCTAACACAGTAATAATACTAGTGAGATTTATTTGTCCAATTCTTCATTAACTTGCATCTACCATATCCCCTTACAAATTCTTCTATGATTCCATCGTATAATTATATATACTTTATCTCTTTATTTATAAATCTGTAATTTGATCGGAAATAAATAACCGTGCTTTGTGTGTTGTACTATCTCCAGTGCAATCTCTCTTAGGCCAACTTAACCTACTACCGAGTTATGGTGTTCTATTACGCCCACTACCTCTTCTCTTCTTTTTTGCAGTGTTAAGACATAGAGGGAAAGGGCGATGTCAACTTTTTAATACGTCGCTTTTTAAACGTTTGATTTATTTTTTAAACTTCTGATTTATTTTATTTTTAAGATTGATTTTCCTTAGCCATTATAGCACAGTTTACAATATATATTCTTAATGAATAATAAACCGGATTCTTAATTTAGCTGTAAATCCAATATTTATAAAGTGTCCGAAACCAAGTTAGCCAATAAACGAATACCTCTTTGGTCGTCTGATTCTCATACACAACTTGGGATATTATTAGCTTACATATTGGTTTATAGGCAAATCAGGGCAATTCTAGTTACATCAACTATTATTGAGACATACAATTGCATGGCAAGCCAATGATCAACTTTCTAGAAAATCGTGTGGCTTGGAAATCGGGTGGATAAGAACACATCAATCGTTTGATTCGAGACATTGTTAACTGGATAATCAGAACTTTCAAGATTCTTTTCTTCGCTCAGAATAATGGAATTTACTGATATTGACAAAATATTCATTTTCCATTATCTAGCTTTTGAATTACAGCGAGAATCAATGAACACCTCGTTTCAAGATATTGCATAAAACCACTTTAAAAGCGTGTAGCAGCCATTTTTCATATTTTATTAACAATTTCTAAATCATTTTTATATCATATAAACTAATATCCTTCTGGGGAAACGGTCGTGTCGATTTAATACGATTTGATCACTCAATTAAATTTACATGAAAAATTCTACTGTATACAAAACATGAAACCATTCACATATTCATCCCACGATAACGTGGGAAGCTGACGTTTTCATTGATGTGAAAACCTTCTTGTTTCCTAAAATCGTTTTCTAAATTCACTGTAATGAATTAAACATAGAATCATTCATATAACCCTAAATATAGCGTTGAATAAACACAGCCTAGCAGAATAAGTGAATTAAAACGACAACACAATCGGATTATTTTTAAACCGGAAACACAAGGCAAAGCAGAAACGTGGGACGTTGATTCCCTACCAAGAAACTAAAATTATAACGACAAAACCTCCGGTACATAACGAACCGCCACAAATAATGAAAAACAACAGCAAAACTAACGTTAAGTTTTAAAGGTAATAGCAATCCAAGATATTACAATGAGTAAACAAGAGGTTGCCATGCAAGATACGCTCACATTTTGCAAGAGATTGATAGAGAACAAGCTAAAGCAATAGCGGGGAATATACGTTCGAAAGAAACCAAGGTCTTTGGCTTATATATATTCTTTATTTCATGTTTTATCGAAACTGTGGTCTCTTACAACCTTGATTATCATATATTTTGCAAACGGGAGGTGGCCATGGTGATATGTTCAAACATTTTTGTAAATCGGATAAAAAGTGTTACTTCAAGAGGTACCACAAGCTGAAAACGCAATTTTTCGAACAGTCAAGGGTCATAATTCAAGAATTTACGATCCAATAAGCGCATATGTCGACAGTAACCAATATCGGACAAAAATTGCCACAATCAAGGGCCATAATTAAGGAAGGTTACAATCCAATATGTGCAGCTGTTGCAAGGAACCAAGATCTGTGGGTTATAACCATGCATTTAAAGTTTCATGAATATTGTGACTTTTAGAGTGTCCAAAAGCTAAAAACGTGATTTTTAGTAGAATCAGGAGCAGAAATCCATCAATCTGATACATGCGAATATTGAAAGGAACCGAAATCTTTTGGAGGTAAATCGGATAAAAATGGTGACTTGTTGAGTGCCCATAAACAAATTGTGGACGGACGGAAAGGGGCGACGACAATAAACGTCCACATGAATATAAAAGTACACACATAGAAAATACAAACAGGACAAAACAGAAAAGCAAGACGTTAAACTCATACCAACAAAATAAAGGCAAACCACAAAAGACATAGCAACGAATAACGACCAATAAAAGCAGAACGAAGAACGATAGAACAACAATAAATAAAAGCAAAACAGCTAATATGTTACCTTTAAGGTAATAATAACATAAACATGATGCTATTAATGCTATAAATACATGTAGTTATTTGCTATAAATAAAATATACCACCTACATGGCAATAATAGACAGCAATAATTACCATTAATTTATATAATAGACAGCACCTCTCACAACATAACATCCCATTATACCAGAGATCGCCATGGGCCATTAGCACATATCAAACAAAATCACTGCTTATATGTACAGTTCTTCAAAACTAAAATATAAATAGCTTCCATTACTAAAAGTCCGAATAATTAATTTTTGAGCAAATTAGTACATATAAAATATAGAAGCTCAACAAAGAGTAGAGAACAAAGTACACAATGCATATTGATCACGTGTACTGTCATGAATTCCAGAATGAATATTGTAATTATTAGTAATATTGCTATGCATTGCTATAATATACCGCTACATTTATAGCATGACCATATATGGAAGAGAATGCAAGAAACATAAAAATATTATTTATAGAGAAAAAAAAACGCGCAAAACTCAAAGTCTGATCAGATGACTAAACGATGCAGCATATTATTGCCATTATCTCATTGACTAGCCATGTATATTGTGTTTTCTTTTTTATCATTTTCAGATTTCATAGCAACTAGTGAACTTTTATTTGGTGATTATTAAATTAGAAATACATAAGTTTAATTATTCTTAGGACCCGTCGTCGATTTGGCGGGTTATCCAAAAAGATAAATGGGTTTAAATGTGATGCATGTGTACAGCCCCTCTTTTTTTCTCAACACTGCTGGTATCAGAATGGTATTCGCAAGTAGCTGATACCTATAACACATTAAAAGACAAATATGTTAAGATTGCCAATTTGCATGAAACAACCAACAAATTGTTTGAGTAACTGTTAACAAAACAGTGAAACGATTTTTGGTCTCACCTGTAAAATAAGGTAACAAAATATCTATTAAAATACAGATGTGACGTCATCCTTTGAGGTTGGCGTACCATTATTTCCAATAATGTAAGAGCAACGTGCCAATCGTACATTATCTATACTAGATGCAATATTGGACTCGCGTGACTTATTTCATAGAAAAGCACGTGGGATAGTGTCTGTATTTTAAGTTTTTTAATGGTCTCGGGCTAAAGACATTGCGTAATATATTAAAACAACATTCAGCTAATGCATCGTGCACTTTCAATATATTACTTAATGTCTCGCTATAAACCATACATAGTATGTAACCAGCACGGTACATGCATATATGGAGATTGTTAGATAACATGTCAAAGCTGTGTCAACATTTGAGAGTCCCCGGGTTATGTCCGGTGGCTGCTGCAATTAGCAATCCATTTTTATGGCCAATCTTTTAATTAGACTGAAACCTTGAGAATTAGTCCAAGTTACACCTTCTGTTCAAGTGTCTGCATGCTTACGTATAGTTTATTTTAATTGGGATGGATTATTTTTAAAAACTATTTTGTTAAACTTATTTGAATGTCTCGCTATAGACCATTAAACCATACATAGTATGTAACCAGTACGGTACATGCATATATGGAGATTGTTAGATAACATGTCAAAGCTGTGTCAACATTTGAGAGTCCCCGGGTTATGTCCGGTGGCTGCTGCAATTAGCAATCCATTTTTATGGCCAATCTTTTAATTAGACTGAAACCTTGAGAATTAGTCCAAATTACACCTTCTGTTCAAGTGTCTGCATGCTTACGTGTAGTTTATTTTAATTGGGATGGATTATTTTTAAAAACTATTTTGTTAAACTTATTTGAAAAACCGGGTGGTGATGACAGCAGTATTAAAGTTCATGTTGTCAGTTTACTCATAAATTTGTCATGTCAGCAGAATTAGATTCCTGAAAGTAGCTACTAGAATTGATTGGAGATTTCCTCAGAACAACATAAGTGTTCTCACGGTGATTAAGTGGAGTAAATCCTCGGCATGATTCCATAGAATCACTAAGATCGATAGCCAGGTATGTATGGAACCGATAACTGATAAACTGCTAATAACATGTAACCAATCAGACCAAACAAGATGGCGAGACAATTACCCTGTCGCGAGTTATTTCCCCTTTGTTTCGGTATTCCATATCGATGATTGATTCCATCGAGTTCTTTTCAAAACGTATTTACACAGAAAACAGAACTGCTCTAATTATAGATGGGTATATTTACCCAACTGCCAGAAACATAGAGAAACAGTATAACTAATTTCCCTTGATACCAGCCAAGTCAAAGACGACCCACGGTGTGTTATCTTGTTGCTACACAATTTGCTTTGATTTCAAGCGATGCATTCTCAACCAATAATTAAATCACGCTCAAGCCTAGCACAGTTATTTACACTTATTTACATGCTATGATTAATGTCGTATATCCACAAGTCGTGCTTCGTGTTTCCGAAACATAAGATGCCATTGGTCATGGACTCGGTCCGAGTCATAATAAAAAATGATGACACTGGTCACGGAGTTAATAAAAACACAAGATGCCATTGGCCGCAGATATATATAAAACCCAAGAATAACGATTGTTGCGGCCCTTGTAAAAAAAAACCGGGTGCCATTTGTCACGGATGCCAATGTCAAACGTGCGACCCATTTCTTGGTGCCGAAGAATAAATTTTAAAAAAGCTCATAACTTCGCCATGAATAAAGTGATTTGAATTAGATTTTCAATGTATATCACCCTTTTTCGTTATCTATATTTGAACTTACATAGCAAGAATGGTCAGCTGTTTATTTAAATCTTACATATAGCGACGGGTACTCTGTGATATCCGGAACTGCTTCTTTTAAAGAAGGAAGTGTGACGTCTTCATTAATTCATAACTACTCAAAATATATTTTTATTTTTATGTGAGGAAACTGGGGAACTTTAACAAAATGTGTTTGTATTTTCTTAAACGGGGTAATTTAGTTCGATTGTTTTGAGTGGTTAAGTCTAAATATTAAGGCCACCTACAGGTTTCGTCAAGGTCACGGGCTTGCGCTAACCCAAACTCACCCAACATTCACATGCCCTAACCCTGTTTACATTTCGCGAGCATGACGAAATCTGTAGGTGGCCTTAATATTTAGACATGGCAGTTTTGAGTAAACGCATATGTAAGTGAAATAAATCTGAAAACAACAATATCATGCAATAATTTCTTCCGGCCTTTGAGAACTTGATATTTCAAGTCACGCACTTAACAATAAAGGTCATGTTTTTAAAAAAACAATAATGGGGCCAGACAGCACCAGCATGTTGCTGACATGAAAACCGATATTTCATGGCTGTTTATGTTTGTATAAACCGTACAATATATCTAGAGGTTTTGGTCGATGGATATCGATATATTGTAAATCAGAGGATGGGGTGCTTGTATGAAATTAGTTCCGACTAAGGTAAGGTAATTTACTGCAAATCTCATTAAATTCAGATAATATTTCGTTTATTTTCATACATTATTCCTTATTACACCGATCCGAAATTTGTAAAAAAAAATTTAAAAAAGAAATCGCTTTAAACGAAACGAAAAAGAACCCCGAGCTTTGATTTTCATTACATGCTGGGGTTGAACGAAAGTCCAAGATTATGGTTAGAAACAGGTTTGGGCTGTTTGAAATCAGCATCACCAAGAGTTAAAAACATTTCTATGGGTTGTCATTTTCATCTGCATTTGTCCTTAAATGGAAATGGTGTTTTATATTCAACTGTTTAAAATTGCGACGGTTATACGGGACGGCACACAATGTGCTATGATGGAAAGGCTTTGTCCCATGTTGTGGTCTTTCCGTCTACTGTTCACTGAATTTCAAATGTCGGACACGGGGGCGGTGGGGGGGATGGCTCAATGGTTAGCACGTGCGTGCTGTACCATAAAGCCTGTCTCTGAGTCAAATGGCGTGGTTTCGAATCCCCGGTTGTACTGGACAAGGAGTAGAGTCCCCTGTCCAGTGTCGTGGGTTTTCTCCGGGTCCCCCGATTTCCTCTCACAGCTAAAGACTCTTACACGCAAGCGAAAACTTGAAATAAAATTAAACCACACGTTAGCCCGAAATGACCTAGCTTTTGTCGAGTGGACGTTAAACCACATTTCTCTCTCTATCTTTCTAACCATTCGGCCATCCAGCCCCCTTGCAACAGTGACAGGGTGAATCGACCAATACCGGGATCGACTCCACCAGCACCCAACGCCTGAAATAGAAATAATCTAATGAAATATGATTGATAATGTTATATTGTTGAGCAGGTCGGAGTCACCTTGACTTGTTCCCGCCTTCATTCTTATTTTCTTAAACCCACGTGATGACCAATGTTCGCAATCAAAATTGACAACAGAGTTTAATTCATTAATAATTTACAAATCTGGTAGCGAAGGAAAACAATATAATCAGAACTCAAAAGCTATCATAAATAAATGATTTTGACCACGTCAATGATGTAATTGGAACATAGAGAAACCCCAGCTGGTGTATTTTGATCGGGGAAAAAGTGAATGTGGGTGGTGGTTAGGGTGGTTGGAAAATAGATGGTTCGAATAACATCTGTCCAATAATTATATTTCTTTCATATTCTTGAGTAAAATAATGGGATCGCTAGTTAAATTGAATTTAACTAGCGATCCCATTATTTTACTGAAGAATATGAAAGAAATATAATAAGGAAAGCTGCAGCAATGATCGCACAATTTCTGACGGTTTGGGGGAAAAACTGAAATGCTATAATGAAGACCGGCATACACATTGTGCTATGAGGGAAATTTTGCCCGGACAGCGCCACTACCCTTATAACGAATTCCAACTGCTAAGGGATCTTTTACGTGGTGAAGTGGTTTACACGTTAATGGGACCCAAAAGATTGCTAAAGGGTGCGGGAGAGGGGGGGGGGGCAACCCAAGCAGTCCCCGACTACCCGATCTTTCTGAAGATTAATCTTGCTGTTGTTTCGAAGATGTCGGGTCTCTCAGAGATTATTCTATTGTTTATGTTTGTTGCAGAAAGAATTGATGACGAGTTTTGATGTTTGTCCAAGATTTTAGAGGGACAGGGAGAAAAGTGGTTTAACGTCCACTCGACATAAACTAGGTCATTTCGGGACTAACATATGGTTTAATTTCATGTAAATAATTCGGTGACCTTTATGTAAATGCGCAACTCCACTTATTTATGGATTAGCCGCAGATTCTTAAATTTCAAAACATGTTGTAGGTCTGTGTCCTTATTCATAAACATACCACTCCCGGTGTGCGGTTTACCTCTGAATCGCACGCATTGCAGTTTAAACTGGAAAATTAATAGATGCTCATATTATATGAGCCACGTTAAACGTGGTACGATGATAGATAAAATCACGCTATTTACCTGCCAAATACGTAATACTTTACATAACTAGCACTTTACATAACTAGGAACTTATAAAAAATGCCATTTTACAGGTGATAAATACGAACTAGCACTTTACATAAGAACTTATAAAAAGCACCATTTTACAGGAGATAAGATACAATGGGGGGGGGGGGGTAACGTCAACACGACACAAACTAGGTCATTTCGAGACTAACATATGGTTCAATTTTATTTCAATAATTTGTTTGTGCGTAGGATTCTTTAGCAGTGGGAGGAAACCGGTTGACCCGGAGAAACTAACGAGGTTGGACAGGCAACCCTACTCCTTGTCACGCACAACCAAGGAATCGATGTCATTTTCTTAAATCAATTATATACATGTACATTTATATACAATCCATTAATTAACGTCTACAGGGGCTATTCTTTCATCCTGCAAGTACTTCCTTACAAAAAAATCAAATTTAAAAATCCAATATTATTTAAAAGTACAACTGGAAGGTCGAAGGAGTCGCACCTTATTAAAAAGAAGAAATCGTAGAAAACGTATTGTAATTTCAGTACAAGGTGAAACTGCTCTTTTTATTAACCTCCAGGCCTATTCTATTATCTTCCAAGTACTCCCTGAACATATATCACAAGTTGGAATCCGATTGATAAATCCAACATTTGACTGGTGTTTATTTAGAGTACAACATGGAGGTCGAAGGAGTCGCACCTTATTAAATAAAAACCGTAGAAGACATATTGTAATTTCTGTTAACAGATGTGAAACGGTTTATTTTTTAAATGGTGCTCGTATAATATAATTAATTGGCCGTGGCTCGTGTACCGCTGTATTAATTACCTGGGTGCAGGTCATATAGTGTATTATGTTATTTTATACTTTGTTATATGTGTATAGCTTTAATCATGTGTAGCTTTGAATATATCGATCTTATTAATTTTTTCGAGTGGGGGGGGGGGGGGGTATTTTCTGAATCTGGCTGTTTAAAGGTAGCCCCCACTTTTTTTATATGGAATTTTAATCATTTCTTTAAAATGTAGCTTTAATCATGGCTGTATGATGTAGCTTTAAATATATTGTTATTGGGGTGGGGCGTGTATCGTGTGAATCTTGTTAGGGGGGTGGGCGTTTAAAGATGGTCCCAGGTTCCATCACTATATCGGTTGAGAACGTCCTCCAGGTTTCTCAGGCTTGCTTCATTAGGGCAAGTCGTGCGCCTGTTATTTGTGTTCTAAATTTAACTAAAATTATCAAACAAGCCAGCTTCCGATTCCTTTCTTTACCCCCCCCCCCCAAAAAAAAATAACATCAATAAAACGAAAGAAAACTAAAATAAATTTAAAAAGGCCCTAAAAGTGCATTGCTCATTACAAGTCGTAATAAGAGATATCAACCCAATTTTAAAAATACTTTATTTTGGCCTAAATCAGGAGATTTGATCACTTTAAATTGGGGTATGGTGGCGGAGCCCCGCACCAACCCGTAAAAAAAAACACGTGATTGATTAAGTCTGAGATTAACTTTATTGGGGGTTTAACCGGCCATATATTAATTCATGGCTACCGTAATAAACTTCTATTCAATTACTCCTAATAAAATCTACACTGGATACCTGAACTTCATACAGTTGCACTGTGGGTCAAATCATTTTCATTCAAGTCTTTTGCACCTAATGACTCACTAACCGGCTAACCCTCTTTATTAAACCTGGTTTAATAATTGTTACAGACATACAACCACGTCTGTTAAACTCTGTAAATGATTAATATAGGATTATATCTGACAACTAAGCCCCAATCTATTAATATACGGGAACGCGCTACACGAAAATCCAATTTGAAAAAAACACGATCCCGTAATTATTAAATTTTACAGAGCACTGTAACTGATGATGACGAATGTCAAAGTACTTGATTGGCGTAATGGTGCTTGAGATGATTGCGATTCCACGTGGGCATTGTCTAAAACACGTTACAGATACAATCAGCCCCGCCTAAAACCAATTGCTCATACAAACTTGTCTGGAATCTCTTGATAATACGGGAAATGGTTGACATTGTCTTTTAGAGACCTAGACCCCATGCTGTCGATACCACTTTCTAGCGAAAATACGCAGATAATATGTTAAAACCGCGCATCAATTGAGCAACGTTAAGTGCACTGAATCAGTCAGTATACGCAATCGATTCCACGATGCTGATACATTTGAATTCATTCAAGCTAAAACTAATTATGTTATAATAGGGCTTTTGTCACAGAGGGTCGCTTTAACAATAAATCTATATTTTATAGAAATACAGACACACCGACACAAACGATTAAATAGCTATTACGTTGGTGTTAGTATCTTTTAATCCATCAAGATTCCTATTCATGATTTATTGACTGGAAAGAGATCATGACTAAATTCCCCGACTTAAAACTTGTCACGTGCCAGTATTATCTGCTGATAAAGATGATACACCGGGCAAATAGCACGATTTATCTTTTAAGTGATTGGTTAATCATGTTTTAATGACTATCACCTGACACGCTCCCGTTTATCGGTACCATTCACTTCCTTTTACAATAATCTTTATCTACCGGATAAAATTCTTAAAAACTCATTTCCCTTTCTTGAAAAATTAATAAAGATGCATGCCTATTTTCGCTTTTTCAACCACATATTGGACATTGTGTCGTTAAGAGACAGTACTAAACAAAACAGAAGAACATATTTAGAAATAATCGATGACTGTAAATCTCTGTTATTATGATATAAAAATAAATTAAAACCATGTACGAACAATCCAAACCATTAGACAAAATTCGAAGTGTTAAAAAACGGTATAGGCAAAATAGTGTAATCAGCAAATGGACTGTTCACCGAGTACAAAATATGACTTTGTATGTAACTTATTCCAATATAGTTATGTTGTGCAATTAATTAAAAAGCGGATAGTCATGTTTGTGTACCGACAAGTGCAAAATCAAATGAAATGAAATGGGGTTTAACGTCCTACTATTCTGTTCCTAACCGGGGCCGACAAGTGCGTCTTGTGTAATACAATATCATTTGGGATCTAAAATGTAATATTGTATTTTTAATTCATATTCTTTATTCATATTTTATATTGTAATTTCAATTGTAACTCATTTGGACATATTAAGTGACAAGCTTTAATCCGTTGCAGGTGCGAGCTTATCTGACATAGTATTATGTAAGATGTATTGGTCGTACAAACTTGTATCATCGAAGTGTCTATTTGATATAAGTCGTAAGCTTAACACTTGTTGTTTTAGAGCTAAGATGTGTTTATCTTAATTAATCGTTTTCATTGTTCTCATTTTAATGCTATTAACTATAGCGTGCCTCAGCTATTTGACAGACATCGTTAGATAGTATATAATGCCTCGTTTAGAGTTAGAGGAGACGGGAAGACACCAGGGACCAGAGTCAGGTCTTGGGGAGACCCAGGGAGAAGTCGGTCCGTCCTGGACTATGGGGTCTGCCCTCAGACCCCCAGAACGAGTTGGGTTTTCTGTGACCTAGGGAGAACATCTTTAGTTAGATATCTCCTGCCCAACCACCATAGTTGTATGTATATATATATTATGCAGTAATAAAACGTCTGTTTAATAAAAAGAGTTATGTATTCTATTACATACTCTTAAGTGATGCCGTGTCCGACGAACCTGTGGTTATCAGTAGATAAGCAACGATTACGAAGTCCTAACCACTAGAAGATCAACGAAGAGGTAAGTCTGTTTCTGATCCAAATCATGGCTACGGTTAATGATTAATGTTATGTCAATAATTTAACTGGCGGAATAAGCGGTTTGTCTTCCAGCTTAAGCATTATGTAGTAACTCAATTAGCTCAACCATTTTCTAGAAATCCCTTGAATATTTTACGAAATATTCAAAAATTAAATATATTGCTAATAGTGGAACAGTAATTTTAAAATATGTAAATTATAATTGTTTTTTGAACACATATTTTGGCTTAAAATTGGTATAAACGGTTTTATCTCTTATAATTTATGTTTTGTCGATATATATTTTGCCCCGGGTTTACGGGAGAGATTTTATTTGTGTTAACCCCAATAATGAGGTTGGGATGCCCGATATATGGGAACAGTTTTATGTGAAATTCCTGTAAGGTGGGATTGATTTAACCCAGGGATTTATGACAATGCCCGATATGCTACGGGAAAAGCTTTATGCTCGGAATTAAGAGCGAATGTAATGTATTGTTTTGTGTTTTGTTTAAATAATTATAGAGATAAAACCACTATTAATTTTGATAGGTTCTTTCCAAAATATTTTTTTAAGTTTGGTTTAATGTGTTCAGATCAAAGCAATAGTATTTGTCAATTCTAATGTAACTATTATTTTAAAATAGATCGTTATCTAAAGTTCCACTTACTAATTTGATTAAAAGTTAATTGAGTTCACTCCATGAAATACTTAGCATATGACAAACTTGGGCACGAAGGGCAGTTAAAATATACTTCGTGACACGATATATCATTAAAAACAATCGTTGACCATGTATGGAAAGGAATAGACTAACCGACAAGAAAAATAACGGCCATAATAAAGATGGTGACGGCTAAAGCCACAAGCAGCAGTTAGCTTGAAAATGGAGAAATTCCCATTCACCTCGACGAAGAATATGTGCATACATGTTGATGCATATGCATGGTGGCAATATCTGCTGACATGACGAAGATGATATGCATAAATGGTGGAAAATGTATGCCGACATGATGCATACATGGTGGAAAATATAATTATGCTGACATGATGGAAAATGTATGCTGACATGATGAAGAATATATGCTGTCATGATGAAGAATAAATGCATACATGGTTGAAAATATATGTATGCATAATTGGTGGATACTATGCATAATTGGTGGATAAGATACCCATCCATCGATAATTAGTGGCGAATATTTCCAGTTTCCTCACTTTTGAACTCCCAAATTTGGATCACGTGTGATTGTGATTATGTTTATGTGTTTCCTTTATCATTTATATGACATTCTTTTGTGTGACGATTTCTTCTGCGTACTGTGTTCCCACGTAGTGTGTGCTTTTATTAATATAATATACTGATCGAGGAACAAACGTGTACTATGACGAGTAACTTTTGTGAATATTTTTAGTTTTGATGTTGTGCTTCTTTTATATATATTTTAATGCTTCAATTAGTGTATTATGCTTTAATCTTTTATTCTTTTAAAATCGTTTCATATATAATTTTATATATTCCACTATTTTAAACTTGTGGTAATGGAGGAAATGTAATACAATATCATTTGGGATCTAAAATGTAATATTGTATTTTTAATTCATATTCTTTATTCATATTTTATATTGTAATTTCAATTGTAACTCATTTGGACATATTAAGTGACAAGCTTTAATCCGTTGCAGGTGCGAGCTTATCTGACATAGTATTATGTAAGATGTATTGGTCGTACAAACTTGTATCATCGAAGTGTCTATTTGATATAAGTCGTAAGCTTAACACTTGTTGTTTTAGAGCTAAGATGTGTTTATCTTAATTAATCGTTTTCATTGTTCTCATTTTAATGCTATTAACTATAGCGTGCCTCAGCTATTTGACAGACATCGTTAGATAGTATATAATGCCTCGTTTAGAGTTAGAGGAGACGGGAAGACACCAGGGACCAGAGTCAGGTCTTGGGGAGACCTAGGGAGAAGTCGGTCCGTCCTGGACTATGGGGTCTGCCCTCAGACCCCCGGAACGAGTTGGGTTTTCTGTGACCTAGGGAGAACATCTTTAGTTAGATATCTCCTGATCCAACCACCATATTTGTATATATATATATATTATACAGTAATAAAACGTCTGTTTAATAAAAAGAGTTATGTATTCTATTACACTTGTCTTTTTTGGCGTCATTGCAAAAAGTGACCGACAAGAAAATATATTTGAAGACATACCACAACAATTTTATTAAAATACCGGATTTGTAAACCATCATGTCATTCATTAAGTGGTGGATTATTGTAAAAAAAGCAGACCGTATTTAGAAATAATCGCTGAAAAGGGTATAGGTCTAAATATTAAGGCCACCTTTCGTCAAGTTCACAAGCCGTAAACCAAGATAGCGCTATCCATAACCCTAACCCAAAATCTCGTCAACATTCACATACCCTAACCCTATTTATATAATTATATCTCGCGACTTTGATGAAACCGTATAAAATATTCTTTTACTTTAATTTGTCTATGTCTTCCAGAATTAAAAACAACTTGCATTTTATAGCGAATTTTCATTTTCTGAAATTAATGAAATGGACTATAAAATTTCATATTTCAATCAGAATCCTTATCGTTACGTCGCCACTCATATTTATATTTTACCCCATTTTAGACATAACTGGTGATTTCATTTTTCTGACGCATCACAAAAACTTGTCGTAGGTTAGATAGGTCATACTGACAATTCATCATTTATTATATAGCACGAACATTTTTAGACAATAAATGATCGGTCACGCGATGACTTAAATTACAACGTTTAACGTACTCGGCAAATTAGCAACTGGTAACGTTTTACGAAATGACGGTGCCATCGCTCAAGTCGCCATGGCACACTTATACCGGCTTTTAAAATAATTGTTTTTTTCATATCAAATATCAATAGTTATATTATACCCTGTAAAATTGATTTAGAGGGTTTCTGTCTGACTAAACCCAATAAATTAATACTCCGCAGTGATGTTTTCCGTGTCCATACACGATTGAGCCAAAAAAAACATTTCCAGACGTAATAAAGCTGTAATCCGTTATAAAAAAAAGATCCTCGTGATTAGAGTATAGCTATCGAATAAATCCTACCTTTTAAGGATGCTTTTGTTTGTTTGTCTGGAAGTGCAAGAGACGTTATAGGGGGTAAAGTTATTAGCCGAAAACAGAAAACAGAATTAGTTTTATAGGATTAAAGGCGCTAAGCCTCTTTAATTTAGGTCAATAAAATCTTGCCCTTTGGGAAAGTTATTAGCATAAAACTGAAAGTCGAATTACTTTTAGAGAATTGAAGGCGCTAAACCTTTTTAATGTAGATCAATAAAATTCCATTCTTTGAGAAAGAATTTTTGTGTTTGTCCGGAAGTGTGGAACGCAATAGGGGGTAAAGTTAATCGACGAAAACTGAAAACCAATCTGATTAAAATACAGATCTATATTTCGTTTCGTTTTTTATACTTTCGATGGCCTACACCACATGAAGATCTGATCAATAGTAGTGGAAGCTCACGGCCAAGGTCATACCAGCGGCTTTTGACCTATGGCGTCAGACATTTGATTAATCAATCAGTGTTGGTGTTTCGAGTAGGATGGCCACAGTATCATGCATCACATGCAAGACCTCGCTGCAACAGACTGGCGTAGTTTCGATTCCCCGTTTGTACGTGACAGCCTCGTGGGTTTCCTCCGGATACTCCGGTTCCATCCCACTGCTAAAGACTATGGGAGAATTAATAATAGGCAACAGCACAGCTGTTTGGGTAAACGTTTCCTCATGGCACATTGTAATGTGTATGCCCGTCTTCGTTATCCCAGTTGGAGTAGAATGGTAAGACAATAAAACCCATTTCTATTATTTCTTTTCACGTGTACATCAGTCTGTACAGGGAACCCCGGTTTCTCGTTCCATCCGAACGACTACAGAGTAAGGAGGCCAGGTTGTAGATGTTATGGTGTAACGACTGATTGTGGCATACTACGCCACATATATCCACCAACCCGCTATTAATTTCCTTTTAGTGTGTTGGCTGTTAAGATTATTCAAGATATTCCCATTTGGGTCTTCAAACTCTGATTACATGCATGGCGTTTTATTGGCATGTCAATAACCAGGATATACTGCACCAATTTGACATGTCATAAACCGGAATAGTGTTCAATAGCGCTTCAGCACCAACCGGGCTATATGAGTTAAAATGACGTGACGTCTTCGAATAGGTATTTATAATAAAGAAATACTTTCCTTTTCGTGCAATATAAATGATTTTATTCCCAAGCCACATTGGTAAGAATAGTCAATAGCTATCATCTAGCCGATCTGTCTGTCGTTGAGTAGATCTATAGTCGCCAGACCAATCGTGTGGGATTTATCTCATGGCGCTCTGTATGACGTATGTCTGTCTCGCTATCCCGGTTGGTTCAGGTAAGAGAGAGAGAGAGAGGGGAGAGAGAGAGAGAGAGATTGGATGAAGGGCCTGGCAAGGAAAAATGTCTAGTCCTTGGCGTGCACAAACAAGAGACCTTGGCAGTTGAGATTCAATTGCTGTTCGGGTAAAATTTCGTATTCGAAACCCACTCCTTTCCCTCCATCATATACAATAAGCTTTCTATATTTTAATAGTATTGTAGTACCTTGGTTCTGTAATGTCAGACTTAAATAAGTGACAACACTGATAAGATCTAGGGCAACCAAAACTTGTTCCTGTATTTTAGAATATGATTTAGCAATCTTTCCATTTACGGCCTTAGGCCATCGCGTGGTCTAATGGGGTGTTCTACCCTTTATCTAATAAAAATAACATATCGTTTGGTAGTTGATCAATACAGAGGTCTATTATGACTCGCTTTGTCTTAATAAATGCTTACCTGGGCAAAGGGAAGTAAGTAGAAATATCGTCTATTCTTTTACAACATGATGCGCGCTGTATCATAAAGCCTTTCACCGAGTCAACTGGCGTGGTTCCGAATACCACGTTGTACGAGACAAGGAGTAGGGTCACCGGGTCCTTCGGTTTTCTCCCACTGCTACAGACCCCTACACACAAGCGAATTATTGAAATAAAATTGAACCATATGTTAGTCGTGTGGACGTTAAACCCCCCTCCCCCCCCCTCTCTCTCTCTCTGTATATACAACATGCGCTGTATATACAAAACGTGCTTTAAGCTGAAATGATGGCGTCCACCGGGGAATTGATATCAATGTCAACCATCAGTATTAATATTATTTATCGAGTAAAATAATATTGATTGATATTACTAGATTTCTGATAATTACTAAATATCGTTACAAAAGTACATTGTATTATTGACAGCAGTTTAACTGTTACATGATTCTTCCCTGATCGCCAACTTTCACAACAGCCATGAAACAGAGAGAATGGACAAATTAACTCGATTCACCTGGTTGTTGCATTTCAGTAAAATCGGTTGTTATCATGTTAATGTTTCATTTTCTGTCCATTTATTTTTACAGTAGGTTTTCTGAGAAATTTTAAACTTGTAACTGTAAATCTCTTCGATGTATATTCTATGTCCGGAATAACTAGCGGTCTGAAAGTCGGGGCAGGGCGACTTTGGATATCGGCAGTGGAATTTCAGGTTACTCTTCTTTAAACCCGTAACGAGTTATTCTTTCAGGGTAGGTTATTTTGCCTACATGTTAATAGAGGCGGTTTAAAGGTAAGATAAAGTTCTTGACTTCGGTTATGCTGGGAAAGTAAGACTTCAGAAAAAACCCTCGACTGAAAAACCTCGGCCTGTCCGCCTCGTGTTTTCTTTCCTTCGGGGTAATTTTCTCCAGCCTTTCTTTCCCGAGCATAAATTCAGTCTCATGCGTTATCCTACACATAAGTTTTCTAAAATGACAAAGAACAAAATCGTGGATTTTAGATATTTAACGAACGTTTCATTAGAGTGTGAATTAGCATTTAGTTAATCAGTACATCTATTAAAAAGGTATGATTAATACCCATTACAAATCAAATCTAGAATTTTTCTATATCATAGGCTGTATATACACGTATTTTTCTCCATAGATGACTTTTAGAACGTACTATGTCAGCAAAAGTATTCCTCAGGGAGAAGGAAATGGGGATTACCATTCAGTCAATGATAATGTTTTGCCTGGGCGTGGTGGGACTAGAGTACACGGAGTCGACCTATGATAATAGACAGACAAAAGACTCTGTTCTTGGACAATAGACTTATGGCGACACAAATTAATGCAATGAAATGTGGTTTAACACCCTACTGCTCTGCTTCGACATGGTTAATGAAGACGGGCATACGCCATACGGTGTATTATGTGGGAAATTTTGCCTGCTCTGGTACCAATTTCCAATTGGCAATATGTACAGGGGATCTCGATTTTTCGTCCCACCGAACTACTATACGTTGTCCCTTGCCAGAAAAGTTTCCGCGTACACAGCAGTGATCGAACACAGGATCTCCAGGTTAGGAAGCAACGTCTTACCCACCGATTCACCGTGACTTCAAACAAAAATTAAACATGACATATTTGTATATGGTCAATTGACCAGAAACGATTTCAGTGTGGTATATGATGTGTAATATCGTTATAATTATAGTAGGCGTCAATAAATAATGTTACAATAAAAGGTTTAGGTACTTATAGGTATTAACATTATCTTCTTCGTGGCCTATTAATCTGGTTGGTCACATTTACGGATATTGTGATTATTTACAGATATTGCGAGTATTTACACATATTGCTTTTTATTGCAGATATGACAAGTATTTACAGATACTGTGGGTATTTACACATATTGCACCGAGTATTTACAGATACTGTGAGTATTTATAGATATTGTATCGAGTATTTACAGATACTGTGGATATTGGCAGATACTGTGAGTATTTACAGATACTGTGAGTATTGACCATATTGTGAATATCAGGACAGGTGACTATACTGAAATAAAGGTAAAAGTACTGTGAACTCCTCAAATGTAAAATAATATCTAGTTTTCTTGAAATGCTAGACTACAACGGATACGACACCCGTCACTATGCTTGTAGCTAACTGGTGCAATAGTTTGCACGGCGATATTATTTCTTTGGAAGCGGACGTTAAATTAACTTATCTCACACATCCGAAGATTTGGAACTTGATTTCGGAAGTGGGGAGTCTATTTACAGACCGGTTGAGAAGATGGGGGCGATTATCACACGCCTAGTGAGGACTCGAAGTGTTCAGACTAGGGATAGGAAATCATAAAGCTGACCCTATTCCAGAATTCCCTTTAGAAGAATTTTCCGTATTTAAAGCCCGAACCCTCTCTTTATATTAAGACGGACACGTTTCCCCAACAGTATTCAAAATAGATAAAACCTCTCAGCAACCGAAGATACTTTGTATAACAGGAATGCCGACCATCTATATATGTATATAAATAGTTCAACCGTCCCTTTAAATAAAAATAATATTGACCTTTAAACAATTATAGATCGTGTCTATTTTGACTTTCAATATAAAATACTTAACATTATTAAGAGTTCAATTAACTTATATCTGGGACATAGAAACAGCATTAGAGTCAGATATTAGTAATTATTATAGATATAATGGGATTAAACGGCAAATAGTGATGTATTTTATTATAAGTAAGTAATTAAACGCATTCTATGTGAAATTGATTATTACTTTATGAAATGTATTTTTTGTGACTGAAACAATAGATAATTGATGACGGTATTATAAATATCACAAATTGATTAAATGAAATGAGTTTCTCAGTTATGCTCTATCTATCCCTACATTCTGGTTTTTTTAGGAACACATCTGAATATCGAAAAACTTCACATTTTTGACACCAACAGTCTGTCGCCATTGATGTTAAATATTGTATTGATGAAATGCCACACATATTCTACAACGCATTCTTTCACCAGTTAACGCTTACTGTTGGCTCGTCTAATTTAATATTATTTCTTGCAATGTCTTTGTACTGTGTCTTGTCCGCAGGTTTATCTTGTAGATTTGGTTTTGTGTGTAGTGCGGTCCTCCTGCATGAACAGAGCCCTTGTAGATTTGGTTTTGTGTGTAGTGCGGTCCTCCTGCATGAACAGAGCCCTTGTTTGGCATATTATTTGTATGGAATACAATCCTTGGTTTCTTTATATATAATTATGGCGCGATGTTTCAACCTGTTTTCTCGTGTCGTTTTTTTTTTTTTTTTTTTTTTTTTTTTTTTTTTTTTTTTTTTTTTTAGTCAATCAGTATACATAAAAATGCTTGATGACTTCTTCATTACATATACAATAACTCTTATTTTACAAATTAACATACTTTTTTGGTTCTTGAAAATACAATATATTATTTGAACAATATACTATAATTTGTTCTTGAAAAGCTTAAAGGAGCTAAATCGCTAATATTTGGAACGTAGAAATTGACTCAAATGGGTAGCAACGCATATAGAAATGTATTATGAATGTATATACATTCATTTGTTTCTGTTCTTACTCTAATTTCTAATCAGTTATGTTCGGCGTCTGGTTATTCCAGTCTACACCGATAGTATTATTTATTGCGCATGCTCTCCAGATAAGAATATGAGGCCGTTTGACATGAGTTGTGAAATATTATGTCAAGCCTCGTTCTTCGAGTTCCTTGTTACAAATGGTGCTGAAACGCATCATGCAACACAATTCGTGTACCAATGGTAAAATGTAAATTTTTCTTAAACATTCGCTATCAGCAACCCATCTTTTCCCGGGAAGATCACAACCTCAATATTGATTTAAATTGACAAACAATTCGTGTTTCAAAGTCGACGACTTTAGATGATATTAAGTTAGAGACTTAGCTACTTTAAGAGAACACTTGTAGAAACGCCGCGTCATAGTTTAAAAATAAACCAATAAATAATCTCTTTTTTTGTATCGCTCTTCCATATCATCCAAAGGTATATTTTTATTTATTTATTTTCCTAAACTATGTGTTTAATGAGGCTCGTAGAAGAATTCAATGGTGTGTCGAAAAAAAATAACACTCGCAATTAGACAACAGAATCTGAAAATAGTATTCTCGCATTGTTTGACGTAACTGAAATTATAAACATGCTACAATTGAAAGAACATGCAGACGGAACCATTCATGCGTTTACCTTTCAGATCCCCAGACGATCATTAGCAATATTTTATATTTTATTCCCAGGTCTCTCAATACAATTTAACAAAATCTTATGAACTCTCCTGGGTTGTCATTTCTTAATACACGACCGACATCTTGATTCATTAGTTGAAAGCATGTATTTTTTTTTATTTTGGATAATGATAGGATTAATCTATTTTATTTACCTGCTTCTGTTGAAGCCAGAGTTTGACGTCACTCTTAAAGATAGATATAATATTGAATGCCACTTGTGATATATAGAGATGCCAATCCATCAAGAAAGTACTTGCCTGGAAATTTCTATTTTTCGCTGTTGTCCATGGGATATTATTGTATTTAAAGCGGGTGATTCGAGGGTGTTGCATCATAATGTGTATGTGTGAGAGAGAGAGAGTGGGGGGGAGAGGGAGAACTGGGGTTTAATGACCACTCAACACAAACTAGATCATTTCGGGACTAACATGGTTTAGTTTTATTTAAATAATTCGCTTGCGTATAGGGGCTTTTAGCAGTGGGAGGAAACCGGAGTACCTGGAGAAAACCCACGGTGTTGGAAGCCGACCCTACTCCTTGCCACGTGCAACCGGGGATTTGAAACCACGCCAGTTGACTCAATGACAGGCTGTATGATATAACCATTCAGCCATCCAACCCCCCGCATCATAATGTAATGTTGTAAATTCTGATTAATTATGTTTGGTGAAATACGTGAACAGTCCAAATTGAACGACAGACGTTTACGCCTGTTACTCCATTCTACAAGTTTTATTATTATTCTTTTATCGTTTGTGAATCGCATTGTATTGTAGGATGCTTTTTCTTTGTCCGATACAAATCGAGTACAAGCTGCTGCTTTCAAAATGTTCATTGTATCTTACTTATTAGGATCAAAACGTTCCGCTGCAAGATAAAAATATCAATAATTGTTGAAATGGAATATATTGAATTTTAATTTGTGTTTTTAATTTCCAATATTGAGTTTAATTCCTTTAACGCCACCCCTTTATGCACCAGGGTTTCCCGGCAAGCGAATTAATGAAATAAAATTGAACCATATGTTAGTCCTGAAATTACCTAGTTTGTGTCGAGTTGACGTTAAACCCCGGAGAAAACCCACGAGGTTGTATAGGCGGCCCCACTCCTTGTCATATACAACCCAGTGTCGACACCACGCCAGTCGACTCAATGACAGATCTGATTAAAAAAAAATCTATATTTCATTTCATTTTTTTTTTATACTTCGTTAGTCTCTACTATATGAAAATCTGAACACTTGTAGTGGAATATCACGTCAGGGGTCAAACGAGCGGCTATTGACCCTATCACGTCAGACATTTGATACAGTGGGTTACAAACAGGTCCGTGCACCTCACGACGTTTCATTGGCTAATCCCTCACATCATCCAGAACGCTGGTTATATAACAACTCTTCCAGATCCTTGTGTAGTAAAGACAAGTAAAACGAAATCTTAAACTATAATAAATCGAAACGAAATAAGATATGTGTTTTAATCTGATTGATATTTGCATTTTTAAGGTCAAAAGGGTTGAGGTGTATAACGAATGATGTGGTTGCGAAATAAATAAACTTACTGTATCGAACCTTTTAATAAGGGCCGGTTGATGTCTACAACGAATGACGTGGTTGCGAAATAAATGAACTTACTGTACCGAACCATCTAGTAAGTTTTTATTTTTATTTTGATATATAGATTACATGCAGACAAGAAAATTCAATTGTACGTCTTTAGTTGTCTACGCAATGAAACATGTTATGTGTTACTAATTGACTGGGATTACCACCATTCAACAGCGACAAAAAACACCTTAATACCGTTATTGAAATGTTTGCATACCAGATACAATTTCAACTATAATCCACTCACGACGGTAATTATAATAATTGATCTTGTAGCTTTGGTGCAAATAAAAATGCCCAAGCCTTCAGATAATTCTAACTTAGCTTTAGTTACATCCTGATAATTCCCCATGACGCCATGCAGACACTTTTGAATTTTTCTATACGGCGCTGGAGCCGTTTGTACTTAACTGCATTATCGAAGAATCAGCTTTACGACGACGTAACATGTTACCTGTCAATAACAAGAAATGAGATGAAATGAAATGAAATGGGGTTTAAAGTCCTATTGGTCTGCCCCGATTGGGGTAATGAAGACAGGGATACGCCATACAGTATGCTTTGAGGGAAATTTTGCCCGGGCGGTGACACTATGAATTTTTTTATATCGAATTCCAACCGCCAAAGAATCTTTTACACATACGCCAATGTATACACGGGCCCTCTTTTTTTTGTCCCATCCGAATTGCTGGACAGCTGTCCTTGTCAGACCCCCCGTACTGCACCATTGCCAAGGGAAAACCACGCCGGAAAATCACATTGAACTTTCCCGGCCAATGTAGGGACCGAACACGCGCCCTCTAGGATAGCGAGCCAGCGTCTTACCCACTTAGCCACCAATGCTCCGCCTTGTTTGTTGTTTTAAATGACGTGGGACGGCGATACACACCCACCGCTGTTATTTGCTTGATTCAAATCCCCGGGCCAATGATATAATTCTTAACAGGACCTTACTTTAAGAGATCAGTTCCAGTGTACCTACTACATTGAAAGGTTAGACCTATTTCTTGAAATAGATCTGATAATAATCCTAATTTATACTGTTCACAATGAGAGTAATTAATTATTATCTGCTTTTGATGCCATCTGAATGGAAGACAAGAACAGGGTATTTAGGTGATTCAAATATGGCTGCTGAAGGTTTCAATACTCTAGCTAGGTCTATATTCATCTGTCACGTTCAGTCAGGTTGGTCGCCATTTTCTATTGTTACCGCTAAATGAACAATCTTCGCAAATCACCAGTTTCTGATATTCCACACGTTATTTCTATAGAATTCCGATGGATGCTTTGTCAAAGACACAGAAGATCCCACGAAATCTGTCATTTGTTTCTAAGAATAAATAAAATATTAATTAAAACTGTGAAGAACATTTATCAGTAATATTATTTACATGTACTGTATGATATATCAATGACGTAAAAGATGCAATCTTATTCGGATGGCCGATTAGTTTGCACGTGCGCGTTGTATTATTTGGTCTGTCATTGACTCAACCGACGCGGTTTTGATTCTCCAGTTATGTAGGTGACAAGGAGTAGGGCCGCCGGTCCAACCTCGTGGATTTTCTCCGGGTCCTCCGTCCGGTTTACTCCCACTACTAACTAATCATTCGCGCAAGCGAATTATTGAAAATAAAATTGAAACATTTGTTAGTCACACAATGACCTAGTTTGTGTTTAGTGGACGCGTTAACATTTTCAGCATAATTAGTGTTTTCTTTCTACTTATCTAGATTCCGCCAATTGTTAGAAAATTCAGAATAATTGTCCAGAAATAACATTCAGATGTCACACTATTTTACTCAACCACGCGAGAGTTGGTTTAAACGTTTCTGATTAAATGTTGACATTGTATCTGGGAAATTATTGTCTGAATATTCAAATCCATTTTGTGTTAAGCTAGGTTATTTTTAACAGGGAATATATGAATTAAGCATAGTAAATGCCCGAAGTCAAATGGAAAAATCAGGCAATATGCACCATTCGGGCATTGTTGGAATATTTCTCATATGGCGACGTTTCTGCCTACTCTTTGTCGATTTCCAATCCAAGTGCCAAGGGTTTTTTTTACGTGCATGTCAACGAGTACTCTCGACATAGGTTTCCGTTCCATGACTAGACACTGTTCCTTCCCAGGCCCTCAGTCTGATATCACTGACAATAGGAAACGACGCTGAAAAATCACGAGGAACATTCTCGACCAACACCAGAATTAGTGAGCATGCGTCATACCGACGTAGTCTCCACGTTAAATCTCATTTCTCTCTCTACCTCTCCAGGAAAAGTCGAGCCATAGCAATTCGATTCGATTGTCCACGTGATAAATCGTCCATACCTGAAAGATTACCCCGTGTCGCTGCTCGGGTGAAAAGGCATCAGTTACGAATATGTTTGAGATTTTTTTTTTCAAGTTTAACGTGTGTTTCATTGTCTCTATGAAACATTCTACTCAAATCTTTTCATCAACTTAGCAGTTAATTGTTGGCACATATCAACAATTGGTCTTCTTTATTTACATATCTATTTCTTTTCTTTAAATCTGCAAATAAATGGCATGTGTCTACACTTAGTCCGTGCTACCTTTTTTCACCCAAATTTGTAGTGTGTCTAGCGCGAACTTCTCCACTTATTTACAAAATATCTTTCAACGTATATCGTTATTTGCATCTTACAGCATTCCTATACAGCGGTTTGCGTTCTTGTTTAATATCTGTAGCTGTAATAACTTATACAAGAATTCTTCTCGTGTGGTAACATGAAAGAAAACATCCATGGCAATCTCCGAAAAAAATATTACAAAAAAACTACACTTAAATGTCAAAAAAACACATGTGTTTAATACTGGTATAAGTAATTCTGTGTGGTGTATATCGAAACAGTTTCCCGTGTAGATAAGTAAAAATATATCTTATATCTATTACTACCTATAGTTAGACTAAAGGTTATAATAATGATTTATTGTATTTCATACTTGAATGGTCATCAATAGTATAACTACCAGATTATACCGGAAATCATCAACAATGAGGTCATCATATAGCACGTCACGTGGTATTGGTATTTCACATCCTGGCACTGATACCCTGTTTCTGTAGAATGTTATTTACATGACTTCCAATCTGCCAATAATGTCAAAAACCCCGTCTAACCACTACAAAGCTAATTTGTAGACAGAGAATTTGGGTCAAGATTTCGCGTTTGTGATACCTGAAGATTGCATTTTGATCATGGTTTAACAGAAATAAGATGGCCGTCGCTGTAGGTGGTTCAATGATTTTGTTTTTAGTGCTTCCCCATGATGAAGTCATCAGCATCAAATACAATTTCCTGTTCTTTATTACCACGCGGATTCTTAAAATAACCCATAGTTCTGTATAAAAAAACACAACCTTGTATTTGAGATTATTCATCAAAGGTCAGGTGAAGGTCAGTCTAATTAAAGTATGTCTTTTCTATTTTAATTCGTTGTGGCAGTTTATGTTGATTTGTTGATAGGAAGTAAGGGATTTGAGCCGTTTTGATTGGGTGAAAAATACTTGCCGCAGATACAGTTACGTATAGCCAACCGTATGAAAGTTAGATCTTACGTTTCGTTTCGTTTCTTCTACGTTTCGTCTTGTGGTTAACCGTCGAAATACGGTTAGGTCGAAGATATGTTTGGTCACAGAACTATGGATTTCTCCACTGATTTCAATGGTTAATCCTCGTGTCTTTGTTCGTATATAACGTAAATTCATACCCCGTTGTTCTACACAAATGGTTAAATAAAAAACGTCATGCAGAAGTGGAGATGGGGGGAGGGGATAAACAGAACGGACTATTTCGTGGCTTCCCAAATGAGGGTAATTATTGGTGACCTGGACAAATTTACAGAGCGTGTGTTTTATTATATTTCCGCATCAAGTCAGTGAAATTAACGCTTAAGTAAATAATGGACTATATACATGAATATAGGTTGACGAAAATATGAACCTGAATCGCAGTCAAAATCCACTTTTAATGACCTTGTTTTGTATTGACGGGACTAAACGTATTTGATTTTGGTTAAAATAAAGGTTTGAATTTTGTTTGTCGATAATTGGTGGGAAAACTCTAAGCGATTGAGTTTGATTTGAACGATTATGTGTATATGTCGGTTGTTTATTTATCTTACTTTCAATTTAAGCTGACTGTTCGTTTACCGTGGCAACCGAACATGGGGACTAATAAAATGGCAGAACTTAGCGTCGACCTTGCGATAGCCATTTAAGGCAAAAAGTCGCGATGACTGCCTCGATTGCTATGAGGTCGGGAATTGGAATTGGCTTTAGGTGTGCGTTGACCATGGCAGCCCAAAATCGGACTTTGGAATGGTAGTCCCTAATTTCGTCCTAAAACAATGATCGCCTCAAATGTTATGGGGATTGGCGATATGTACCTTCGTAAATAAAAAAAATCTAGATAGAATATTGTTCTTTTATCCTATCAAAAGAGATTTAACCATGTTAGGCAAACATTAGAAGACAGTTTCACGAATGACAACCCTGGAGGTTGCCTCAGAATTTCATTTATCTTAGGAATTCATTATCTTTCGGATGCACACTTACTTACCAAGAGGCCATACCAAAATTATGATGGAACTGGCTTTATAAATAACGAATACAATAAACTCGACCATGTTTTATTTTTTATCCAAATCAAAAGAGATTTAGATTTTACCATTTTAAGCAAACATAACAATTCATTATCTTTCCGGTGTACTTTTTCCAAGATGGCATTACGGAAATTACCGAAAAACAGATCATGATGATACGAGTGCTCTCAGATGGCGAATAGCACGATTCTATTTTTAATTTATAGTAACTGAAGACAAGCATCGCCTTCCAGACACTCCTCGACTATATAGTATCAATGTAATGTTCAGGGTTATAAAAAAGTTACGAAAGATCATAGAGTATGTCGTTAAAAATTAATAGTTATTGGCAGACATGTGAAGTACTTTTTTTTTTACAAGAATGTACTAGTTATAAAGTCAAGAAAGTTAATTACTTTACAATTATTTTACGCAATAAGCAAACGTATTATATAGCCATAAATATTAATTTATTTTTCCAACTCATTGACGTAAGTTATTTTTTTTTTTTTTTTTTGCAATATCGTTTTCGCCTGATTTTTAGATTCTCAAAGAAACATTATTATGCTAAGTTACTCTTGTACACTTAGAAAGGTAGAAATGGCATGGGTGGTGTTGGATTGCTAAACGGGAAAGTTCCCCATGATTTTGCAGTGTGATTTCCAATTGTCAATAGCCAAACAAAGAACAATGTCTAGGCTTCCGGATGGGGCAAACACCCGAGGCCAAATGTACACGATGGCGTACATTTAACAGTAAACCCTTACAGGGAAATTCTATAAAAAAAAAAGTAGGCCGCATCGCCACTGTACGGGCGAAATGTTCCTCACAGCACATTACATGGCGCCTGTTCATCTTAACTTTACCGGGTGGAGCAGAAACAGTAGAATGTTGAACCCTGTTTTATTAACACTTTATAAAATTCCAACTGTCAAGGGATCTTTTGCGTGCACGCTAGTGTGAACACGGGACATCGGTTTTTCTTCCCACCCGAACGAATATACACTGCCCCTTGTCGGCCCTCTGTCCTGCACCACTAACAAGTTGGAACCACGCCGCAAAATCCCGGTGAACTTTCTCGTCTAACGCAGAGATAGAACCCGGGACCTCCCGGTTAGCGAGCCAACGCCTTATCCACTGAGCCACGATGGCTCCCCTAGTATTATGGGCGAGCGGTGAAAACTATGGTTGGAATGTATAAACCATCGTTTATGTTGTTAGACCGTAAAACCGCCTACAATATTAACCACCTACATATATCAACATCTTCATGTTGTTTTTCCTTCTCTTTCTCTAAACAGATCTATGATGTTTAGCTCACAATATAAACCTGAAGATTATAGGATTGTTTGGTACCCTTAAGCGATCGTGTAAACATTTTAAGGTGTTGATGGACTAATGTCCCCTACAAAAACACACCCACCCACACACCACCGCGATATAGCAACCTTTCAAATTACGTAATTAAATGCTTTTTTCCGTTGATGCTTTACCAATCTATGCACAGTTTTATACATAAATGTTTATTCTGCCGGTAAATCATCCGGACAGACAAAAAATGAAATGGGGTTTAACATCCTACTTTTCTGGAAGAACCTGGCTAATGAAGGCAGGATATACACAGCGGGGTGTGTTATATGGTTAATTTAACCCGATCAGTGGTGTTTCTGTTAAGTGTTATTCTTTCATGTGCACGATAAAGTGTGTTTACACCGGTACCTCAGGTTTTTATCCCATCCGAACGAGGGGAAACTTTCCTGACCAAGGCCGCCGTCATTCAAATCTGACAATGGTAAACCTGGTCCCGATTCCTAGAAAATTCTTAAGCACGTTCTTGCGCTTAGATTTTAAGTAGACTTTGCATTTAAGTAAACTTAACGCATTTTGTGTTCCCACAAAAATTCTTAAGAACATCCTTGTGCTTAGATGTAGACTTCATGTAAGCACAAATATGTTATTATGTGTTTCTAGAAAAAACTTAAGGGCAACTTTGTTCTTATCCAAGCACAAGTCTCAAGCAAGGTATAGGACTTGCTTACCAAGTCCGTTTCTGCTTCAAACAAAATGGCTGACAGTTAGTTATTCCGCGACATTTACTACATCTTTTGATACGTAAGAGACAATTTAAAGGCAGAGAAAATCCTTTATTCTATGTACCTGTGCTGGCTATAGCAAGAGGTTTGCTTTACCTTGTAATAAACTAAAGTATCAAGGATCTTTAATATAGGCGTGTAAGGAAATAAAACGGGATCGACTAATTAAGACAATTTTCATTTCAATTGGATATGGCTACTAATGGAAATATGATACGTGTTGTCATTATGTCGGCATATAGGAATAATTAAAAACAATCTCATTAAACACAGATCCTATTTCGTTTCGTTTTTAATAGTTTAACTTTTACTACAGTAGGACCTCGAAGAGTTGTCTTTACTACAGTAGGATCTGGAAGATTTGTTATGCATTCCGCATTCTTGTTGATGTGAAACGGCCTGATGCAGCGATTTCTTGGCGCGCGATGCACGGAACTGTGGGTATCCTGCAAGAAACATCAACGCCGATTAGTTAATCAAATGTCTGACGTAAAAGGGTAAATAGCCGCTCGTATGGACCCTAACGTGACCTCCCACGACACCTGGTCCGATCTTCATGTAGTAAAGGCGATCGAAAGTTTAAAACAAATGAACGAAATGTAGATCTGTATTTTAATGAGATTGAATTACAAGCATATAATTGAACATATTATAACTATAAATGGGACATTTTGGGTTAACTTGTTTTGCGGGTTGACATAAATCTATTCTAATATTTGTAACTGTCGTTCGTTTGTCGGTCTGTTCAGGATTGGTGGCTGCACTAGGGCTGTCCCTAAGCTGGAATTTTGTGTATAGGGGTAACTCGGACCGGGGAGAAAAAAAGCCCTGGTGACGATCGACAACCAGTTATGCTACTTCCAATTCGTGGTTGCATTTTGTTACAGTGATAACAAACAGAAATACACGAATACGTCACAATATGCTTCAAATATATCAAAAATCATTACGACGTTTTCACGCAATACTGTCATTATCACTACATTAAAAAATATAAATAAGCATATTCCGACGCAATTATGTAACTCATCACCATACCAAAATACTGTGTCTAGCCTGTGATTAGCTCACATTGAAACTTGCTGGACCCTGTTTCATCTGGTAACGGTGCCTAACCTGTATGTGGTTCACGTTGCAACTTGCTGGACCCTGTATCCTCTGGTAACACAGAATATAATGTACAATGCCATTAAACCTATATATAAATATACCTACGAAAGCCCCATGGAAATTCTTCTCTCGGCTTCAATTAGTCTACAAATGGAACAGGTTCACTTTGGTCATTGCTTCATCAGATTTAGTATTTTGATTTGATGGCAATCGCTGTCATACCAAAAATGGCTGTATGTTACTCATATAAAGAAAGCCCCCAGACCATGTCGGAACAAAGTCGAATGTCAATAACATCTCCAAGAACCAGACCCAGAGATGGAAACTGGATCTATTGTATATGAATAAATTAACAGTTGTTATGCATTATCGAATGTAAGTTAATTACTTCTTGTCAAAAGAAAGCTCAGAACTGTCAAGATTGTTTCCATATTCGGATAAGTTGTCTTGACCCGACACTGTTTTGCTCACTATTGTGTTGGTGGGTATTCTCTTTGTGTTTGTAGGTAAATATGTTATTCTAGGCGACGAGGTTATTTAGTTCGGTCATTACACAAAGATATTAACTAACAATCTGGGATTCTTCATGGATTAAAAACCAAAATATAGACAAGAAGAGAGGGATTAATAACAGTTCGCGTGGGAAAATTTCAAAAGGTCGTGGTGTTGTGGCCCCCTATACTAGCAAAATTCAACAGCAATATGACAGCATTATTTCCTTTCCTTTGAATAAAAGTAGGCTATCTTATTTAATGCAATAACAATTATTTAAACCACCATTTATTCAAGGGGTGCCAGGGTAGTTAAGTGGGTAGGACATTGGCTCGCATATTCTGGAGGTCGCCGGTATGTTTCCGGTGGCGTGTTTTTCCTTGTCATTGATGCAGGATGTAGGGCCTGGCAAAGACAGCCGTCTAGTCGTTCGAATAGAACGAAAAACGGGGTGCCGTGCACACATTGACGTGCACGTTGAAGATCCTTTCGCAGTTGGATTTCGATGTAAGAGTAGGCCTTAGCGCCGCAGTTCGGCCAAAATGTTCCTCATAACACACTGTATGGCGTATGCCCGTCTTCATTAGCTATTCGGAGCACAGCAGTAGGACGTTAAACCCCATTTCATTTCAATTCAATTTTCTCAGGGCACTATGTACGCCCTTAGATACAGAGTGACTATACATAAAGCATGGTTTAACGTAGATGGTTTAAGGTAGTTCAACTGATTTGTTTTATTTTATATATGAAAAGTAAGAACAGAACCGAAAGATCGATGTTACTTGCAGATAATAAAAATCATAATTAAATTCGATCAGTATTTTAATAATTAACGTTATTAACGCTTCTATATCCGATTCAACGCCTTTTATTATATCTTTGTAACTAAAGACTTTACTGGAAATTAACAAAATGTTTCAAGCTGAGATGAATAGAATTCTACATTCAAAATAGATCTTATTCTCACAAAAAAAAATATTAAAAAATATTAATTAAGTTATTTAGCAAAGATTATATAAGTAAAGAAATGGCACTTCTGAGTTACGAAGAATGCTTTTAAAATAAAGATGTTGTTGGCAACTTCCTAACAACGTCAGACTCGAGTCCCACCTCTTATAAAATATGAGACAACTAAAGAGATAATTGTCTTCACAGAATTGGACAATTTTTTTGTACACATTGACGTAATTATGGTTTAAGTTAAATTTTTGTACTCATATATTTCCCGAACTACAGATTACGAAAGTTTTCTTTTGTTTTATGCTTAATTAATTTCATTGAGATGTCATCAACAAATGAAACGGGTTTTAACTGGTCTGCTCCGACTTAGCTAATGAAGACGAGCACACGCCATACAGCGTGATGTGAAGGAAATTTTGCCCGGCCAGAACATTAGGACAGAATGTAAGCCAATAGTTTAAAGAAGAGAGATATAGATGTCGAATTAGTCATGGTTTTGATGTAAAAAAGTTGCAGCCCCAGCCACTTAATGAGAATCATAGCATCGTCAAATTATATCGAATTCCAGTTGACAAGGGGTCTTTTACCCGCATGCCAATGTGTACCCGCGAACTCGGTTTTTCGTACCCTCCGAACGACTATACGCTGTCCCTTGCCAAGAAATGGGGCTAACGTCCTGCCTTTCTGTACCAATTCGCGCATACGTAATATAGTGTGCTATGGGCGAAAATGTGTCCGTTTACTCTTCAAATGTGAAGACTTCTTTTACGTACACGCCAACGGGTGGGCCTTTTTTTTGCCTATCTAAAAGACTGGACGGTTTTCCTTGCTAGGCCTTCCAACAAAGGTAAACGGGCTGGAGAATCCTAAGAATCTTTCCCGACCAACGTTTTTACATCACTCTTCATAGTGCTTAATATAACATACATAGATACAGTCCTCTGATAAAATGTCTGCTTCATCAATAATAAATTCTTTATGTGAAGCAACTTGATTCGTTTCGGAAAATAACCATATGAATACGATATTTTTAATCAACAAGTATTACTTTAAGACAGTGTGTAGGAGTATATAGGTATTTGGTATACTTTTTGTTCAGAACTGAAAAGCAGGAATCTTGTTTTTATTTGCAACAATTACTGAACACTATCTGTTGTTTGGTATACCAGTCCACCCACCATCTTCATATATCAAAACAAATATGTTTAACATCGTGATCACTGATATAATCTCCCAATATCTAGAATAGACTGCGGATTATAAATAAACTTATTTATAGACTACGATGTTTGAAGGATTGTCTGATAAAATCCCCCTTGTGAGTGGTCAGTAACAAGGGCGTGGGGGCGCGGGGGGGGGGGGCTGACAAGAAACAGTTCATACGTAAAATAACCCTACACTGCTGGAATTCGAAATACATGAATTGAAATGGGTTTTAACGCTCTACTGTTCTGCTCCGACTGGGCTAATGAAGACGGAATTATCGTGGACAATAAACATGGGGCGAATGGTTTAACACGTGGCCTTTAGACCATAAGGTCTTCTTCACACCCATTTCCTGTTTATATACTAAAAATGTGATTTGAACACTAAAATAACTATATATTCCTTAATCGTGCGAACTATAACATAACAACAACAACAAAATGCTTAACATAACAACAGTTTAATCATTTCCACGCGAAACTTTCAAAATATATTTCTAAATTGGAAACGACCTCTCACTAACTGGTTTTACAACTCTCCTATAAAATCGGCTAATACATTATGCTATTAACATCAAAGTCCACACCGTGGTTAACCATACAGACTAGTTAACTAACATACTAACTGATTAGTTGACGACCCGATGCCAAACCAGGTACAAATTACACTGTAATTCCTTTCATTAGTATAACCTATTGGCCTGTTAATCATTTCCTGCTAAAGTCAACAACTTCATAAAGAAAAATATACTTATGAGTGAGAGAGAGAGAGAGAGAGAGAGAGAGGGGGGGGAGAGATGTGGTTTAACGTACACTCGACACAAACTAGGTCATTTCGGGACTAACATACGGTTTAATATTATTTAAATAATTCGCTTGCGCGTAGGAGTGTTTAGCAGTCGGATGAAACCGGACGACCCGGAGAAAACCCACGAGGTTGGACAGACGGCCATACCCCTTGTCACGTACAACCGGGTATTCGAAACCAAAATATACTTAAAGGGGCATTAGGCCTTAAATGTTATATAAATCACTAAAGATACATGTACAGTATTGGGAGATTAGATAAAGAGTCGACAGCTCTCACTATACTATAAATATAAAGGCAATTTGCTGAAAATTTCAGTCAAATTGATCCACTCTGAACCGAGAATTTCGCGATTAAATTTTCGGCCTCGCCATGATCATCATTACTTAAGTCGGTACGATACAAAACATAGTCTAGATTATCCTTTTCATGAATGAAAATTGAGCAAATCGGATCCTTATCCAGTAAATATCGCAAGTTAGCTATGAATATGGTCTGGATATGTTAATTAATGTCTAATTAATAGTTTATATACCATTTCAGGCCTAAAGAAAGACCTGCAATACGCAGGTTCAGTGTTTTTTTCCTGTTAATTAGATATTTTTTTAACATGACAAGATCATTTTAACTTTAAAAATGGAGAAGTGACGCTAAGACTCAAATAATAAACAATCAATGTACATCTTGTCAAAACTACAAACAGTGATTACTTCGCTTAGAATAAAGTAATTTGACTGGATCATTTCGGGACTAACACATGGTTCAATTTTATTTCAACAATTTACTTGCGCGTAGGGGCCTTTGGCAGTGAGAGGAAATCGGAGGGCCCGGAGAACACCAACGAGGTTGGACAGGCGACCCTATTCTTGTCATGTACGACCGAGGAATCGTAACCACACAACGACAGACCTTATGATACAACGCGCGCGTGCTATATTTGATAAGAAGGGGTAATCATATTCAAATTGATTACCTTATAACAACCTGTTTAAACCAACACAAATGAATAATATAAAAAAAACCCAAGCAATATCTTTTATCAAGGAAACCAAACGCTTCAAATTTAAATGTTTATTCCATTATAACCAAACTTCTCCATTTGATAACTTAATTATATAAACACTAGTCAATGAATATTTACCTCACGTCAACTCGCCCAAAGGAATTCATATTTATACAAAAAAAGTTAATTTTCATACCAATTTTCACAAAAATGCTAGATGTTGAAATAATTTTCCCTTTTCAAATATTTCTGTGAAATGCTTTTAACTTCAAGTAAACTCGCGTAAAAGAATTTATCTTATATCAAAAACAATTAATTTCACATCAATTTTCACAAAACTGGTAGGAGCTGAAATCATTTCCGTTTTTACAACTATTTCTGTGATAGGCCCCAATGTTTATATTTTGAAACGGTTCGTTGTTTGATCATGTTTCGTTGTTGAAAGTAAACATCAATACCATCTGCTGGTTATATGAGTAAAACAACAAGTCGACTGGAAATTACAACAAAAATATTTTTTATAATGAATTTCTATAAAATGTAAAGATTTCTAAGGTTTAGCAAATATAAACCAACAAGTATACATGGTGACAGGTGGGTGAGTTACACTGACCATTTCCAGGTGTCCAATAATAAGTCCAGGATAACCTCACTACACACAAACACGACCGATAAAACAGATGTGTGGAAAGGGCAACTACACTGACATTACAAGACATAAACAACCAATATCAAACCAAGTGAATGGATCCGTTGTGGGTGGGGCCTGTAAGCGCCAACTGCGCTGTACAGTCCGGGGCAGTAAATAATGCACGGAGCTGTGAACATCCCACTAGAAACATCAGCGATGATTGGTTAAATTAAATGTCTGACGTCGTAGAGTCGAAAGCTGGTTGCGTGACTCTTTTACGCGAGCTCCCAATACAACCGGTCAGATCCTCGTGTTGTGGAGGCCATCGGAAGTATAAAAATATATGCTAGGCTCACAAAACCACCTATGTCAATATTTGTGAATGTCTTTTTTTTTTATCTGTCAAGGGTTAGCGGCTACACTAGTTCAGTAAATGACTTAATGTTTTTCTCGGCGTGATATTTGAGTCTATAGATGAGTTAAATGTCGTCTGCCATTATAGTTGTATTACCTACCAGTTGTCAAATTGACTAATCGTTTTATTCTGTCACTCATGTTTGTAATAGATAGAATGTGTACTGTGAGCGTATATTCTGATTAAATCACACAAGTGCGACCCAGCGACATAGCCAGCATCTAAAGGTGGAGGTACAAGCATCGAATTATTTTATGTTCAGTATACATTTTCAGGTTGCTTTAAAAAAAAAAAAAAAAAAAAAAAAAATCAAAATTCGATGAGATTGGTCGAAGACCGTAACGAATACAAAAGTGTTTCCAAGGCTTAATGAAAAAAATAAATAAATGAGATTCGACTCAAGCGTTAAAAAAGATTATTGAAAAGGCAATGGGGAGAAGTTGCTGTTCGTGCTCCCCGATGCGTCCATTATTGAGAAACAATCCTGCATACGCTGGTGACAGCCGTTGTAACATTCTAATAAACCAGATCCAACTCATGAGTTAAAAATACTTATAATGAAAACGCACTGGTGTTGACAAGTATCATCAGTGCGGAGCAGTCACTGTCCTTTCTACCTAATGTGGCAAGAAACATAAGAGAGTTCGCAATGTTGCACCAGTGAATAAGTTTGCGGTAGCCATTGTAACATGCTACTATACAGTTTTAACTTCTCTAATCGATGACCAGATTGTCTTAATTCAAATATCCATGGCACAACGAGTTGGGATATGTATTCTCCATCTAAAACATCCAATGTCTACTTGCTATAATTTCAAAATTTCTCGAATGGGGAACCTTGTCGCACTTCAGAGTCGGCCATTGATGTTTCGGAGACTTATTCGGAAACTCAAGAGGTGTGTTTTTTGGGGGTTTTTTTTGTTTGTTTTTTTTTAAACTGGCTGGGTTTGTTTGCCTAATCCTTAGGAGAAAACACTACATAAATTCCACCTATCAACTGAATGCGTAGACTTCGACATGTCGATTAAACACACAGGAATACCGTCTCTGTAACGTCGTTGGTTTCTACAGGCTTCATCTTAACGTGAAAAATTTGAGTAGACAAATGAAATATACAAACATTTGTCCTGCACTTGAGCTAGGCTATAGGCTTAATCAAGAAGCCCCAATGACGTGGGGTGGCATGACGTCATTTTGGTGATGATTTACCGGATTGCTGCAGGTAGACGTCTAATGTTTTTGGGTTAACCAATAAGGCGCCACTGGCTTCAATGGTCATAATGGTAAAATGACGTATAACCACTATCGTCGTTCGGGAAATGGTGGATCGAATTCAAGGAACTTGTTAAGCTAATTAATCTGAATTTGTATTCACCCCAATGATTAGGTTTGTGCCAAACAGAATCTTTATAGATGTTATACTTGTAATGGAGACTAAGCTCAAGTTACAAAACTTGATAAACCAACCGTAACACACGCCCCTGACGAATCACGCAACACCCATATTCCGTGGGGAAAGCAAACTGTGTTACAAATGTAAAGAATAACCAGCATATACTAACACACAGCCTCGCAATTATCGTATATAATTATCATACTGATATGCTGCAAGGCAAACGTGAGTTCATGACGTGTCTCGTAGGAATAACTATCATTGGAGATATAATGATTTACCTATGCTTGGCTTCAATTATAATCACCAACAGAGCTTGGAGGCAGCGAACTATGTCTTGAATTATGGACAGGTCACTCAGCAGATGTTTGACAGGAAAGTTTTCTGTTTTGGGAATCATTGGTAATTACCTCTTAAATGTCTATCATTAAATATAGGACCATCTTATAAATTATTTAATTATTTCTTCTGTTCATTGATGTCACAATAAGGGAGAGAGACGGGGGATGGGAGTAATATTTACACTCGACACATACATGGTCATTTCCAGAGCAGTACGGGATATAATTTTATTTCGGCAATTCGACAATGTTGACCCAATGATATGTAGCGCGCGTTAGGCCATTGGGAAATCCAATCAATACAAAACTCATAAAGAACGTGTAATAATTTTAAATTGTCTGTAGAATCCAAGAATCCCAGGCTGCATGTAATAAATATTTTACGCCCATAAGTACGAGAAATACTGATAATTATATCTTCAGTGCATTTTTCACCCGGAGCTTTAAAGCATTTTTGTAGGCGGTTGGGGTGGGGGGGTATGAATGTTTCTCTAGTAATTTCAGCAAAGACAAAAAACAATAGGGCTTACTCAGTAAACATGTACGAGTATACCATGGACCATGAACCAAGCATATCAAAAATCACAGTCGATTGCCCAAAGAACTGCCATAGCGATCGCACTTGAAATGGCGGGGCCTTGGGCTTTTCAAGGGCGTCGTCCCCAATAAAGACAGGGTGAGTAGTGCTTTGAGGCCAGTTCATGTTATGGAAAAATGAATTAATGTTTTATATAAATCAAGTATGTGGTATTCGTTCAAACAATAAATTTGATATAACAAAAGTTCAGGTGTTTGTACGACATAGAAAAGTCAAAGCGCCATCATTATCTCAAAATAATATATTACCACGGAACTTCATAAATAAAACATCAGGCAATTTAGGAACTAATGTATATTTCTTCGTTTACCCTTCTATTGCATTGGGCGAAACCAGATTTATTGTTTGTCTGGTGCACTTACTGCAAATGGAATAGCACGTCCCTCACGTGAAACTAGCCCAAGAGATTTTTATGCCTTCATCAATATCAATTATATTCTGTTATTTTAATATGCTCGGATGTCGTATTCTGTATGTTGATTCTCGCCATGTATCATATTAAGATCAGAAAGTTCATGATCGTAAGTAGGCAACACGGACATTGATGTATTGTGCAATTCTGTTGGTTTGTAGAATTTACGTGGTTTAAGTAAAGGTCATATTGTTTAGTTGGGTGGTTTTATATTTGTTACAACAGGGAAATGGGATACTATGATAGCCATACTTCTATAGGCTAAAACAATTTGCGAGGGTTTGGTATATGTTGTATCAAAACCCTCCATCATTACAGATACATGTTTGCTTACTAATGAATATGCTAATATTTGGGGTCTTGCAAATCCTATGCATCCGAGACACAGTTTCTAGATTGTTTCTTTTAATTTCATTACAAGACAAGGGGTGGGGCAAATGTGTGCGCTGTATTTTAGGGTCTGTCATTGAGTCAACTGCCGCGGTTTCGCTTACCCGGCTGAACGTGTCACGGAGTAAGGTCGGCTGTCCAATCACGTGGGTTTTCTCAGGGTACACCGGTTATAAAAAGTGGCGATAATTTCTATGCGATAAGATTACTCCCACTACCCATATCTATGTGAAGTTGTTCACAAATTTCAAGATACATTAGAGGCGATTAGATAAAGGGTTGACAGTTCTCACTATAATAGTTAAAAACTAGATAATGTAAAGGGTATTTGTTGAAAATTTCAGTTCTCTGAATCGAGAATTTAGGGATTACTAAGGTCGGTAAGATATAAAACAAAATTTAGTCTCGATTATCCATTTCATGATTTAATCATGAACGATAGTTGAGCAGCAAAATGGATCCTAATCCAGAAAATATCGCAGGCGAGCGATGACATCGAGATTTGATTATGAACTGGATAAGTTAATTAATGTCTAATTAACAATTTACATAAAGTTTCAGGCCTAAAGAAAGACATGCAATAGGATGATTTAGCTCTTGCATAATGTATATTCAAGTATCAAAACGAATGAAATCGTTATCAAGCCAGAGTAGATGCTCAAAAAGATACAATGGGTTGCCAAGATTGATAAAACACCAACGAAAGGGATAAAATATATTGAGACGTATTGTTATTACAGATTAAAGCTGTGATAAAACCAAATGTTATTATTCGTACAGTTTGTCTTTAAACAGCTGGATTATTTTAACCAACTCGTAATAATTAAAAGTAGAATGTATGTATAGTGTATCAACAGAATAGACTATATGGTCTGACACAATGTGCCAATATAAATACCTTGTTTTCAAACACAACCCATCCTTCCTGTCTGCTATACACTTGTTCATTTAGACCAAGAATTTGTAGATGAAATGAAATGAAGTTTAACGTCCTACATTTCTGCTCCAATCGGGTTACGTCATGCAGTGTTCTATGAGCGACATTTCGCCCGGACAGCTTCAGTGATTTCTTTTTCTTTACGTTTATGTTAACTGTTCCTCAGTTTGGCGCAGCCTGCGAACGACTAAATATTGTTATCCACCACCAAAGCATTAACGGAGACCCTGAGAAACGACACAAACAAATACGTTGTTCAATTTTATTTCAATAATTCGCTTGCGTGTAGGGGTCTTTAGCAGTGGGAGGAAATCGGAGGAACCGGAGAAGCCCCACGAGGTTGGACAAGCGACTCCACTCCTTGCCACGTACAACCGGGGAATCAAAACCAAGCCAGTTGACTCAATGGCAGACCTTATGATACAGCGCGCACACTCCTTGCCACGTACAACCGGGGAATCAAAACCAAGCCAGTTGACTCAATGTCAGACCTTATGATACAGCGCGCACAAGCTAACCATTGCCCCCCCCCTCCTTTGTTTCAAATTTGCCAAGTTTAGATTTTAAAAACATTGTATCATCATACTAAACATAGGCTGTCAGTCTACTGTAGACACTAAGGAAGTTGACCGACATGTCAAGTCCTAAATCGACGAGTTTAGTCGATAACACTAAGTATGTTATTTCTAGAATTTTAAGAAGTGTATATTCTGCTTCCATTCAATAAATTTGAAAAAGTTTAATTACTAATTAGTCTTCTTGTGTATAACAGATGTGAATCGGTTTAGGGTCGCATTACGAAACAGTATTCTAATTATTTGATATGGCGGCCGTTTAGTGTAGAGATCTATTCTCTAAGTAGATCTAATCTCTGTGTGCAGACTGATTGTGCCATCTGGTATAATTATAACCCAACTACAATTACAGACTGGGTTTAGTGAATACTAACAACGATAACCTTTTGAGATTTTACCTAATAGTTGCAGATTTAGGTTTCTATTAATGTCCCATCTACTATAGTTCATAATGCACATACTCGTTCGGTATTGTTACTATCAGCTTTGTGGTTTCAGAATCTGCACTGACGCACAACAGCTGTTTTCAGACGTACAAAACAAAAATTATGCTGAAAATTCATACACTCGCTAACGTTTCCTTTAAATTTAACGTTACCGAGATAAGCTTACTCGCTTCGGAACACTGATATGACATAGGGGGTTGGGTGGCCGAATGGTTAGCGTGCGCGTGCTGTATCATACGACCTGCCATTGAGTCAACTGGCGTGGTTTCGAATCCCCGGTTGTACGTGCCATGGAATAGACTCGCCTGTCCAACCTCGTGGGTTTTCCCTGGGTACTCCGGTTTCCTCCCACTGCTAAAGACCCCTACGCGCAAGTGAATTATTGAAATAAAATTAAACCATATGTTAGTCCCGAAATGACCTAAACCCCATTTGTCTCTCTGATATGACATGTCACATGTAGGAATTGGTGTTGGTTCCTCATTGATTAATTGCATATATCTATTTTTAGCACGGGAGGAAAGTCGATGGTTACATCATTCTGTATTCAAAGCAGTTGTAGCTCATAGACACCAAATGTTACAGATCTGTCTAGTCGTTTTATCTTTAATAATAAACATTTGTTTATTGTGGCATTAGAGATAATTCTTCCTATATACAACGTTTTTGCTCACTGTTTATTTATAGAGTTTTAATCACCGATCGCACTGGGGATGAGAGTACTTTCACATCAGTTTGATCTGTATTTATTATGATGTCTAAAGGTTAATGATAAAAAAAATCTAACAGCTAAAATGACTGGTTTGTTTATTATCAGAGTTTTAAAAAATATTTGTACCTAAGAGTAGTTTCCCTTTTGATCTGCATTTATCTAGATATATGAAAAGTACAATCTGAAGTTATCAAGATGAAATGTTAACTGATCATCGTTTGTATTGTTCGGCAAATATCTAAATTATCTTTGTTTAATCAATGTATTGTGATATCTTTGTCTGTGGTATCATTGAAAGCGAACGTTGAAACCCCATATATCTAAATTATTTGCATTTAATCAGTGTATTCTGATCGGTAAGTTACCAAGATAGACAGGAGAGAGAGGTAGGGAGAGGGATGGATGGGTGGGGGTCGTATAGATCTTTAGCAGTGGGAGTAAATCGGGGGCCAGCAGACAACCCACGATCCTACCCCTTGTCACGTACAACCGGGGAATTCAAAACACGCCTGTTGACTCAATGACAGACCTTATGATACAGCTGGCACGCGCTAACCACCCACCCTGCCCCCTTTAATATACAAACGTTAAAGCCGCAGATCCGGTTGTTCTTGGGGGCGACACTTTTTGAAAGAAGACAATGTTCACGCCATATCCAAGCACATTGAAACTTCACAAGCTTGTTCGTTGGGAAACTGCGTCGATTGACACACTTCGATTATTAACATGACGTCACAATTTCAAGATGGCTGTGATGGCGACTTGATCAGTCCCTTGTCCATAATATAGTATAACCGTAGTCTCGTACTTGTTTTAAATAAACTCTTTCTCCATTGTGTATATCAGATATGAAGGTGGGACGTATTTTATATCTAATGTATAAGAACCGTGATTATTTTTGTTTATATTTTCGTACCATCCTAAATCGGATGAAAGAAATAGCTAACAGGCCGTAATATAATGAAACAAGATGTAAACGTGGTATACCAATTAGATACGGCTTGTTAACTTCATTTCTACGAGAATTGCCAGGAATCGGGCTATAATGGTTCCGTTTAGCTTTAAGCTAGGAACATAACCTGTGTATTAATCGAGGTCTGATCACCTTGGTTAATCCCCGGGTTACCAGGAACACGTGTTGTATGTTGGGGAAATGATACAATATTAACTATAAACACGTGTATAGTCTAGCAGCGTGATGGAAGTAAATAAATATCTACAGGGTATACCAGTATATATCACATACCTATTGATCTATCAGGGGGTCGACATATTGAATAACATACTGACCAGTACTATTATGGTCACCGTTTCCTCAGATATTGTTACCAGGATGATTCACATACTAGAAAATTATACTATTAGGAAATGAAAGAGATCCATTCTCTAAAGATCACGAAAATTAGTTATAATCGCCAGGAAAAGAACAAATATTCAACAGCGATAAAGTTAGCAGTCGGTAAAATGAAGAAAGAAGTAGGCCATTACGGGACCAATGGCATACCGTAATTGAACTCGAAAATACAGTTCACAATTCTATGGAATACAATTAAAGTACTACTTATTACTTAGCGACGTTTCGATTAGGTTTCTCTATTCATTATCAAGCCCAGTCGAAACGTTGCTGATCAGTCATAAACGGTAATTGTATTCCACAGAATTGCAATATGTAATTTGATTGTGCGCAGGCATCTTTAGCAGTTAGAGGAAACCCACGCCACTTGACTCAATTACAGACCGTATGATGACTCGTTTGCTGTGAACGGTTATCATTCGTTTTCGCCGATCTACAGAACCTAAAATCAAGCCATTATCCATCTACTTCATACTTCGAGAATAGATCTCTGCCTTAAATAGCCACCATATCCGAAAATTAGTAAACTGGTTGATAATGCCTTTCTACTCCGTTTCACATCTGTCCTACACACAAAGACAAAATTAACTTTTTCAGTTTTAATAACCGAAAGCAAATTAAATACTTAACAAAATTCGCGAAGTATACTTAGTGTTTTCCGGTAGAACTTAAAATGGTGGTCAACTACAAGCGTAGTGTCTGTTATCAAACGGGGCCAACTGTAGACAAACAGCCTAAGTTTAGTATGGCTACAAGCTTGTGGTATTTACTGAGAAAACAAGAACGTGTGGTATTATCAAAATACATACTGTTTCCTGCATATTTGTTTCATTGCTTTGGCAATTGGAATTCGACGCAGATTAGACGAAAATGCTGCTGTCCCAGCAAAATTTCTCTCTTATGTCTGTCATTAATATCCCAGTTGGTGCAGAATAATAGGTCGATAAACCCCCATTTCGTTTGATTTTTGAATTAGTTTTAGCGTGGAATCTAGTGAGGTATTACTGTACTGATTGTTATGGCTGTAATTTATATTAAACATCTTGTTCCGCTAATATCATATTTATTATAGTAAAAACATTTCAGGTTTAAACATACTATTTATAGCGTATACATGGAATGAATGCCGGCATTTATAATACAAACAAGAGTCTAATTTACAACTCGGAAGTCGGGAAGAACAGTTTTTCATTGATGCTGCCAAATTGAGGTGAACCGTCCGTGAAAAAAAAAATTAGTTTGTATATATGTATTTATTTTAAAATATCATTCGCAAATCGCATTAGTGATTTTGCAATTTTTCAAAAACTGTTTAAAACATCACTTGTCGCTATTTGACAGTTTTTGAATCTCGGTGTACGGATGTAGTAGGCATTCGAATATTACGTCTGTAATGAGCGCATAAAAACCGGCGGCCATCTTAAAATCCAATATGGCGACTGTTATAAGCGACTTATTATCAGTCGGATATATTCACTAGGTACAGAAAGCGTAAGAATTCTATATGGTCTGACCGAACTTCTTATACCTTCATAATGTTCCTTTATATTGGAAATAAAGATATAAACACTCGATACCCTGTCCGTATGCAGTAGAATTGGAGAAAAACTGAACAAAACTTTCGGAATTCAAGATGTCGACCAGCAGGGCGCGTCATATATTTTGGGATCCATGTTTTTAAAATCTTTAAATAGAACGTCTGTGCAACGTTTCATGTTTTATTCAAGAAGCGAACGATTCTAGTGGAAATCACTCCTTATTATGAGGTTTAACGTCCAATCGACACGAGCTAGCTCATTTCGGGACTAACATACGGTACAATTTTATTTTATTGATTCGCTAGCGCGTAGCAGTGTGAGGAAACCTGAGATCGAAACCGCGCCACTTGACTCAATGACAAATCGTGTATGATATAAATTTAGATTCCCGTTAGGTACATGTAATTAAGGGAGATCTCTGGTTGGTCAGCATTAACAAAGTATTGTACATGTAAATTTTGTCTTGTCATATTTTCTTATTTTATCATTGCTTGAAAATGACTAGAGAAGGCTACATGTATACGGTCCATGGTAATAAGCAGTAATCGTATAATATAGAATTGTGACCTGTATACTCCAGTTCCATTACTAAATGCCAATGAAACAATGATATAAATCATACACGTCAGACCACTCCAGCGCCCAACCCCAACTATCTATGGCATATATACAAGTTACAAATAACCCATTAAATGTAATCTAATTCTATGATTGATCACAGTTTCTGATTTGTAATCATATATAATGAGAATTGTATTAAAATTTATATTTTTACCCTGAAATAACGAGGACGATCATAGTTTAAGATAGATTTATTGGGGTACGAGGGAAATGGGGCCATCTTATCACTATTCGGGATGATTACAAATGATCATTTTAATCATACCGTTGAGACTGAGATAAATTTCTAGTTAAGGTATTATCCGCTATCTATAACCAATCTTCCATAAATCGTGACATAATTTATATGATAGAGGGGTAAGACACTGGCTCGCAAGCCTGGAGGTCGGGTGTTTGGTCTAAATAGCAGTCTCAGTAACATCAAGAATTCTCTCCGATTACATTTCTGTTCTGAAATGTTGTTTTTCATTCTTTCCTACCTCTAAAACCTATGTATAGAGGTGTTTGACGGTATGTTTATGATATATTTGACCCAAAACGTGAAATTTGGCCGCCTTTTTGAAAAAATTGAATTATCCAGGGTCAAGGGTCATCCTAGGTCAAAAATTTCGACGGATTCGTATTCAGTGTCCAAAATGGCCATAGAAACCACAAGTCATGGAAAAAAGTTCATATTTACCCAACCCTAAATATACTATTTGGGACCACTTCTCATCTGATCTAACATTTACAATATAAAACAAACTATAGAAATAGTTATCTCACCTCATAATAGCCCACATCGGCCGAATGGTTAGCATGGGCACGCTATATCATAAGATCTGTCATAGAGTCAAGTGGTGTGGTTTCGATTCCTCGACTGTACGTGACAAGGAGTAGGTTTGCCTGTCCAACCCCGTGGAGTTTCTCCATGTCCTCCGGTTTCCTCCCACTGGTAAAGACAACTACATTCATGCAAATTATTGAAATCAAATTGAATCATATGTTAGTCCCGAAATGACCTGGTTTGTGTCAAGTGGACGCTAAATTCTCTCTCTCTCCTCCCATCTCTCTCTCTCTCTCTCTCCCTCTCTCTCTCTATATGTGGGTATTTCTATGTGGGTATAAGACAGAAATATATTAGTCATATATATAGATTCCATAGAAGAGACGGCCTGTCGAAATTTGGAAATAAACAATTTGGACCACACTGAAATATTTATCTAACAGCATGCTGCAAAATACGCTACATTTCAGTTCAGTATAAATAGTTGCTAGAGATTATGAATTTTGTTTTTAAGATCAAAGATGTCGGCTACGCCCTGTTGTATTTTCTTGAAGCGAGTGTATCAATATGGTCGACATGGTATTATTACTAGAGGTGTATTATTTTCATGACCCGGTATAAAATGATAATCATTTCCATAAATACCAGTATCAATTACTGTGACTGGATTAGGGGCGGGGCGGACTCGACTGCAGCCAGGGGCCCTAATATTACCCCCCCCCCTCCCCAATTAGATCTACAAATAGTCCTCTACCATAAATATATATGTTATATCTTACGGTTTAGTTATTACACCATTTTGACGAAATCTTCCGCTGGATTGATTTTGACCACAATGGTTTGGATCATTTTTTTAGATGTTATTTTTATCAAACAAAGGGGGGTGGGTGGCTGAATGCTTAGCACGTGCGTGCTGTATCATAAAGCCTGTCATTGAGTAAACTGGCGTGGTTTCGAATCCCCTGTTGTACGTAGGGTCGCCTGTCTAACCTCGTGGGTTTTCTCCGGGTCCTCTAGTTTCCTTCCACTACTAAAGACCCCTACGCGCAAGCGAATTATTGAAATAAAATTAAACCATATGTTAGTCCCGAAATGACCTAGTTTGTCTCGAATGGACGTTAAACCCCATCTCTCTCTCTCTCTCTCTCTCTCTCTCACTTTTTAGTAAACAGCTTTTTAGTAAACTTTTAGAGGCAATAAACCGTAACGCATACTTATAAAAAAACAGCTTGTTAACGTTTAGAGAATACTCAAACGAAGCCCAAACGCACAAAGAGCTGTTTCCATCTCCATAAGTATGTGTACTGTTAGGCCGAATGGTTGTTTTTATGTGCTCCCTTTTTTTTATTAGAATAGGTTGAAATAGAACTCCAAGATTTCCGATAAACTTTTCTCAAATAGCCTATATTTCTATGATTGCCGTTTTCTAATCACAAATGGCCACTTTACCCAAGAGACAGATAGTAACATTATCTGATAGTGGTTTAATGAGACTTCGGTGTCTTTATTGGTTGTTGTTGTCGCCATTAGAGAACTGCTTGTTTCCGAGAGTTGTCGAGATTTAATCCAGTAATGAAATCGGTCAAATTGACAATTTGTTATCAACAACAAATGAAATGAAATGAAATGGGGTTTAACGTCCTACTCTTTTGCACCTAACCTGGGAAATTTTGCGCTACGGCCTACTCTTATATCGAATTTCAACTGCCAAGGGATCTAATACGTGCACTTCAATGTGTACACGGGGCCTCGGGTTTTCGTCCCATCCGAACGACTAGGCAGCTGTCCTTGTCAGGCCCTTCTTCTGCATCACTGACAAGGAGAAATCACGTCAGAAAATCGAGATGAACTTTCTCGGCCAATGCAGGGATCGAACACCCGACCTCCAGACTAGCGAACCGGCGCCTTATTCACTTAGCCACCATGACCCCCTATCAACAACAAACCAACAGACACGAGTTGTCCGAAATAAACACTGTAAATCATTTTAACTCATTTTCACTCATTTCTGACAAATTAACACAAACGATTTATCATGGACTCCAAACCGCCGTCGTCATTAGTCGAGTTGGTGCAGAAAAGTAGGACGTTGAACCTTATAAGATAATTTCGAGTTTATAGAGGAACACGATCTGGATTTAACATTAATTTTCTCCAGCATGACCATTTCTATATGACAGTATTTTATCGCATATAATCATATTGATGTTGGTAACAGCGGATATTATTGTGGTCAAAAGGACAGCGGAGATTTTACACTATAACAACCTCGTTTCATTTCATTTCGACTCCAACATCGTAGCATAGGCAGGCCTGGATTAACCATTAAACAAAATGAGCACATGCATAGGGCATCATCGGAAGAATTTCTGATTTGTTAGATAAAGAATTCAAAATACTTGATTTAAAAATTATTTACGAATTTTTAATTAGTTTTTTTTATATTGTTTTTTATCTTTTCTTTCTAGGTAATACGCTGGCTCGCTAGCCTAGAGATTGGGTGTTCGATCCCTGTAGTGGGCGAGAAAAAACGCGTCCCGTGTACACATTGGCAGTTGGAATCGATATAAGAGTACACTGTAGCTCCGCTACCTGGGCAAAATTTCCCTCATAGCACATTGTATGGCGTATGTCCCTCTTCAGTAGCCCAATAAAGGAGCAGAACAGTAGGACGTTAAACCCCATTTTGTCTTAAATTATATCCATAAACGTGGATGGGTAACTTGAATTTTATTTAATTAAACAAATACATTAATGTGTTTGCACGTGCTTTATAAAGGTAACGGTGTAACAGCTTTAAACAGGTTAACTAAACTGATATGCGTAGAACATCCGGGTAATAATTCAATTTATTTTAAAAGCAACATCCTTTTACTAAGTTGGTGATTTTAGCCTTTTCGGTTCAGTTTACTAGAACTTATAGATTTTAATTATATAAAACGAGACAGCTCGATTCTTCATTAAAATCTGTGCGTGTAACTTGTATTTTCTGCGGAACCCACGCTAAGATGTTAAATGAAATGAAATGAAATGGGGTTTAACGTCCTACTGTTCTGCTCCTAACCTGGGCTAATGAAACGGGCTTACGCCAATCAGTGTGCTATGAGAGAAATTTTGCCCGGGCAGCGGCGATCCACTCTTATATCGAATTACAACTGGAAAGGGATCTTTTACGTACGCGCCAATTTGTACACGGGATTTCTGTTTTTCGGACCATTCAGCTGTCCTTGTCAGGCCCTCCGACGTTAAGATCCATAAGAAAACCTCAAAATATCAAAGGTTTATATACCCTCACCCACACCCCAGGCACCGGATTGGATTTATAAAAGGATCATCAAGAGATCTGAGCAAACCTCATAGGTGGCACTGGCTTGTTTATTTTGTCTGTACACAATGTCAAATGTTGACAAATTTCGACTTCATCACATCCTTGTAAATACTGAACGGCATTATGTCATTTTTATACTTATATTCGGGTTTAGGGGATTCAAAATTTCTCAAATGACCACAAGCAGCTTACGGTAATCCTTCTAATTTTCGGATGGAACGAAAACCCGAGGAGACGTGAACATATCGCCGTACACGTAAAATAACCCTTGACAGTTGGAATGCGAGGAAGAGTAAACGAAAACGACGTTGTCATGGCAAAATGTCTTTTATAGCTCGATTTGTGGACAAGGGATTAACGTACACTCGACATAATGTAGATCATTTCGGGACTAACATATGGTTAAATTTTATTTCAATAATGCGTTTACGCGTGTGGGTCTTTAGCAGTGGGGAAAGGCATAGGACCTGGAGAGGAGCCTGAGAAAACCCATGAAGTTGACAGACGACCCTAGTCATTGTCGCGTACAAGTGAGGAATCGAAACCACACACACATTGATGACGGACAACAGTTAGACGTTTCACCACGTTGTATTTCTATCTTTACAATACACTTTAGATGGTATTCCATAGAAAAATATGTCGATATTGCAGAATTAAGAAGGTTACTTTACTAAGCCATGCTTTGATAGGAATCAACAGTACTAAGTATCTTCTTATCTTGGTACCGGCGTTTATTTTTTCTTCTCGCCCTTTTACTTTCTCAGACATGCTAGGAGTACCAGTCAAGGGAGTGGTGTTATGACATACGATAAGTTTCCATTAAATCTATTTATTTGCTATCTGAATGACACCCATGTAGTACTACAACTTACTAATATTACTTGAAGGTACCTGAGTTGGTCCTAACACTCTATCACGCGGTTAATAAATCATTAATACTCTTCGTCGGTTTGTGGGAATTAAAGGGAGAGAGAAAGAGAGAGAGAGAGAGGAATGGGGTTTAACGTCCACTCGACACAAACTTTCGGGAATAACATACGGTTTGATTTTATTTCAATAATTCGCTTGCGCGTAGGGTCTTTTTAGCGGTGGGGGAAACCGGAGGACCCAGAGAAAACCCACGAGGTTGGACAGGCGACCCTATTCCTTGTCACGGGGAATTAAAGGATAACAGAACCATGGTGTCGTTCATATTCCTGAAGCAATGGCCCGAGAAATCCCTCTCTAATCAGACGCAACACTGCGCGGAGTATGGGTGTCGTTTGGTGTTCAGGATTATTAGTACCGTATGTGTTTAAATGTGAAATAATATTAATACATTTCTTATGTTAATAAATGAAATGAAATGAAATGGGGTTTAACGTCACACGGTTCTGCTCGGAACTGGGCTAGTGAAGACAGTGTGCCATGAGGTAAATTTTGCCCGGACAGCGGCGCTACGGCCAACGCTATCGAATTCCAATTGTCTGTTAATAATAATAATAACATCTAGCTGTCGCGCCAATTAAGTGTAGTTTAATGGTCGAGTAATATATTGGTATTGTACGAATGCGATAGCACGAGGACAATATCGATATATTACGCAATGTCTTGCACGAGACATTAAACGACTTAAAATACAGACACTATCTAGCACGTGTATTTCAATAAAATACGTCGCTCGGGTACAAAATTTCAACTTGTATGAATAATGTACAGTTGGCACATTGCCTATATCATTATTTGAAATAATGGTACACCAACATCAAAGGATGACGTCACATCTGTATTTTAACAATTATAAGTAATCAAGAAAGTGATCATAACTGTTTGCGATTTAACAATTAGTAGTAAAACTTTGCGCAATTTAATTGTAACAATTTGCGCTATTCATTTTTTTTAAATATTGGCGCCAAGTAACAATTGATAGTACCAAATTTCGCTGATTAACATTTAATAGGAACATTAATATTAGCACTTGGCACTAATTAGGGTTTCACACTGCGAAGCTTGTGTGAAACACTATTGTTTTTGTTAAAATTATTAGGGTTTCACACTGCGAAGCTTGTGTGAAACACTATTGTTTTTGTTAAAATTATTATTAGGCTTTCAGACTTTCGTCTGAAAGGCTATTGAGATTACTAAAATTATTAGGCTTTCGTCTGAAAGCCTATTGTGATTACTAAAATTATTATTAGGGTTTCACACTGCGTAGCTTGTGTGAAACACTATTGTTTTTGTTAAAATTATTATTAGGGTTTCACACTGCGTAGCTTGTGTGAAACACTATTGTTTTTGTTAAAATTATTATTCTTATTATTATTCTTATTATTATTCCAATTCCACTTTGACTATATCTCAGCAACTACTTGTCGCATCGTTACGATTTCTTCGGTTTTACTGGGAAAGTGGGTGTGACTTAGAGGATAAAGCTATTTTGAACGTTCTGCGACAATGCGAAATGTCCGAAATCACCGAAGTTATCGTTTTTGAAAATATTGCAGTAATTTTAACAATAATCATTGGATTTTAACTTTCGATACATTTTGGCATAGTCGGAGACAGGGCACATAGCTACGCTACTTTCGATTTTTGATTTTCGGCATATCTTCGAAGATATTAGGCGCCACATTTCGAAAATTTAAAATTTTACAAAAAACTTTTTTATTTATGAATATTTTTTAGTCGTGTTGTGCACAGAATTAAAGAGTCATCTGACTAGCGCAAAAATAGTAAAAAAAATTGTCTCAGTAATTTTCCTTGGCCGCCATTGGCTAATTCAGTTTTTCAGTCCCTGATTAATTTTTTATTGTTCGATTTGTATAAAACAACGTTCATATGCTTCGTTGTCTCAATTGTCATTTTTTTTATTACCAAAAGTGTTATCTGTCGGCACCGGAAGTGGCATAATTTTACCAAAAACTACAATTTTGACAGTTATTTTCTTATATCGAAAACAAATATTATTTTTTGGAAAAATTATTTGACTCAAAGAGTGTGCCCTTTCAAGGCGCAAAAAATGTCGGAAGCAGTTTTTTTAATTTCGATTTCATTTTCGAGCAAATTCGATTAAGAGGCTAAAATGGTGTAAAATTGACCTATTTACAACCTATTCAGGCTTTTCAAATTTTAAAATATTTCTTTGTAACTTTTATAAACTTGTAGCTATCATCCATACGAAGAGAATATGCGTGAAAATTAGTTTGTAATATAAGCAGTTGCCGAGAAATAGGCAATTTTGCATGAGTCACTTTTCACGTAATTTTGGCTGTAAAAGAATCAATTATTATTCGATTTTCAATTTTCTTTCGCCATTGGATGCCTAATGCCATAGTGGACTATTTCAAACCATTTTACCTCTTACGCCGCCACCGGAAATGACGTCATTTGCTCAAAACTTAAATTTCAGCCTTTTAAAACAATATTTTATTCAAATGAGCCGTACTTGTTATTTTTTTCAAATTATGATATTTGATTCTATTGATCAAATAGATTGAACCCATACGATCATACAGATACCACAAAATGGTTTCTAACTTGTACGGTTGCAGAGAAATGGACAATTTTCCTTAAGTCACTTTTCAAGGTTTTTGGTCGATAGAAGTGTCAGTTATTATTCGATTTTCATAAAATTTTCACTATATGATATCTTATGTCATTGATGATTTCATAGAACTAATTTAACATTTTCAGTATCACCAGAAGTAATGTCATTTTGGCAAAAACTGTATTTTTAGCCTTCAAAACAGATATTTTTTTCAAATGAGTCTGATTTGTAATATATTTCAAATTGTGATATTTGAACCCAATCAACAAATCGATTGAACCCATACGATCATATAGATACCAAAAAATAGTTTTTATCATGTACGGTTGCCGAGAAATAGACGATTTTCTACAAGTCACTTTTCAAGGTTTTTGGTCTATAAAAGTGGCAATTCTTATTCGATCTACATACTATTTTCGCCATATGATGCCTTATGCCATTTCTGATTTCATAAAACTAATTGAACATTTTCATTATCACCAGAAGTAATGAAATTTTTCCAGGATCACTTACAAGTAACATATATATATATATATATATATATATATATATATATATAAAATGAATTGATATTGCTGGATTTGGTTGATTCTTCGTCAATTTTATTTGATGTTTACAATGCTTATGTGGAAACCTGTTCGATGGTTTCATTGGTATCGGAAGTGACATATGTTCAAGGGTAACGTGGCACCGAAAGTGACGTGGCACCAGTGAAACCCGTCATTCCTGCATGCAGGTCTAGTTCTTATTATTATTATTATTATTATTATTCAGATTCCAATTTGAATAGATCTCAGCAACTACGTGTCGCGTCGTTACGATTTCTTCGGTTTTACTGGGAAAGTGGGTGTGACTTAGAGGATAAAGCTATTTTGAACGTTCTGCGACAATGCGAAATGTCCGAAATCACCGAAGTTATCGTTTTTAAAAATATTGCAGTAATTTTAACAATAATCATTGGATTTTAACTTTCGATACATTTTGGCATAGCCTGAGACAGGGCACATAGCTACGCTACTTTCGATTTTTGATTTTCGGCAAATCTTCGAAGATATTAGGCGCCAAATTTCGAAAATTTAAAATTTTACAAAAAACTTTTTTATTTATGAATATTCTTTAGTCGTATTGTGCACAGAATTAAAGGGTCATCTGACTAGTGCAAAAATGTTAAAAAATTTTGTCTCAGTAATTTACCTTGGCCGCCATTGGCTAATTCAGTTTTTCAGTCCTAGATTAATTTTTTATTGTTCGATTTGTATAAAACAAAGTTCATATGCTTCGTTGTATCAATTGTCGTTTTTTTTATTACCGAAAGTGTTATCTGTCGGCACCGGAAGTGGCATAATTTTACCAAAAACTACAATTTTGACAGTTATTTTCCTTCTTCGAAAACAAATATTATTTTTTGGAAAAATTATTTGACTCAAAGAGTGTGCCCTTTCAAGGCGCAAAAAATGTAGGAAGCAGTTTTTTTAATTTCGATTTCATTTTCGAGCAAATTCGTTTAAGAGGCTAAAAATGGTGTAAAATTGGCCTATTTACAACCTATTCAGGCTGTTCAGATTTTAAAATATTTCTTCGTAACTTTTATAAACTTGTAGCTATAATCCATACGAAGAAAATGATGTTAAAATTCGTTTGTAATATAAGCAGTTGCCAAGAAATGGGCAGTTCTGCATAAGTCACTGTTTTCGTTATTTTGCCTGTAAAATAGTCAATTATTATTGGATTTTTATAAAAGTGACATCATTTGATTCAAAAAGCACGTAGCGTCATATCAAGTTGATTACAATTTAAAATTGACACCGGAAGTGACATCATTTGGTCAAAAAATGCATTTTACACTTTTTTAAATCAATGTTTTATTCAACCAAGAATAACTTAATATGTATTAATAATTTTAACTTTTGGTTTAAATTCACATATAAACAAAACTCATATGGTCATATAGATATCATAAAATGGTTTCTAACTTGTTCGGTTGCCGAGAAATAGACGGTTTTCTACAGGTCACTTTTGAAGGTTTCGGGGCCATAAAAGGGTCAATTATTATTCGATTTTCATAAACGTCACACCATGTTATACCTAATGCCATTTGGGATTTCATACAAGTAATTTAAGATTTTCATTATCACCGGAAGTAACGTCATTTTGGCAAAAACTGTATTTTTAGCCTCCAAAACAGATATTTTATTCAAATGAGTCTGTTTTGAAATCTTTTTCAAATTATGGTATTTGATGCCAATCAACAAATAGAATGAACCCATACGATCATACAGATACCACAAAATGGTTTCTAACTTGTACGGTTGCCGAGAAATAGCCGATTTTCTACAAGTCACTTTTCAAGTTTTTTGGTCTTTAAAAGTGGCAATTATTATTCGATTTAACGTTTTTATTTATAAATATTATTTAGTCGTGTTGTGCACAGAATTAAAGAGTCATCTGACTAGCGCAAAAATGTTAAAAAAATTTGTCTCAGTAATTTTCCTTGGCCGCCATTAGCTAATTCAGTTTTTCAGTCCTAGATTAATTTTTTATTGTTCGATTTGTATAAAACAAAGTTCATATGCTTCGTTGTCCCAATTGTTATTTTTTTTATTACCAAAAGTGTTATCTAGCAAATTGGATTAAGGGGTGAAAAAAGGCGTAAAATTGACCTATTTACAACCCATTCAGGCTTTTCAGATTTTAAAATTTTTTTACTTAACTTTTATAAACCTGTCACTATAATCCATACGAAGAGAATGTATGTTAAAATTAGTTTCTAATATAAGCAGTTGCCGAGAAATGGGCAGTTTTGCATAAGTCACTGTTTTCGTAATGTTGCCTGTAAAATAGTCAATTATTAATGGATATTCACAAAAGTGACATCATTTGATTCAAAAAGCAAGTGTGCGTCATATCATGTTGATTACTATTTAAAATTGACACCGGAAGTGACGTCATTTAGTCAAAAACTCAATTTTTAACTTTTAAAATCGATCTTTTTTTCAACCAAGAATTATGTCACATGTAATAATAAAATTAACTTTTGGTTTAAATTCACATATTAACAAAACTCATACGGTCAAATAGATATCATAAAATTGTTTCTAACTTGTTCGGTTGTCGAGATATAGGCGATTTTCTGAATGTCACTTTTGAAGGTTTTTGGCCCATAAAAGTGTCAATTATTATTTGATTTTCATAAAATTTTCACCCTTTGAAGCCTAATGTCATAGACGATGTTATAAAACTAATTTAACGTTTTCATTATCACCGGAAGTAGCGTCATTTTGGCAAAAACTGTATTTTAAGCCTTCAAAACCGATATTTTATTCAAATGAGTCTGATTTGTAATGTTTATACAATTATGATATTTGATTCCAATCAACAAATAGATTAAACCCATACGGTCATATAAATACCAAAAAATGGTTTCTAACTTGTATGGTTGCCGAGAAATAGACGATTTTCTACACGTCACTTTTCAAGGTTTTTGGTCTATAAAAGTGGAAATTATTATTCGATTTACATAAAATTTTCACCATATGATGCCTTATGCCATTTCTGATTTCATAAGACTAAGGGAACATTTACATTATCACCGGAAGTACTGTTATTTTGTCAGGATCAATTACATGTAACAAATGTATAAAATAAAATTGCTGGATTTGTTTGATTCTGTTTCCATTTTATTTGATGTGTGCAATGCTTATGTGGAAACCTGTATATGGGTTTCATTGGTACCGGAAAGGACATATGTTCAAGGGTAACGTAGCACCAAAAGTGACACAAGTTCAAGTTCAAAGGTAACATGGCAAAAGTGAAACCCGTCATTCCTGCATGCAGGTCTAGTTTATTATTATTATTTTTTTTTTCGCCGGAGCCTATTTCTCAGTGCCTGTAACAGATACCGATCTGGGACCTAATTCTGTATCGGGAAACCATGTGTTGGCTACTTGATAAACTATATTTGAAACTTCTGCGCAGACCGGAAGTGGTCGAATTTCGTGCGGTGTCAAAAAATTAAAAAACGGCCGTAGATTCGTCAATTCTGTACCTATTTTCATACAAATGACATTTTCGGAAACCCTGAGTCTTTTCTCGGACGATAGCAGTTGAAAATTTTGATATTTCGAAACTTCATCGCTGACTTCTTGCGATCGAAAAATGAAAAATGTTGTTTGAGAGACAATTTTTGTTATTTTTCAAAATTTTGAAATATGACCTACATTTTTGGATACCTTAAGTCCATCCGATTCCAGTAATATAAGTTTCATTCAGAGTTATCGCCCTTTATTTTTCAATTTTTTTCGAATTTTCTACCCATTTTGTGAGCTCGGGTTTCGTTTTATGGCCGAATTGACGTTTCTGAAACTTCTGAGGCATGAAGCCAAATGACCATTGCAAGGAATAAAGCAATTTCAACAATAATCTGTACACCGGAAGTGGTCGAAATAATGTCCGATATTTTGAAAAAAATGCAAAAAATGGGTATTTTGGGGAAAACGCGATTTCTCCGTCCGATATCAATGGATTAGACAAATTAGGGTACCATTGGATTGCACTAGGATTGTACTATCATATGATACCCAATTCGTACGGATACGATGAGCAGGAAGCACAATATGGCACGCTGAAAATCAAGTATTTTCTGATTTGGAGCGTTTTTGGATGCCTGTAGCTCGAAAACTTAACCGCAACTTTTTTTAAAAATTTTTCTATCGAGAGTCCTTTCGGAGTTATTTTGCATGAAACCATCCAGTAAGACTTTGAAATATGTGGAATAGGTGAAATAACGGACTGAAAATAAAAAAAAATCGAAAAATCGTGAAATTTTGGAAAATGCTCTACTATTTTTTTATTTTAAGAGATTTTCAAAAAAAGGTTGTATAATCAGATAGCTGACCTAATTACGATTCTAACGATGTATAATATGTATGTAGTTATTGAAATTTAATTTTCGATATTTTAATTTTTTTGCATTTTTAGCACTTTTGAACATAGGATTTCTCAGGGGCATTTTATCTGATCAGATAATGTAATATGTCATTACAGAGCCCTGTGGCTAATTTAGTGCCCAAACCGGTTATTAAAACTATTCCGACAATAATAGCCATACCGGAAGTATTCAAAAAATGAAAAAAAATGTTAAAAACATTGTCGCACTTGCGAAAAACTTGATTTCTCACTTAGGTAATAGCGGACCAAAAGAACTAAAGTGTCGCTGGTTAGCCCTATTAATGGACCATCATATGGTGTCTAAATAATACGATTTCGATGATAAGGAAATAAATTATTGTATGCCAAAAATCTAGTATTTTCCGATTTTTTAACATTCTGAGACGCCCTTTTCTTGAAAACAACGCCGCAGATTTTTCTTAAACATTTCTTACTCAAAGTTCTATCGGTTGTCTATATAGTGAATCCAAAATGAAAAGCATTGAAATAATATAAGAGGTCCAAAAATGGCCTCAAACTTTGAAAAAAATTGAAAAATCGTTAAATTTTTGGAAACGCTCTTTAATTTATCTTTTTTTCCAAAACTACTCAATGGATGTTTCTGACACTTCTGGTACAGAAAGTTAAGTATCCAAAGAACTTCGTAAAGCTGTCACGACAATGATCGTAAAACCGGAAGTAGTCGAAAAAATGTCCGATATTTTGAAAAAAAAATTTTTTTTTTACGAAAACCTTTTTTATTTATGAATATTTTTTGATGGTATTTTACACAGGGTTAAAATATCATTCTACTTGAGCAGAAGTGATTAAAAAAATTGTCTCGGTAATTTCCGTTAGCCGCCATCGGCTAATTTAGTTTTTCGTAACCAGAAAAACTATTCATTGTTCGATTTGTATAAAACAAAGTTCATATACTCCGTGGTCCCATTTGCAATTTTTTTTGTTACGGTGAAATTTTTCTGTCGGCAACGGAAGTGACGTAATATTAACAAAAACTACAATTTTGACAGTTCGGTACCACTTTTTGAAAGCAAATATTTTTTTTTTCAAAACTGATATAACTAAAAGGATGCATCCTGCAAAGGTGTATAAAATCTTTAGCTCAGATTTTTTAATTTCAATTTCATTTTCGGGCAATTTCGAATAGAATGTAAAATAAAGTGTAAAATTCAGTTATTTACAATTCATTCAGCGTCTTCATATTTTGAAATATTTATTTGTGATTTTTATAAACTCGTAGCAATAATCCAGACGAAGAGAATGTATGCGAAAATTAGTTTGTAATATGAGCAGTTGCCGAGAAATATGCAATTTTGCATGCATCACTTTTCACGTTATTTTGCCTATAAAAGAGTGAATTATTATTCGATTTGTAATATTTTTTTTCCATTTGATGCCTAATGTCAATGTGGACTAGGTCAAGCCAATTTTACATTTTCACTGTGACCGGAAATGACGTCATTTCTGCAAAAACTGTATTTTTAACCTAAAAAACAAATATTTTATTCAAATGAGTCTGCCTTATAATATTTTTAAAATTATGATATTTGATTCCCATCAACGAATAGAATGAAACCATACGACCATACAGATACCACAAAATGGTTTCTAACTTGTACGGTTACAGAGAAATAGGCGATCTTCTATAAGTCACTTTTCAAGGTTTTTGGTCTATAAAAGTGTCAATTATTATTCGATTTTTATAATTTTTTTACCATTTGATGCCTTATGCCATTCATGACTTCTATCAACTAAGTTAACATTTTCAATATCACCGGAAGTAATGTAATTTTTGCAAAAAACGTATTTTTAGCCTTCAAAACAAACATTTATTTGAAGGGATTTATATTTATTATTTGTTAAACTTTATAACGTCTGACTCTAATGGGCAGTAAGATTGAATCAATACCATCATATTGATATCAAGAAAAGGCTTCTAGCATGTTCCCTTGTGGAATAATAGCCAATTTTCCAAGGGTCACTTTTAATTATTTTACCTTCTTAATTTCAGTTTATGGGTTATAGGTTAATTATTCATTGCCCGATATGTATTAAACAAAGTTTGTATTTTGTTTGTTGCAAATTTTCGACATATTTTTCACCTATAAAAATTTCTTTCGGCACCGGAAGTGACGTAATTTTGCCATAATTTTGACCGGTCTTTTCGCCAGCAAATATTACTTTTACATATGATATAGGGTGTCACTGAAACAAAACAACTAAAGTATAGTTCGGTAGCTCAATGGATCGGCTATGGTATAATAAACTTCCTGTATGATTCCTGAAAGCCGGTTCAGTGCTGCTTGCAGGTCTAGTTATTATTATTATTATTTACCGCGGGGGCCTAGATCTCCATGATCGAAAACAGATATCGATCTGGAATTAGATTTTCTATCGGGAAACCATGTGGTGGCTACTGCATAAAATATTTTTGAAATTTCTGCGCATACCGGAAGTGACCGAACTTTGTACGTTGTCAAAAAATTGAAAATCGGCCATAGTTTCGTCAATTCTTTATCCATAATCAAACAAATTACATTTTTGGAATCCCTGAATCTTTTCTGAGACCATGGCCATCTCACATTTTTCAATTTCGAACATTCGTCTATGACTTTTATCGTTCGAAAATTGAAAACATGTTGTTTACAAGACAATTTTTGTTATTTTTCAAAATTTTCAAATTTGACCTACATTTTTGGATACCTGAAGTCCATCTGATTCCAGTAATATAAGTTTCATTCAGAGTTATCACCCTTTATTTTTCGATTTTTTTCGAATTTTCTTCCCATTTTGTGAGCTCGGGTTTCGTTTTATGGCAGAATTGACGTATCTGAAACTTCTGGAACATGAAGTTATAGTCCAATACCAACTTATAAAGCAATTTCGACAAGAATCCTTAAACCGGAAGTGGTCGAAATAATGTGCAATATTTTGGAAAAAATGCAAAAAATGGATATTTTTGGGGAAAACGCTATTTCTCCGCCCGAAATCAATGGATTAAACGAATGAAGGTACCGTTTGATGGCACGATTGTTGGACTATCATATGATACCCCATTCATACGGATACTATGAACAGACAGCAAAATATGGCACGCTGAAAATCAAGTATTTTCTGATTTGGAGCGTTTTTGGACGCCTGTATCTCGAAAACTTAACCTACAATTTTTTTTTAATTTTTTCTACCGAGAGTCCTTTTGAAGGTATTTTGCATGAAGCCATCCAATAAGACTTTGAAATGTCTGGAATAGGATAAAAAAGGGACTGAAAATCGAAAAAAGTCGAAAAATCGTGAAATTTTGGAAAATGCTCTACTATTTTTTTATTTTAAGAGATTTTTAAAAAAAGGTTGTATATTCAGATAGCTGACCTAATTACGATTCTAACGATGTATAATATGTATGTAATTATTGAAATTTAATTTTCGATATTTTAAATTTTTTGCATTTTTGGCACTTTTGAACATAAGATTTCTCAGGGGAATTTAATCTGATCAGATAATGTAATATATCATTACAGAGCCCTGTGGCTATTTTAGTGCGCAAACCGGCTATTAAAACTATTCCGAGAATAATAACCATACCGGAAGTATTCAAAAAATGAAAAAAAAAGAGTAAAAACATTGTCGCACTTGCGAAAAAATTGATTTCTCCCTTAGGTAATAGCGGACCAAAAGAACTAAAGTGTCGCTGGTTAGCCCTCTCAATGGACCATCATATGGTATGTAAATAATACGATTTCGATGGTAAGGAAATAAATTATTGTATGTCAAAAATCTAGTATTTTCCGATTTTTTAACATTCTGAGACGCCCTTTTCTCGAAAACGACGCCTACGATTTTTCTTAAACTTTTCTTACTCAAAGTCCTATCGGTTGTCTATATAGTGAATCCAAAATGAAAAGCATTGAAATAATATAGGTGGTCCAAAAATGGCCTCAAACTTTGAAAAAAAATGAAAAATCGTTAAATTTTTGGAAACGCTCTTTAATTTATCTTTTTTTCCAAAACCACTCAATGGATGTTTCTGACACTTCTGGTACAGAAAGTTAAGTATCCAAAGAACTTCGTAAAGCTATCACAATAACGATCGTAAAACCGGAAGTAGTCGAAAAAATGTCCGATATTTTGAAAAAAATTAATTTTTTTACGAAAACCTTTTTTATTTATGAATATTCTTTGATGATATTTTACACAGGGTTAAAATATCATCGTACTTGAGCAGAAATGAGAAAAAAAATTGTTTCGGTAATTTGCGTTAGCCGCCATCGCCTAATTTAGTTTTTCGTACCCAGAAAAATTATTTATTGTTCGATTTGTATAAAACAAAGTTCATATGCTCCGTGGTCCCAATTGTAATTTTTTTTGTTACGGTGAAATTTTTCTGTCGGCAACGGAAGTGACGTAATATTAACAAAAACTACAATTTTGACAGTTCTGTACCATTTTTTGAAAGCAAATATTATTTTTTTTCAAAACTGATATAACTAAAAGGATGCACCCTGCAAAGGTGCACAAAATTCTTAGCTCATATTTTTAAATTTCAATTTCATTTTCGGGCAATTTCGAATAAAATGTAAAATAAAGTGTAAAATTCAGTTATTTAAAATTCATTCAACGTCTTCATATTTTGAAATATTTATTTGTAATTTTCATAAACTCGTAGCAATAATCCAGACGAAGAGAATGTATGCGAAAATTAGTTTGTAATATGAGCAGTTGCCGAGAAATATGCAATTTTGCATGCATCACTTTTCACGTTATTTTGCCTATAAAAGAGTGAATTATTATTCGATTTGCAATATTTCTTTTTTCCATTTGATGCCTAATGCCAATTTGGACTAGGTCAAGCCAATTTTACATTTTCACTGTGACCGGAAATGACGTCATTTGGGCAAAAACTGTATTTTTAACCTAAAAAACTAATATTTTATTCAAATGAGTCCGCCTTATAATATTTTTAAAATTATGATATTTGATTCCCATCAATGAATAGAATGAAGCCATACGACCATACAGATACCACAAAATGGTTTCTAACTTGTACGGTTACAGAGAAATAGGCGATCTTCTATAAGTCACTTTTCAAGGTTTTTGGTCTATAAAAGTGTCAATTATTATTCGATTTTTATCATTTTTTTACCATTTGATGCCTTATGCCATTTATGACTTCTATGAACCAAGTTAACATTTTCAATATCACCGGAAGTAATGTAATTTTTGCAAAAAACGTATTTTTAGCCTTCAAAACAAACATTTTTTGGAAGGGATTTATATTTATTATTCGTTTAACTTTATAACGTCTGACTCTAATGGGCAGTAAGATTGAATCAATACCATCATATTGATATCAAGAAAAGGCTTCTAGCATGTTCCCTTGTCGAATAATAACCAATTGTCCCAGGGTCACTTTTAAGTTTTTTACCTTCTTAATTTCAGTTTATGGGTCATAGGTTAATTATTTATTGCCCGATATCTATAAAAAAAAGTTTGTATTTTGTATGTTGCGAATTTTCGACTTATTTTTCATCTATAAAAATTTCTTTCGGCACCGGAAGTGACGTAATTTTGCCATAATTTACAATTTTGACCGGTCTTTTAGCCAGCAAATATTACTTTTACATATGATAGATGGTGTCACTGAAGCAAAACAACTAATGTATAGTTTGGTAGCTCAGTGGATCGGCTATGGTATAATAAACTTCCCGTATGATTCCTGAAAGCCGGTTCAGTGCTGCTTGCAGGTCTAGTTAGGGTTTCACACTGCGTAGCTTGTGTGAAACACTATTGTTTTTGTTAAAATTATTAGGGTTTCACACTGCGTAGCTTGTGTGAAACACTATTGTTTTTGTTAAAATTATTATTCTTATTATTATTATTATTCAGATTCCAATTTGAATAGATCTCAGCAACTACGTGTCGCATCGTTACGATCTCTTCGGTTTTACTGGGAAAGTGGGTGTGACTTAGAGGATAAAGCTATTTTGAACGTTCTGCGACAATGCGAAATGTCCGAAATCACCGAAGTTATCGTTTTTGAAAATATTGCAGTAATTTTAACAATAATCATTGGATTTTAACTTTCGATACATTTTGGCATAGCCTGAGACAGGGCACATAGCTACGCTACTTTCGATTTTTGATTTTCGGCAAATCTTCGAAGATATTAGGCGCCAAATTTCGAAAATTTAAAATTTTACAAAAAAATTTTTTATTTATGAATATTTTTTAGTCGTATTGTGCACAGAATTAAAGAGTCATCTGACTAGCGCAAAAATGTTAAAAAAATTTGTCTCAGTAATTTTCCTTGGCCGCCATTGGCTAATTCAGTTTTTCAGTCCTAGATTAATTTTTTATTGTCCGATTTGTATAAAACAAAATTCATATGCTTCGTTGTATCAATTGTCATTTTTTTTATTACCAAAAGTGTTATCTGTCGGCACCGGAAGTGGCATAATTTTACCAAAAACTACAATTTTGACAGTTATTTTCCTACTTCGAAAACAAATATTATTTTTTGGAAAAATTATTTGACTCAAAGAGTGTGCCCTTTCAAGGCGCAAAAAATGTAGGAAGCAGTTTTTTTAATTTCGACTTCACTTTCGAGCAAATTCGATTAAGAGGCTAAAAATGGTGTAAAATTTACCTATTTACAACCTATTCAGGCTTTTCAGATTTTAAAATATTTCTTCGTAACTTTTATAAACTTGTAGCTATAATCCATACGAAGAAAATGTATGTTAAAATTCGTTTGTAATATAAGCAGTTACCAAGAAATGGGCAGTTCTGTACAAGTCACTGTTTTCGTTATTTTGCCTGTAAAATAGTCAATTATTATTGGATTTTTATAAAAGTGACATCATTTGATTCAAAAAGCATGTAGCGTCATATCAAGTTGATTACAATTTAAAATTGACACCGGAAGTGACATCATTTGGTCAAAAACTGCATTTTAAACTTTTTAAATCAATGTTTTATTCAACCAAGAATAACTTAATATGTATTAATAATTTTAACTTTTGGTTTAAATTCACATATAAACAAAACTCATATGGTCATATAGATATCATAAAATTGTTTCTAACTTGTTCGGTTGCCGAGAAATAGACGGTTTTCTACAGGTCACTTTTGAAGGTTTCGGGGCCATAAAAGTGTCAATTATTATTCGATTTTCATAAACGTTACACCGTGTTATACCTACTGCCATTTGGGATTTCATTCAAGTAATTTAAGATTTTCATTATCACCGGAAGTAACGTCATTTTGGCAAAAACTGTATTTTTAGCCTTCAAAACAGATATTTTATTCAAGTGAGTCTGTTTTGAAATCTTTTTCAAATTATGGTATTTGATGCTAATCAACAAATAGAATGAACCCATACGATCACACAGATACCACAAAATGGTTTGTAACTTTAACGGTTGCAGAGAAATAGCAGATTTTCTACAAGTCACTTTTCAAGTTTTTTGGTCTTAAAATTTTACATAAAATTTTCACTATATGATATCGTATGCCATTTCTGATTTCATAAGACTAATTGAACATTTTCATTAACACAGGAAGTAATTTAATTTTGTCAAGATCATTTACAAGTAACAAATGTATAAAATGAATTGATATTGTTGGATTTTGTTGATTCTGCGTCCATTTTATTTGTGTGCAATGTTAATTTGGAAACCTGTTTAGTGGTTTCGCTGGTACCGGAAGTGACATATGTTCAAGGGTAACTTGGCACCGGAAGTGACATGTTTAAGGGTAACATGGCACCAGTGAAACCCGTCATTCCTGCATGCAGGTCTAGTTAGGGTTTCACACTGCGTAGCTTGTGTGAAACACTATTGTTTTTGTTAAAATTATTATTCTTATTATTATTATTATTATTATTATTCAGATTCCAATTTGAATAGATCTCAGCAACTACGTGTCGCATCGTTACGATTTCTTCGGTTTTACCGGGAAAGTGGGTGTGACTTAGAGGATAAAGCTATTTTGAACGTTCTGCGACAATGCGAAATGTCCGAAATCACCGAAGTTATCGTTTTTAAAAATATTGCAGTAATTTTAACAATAATCATTGGATTTTAACTTTCGATACATTTTGGCATAGCCTGAGACAGGGCACATAGCTACGCTACTTTCGATTTTTGATTTTCGGCAAATCTTCGAAGATATTAGGCGCCAAATTTCGAAAATTTAAAATTTTACAAAAAACTTTTTTATTTATGAATATTTTTTAGTCGTATTGTGCACAGAATTAAAGGGTCATCTGACTAGTGCAAAAATGTTAAAAAATTTTGTCTCAGTAATTTACCTTGGCCGCCATTGGCTAATTCAGTTTTTCAGTCCTAGATTAATTTTTTATTGTTCGATTTGTATAAAACAAAGTTCATATGCTTCGTTGTATCAATTGTCGTTTTTTTTATTACCGAAAGTGTTATCTGTCGGCACCGGAAGTGGCATAATTTTACCAAAAACTACAATTTTGACAGTTATTTACGATCTTCATAAACAAATATTATTTTTTTGAAAAATTATATGACTCAAAGAGTGTGCCCTTTCAAGGCGCAAAAAATGTAGGAAGCAGTTTTTTTAATTTCGATTTCATTTTCGAGCAAATTCGATTAAGAGGCTAAAAATGGTGTAAAATTGGCCTATTTACAACCTATTCAGGCTTTTCAGATTTTAAAATATTTCTTCGTAACTTTTATAAACTTGTAGCTATAATCCATACGAAGAAAATGTATGTTAAAATTCGTTTGTAATATAAGCAGTTGCCAAGAAATGGGCAGTTCTGCATAAGTCACTGTTTTCGTTATTTTGCCTGTAAAATAGTCAATTATTATTGGATTTTTATAAAAGTGACATCATTTGATTCAAAAAGCACGTAGCGTCATATCAAGTTGATTACAATTTAAAATTGACACCGGAAGTGACATCATTTGGTCAAAAAATGCATTTTACACTTTTTTAAATCAATGTTTTATTCAACCAAGAATAACTTAATATGTATTAATAATTTTAACTTTTGGTTTAAATTCACATATAAACAAAACTCATATGGTCATATAGATATCATAAAATGGTTTCTAACTTGTTCGGTTGCCGAGAAATAGACGGTTTTCTACAGGTCACTTTTGAAGGTTTCGGGGCCATAAAAGGGTCAATTATTATTCGATTTTCATAAACGTCACACCATGTTATACCTAATGCCATTTGGGATTTCATACAAGTAATTTAAGATTTTCATTATCACCGGAAGTAACGTCATTTTGGCAAAAACTGTATTTTTAGCCTCCAAAACAGATATTTTATTCAAATGAGTCTGTTTTGAAATCTTTTTCAAATTATGGTATTTGATGCCAATCAACAAATAGAATGAACCCATACGATCATACAGATACCACAAAATGGTTTCTAACTTGTACGGTTGCCGAGAAATAGCCGATTTTCTACAAGTCACGTTTCAAGTTTTTTGGTCTTTAAAAGTGGCAATTATTATTCGATTTAACGTTTTTATTTATAAATATTATTTAGTCGTGTTGTGCACAGAATTAAAGAGTCATCTGACTAGCGCAAAAATGTTAAAAAAATTTGTCTCAGTAATTTTCCTTGGCCGCCATTAGCTAATTCAGTTTTTCAGTCCTAGATTAATTTTTTATTGTTCGATTTGTATAAAACAAAGTTCATATGCTTCGTTGTCCCAATTGTTATTTTTTTTATTACCAAAAGTGTTATCTAGCAAATTGGATTAAGGGGTGAAAAAAGGCGTAAAATTGACCTATTTACAACCCATTCAGGCTTTTCAGATTTTAAAATTTTTTTACTTAACTTTTATAAACCTGTCACTATAATCCATACGAAGAGAATGTATGTTAAAATTATTTTCTAATATAAGCAGTTGCCGAGAAATGGGCAGTTTTGCATAAGTCACTGTTTTCGTAATGTTGCCTGTAAAATAGTCAATTATTAATGGATATTCACAAAAGTGACATCATTTGATTCAAAAAGCAAGTGTGCGTCATATCATGTTGATTACTATTGAAAATTGACACCGGAAGTGACGTCATTTAGTCAAAAACTCAATTTTTAACTTTTAAAATCGATCTTTTTTTCAACCAAGAATTATGTCACATGTAATAATAAAATTAACTTTTGGTTTAAATTCACATATTAACAAAACTCATACGGTCAAATAGATATCATAAAATTGTTTCTAACTTGTTCGGTTGTCGAGATATAGGCGATTTTCTGAAAGTCACTTTTGAAGGTTTTTGGCCCATAAAAGTGTCAATTATTATTTGATTTTCATAAAATTTTCACCCTTTGAAGCCTAATGTCATAGACGATGTTATAAAACTAATTTAACGTTTTCATTATCACCGGAAGTAGCGTCATTTTGGCAAAAACTGTATTTTAAGCCTTCAAAACCGATATTTTATTCAAATGAGTCTGATTTGTAATGTTTATACAATTATGATATTTGATTCCAATCAACAAATAGATTAAACCCATACGGTCATATAAATACCAGAAAATGGTTTCTAACTTGTACGGTTGCCGAGAAATAGACGATTTTCTACACGTCACTTTTCAAGGTTTTTGGTCTATAAAAGTGGAAATTATTATTCGATTTACATAAAATTTTCACCATATGATGCCTTATGCCATTTCTGATTTCATAAGACTAAGGGAACATTTACATTATCACCGGAAGTACTGTTATTTTGTCAGGATCAATTACATGTAACAAATGTATAAAATAAAATTGCTGGATTTGTTTGATTCTGTTTCCATTTTATTTGATGTGTGCAATGCTTATGTGGAAACCTGTATATTGGTTTCATTGGTACCGGAAAGGACATATGTTCAAGGGTAACGTAGCACCAAAAGTGACACAAGTTCAAGTTCAAAGGTAACATGGCAAAAGTGAAACCCGTCATTCCTGCATGCAGGTCTAGTTATTCTTATTATTATTATTATTATTATTATTCAGATTCCAATTTGAATAGATCTCAGCAACTACGTGTCGCGTCGTTACGATTTCTTCGGTTTTACTGGGAAAGTGGGTGTGACTTAGAGGATAAAGCTATTTTGAACGTTCTGCGACAATGCGAAATGTCCGAAATCACCGAAGTTATCGTTTTTAAAAATATTGCAGTAATTTTAACAATAATCATTGGATTTTAACTTTCGATACATTTTGGCATAGCCTGAGACAGGGCACATAGCTACGCTACTTTCGATTTTTGATTTTCGGCAAATCTTCGAAGATATTAGGCGCCAAATTTCGAAAATTTAAAATTTTACAAAAAACTTTTTTATTTATGAATATTCTTTAGTCGTATTGTGCACAGAATTAAAGGGTCATCTGACTAGTGCAAAAATGTTAAAAAATTTTGTCTCAGTAATTTACCTTGGCCGCCATTGGCTAATTCAGTTTTTCAGTCCTAGATTAATTTTTTATTGTTCGATTTGTATAAAACAAAGTTCATATGCTTCGTTGTATCAATTGTCGTTTTTTTTATTACCGAAAGTGTTATCTGTCGGCACCGGAAGTGGCATAATTTTACCAAAAACTACAATTTTGACAGTTATTTTCCTTCTTCGAAAACAAATATTATTTTTTGGAAAAATTATTTGACTCAAAGAGTGTGCCCTTTCAAGGCGCAAAAAATGTAGGAAGCAGTTTTTTTAATTTCGATTTCATTTTCGAGCAAATTCGTTTAAGAGGCTAAAAATGGTGTAAAATTGGCCTATTTACAACCTATTCAGGCTGTTCAGATTTTAAAATATTTCTTCGTAACTTTTATAAACTTGTAGCTATAATCCATACGAAGAAAATGATGTTAAAATTCGTTTGTAATATAAGCAGTTGCCAAGAAATGGGCAGTTCTGCATAAGTCACTGTTTTCGTTATTTTGCCTGTAAAATAGTCAATTATTATTGGATTTTTATAAAAGTGACATCATTTGATTCAAAAAGCACGTAGCGTCATATCAAGTTGATTACAATTTAAAATTGACACCGGAAGTGACATCATTTGGTCAAAAAATGCATTTTACACTTTTTTAAATCAATGTTTTATTCAACCAAGAATAACTTAATATGTATTAATAATTTTAACTTTTGGTTTAAATTCACATATAAACAAAACTCATATGGTCATATAGATATCATAAAATGGTTTCTAACTTGTTCGGTTGCCGAGAAATAGACGGTTTTCTACAGGTCACTTTTGAAGGTTTCGGGGCCATAAAAGGGTCAATTATTATTCGATTTTCATAAACGTCACACCATGTTATACCTAATGCCATTTGGGATTTCATACAAGTAATTTAAGATTTTCATTATCACCGGAAGTAACGTCATTTTGGCAAAAACTGTATTTTTAGCCTCCAAAACAGATATTTTATTCAAATGAGTCTGTTTTGAAATCTTTTTCAAATTATGGTATTTGATGCCAATCAACAAATAGAATGAACCCATACGATCATACAGATACCACAAAATGGTTTCTAACTTGTACGGTTGCCGAGAAATAGCCGATTTTCTACAAGTCACTTTTCAAGTTTTTTGGTCTTTAAAAGTGGCAATTATTATTCGATTTAACGTTTTTATTTATAAATATTATTTAGTCGTGTTGTGCACAGAATTAAAGAGTCATCTGACTAGCGCAAAAATGTTAAAAAAATTTGTCTCAGTAATTTTCCTTGGCCGCCATTAGCTAATTCAGTTTTTCAGTCCTAGATTAATTTTTTATTGTTCGATTTGTATAAAACAAAGTTCATATGCTTCGTTGTCCCAATTGTTATTTTTTTTATTACCAAAAGTGTTATCTAGCAAATTGGATTAAGGGGTGAAAAAAGGCGTAAAATTGACCTATTTACAACCCATTCAGGCTTTTCAGATTTTAAAATTTTTTTACTTAACTTTTATAAACCTGTCACTATAATCCATACGAAGAGAATGTATGTTAAAATTAGTTTCTAATATAAGCAGTTGCCGAGAAATGGGCAGTTTTGCATAAGTCACTGTTTTCGTAATGTTGCCTGTAAAATAGTCAATTATTAATGGATATTCACAAAAGTGACATCATTTGATTCAAAAAGCAAGTGTGCGTCATATCATGTTGATTACTATTTAAAATTGACACCGGAAGTGACGTCATTTAGTCAAAAACTCAATTTTTAACTTTTAAAATCGATCTTTTTTTCAACCAAGAATTATGTCACATGTAATAATAAAATTAACTTTTGGTTTAAATTCACATATTAACAAAACTCATACGGTCAAATAGATATCATAAAATTGTTTCTAACTTGTTCGGTTGTCGAGATATAGGCGATTTTCTGAATGTCACTTTTGAAGGTTTTTGGCCCATAAAAGTGTCAATTATTATTTGATTTTCATAAAATTTTCACCCTTTGAAGCCTAATGTCATAGACGATGTTATAAAACTAATTTAACGTTTTCATTATCACCGGAAGTAGCGTCATTTTGGCAAAAACTGTATTTTAAGCCTTCAAAACCGATATTTTATTCAAATGAGTCTGATTTGTAATGTTTATACAATTATGATATTTGATTCCAATCAACAAATAGATTAAACCCATACGGTCATATAAATACCAAAAAATGGTTTCTAACTTGTATGGTTGCCGAGAAATAGACGATTTTCTACACGTCACTTTTCAAGGTTTTTGGTCTATAAAAGTGGAAATTATTATTCGATTTACATAAAATTTTCACCATATGATGCCTTATGCCATTTCTGATTTCATAAGACTAAGGGAACATTTACATTATCACCGGAAGTACTGTTATTTTGTCAGGATCAATTACATGTAACAAATGTATAAAATAAAATTGCTGGATTTGTTTGATTCTGTTTCCATTTTATTTGATGTGTGCAATGCTTATGTGGAAACCTGTATATGGGTTTCATTGGTACCGGAAAGGACATATGTTCAAGGGTAACGTAGCACCAAAAGTGACACAAGTTCAAGTTCAAAGGTAACATGGCAAAAGTGAAACCCGTCATTCCTGCATGCAGGTCTAGTTCTTATTATTATTATTCTTCTTTTGTTTTGAGTAGATCTCAGCAACTACTTGTCGCATCGTTACGATTTCTTCGGTTTTACTGGGAAAGTGGGTGTGACTTAGAGGATAAAGCTATTTTGAACGTTCTGCGACAATGCGAAATGTCCGAAATCACCAAATTATCGTTTTTTAAAATATTGCAGTAATTTTAACAATAATCATTGAATTTTAACTTTCGATACATTTTGGCATAGCCAGAGACAGGGCACATAGCTACACTACTTTCGATTTTTGATTTTCGGTAAATCTTCAAAGATATTAGGCGCCAAATTTTGAAAATTCAAAATTTTACAAAAAACTTTTTTATTTATGAATATTTTTTAGTCGTATTATGCACAGAATTAAAGGTTCATCTGACTAGTGCAAAAATGTTAAAGAATTTTGTCTCAGTAATTTACCTTGGCCGCCATTGGCTAATTCAGTTTTTAAGTCCTAGATTAATTTTTTATTGTTCGATTTGTATAAAACAAAGTTCATATGCTTCGTTGTATCAATTGTCATTTTTTTTATTGCCAGAAGTTTTATCTGTCGGCACCGGAAGTGGCATAATTTTACCAAAAACTACAATTCTGACAGTTATTTTCCTTCTTCGAAAACAAATATTATTTTTTGGAAAAATTATTTGACTCAAAGAGTGTGCCCTTTCAAGGCGCAAAAAATGTAGGAAGCAGTTTTTTTAATTTCGATTTCATTTTCGAGCAAATTCGATTAAGAGGCTAAAAATGGTGTAAAATTGGCCTATTTACAACCTATTCAGGCTTTTCAGATTTTAAAATATTTCTTCGTAACTTTTATAAACTTGTAGCTATAATCCATACGAAGAAAATGTATGTTAAAATTCGTTTGTACTATAAGCAGTTACCAAGAAATGGGCAGTTCTGTACAAGTCACTGTTTTCGTTATTTTGCCTGTAAAATAGTCAATTATGATTGGATTTTCATAAAAGTGACATCATTTGATTCAAAAAGCACGTAGCGTCATATCAAGTTGATTACAATTTAAAATTGACACCGGAAGTGACATCATTTGGTCAAAAAATGCATTTTAAACTTTTTAAATCAATGTTTTATTCAACCAAGAATAACTTAATATGTATTAATAATTTTAACTTTTGGTTTAAATTCACATATAAACAAAACTCATATGGTCATATAGATATCATAAAATGGTTTCTAACTTGTTCGGTTGCCGAGAAATAGACGGTTTTCTACAGGTCACTTTTGAAGGTTTCGGGGCCATAAAAGGGTCAATTATTATTCGATTTTCATAAACGTCACACCATGTTATACCTAATGCCATTTGGGATTTCATACAAGTAATTTAAAATTTTCATTATCACCGGAAGTAACGTCATTTTGGCAAAATCTGTATTTTTAGCCTCTAAAACAGATATTTTATTCAAATGAGTCTGTTTTGAAATCTTTTTCAAAGTATGGTATTTGATGCCAATCAACAAATAGAATGAACCCATACGATCATACAGATACCACAAAATGGTTTCTAACTTGTACGGTTGCAGAGAAATAGCCGATTTTCTACAAGTCACTTTTCAAGTTTTTTGGTCTTTAAAAGTGGCAATTATTATTCGATTTACATAAAATTTTCACTATATGATATCGTATGCCATTTCTGATTTCATAAGACTAATTGAACATTTGCATTAACACCGGGAGTAATTTAATTTTGTCAAGATCATTTACAAGTAACAAATGTATAAAATGAATTGATATTGCTGGATTTTGTTGATTCTGCGTCCATTTTATTTGTGTGCAATGTTAATTTGGAAACCTGTTTAGTGGTTTCGCTGGTACCGGAAGTGACATATGTTCAAGGGTAACTTGGCACCGGAAGTGACATGTTTAAGGGTAACGTGGCACCAGTGAAACCCGTCATTCCTGCATGCAGGTCTAGTTATTCTTATTATTATTATTCTTCTTTTGTTTTGAGTAGATCTCAGCAACTGCTTGTCGCATCGTTACGATTTCTTCGGTTTTACTGGGAAAGTGGGTGTGACTTAGAGGATAAAGCTATTTTGAACGTTCTGCGACAATGCGAAATGTCCGAAATCGCCAAATTATCGTTTTTTAAAATATTGCAGTAATTTTAACAATAATCATTGAATTTTAACTTTCGATACATTTTGGCATAGCCTGAGACAGGGCACATAGCTACACTACTTTCGATTTTTGATTTTCGGTAAATCTTCAAAGATATTAGGCGCCAAATTTTGAAAATTTAAAATTTTACAAAAAACTTTTTTATTTATGAATATTTTTTAGTCGTATTATGCACAGAATTAAAGGGTCATCTGACTAGTGCAAAAATGTTAAAACATTTTGTCTCAGTAATTTACCTTGGCCGCCATTGGCTAATTCAGTTTTTAAGTCCTAGATTATTTTGTTATTGTTCGATTTGTATAAAACAAAGTTCATATGCTTCGTTGTCTCAATTGTCATTTTTTTTGTTACCGATAGTGTTATCTGTCGACACCGGAAGTGGCATAATTTTACCAAAAACTACAATTTTGACAGTTATTTACGATCTTCAAAAACAAATATTATTTTTTTGAAAAATTATATGACTCAAAGAGTGTGTCCTTTCAAGGCGCAAAAAATGGCGGAAGCAGTTTTTTTAATTTCTATTTCATTTTCTTGCAAATTGGATTAAGAGGTGAAAAAAGGCGTAAAATTGACCTATTTACAACCCATTCAGGCTTTTCAGATTTTAAAATATTTTTACATAACTTTTATAAACTTGTAGCTATAATCCATACGAAGAAAATGTATGTTAAAATTAGTTTGTAATATAAGCAGTTGCCAAGAAATGGGCAGTTCTGCATAAGTCACTGTTTTCGTTATTTTGCCTGTAATATAGTCAATTATTATTGGATTTTTATAAAAGTGACATCATTTGATTCAAAAAGCATGTAGCGTCATATCAAGTTGATTACTATTTAAAATTGACACCGGAAGTGACGTCATTTTGTCAAAAAATTCATTTTAAACTTTTTAAATCAAAGTTTTATTCAACCAAGAATTACTTAATATGTATTAATAATTTTGACTTTTGGTTTAAATTCACATATAAACACAACTCATATGGTCATATAGATATCATAAAATTGTTTCTAACTTGTTCGGTTGCCGAGAAATAGGCGGTTTTCTACAGGTCACTTTTGAAGGTTTTGGGGCCATAAAAGTGTCAATTATTATTCGATTTTCATAAACGCTACACCATGTTATACCTAATGCCATTCGGGATTTCATACAAGTAATTTAAAATTTTCCTTATCACCGGAAGTAACGTCATTTTGGCAAAAACTGTATTTTTAGCCTTCAAAACAGATATTTTATTCAAATGAGCCTGTTTTGAAATCTTTTTCAAATTATGGTATTTGATGCCAATCAACAAATAGAATGAACCCATACGATCATACAGATACCACAGAATCGTTTCTAACTTGTACGGTTGCCGAGAAATAGCCGATTTTCTGCAAGTCACTTTTCAAGTTTTTGGTCTTTAAAAGTGACAATTATTATTCGATTTACATAAAATTTTCACTATATGATATCGTATGCCATTTCTGATTTCATAAGACTAATTGAACATTTTCATAACAACGGGAGTAATTTAATTTTATCAAGATCATTTACAAGTAACAAATGTATAAAATGAATTGATATTGCTGGATTTGGTTGATTCTGCGTCCATTTTATTTGTGTGCAATGTTAATTTAGAAACCTGTTTAGTGGTTTCGTTGGTACCAGAAGTGACATATGTTCAAGGGTAACTTGGCACCGGAAGTGACATGTTTAAGGGTAACGTGGCACCAGTGAAACCCGTCATTCCTGCATGCAGGTCTAGTCTTTAATTGTAATAATAATTATCGCTAATTAAGAATTAAATGAGCTAAATCGCTATTCTATGGCACATAGAAATTGACAAATGGGTCGCAACACATATAATAATGTAAATGAATGTATATAAACTGATTTACATTCAATCGTTTCTGTTTTACTGCAATGTTTAACCAGTTATGTTCGGCGAAAGACGCAAAGAGTCTCATTTGAGTAGCATTCTTTGGCGTCTGGTTATTCCAGTCTACCCCGGTAGCCTTCCCTTGTGGGTCGGATCACTTCATAACAAATAACGCTCGAAAGCATTCTGGCACGCGATTCGTATGCCACGTTTAAAATTTTCACGGTGTCTTAAATATTGGATATCTGAAGCCCATATGTTCACGGTAAGACAATAAAACCAATCTTTATTTAAATTGATAAATAATTCGTGTTTGCAATATCGAAGACAGTGGATGATACTGAGTTAGAGTATTAGCTTCTTTAATAGTAACAATTCTCGAACGTTAAGAAATAGTAGTAACAACACGAAGAGTTAATAGTAACAATAAATAATTACAATTAATAGTAACAATTATAGTCCCATTTCGCACGAATTAGCATTAAAACGGGAACAGTTATCGCCAGTTAACAATTTGCGCCAATTTTCAATTATTAGTAACAATTTGTGCCGATAAACATTAACAGTAACAAGTTGAACGAATTATATTGGTGCTCACCACTCTGTTGCACCCCACTTTTAAAATCTTACAGACGGTCCTGGCTAATAGTAACCATATGAACCATTATGAACAACGCACCCTATTCTGATTTGAATAATAAACCTATTAACAGATTAAATTTGACTAAATTCCAAACTAAATTGTATTTTGCGCTGTGTTTTAGTTCACGTTCGTTACCTTTATGAATACTATAAAAACAAACAATCCTTAAGACTGATTAGCATATCTACGTTGACACATAATGACGTATTCACGACATCCGTTTAAAATCAAGTCATGAAGACAACTTCCTTATTTTGATACACAAATTAAATGATAAAATGTAAAAAAAACAAATATCTCTATTATTTGCATATCTTGGGGGTTGGGTGGCCGAATGGTTAGCGCGTGTGCATTCTATCATAAGGTCTGTCATTGAGTCAGCTAGCGTGGTTTCGATTCCCCGGCTGTACGTGACAAGGAGTAGGGTTGCCAATGCAACCGCGCGGGTTTTCTCTGGTGTCCTCCCAAGCAAATTATTGAAATAAACTAAACCATATGTTAATCCCGAAATGTCTCTCGCTCTCTCTCTCTCTCTCTCTCTCTTTCTCATTCCCTTTTTCTGGTTGTTTTCGGCTTCAAAGCAAAAAGAATATTGAACGTATTGAAAAAACACCTCCTTTGCTGAAATATAAATTCAAAAGTGGGCGTGTATTTCCATGTTTATCAAAAATACTACACGCCTAATGCTTGATAGTCCATTACAAAAAATATAGGTCAGATAAAACAATATGATGCTATAATTTATATGAATGACTTATATGATATTATTCGTCACGGTTGACTGATTTTGATACATGTACTTATTACGTGAATATGTGTTTTTGTCATTTGTCTTAAAGTATGTCTGACGAGGCTGTCATTCTTGTGTTTGTCAAGAAGTCCTACTGTAGAAACAAGAGTTCGTGTACAAGTGAGTACCTTTCTGTAGGTAATTGGATCCACACAGAAGCTGTAACAAGTATTTATTGTTCCGTTTATTATTTGATGTATTGGGGTTAAATATTTCGTCTAAATTCAACCAATGTATTCGAAGAGAGGCAATAGGGTTAAACGTCCAATCGACTAACAAATGCTTCATTTTTTTCAACAATTCGCTTGCGCGTAGGGATCTTTAGCGGTGGGAGTAAACCGGAGGACTCGGAGAAAACCCACGAGGTTGGACAGGCGACCCTACTGTTTGTCACATGTAAACGGGGAATTGAAACCACGTCAGTTGACTCAATGACAGATACCCACCCCCAATGTATTTAGTGGCGTGCATGCAGGGGGAGAAGGTCCCGGCCATCCATATCATTCAGGAGTGTGTGTGTGTGTGTGGGGGGGGACATTAGAATTAAGTTTGTTGTACAAGCTGTCCTGCTTAATTGAAATTAAGAGATTATTTCATCTGTTTGTTAAATATTTTTTTTTACATATTTAACTGAATATATTCACTGAATACATTCAATGGCCTACTTCCGGTTCTTGTTTTAATTTTCAAATAGACGATTTCAATATGTACCGTAGTTTCGTATTTATATCTATTAATCTCATGGGGTAAAGCTATATTTTAGACGTCAGTATAGATTGTATTAATGCGTTTTAGTCACGCATAAAAAATGCTATCGAATGCTATCTATGACGTATCTTTATTTTTTTCAGTCATGTATTTCCACTATATATATATGTCACTTTCCAAATAAAATTTATCTTTTAGTAACTGATTGAGTGGTTATAACTTCGACCTACTCCAAACTATCGTCTAGTATATTTCTAGGTGACCAAGTGTCTGTAGTTCACAAGATATGTCATTTAGTTAAAGGGACATTACGTAAGACTGAGATAAAGAGCTGGTCGTTCTCGCTATACAATTTCAAAAATAGATAATGCAAACGGTTGGGCATAAAACCCCTATTTCATTTCATTTTATTTCATTCCTTCTATACATGGTGTCCTGCATATTCCTGAAGCAATGGCCCGAGAAATCCCTCTCTGACCATTGTTGGAATAGCGTCTGTTTCTTGAACTTATGCGGGAGTGTGTCTATTCTTTCCATTCAATGAAAGCTATCACTTAAGTACAGCAACATGACAGTCCTTCGTTTAATCTGGGTCTTCCCTAAAACTTTGGACAGTGATTTAAGGTATTCAAAACGGTGAAAGTATGTTCGTTTCCAAACAGTATTGTTTACATTTCATTCGACTTGATAGCCTCGTTTGTCACGCAATTAGATTTACTGCAGTATTCTGCTATGCACGGGTTAATTAGGCATAATAAAATCGTGAATCATGACGTATACGTTATGTAAACATATTTGGTCCAGTATTGGCAGCTACTGATTGGTTGGTAGACGGACTACTGATCAATCAAAATTTAACACAACAATATCCACTGAAACTTTTATTAATATATTCATATAAGAGTAAGTTAAGGACTTGGAGGACTTCACCACACACACACACACACACCAAATATACAATACCAATATATAATATACAATACAAATATACATTGCAAATATACAATGCACATTTTAATTTTACATTGCAAATATACAATAGATATATATACATGTAATCCAAATATACAATACAAATATAAATATACAATACATATATGAAATGTATATATACACTATAGATATACTGTACAAATATACAATACATATATACATGCAAATATACAACACAAATATACATTGCAAATATACAATACAATATACAATACACATATACAATATACAGACATCAGAAACAACAACCGTATATATCAGATCATGTGAATGGATCTTGGGGGCTGACCGTAAGGTGGCTAGTTTTTAATGAAGGTTTTGAAATGCAGTACCGATTCTCTTTGAGGTCTAGTATAATTAAGTGGTATCGGGGAAAATGGATATTATTCTGTACGGTAAAAATAATTGATAACCAATTACTAATGGTGGTATAGTGTGATGTATCATGGTAATAAGTGTTTCTAGCACTAACTAAAACACCCACAGTAATTCATCCCATATCAATTACACAAATCAACTGAATTGACATTTAGATGATCATGTGTTCGAAACTATCGCTAGCTAGCTGTATACTCCCTCCATCGATGGGGGGGGGTTGGTTGGCCAAATGCTGTATCATAAGGCATGCCATTGAGTCAACTGGTGTGGTTTCAAATCTTCGGTTGTACGCAGGCGCGGATCCAGGGGGTCCAGTAATGTTTGCATTACTACTGTTGTAGTTAACATATCTGCTCTTTAATAGATGATATAAACATGATTTTCGCATTGTCTCCCCCCAAACAATCCAAGGTTGCAACATATTACTCTTTGCTCCAATGTGTGCCCCCCCCTTCCTCGACGTCTGTCTGTCCGCTTCTCTCTCTCTTTCTCTTCTCCGTGGGCAGCAACAAATTGACAACAGAAGCAGCAATCTTAATTAATGTATGTTGTTGTGTCACACGCAGATGTTTTATAAATCACAAGCTTTGAGAAGAATCTGTAATATATATGGACTAATATAATTTAGTACGTAAGAGTTTCAATAATCATTCGTGGACCTTTTCCGCCATGTCTATAAAGAATCGTACGTACCCCAAAACGTTATTGCGAAAAATATTTCCCAAAATCAAATTCTATAATCTCCGAATTCTATAACAGAATTTTATCACAAATTGCGCCACTTGACTCAATGACAGCCGAGCTAAATCATTCGGCCACCTAGTGTGTTAGTGTACTAGAATAAATATTGTTGAAATACAAGTCAAAGATCCAACAACGGACAATTATTTTAATATTAAGAGGTTCATATAGATAAATATTTAGTTCAGTTAAGTTTTACTTTTTGACAGTAAATAGTTTTATTTAATAGATAGGCAAACTATTATCTCCAGTAATAAATATTGTTTATATTCTCAGCAGCTGTAATATTCCTTGTAAATGAATGGATAACGTTCAAGATAGGCAACTTTAAAGCTGCATTGTGTGAAAACTAGATAAAGAGCTGGCAGTTCTCGCTCTCTTAGTTAAAAATGGGTTACGAAAAAGGGAATAGGAAGAAAATTTCAGTTAAATTATTTCATTTCATGTACAGTTTATTCTCGATTGTCATGACTATCGTTGATACGATAATAAATAAATAAAATCTCGATTATTGATTTTTAAATTAAACCATTAACTGTCAATCGTATTTAAATGACTTATGGGCCTGGCATGTCAATAAATGTCTAATTTTAAAATGATTAAATATAACCTGACAGGCCAACCTAAAGATCTACACGAGGCAGTTTTAGCCCCTGAATGATGCATCTTTAATATAGATTGCTCCTTTTGCCGATTCCACAAATATCTAGTGACAAATACACAGAAAACATTATTACTTAAAATCTACGATGGTCTCAAAAATTGGGATCTCGATTAACAAGTACGTTTAACGAAGTGAAATGAAATGGGGTTGATCGTCATAGACTTTCATGAATCCGATGGGTTATTGAAGACGTATATACGACATTTAGTTGTGAAATGAGGACAGGTTTGCAGGGAGCTAATCTTATTCCGCATTCCAACTGCCAACCGTTCTTTTATGTGCACGCCACCGCGAACACATGACCTTGATTTCCACATCAGCCGAACAACTAGACGCTGCTCCCTGCTAAGCTATCCGCCACGCCACTGACAGGGGGAAACCATGCCTGAAACCATCCCGAGATAACTTTTGCGCCAACACAGTACCGTTATCGCGGCATTTGGACTAATTTGCCTTACGCGTGGAAATAATGTTTCAGAAGTCAGGCTTCTGAAATTTTGGACATTTGGTTTTCACGCCTACCCACTGAATTAGTTGCTTAAATTGATAGTATTTTTGTTTTAGCTGCGTGTCAAAATGTTTTCCTGTAAAAATTGCCCCCCCCCCTCCTTGGGATCGTGCCGTGTTCGCGGGATATCCCTTCGACTCCCTTGGTTTTGGATAGTTTACACAATTTGTATGCTTGTCTGTCAAGCAGTCCTCCTACTATTAAACTGTTAATATTATATTTTATCATCATCACGCTCGATCAATGGACACTGCTCTATTTACCCATAATACGGATAATATGGATTTGTTTCCTATCAATGGCACTTTGCCTGTAAGGAGCCGAGGATTTCATCGCATCAGCATGGCTTGAGTTGGGTTATATGTTTTTGTAGTAAAATAATACCCCTTCTAATTATATTAAGGGAAGGCTTATCCTAAATATCAATTACTCAATCGATGCTAATCTAATCGATATCAGTATGTCCATAGTTTTATAAATAGTCTCAGATTCCGGAAAATATATTCAAACCATGAGTCCAATATTTACTAAACTTGATCCAACATGAGACGAGATTAGTCATAATATGAACGAAATCAGACTATTAAATTGATTTGCAAATAATTTTGTTTCACGATGCATTACCGAAGGTCAATTCAACACCTAAAAAATGGTGTTCATCATCTACTTGTTCAAGTCGATAAGTTGAAGTAAAATACCAGGCCCGGAGTTCACAAAGCATTCTCAGACTTAAACATACATTATGCAAGAGCTAAATCTGCCAGGTGCAGGGATTTCTTTAGGTCTGAAATGTTATCTAAATTATTAATTAGACATTAATTATGTTATCCAGACCATGATCAACTCTCGATGTCATCTCTAGCCTGCTATATTTACTGAATTAATATCCGATTTGCTGCTCAACTTTCATTCATGATTTAATCATGAAATCGATAATCTAGACTATGTTTTTTATCGTACGGACTTATGGAATGTTGGCTGGAAATTCAATTGTCAAATTCGCGGTTCAGAGTGGATCAATTTGACTAAAATTTTCAGCGAATACCCTTTACATTATCTAGTTTTTAACTACTATGGCGAGAACTGCCAGCTCGTTATCTAATCTCACGATGTATCTTTAAGTTACGAATTTACTCAACTTTCTGTCACTGTTTACGACAAAATATATTTCATCCAGAAACACAAAACATCAACATCACCAACAAGTACTCACGTGCATCTCTGATTTGTGGAGCCATTCGAGCGACGAGATAACTTTTGATTGCCAGGCCCCCATTCATAAACCAATGACAAGTTTTCCTTCTGCAATAACAGGATCAAATACATTAAACTTGTGGTTATTGCCGAATCAGCACCGTACCCACTCACCACATGACCCAAATTACATGTTATACTATTACAAGATGTTCACACCACACGGAAAAGAATATACAATTTGAATCCATATATACAGTTGTAGATTTTTATTTTTAGATCCGTCACATGTCAAAATTAATGGTGGTGTGATTTAACTTAAATAGATTTCTCTCCTGTGAAAGAGTTTTTAAATTATTATTTTTAGAGGGTATGGGGAGAATAGACCGGATACATTAAGGTCATATTTTAAATCCTGTATCATGAATAGGATATATATACCTACCTGACTCCATAATCCATTAGGGTCATGTTCCGTACCTGGTATATTTCATTTGTTTATCTGACATATATACAATCTATTTCATATCTATTTAATTGTTCGCTTATCATCCATAATAATCGCTGGGTTTGGATGGCTAAATGGTTATATCGTGCGCGCTGTATCATAAGGTCTGTCATAACTGGACTGGTTTCGATAAAGAGTAGGGTCGCCTGCCCAACCTCACGGGCTTTCTCGAGGTCCTTCGATTTCCTTCCCCTGCTAAAAGATCCCTACGCGCTTACGAATTATTTAAATAAAAAATTGAACCATATGTTTGTCCCGAAATGACCTAGTTTGTCTCGAGTGGATGTTAAACCCCATTTCTCTCTATATAAAATAATCACTGGTTTCGGGAGTCAGATGAGCATTATGACCCGTGTCTGTTTCGTGAGATGCTGGTATAGGAGAAAATTGTGTTTTATTATTATTATTTTTTTTAAAAAAACGTCAAATAGATTTGATTGAAATTATTTATGTTAACAAATGGCCTAACGCGCGTTGTTGTTTTCATCCCATGTTTGTAAGAGAAAAGCAGTAAGGTTGCCTACATAACCTCGTGGTTTTTTTTGCAGACTTACACCCCTATCCCCGTATGTTAAAGTCCCCCGTTTCAAAATGAATTATTAAAATAAAGACATTATTATATATTTGTCCCGAAGTTAGCACTTAATTATATAGGCATTATTTTTAGGTAAAAAATATTGTGTTGGCTCTCAGCCACTCTCAGAAGATACATAAAACCGTTACCTAAGTATGTACATCGTATCGTAGTCTGTAAAAAAATCACGACTCTTTCATGTGGGTCACATAGTATATTAATTATACTGTTAATAATGAGTTAGATCTCATCAGGGTATATTTACTCAATTACTATCATGTTCTGTTTTTCAGCTGTAACGTCGACCTGGAAGAAGAAAGGCGGCAATTGATCGCTTGACTAGCAACCAATACCATTTCTATCTACGAATGGTACACGCTTATCGCGATACATAGGATACTATACGCTGTTATCTCGTCGTGGCTATTATTCATGAACGTTTCTTCACTGTGCACATAAAGCTTTAGAAAGCGAGAGGGATCTCTTCGCGAATTGTTAATCGACGGTGACGTAAACTTGTGTCGCTTTGTACAAATGTAAATCTAGGCCAAGCCAGGTGTAAAGTTTTAGTTGACTGTGAATATTATTATAGTGCGTGAAATCTCTCTAATTGTATTATTGTGGTTTGTCGAGTTGGGTTTCAGTGTTTTAATGGCGAGAAACCTGTTTTAATTACGAGGAAAACGTGACCGTTAAAAGCAATTAGTACTCCAGCTGAATTGAAAAAGTACAGCTATTCAAATAATGGTTTATAGTTAATCTGCTTAAAACGTCTTTGCATAAAAATGTGCTTGAAGTAATACGTAATTGACAAGTTACAATGACGTATTCAACGGATAATACAACGTTTCCTCATTTAGCGGAAATTCACCTAGCATCGGATGTGGAAGTGAATTCAACTGGAGGAGAATATGTAATAGACACCAATAAACGAAATCACACCGTGATGGTGGCCAGTATTATGTTCGGATCGGGTGTTCTCGGAAACCTGTTGGCACTCTTTGTTTTAGCTACATCGGCCCCGGAACAGAGAAAAACCTTATTCTATAAATTGGTGGCCGGATTAGCGGTTACAGATCTGTTTGGAACGTGTACCACATCGCCTGTGGTCATATCCGTGTACGTAAACAATTTTAAATGGTTGGGAGGAATGGCCATGTGTCATTATTTCTCTTTTATGATGATTTTTGCTAATTTCACCACCATGTTAATTGTGTGTGCCATGTCAATAGAAAGATACATCTGTGTTCGTCATCCGTATATATACCACACAAGATTAACGGCAACATTCGCTAAAACCACATTAATAGGCTCATGGATATTATCACTGTTAATCGCTTGTCTACCGATCGTAGGACTGGGTGAAAATTCATTCCAGTATCCACGAACATGGTGTTTCTTTAATTACACGAGTAGAACTCCTGCAAACATGGCTTTTAACTATATTTATGTTATTTTAGGGTTAGTAACGGTCAGTGTAACTGTTATTTGTAACGGTGCCGTGATATACACTCTAATTAGAATGACCAGAAAACAAAATTTGTTAAAAACCAAAAATGGGGATGCGAGAAAGTTCCGGGGTAATAACAAACGTTATGCGGAGATCCAGATGGTCGTTTTACTCATTGGAATAACTATAGTATTTACAACCTCGTTCTGTCCTTTAATGGTAAGTAGATCAACTCATTATTGATTGATTAATATTTCAGATCGATAATTTCATTTATCAATAAATCGTCACACATGGTGCATATGGTGCATCCAAGCGGACTATATGTTAGGTATCATGAAAGACTGGAAATAGGGTACCCGTCACAGACATTGTCGGGCATAATTCAGGATTTGTCAGGCACAATTCCTATGATGTTTAACGATATGTCCGGCAAAGTTATGGCATGGAGTTCAGTAGCATGGTTTTGATCCCAAGCTAGTACATGATCAGGAATGGAGTCGCTGAACAAACCTGATTGGTTTTTACCCAGCCCTCCAGTTTCCTCCCGCTGCTAAAAACTGCTACACGCAAACGAATTATTGAAATAAGATTTTGCCATATTATTTTTAGTCCAAAAGTGCCATACTTTACGCGGAGTGGACGTTACGCTGTCTCGAGATTTTAATCCTGATTCCAAAATACCAAAATATTTTCCATTCGGATGAAATGCATTTATGTTCTACGAAGATCCGTGGTACATTTAATTTCCAAATAGACTAAATCCATTTTCTATTATAGAACTGCAGCTAAGTGTGTTGTGCGCGGGGCACGAGGTGCTTTACATCTCCAGAACATTCAATATTACCCCCTGTTACGGTTTTCGATTTTACTATGGACTTCAACTGGTACATACAGATAACCAGATTTATGAAACTGACCTTAACACATTGCTACATTAACTCATGTAAGGACTGAGCATGATTAGTTTTTACACGAAATCATTAAATGGTCAAGTCGTTTGAATCTACGTAATATCGGAGTCATCCGATGGCATCGGGAGTTGATTAATGTCATGGCATGTTATTAAATATCTAATAATTTCAAGCCCAAATAAAGACTTGCAATAGATAGATTGAGCTCTTGCATAATGCCTGTTTAATAATTTATATAACAATTCGGGACTAAAGAAACACCTGCAATAGACAGATTTCAGATTTTCTTGCATAAATATATTATGATAAATTACAATATTGCTACTTTCACTTCATGTAAAAAAGATTGACGCATGTTTTAGGGTTTTTTAAGGATATGTTACTTTAATTTTAACTTCATGCAAGCACTGGATGTGTTTAGTGTACAAAGAGAGAGAGAAATTGACACAAACTAGTTCATTTCGGGACTAACATATGGTTCAATATTCTTTCAATACTTCGCTTGCGCGTAGGAGTCTTTAACAGTGGTGGGGGAAGGACTCAGAGAAAATCCACGAGGTTGGACAAGTGACCCTACTCCTTGTCATGCACAACCGGGGAATAGAAACCCCGCCAGTTGACTCTATGACAGACCTTATGATACTGTGCGATGCTAACCATTCGGCCATCACCCCCTGGTTGATTTATAAGGATATTGCTACTTTAAGGTACACGTAATAATATATGTACATAAAAACCACATAAATAACATAATGTGAAGTTATGTGTTGTAAAGGTGTTGTTGATGGGTGGGAGTGGTTTCAATGTGAGAATAGTTTATGGTTAATACCGTGGCTTTCGACAACCAGTAATTACTTGTGAAATCTAAAATAATTTTTTGTAAAGTCTTGAAAAATAATGAGATCAGTTTTTATGACCTAATTGAAACAGGTAGAAGGCGGTAATGACGAGGGCTTACTAATCAAGTTTTAGGCCATTAAATTAGATGTGTTTCTTTAAAGTTACTTCCGGTTTCTGAATCATACGAGGTGTTGCGGTATTGGAAAATGCTGTGGTACATTTCTGTATGAAGAAGCATAATCGAGGGGAATAGGTAGTGTGGGTGGGTAGGGGAATACATTAACTCATCAAATCACTGGATGAACATGCATAATCAAGAGGAATATGTGTAACTCGTCACTGGATGAACAAGCATTATCAAGGGGAATAGGTAGTGTGTGTATGATTGGGGGGGGGGGGGGGCTCAATAATTCGTCACTGGATGAACAAGCATAAACAAGAGGAACATGTGGTATGGGCGAACTCATTGGCAAACCACTAGATGTGGGGGTACTCTTTTATCGTCACTTGATGAACAAGCATAATCAAGAAGAATATGTCGTGTGGATGAAGTCGTTAACTCGTCACTGGAGAAACAAGGATAATCAAGAGGAATAGGTAGTCTTGGGGAACTCATTAACAGATTGGTAACATAATCATCACTATGAAACCCAGATGGTGTTGTTTTGATGCTTGCCAACTACAAAACTTTAATAAGATAGCTTTAAATTCTGAAATTATAACTCTATGTTGAATGTAATGGCCTGGCCATGTCAAATTATTCTGTATTCAATCTCCCCCAAACTCACCATTTCCCAATTATTTTTGCATTAGTCAGCATGTACCATTAGTTGAAAACAGATCCTTCTCGTGAATCTCGTCGACAGATGCATTAATGGGTCTTTCATTTGTACATGGTCAGAACTTTGGCAAGCTAAACGACACGAACGCATAATTTAAACACAAATATCTTGCAGATCCTAAAGTCTCCTAATACACGACTATACAACATTTATTGAACGAAAGGCAAAATGGAGACAGTCATTTATGGATTTACATCAATGGGGAATGAAATGAAAAGGAGTTTCCGTGTACTTCGTCCTCGAATTCTAATTGTCAGTGCTTTTTGTACTAGCGCACCAACACATACATAAGTGCAGCTTGTTTCCATGGGAATGACCAGGCGCTTTTCATTGCAAGACTATTCGTCTTACGCCATGGAAAGTCAGAAACTGGAACATCCCACAGAACGTCACGGTTAACACCCACGCCCTCGTTTTTTTGGTGCCTTAGATTATTCGTCTTACACCACTGACAATGAGAAGCCAGACACTGGAACATTCCACAGAACCTCTCGGCTTACATCGGGATTGAACCCACACACTCGTGATCAGTGGAGCCTTACTCACTAAGCAGGAGCAGAAACTGGTACATCCTTCAGAACTTAGTGGCGCTTTACTTACTATAAGCCACTTCTGGATGGGAACGCATAAACTACCTCGCACACGAGGAAATCGATAACAAAATAATTTCACAATACTTTTATTTTGTATGACAGCATGGCATCTGTGGTATGTAACATGTATATATGTGTTTACTTTCTACTTGAACCCGGATCTGTGTCCTCGGTTAAATGTAATGACTGTATATATTAATATGATTAAATGAACACATGTGCCCATATCCGTTATCTCGTGATATATATCATGTTATAGAATTAATATGCATATTTAATATAATACAGATAGAAATTGATATCTAGCAGATTAATAATTTGTAGTTATGCATAAAGACGCCAATGTCAATTAATGTCTATAAACCCTTGTTAATTACATTAATCAGGGGGTGGATTAGTAATGAAACATGCACGGAATAATCTTGTCGATATTAATTATCATCATGATATCATTAATTAATGCTGATCATCCATCGAGTAGGATGAGTATCCTATATCTGGGATATGATCCACAACACGGGCGAGGTGACTGTATCTGCTCGCGTGTTCGATTCCTGCATTGACCGAGAAAGTTCATCGGGATATTCCGTAGTGGTTTCCCCGTTGTCAGTGGTGCAGGACGGAGGGAAAAATGGAATGAAATGAGTTTAACGTCCTACAGTTCTGCTCCTAAACTGGGCTAATGAAGACGGACATCTGAGTGCTATGAGGAAATTTTGCCCGGACATTGGCACTACGGCCTACTCTTATATCGAATTCCAACTGTCAAGGGATCTTTTACGTGCAAACCAATGTGTTCACGGGACTATGGTTTTTCGTCCCATACAAACGACTAAACAGCTGTTCTTGTCAGGCCCTCTGCCCCGCATCATGGACAAGGGGAAACACCCAGAACATCTGGGCGGACTTTCTCTGCTAATGCAGGGATCAAACACCCAGCGTCTTACCCACTTAGCAGCTGTCTACTCGTTCGGATGGGACGAAAAACCGAGGTGCCGTGTACACATCGACGTGCACGTAAAATATCTCTGGATGTCATATGTCCCTCTTCATCAGCCATTAGCCCAGTTTGTGCATAGAAATGAAATGAAATAAAATGAGGTTTAACGTCCTACTCTTCTGCATCTAAACTGGGCTAATGAAAGACGGGCATACGCCATACAGTGTGCTATGAGGGGAATTTTGCCCGGACAGCGGCACTGCGGCCTACTTGTATATAGAATTCTAACTCTCAAGGGATCTTTTACGTGCATTTCAATGTGTACACGGGACCTTGTCAGGCCCATCAATCTGGTTAGTGCATAGACATCGAACGTTAAACTCCTTTTCATTTCATCTACCAAAAATTGGTATAAATAGCTCTTCGTCAAACAGTTTTACAAATAGTTCACTTTAGAAATTCAAGCGTATTTCCATAATGGCCATTGGAAACTTTGATATAAGCATCTTTTATTGCGTTGCGTGTTACGAGTGCATTCATGTCGACTCGCTCAAGTAACATTTCCCATTTTGATTTAAACCGCCTCCTATTTCCGCGCTACAAGTCATACGATACATTATCTAGAGCCCTTGATACTACGTTATGCGGATCGTCAATTCTCTAGCTGTCCAACGCCAGCTACTTTTCCGCTGAAGTATGGATTTGTAATCAATTTTACGAGCATGTGTTAAGCTAGACAAAATATCATAGTTGTTTCCACAGTTAGGCTCGTGTCTCAATCATTAATTGTACTTATTTCAAATCGAGTGCCAGAATGTTTTCGAGTGCCATTTGTAATGGGGCGATTCGATGAACGAGGCTAAAGATATCGTACAAAATACTACAGATGTAGACTGGAATAACCAGACGCCATCGACGTCTATTCACTTTTGACTCTTCGCGTATCTCTGATTAAAAATAGCCATTTAGACTCCTTTAACAGCGGTAATTTCAAAATTTCCGTTTACCATTTGTTTGGATGCCCCCTCTCCTGAAATGTATCCAACTGTCAATGGATCTTTTACATACACGCCAATGTGTACACGGGACATCGCTTTTTTGTCCCATCCGAACGACTAGACAGCTGTCCTTGTCAGACCCTCCGTCCTACATTACTGACAGTGGGATACCACGCCGTAAAAAATTATAATGAATGACTGTCTGGTACAGTGACCTTGTCGTCCAACCTATACAAATGATTGGTGTCTCCCATTTCTATGACTATGGGTCATTATCTTTAATTAATCTTGTCATAAATTAAGTACAACTATGGGTCATTATCTTTAATTGATCTGGTCATTAATTAACTTTGACTGATTGTCGGAATGACCAGTAGAGGGATTTTACTATTGGAAGACAGATAAGAGAAACGGGGAAATTAGAGGAAAATGTATTCTGGACACGAAGTTCTTCCATTATAAGTAGTTTTCGGCGGACAACCATTCTCAATATGTTCTATTATAGTGATTGTGTTGTTTAAATTACATTACATGGTTAAACTTGCTGGCTAAACTCTCTGGCTTGATTCCAGCCTTTGTGTTACAATGAGAATCTGGCATCTGATATGGCACTTTGAATTTTATTGCATAGTTTCGTTTTGATGGCATTTAAAAATCAGTTTGTATTTTTGTTGTCTATGACATGATCACTGGCTTGCTTACGTTCGCTCAGACGATTTGAGAACGAATATTGCTGATGCTACAAAAGAACTATTCTACTTATAGTGATCCTTTATTGTCAAATCGATTTTAAGGAAAATAGGAGATAAGAAATTTAGTGGTAAAGGTTTTAGAATGTTAGGATGTTGATTTGTTTTGTCGGATGACAGGCAGTCTTTGTGGAAGTTTAAATGCAGTCAATGCCCAGATATAACGTATTTAACGTCCTACTGTTCTGCTCCACCGGGCTAATTAAGACGAGCACGCGTCAGGCAGTGCGCTTTTGGGGAAATTCTACCTGGACCAAGTGTCAAAGCACCAAGTATGCTAGGTGCTCCAGTTTTTCGTTGTATCCGAAACCAATCTCTTTCTCTCTATCACATACAATAAGCTTTCTATAGTATAATACAGTAGTGCCTTGATTCTTTAATGCCAGGGGGTGTTGGATGGCCGAATGGTTGTTAGCACGTGTGCGCTGTATCATAAGGTCTTTCATTGAGCAAACTGGCGTGGTTTCGATTCCCCGGTTGTACCGTACAAGGAAAGGGTCGTCTGTCCAACATCGTGGGTTTTCTTCAGGTCATCCTGTTTCCTTCTAGCGCTAAAGACCCCACGCGCAAGCAAATTATGGAAATAAAATAGAACCATGTTTTGTCGAGAAGACGTTAAACCCCATTTTCTCTCCTTCTCTCAGTCATCACTAATTGAAGTAAAACGTCAGTTCAACACAATGCAATACTGAATTATTTTGGACTAAATCACAATTTAAAAAAGTCGGTTTGGCGCATTCGCATGTAAGGTAGTTAATTGAATACTAACCCCCCGATGCCATTAAAATTCTCATATACAGCTGTTTAACCAGCTAGAATCCATTATTCTGCTATTCTTTTTTATTCTCAATGTTTGTCGTGACTGAAATTATATTGAATAATAAAATGAGTTATCTTCTAGGAGAGGTTTAGTTATTGAAAGCCACCGCGATTTCCATCACATTATTCAAACGATCTTGGCACGTACCCTTTTGACTTTTTGTTCAGAATAATAGATCTAGAAATAAATTATGACGACACTGGAGTGAAACCAGGGAATTCAAAAAACATGATACAATTTAAATATTTTAAAAGGTTTTCGTCGGGATCAAACAGGGAATAGAGCAATAACGATATCATTTAGATTTATCGCTAGCATCGTTTGGACTGGTTGTATTTCAGAAAAGAATATAATGAATTTTAAATTCACAAATATGTCAGTACATGATCACAGGGGCGGATCCAGGAATTTTTGCAGGAGGGGGTTTTCCAGGTTTCTGTTACGGAAATCTGCCATCATCGTCTCTAAATTACATAGGCATACATACAAATTTAGCTTTTTAAACAGAGAAATCATTTTTATACTGATATAGCATCACTTTGTGATGTAGTTTCATTGATGCAAGACATTATTTTGTTTTATGTAGCTGACCCCCCACCCCCTCTGGATCCGCGCCTGGATCAGTGCGTGTGTGTAATTTAATGTGTACAGATTGAGATCGTTTTGATTTAATTAGCTCTACCATGTAGCTCAACTGGTGTAGCTCCTGAAATTCATGGCCAAACTACCTCTTTTATTCATAAGCTGTTGATGGGGGCATCATACACGAAGCAGGGGGAAACAACTATTTCCAGAACACCTCATATTACCCCTCATTTTAAATCAAAATAGCTATTTGAGTCTCTGAAAATCATTAAAGTTCTTTAATTTTGAAATGCTATAAACAAAACATGGTTCACGAGAAACAATCCTTGCCTGATCTGTGCGTTTCTTATACTAGGGGTCATGCACAACAGTATTCCTAAATTTATCAACATCAATTTTTTTTAATTTTTTTTTTTTGAAATATCAAAATTACTTTTCATTACTTGGTGAAATATGATAAACAGAGTAATTGTTATCTATAAATTCCATTACTTAGTGAAATATTATAAACATAGTAATTGTTATCCATAAATATATCTTAAATTTTTTAGTGAAATTTAATAGTAATTGTTCTCTATAAATGGTTGCTCATGACTGATTGTGATATGTAAATAGTTCTTTTTTTTTCATATCAAATAATAAATTTAGGCCCAGAAGCTAGTTAGTATAATTTAAATATAAAAGCCATAGGCGACGATATTTTGTTAAAAGCTCACGTAATCATCTATAAATTGTATGATACTATATTTGTCATTACATGTATAAATTTTTACACCTGGTTTTGTTCGTGTTCATAAAACCGTGACGTTTGTAATATGTCATGTCTGTAATTTAGTAGCAACATTCCATTTTATTTTATTTTTTAAAACAATATTATATTAAACATGTAGTTGTACTTACAACTAGAATTTCCGCTTATAAACCCTGGCAAACAAGACAGCTAAATTATAACTAGATTATTTGTAGATGTACCATCCGGACGATTAACCGCAACCTCCACAGCTAGCAAGCAAGACCGAGCTTGATAAATCCGGAGGTTCCTCCTGAATCATGAACGGTTTTAACTGAGAAACTTCTGGCAGGAACTTCTGGCTGTGAGTTCAGTGCCAAACGTGTATGAACACCACGGCTGCAAAATCTCATTCATTTGCAAAAAGTGGAAGAAAGTGAACATGGTTAAATTTTGATAGACAATGTATAAATACGTTAGCAGTGTTTATATCCATAAAGTATTATCTCTTTACAGAAGTATACTGACTCAAGTTTCGGGACACTCGCAATATTCTGGCACTGGGAATATTACGATTACAAACAAACACGTCGATTTCAAATAAATAATATGACGCCATTTTTGGTGGGTTGAGATGGCCTAGTGGACTAGAGTGCTGCGCTTCGACCTCTAGCTGGCCGGTCACCTCTGGCTTGTGGCTGTGGTTTCGATCCCTGGTGTGAGCGTCTGTGGCATGGAGATAGGGGCGCCTTTTCAACCTCTTGGGTTTCCTCTGGGCACTCCGGTTTCCTCCCACTGCTAAAGACCCTTACGCGCAAGCGAATTATTGAAATAAAATTAAACCATGTGTTAGTCCCGAAATGACCTAGTTTGTGTTGAGTGGACGTTAAACCCCATTTCTCTCTCTCTCTCTCTGACGCCATTTTTACTCTTTCAAGAGAGAGGAGTGGACGTACACAAACTAGGGTTGGAAATGCGACGCCACGCCAGTTGATTCAATGACAGACCTTATGATACACGCGCTAATCATTCGACCATTCAACCCCCCCCCCCCCAGTTACATACAAATCTGACAATTTATTATTTATTTTTTTTAAATGTGTCAGTTTTTCCTCTTCCTAAGCCGATAAACCTCAATTTGTTAATCAAGGTTGTAACAATCAGTGAGATTAAAACTTTGTATATTTTACAAACGTAAGATAATGTATAATAGGGTCAAGTATAATGTATAATAGGGTCAAGTGTGGACTTAGACTGAGAAACTGCAGTTCAAAATGAAATGGAGTTTAAAATCCTACTTTTCTGCACCTATTTGAAGACAGACATACGCCATGGAGTGTGCTATGTCGCTATGTCCAACCGGGCCCGTAGCCAGCTCATAAAATTGGGGGGGGGGGGGGCTACGGAATGTTTTTGTAGCGGGTGGGGGGACTACGGAATGTTTTGGAGGGGATGAGGATGTGGCCGGCTCAGAACACTCCTAAGAAATCACTATTTTTGGCGAAATATTGGGGGGGGGGGGGCTAATTCGATGGGGGGGGGGGGCTACGGGCCCGTGTCCAACTCTTATTTCGAATTCCGTCTGTCAAGGATTCCTCTACTGTACGCCAATGTGTTGACCTTTGCGATGTAAATTGAGGGTTACAGTGATACAGTAAACCTACAATTGATGTTTTATTTTCAACATACCAGTTTATCTTAAATAAGGGAATTTGGCTTTTCGGATTTCAGACATCCATATTATCTGCATATAAGTTTGAAGCGAGGTTTTCATAAATTCTAAGAAAGTCAAAACATGATTAATTCTAAGTCTTTTGTGCAATGGGTTGTCAACTCACTATTATACGATCATAGGTATCATTCTCTCACTTAAAAATCATTCACACTGGAAATAATAACATAATTACCCCCCTTGTTTTTCTATTTCCCCATGGAATAGCTATCTTCAAGCGTTTGAATTTGAAGTTGAAAATGGTATTTTTGCCAATTTCTCAACTGGCAATAGTGAATTATAGGATTAATAGGATTATTCTTTAACAAGGAAGGACTGTTTATAGATACCATCTATTTTAAGGTAAAATATAACTTAAAAATATTAAATTTTCGCTTAAACATTAGCTTACATTTACAGCTATGGCTTTATGAAATTCGCATAATATGTGCTAACAGTTTAACAATGAGATACAGTTACAGATAATGGCTTCTGTACTTTCTAAACCCAGTCGTAAAAAAATGACGTACAATTATATTTAATTCTGGATTCGGATAGTGGCTTTTGTAGCCGTTAAAAAATGAAATAAACGTTGTCAGAATTATTAACTGGAACTGTATTTCATGTTAGGATTGTTCGTAAATTGATTTATTTGTATGACACGCGACTTTGCGCTGAATGTGATATTTCAAGAGCACAAAATAGTATAGATGCTCGCTTAAAGATACATTAAACGAAGATTAGATAAGGAGCTGGCAGTTGTCACTATGATTGTTAACATTTAGATAATGTAAAGGGAATTTGGTGAAAATTTTTGTCAAATTCATCCATTGTGAACCGAGAAGTTAGCGTTTAAATTTTGCGCCTAGCCTTGATCTTTATTACAAAAAAACGGTACGATAAATACATAGTCCCGATTATCCATTTTGTTTATTTAATCATGAATGAGCGTTGGGCAGCAGATCGAATTATAATCCAGTAAATATCGCAGGCTAGCGATGACATCGAGAGATAATTATGGTCTGGATAAGTTAATTAATGTCTAATTATTAATTTAGATAACATTTCAGGCCTAAAGAAAGACCTGCAATTGTCAGATTTAGCTCTCGTATAATGTATATTTGCATTACGATGTTATGACATGACATCACGACCTGGAAAGAGATCATGGTGTGCGAAATAACTTTATTTAAAGCGGAAATTTCATATTTTTAAGTTATATTTTTAAAATATAATAAAATAAAGACTTAAAATATATGGTATCTATAAACAGTCCTACCTTGTTTAAGAATAATCCTATTAATCCTATAATTCACTATTGCTACTTGAGAAATTGGCAAAAATATCATTTTCCACTTCAAATTCAAACGTTTGAAGACAGCTATTGTGAAAAACAAGGAAGTTAATTGTGTTTTTATTTCCTGTTTAAAAGATTTCTAAGTGTGAGTAATAATACCCATGATCGTATAATAGTGAGTTGATAAGCTATTGGACAAAAGACAAAGAAATAATTATATTTTGACTTTCTTAGAAAATATGAAATTTCCGCTTTAACGTCCGCAACCACCGAGGTGATATCGCAGACAATGATATTTTTTATTCATCTGTACTTTTTTATACCAGGCTGTTTACATAAACTACTGTGATTGATTGGACAATAACTGTGAAACAGTTTAACCGTTTCGGACTTTTCACCCAAATTTCACAAAGCCCATATTTCATAATATAGACTATTAATCAGTGTAGTGTTGATGTTACTATGTGGGTAATTCGGGTTGGTAATCTATCATTTAGGACGAGGATATATGGTTCAATATCATATAAATAAGTCGTTAGTTCCTACGGGACAGTAGGAGAAATCCGGAGGACCGAGAGAAAAATCACAAGGTTAGACATTCGATCCTGCTCATTTTCACGTACAAATTATGTGGGATATAAACTACGCCAATTGACCCAATGACAGGCCACACGATCTAAAACTCACGCGTTAGACTCCACCCCTCAATATTAAAACGTTAAACCTCATTTCTCCTCTTGTTTTGATTTCCATCAAAACAGTCTGAAGTATTACATTAGGCAATTCATATATTGCTGTACGCCTGACCGTATCCAACATCGAATAATATATTATTTATTTGATTCGGTACCATAGACGAACATATTATTTTATTTACTTCCACGGAGATTTTATGACGAAACAATTGATGGAATATATAGATATTTATGCTCACGATTCCTATTAATAACTGATGGTTGTATCGATTTTACTTCGATTATCGGATCTCCAATCAACAAATAATTAATTTCTATGATTTTGATTCCATCAAGCACGTAAACCTTTTATCCAGTCAAGGTTCAATATATGGAATGATAAGAATTTATGCGAACAATGACAAATTCATTCATGAATGCTGACTCTAACATTATTTTTAATTCGATTTTTTATCCGTTTTTTGTGTGAAAAAAGATCAATTTACCGGATTTTTAGATTAAATTCGGATCAATATTGGCACCGTGTTCAGTCAGCCATTGCAGACGTGTCATAGATTAAATACTTCATTTATTGTCGTGTTCAATAGCTTTTAGAGATTCCGAATATAAAAAACACAAATAATAGCGGTCCTCAAAATATCATAAAAGATTCCGAATTAGTTAATGATGCTCACTGGGCAATTTTGAAAATGTGTCTGGAACTTTTCTCCCCGGGTGTTTTCATTCTGAGTTTCAATTAACAAAATTCCAAGATCAACAACTTGTTTCTTTGAAGTCAGCCTTTTAATGTTGTTGACCCTCATATGTCTGTAAATATCTGATATGGTGAACCAGGGTGAACTAACGACCATATAACCTAATGAATTTAGTCAGCAATATATTTATTACAACATGGGGTTGTCTATGCCATGTGTGATTGGGCAAATATTGAAAGAACCAGAAACCAGTTCTCTGCCAAGCGTGAGTAGCCAAATATTGAAAAAACCAAAATCCACTTGTCTGTTCGACTATGTGGCAAACATGTCCAGGACATTTTAAGTTATATGTCCCATCTTTCCATTTACAATTGTTTACTGGGGGTGGGATGGGGTCTGTTTTATTTGAGTTGAACTAAGCTTTACCTACCCGAATAACATCCGATTTGTGAAAATAAATGGGGTTTAACGTCCTACCTTTCTGCTCCAACCAAGGTATCGAGGGCGGGTATACACCATACACTGTGTTATGGAGAAGAGTGGTTTGGGGTGGGCAGTTTGTTATCTAACTTATTAATTATACATTAATTAACTTATCCAGATCATACTCAACTCTCGATGCCATCTCTAGCCTGTGATATTTACTGGATTAGAACCCAGTCTGCTGCTGCTGATTAAATCAAAGAATGGATAATCAAGACTTTGTTTTTTCTTATCGTACCGACTTTAGTAATGATGAGTGAGGCTAGGCCCAAAATTCAATCGCTAAATACTCGGTTTAGCGTGGATCAATTTGACTGAAATTTTCAGCAAATTCCCTTCACATTATCTAGTTTTTAACTATTATAGTGAGAACTGTCATCTCTTTATCTAATCTCCCGTAATGTGTCTTAGAATGCTTTGTGAATTTCATCACCTGTAGGTTTGGGTCCCTTACTGTTGTTGTGTTTTACATTAAGATATGACCACTGTTACTTTACCTCAAATCTAGAATATAGTGTATTGACATTGCCAACTTCTCATATTGGGTATCGTAGACAGTACTTAAGCATACACTCCCCTTAAAACATTCGAACATTTTTAGCACTTATAGGGCAATCTCTGGGTAAATAACCCTTCAAGTTTGTGTAAATAACCAAAAATTGATATCTTTATATTATAGTGCATATCAATTAAGACATGGCTTATCAAATCTTAGAAGTACTAGACGACCTTTAAAGCGACAGGGGGCTTTAACTCGTGTAAAGACCGGGCGTTTGCTACTTTAACTCAAGTAAAGACTGAAAGCGTGCTATTTTAACTCATGTAAAGACCAGCCGTTTGCTACTTTATCTCATGTAAAGACTGAGCTTTTGCTACTTTAACTCGTGTAAAGACCGGGCGTTTGCTACTTTAACTCAAGTAAAGACTGAAAGCTTGCTATTTTAACTCATGTAAAGACCAGCCGTTTGCTACTTTATCTCATGTAAAGACTGGGTGTTTGCTACTTTAACTCATGTAAAGACCAGACACTTGCTACTTTAACTCATGTAAAGACCAGACACTTGCTACTTTAACTCATGTAAAGACCAGCCTTTTGTTACTTTAACTCATGTAAAGACTGGACGTTTGCTACTTTAACTCAAGTAAAACTAGACGCGTGCTACTTTAACTCATGTAAAGACCAACCGTTTGCAACTTTAATTCATATAGGGACGGAACGCTTGCTACTTGAACTCATGTAAAGACTGGACCGTTGCTACTCTAACTCGTGTAAGGACTAGACGTTTACTGCTTTAACTCATGTTTATAGACTAGACACTTGCTACTTTAACTCTGGACTGGACGCGTGCTACTTAAACTCATGTAAAGACCAGCCGTTTGCTTCTTTAATTCATGTAAGTACCGAACGCTTGCTACTCATGTAAAGACTAGATACTTGCTACTTTAACTCATGTAATGACTGGACGTTTACCACTTTAACTCGTGTAAGTACTAGACGTTTGCTACTTTAACTCGCGTAAAGACAAGACACTTGCTGCGTTAACTCATGTAAAGACTGGACGCGTGCTACTTTAACTCATGTAAAGACCAGTCGTTTGCTACTTTAACTAATGTATGGACTGCACGCTTGCTACTTTAACCCATATAAAGACAAATTGCTACTTTAACTCGTATAAAGACTAGCCGTTTGCTAATTTAACTCGTGTAAAGACTAGACACTTGCTACTTTAACTGTATGTGTTGTTTTTCTTCATGAATTAATAACACTATTATTACTTGAAAATAACAGTATATGATAAAAGGCCCTGGGCAGAAACCATATCATAATCAAAAGATAAATTGTTTTCATAGTTTGTTTATGACTGATTTACTGGCGTAGCCATGGGTATTAAAGCTGCTCCACAATAATCATTATAAGCTAGTTCACCTGGTTTTAATTATATCCATCATGTGTATTATATTATATATCGTATAGTGTAAACAAGGCGGGTAGATTAATTTAATCATCACCTAATCCACCTGCATACTTTCTGATATGATCTGGGGTTTAATAATTATTATACCAACTTCTAATTTGTACAATTGCTTTAACGTTTTCAGCAATTACTGTAGGCTATTATTTGGTCGGTATGTTATTTGGTTTGGTGTTGTGTATAAAACAAATAGCACAGATTGAATAGCTCTGGTTTATTTTGGATGTATGGAGGGTGTTATGTGGGAATTATGCTCTAGCAGCCATTGAATTCCATCTGTCAAGATTTTTTTTATACGAGCACGCAAACGTGTACGTGGGATCTCAGTTTTCCGTACCAGTCCTTCCGTCCTGCACCACGGGACCACCATGCTGGAAAATTTCTGGTATTCCAAGACAAGGTTGGAAAAGGGAAAACCTAAACGATATTTAGCAGAGACACCTAGACTGGGCTAGAGTTACAACATATATAAATATACAGACCTATTGCACTTGAACTGAGGGTTGGATGGTCAAATGGTCAGCACGTGCGCGCTGTATCATAAGGTCTGTCATTGAGTCAACTGATGTGGTTTCGATTCCCTGGTTGTACGTGACAAGGAGTAGGGTCACCTGTCCAACATCGTGGGGTTTTACGAGCCCCCTGGTTACCTCTGACTACGCGCAAGCGAACTATTGAAATAAAATTGAACCATGTGTTAGTCCTAGAATGGCCTAGATTGCATCGAGTGGACATTAATAAATCGCTCTCCCTCTCTCTCTCTCTCGTTTTGCACTTTGGCTGTGTCAACATTATTCATAATTCAAATCATATATATGTTTAATAGATTCATAGCCATCATCATATTATTCATATATTCACCACAGCATGCATGTAAATGTTATTGGAAGTTTTAAATCTTTATCAAACCATTGTACCTCATCAGCAAGTCTTTGATGTTATTGTATAACGATTGTTACATTATGTTCCCGGAGAACTGATCATGCTGATGAATACAAATTGCTTTATATGTGATATTCCTTCCTTATCAAACCAAATCAGGATTCCATTTCTCTCTGATAATCGATTTGCAAAAAAAATAAATTCTTTGTGTGGAGCAGACGGTACTATTTATAAACTGTACTCAAAGACCGTGGGGACTCCCAGTGTCTCAACCAGAAAGTCAAGAATAATGGTTTTAGATGTACCTGCCAAAATGTCACACACTAATGAAATAGTACCTGGCAATTTTCAACTTAGTGCCAGACATGTATTGATAATTTCAATAAGAAAGACAAATCAGTGCTGGACAAAAAAAAAACAGGCACCAAAGGTTTTGTGCGAGACAAAGTCTGAATTTGTGTCTGATATTGTGTGCGACAGATGCCTTATTTCCAGACTTGCTTCACTACCTTTTTGACCTAGTAACAAATCTGCAAGCTTTAATTGCAGACTGGTTGCAGGCGCGGATCCAGAGGGGTGGTTTGGGGGGTCCGACCCCCCCCCCCCCTGCTCAGCTACATAAAAAAAAAAATAATGCCTTGCATCAATGAAATTACATCACAAAGTGATCCTACATCAGTATAAAAATGATTTCTCTGTTTAAAAAGCTCAATTTGTATGTATGCCTATGTAATTTAGAGACGATGATGGCAGATTTCCGTAACAGAAACCTGGCAAACCCCCTCCTGCAAAAATTCCTGGATCCGCCCCTGGGTTGACATAAACCCTCTTGTCTACTATCGATTTAATAGCGGTGACTGTTTACTTGTCACACTCTATTTAGCAACGATTTCTTGCTTTGAATGCATTGTAATCCGAATTTTCCCCTTGATTAATAGAAAAGCCTGTCTTTGGTTAGTTTGTCGGCCAATTATGTCAACATAGGAGGAGATCCATACAAGGCGTGGCAGGTTTCTGGTCTTCCAAAGGCCTGACGTCAGACTTAAAGGCCTGTTAGAAGGTGTCTCGTTCCTGTTATAACTTTACCTTTCAAACTTGATTTCTGTGAAAGTTTTCAATCCTGTGGAGATATATTAAATATTTTAGTACATCGTGCTTTGACTTGTGTGGGTCTTTTAAGTCCTGTGTATAGCCTTTTTACATTGCACGATCCTTTCAAGGAAATGACCATAGTCATACTATACACAGGCCGAAATATCTTTGAGTGTATACGTACATTTAGGCCATTGCAGGAGAGGTGTGTGGTATGCTTTTTGGAAAGTAGTAACAGATGTTCCGAGAAAGTCTAGACTAGGATATTTCTGTGCTAATGAAGAACAGGGTAATAAAGAAAAAAGGACGGACCCCCCCCCCCCCCCGCAATAATAGTTTTGACTTTAAAAAATCTGTAATTAAATATCCAGAAATACTATAAATATGTGGATAATAACTAGTGCAGTGATGATGGCTAGGAAACCTTTGAAATATTCCTTTAAAGGAGCTAAATTGCTAACATTTGAGATCTAGAAATTGACAAAAGTGGGTCGCAACGCATATAATACTGTAATAAACTAATATGAATGTATATAAACTGATTTACATTCAATGGTTTCCGTATCTACTCTAATTTCAAATCAGTTATATGCAGAGAAATAAGCCAGCCGTATCAATCGAATGCAAATTTCTAGCGTCTGGTTATTCCAGTCTACATACGCCGTTTGAATTGGTGCAATGTGTCTACCCTCGTTCCCCGAGTCTCTTGCTAGAACTGGGCTGAAACGCATTATGGTACACGATTCGTGTACCAATGGTGAAATGTTTTTTTTTCTTAAATATTGGATACCAGAAACCCATCTTTTTCCGGTAAGATCACAGCATCAATGTTGATTTAAATTGACAAATAATTTGTGTTTTCGATGTTGAAGATTTTGGATGATATTGAGTTAGAGACTTAGCTAATATAAAGTTTTATTGGTTATAAATATTGTAGTCGTGGCGAAATTCAATTTTAGAAATTAGCCACCATTTCAAAAAAATCTTTATTAAAATTTCAAATCTTTATTAAAATAAATATTGTAGTCGTGGCGAAATTCAATTTTAGAAATTAGCCACCATGGAGTTAAAAGCGATCCATGGGCCACATAACTGATTTGCCCTCACCATTATGCCTTACTTAAATGGAATTTATTAATGGACGATTATATCCACGTGTGTATTTTAAATCACCTCATTTCTCATTGTGTGTGAATTGATGAATAGACATTGTACATAGTTAAACAGTGTTCACATTGGTTTTACAATAGACACAGGTTCTTATAATAGTTTTGATTGTGCAGACATCACAAAAAGTTTGAATTTGCATCATGTTGACGTCAACTGGACTATAGAACATATAACCATTAGAATATTTCTATTGAAAAGGTAAATCTAAAGCATTCTAGGTAAACAATAAAGTGAAACTTAAATTCTTTATTGAACATTTTTTTTTTCTTTTAAATGAAAGTGCCAGAAAACACCATTCTCGGGGTTTTTTTATGCCATAATTGAATTTAGCGACAATAGAAACTCTCTAATTGTCATATTGAAAGTCATATCAATAGCTGCATTTAACCACATAATCGAAAAATCCATTCTTGACAATTTGTTGGTCAATGACATTGTCAAGGCCGCGGTATTCGTGCGGTAAGGACACTGGACTCTCGGTTCTGCACTGTCAAGAATAGCTCCTTAGGGCCTAACAAGTAAAGTGTTGCTTGTAAAAGGGACGAAAATTAGATCACCCAACGTTGACATTGGCGTGTTTGAATCCTAAACAGTTCGGGCAAACATGTTAGTCTAAACATGAATGGTTAGTACGTGTTCGTTGTATCATGCGATCTGTCATTGAGTCAACTGGCGTGGTTTGGAATCCCTGGTTGTACGTGACAAGGAGTAAGGTTGTCTGTCCAACCTCGTGGGTTTGTGTGTTTCTCCGGGTTCCCCGGTTTCCTCCAATTGCTAAAGACCCCTACGCGCAAGCGAATTGTTAAAATAAAAAAATTGAACCTTTGATATAGTTTGTGTCGAATGGACGTTTAGTGCTCTCTCTCTCTCTCTCTCTCTCTCTCTCATTATCGTGACTGAAGTGATCATCAGTAGTAATCACGTGAATATACCCTATACATATTTCATTCACCTTCGTCATAAAACAGACGAGAAGTTTTATAGTGATGAATTTTGTATGGCGCTTGTAATAATGATAGACATTAATTAATCTCTTAACGGGCACGGAGAATGCTTGTTCTTTAGCAATCTGATTAAAACACAGATCAAATTTCGTTTCGTTTTTTGTAGTTCAAAATTTCGTTTTACTCTTATTAAACTACGAGGTCATCGAACGTATAAAATGACGATACCCCCACACCCCTTCGTTCATCTGGCTAGTACGCCCACGATTACTACCCACCTCTCTCAGAATCTTATCGACATAATATCTGAGAAATTGTTTTCTTCGACTATGACGCATCCTGGCACTCTTATACTTTGTATTTTCTTAAAAGAGTATAACCGAGTTTTAATTGTTTGTAATGAGTATTACAGATATGTTATTATTTGAGTGACAAATGATTTCAGGTTAATCATCATCCTTGTTACAAATTGTTTACATTTTCTAAATCGTCTTGTTATTGGTTAACCATTTTCAGTTATCATGTTTATTGTTACTAGGTTACCTTTACTCGACATACGAAACTTTCGACAATTAGCCCTACCAGTTCGACCGACTTTTCAATCCCCATTCGCCGGCATTCGGACGATAAACCTCATTTCATTTTAAACCTTATTCGACGATTCTGGTCGAAAACACCAACTATACCTACATTTATAAATGTATCCCGCTTCCATTTTGAAATGTAATTAAAATAAATATTTAGCCTTTGTGTTATGAAACCGAATTAAAAACGCATATTTAACTAGTACACTTAGGTTTTTTTCCAATATGGCGGCCATTTAGAACACATTTTATGAAACTTTCTACAATACTCTTTACCAGTGACCGACTTTTCAATCGCCATTCGACGATTCTAATCGAAAACTCAAAGTAGATTTACATTTATAAGTATATGTATTCCGCTTCCATTTTAATATGTAATTGAAATGTTTGTTTAGTCTTTGTGTGTTTATGAGACGGAATTAGAACCGTTTTATTTATTAGTTCACTATTTATTTCAATATGGCGGCCATTTAGGACAAAGATATATTCTCAAAGTGGTTAGCTCTCTGTGTGCAGACTGTGCTCAACTGTTTTTGTCTAGGCAAACGTTTTATCTTTTATCCTGATTTTTTGTCCAATAAAATTTACACCTACACTATCTACTAAACCAACATCGAAATTAAATATTTTCAAAAAGTGGCATGATAGGAGATCTTGATAGAAAAACCATCTTTGATTTGAGGTGGCTTGACTCTATAGTTACGTCAGTGTGCTCAAATTGGATTATGTCCAAAATGTGAGATGAGATCAATCCGTCAGTCAATCATGTTTTAGCTACTAAATCTACAGCGTCATAGTTACGTCACTCCAAAACTATTTGATAAGGAGCTGACTTTCAGTTTCATCTTCTTCTTGGTCACGTGATAGATCAAGATCAAGATGGCAGAATTTTGACCACTTTGTTTTACTTAAGCCTTTCGGGTGTTATTGGGAAATAGAGAAAGTGTGAGAGAGACAGAGATGTGGGGTTAAACGTCCACTCGACACAAACTAGCTAATTTGGGGCCTAAGATATGGTTCAGTTTTATTCAATACTTCGCTTGCATGTACGGGTCTTTAGCAGTGGGAAGAAACCGGAGAAAACCCACGAGGCTGTTTAGGGGAAACAACCCACATTATAATGCTGAGGGATGGTAGAAATTTACAAGTTATTGTGTAAGTGCCAAGGGAAGGTAGAATATTGATCCCGTTGTTTTACTTGATGCTCTCATTTTTTATAAGACAAAACCCCACATTTTAACCGTAAATCAGTTATTTGAGTACTTGAGATAAGACAGCCCTACCGCAATTGCCATAATACATTTCTGGTAAACTTTTAGTGCAATTTTAAACGAAATAACGGTAGAAATAATGATAAGAGTTTCACAAACAAAACGAATAACGATCATCAATCATTGTTTAAAGGGTTAACGGTGAACAGGGTTAATATTTTACGATGTGAGAGTTTGACACCTAGATTTAAAAGACTGTCAGGTTTTTTCCCCCATCTTTCACTTTAGATATCACTCATTGAAAACATCGAAAGAATATGGTTCGGTGAGTGCAAAGAGAAACGAAGAAGAAAACAACTGTTTGGTCTAGACTGGTGAGCAACGTCTGTTGTGAGCAACGGTGATAATCTGTTAATGAGAGAAAAATGCTGAAAACAAGATTGAAGGAAATGTCATAAAATAAACCGATTGGACGTCAACTACCTTGCTATGGTTAAATGTTTGCGTTAACTGTCCTAATAAAATTATACAATCCTGTCCATTATCTACCTTATATTTTTTTCGTTTCTTTCATCGAAATTAAAAAGATGTTTTGCAATAATATGGAATTACACTGTATTAATTTGCAACATCGGTACTACTTTTTCTGTCGGTACTTCTTTTTCCTGGAAACAATTACTATATTTAGCTCTTACCTAATGCATCTTTCTTGCTAAATGAAATTGCTTAACAGAGATGGGAGGTTTTTATCTTCCACTGTTTCATTGTGTGACGAGATAGACGTAGCTATCGTATACCATCACCCTATCCATTTCCCATTAATTCAATGAATAGCTTGCACAAAAACGGGAGGTAATTCGAAGATTTTTGGTCATTTTGGGCATCATCCATCTCCTTTAAAATGCGAATGTTTTGCAATATTCACCTAAGGCGGAGGATCGGCGCTCGGAAATCACTATTCGCAACTCAATAGACAAAAAAAAAACAGACCCAATTCTCAAAAAGTGTCATTCGTAAATACATAATTAAAACAGAGAAATAATTAGGCCCTCCAGCTATGATGGCGGTAAAATTGAATATTGCATATTCTATAATGATCACGTCTCGCTACTTTTAGTTTAAGTTCAAAGATAAATTCAAAATGTCATCGATGTCTGTTTGTATTCTTTGGACCATTGTATATATTATGTTCGTTAGTAAAAACAATTTATCAAAATATCACAGGTTCATGATGTCGCTTACATCAATAATCAATAGTAGGGAAGAGAACGCAGGAATAATAATATTGTGTAGAATTAATTACTTTATCGTGTAATGTACTATATTTTTGAGTTGAACTTTTATTAACTAGTGATAATTAATGACTATGTTTTATAATAAACAGTACATTAAGCAAACTGCCTGACAGACGCTGCTCGTGATAATGGATGTTTAGCGAGGTATTAGCCTTAAAGGCCATGGAACCGGAAACACACTAAAATTAATACAGTGTAAAATGCTTCCGATCTAATTTGTTTGTTTGTATTTGTAAACCCGGAACATTATTATCAAATATGATATCGATTCTTTTTTGAAAAGATAATTCAGTGCTTATGGCTATCACGTGCCTGAAAACCAATCAACCGTGCATTACTGGGTGCAGAAGAGTTAAAAAGTTAGCCCAGTTGCCCAGCTATTCAGTTCAACCCCCACCCCAACGCACACCCACACACCCTGCCGAGGAGAGGTGTTGTGTTTACGTTTTAAAAAATTACGTCTCAACTTACAGAAGACGTTCACATTGGAGACCCCCCTCCCCAAACACACACACACACACACACATCTGGTATTGGGTGACCGTGTGGACGTTAAACTCCATTTCTCCCTCTCTTTCTCTTTAGTACTGGATGTAAACCGGATATCACAGAGATTCCAACTACCTTCACTTTGTCCCCCTTTTTCCACCCCCACTCTAGCTCCCCTTCTTTTCACATTGACCAACGATAGGTTAATCTAAATCTGTGTTTACACCACTGGTACATCTGTTACGAATAGTATAGATGCTAGGTATTTAATATTAAAATTGGGCTTTACTGGTGTTAGAAATACCGATTATAGAAGGTCAATCGCCGTGTAGTGTGCTATCACGCTGATCATTTATGCATCTTCGGGGACTAGGTAGCATCGCTGAGCATACAAACGTGATGGGTTTTTATCGTGGTATACTAGTCCCTAGTTGATTCCCCTATATTGAGAACCTGGTTGTTATATACTCATATTGTGGTAATGACTTTACCGTTAATTATTTTCCTATTAATATGGTAGATATTTTTAGCTATCTGATGACGTATAGTCACATAAATAACTTTTATAGCGTGTGTGTTTGCTATATTTTTTTTTATCACGCCAACGACCAACGAGAGTTTCCTCCTGGCGAATACTAATGAGCGCATCACCATTGACGACAACCTCACGTGATCACTGCATCTTTCTTGACAAGCTACGTTTAATGAGGTTCCTGCAAATTCAAAAATCGATTCCAAAGAAAAGTTAGAACAGTTTATTTTGATTAGAAATCATGAACTATAAATGTGACAATTTATTGAAGTTTTAGATGTCTGACAAAATGGCGTTACCTGGACGACGTGCCAACGACGACGAAATCTGATTGGTTGACATGGTATTACACATCATACTGGCTTATTGACGTCAGGCATTATTATTGACACCTTATATTGGGTAACATAAATCACGTTGGATCTCAATCTACGGAAATAGTAGTGGTACACATTAGTGTTTGTAATCTGTTAAAAGAATCAGAATCGGGAGTCTTAGCTGGTTAATACAGTCTTAAGTCAGGAAACATAGGATCATCATGACTATTTCTGTACAATCTGTTTGTTTTGATGATTGTATTTCCGTTTTCTATTTTTCTTAATGACAGCTGTTTGCATCCGGTGATATCAGTCTGGAAACTTACAATTTACTTGAGTTGCCTAGCCATGGTAGAGAGAGAGAGAGAGAGAGAGAGAGAGAGAGAGATGTGGTTTTTAACGTCCACTCGTCACAAACTAGGTCATTTCCGGACTAAATTTCAATCAAAAATTCGCTGGCGAGTAGAGGTCTTTAGCAGTGGGAGGAAACCGGGAACCCGGTGAAAACCCACGAGGTTGTCACGCACAACTGGGGAATCGAAACCAACCAGTAATAAAAGGGAGAGCGTTTGTTTCTCCCGTGGTATTTTAGAGCATTATGTCATGCCCCGTTACGGGGACAAAACAGAGAGCCTTGTAAGGGACAACGTCGTTCGGATGGGACAAAAACCGAGCTCCCGTGTACATACTGGTGTGCACGTAAAACTCCCATTGAAAGTTGAAATTCGATATTAGAGTTGGCCGTAGTCCGGGCAAAATGTCCCTCATAGCACACGGCATGGCTTATGCCTGTCTTCATAAGTCCAGTTGGAGAAGAACAGTAAGACGATAAACCCCATTTCATTTTATTTCACAAGATTACTACAACCTACACACTTTGCTAAAAACCGTCTTCAAAGAAAGATTTAGAAGTCTTACGTTTATAGTTTAATGTAATTAAGTAATCGACTTCAATACTAAATAAATCTGTCAATTAGAGGATGACATTTAGAACAAAAATTTGATGAAGGGAGTAAATCTTCAGACCATTTTACGGACTCATGTTAATCCTATAATCAGGAATTCCATTTATTTCCATTCCAGTTGAAGCTGATAAGATATTTATTGCTCCCATGTTAGGTAATCTACTACGTTAATGTTGACGTAATAACATGTTTTTATTTCTCATTTCAGATTTATGTTCTCGTGTGCCAGACGAGTCTTGTCAGTTTCATCAACGTAGATCAAGCGGGGTTACTCATGGTGCGATTCGCGTCATTTAATCCTATTCTCGATCCTTGGGTGTATATATTGTTTCGCCGTGAAATGGTCTGGAAAGTGATTAACCTTATTAAATGTATTTTAAGAATTGAACCCAAGCCAGTGGTTGTGGAAGGCGCCATGTTGAAACAACAGCAAGATGAAGAATACACGTGTTTGGACTTCTGTTGGCATTGCTTGTCCGAACCTCCACCTCAACGTATTAATGCGCCATTTTCCCAGTCCAGGGCCAGCCAGTTTAATCGTTCGCCTTCCTATATTCGTCGTATGAGTGATAGCATGTACGGTAATGGGTCGCTGGCTGTGAATCTTTTAGTGCAACCCTCACCCTCCGACGCAGCCATGTTAAAGGCCGTGACACAAAGTAAAATGTAAACTGAGAGAGCGTTGTTCCCATTTTAGCTTGGACGACCAAATATCTATCAAAATGGACAGTCAGGGTTTTTCAAAGTCGGGTTTTATTCGACTAATAAACGTGGGGGATGTTAATTATAGACCGGTTGGAGAAGTTCGTGTATTTCCGGAGTCCAAAATGGCCGCTATATATAAATGAGTATTTGGGGGAATACTAGCCCGAAACATAACCTTAACCGTGTTAAGAGGGTAAAGGGTAAATTGGATCCGAGTTCAGTCTTCTAAAAAGGGTTAGGGTAAAGGTATATAGCGGCCATTTTAGAAACACCCGAATCTCCCCAAACGACCTATAGTTACTATCTCCCAATAAACGTGATACCAACATTTATTTTTCGGGGAGTGATCAGCCAAATAAACGAAACGAAATAGTATCTTGGTGTTTGTGAAACTAAGAATATAGTTCAATCATTGACTCGAAGTTTGAAGTGTAAAAGTGAAATTGTGAAACTGTAGGAAATGTTTCAAATTGTGTTATGGTATACGATCAACTTGCACTTCCCAATTAACCAATACGTGTTTTGATTCACAAATTTGTGGAAGTTCATTGGACGATGATAAAACTCACAATACAAGGGGAATCACTCTTGTTTTGCTTGTGTTCTTTTATTGACGAAATGCAACTATTGGCATAAACTGTCTGTGATAAGTAAAGAACTACTTACTATGCCTGCCTTCTACATCTTTAAAATGTTATCATTCCACGAAACAAATGTCTCACAATATTTTACATGTATTAAATATATACACCAAAGAATTATCTCCCTTAGTTGTAAATTCTTTTACTATACATATTTATATTCGAATATTTCTAACTTATTTTTTTGGATTGCTAATTTTTACTATAATATAGTACAAATGTTTGAAATATAATGAGACGCAATGAAAACGCATCACTTTTATAAACTGTCGATCTCGTTTGAGAGGTGAGGTGGGTTTAGAAAAGTAAAAAGTTCAGCTCCATTTCATTTCTCGTTTGAGAGAAACACCATTTTCAGCGGAGGCCTGGCCAGGTTGGCAGCTTGCCCAATGGCAAGTGAGCCCCTGACGAAATGGACCCCCTTAGACATTAGAAAATTATACTTACATCTCTTTGTTTCCACTTGCATATTTTTTGAAAATTAAGTTTATTCATTGTAAAAACTAAATGAACGAATTGTATTGGTGGGTGACTCCTTTGTCCCCTGGTAACCAATAGTTACAGACCTAGTCCGCCACTGACCGTACTCTTGCAATTCTACATGTATAACAAAATCAGAAGGGTGAATGCAACGTTTTCACCGCGGATGAGTTGTCTCAAAAAATAATTGTCATAAATAGAATTCGATAGCATGGGAATTTTAAAAATAAAGATTTTGTGGGGTTATAAAATGTGAGTTTCAAAAGCTTAGGACACCTGAACATCAAAGGGTCCCGAAGTTTTGGATGTTATCCCACTACTTTCCTGGGATTGGTCGACCAAGACCGGAACATTATCCTGCTAATGTGAGGGTTCATACGAGTTCTGACACTGTTCGTAGCCAGCTGAACCCTGGCGTTCTTATGATGAATCAATTCTGATTGAACGTCAAGATCTGCACCCCTTTCAGTATAGCACTCAAGCACATACAGCATGCGGCTCCGTTGGCTTCCTGAATCAAAACAACCCCACGGACTTGCCAAAAAACACATTCAGCTTTATTTTGTTCCGACGGGAGTCATATCAGTGGTGCGGTTTCATTGTGCATCAGTATATATTATATATGAACAATCTGGCTTGCTGTGCCTTTAAAATAGCGACGATAGAATGGCAAGTTTCATATCAAATTTGGTTACCCATATATTACAACAAGCTGATGTAAACTGCCCCAATGTTAAATTGTTTCAATTGTGGAATACAATTACCGTTTTTATAAACCTATAACGGTAAATCCCTTTGATCTTTTGTCTATATTCTATGCCCGGAATAACTAACAGTCTGAATATATAGAAAGGAACTTGGGGTTATTCTTCTGAAAGTTTTTCTTTAAACCCGTATCAGGTTATTCTTCCAGTGTAGGTTTATTTTCCATAAGAAAACATGAAATCGGGTTATTTTCTTCAGTCTTTCTTTCCTCAGCATAACCTCAGTCTCGTGCTTTATCCTACACATAATTACTGAGCGACGTTTGGACTAGGCATCTCTAGTCATTATCTAAGCATTGAGGAGCCTAGTCGAAAAGTCGCTTAGTAATAGGCAGTAATTGTATTCCATAGAATTATGACCAGTATATGCCTTTAAGTTAACTCTTCTATTTAAAGGCTCAATACCACTCTTGTTGTAACTGAATAATATGTCCCAATCTTTATTCTGGTCGACAAATTGTATTATTTTACAATATTCCAATGAATTGATGATAGAAATTTCATCTTAACACACCTAATTTAAAAAATGGAAAAATTCAATTAAATGGTTTAAAAAGCCTAACGTAAACTTTTTCAAATGTAGCTTTGATTTAAAAATATTTTCGAACCCTCTCGACAAGTAAAATAGAATGTAATGGATAATTTACACAGCAGGTAGGACACTTAAACATCTAGTACATAGAATAAGGCTACTATTTATTTTCTGGCGCTGCCAAGCCAGCAAGAGTGTTATCGTCCCTTTAATTTACTTTAGTGTTATTGTCCCTTTAAGATATTTCGAATGTCTTTCAATTGATGTCTCGTTGATTTGTGTTGTTAGAAGAAATATAAGAAATACAGTATTGTACAAAAAAAAACCAACAACATTTAAACTATTTTCTTGTTTATATGTCTCCATGTGTTCATTTTCAAGAATAAACCTCAAATATTGGATTTGTGTTGATATTGTAAACCCGTAATCGTATGGGTAATTCCTGGGAGGAATTGTGCTTAAACAGCTGTGTACGGCCTATTATTTCAAAAAAAAGTCCAACAGCCTGGGTTTTCTTTATGTGCACGCCAACAAGTACACAAATCACCTGTCCTATCCTAAAGTATAACACATACGTATGGAAAAACAGCTATTAATACAAGCTAATACATTCCGGGTGGGGGGGTCGAATGGTTGGCGCGTGCGTGGTTTCGATTCCCCAGTTGTACGCGAGAATAGGTAGCAGGGCCGTATGTAGAATTTTAAAAGTGGGGGTGCGGCAAAGTGGTAGGGCGCCAATATAATGCTCACGTTACTGCGGACATGTGGTGGCGCAGATTCATATCTAGAAAAGGATGATAGGAGGGCCACATCGCTTATACGGTAGTCTCGGTCACCCAGACCCCCCTAGTCTTCAACGCACGGAGGGTCTGGGTCGGTTCTCAATTATTGACGAAAATTACTGGATAATCTACCACATAAAAAAACAAACTCCTGGTTACGCATGGGCAATGGAACCCTTTGGCTAAAGTCTCGGTAAGTGATAGATATTATGAAGCCGGGCCGATTTTGATAGATTCTATAAGGCGAGGATAAAATATATCCCACAATTCACTTGACACATCTATTATTAGAAACAAAATAGAGACGATACAACAGCATGAATCGTGATTAAGGAGATTGTGAGAAGCCATACGTTTGATTCATGACGAGAGAAAATTACCATTTCAATTAAAAACTTTAAAACAAAATTATAGAGAGTGTCATTGTTGACAAGCGAGATGTTTTGATAGATTCAGCACGTGGTAACTTAAAAGACTGGATAATCCAGACAGTGACCGACTTTCTGTCAAATTTTGAGGACCCATCCAGACTAATGTTCGTAGAATATTTGTTTGGATGATAAGAGACTACTTATACGGGGGTGAAGATTTTGAAAAATACTACTGCTGGAAACACGTTTTTCGGCAACTCGGAGTCAATTTTGTATTTTACATGGGCGATTTTTTTCAGTGGCGTCATATTTTTTAGGAGGAGATATTTGCTCCAGGTGAACCCCTTGGATCCGTGCATGTGGCGGCTCCCTATAGCCACCACATAAGTGTCCACATCAGTGATATAGAAAAACTTGGATCAGGGCAAATGAACAAGGTACCCATTGGCGAGTGGGTGCCCTAAACCGACCGACTGATCAGTGCCTTAAGAGCATCACTGTGTGATCATAATCAAGTGTATTATGGGGTCGCCAATTCTCATGGCGCCTTATTTTTATGGGGGTGCAATGTGCCCTCTGCACCCCTGCTAGATACGACCCTGCTAAATAAGGTCGCCTGTCCAACCTCGTGGGTTTTCTCCTGGTTTTCCCCCACTGCTCAAGACCCCTACGCGCAAGCGACTTATTGAAATAAAATTGAACTAGTTTCTGCTGAGTGAACGTTAAACCTCCCTCTTTGTGTTTGCTGCTCTCTGTCTCTTTGCGCAAGCAAATTATTGACCCTAGTTTGTGTCGAGTGGACGTTAAACCTCATTTCTCTCTCTCACCTCCCTCATCCAAAAGAGTCTGGGGGTCGGGTGTTCGATCCCTGCATTGGTCGAGAAAGTTCATCCAGATTTCCTGGCGAGATTCCCCCTTGTCAGTGATGAAGGACGGAGGTGTTCGATCCCTGCATTGATTTTCGACGTTGTTCCCCTTGTCAGTGATGCAGGAAGACGGGCCAGACAAGGACAGCTGTTCGGGTGGGACGAAGACCCGGGGTCCCGTGTACACATTGGCATGAACGAAAATATCTCTTGGCAGTTGGAATTCAATGTAAGAGTAGGCGATAGCGCCGTTGTGTTAAGCAAGGCTGACACTTGCACGATTCCGTGGCACGCATTGGCACGACTCGAGTCGGCACGACAGCGTCCGATATGCGCAAACTCATCGTGCCAATGCGGGAAGTGCGTAAACAATGCGCAAACTATGCGTGAACTCGTCGTGCCAGTTCGTGTCAATGTGGACACTGATGGGCACGACAAAATCGTGGCCAAATGTCGTGCAAGTGTCAGCCTGGCTTAACACTGTCTTAGTAATAACAGAGATGAGTTTAGTAAATATAGGATTTATTTACATCAGGTATATAACACAACTACATCAATACTACAGAAACTAGACTATACTTGAACTAGTGTACGTCGAGGATATTGAATCCACCACTCTGTCCCTCTGCCAAGGCAGCGGTTGAACTCGGGCAAGTCCATATGCCAGTCTCTACGTCTCTCTCTGTTCAGTCTTTAGTTGTCTGTCTTGTTAGTTGTCTGTAAACTCCTGCTTATAAAGCGTCCAACAATTAGGGAAGGTGGACAAGAGTGATCCTCATATTATATGCTATTGTTTATTTATAAATTATGGTATCTGTGTTACATTGGAAGTCATTATCAGGTCATGGTATGTTGCACCTGACCACTACCACATTCTCTTTGAAGTTATGTCGAGTGTTGTAAACAGATCATGTGTAGCTTGTAAAGAACATATTGAATTAATTAGATGTTTTATAAAATCGTGCTTTAACATAAGTTTGTTGTGAGTTGAAACGTCAATATATATTATCAAAACTAGCAGAGGTCATAAAGTTCCATGCACCTAAATGGTCGTTCAATTTGATGAAAGTTATAGATCACTTTGTCACAGCTGCCCGAGCAAAACTTTTCCTCATAGCATACTGTATGGCGTATACCCGTCTTCATAGGACGTTAAACCACATTTCGTTTCATTTCTCATACACATGCCAACAACACCTCTCTAACAGGGAAGATCAACATCTCTCTTTAGCTATATGAATTACTTAAATGAGAAAGCGGAGAGAATGTTGGAAGAAAATATTGAAATCCATCGATGATAAATATAGTTACCTCCCTTTAACTGACACGGTATTATGTAGTATGACGTATAAACCCGAGTCTCGTTTATTTATGTTCCATCCGGGCCATCCGTACGGCTTGGCGTCGAGGCGTCATTTACTTACAAGTAATATCTGTGACAGGGCCCTCCGGGGCCTAGGATAAGTAACGCGGCATAACTCAGCAATTACATAGGCGTAGGTACAATATCACTTACTGTCATACAGCCGAGGCTAGATGTAGGTTCCGGAATCTGCCGAGGTTTGCCGAGTGCTCTCGGTATGTCCCAGCCCACCCCCACACCCCCTGCTGACAAGGGGAAACCCCACCTGATAATCCCCAAGGATTCTCTTGGACGACACAAATAGAGTGAACCTGGGATATCGTGGTTATCGTACCAGCTCCTTATTAAGCCATCGCGGTTCTGTCGAATAACAAGACACCGGGCCTGATTTAAAAGGACAATTTGCTCCCCGGAATGCGATATTTAATTTATTCAGGTAGCCCTATATTCTTATTATTTCATGTCATTCCATTTACATTATTACTCTCCAATCAAAATGTGTTTAATAGATAACCAGTCGCTCAATGGCAATATGTGGTTCGTTCGTTTCAGGAGTTTAACGTCCACTTCCACCGGGGGCAATCAATATGTGGCGATGGAATGTAAAGTTAACACTTACCAAAATGAGGCAATGAATTGCGCCATGTGGTACGGAACCACGCTGGTTCACTAAACGGAGGTTCCGTGTTCGATAGCGATTTTGGCCGAAAAATTCCTAGGAGTTATGAAGCCAGGTATCCCCTTTGGCAAGGGAGAGAGTATAGTCCGTGTATAATGTTGGTTAGCATGAAACAGAACCCTTGACAGTTGAGAGGATAATCCGCGGTCACGTGTACACATTGGGTTCATGTAAAAGAAGCCTTGACAGTTGGGAGGATAAGCCGGGGTCACGTGTACACAGTGGGTTCCCTTAAAGAACACTGCGTGATATAATATGTCCGCCTTGATTAATCCGATCGGTACAGAACAATGTAACGTTAAAACCTATGTTATTTTCATTACATAATCGTGTGGGCCAATTCCACATTTCCGAAATGAGTTACCTCCCTTTTAACACTATTCTATGCAATTCAGAGGCACAATTTGAACCGCGAAACCCAGCATACGATCATACACAAAAAATATACATTAACAAATAACATAGGCCTAGAATTATGTATTACAAATAATAACCATTAACAAATAAGATAAAACATGATATATAGCTTTACAAATCGTTTAACACAGGTCCGTTTTACTCAGTTGAAGATGACCATCTTGCTATTTATATCCCTATTCAAGGGTTTCAAGGTGAAGATAGGGAACGACTATTTGACTGTCACTTGATGTAAGTAAATAATGAACATGACTCAGCCTCGGCCCCTTTTTAAATCAGTTTACCCTATCTGGCGTGATAATGAACACGCATATAGCATGATCATGAGTTGGCTTTTTTTAGAGATATTTATATTATGATTAACTATACAAAACGGGATATCGCAATATTAAATTCAAATTGGGCAATTCATACGGTCGGTACCTTTGGTCGATCTTCCATTAAATGGTCCAAGTTCCCTGTGAAATTAATTTACCTTATCCTTCGTGATAATGATCACATAAATTATATGTTTCATAATCGTGAGTTTGTGTTTTTAGAAAAATTAATGAAATGGGGTTTAACGTCCTGCTGTTCTGCCTGGCTGAACTAATGAAAATTGGCATGCGCCATACAGTGTACTATGAGGGAAATTTTGCCGGTCTACTCTTATTTCGAATTCCTAATGTTAAAGTTCCAATAGCATATTTTTAGGTTATATTTTTAAAATGTATTAAAATAAAGCCCTAAAATAGATTGTACCTATAAACAGTCCTACCTTGTTAAAGAATAATCCTATTAATCCTATAATTCACTATTGCCAGTTGAGAAATTGGCACAAATATCATTTTCAACTTCAAATTCAAACGTTTGAAGATGGCCGTCCATGGAGAGGAATGGGAAAACAAGGGAGGTAATTGAGTTACTATCTCCTCAATAAGCCTGTCTCAACCATTTTAACCCCCATGAAATTTTGCCCATGATCGTATAATATTGAGTTGACAACATTTTGAGCAAAAGAAATAGAAATAATTATGTTTTGACTTTATTAGAAAATATGCTATTGGAACTTTAAGGGTTCCTTTGCGTACAAGCCAATGGAATGTGGAACTTCGGTTTTTCGTCATGTCCAAACGACTATACATGCTGGCCCTTAGCAGGCCCCTCCGTCCAACACTACAAACAAAATATTTGTAAGTTTTAACTACTGGTATAGGCGGATGTTGATTTTAATTGTAAGTTGCAATATTTATATTAATTTATAAAAAAACAATACCCACGCCCTCTCCTTACACGTTTAAATCTCTCTGACATGGCCAATCGCATACCCCTCCCCCCAGTCCTACGCCTTACACTAACGCCAACACACAATCTTAACTCTTTTACATCTCGTGGCCTTGCGTAAATATGCATTTGACCTTGTCAAATAGATCTAGCCGTCCTTGCATGAGTAAAAACATGCAATCTGTTTCACAGAGAATTACTTACGAATTATCTCTGTCACAGATGACTGTCTACAATACGTGCATTGACTTCACGTGGCGCTAAACGGCTCGTGCATTGTTTACATAACACCTAACTGCTTCGGGCAAAATGATGCATTTTACTCATTTTAATAACCGTAACCATAATTTACACTAAATAGGAAATATTTTTTAACTATGAATACTTCAAACGTCTTTATTTATTTTTCTTATACTTCAAAAAAATGTTTGAGAATTTAATTTGTCGGAGTAAAAAAGTTAATATGCCGAACTCATTAAAGCCCCAATAACACTCTTGTTGTAACTGAAAAATATGTCCCAATCTTCATTCTGGTCAACAAATCGTATTATTTTAGAATATTCCAATTAAATGATGATATAAATTTCATCTTAACACACCTATTTTGAAAAATTGGAAAAATTCAACCAATTGATTTGAAAAGTCTAACGTAAACCTTTTCAAATGTGACTTGGATTTTAAAATATTTTCGAACCCTCTGGACAAGTAAAATAGGTTGTAATGGATAATTTACACAACAGGTAGGACACTTAAAAATCTAGTACTTAGAATAAGGGTATTATTTATTTTCTGGAGCTACCAAGCCAGCAAGAATGTTATTGTCCCTTTAGGTCTCGTCGATGTCATGCTAATCAGTGTTTGTAGCGGCCAAGCGAATATTCACTGCGGGATCAGTTTGAAAAACATCATCTACAAACTCCGCCTCATCAGCCCAGTCGGTGCAGGAAAGCAGAACGTAAAACCCCAATTCATTTCATCTACAAACTGTCTGAAAATTAGAAATCTTAGCAATTCTTATATATAACGCTTGACAACTATAATTAATAAAAGAAAATCAAAATATAAATAAAATGTATACAATAGGAGCAGCGAACGGCAGAGCCATCACTATGGTTGAAATTGCATATTGGATAGTTCACGTAGAGAAGTCATGACATTATAAATGTGCACTCGGTATCCATTAAAAACTGTATTCGATAAAAAAAAAAATCGAAAATGAACAAATATACTATTATTGTAAACAGAAGAGGCGTGACTAACTCCTGACATTAAAGCTGTTTAATTAAAGTTGTGGTGACATTTATAGTCTGATACTAACATTCACTCTTTTTGAATTGTTTTGTTTGTGGTCTCTGAGTACGATGCCTTGTCCATATATTTGTTTTTGGGTAAAATTGTGTGTGGTGCAGTCCCCCTTATACAATATACAATAGACAACAATGAAATGGGTTTAACGTCCTACTGTTATTCTTCGAACTGGGCTAATGAAGCCGGGCATACGCCATACAGTGTGTTATGAGGGGAAATTTTGCCTGGACAGCGATACTACGGCCTACTCTTATATCAAATTCCAACTGTCAAGAGATCTTTCACGAGAACGCCTATGTAGACACAGGGCTCAATTTTTCGTACGATCCGAATGACTAGACATCTGTCACTGACAAGAGGGAACCACGCCAGAAAATCCTGATGAACTTTCTCGGCCAATGTAGTGATCGAAGACCCAACCTCGAGGCTAGCAAGCCAGCGTCTTACCCACAATAGACAACATTTTAGGATCTATATCATGAATATACAGTATTATACACATTGTGAGGTACGTGGAATATGGGGACAAAATAGTTGGAAAAATGCGAGTAAAAGAGGGAAACACTCGGATAGAGAAGGTTACTTTAACAGATTAACAATGATCGTAATCCAACAACTACAGTTACCGTTACAAAACAACTACAGTTACCGTAATAAAACAACTACAGTTACAAAACAATCACAGTGGACGTTACAAAACAACTACAGTTAGCGTAATAAAACAACTATAGTTACAAAACAATCACAGTGAACGTTACAAAACAACTACAGTTACCGTTACAAAACAACTAAAGTTGCCGTAATAAAACAATCACAGTTAACGTTACAAAACAATTACACTTACCGTTACAAAACAACCACAGTTACTGTTACAAAGGCCATAAACAACACCTAGGGAGTGACGCTTCTCTTTGTAAGCTTGTCGATTATTTTGTTATAAACGTCAATATTGACAAGAATTAGCCAGACTTTAAGCCCTTAAGATTAGTTTATTTTGCATAAAAATAAAACTATTTTTGAATAATTGAAAATATTACGAAAGATTACGAAGTAAGGAGTAAGACAAACCCACTGCGTATAAATACATCAAATCTACTTTGTCATATCCATGTATGACGTATGATGGTAATCAATGCAAGTCACTGTTGTAGGTAAAGAGGTTAATTAGATAATTATGATAATAACCACGCACATGCCAGAATTCTCAAATTAACTTTATTAAAACGAAATGTATATACACGGAGACTACAAACAATTTACATTCATGTAAATGGCCTTCATGCTTCCTTAAATTATTTTTGTGTTTCATAAGATCTTATATATATATAAATAATTTTTGTATTTCGGTCGGATATCTCTTGTTCTTTCTAGAATATCCCTTATCTGTCATCAGTTCTCCACATAGTTTTGATGTTAAAATCCCCCCACCTCGCCCCAGCGTTTTGTTTATTTACGCATTAGTTCATTTATGCATTATTTCATGCATTAGTTTAGTTATTTATGTATTAATTCATATATTAATTCATGTGTTAATTCATGTATTAATTCATTTATTAGTTCATGTATTAGTTCACTTATTTATTAATTCATTTTTTAGTTCATTTTTATTCATATATTAATTCAATTATTTATGTATTAGTTTACTTATTCTTGTATTAGTTCATTTATGCATTAGTTCACTTATTGATTGAGTTGTTTATTTATTATTAATTCATGTATTAGTTCATTTATTTATGTGTTATTTTATTTATCCATGCATTAATTTACTTATTCATGTATTAGTTTATTTATTCATCTATTCGTTCGTGTAAGCGTGTATTAGTTCTTCTATTTATGTAGTAGTTCATTTATTCATGTATTAAATCGTTCATTGGTTTGTAGTATTCATTGAGTAATTATCAATCTTTGTTTATTTATCCGGCTGTTGGTTTATTCAGATATTGTCTTATTCATCTGTTGCTTTGTTTTATGTCCACTAATTATTCATTTGTTTATGAAACATGTTTGTCTGTAAAGTCAGCTGTTTCTTAAACTGATAATTGTATTTATCTATGTGTGTATATGTTTTTATTTTATGATCAGTAGTGGAATACCGCGTTTTATCAGTGAAATAAAAGTGTAAATAGAACATTTGTCGTTTTGTCGTGAATAACATATTTTATTTCATCTCTAGGCAAGAAAACGTTTATATTTTCACCCATGCTACGCATTCGTGAAAATATAAGTTTTCTTGCTTCTCGATGAAATAAAATATGTTATTCACTCTAAAACGACAAATATCCTCTATATATGTTTGTTTTCAATTGTTTATCTGTTTGTTTCCTTTGTACATGTTTGTTTGTTTATCTGTTTTCCATTGTTTATCTGTTTGTTTACTTTATTTGTTTCCTTTGTTTATCTGTTTGTTTTCCTTTGTTTATTTGTTTGTTTTCCTTAGTTTATCTGTTTGCTTACCATTACTGATTTGTTTACCTATTTTATTTATTTATTTATTTATTCATGTTTATTTTATCCATTTCATTTGTTTCCTTTACGTGGATAAAACTTGTAAATAAATAAATAATACAGCACATAAAATATAAACTGTGATCAAACAACACATCCAAAGCCTATAAAAGCGGAGAATAATAAAATATAGATCACAGGTAGACCATTTATTCAATGATGAAGGATTCATGCATATTTCATCGCAAATTATTGCTTCCGTCATCCGAACCTTCCTAGGGATTTTTCCGTGACGACGCCATTTGTCAGTGGTGCTGGACAGAGGGTCTGTTGGCAAGAAACAGCGTTTAGTAGTTCTCGGCACAGTGGTGGAGGGGGGGGGGCCTGGTGGCATCCACCGGAAAAATTCGAAAACAAAAAGCCCGGAAATGCCATTTCCAGTGATCTGAGACATTTGCCCTTGAATAGGTCTGTACATGCATTACCTCATGCAAAATATTTATTATACCGAGGGAATCAAAGCGAATCCTCCTCCCGTCGCCACCCTCTCCCACGTCACCGACAGGGTATTTCCCAGATATGCAAACAATCACAATCACGGGTCATTCGGCAAAGGACGGCATATTCCAACTCTGTCAATTTCATGGATTACCAACGGCGTTGCCCATGACGACTCCCTTGAAGAATGTTTTGTCATACACAGATTTCAAAGATTTTCTGTGGACAAGGACATTCTACAACACACTCTTCGAACGACGCAATCGTGAGAACGTCTTTATAAAACAGGCAGGTTTTCCTAATAAGTAACCCGGTGCCGCATCGTAGGTACACATCACTTACCATCATACAGCCGAGACTAGATGTGGGGTACCGGAATCTGCCGAGGTTTGCCGTGTGAATCACGAGTATGTAGGCCTACTGGTGTAGGTGGATCACGCATGCTCAAATCAATAAACATATTAATTAGAGATCAATAGATCTAGTAAATTATCGATTACTTCTGTGGTGACTGGACTTTAAATGTATAAATAATGGATAATTCATGGTCTTTAAAAGCTCTTTAGAAAATAGTCGAAAACGACCAGCTTGATACTTTTGATATTGATAAACTTAATAACCAACGGAAGCATTTTGGAATATCGGCCAATTATGTTCATTTTAGATATTGAGAGAGGGGGGGGGGGGTCTTCCACTCGACACAAACCAGGTCATTTCGGGACTAACATATGGTTCAATTTTAATTCAATAATTTGATTGCGGATAGGGGTATTTAGCAGTGGGAGGAAACCGGGGAACCCAGAGCAAACCCACCAGGTTGAACAGGCGACCGTACACCTTGCCATGTACAACCAGGCATTCGAGACCACGCCAGTAGACTTAATACTAACCATTCGGACATCCAAAAAAAACACCCCACCCCACCCCCAGCGAATACCACGTTAGATCGTTAACTTGGAGGTCCTGTGTTTACCAGGATATTTCCGGCGAGGTTCCCCCTTGTCGGTGGTGCTGGGCGGATGGCCAGGCAATTGGCATAGTATTGCCTTCCGGATGGGACGAAAAATTAAGGTCCCGTGTGCACAATGACATGCACGTAAAAGATCCCTCAGTTGGAATTCAATACAGGAGTAGGCCGCAGGGCCGCTGTCGGGCAAAATTTCCCCTCATTGTGCACTGTATGGGATATGCCCGTCTTTATTACTTCAGAACAGTAATTCGTTAAATGCCATTCATCCATTCATTCTATCATTTTCATGTATATAACGAAAGTATGCTTTGGTCGGCCTATCCTTTTTAAAAGGCAATAAATAACAAGTCCTTTTTATGAATGGCATGTACAATGTCTTTGCTATGTTATTAGATATGACATGTATTCACTTAGAAAACAGTCAAATTGACATTTTAAAAATACGGGATTTAAAAACTGCATATAATGTGATGTAATTAGACAGTGTGTTTATGCACTTGATGTCAAAAAATGTGACGCGTCGGTGAACTTGCATTATGGAAACTTTTGAAGGTGAATAATAAGGATGGGTCGCCGTTATTAGGAAATATCTTAAAGGGTAAAGACTTGGATGATTATTAAAGATACATCCCTACGAAAGTATTTACTGGGTGGTTATTTCCAATAGAAATTAAATTAAATTGGTTTTAACGTCCTACTGTTCTGCTCCGAACTGGGCTAATGAAGATGGCATACGCCATACATAGTGTGCTATGAGGGACGTTTTGCCCGGACATCGGCTCTACGGCATACTCTTATATCGAATTTCAACTACCAAGGGATATTTTACGCGCACGCCAATTTGTACACAGGATCTCGGATTTTCGTCCCATCCAAACGACTAGACATTATTTCAATTAAATGTATAGCGAATTTGGTATACATGGAAAATATAGACACAAAATCTTACTAGGAAAATATTGGATTACACTTGAAAAACACCCGTGGGGTAACCACTGGGCAAAAAATGTCAAAGTATCACTAACTGGCAACCCGATTCTTAATCAGTTTAAAATTGTTCTCGATGACAAGAATTTCGACTGGATACCCCAAGCCACTCGACAACAATATGAATTTCGTTCCGGCGGCCATGATTACATTATTTTATTATTATATCGTTCAAAAAAAATTATGATCGATCGAGGCAATTTGACGTGTTAGTTATTGCCATGGCTAAGTTATTAACCCGAAGCAGTATCATGCCCTGCGTAACCCTTATCGCACTTCAAAATAACTTTTTATTACGATTTCATATTTTTAACAAGTAACACCATAGAATAAAATTACATATAGCTAATGTTTTATTGTCGTAAACCATGGCAGTGCTATAACCTATTCTACAAATTGCTCAGCAACGTTGTGCCGGGACTGTGACAGTAATCAGGGGCGGATCCAGGATTTTCAGAAAGAGGGGTGTGCTGCACCAGCTTGGGAGTGCGAAGCCCGGAACCGTGATTTCTGAGTGTAAAAAATGCCCACAAGGACTAATTTCGTACTAGTACTGTAAATTACGATTTCCAACCTAAACTATTTTCGTTCTCCTTTCTCGCGAGAATATATGGAGCTAAAAATTGTTCGACACCTCAAAGAATAGAGGGGGAGTGCGCCGGGTGCGCTCCCACTGGATCCGCGCCTGGTAATAAGTCAGTTATGTTTTCTTAATGGCGGTTATCTGATAGGTCGTTTTTGTTTTCTTTGTTACGTAATTCATACGTCACTGATTTTAGGGGTTGTATCATGCTTGCATTAATTACAGTCCGGGGGTACCGTGATAAACTTGTTTTGGTGACGAGATAAGGAAACATGTATTTGACCCAAGAAGGTCGCATATATAGAGGGTGTTGTCAATAACAGGGGTTCTGATTGGTCCACTTGGCATACCTAGCCGATAACGGGGCTGTTCTATTATCTCGTCTCACGCCTCAGGAAGAACATAAGTTTATCTATGTATTTTTAATGCGTGTACGATACACCTACAAGTATACTCGTGTTGTATGATATAGATCACACCATGTTACTATAGCGACGACCATGAATGAAAAACGTCACCAGGTCATAGTCGTTGTTAACCAGTTGCACCAATTAGTAGTTAGTTTGTACTGGATACTCTAGTGTGAGAACTTAGGCAATACATTAACCCAATATAAATATTAACGTAGTGACGTACTATGAGTATATAGTATATTTTAGGAACGCCTCTTGTGGGCGAATTGCCGTTACGTGCTCAAAAGTTTGACATATCACATTTATAGACCCGTTGGGATTGTAATGATACCGATCGTAATAAAATACCTTCTGGTGAGTATGTCACGTTAAAACTTGAAAAGAAATCGAAATACCTTATGTTTTTAATAAAAAAAAAAACCCAATAAATCCAACGAATGGAAGATTATGTTCACGCTTTATAAGACTTTTTTCATCAGCCGTATGTCATAATATGGCAATCGAAGGCATATCGGCCTACGTGGTCGGATGTCATCTTACAGAGTAGTGTAATGTAACCATGTATGTACAGAGTTATATAATATAACAATGTAATTATAGAGTAATGTAATACAGCAGTCTAATGTAACAACGTATTCATAGAGTAATGTAATGTTACAATGTATCTATAGAGTTGTGTAATGTAACAATGTATCTATAGGGAGAGCGAAATGGGGTTTAAGGCCCACTCGACACAAACTAGGTCATTTCGGGGATGTAAAGTGAACAGAAACGAAATGTGGTTTAACGTCCTATGGTGCTGCCCAGACCGGGTTAAAATCAGTTAAGGTTATGGTCAGTATTCCCCAAAATACCCATTTATATAATGCGGCCATTAGTGGATTCCGGGAATTCCCGAACTTTTCCATCCGGCCTATAATTAGTATCCCCAATTCTGTTAGCTGAGAGGAAGAAAATTCAGGATATAATAATAAAGGGAAGAAATATGGCGAAGAAATTTTAAGTCAACATCTTACTCACCACGGCTTTCAACTGTATTTATGATATCATTATTTTATTAAAGTGGCGATACAATACAATTAGTGTAAACAAATTTCCTTTTAATTTTTCTAGTATGTCTGGAGGGAGGGGAGGGGTGGGGCTGTGATACAGAATTGGAGGAAACCTGGAGACAACACACGGCTAGGGAGCCGACCCAAATCGGGTACAACTGTGGGATCCAAACCACACAACTTATGATCTAAAGGATAGGCGTTCGACAACTCCCCCCACCACCACCACACACAGCAGGACACTCTGCTGGAGGTCTTTTAAAGGCGCTCTCAATTCTAAGCGGCCAAATCGGGTACAACTGTGGGATCCAAACCACACAACTTATGATCTAAAGGATAGGCGTTCGACAACTCCCCCCCCCACCACCACACACAGCAGGAAACTCTGCTGGAGGTCTTTTATAGGCGCTCTCAATTCTAAGCGGCACTCGAAATCACACTAAAAGATATACACATTCATGGGGTTACGAATGGATCGCTGTAACAGCTGTTCGAATTACATCTAGAGGCAATCCCATACCGTTCGATCAGTCATCACCGAGATTGGCTTCCAGTCAATATACTATTATAATTCCTCACGATAACCCAAATCAATATATATCTTATTTATTTTAACTAACAATTTTGTCTGTCGACTTGAATCAGATTTAACTGAGATAAAATCCAAATTTTAGTAATTTAATTGGATAAAATTAGATTGATTTTAGTGTTCAGCCAATCAAAATTGAAATATCAACTTAAATTTGAATTTTATCTTTACTTTCGAGAAACAGGGCCCAGAAGTATTTATGGTTGACGGGCACGAAATGACCAAGAGGAAACAAATACGTAGTTTTGAAAGAGCCCCTATTTTCTTCAGCCACCATGTGCATTTCATAAATAATCAACCAAAACATTCAACAAAATGGTCGAATGGAATTTAAACGAAACGAACAGTTCAACCGTTAAACAGACATTATTATCTTAAATATACATTATGCAAGAGCTAAATCTGCCAATTGCAGGTCTTTCTTTAGGCCTGAAATGTGATCTATAATATTTATTAGACATTAATTAACTTATCCAGACCATAATTAACTCTTGATGCAATCGCTAGTCTGCAATATTTACTGGATTAGGATCCCATTTGCTGCTCAACTTTCATTCATGATTTAATCATGAAATAGATAATCGAGACTATGTTTTTCATCGTTCCGACTTTAGTAATACCATGCTAAAATATCGGTTCAGAGTGGATCAATTTGACTGAAATTTTCAACAAATTCCCATTACATTAAATAGTTTATAACTATTAGAGTAAGAACTGCCAGCTATTTATCTAATCTCCCATTATATATCTTTAAGTTGGAGAATGATGATTTATATCTAGCATAAAATTGGTGGTTACGTGCACCAACCGGGCGGGATACAGAAGATGGGTATATACCGTGCTGTATTCTATTCGTCGAATTGCAACTGAAACAAACTATGTCATTTTGGGACTAACATATGGTTTAATTCTATTTCAATAATTCGCTTGCGCGTAGGGGTCTTTAGCAGTGGGAGGAAACCCCCCTTGTAAAATGTATTTATAGCTGCAATATAAAAACGTTATAAAAACTACTGATATTAAATATGACGAGGAAAATCAATAAATATGGACATTACGAATGTGCCATTTGTGAATCATTTCAGGTCTTATCAACATATTTATTTATTGACGGCATTGGTATTGCAAGTTGAATCTAGGTACCCCGCCCATTTTTGGGGAAAGTAGGTAACCTCGTAATATATTTTTTTTTCAAAAATAATTTTAAAAAATTTGGCCAAGATAAATATGTTCTTTTTAAATTGTTTTCAATATACCTCAGAGGCAGTTCCGTGCTTTGGTTCAAAATAGCATATAAGGGATATTTACTGCTGGGGGGGGGGGGTAGCGAGGAGATTTTTACCAATGGGATTTTTACTGGGGAGATTTTGCCGGGGAGATTTTTACTCGGGGGGGATTAATACCGTATACCTTGCATGGGACACCACGAACTGGAATGCCATGGGGTTTAACGTCATGAATAAGGAAAACTTTGCCCAGACAGCGGCTCTACGGTTTACTCTTATTTCGAATCTTAACTGTCAAGGATTCTTTTACGTACACGTCAACATGTTCATGGGACATCCGTTTATATGATTAAATGAACACTAAAAAATATATTATTTCGAATTCGACATGAGTATACATGTATACGATACTAATATATTTGATCTGAAAATAAGCCGAAGTTCATATAATTTCATCCTCATTTATTTGTTTCATATAATTGACATTTCAAAACATTTACAATTATTATTTCGCCACACACGGTTACATTGTTTGCATTAAATGCGAATAATTTAATACCTAAGTTTACATTCTCCAAATTATAATGAAGATAGGGCAATGTGCTAGCAGTTAAAATATAGTGAATATTTAGCAATGTACTATCAGATAAAATATAAAGAATGTTTAGCAAGGTGCTCTCAGTCCGGGGCGGATTGGGGCCGGGAACCGCCCCGGGCTCCCGTGTCGGAGCGGCCCCTTTTACTGACCGCTGATCCCGGACTCGGGTGGGGGGGCGTTGTCTGTCCCCCTGGAAATGTTTGAAAAATGAACCTCAAATTTTGACCGGCCACATACAACATGATCATCATCGCTCCATGGCCGGTTCAGTACCCCTCCCCCATATAATATTCAGCAGAAAAAAGGTTTTTTTTTAGACGAGCTGGGCAAAAAATTTTTTTTTCCTTTTTGTCCGACCGGCCCTTCGAGCGATCGTCCGACCGCCCGATCGCCCGATCGCCCAATCCGCCCCTGCTCTCAGTTAAAATATAGTAACTATTTAGCAATGTAGTTAAAACAGTGAATATTTAGCAATGTAAGGCAAGGTACTATCAGTTGAAATTTTATGAATAATATGTACATGCGTTATAGTTAATATTTCCTAATTTGACCATAAATTAGAATTAAATGGACATTTTGCTATGTGACCATAATTAATTTGCAATGAATATATTTTCAGGCGCGGATCCAGAGGGGGGCGCACCCGACACACGCCCCCTCTGTTTTTTGAGGTGGCGAACAATTTTTAGCTCCATATATTCTCGCGAGAAAATAGTTTAGGTTGGAAATCGTAATTTACAGTACTAGTATAAAATTAGTCCTTGTGGGGCATTTTTTACACTCAAAGATCACGGTTCCGGGCTTCGCACTCCCAAGTTTGTGCAGCACGCCCCTTCTATCTGAAAATCCTGGATCCGCCCCTGATTTTGTAATGTGACACTGACAGAAGATAAAAACATTATGAATATTACGTATATTGACATTTATCGTCACAGTATGATAAATATTTCGTAATGTGCTACTGAATTAAATTATAGTTGGTTTATATTTTTCGTAATGAATATTCCGTAATAAATTCTTAAGTTGAATTGTATTGCAAGGGTGTTTTACATAGGCTACGTCTGTTTCTCGGACCCATTCAGATATACAGAACGGGTGTACTGTTTAAATAAAATATTTTGTAATGAATATTTGTCAGTGCGACCATAATGTGAATGTAATGAATATTCCATATTTGGTCATAGTGTAGGGGTCATAAATATTTCGTAATTTGGCAATAGATTAAACTGTTATGAATATTATACATTATAATAACTTGTTCCCGAATTAAATTATTGTTGTTATTGTTTTGATATTTTTTTTTTTCATAATATATATTTCGTTTGATCATAATGTAAATGTAATGAAAATTTTGTAATGTGGTCGCAATTTAATCATAAAATGAATATTTCGTAATAATGCGACCATAATGTGAGTGTAATGAATCTTCCACAATGCGAATATAATGTGAATGTATAATGAACATTTTTTTAATGTGGTCGTAATTTAATCTATTTGGTGATATGTGTTTCTAAATGTGACGTGGGGGGGGGGCAAATGGTTAGCGTGCGCGCGCTGTATCATACGGCCTGTCATTGAGTCAACTGGTGTGGTTTCGAATCCCTGGTTGTACGTGGCAAGGAGTAGGGTCGCCTGTCCAGCCTCGTGGGTTTTCTCCGGTTTCCTCCCACTGCTAAAGACCCCTACGCGCAAGCGAATTATTGAAATAAAATTAAACCGTATGTTTGTCACGAAATGACCTAGTTTGTGTCGAGTGGACGTTAATTTCACTAGTATATAAATATAAGAGTAAATAATTTATAATACCGATAAGGGCATCAATAGCGCTCCATTTCTCTATATATAATTTATGATATACCACAGTAAATAACTAGAGTAAGATAAGTAAATACTAGTATATCATGTTTCACCTATATAGACCAAAGCTGTACAATTCATTTAATACTTTCTTTGTTTGTACTACATACAATAGACTAGAGCTATGCTATTCATTTAATACGTTTTTTGTTTGTACTACATGCAATAGCGCTAGAATATTCTTAACAAATTGTTGTTCTTTGTGCTTGACGCCCGTTTCCACTGAAGGTGATGTTACAGACAACTTGTCTCATCTACCTCCTGTTGGAGGAAACCGAGTACCCATAAGATTAAGAAGGCGCCCCTGTCTCCAAGAGGGATCGAAATCACAACCGCAAGCCAGAGGTGACCCATACCCCGCGCAGTGTTGCGTTTGATTAGAGGTAATCCAACTACACACTGCTATTATGAGTGGATATTGTTGTTTTAAATTTCGATTTGTCAGTAGCCCGTCTACCAACCAATCACTAGCTGCCAATATTGGACTAAATATGTTTACATAACGTTACGTCATGACTCACGATTTTATTATGCCTAATTAAACCGTGCATAGCAGAATACTGCATTAAAACTAATTGCGTGACAAACGAGGCTATCAAGTCGAATGAAATGTAAACAATACTGTTTGGAAACGAACATACTTTCACCGTTTTGAATACCTTAAATCACTGTCCAAAGTTTTAGGGAAGACCCAGATTAAACGAAGGACTGTCATGTTGCTGTACTTAAGTAATAGCTTTCGTTGAACGGAAAGAATAGACACACTCACGCATAAGTTCAAGAAACAGACGCTATTCCAGCAATAGTCAGAGAGGGATTTCTCGGGCCATTGCTTCAGGAATATGGAGGTGACCGGCCAGTTACAGTTCGAAGCGCGGATCGTTAGACCACTAGGCCACCTCACGCCCCCATCTTAAGAAACTAGTGCTTGTATATTTTTTATATAGTCTGAGTGATTTTACAATATCCCTTGACTATTTAGCCACGAGACAAAGGGTAAATAATAACTGTAAGGGCATGGAATAACATACGAACAAAGTTAGTATTTAGCATTAATTTTCCCCACCCCCACCAAACCACACACGCAACAGAACACGCGTGCCCAGTTAAAATGGATAGGTTCAAAGTGTAATCGATTGGGTCGGACGAAACCGAGGTCCCTTGAACACATTGACGTGCAAGTAAAAGAATCTTTGATCGTTGAACTTCGAAATAAGAACATGCCTAAGCGCCACTATCCGGAGACAATCTTTACCTATTAACAAACTGTACGGCGTTTGTCCGTCTTCATTATGCCCCATCACACCGGGGTGGCGTGCTTACTGCGCTGCTTGGACCGTAATGCACAAAATCGGGAGAAAGTGTCCCAAAAAATCACAAACTTGAAAAAAGTCAAGTTCTCACAGCTTTCCAGGTCAGATCGCAGAACCTCGGGGTTGGTTTTGAGCTTACGAGTAAGGACACCACCCAGGTCTGACGGGAGTATTAGCTTAGTCGGTGCCAAAACGTACAATAAAAGGACGTTAAACCCCAGTTCATTTCTTAAGTTAGAATTACCCCATCAAGCCGGTTTGTGAAATTAGTATGGAGTTGCGGAAATAGAACATGTTCGATTTGATACTAGTAATTCGGCGATCGCCTTTCATGTTACCGTTGAAAAGTGATATAGGTTCAGATAAGTCACAGGTGTCACGTATCGATTGGTTGTGTTGAGAAAATTTATTGTAGAAATCGCCCACATTCACCAGCTGTCATTTTTGGAATTGCCAAGAAATGTTATTTTTATTAGACTAAGCCCTGTGAAAGAAATATAGTATGGCAATAACTTGTTATTATCCATGAAATAAATCAATACAAGTCCTTGTGATTTAGATACATACTGATAATAACTTGCTTATATTTCTCCATTATGAACAAAACCTTACTTATTGTATTATAGTGTTAAGATACTTTATGGGAGATTAGATAAAGAGCTGGCAGTTCCCACTATAATAGTGAAAAACTAGCCAATGTAAAGCTATTTGCTGAAAATTTCAGTCAAATTGAGCCACTATCTTAGAACTAAGCGAATGAAAGTTCCGCTTAGCCTCGGTCATCATTATTAAAGTCGGTAAGACAAAACTAGTAGTCTCGATTATCCAGTTTTATCGGTAAATCACGAAGGAAAATATTTCAGCGAATCGAACTACAATCCAACAAAAATCTCATGCTAGCCTCGACATCGAGAGTTGATTATGGCCTGAATAAGTTAATTAATGTCTAATTATTAGTTTTATAAAGAAAGACCTACATTGGGAAGATTTTGCTCTTGCATAATGCATGTTTAATAAATTAGGTAACATTTCAGGCCTAAAGAAATAAAAAGAAATGACAGATTTAGCTCTTGTATAATGTATGTTTAACATAAATATATAAATAAACAGGAAAAGTAAATAATAATTATACTCATAATATATGAAAAAAAACCTTCAAGAAATATGTTGATACCTTCGGTCAACCGTCGATTTTGGTGACACTTTCGGTCAGTCGTAGATTTTAGTACATTTGGGTGTGTTTTGGCACCGTATATTTCATTTAAAAACAATTTGATGACCCGTAATAAATAACTTATTGGATCTCAGACTATTGTGTTATGTTTGTTTACAGCCGAGCCTCGTATCTGAAAATTATTACACCCTACGGGCCGCTTATTGAATTGATCAAGATCTTTAATGCAGATCAACGGATTAACTGTAATAGGCTGATCGACAAATCCTTTATAAATCGAATGTGATACGTATAGGCCTATTGTAGTCTGCCTGTATATGAAATGGCGGGAAGTTCGTATACCTTTCATACATGAATAAAGCCGAACAAAGTGTTTGGATTCCCGCCAAATAACCTAATTATCGTCGTTCAAAACATTGGTAACCTTTCTAGGGGTTATGGTGACCCCGATCGTAAATGACCTTGTGTGCGTCATAATATTATGTTTATAGTTTTCATAGTAAGGTCGTAAAGGGTCACGGTTATAGTTAAGGTAGTGACGATGGAGAGAAAAGAATTTTGGATTAACGTCCACTCGACACAGACCAAGTTTCAGGATTAACGTAGGGTTCAATTTTATTTCAATAACTCGCTTGCGCATAGATGTTTCTAGAAGTGGGTGGGAAACCGGAAGACTCGGGAAAAATCCATGAGGTTTGATGGGCGACCCTACTCCTTGTCACGTAGCCTTACAAGTGTGGGATCGTAAAGTGTGGGAGAGAGAGAGAGAGTTTAACGTCCACTCGACACAAACTAGATCATTTTGGAAATAACATATGGTTCAATTTTATTTCAATAATTCGTTTGCGTGTATAGGGGTCTTTAGCAGTGGAAGGAGACCGGAGGACCCCGAGAAAACCCACAAGGTTGAACAGGCGACCCTACTCCTTGTCGCGTACAACTCAGGAATCGAAACCACGCCAGTTGACTCAAAGACAGACCTGCACGTGCTTAACCATTCGGCCACCCAACACTCCCGGGATCGGAAGAACGACATTTTATTCAATGACACGCCTTATGAACTAAATCTCACACGTCTTAGTTACGATAGCATTTACTTTGTCGATACCAGTGTATGTTGAAATGTATTTTCTGACACACTCTTTCATTTAGTTACCAATCTATTCGTCACGAGTGTAGGCCTACCTATTGTGTGTAATAAACAATGGGAAGTGGTACACACAATATATTACATTCGTTTGCCTTTCGCTAGATTTTTCGGCGCGGTTTCTCCTTGTCAGTGGTGCAGGAAGGCACAGTGGATCTAATTTTATATGGCAACACCGATCTTTCAGATGATACCAATTTTAACATATGTGTTAGCAAGCAGTTTTAAAGCTTTAATTATTAAAACTATGTTTTACATTATGTAAAATTTGTTCTATTTTCATAACCTTAAATGTAAATATAATATATATCTAAACATTACACTCCAACAAATGTCAACCTCGTGGGTGTTCTCCGGGCACTCCGGTTTCCGTCCACTGCTAAAGACCCCTATGCGCAAGCGAATTATTGAAATAAAATTAAACCATATGTTAGTCCCGAAATGACACCTAGTTTGTGTCGAGTGGACGTTAAACTCACTCTCTCTCTCTTTCTCTCTCTCATTCTCTCTCTCTCTCACACACCCACACCCACAAATGTCTGTATGTTTGTAACTCACTGTTTATACATATGTCCACCATGGTGAATTGTAAACATACGATTAAACTATTTTATATGTTTAGAGAGAACTTACATATGCCTTCGGCTGTTGTTCAATCCATTTCAGTTTATTGAATAAAATATTGTTTAAATTTAACTGTCTAATCGTTCGGGTGAGAGGAAAATCCAAGGTCCCTTGTACACAATGTCGTGCACCTAAAAGATCCCTTAACAGTTGGAATTCGATATAAGATTAGGCCATATAGCAAAATTTCCCCTAGTACTCTGTATGGCGTGTGCTCGTCTTCATGCCCTTTCGTTAAATCTGGCATTATTTAGGCGGGTTAGGTTTCAAAGAGCCCTTGGCAGTTGCAATTCGGCATGGAGTATATAGGCGAAAACACCGGTGTCCCGGCAAAATCCCCAAAATTGCTCGTCTTCGTTAGCCGCATTGGTGTAGAAAAGTAGGACGCTACAGAGCCGTTAAAAGCAGTGTTCTTTAGTTTAAATATTTACACCCACCATATCCGCCCCCCCCCCACACACACACACAGACCATCCCCCACCTTATTCCCCGTTATGAATTTCGTTACGATAAGCTTGCTTTAAACCCCATTTCATGTTAATTTGTTTTATGGAACATGTGCTTATTTGACATCTGGATGGAATCAGACCGAGCCTCGGTGTACCACATATAAATATATAGGTTACAAATACAATATGGGTATACAGTACGTAGGTAAATAAATAAAGGCCATTGGAAAGGTCATAGATTATGTTTCAACTATATAGGCTACAATAATTACATATTATGACATTAATAGGCTCGTACGAAACAATAATGAATTAATTCTATAATCCTGGCCAAGAATGTATTTACTTCTGCCAACAAGGTATCAATTATTACGGTTATTGATTTAGAGAGAGAGGAGGGGGTGGGGAGGGGGGGGGGGGTAATGTCCACTCGATATAAACTAGGTTATTTCAGGACTAACACATGATCCAACTTTATTTCAATAATTCCCTTGTGCGTATTGGTCTTTAGCAGTGAGAGGAAACCGGAGGACTCTGAGGAAACCCACGAGGTTGAGAAGGCACCTTATCTACAACCAAGGGATCGTCGAAATCACCAACGTAAACCAGAGGTGACTGGCCAGCTAGAACTGAAGGCGTGACACTCTGAACCACTCGGCAATCCCAACCCACCTTACGTGTGTAATTCAATGTAGGGGAACGTTGTCAGAGCAACCGAGTTTCTTCCTATCAGGGTGTGCATTCATCGACTTTAGTTTTCGCACCAACCGAACGACTAATGTTTTATGTCGCCATGCAGGTCACATTCAAAACGGACAACTCATTTCCTTGTAGATAATAGTAACGCGTCTAGTGTACCTGTACATTAATCTACTTATTTTTTTATTGCACTATCCGAAGAAATAATTCCAAACGGGCAATCAAATAAACCATTTGCGTGTCAATATCGTAAAGCCCTTAACTGATGTTTTTTTCTTTTTTGTTGTTTTTAGGGGGGGGGGGGGCTATAAATTAACATAATAATGTATCTATCTATATGCTTGTACCTACGTCGACTTCGTTTTCTTTATTGCACAATCCGAAGAGATAATCATTTTATGAATAACAGGTCACATAATCAGGCTATGATATCAAATAACTCACCTCTAATGTTTTGTTTCGTTTTTTGTTATGAATTAATATATAACAGGAATGTGTATATAGTATGGCGGTGATATGAGAATAAACGAAAAGGTCATCTATAGTTTCAATAATTGGTTTAAATATATATATCAGCTACACGAATGGAACAATTACCAGTACAGCTAGTGAGGTCAATGGGTATTTTCGTTTTATTAGTTCTGCTTTAGGTTTTAATTTTGGTCTGTCTATGTTTTGTTGAACAGTTGTCATGATGTGTCTAATAAGCGTCATGAAAGGTTTTGGATATCGTGTACATGTAAATGGGATGGGCTGAGAGTGGGGAGGGGGGCTAATGTGTGCGCTTTAGATCATAAGGTCTGCCATTGATATGGTTTTGAGCCAACCAAAGATTGTACGTGACAAGGTGTGGGGTCGCATGTCCAACCTGGTGGGGGGGGGCTGACTCAACCCGCCACAATTAAAGACTTCTACATACACGCGAATTCAATATTTTTTATTCAAATTAAAAACACTTCCTGGATCATACAATTTTTATAGTCGGTACTTTTCGTAACTGTTTGAATCAATTGCCAATGTCCAACGAATTGTTGAATGTCGAGAAATCCGGCATTCGGTGATCTGTTGTTATCGTAGGGTTGGTCATTGAGTCAACTGGCGTTGTTTCGATTCCCCGGTTGTACGTAATAAGGCGTAGGGTCGCCTGTCCAACCTCGTCCGTTTCCTCCAAGTGCTCCGGCCATTGCTAAAGACCCCTACGCGCATGCGAATTATTGATTTAGAATTGAATCATGTGTTAGTCCCGAAAATGACCGAGTGGATGTTAAATCCCATTTCCCCTCAGCGTTTAACGGTCACACTGCATCAGATGTTGCAATCCACGCCCACTCTGCATCTATTAATGCCTACTATTTCTATACCAACATTACATCGATCACACACGCAGTATATGGTCACGTGTTATCAGGAACAACCTCACCTGATGTAGAATGGCGTGATTGTAGTCTACACTAGAACACTGCAACCTTGATATAAGATTATGAGAATCGTGGTTAAAGTGATTTAGGGGGCACCAACTGCCACCTGATGATTCTCACGTAAAAATAAAGTTGTATTGCATCATCGTCAATATCATCTAGGCCTTCCAAATGTGTTGACGGTGTAATCTGAGATCTGGCCCACGGTCTCCGCGACCACCTGCACACACTGGCATAGATAGAGTTGTGTCCACCGGGGCGTTTGCCATGAAACATGCATAAATTGCCAAACACTAACCTGATTTTTCGTGGCAAAATAAAAATTGTACCAGGCTTCCTGAATCATTGTTCTACCCTGACAGAAAACACCGTTTTAAATGCATGCAGTAGAACAAAAGTGTTCACGCCCTTGCTTAAAGCGGGAATTTCATATTTTCTAAGAAAGTCAAACTATATTTATTTCTATGTCTTTTGCTTGTAGGTTGTCAACTCACTATTATACAATCATAGGCATTATTTTCCACACTTAAACATCTTTCACATCGGAAAAATAACACAAATACCTCCCTTGTTTTTGCATTCCCCCATGCAATAGCTATCTTCAAACGTTTGAATTTGAAGTTTAAAATGATATTTTGCCAATTTCTCAACTGGCAATAGTGAACTATAGGATTATTCTTTAAAAGGTAGGACTGTTTATAGATACCATCTATTTTAAGGCTTTATTATAATATATTTTAAATATATAACTTAAAAATATATAATTGCAGCTGTAACCCACACAAGAACCATATGAACAAGAATTGATCTATCCTTTTCAGGCTTAGTAATTTTCAGCCATCCCTCGTATTTCCGCAATCCTATATCCACAAGTATAATATATTTAGATCTGTCTGGTTGTGTTAAATTTATAACCAGTTCATTTATTCCGGCTACATGCCACATGAAATCAGGTCATTAATATATCCTTCCTTGATATGATATGATAAATAATTCACTGTAATCAAATTAGTATTCTCAATTTGCGGACTTTTTTCTCATGCATGCATTCCTCGAGATATGTCGGAAAAACTAACTCTATATATATATACATTTATGCACCCAATCTGATTGAAGTAACGGTCCTATTTCGTTTCGTTGTTTAAGGGTTCAAAATTTCGATTTACTTGTCTTTACTACACAAGGATCTGGAAGAGTTGTTATATTATCAGCGTTTTGGTTGATGCATGGACCTTATAATGTATTATAAGGTCCATGGTTGATGTGAAGGATTAGCCAATGAAAAGGTTTGTTACGGCGTATTCTTGGCGAGCCATGCACGGTACTGTGAGCAAACCACTAGAAACGTCAACATCACACTGATCAGCAGTAATAATTCGCTAGACAAATTAAATTCTAAAGTCGTTTGAATTATTTATAGGTAAAAAATATTTTATTTTTAGTGTAAATGGGTATTAAAATGAGTAAAAGGCGGCATTCTGGCCGAAGCAGTTACGTCTTATGTAAACAATGCACGCGCCACTGAGCCAATGATCGACGTCGCGTGATGTGATTGCACGTGTTGAAGACGGTCATCTTTTACAGAGATATTAGAAGACTTTCGCAATTCTCTGTGAAACAGATTGCGTCAAAAACCCTGGAAACTGGCAGTCGATTGCCATACGCAATACAGTATGCTATGAAAGACATTTTACCCGGACAGTGGGCTACGGCCTAGACCTACTCTTATTTCCGATGCTTTTATGTGTTATGGCGCCACGGCCATATGGACCAAGGGATGGACAGACAAAGGCGACGGTTATATGTGACCACGGCACGTTTAAAGGTGGGTGAGGGAGCCACAGAGTAAGACGTTGGCTCGCTAACCGGGAAGTTGATCCTAGCGTGGTTTGCCTTTGTCAATGGCGCGGGACTGAGGGCCTGACAAGGGATAACATATAGTCGTTCAGGTGGGACGAAAAGCCGAGGTCCCGTGTGCAAATTTGCCTGTATGAAAAAGATTCCTTGCAACTTGGAATTCGATGAGTAGCATATAGCGTCGCTGTGCGGGCAAAATTTCCCTAAAAGCACGCTGTATGACATATGCCCGTATTCATTAGCCCAGTCGGACCGGAACAGTAGGACGTTACATCCAATATCATTTCGTTAAAGAGAGAGGGGATAACATCCAAGCGACAAAACTAGGTGATTTAGGGACCCACACATGGTGTAATTTTATTTCAATAATTCGTTAAGCATAGAGGTCTTTAACAGTGGGAGGAAACCGGACGACCCGATGAAAACCCACGATGTTAGCCAGGCGATCCTACTCCTTGTCACGTACAACTTGGGAATCGAAACCTCACCATGCAGTTGACTCAATGACAGACCTTATGATACAGCGCGCAGGTGCTAACCACTCGGCCATCCAACATGTCATTAAAAGTGGGTGTATTAAAACTAATCAGTACGCATATCAGGTGATATTACATATCTTGTATTACAAAGTTTATGACTCATATAATTACTCATTCAACTTTCAAATCTTGACTTAAAATAGATTCTCCTTCTTCCGGGAGGGGGGGGGGGCTAGTGGTTTAGAGTGCCGCGCTTCGACCTCTAGCTGGCCGGTCACCTCTGGCTTGCGGCTGTGGTTTCGATCCCTGGTGTGAGCGTATAGGGGCGCCTTCTCAACCTCGTGGGTTTTCTCCGGGCACTCCGGTTTCCCCCCACTGCTAAAGACCCCTACGCGCAAGCGAATTGTTGAAATAAAATTAAACCATATGTTAGTCCCGAAATGACCTAGTTTGTGTCGAGTGGACCTTAAACCCCATTTGTCTCTCTCTCCTTCTTCCGTGCCTGGCGAGGTGTGTTACAAGTGGGGTTATCTTGTCGTACCCTATGTACTTCAATCCTACATTTGATTTTAAGTGTGTATAACCTTAATGTATAAACACACCTTACTATATAATATTTATATTACTATTCCTATCACGTTGGTGCTTGTTCGTCATTGGAAGTCCTGAAGTTAATAGACCAGGGGTGTCAAACAGATCCGGTCCCCCAAGGTTAAATGTGACACGTGGAACAAATTTCAACGATAATTGGTTTGAAACTAGCGGTATTATTGTTTTCCGGGTTCATTAAAACTCCCACTTGTGTATTGTATGTCATAGATCGATATCTAAGCTGGCTAATTTGGTCCTTTACAAACTATTGTATTGCATAATGATATGCCACGATTTCAACGCCGGATTAACCATGGCGGGGGCCTGGGGGCTGGAACATGTGGGGGGCCCCTGGGCACCAATCGCGGATCTGTTGCCGACGAAGCCGTCAACCGCGAGCGCGGAAGGCCCGAAGCCCACGAAATTTCCTGGCATTTCAGGCACCCGTGTCGGAGCCATTTAGAGTACCTCCAACAGAAAAAAAATTAAGTTCTGCCACAAAATTAGTGCATTCTGGCGTTATAATCCATGCGAGTGCTCATATTCCTGAAGCAATGGCCCGAGAAACCCCTCTCTGGCCATTGCTGGAAGAGCGTCTGTTCCTTGAACTTATGCGGGAGTGTGTCTATTCTTTCCGTTCAATGAAAGCTATCACTTAAGTACAGCAACATGACAGTCCTTCGTTTAATCTGGGTCTTCCCTAAAACTTTGGACAGTGATTTAAGGTATTAAAAACGATGAAAGTATGTTCGTTTCCAAACAGTATTGTTTACATTTCATTCGACTTGATAGCCTCGTTTGTCACGCAAATAGTTTTACTGCAGTATTCTGCTATGCACGGGTTAATTAGGCATAATAAAATCGTGAGCCATGACGTAACGTTATGTAAACATATTTGGTCCAATATTGGCACTCGTTTTAAATGTAAAGCTTTTGTAGGGCACCTAGTGATTGGTTGGTAGTCGGACTACTGACCAATCAAAATTTAAAACAACAATATCCACTCATAATAGCAGTGTGTAGTGGGATTACCTATAATCAAACGAAACGCTGCGCGGAGTATAGCGAGTGCTGTGAAATGATGGCATTTCTAGAGGCGGGGCTGGAGCCCATTGAGTCCTTTAAATCCGCCACTATAAGTGAGCAGAGCTACATCAAACCTAATTTTGAAGTCGCTCAGTGATAAATAATGCGATCATTTGATAAATGGAGGCCGTAACGTTACGACCAATCCGGAAGCGATTTTTGACGAACGTCTAACACTGTAAGTACCAAATGGTAATACGAGATTTAATCAAGAAATCTGAATATTTCGTGTGATCATGAAGTGCATCTCATCAAATTCAGCTTATATCCACAACAAATATCATCATCAACAACAACAACTACAGCTTATATACAATCTTACGCCAATCTGAGGCAAAACTCGCGCTACTAGAAATGATGGGGACGAGTAATTTGTTCGAGTTATACGATAATTCGAGTTAGACGATGTTCGGTCCGACAGAAGATCTCACGACAATAAAATACCATGTGTTACACCCATCACCGGATTACACCGAATTCTCGGATGTCGATCGCGACACACCATGGATTGAGGGGGGCACCACGGACTTCCGATGGAGGGCCATCGGAGGGGCTTCGTCACTTATAGGTCACCGGCCGTTGGCGTAATCGGCCCGACCATGCTACAGGCGTGCAACTGAGATTTTTGTGGGGGGGCTCCCTAATGTGGAGGGCCCTTGGGCCTGTTCCCCATGGTGCCCCGTGGTTAATCCGGCGTTGCATGACTTTAGTCAAATAAATCAATGAAATTATCTTTATCTTGATGTAAATGGTGAGTTCATGTGGCCACTGAATCGAAATGAGTTTGACATCCCTTGATTGGCTAAGCACTAAAATCAATTTAATATCATCCAATCAAATTACTAAAATTTTTATTTGATCTTAGTTAAAATTTCGTGAAACAGGCCCCTGATCTATATTTTGTTTTTTTACATATATACTTTACAGGAAGGGCTGACAGGTTGTACTGGAAGGTCGTGTCAGGGGTCGTACGAGCGGTTTTTGACCATATGACGTCAGGCATTGATTAACCAATCAGCGTTGATGTTTCTAATGGTTTACCCACAGTTCTGTGTATCTCACGCCAAGAAGTCGTCTGTGTTTTAATCAGATTGCAATTCTATGGAAGACGATTACTGCTTATCAAGCATTAAGATTAGAAAAGCCAGGGGCCTATTTCACGAAATTTTAACTAAGATAAGATCCCAATTTTAGTAATTTGATTGGATAATATTAGATTGATTTTAGTGCTTAGCCAATCAAAATTGAAGTATCTACTAAAATTGGATTTTATCTTAAGTTAAAATTTCGTGAAACAGGGCCCAGGTCAAAAAGTCGCTAATTATATTCCATAGAATTGTGACGTATACAAATCGTATATATAATTCCGTAGGTAAAGGTAAGATTGTGGAACCATTCCTTAACGGTCATATTACTCATTTCAACTCTTATCACCGTCAGTCTACCTTAAAATACAAGTAATTTAGTAGTAATAAAACGCAATAACAGTATACTCATCAGTTTGACTTGGTGCCAACAAAAACAAACATTATAGATATTTTGGGAAAATGTAATGAGTAAGAACTATGATTGACAAGATGGAATTCAGTGTTTTGTAGCCTTGTGATTATAAAGAGCAGGGCGTCTTGCTATAACCACGGTCTGTATCTTATACTTTTAGGCCCAGGGAGAGGGAGTGGTTGGGGTGAGAGAGAAAGAGAGGGGCAGGGAGAGAGAGACAGAGAGAGAGAGACGGACGTTGTGTGGACGTTTATTCCCATGTCTCACACACTTTATACCGTCTAAATATTTCTGATGCAAAAAAAAAAACAATGTTGCTTATCTTTTCTTTATACGAAACTTAGGATCAACGTAATCTATTATTTAACCTTTCCTCTAAGATTTATTGTACAACGTAAAGAGATTAATTTACATCTGAGTGAGGGATTAAATTTTTACTTCTCATACTTAACATTCCAATATACGTCACTATTCACGAGATTAAGGCAGCTCATGTGACATCATATACCATGGTATTTATATGGATAAATCTATTTGTTAAGGCCAACTCAATTTTCGTCAAGGTCGCTGAGATGTAAATAAAGTTAGGGCACGGGATTGTTGGTGAGATTGTAGATTAGAGTTAGGGTAAGCGTTAGGTCCAGGGTTAGGGTTAGGGTTATGATTAGCGCATACGTGCAACATGCATACATATTTAAAATGGAGGAGAGAGAGAGACTAGGTCATTTCGGGACTAACATATGGTTTAATTTTATATCAATAATTCGCTTGTGCGTAGGGGTCTTTAGCAGTGGGGGGAAACCGGAGTACCTGGAGAAAACCCACGAGGTTGGACAGGCGACCCTAGGGTCCTTGCCACGTACAACCGGGGATTCGAAACCACGCCAGTTGACTCAATGGCAGGTTGTATGATACTATAACTATAACCATTCGACCACCCCCTAAAATGGTGGAAAACAACAAGCTACCTTATTTAACATGGTCTACTGCTCAACATCAGGGATTACTTTGTCAGTGATTTTTCATGTCGAAGAATAATCCTTCGTATATCATATTACAACCCGACGGATTATCGATGACAGAGAGGGTTAAGAAGTCATTATCGATTGATTGATTAATTAATATATAACTCCTATACGTCACATGTTTTGTTTACGTTTAGTTTAATTATTTTCGCCACACAGTTAGTCCACCTGGTATTACTAATAGGTTTTATGATTTGAAACTTTTACCTATTAAATGTAAATAAACAGAAATCACATTGGCCATTCTCCAGTGTTTATACTTACAATAGAAATAGATATATAATTTATGTAGTAGAACATTGTTTTGTTTAGCTGCCGTTCAAAAGATGTAGTAAATATATTCTTGTGTCAACCCCCAAACAAAAACAGCCAACGTCGTACCTTGGATTGATCGATCCATAATCTTTGTGAACAGAGGTGTCGTAAAATATTATATCCATACGCAAGATTAGTAGGAATTTAAAGAAATGAAATGGGGTATAACGTCCTAATTTTAGGCATCGACTGGGCTACAAGACAGGCATCTTTTGTTCAATGAGAGACATTCTGTATAACAGCGGTGCTAATGCACATTCTTTTTTCGGGGGTTTCTGTTACATGCATGGGGCACGTGACCCGTTTTCCGTCCCATCCGAAAGACTAGATAAGATAATGTTTCTTGTGGGACCTTCAGTCTTACACGGCAATCTGATTAAAATACAGATTTACATTTCGTTTCGTTTTTTTATGCTTTTGATGGCCTACACTGAATGAAGATCTGGCGAGTTGTATTCGAAGGGGTTGTATGAGCGGCTTTTGGCCCTATGACATCATACATTGATTAATCAATCAGCGTTGACGTTTCTAGTGGTTTACCCACAGTTCCGTTCATGGTACGCCACGAAGTCGCCGTAATATAGCAACCTTTTTCCAGATCCTGGTGTAGGAAAGACAAGTAAAATGACATTTTTAACTATAAAAAAACGAAACGAAACAGGATCTGTGTTTTAATCAGATTATCCTACACAACTGACAAGGTGAAATTACACCAGGAGATCGGTCATCAGCTCGACAGTCCACATCTCAACAACGCATCGAGGTTTCATTCTACCTTAACAAGCTGTCATGGGATTTAAAGTTCGCTTTCAGTTTACACATTGGCGTGCACGCAAAAGATCCATTGTCGGTAACAAAAAATCCCTCATCATTAGCCCTGTCGGGGGAGAACAGTAGGACGTTAAACTCAATTTCATTTCGCTTTCAGTTACTAACACAACAAGGAGATTGACCAGTGCCAAGACACATCAAGGGCAGATAACCCGTGGAAGTTTTATTCTCATGGTCATGTGCTTTAGTTTAAAATGTTTTACTTTCTAGTTTATTTTAGTACTTTTATCTTTAATAAAGTGGGTCTACGTGATAGATAAAAATGCTAATAAATATGATCTTATGACCATATTGGGTCAAGTAGGCCCATGCTACTCTATCAGTTATTCAGGAGAGGCTTATCAAAGTTGTGTGTACACAAGCCATGTATACAAATTCGTATCTCAAGTAATTTCATATTTTATCTGATAAATATGATACGCCCCCATGCCCACTCAAAAATCTATACGTTTCATCTGTTTATAAACATATATATGTATATTCATTTTTATACGCCCATATTTCATGTGGCAGTGTATTGAAGCCACTCCTTTCCATCCGTCCGTCCGTCGACAAAGCTTGTAAACGCTCTACAGGTCATTTTCCCCAAACTTACTGTAAACCAGGAATTGTTCTGTTGGTCCTAATGTGGAACACTATCAAACTTTTTAATATAGGGCAACGACGATACTGTGATGCTCGATTCACAGTCCAGAACGTCCCGAATCGACAGAATAATCGAGTGACGCGGAATTCAGTCCTGTCACAGTTCTGCCAGTCCCAACAACTGAGGTGGAGTGAATAAAATCGTGGCGTATTCCTAGGTAAAAAATATGTTTCAGCTGTCATGATTTATTAAGATAATTTTTATACGGTCGACACATGCGTTGTACTCCGAAATTCTCATTTTCACTCGATTGACACCAGTTTTGGAATTTAATTCTGGAACTGTGAATCGAGCACGCCACTAACAATCAAATTAAGATCTGCAATGCATACATTAGCCAAGAGGCCAAATTTTAGGAAAACACGGTGGATTTAGTTCAAACCTGTGTTGCCCAAGAGAGTTCCTCCCTATTTTTGATAATTTTTTTTTTCATTATTAATATCCCGTGGCTTCACACAAACACTAATCAGCACTAACGAGACAGGTTGCTAAATCAAAAGGATGCAGAGCTGTCTGCAATGTTGACAAACACTAATCAGCACTAATGAGATATGTTGTTAAATCAAAAGGATGAAGAGCTGTCTGCAATGTTGACAAGAGAAGACCCTTTGTGTAGGATTAGGTAGGGATCAATATTTTTTTTTTTATCTTCCTCTTTGATCAATACAGTATTAGACATTTTATATTATTATAATAAATATATATTTTTATTATATTTCAAATTTTCATTACAATTTATATTTTATGTTTGTCCTTTTTCATTTTTTTTCATATATGCTAATAAATTTGCCATTTTAAATTCATCCACTGTGTTGCGTTATAATGTGGTTTTAACCGCTTCAATTTGTCACCATGTTATCCGAACTTGAGTTCTGTTTCCTTTATTCGATGCAATAAACTAATGTGAATGACTAGTCAGGGTGAATGTGTATATGTGACTAATAAAATAAACCGACGCAATCCAATGGTTTACAAGCCAACAACGATATTTTTTTATGTAACATATCATTTTATTTGTTTAGTGGAAGAGAAATGGGGATTAATGTCCACTCGACACAAACTAAGTCATTTCGGGACTAACATATGGTTCAATTTTATTTTAATACGGTCCAAGACTGGACAGACGATTCTGCTCTTTGTCAGTATACAACCGGGGAATCGAAACTGCGCGCCAGTAGTTGTCAGTTGAGTCAATGACAGACCTTATAATACAACTTGCACACGCTAAACATTAATTTGGCCATCCAATACCACTATTTGTTTGGTAACCTAGGGTCTATCAAGCTGATTTATATAATGATATCTAAAACTGAACAAGATCATTTTAAAACATGCGGGCTAAACCCCCGCTTCAAACTCCATTCTCCTCCAGTCGCTATGTGGTATGGAGCTGGTCAGATTCCGGTTCACCTCGTCGACGAATCCCCCATACGCTTAATATGACATATTGAAACAAAATAAAACCGAGGCTAATATTAATTTTCTAAATTGCTTTCTAAAAAACAATATATTGTCGGCGCGTATTCTTGTTAAATTTTGGCTTGGTGAGTAGGATGCTGACTAAACCCTAGGCCCGGGGTTTGGTCTCGTATTTTCCAGCGTGACCTAGTCGTCCGGATGGGACATTAAACCGAGGTCCCACGTACACATTGGTATGCACGTAAAAGAACCCTAATTGACAGTTGAAATTTCCCTCATATACTTAGCACACTGTGGCGTATGTCAGTCTTCATAAGCCCGGTTTGGGGCAGAACGGACAACGTTAAACCCCATTTCATTTCGAATACAACCGAAAATTGTGCAGATATAATTTATTTTCTTGGTTACAAAACTCAATAGATTTTGGTCTAAACATAGCCTACATATATATGTTTGTATGGGCATATCATGGAGGTGTGGGCCTATATATTGTCAATATATACACCTCCTCTATGTATGGGGCACACACGTCATCGATTGTCAATTGATATTTCACTAATTAAATAACATAGAAACGTAAATATTTGGTAATCTATTACGTCACCAATTCTATAAGCTCGAGTAGGGATATCCTATTCATTAAATTTAAATGGACCACCTACTAAAAGTGTATGTAAATAAATAGCCCAAAGAAACCACAGGGCGTTAATATTTGCAATCAAATTGTTAAAAGCTCTCCGATTTGATAAGCTTAACTATGTTTTGAATTTGCGAAATGGACCGATAAGCCTACCGTATCCTATTTGACAGTTGACACGTGACAGAATAACCATTTAGCCATAGGCTATTTTGGATTTATATTAAAATACTCACCGGTTAAAGGTGAATTAAGCGGTTTCTAGTCGTTACCTATATGTGGGGAATGCAAGGCTGGTCTGTAAAGTGTGTCTAGTCCTTCTGATGGTTCTAAAAACCTAATTCGATCAGTGCATGTGAAAGCACGCTTGGCAGTAGAAATTCGATGTCGTGGGTGCAAATACTGTTTTCCCCCCAATTCCCCAAGCAAACGTAAAAACTGAAATGAAAAGAAAAGTACCTAAAGCCTGTCTTAGTCTCAAAATGACTGTTTTCCCCCCAATTCCCCAAGCAAACGTAAAAACTGAAATGAAAAGAAAAGTACCTAAAGCCTGTCTTAGTCTCAAAATGACTAAAGTATACTTTGTTGACGATACACAAACACATGCTTTCTCACCGAGAATTACCTTTCTTACCTGTTGAACTGTATAGGCTACACGTAGGCCTATATACTATGTTGTTCAAAATAGAAAAGAAAATCCTTTGAAAAATGAAATGTGGAAGCAGTTCGAGTGCTCTTTTTACGTAGTTATTATGACATTGACGAACACTTTTTTATTCTGTGAAGAAATGTCATGTTAAATGTTATTTAATGCAATGGCCAATGCGACACGGGAAGGTGAGTATCCCACCATATCGTATGATATAGTAAATATAGTACATGGTTCGACCAATCAAAATGCACCAGTCAATGAATGGACACTCAGAGTGTATCGTACGATTCTACGTCACGTTGCCAATAACAGTGTTTTAAGAAAATCACACCTAAAACCCCATAATATTATTCACTGTTTGCCGGATAACATAGAAACACTCGAACTTGGACCCTATCTACCATTTTTGTGCTGTGTTCCATTTAATAAGTAAGAGACATTTGGAAACATTAAAGCTGTGTCATTCTGCCCTTGGCCGGCTGGAAAAATCATCCGATTGATCATTAATATTCATGTTTTCGGGTCGAAACGCATTAGAATATTTAGAGACGACATCATAGAAATTACTAGTCCTGGGATAAGATCTGACTATTTGTGACCGTAATTGTCATCAAGGAAGTGAAACATCTCCCTAAAGAAGAAAATCAAGGTATCAAGTGAACAAATTTTGAGGTCATTCATATACTTTTTTTTGTTGTTGTGCAGAGGGAGGACCGTCAACTAGTGCAATAGCTGAGCAGACGGTTTCTAGATCCCCAACGATCTTTCGCGGGCACTAACAACACGCCGGCATCACTCCGGATTTGGGACATTTCTAAAGAATTATTGCATTTATCCGATCTATTTAAGGTGAAGAGTGAATTTTGTATTATCAAAACTGTCGAACAGAAGAATGAAGAAATTGTCGTTGGCTATTTTGTCGGTGTATTTGGTGATACAACTGTTACTACAACCGACACGAGGAAACAACAGTGAGTAAAAAATATCATGGATATCATTTTCATGTCAACGTAACGTAGATTGCATAATTGATTTATTTAATATCAATAGGCTTCCACCAAAGTTAACGTATTTAATTGGGCATTTTATTTTGGATATTTCTTTTTATTTTCACCATCTATATAATTCTGAGAATAATGTAGTACTAGTAGATCTAGACCCAACAAAATGATCACAGAAATTTCGAATTCCATCCATTTGTGTAGGCCTAATCTAAATTTAATCTATTTATTTAGTAGCCTGTTTATTTGATTTTTTGATTGAAGAATTCAATGTTTAGATAAGATGAAGGTTACATTTTCTTCTAACCCACTTTTGTAGTAAAAAGATTCAGCAGCTTCTTTGGCCAAGAGAAGAACGAAGAGACGTTCTGCAATTTGGTTGCGGTCTGTTAGTGTTTCTTAGAAATTGTGAAAAAAATTGTTTTGTATTGATCTAAGTTTCTAAGTCTTTATATTATTTCTTACAGCAACAGAAGCGGCAAAATGCCCTAGTTCCCAATTTACGTGTAAAAACGAAAGATGCATCCCTTCAAGTTGGTATTGCGATAAAGATGATGACTGCGCCGACGGCTCCGACGAAACAAATTGCGGTAAGTTTTCATTTAAAGAAAAAAGGTCTTTAATTTATTAGTCATACATATATTTTTTTTATATGTAAACAACAAATATTTTACCTGTATTTGTACCAATTTACTTCACAAGAATCGATATATTGATATTGCCGCGTGTTGGATCAAACATGTTGGCACAACAACGCCCACGGTAAATTTTCGAATATGGCTGTGTTAACCGCATCAGTGTTTTATTATCAGGCCTATTCAAGGATAATTCAACACAGTTTTGTCAAAATATTATATAGGTTGTTATCTTAGATCTAGATTTAAAGAAGAAGAAGGAACACAAAATTGATAAACAAACAATCGATTATTTCACAACTATATTCTGATTCACATGACGCGAGAGCTCGAGTCAAAATTATTTCATCATCATTTTTCCAGAGCTGAAACAGCTTGTTTTGTCGAGAAAATAAATATGGAATTATGTAATATGTATAGATGTGGGCGTTAAGTTTGCTTTTTGCTAAAACTATTTGACATTTCAAGAAATGGTTATATTATAAATTATCTGAATTATAAATTACAGGTTTGCTAGTAAAGTCAAATATCTCTCCATAATTCTCCCCCACTCAAAATGTAGGTCAAATGCCTGACCCAGATTCATCTGATTGGTTGATAGAAGTCGCACTATCAGAAATTAACCAATCGACGCATCGTGCTATTCCAGACATCTGACACACCCACAAAAATACATGGAATTTTTGAGATAATTGAAAGTAAAACGAACCGGCGACCGCGCCTCCTAAAAGAATGGAAGTTTATGTTGTTTTTTTCATTTTTGATTCATCTGCAGAAAGTTACATGTAAAATTAATAGAAATTTCAGATGAATTTAGATACCCATGCTCATTTCACATTATAAATAAATTATCAGAGATAGACAAACTTCTGTTAAACATTCGCGAATCGTTTGTGTTTATGACGACAGCTTTCGCTGTAGACCCGGCTACCGGTAATTCTAGCAGTTACATACGTTATGAGTCATCTGCAAAGCATCAAATTTTTCTTGTTTAATTTAAAAAAAAAAAAAACCTTGTGATATACCAGGCGGAAATGTGCCATTTTGTAAATATAGTTATTAAGATTAAGAATGCTTCCTTATTATATACCCGGTAATTAATCTAGAACTGGAAAGAGTTACTCAAACTGCATTGTGCACATGAATGATAACTACAGAAACTCTTTGGTTTTTAAAAATTGAAATTAGAATTGATGAATAGGTCAGATTATGAGCAATTGAAATTTTTAATAATTTGTTATTGAATAATAGTTTAAAACATTTAAAAGAAAATCAAAACTTCCATTTATTTAAGTTTAACAACAATTTACTTTCAACAGTCTGTTAGTAAATTAAAAGTTTATGTCAAACAAAATAGGTAGCATATAACTAAAATGGGGTTTTTTTTTGTATGAATATCAATTTCGAATATGATGTAATTGACAATTATGTTTGAGTAGCTGTTGATTGCAATATGTCCTGTTTATTAATTAATTAATAGGCTACCTAATCCTACACAAAAGGTCTTTTCTTGTCAACATTGCAGACAGCTCTTCATCCTTTTGATTTAACAACAAATCTCATTAGTGCTGAATTAACAGGAAATTGTCGATGATTAATTCGTCTGTGTGAAGCCACAGGATAATATTAATAACCAAAAACAAATAAACACCAAACAAATCTGTCACCCAGGATTCAATAAGTCAGGACTGGTCACAGCATTCACACAGTCCTTGTTCAGTTGTTGATAGATGTTGAAATAATTACATGTAATGACATTAATATTTAACCTCTATCTGTCTGTCGGGGGGGGGGGGTTGGGATGGCCAAGTGGACTAGAGTGCTGCGCTTTGACCTCTAGCTGGCCGGTCACCTCTGGCTTGCGGCTGTGGTTTCGAGCCCTGGTGTGAGCGTATGTGGCATGAGGTAGGGGCACCTTCTAAACCTTGTGGGTTTCCTCCGGGCACTCCGGTTTCCTCCCACTGCTAAAGACCCCTACGCGCAAGCAAATTATTGAAATAAAATTAAACCATATGTTAGTCCCCAAATGACCTAGTTTGTGTTGAGTGGACGTTAAACCCCATTTCTCTCTCTCTCTCTCTCTCTCTCTCTCTCTCTGTCAGTGTAGGTATACAACACTGCTTGAATAATTTTATTTTGTCAGTACATCCACTCCAACCTTCAAATATGAAAGAAAGACATCTTGAAATGAATTTCAAAAAAAGAAAACCATTGACAACTCTAGTGAGTTCTGTGGCCTAATTCACAAAAGCTTAAACTACCATATTTCATTGGTTGAGAGTTACAAACCTTTTTTACATCTTTACCAATGAAAAGGTTAAATTCTTTAAATATATTACTTAGGTTAAGATTTTAAGAATAAGCATAAGCTCTCTGATTAATTATAAAATAAAAATTTTATTTCATATTTTAATTCAGATTCTGCCACATGTGCGAATGATCAGTTCAGATGTACAAATGGTAAATGTATACCACAAAGATGGCAATGTGATCACGAAGACGATTGCCATGATGGCTCTGATGAATTAGAAGCGGACTGTGGTAAGTACATTTACAAATGTTTAATAATGACTTCTTGTTTGGCGTCTGATCATATTTGTAAATCTGGCCGCGTTATACACAAAACGGAACGAAATCGAATGGTTAATCGTTTAACCCCAAATTTTTCTTACGGCAACTGAGCAACCATGATTTTTCACTCAATATACGAGTTTACAAAATGGGTTGATAGTTTTGCATTGGAATGATTGCTGGGTATCCCGCTGCTCTGGCAAAATGGGGTGACGAATAACTAGTTTACTTTAATCATGTTTGTACTGTATGGCTATGGAAGAATGATCATGTGATGTTATTTTAAGAAGCAGGTTAATATATGGCAAGCTTATACCTGTACTTATGTTATCTGTCTTATGATGACTTGAATTCATTATATTACTGGATGAAATTAAATTTAACTTAGCTGAAAAAATTTGTTCAAGTAGATTTGTTCTACTAGTAGTACTACATGTAGTTTCTATTAACAAAAATTGATTTTAAATACTGGTAAGGATAAACTGTCCACTGCCCAGGAATCCAGATTTTTTTTTAAAAAAAAAAACACCAAAGAATTTTGTTTTAAAATTTAAATGCCCCGCAAATAAGTTTGATAAAGGAGATATTTTCGTGTCATAAAACACTTGCCATCAACTACATGTATTAACATATGTATGAAAAGAGATTTTTCAAATAGTTGTATAGAAGTCATTTTATTTACTTATAAGTATAAGCTTGTTTTTCTATCATTCATATCGTTAAAATTGTTCTGTTATATTTTGATAAATAGTGTTTAAACCAACGAACACTTTTGTGAACACTTTTGCGTCTGTTATATTATAAAGCTGATCTGATAGATAATAACTATATAAGGTAATAAATTTTTAAACAGAAACGCAAAAAACTTGACTCGGGCAATGACTTTTCCAAATATTTCAGTGTTCTTATTCAAATTTTAAGAGGCTGGATAAAAAGACGTTTGTTAAAATAACCTTCATTACAAAAAAAAAATCTGAAAAGAAAAAATATTTCATTGAGAGATGAAACCAGTAAAACTTGATATTTTAAATAAAATTTAATATGGTACATTAAACAAGGTAAAAGGTGAAAATATGTCTCCTGTTATTTATGGGAGACGCACTGTGTTGTGCTTGAGGTGTTTTAATGAATAAAAACGAAACTACATCCTTTTCAGTTTTAGTGTACTGGCTATATGCATTCGTGTGGAAATTTGTTTTTAGTTACATCTTTATTATTTATTTAAGAGTGCTGCCAAGTTTGGGAATAATTTATAAGGCCCAATTTGAATTTTAGATTTAATTCTATTTTCTTATGAATTGGGTTAGTTTTTGGGGTTTTTTCTAAAATGACAAAGTGTACCTTTACTCTGTTTAAAGATAGGAGTTTAGAACAGGGGCCTTTTTAATGAAATTTTAACTAAAATTATATCACAGCTAAAATTTTGTGAAACAGACCCTATAGATTATTAAACCGCTGTTAAAATTTTGAATTTGAAATGAGATAAGATTTAAAGACTGACTATTTCCTTTCAACAAACTATTTGATATTATGGTATGAAAAGTAAATAAAGTTGCTGACATCATAAAACGCTCACTGGTGAGGTCCGTGATACAAGTAATTTATATTCAAACATAACTGACAAGGTTTGAGGAAAAAACCACTCCTTATTATTTTATGAGGGCTCAAGTTCTTTGGTTTCATAAAATAACATTATCAATCTTGTTAGGTCATCCGGTTGTCAAAAGAGCCTTACCCATTGACCGGATTTCACAATGGGGTACTATTATCTTTGTATAATGTTATAATGTTTTAAAAAGGTACATTATTGTTGAAAGATGTGATATTTTAATGTCAAAATTAACCTGTGAAATGTCCCTTAAGCTAAACTGAAAATAACTTAAAGCTCATTACATGAACATAAAATATATTTAGTCTTAATTACTTAAGTGTAACATGAATTTGTTAGCTATGTGCAATCTTCAAATAAATTGTATGTGGTTATCTAGAAGGGTAAGCATACCCTGGTTCATGCACAATACCTGTCAAATATTTAATGTTTAAATGTTCAATTTCACAAATTGCTTAATAAACACTCCTAGTGAAAGTGTCGCTCTAGCTTTATTCCATAGAAGATAATTGTGACTTGAGTATTTTTACAACAGTTACACAATCCCATTGAAACAATTTCTGTCAGATCTAGCATTTTTTATTATTCAAAATCAGAGATAACTTAAAGATAGTGAGTTCAAACTTTCTAGGATGTTGTTGGAATAGTTTGATTCATTATAAGCTTATAAAGATAATGTTATTTTAAAGCTACGTAGTGGGGGGGAATATGTGGAAAGTTGCATGTTATTTTCAATCTAAAGATATCCAAATTGATATATTTCAACATCATGTCAATCAGTTTTAGACTGCTTGAGCAAAAAGTATTTTTAGGTCAACTTATGCTTTGAGCTAGACTACTGAAGTGGTATAAATTCAGCTAGCGAGGCTGGCTGGTTAGTATTACCTTAGAGTGTAAAAAAATGAGGCTAAGTAAATAAATAGCATGTGTGAAATATAGAATACACATACAAGGGACACTCAGACAGACAATATTCTGAAAGTGACTTTCAAAGTAAAAGTATTAAGACTATTAACTAATGTACATTGAATAGATTTTGGGCATTCTTACATAAAGAGAAATAAAAGAAAAATGGGACTTAACATCAAATTGACACAAACAAGATTACATTTATATTTTTTATAAGATCAGTGTAACTGTAAAATATTGATCATAATCAGTATGCGAACATGAATAACTCTGTAGCGAATTTGTAAATATGTTGTTAATAAAGTTCACTTACTTATTTGAATTTCATTTACATATTCAATTATCCATTCATATTTATTCTCGTAACTAGGAGAAAGGCCATAGGTTGTGCCTTTTTAAGTTTTTTTAAGTTTGTTTTATTTTTGAGACTAACATGTACAGTTTTATTTCGACAAATTGCATGTACGTAAGGGAAATGAAACTGGAGGAAAACACTCCATGTTGAACAAGTGACCTACTCGTTATCACATACAGGCTTGGGATCAAATCGATTTCAGTTCAATAACTGACCTTTTATGATCTAAAATACATGCATTAGGAACTAGGCCACTCGACTACCCAAACACATTTTATTTCAAAGAATTTTTTTTTTTTTTTTTTTTTTTTTTCTTCTCAATTAACAAGCTTTGAAAATGTGACATATTCATGACAAGGAATAATCACGCAGTACTAAACCTTGTTGAATTTAGATCATTTATATTAATTCTAATGGATTTTCTTCTTGTATATTACAGCTGCCAAGACTTGTAAAGCTGATCAGTTTGCTTGTTCTACTGGAGCTTGTATTCCAGCTGGCTGGAAATGTGACGGACAGGCTGATTGTACCCATGGCGATGATGAGGCTACAGAACAATGTGGTAAGTTTAATGAAATTCTCTTCCTAAAGAACGAGGCATTTATTTAGATATCTCAATCTTTGTTTTACTGGTTTTATCTTTAGATTAAGTCGAATTTCATCCCATGAAAGATATAGCTATAAATTATTATGTATAAAAGTCAGATGAATTTAACTAATTGATAATCTTTGATATGTGTACTAATTATATTCAAGCTTTTCAGATCAACATTCAAATTATTTTTACTTTTATTTTTTCAGAGATAACTACATGTAAAGAGGGTGAATTCCAATGTGAAAATGGCCGTTGTATCAGTGAACGTTGGAAATGTGATCAAGACAATGATTGTGGCGATAACTCTGATGAAAAGAAAGACAACTGTCGTAAGTATTGATCATCTCTTTATAATCTTGTTAGCCATGGTGACTCAGTCAGTATGGCCCTGGTCCATTAACTAGAAAGTCTCAGGTTCACGTCTGTGTCGATTGAGAACGCTTCCCCTGATTTTCCACCGGGGTTTCCCCCCTCGTCAGTGACAAGTACAAAGTACTTGTCATGGAAGCCCTGTCTAATAGTTCTTCCATGCAATTATAGTTCCATAACTGATCATTCTACTGCAAATAAACTATTCCTGACATTATGTTTTACAAATTCAAGGTGCGTTAATTTTGTTTCTGGTTTTTTTCTTTTAGCTGATCAAGTTTGTGATGAAGAAGAATTTCAGTGCTCGAATATGATCTGTATCAAGAAATCGTGGGAATGTGACGGAGACTTTGATTGTAATGATCAGAGTGATGAAAAGAATTGTTCTACTACAGAACGCAAGAGTAGGTGTTCTGCGTCTGAATTTACCTGTGTCGATTCCAACGAATGCATCCATGTTTCCTGGAAATGTGATGGTGAAAATGACTGCGAAGATGGCTCCGATGAAGAACAAGATTGTAAGTTTTTTGTTTCATCCAAATTGTTCGTTTAAAAAGGCAATATTTTCTTCGTAGACAAAGAAATGTGAAAAAAAAAAATACAAATGGACACACTATTTTACCTGATAACTTAACTTTAGATTCCCTAGTTTTATGTGACGAGGAGTAGGGTCACATGTCCAACCTCGTGTGTTTTCTCTGGGTTTCTTCCCACTGCTAAAGACCCCCATATGCGGTGTAATGTCCACTTCCACCAAATGATATATCGCAAATATATAAGTAAGGTTGATTGATTGTTTTTCTATTTTTCAGGTAAGATTACGTGTCGACCGAATCAGTTTATGTGTGTACAAGATAGTTACTGTATTCATGGTATATTACAATGTGACGGTAATGAGGATTGTTTGGACGGATCTGATGAACATGGTTGTCGTAAGTAACATTTACCTCAAAATACCCTTCTTACCGTCATGCTTTCAGGCGTGGTTTGCTCTTGCCAGTGGTGCAGAACGGAGGGCTTGTCAAGACAGCTGCCTAGTCATTTGAATGGAGAGAAAAGCCAAGGTCCTGTGTATACATTACCATGTAAAAGATCCCTTGACAGTTGGAATTCTATATAAGAGGTTATAGTTTATAGTGTCCCTTCCTGGACAAAATTTCCCTCATAGCACATGACGTGAAGAGTCCTCTGGTTTTCTCCCCCTTCACACAAGTGAATTATTAAAATGAAATTGGACCATATGTTAAACATAGGATGTTAAACCACATTTCATTTCTCGGAAATAAACAATTCGTTTAATTTTTTTTAGCTGCGAGACCAGACAGCTGTAAAGAAGATGAATTTGACTGCTTTAAAGATGGAAAGAAATGTATTGCGTTAGACGCAGTCTGTGATAGACAAAATGATTGCGGACAATTTGAGGATGAAGCTAAAGAACTCGACTGTTCTAGTAAGTTGAACTCTTAAATTTAATCAGGAAAGAAAGTGAACTCTGTGAAATAGGACAATATTTGTATCTGAGATACAATATATAGATCTCTTTCCAAGAAACAGAAACTTTGATGTTTATTTTTTTATTTCAAATGAAACTCATTCTCACAGAGTTCACTGTTCTATCTTATTTTGTTTGCTGAATGAAACCAGTGAAATAATATAACAGTAAATTTAACACCATTAATAAATGGTTATTTTATATAACAATAACCACAATATTCACAAAAACCAGTAAAACACATCCTTATGACAAACAGTTACTAATTTATTTGGTCACGTTGTGAAGAGTATTATCTTTACGTTGTCAAGATATGGACAGGATACTTTTCGCAACCTCGCTCAAATCAGCTAGTAAATGTTCTTCCATAAGAATGTCTTGTAGTTTTTCCTTTCTCCAGTTACTAAATGCCTCTAAAAGATCACAATATTAACCTAATCTACTAATAGAATATTATCACCCCCACTTTAAACTTGACTCAAATCCTCGACAATCAAATACCAAGTTGTAACGATATGTTTTGTTTTGTTCAGTAGACGAAGATTCCGATTCTAAAAAAAAAGGTATTATATCTGTTGTAGCTTCCAGCTTTCGTTGTTTAGTTTGTATTTTTTTTTAATCACATGAGCTGTCACATGACGTTTCATCACATGATGGTACTCTAGTGGATATTTGTATTTTCGTATCGACGGTTGCACGGTAAATGGGTGATTCATTAACACATGAATATGAAAGCTAAAACAAATTAATTGAAATATAAAATTGTAGCATAATATGGACTTGTAGTATTTAATATTAGGGAAATATTAGATTAACTTGTAGTATAGAGATTATAAACCGTTGAATGTTGTCTGTAAATGTTCGTTATCACACGGAAATGGTGAAAGGGATTAGTTTTATGAAAATTGCACTGTTTAATTTCATTAATGTCTTAGTCTACAATACGTGATTACGAGATTACTATTGTTGTTAGTAAATGTAGTCACCATTTTGTAGATGTCTTTCTTTTTTTGTCACTAAAAATGGAATGGAGAAAACTAACTAATTATATATAAATTAACACTTGATAGCGATGCTTAGTATACGTAAATGTAGTCACCGTTTGTAGATGTCACTAAATGTTCTGGAAAAAAACAAACTAAGTTTAGACTTGATCAATAAGTTGCAGTGGTGGACTGGCCAGGTTGTCAGACTCTTGAGCGATTGGGCCCCCCTTAGACATTAGACAAAATCAAGAAAATTCTAATTGCATCTTTCTATTTCCACTTATATTTTTTGAAAATTTGATTTATTCATTTTGAAAATTAAATGATAGGATTGTATTGTTTGGGAACCCCTTTGTACCCTGGCAACCAATATTTTCAGACCCAGTCTGCCACTGCCAAAAACAATTGACAATTTTGTGAACTAACCAATGAATTATGTTGTGTTGTGGATGAATTAAAGGGTAATGTTATTTGGGTTTGATTATAATTGATTTGGTAATATCCTGTTTGTTTTTTGGTAGGCCAGGGGAGGGTTGGTTTTTTCGTATTTAAAAATGTTTTATTTACCTTACAGACAAACCATGTGGTACCAACAATGGAGGATGCTACCAGAAATGTGTGAATTTATTTCCCGGAAATCATAGGTGTGAATGTCATAAAGGATTTGAATTATCTCCCAATTCCACAACATTTTGCCAGGATGTAGACGAATGTCAGTTAGTTGGATCTTGTTCTCAGTTATGTACGAACTTTAAAGGAGGCTACAAATGCCATTGTACGGAGGGTTATACACTTATTCACGATAAATACTGTCGGGCTAATGGTGGCAATGCTGAACTTCTATTGGCTAATCGTAAAGATCTTCGACGAATCAATATCGAGAACAACAAGAAGCCAGTTTATGAATTATTGGTTGAAGATGAGAAGGTCGAATGTGCTATCTCGGTGGATTATGATATTCGTGGAAACAAGGTTTATTGGACTGATGTCAAGTTGGAAAAAATTTTAAGGTATTAGTCACCATTTTATATAATCTCGAATTTAAGAAAGTCTCTTGTGAAATAGTAACTATGACAGACAGAGAGAAATGGGATTTAACGACCACTTGACACGAACTAGGTCATTTTGGGACTAACATATTATGGTACAATTATAAGAAAATTACTGATGCTTACATGTATATTATCAATAAGTTATAGGAAGTCAGATTTCATTGATTGCAATGGATGTGAATTTAAGAGTATTACAAAACAGAATTTATTTTTTTTTAATTGGCCTATGTTAATTTTTTTTTTCTCAATTAATTGTTCAGATAATCTTCTATTTTTGTTGCGCCAAATAAATGGAAATAAACCTTCAGGATTATAAAATTTGTTCAAACTGTGAATGTTTTTGATGTGTTTTTCAGTGCTGACATGCAGGATAAGAAGAATGTGGTAGCTATAGCCGAGAATCTCGTCAGTACACCTGATGGTATCGCCGTCGATTGGGTTCACAAACATCTATACTGGACCGATACAGGATACAATAAGATTGAAGTTTCTTCTCTAGATGGTAAAATGAGACGTGTTTTAATCAATAGTGATTTAGATGAACCAAGAGCTATTGTTGTAGATCCAAAGAGTGGGTAAGTATTTATATTATATTTATTCTTGAAATCCGTGCCAATAAACGAATTCCTAAGATTGTTCAGTTTTAATATTTGGGCGACATAATATAACATTTTATTGGGTTAATTTTTTTTAATTTTTTTGTTAAATCCCGCATCAGATTTTTGTTAATTGTTGTCTGATCTACCAACACTATATTTTTTTTTGTATTGCCATATATTTGAGTTTTTGGTACATCAATATTTATTCTCACTGAAAATAGATATTTGTAATAAATTTAAAAAAGAGATCAAGAAAAGCTTAAATATCTATATGAATAGAAACATTTTGTAGAATTGAATTATTTGTTCTTTAGGTATATGTATTGGACTGACTGGGGTAACACACCTAAAATAGAAAAATGTGGTCTGGATGGTACTCTGCGTAAAACTATCGTACAGACCAATATCCTCTGGCCAAACGGAATTACCCTTGGTAAGTACAGATAAAGTTACCTTCTGCGAATGTGATGGATGATTAACGCCTTCTATAATGTCCTTGGAATGTCATAGAGTATTAAATGAAGCCCATCAAATGATTTTATATGTGGCATTGGCCTGTTTACATCGTCTGTAGTCGATTGCGAACATTTCAAAATTTTCAGTCTAATATCTTTGTGAATACTGAAATGAAATAAACAAATATTGGATTTAAATTCCATCAAATGACAATCAGAATCTTTAATATCTGTGTTGTTTTTCTTTGTAGATTATGTTGATCAACGTTTGTATTGGGTTGATGCTAAACTTCATATAATTGATAGTGTTGATTTAGATGGTAGAGCTCGTCGAACTATTCATAAGTCACAAGTCTCCATTCATCACCCATTTGGTATTACAGTCTTTGAGGTAGGTTATTGATAGTTTTATCAAACTTTACGAATAGCTGTAGTAATCATGGCAACAAGACACCGGTCACAGACATTGTCAGGAAAAAACTCGGGCTTTGTCTGGCACCATCCCTCAATTCAGACTTTATCTGGCACTATCCTTCTGATGACTCTTCATTTGTCTGTCAGTGTTTTTATTGACATTAATCACACCTGCCTGCATAAAGTTCAAAATGTCTTTTACTAGAACATTAGTTCCTGACATTTTCTTCTTCTTAGGACTTGGAAATTTCCGAGGCTGTTATTTTGTTACACAGAAATAACTTCAATTAATAATAATGGATTTGTTGAGCAAGGGTTATATTTCAAAATACTTACTCTTTTCGGGCTGCCTGAGTTTTCCAACCCTTTTACATAATAGAATTACCTGTAATAAATAATTGCTTTATTTTAATAGGATTCTCTGTTCTGGACTGATTGGAAATCTGAATCTGTACGAAAGATGAGTAAATTCGGAGTAGGAGAACCTGTTTCTGTTGTAACTGATTTAAATGAACCAATGGATGTCCATATTTTCCATGAATTCCGACAACCTGCATGTAAGTACATGTACACTAGCTTTGATGCTTCACTTGGGGACATTTTGACGTGACAAAAAACTTGGTCTTCTCTCTAATCTAACCGTGTGGGTTTTCCTTGAGTCTTTAGTTTCCACGCTCTGCTAAAGACCTGTACATCAAAGCAAATTATTTTACTCTATGGTGGTTAAGAAAGGATCCCCCCCCCCCCAAGGGAATTGAATTTTCATCTGTTTTCAACACTCTTCATGGACAAATAATAATAATAAAAACAAAGAGGGATTGGATAGCTGAATGGCAATTAGCACGTGTGCATTGTATCATAAGGTCTGTCATTGAGTCAACTGGCGTGGTTTCGATTCCCCAGTTGTACATGCCGAGGAGTAGGCAAGCCTGTCCAGCCTCATGGGTTTTCTCCGGGTCCTACACTTTCCTCCCACTGCAAGCGAATTATTGAATTAAATCGTACCATATGTTAGTCATGAAATGTCCTAATTAATACAGTGTAGCATAAGTAAATGATAAAATTGTTTTTTATTTCTAATTGAAATGATATTTGTCTTTACAGCTGAAAATAAATGTGGTACCGACAATGGTGGCTGTGAACATTTCTGTCTTCCCTCTCCTGTATCAAAGGATGGTCCTAAATATAGATGTGTCTGTCAAGATAACTTTGAACTTTCTTCTAATGAAAAGACATGCACAGAATCAGGTATGTGGATTCCCTAATATCCTGGTCGTTGTCTAACATGCACTTTAGATAATAAGTTTGTCATTTGAGTCAAACGTTACATGGTTTCGATCCTCAGTTTGTATGTGACGAGGAGTAGGGTCACTTTGAGATAAAAATGAAGCATATATAAGTCCGACAATCTCCTAGTTTGTTTTTGTGTGTGGGCTTTAAATCCATCTCTCTCTCTCTCTCTTTCTCTCTATCTCTCTCTCTTTCTCTCTCTCCATAATTTTTTTGATAATATTATACTAGTTATTTTTGTAAATAATTGGCTTGTAGAAAACTGAATTGTTTCTCACAGTTCAATTTATAGAGATAGGACCATACAATCTATTATAGAATAAATAATAAATTTATGTAATGATTATTTCTCTCCACAGCTAACAAAACATCAGTTAATCCAAATCCACCAGATAGTTCATCAGATGAAAATTCTCCAAATAAAAGTAAACATAGACGACGTAAGTTTGCTCTTTTTTTTATTTTCAGATTATTAAGGGGAGTATTTTTAATTGCTATACTGGGGGTCCTTGGATGGGACAAAAAACTGGTGTGCACCTAAAAGAACCCCTTCACATTTGAAAAAAGAGTAAGCTGTAGTGCAGCTCTTGGGGCGAAATTTTCTCGGAAGCTTGTCTTCATTTGCCTAGTCGGTGCAGAAAAGTAGAACACCAAACCCCTTTTTATTTCACATATTTAATTAAGAGAAGAAAAAAAAACAGGATCCAGTAAGGAAAAACCCCAACAAAATCTAGTAAGAAAACCTGTTAAATGTCAGTCGTCCAATACATTTTTTTTTATGTAGCTTAAAATCTTATGTTTAAGCCAGACAGTTCCAATATATATCGGTAGACATTTGTTTTTATTAAACGACAACTTCCCCATTCAAAATTTGTGCTAGGTTTCTAATGTAAACCAGATTTCTATTAAATGCGGTAATTTTTTGCACCCAGACAACTTGTGTAAAACACAATTAATGTTTACCAGATGCTCTATGTTGCTAGGTTACGGGTGACAAGGCAACAGGAGGTCTGTTGTCACTTAACCTAGAATAACTGAAGGCTTTTATATTGGATTTTCTTACACCCTTTAAAACATTAAATTTAAAATAACCATGTGGAAACAAATAAAAAATTAAATAAATAAAATGCAATTTAACATCCTATATTTTTGCACCGTCCGTCTGCAGATGACAAAACGTAAAAAATATACTCACAGCCATTAGTTAAAAATGCATTATGCAAGAGCTAAATCTGCCTATTGTAGGTCTGTTTTTAGGCCTTGAATGTTATATAAACTATTAAGCATACATTATGCAAGAGCTAAATCTACCTATATAAATTCTAGGTTTTTCTTAAGGCCTGAAATGTCATCTAAATTGTTAATTAATTAAAGTTACATTATGGGAGATAAGATAAAGAGATGGCAGTTCTCACTACAATAGTTAAAAACTAGATAGTGTAAAGATAATTTGCTGAAAATTTCAGACAAATTGGTTCACTATTAGCCGAGCAAAAAGCTTTTGAAATATTCATAGCCTCGGTCATCATTACTCAAATCATTAATATAAACAGCATAGTCTCGATTATCCACTTGATTGATTTAATTATCAACCGCCATTAAGCGGCATATACGATTTTAATCTGCCAACATCGAAGGCTAGTCTTGACATAAAGAGTTTATTATGGTCTGAATATGTTAATTAATGTCTGATTGATTATTTAGATAACATCTCAGGCTTAAAGAAAGACCTGTAAAAATCAGATTTTGCTCTTGCATAATGCTATTTTAACTTACCAAGACCATAATAAACTCTTGGATGGCCGAAAGGTTAACCTGTGTGTGTTGCATCATAAAGTCTGTCATTGAGTCATCTGGCGTTTTTATTTCCTGGTTGTATGTGACAAGGAGTAGGGTCACCTATCCAACCTCGTGGGTTTTTCTTTGGCTCTTTCGATTTACTCCAACTTCTAAAGACCCCAACACACACAATATTATTCAAATAAAATTGAACCAAATGTTAGTTCCGAAATAAGGTAGTTATTGTCGAGTGGGGCCTATAACCGATCTCTCTCCTGTCTCTCTCTCTCTCTCTCTCTCTCTTCCAAACATGTATTTCATTCTTCGATTTTCTATTTTACAGGATTATTTGAACCAGTGGTGACCACCAAAAAAGCTGCTATTGTTCCGGTTATTCCTGTAACTAAGGAGCCTGTTGTTGTCATACATACTGATATGGGCGTATCAACAGAAGGTGGCTATAACATTGTAACAACAACAGAAGGTGGCTATAACATTGTAACGGATAATTCTACGGCAGAGGGAAATTCTGCACCCATACCCAAACCATCAGAAGAAAATGTTGGACAGGTGGCATTAATTGTGATAGCTGCCATTGTGGGATTAGCAGTTATTGTTGGAGTTGTAAGTTGATCATTTACAGATTCATTTTATTAAGAAAATTCTCATAAAGTACAGAAAGGAATGAACGTGACGCTTTAGCATTCTACTTTCCTACATCAACTTGGCCTAATGAAGACGCACATCCACACAGCAGGCAAAATCACATGACCAGAACCTTTCTCCTTACCTGACTGTCTGTCGTACGACATTGACAAGGAGAATCTAGACTGGCAAATTCTGAGAGATGTTCTTGGCCAACACCAGGTTCAAACCTAGGATCTCCTGGTTAATGAGCTAGCACCACACTCACTGTGGCTCCATAATAATATTTATAATGCGTTGTAAAAATATTATAAATCCAGTTCCTAGACAAATAGAAATATAGATAAAGCTGTGTTAAATGCATAAGAACTGGTAATAGTTTCACATACCGGTAACGTTGAAGAAAACCTTTTATACTGGCATCCTAACAACTACAATTACCTTTTTAAACTTTAATAATAAAAGAAAAATTTTTGTATTTTTCAGGTATTATTAGTTATCTTTAAACGAGTTAAACGAAAGAATATGAAAAGTATGAACTTTGATAATCCTGTATACCGTAAAACAACAGAAGATCAGTTTTCTATAGATAAAGATAATAAATTACCTCCAGTAAGTATCAATATCTCTCATCACCTCTTGTCCACGGTTCTTTAGTTAGGTGGCTGGGTTGGGTCTGTCATTGAGTCAACTGGCGTGGTTTCGATTCCCCAGTTGTACCTCACAAAGAGTAGGGTCGCCTGTTCAATCTTGTGGTTTCCTCCCACTGCTAAAGACTACATGCAAGCTAATTATTGAAATTAAATTAAACCATATGTTAGTTCAGAAATGACCTAGTTTGTGTCGAGTGGACTTTTTAAAGCCATCTCTCTCACTCTTTTCTCTCCGGTTTCCTCCCACTGCTAAAAGACCCCTTTGGCTCAAGCAAATTATTGAAATAAAATTAAACCACATGTTGTCCCGAAATGACATAGTTTGTGTCGAGTGGTTGTTAAACCCAATTTCTCTCCCTCTCTCTCTCCAAATACTTGATGTTATTTCTCCGTTGAAATTTCGTTTTAAAAAAACTTAATTCCTCCATCTACCTCTTTAGTGTTTTGTATTTTTATTTAAATGTTCTCTTTATTTGTTTTTTTTTGCAGAGTCTGCAGCCATTAAATCCTCCCACCAATGAGATTGTCTGAGAGATAAATTTTGTGTAACTTTTTAAAATTTCTAATGACTGCGAAGTGTCAAACGAGACAAGCAAATTGTTTTTAATTGGATTGGGTTTTAAATCTCTCAATTAAATCTTCATCAATATCATCAACCAATCATATCTTGTGTTCTATCAAACATGAAGAAGATCATTATCGCATCCAATTGTTTGTCTCAAAACATTCATTGACGTCACCAGCTTAATGTTGCCTTCGCGGCGTTCTTCAACACCCAAGATTTGTGTCAGAGATGGATTCAAAGACAGTCAACGCGATAGTTTGACTCGGTTGTGTGCTTGTGCGCGTGCATGTGAGGATACGTAAGAAATGTAATATATGATACCGGAGTAGTTTAAAATAGTAATATATTTGTTAAGTTATTATTTTGTGCACCTTGAGAATTATTTTTCTTTTTTATGTGTGTGTTAATTTATGAGTTACGTTATTTTAATATCACTAGCATCTAAATCTATGTTTAATATAAGTTGGTACGTTCGAACACTTTGGATATACTAGTTCTTGATATATCGTATATACAGTGCCGAACTTGTTAAATGTGCCCTGAGTTGTATAAATTGTTATATTGTATGGCAGCTTCTAATATCAAGCCTTTGACACAAACATCATAATTTGAGTTTAAGATCTTTCAGTATTTCTCATTTTATTTATTTTTATTATTATTATTATTTTTTGATCTGATATCGTCGTCAACAGCTGTAAGAACAATATATTATGGAGTTATCTCAAATCATATATCTGTGTATTTTAGAATTCTAAATAGTCGTCGTTTAATATCATTATCGATACTTGTATATGAACGCTCGTAATTGGTGTAAAACAACATTAGCCCGTACCCCCCTCTATAGGGCTAATTGTTGTAGATTGTGCTAGCCAAGATGTTAGAGATAGAATAATATAATTCTATTTTTAAAAGACAATCTTATAAATAATCGACAACTGAAAAGGTTTAAATCTAATGTGAAAAACTGTTGTATTGAAAGATTTAAAAATATGCTATAAAAATAGTGGAGCAAAATAAATTAATTTCCAATAGATTTAATTTCATAAATGAATTGCAATTTGTAGGTTGATTCAAAATTATCTAAAATATTTACCCGTTATGTCATCCGGCTGTTATTAACAGGTCATGGAGTTATGTCAGGTCATGACCTCAAAGGTCAAGATTGTTTGACCTTATTACCTGTTAGCATACAAAGATATGGTTTTTACAAATTGTTTGCATTGATATATTGACACCTTGAAATCATTGCCGTGACCTACACTTTAATGGTACTAATTATACCCAATTTCAAAACCTTAACAGAAAAATTTTCTTTTACATTCCAGTAGTCTTTGAGTTTAAAGAGAAAAAAAATAAGAAAAAAACACCAGACTTTCTCATTTTAAATTATGAAAAAGAAAAAAAAAATTATCTGTTTTTCGATAATAAAAAATTCTTTGCACTCTTGTAAATATAGAAAATGTACAAATTGCCATTTACCTTATATCTGTACAAATCCCTTAGTTAGATATGAAAATCGATACTTTTTCGAAAAATAAACACCTCGTTTTGAGAGATGGACTAGTCTGATATAAAACCATTCTTCAATGATGTCATGGTTTGGGCGAGTTCAAATATTACAAAAGGGATTGTTTATTTTTTGGGATGGTGACTTTGTTTCAAAATGTAAATTTTGTAAATTAGTTGTAAATATTGTAAATATCGTGAATTTGAGGTGTGGTTTGCGTTGTCATGTAAGATAAGCTTATATATAATTTTTTTGATTACTGATGGTCGTATTCCTGAAAACTGACTGAAGCTGATCAAAATTTATCACTTAAACTTAACGATGATAATCTTTGATTAGTTTTATTCAGAGTTTAAGAAGCCACCTTGGTGTATAAGTGTGGTCATTTATATGATTTGTATGATTGTTGTTCTCCTTTTTTCAGGTTTTTTTTTTTCTAAGTGTGAATGAGAGAGAGAATGTCTGTGGATGCATTAAGTGTGATTTATTCCAATCTAGTGCTATATTAATTAGATAGTGTAAATTTTATTAATTATTACCATAATAATCATAACATGGTTACCTGTTATCAAAGTTCTACTTTTTTTATTATTTTTTTGTGTTATTAGTTGACAATTTCGTCGACGTTACGGCTATGAATGACATTTTAATTTCGTATTTATTTAAGATTAAGCGTCTATGCATTATTACTTAGGTTATATATTATTATCTCAGCTTCTATTCACTACCTCAAAAGTTGAATATATTTTGTTAAAAGCCAATAGACCCATGTGATGAACATGCAGTTTCAGAACAATCATGAACAAATTGAAAATTATTCTTCTCTTGCATGTAGAAAAATTTGGTAATTCACCATCAAATGATTTCTTATTTTAATTTGTTAAAATCAGAAAATTGTTGCGAATAATTTGGACCGAAATATTACGACAAAAACCTTGACATTATTTCCTTTCACATAGGTACTAAGGTAAAAGGCGAAGATATATTTTACAAATATAAAAGAATTAGTTTGTCTGTCTGCTCTCCAGTTTCATTGGATTATTTTATTTTTTCTATTTTATGTAATAAATATTATACTTAATGTGTGCATACAATTTTTAACCATTAAATTGTTTTATTCTTTAAGATATGTGATGGCATGGAAACCCCTATATCATTATAGTATTACTTTCTTTTGTTTGTCTTACTGTAGGTAAATTTTCTAGAAAATAATTTAATACCGGTAGATGTATTTAGATGAAATCCAATTTATTTGCCAAACTTTTTATCTATAAAGGTCAAGAATCTTTTCTTTTTTTAAAAAATACAACGAATAGTCAACAAAGTACACTAAAAATAAGCAAAAAAAATAATCACAAAATGATACAAAAATAAAAAAATAAGCCTATGCACAATGTTAAATTAGTGAAATAAGTAGAATGCTATTCTTATTTTGTTGATTATTCATGTAGCGTACATGTTAATAGATTAGAGCTTACAGTGTGTTCTACTTAAAATATTCTTAATCAGAAAAATGAAACTTGTTGCTACTGGGCTAAAAATTTCTCAAATCATATAACATCTAACAAAATTTCAGTTGTTACATATCCAGTTATTGATGGTTTAAGATATTTTTGAATATATTTTGAGTTCTTATTTCACTGAAAATTTCATAAAATTATTTTGTATGAAACATAATTATATTTGCAATTGCAGTCATATATTTAGTTGTGTCACAGATGCAATTTTTTATCCCATCTGAAATATTTCTGATTAAATTTCCATAAGTAACTTTGTCTTAATTTGTATAGTAATGATTTATTTATTTGCGTCGCAAAGTTCCCATCTTTGACGCTGTCTAAAATATTTCTGAATAGGTTGTAAGCTGAATATTAAGGCAAGATATATTTCTGGATTAAGTGGTATTTTTGATGTAGCACATCACTGTGTAGAAATAATAATAGATTGCTTGATTTATAGTAGTGTAATTATAATGTACATATTTCTGCTTGAATCTGAAGGCATCCACAGCTGTTTTTTTGTGAAAATAAAGTTATAAATATTATAAATATGGTGATTTTGTATGAATGATGGTCTGAGTGAAGTGAACTATTTTAAATTGTATGCTTCAATGACAATAAATATATAAAATAATAAATTAATGTTTTCTTTATAAATTGGTACTGGTAATAGAAGAGCTTGATTGGGTTCATTGCCATGGTAACTGAAGGGTGGAACCGATTTCTTATTTTTGTAATGGACTGATCGAATTGTGAAATGGTTTTGCATACTAGTTCGATAGTGTGATAGTCAATCAAAATACACGAGGATACTGAACTGGATGGGGTGATCAAATCTTAGGATTACATTTGGGGAGGAGATATTCAAAACACTGAACTGGGTGGGAGATCCTCGAAGTCAACATTGGTATTGGACTGGTGAGAAGAGCCCCACTCAATTTTGAACTGGGTGGAGAGATGAACTCCTAGTATTATATTGGATGGGAGATAGGTTACTACAGTTAAAACACTGAAACATGGTGGGAGATCGGTGACGGGAATGAAATAGGGGGTTCAATGGCCTACTGTTCTGCTCCTGCAGATGGTCATGCACCATGCAGTGTGCGATTAGGGATATTTTGCCTAGACAGTAGCACTTATATCGAATTCCAACTGCTAAAGACCCCTACGCGCAAGCGAATTATTGAAATAAAATTAAACCGTATGTTAGTCCCGAAATGACCTAGTTTGTGTCGAGTGGAGTTAAACCCCATTTCTCTCTCTCTCTCCAACTGCCAAGGGATGCCTATATAGTATTACCCTGGCACGGTTAACTTTTTTGTAGTGTAAACAGGTGAAACATGAGCGTGCTGTACTGAGTACCGTGTCAATTTGGCCCACTGAAATGAGGTGGTCTTTCCACGGTACCAGGTGTGGCGCAGAGAAATTTTCTTAATGTAAATGCTATCTGGTGTCAGTATGGTTTCAGTATAGATAAATGCACATGCTCAAAACACACCTTGACCATTTTTCCCCCGCAATTGTTTTCACCTGGGTAAATTGTATGGGACTGAAATTAACTTTTCTGTATTTGATGCGCTTGGCATTGTTCGGAGACGAGTTGTTTTAGAGTAATGTAAAAGGGTCAATTTCTTGAAATTTATCGCGGCCTGGTACCGTGCCCTGAACGGAATGCTTATCACGGCCAAGTTTAAACAGGGATTAAGTGTATGCCTGACCTTGGTTTATCATCCCATCCAAACCACTACACAGCTGTTCATGTCAGGCCCTCCATCTTGTACCACTAACAAGGGGTCTTTAGCAGTGGGAGGACACAGAGAAAACCCACGAATCAAATGAAAGGAAATGTGGTTTAATGTCCTACTTATCTGCTGCTAAGAAAATATTCATTCAATTCATTTACGTGAACGCGTTATTTTTCCATAACCTCCGAATGACTAGACGCTATTCTGCATACCTTTAATCATGGACAATTTAATGTCATAATTTATAAGCATATAAATATTATTAGTCAGGGAGGTAGAGATTGGATATTATCATGTTTTTTAGTTCGCCTAAGGATGTCAAATATTTACCCCATGATGTATATAACATGGTATCATATAAAGAGATATATAAATAATTTATGTATCCAGGCTGATTATGTATGCAGGGTTTTTGTTATTTGACCTAGTAACTGATAGCTCCAGGCAATATGACAATACACAATATATAATATGTTATTTACAGGGATAGCAAGTATGTGAACACAGTGACCACTGGATCTGATAATATTGGTTGCCAGGAGACAAGGGGGGCCCACCCATCAATACAATTCTATCATTTAGATTTCAAAAAGAATAAATAAAATTTTCAAAAAATATAAGTGGTAATTAGAATTTTCCCGATTTTGTCCAATGCTATGAGGGCCCACTTCTTCAGGGGCGCACTTGACATTGGGCAAGCTGACAACCTGGCCAGTCCTCCAAAAACCTAAGATACCCGGGCATCAGGCGTTGATCCAGGGGTGTGTGGCGGGAATAGGGGATGCGCTCCCCCCTCCTCAGTTTCTGTGACATAGTTGATTTTCATTTTGGTTTGCTTTTTTACTGTTGTATTTCACATATATACTGCTCCTTAATAGATGATATAAATATGATTTTCGCATTGTCTCTGCCCAAGCAATTCCTAAGGTTGCAACGTATTACCCTTTGCTACAATATATGCCCCCTCCCCTCAAAAAAATCCTGGATCGGGGCCTGGGCATGTCTTTTACACACCATATTTATGGTTGGGTGCACAGTATATTGAGATGATGTTGCATTTGCTATATAGGCCTAATAGAAATAAAAGGAGGTTTAATGTCCTACTGTTCTGCTCCGATTGGTCTAACACAGACAGGTTAAATAATACAACAGTCTAACAGAAATACAAGATAAACCATTTATTGTTATTCAGGCGCGGATCCAGAGGGGGCGCACTCGGCACACGCCCCCTCTATTTTTTGAGGTGGTGAACAATTTTTTGCTCCATATATTCTCGCGAGAAAGGAGAACAAAAATAGTTTAGGTTGGAAATCGTAATTTACGTATGAAATTAGTCCTTGTGGGCATTTTTTACACTAAAAAATAACAGTTCCGGGCTTCGCAATCCTAAGTTTGTGCAGCATGCCCCCTCTTTCTGAAAATCCTGGATCCACCCCTGTTATTGATGATAAAGTATAAATAATTTGTACTTTTTATTTGTTCTTTATGTACATCAGTATTGAACTAATCTCTTCACTTTTTCTCTAACCACTTGGATAATTTCTTCTGTATATATATCAGGCAATTATCTGCGATATTTGAAGCTAGACGTTAAATAAAGCTATATTACACACACTTGTTATGACACAGTCACATATGATAATGACATGGAAATGTCCTACTATTCTGCTCCAACTGGGCTAATGAAGACAGGCATAAGCCATACAGTTTGCTATGAGGGAAATTATGCCCTGACTGTGGTATACTATACGGCCTACTCTTATATCAAATTCCAACTGTCAAGGGATCTTTTACATCCACACCAAACTGCATTGTGGATGGTGCCCTAGATTTGAAACCGCCATGCCCCACCAACCCCTATATTACTATTATTATAGATTTATATAGCACCACTTCCACAGTACTGTGATCCAGTGCACTTTACAATATAGATATAAAAGCAAATAGAAAAACATAGAAAAAACATAAATACAAAAAAGGATATACAGGTAAGGTACAACATACAATAGGAAAGACGCATACATAGCAAGAGAGAGAGAGAGAGAGAAATGGGATTTAACGTCCAATCGACACAAACTAGGTCACTTTGGGACTAACATATGGTTTTATGTTATTTCAATAATTCGCTTGCGCGTAGGGGTCTTTAGCAGTGGGAGGAAACTGGAGAACCAGGAGAAAACCCACGAGGTTGGACAGGCAACCCTACTCCTTGCTACATAATTTTTCTAGAGACTAGAGTCACGGGTATTAAGGATTGCACAAACTCTCCATTGACATCTAGTATACATATTGTTTAACCCTCTTATGTGATATTAAATTAAAAGATTTTCCAAAAACACTAGAGGATAAGATTCACGAAGAAAGATAAACATTTCTGTGCAGATATTTTGAAGAGGATTTTTATTCAGGTTTTTCTTTTTAGTTGGTGTCAAAGACTTTGAGGTGAAAAATTAAACGATATTTAAGTTCCAGAATTATTATGAAATCTCATAAGAAATTTTTAGCTAACACATCACCTACTTATGGCGAAACAATTAGAGATTTACAGCTTTCTTAGTACACATATGAGCCGGACGGTGTACACAAATCTTAGCGTTTCATGAGGCAAGGGAAACAACTCTATTACAACATGTCAATATGGATACAGACCACTGACCAACATGCCATGCAAAGTGTTTTGGGGACAATTTTTTTCCGAATAGCTGCTGTATAACTATACACAATTATTATCAATTCAACTCAACCTTGTGTTGTATGTTGATAAAGAGCTGACCATTCCTGCTATAACCGTTCAAAAATAGAGGATGGAAAATGAATAAGTTTGTTAATGTCAGTCAAATTGCATTATTGTGAACGAATCTGTGAGTAGTCTCTATCATCCAAACAAATATTCTACGAATATTAGTCTGGATGGGTCCTCAAAATTTGACGGAAAATAGGTCATTGTCTGGATTATCCAGTCTTTTAAAGTTCCAATAGCATTTTTTTAAGTTATATTTTTAAAATTTATTAAAATAAAGCCCCAAAATAGATTGAACCTATAAACAGTCCTACCTTGTTAAAGAATAATCCTATTAATCCTATAATTCACTATTGCCAGTTGAGAAATTGGCAAAAATATCATTTTCAACTTCAAATTCAAACGTTTGAAGATGGCCGTCCATGGAGAAGAATGGGAAAACAAGGGAGGTAATTGAGTAACTATTTCCTCAATCAACCAGTGTCGCCCTTTCTAACCCCCAAAAAATTTTGTCCATGATCGTATAATAGTGAGTTGACAACCTTTTGAGCAAAAAACATAGAAATAATTATATTTTGATTTTCTTAGAAAAAGTGAAATTGGAACTTTAAGTTACCACGTACTGAATCTATCAAAACAGCTCGCTTGTCAACGATGACACTCTTTAAAATTTTGTTGTGTAAAGGTTTCAATTGAAATGGTAATTTTCTCTCATCATGAATCAGACGTATGGCTTCTCACAATCTTCTTAATTCTTCATCGCGATTTATGCTTATTCCTCGTCTCTATTTTGTTTCTAATAATAGATGTGCCAAGTGAATTGTGGGATATATTTCAACCACGCTTTATAGAATCTAGCAAAATCGGCCCGGCTTCATAAGATCTAGCACTTACCGATACTTTCATTGGATACTTTAGCCAAAAGGTTCCATTGCCCATGCGTAACCAAATGTTTGGTTTTTTATGTGGTAGATTATCCAGTAATTTTCGTCAAAAATCGAGAACCGACCCAGACCCTCCGTGCGTTGAAGACTAGGGGGTTCTGGGTGACAGAGACTAATCTGTGAGTATTTGAAGCTTTGACAAGAAATAGTCACCAATTATATCCGGCAATTGCCGATCCATTAAGAATTTTATAAATTCTTTTTTTCCAAATCAGAGTTACTAAACGTCCGCTACCACGAAGTAATATTGTGGTAATTTGTGTTTTGCATGGTAAATTGTGTTGTCGATTATCCAGAATATAAGAAAAGTGTTTAAATTCACATTTTCTGAAGCGGATGGTACAGGGGTAATCACAATCTGTTTCACAGAGAATTACTTACGAATTAACTCTGTAACAGATAGAATTATTGTAGCGGCCAAGCGAATATTCACTGCGGGATCAGTTTGGGGTAATCAGACACGAATTATGAAAATCACCTACGAAATTGACGTCTGTGCATATATTCAAATAATCAAATAACACACTTTTATGGAATAACAATTACACCTGCCAGGTCTTGAAATAAAAAACCCGTGATAACCCATTTCTTCAATATTTTTATCAGATGATTCTGACACGTCGAACGTTTTGTCGTTATAAAGAACAAGGTCACCAAAACATATTGTAGGTCAAAACATGTCGTAGATTTAATACTGAAGCCCACTGGAGGCTTACTCGTGAAACTGTTCAATTTAAATAGTTATCTCCCTTTAATCACCTCACCCACATGCACATACATACTAAATGCAGAAAAATATAGCTGTGAACTTATCAGTACACACCCGTGAATACTCGGTCGGGATCACGTTTTTGGTTTTTTGGGGTTTTTTTTTACATTTTCTTAGTGTGCCATTCAATATTTCACGGCACACTTCAGCCAGGCTGACACTTGCACGATTCCATGGCACGCATTGGCACGACTGGAGTCGGCTCGACACCGTCCGATTTGCGCAAACTCGTCGTGCCAATGCGGGAAGTGCGTAAACAATGCGCAAACTATGCGTGAACTCGTCGTGCCAGTTCGTGTCAATGTGGACACTGATGGGCACGACAAAATCGTGGCCAAAAGTCGTGCAAGTGTCAGCCTGGCTTTAGGAAGATCTCGCGACACTGCACCTGTCAAACTGATCCCGCAGTGAATATTCGCTTGGCCGCTACAATCACTGATAAGCATGACATCGACGAGGCTTAATGAGTACGGCATATTAACTTTTTTATTCCGACAAATTAAATTCTCAAACATTTTTTTGAGGTAAAAGAAAAATAAATAAAGACGTTTGAAGTATTTGTAGTTAAATAATATTTCCTATTTAGTGTAAATGGGTATTAAAATGAGTAAAATGCATCATTTTGCCCGAAGCAGTTAGGTGTTAAGTAAACATTGCACGAGCCGTTGAGCCAATGACTACGAGGCCTGCAGTCGACGCACGTGTTTTGGACAGGCATCCGTTACAGAGATAATTCGTAAGTAATACTCTGTTTAACAGATTGGAGGTTAACTCGTGAAACTGTTCAATTTAAATAGTTATCTCCCTTTAATCACCTTACCCACATGCACATACATACTAAATGCAGAAAAATATAGCTGTGAACTTATCAGTACACACCCGTGAATACTCGGTTGCAGGGGCGTAGCCGTGAAATATATATTGGGGGGGGGGGGTCCGCAACGGGGTGGGGGGTACCCCCATAAATTTTGTTTAAAGTCTCAGTCTTCTGTTAACATCACACCAATACAATGTTTATCATGTTTACAGACATTAGCGTGGCTTACTTACCCCCACCTAAGAAAATTTTGGAATATTTGACGGCTGCAAACACTTTTTCCTGCTATTTCAGTCCATGAACAAAGCAATTTCAAAGTGGCCTGATATAGCCTAATTAAGGTGGCTTGCTGCCTCGAATTCCAATCACTCGTTTACACCCACGAAGACGGGACCGTTGGGAGAAAATTTTGAAAATTGACCTGCCACATACACGTTTTCCTGCTATTCCAGCCTGTAGTCTGTGAATACAACAACTTCAATTTGTTCCAATATAGCCTACCTGGCTGCCCAGAACCAATCAATCGTCGCGGGCTATGGGAGACTCACCCTCTCGGAGAAAATTTTGAAAATTTAACCACCGCAAATGCGTTTTCTGCTATTCTAGCATGTGTGAGCAAGTCCAAAAGTATCCAATGGTTCTGTAACCGAAATCCCACTCTGAATTCCAACCATCCAATCACACTGTTGCAGTTGCATTCACAAAGTAGAGTGGCCCCAGACAAAATGTTTTAATCAATAGTCAACGCAGTACAAATTCGTGGTATTCAATTAAAAGAAAAGTGAAATAAGTGTTTTATTAGGACTCGATGACAGTTAGGGAAGAAAAACTAGAAATGCCAGAAGCAGGTTTACGGGTTGCGGCCAGTTTTCTTCGACCCCTCAAGAAAATTTTGGAATATTTGATGGCCACTAATGCGTTTTACTGCTATTCCAGTCCTAAAATTAGTGTTTTATTAGATTTCGGGCACTTTACTTTGCCAAATTTTTGGGGGGTCCAAGTATATTCGCCCCCCCCCCCCCGGAAAACAATTGGCGGGGTCCACCCCCCCCCCCCGGACCCCCCATGTGTGACGCCCATGCTCGGTTGGGATCACGTTCTGGGGTTTTTTGGGGTTTTTTTTACATTTTCTTAGTGTGCCATTCAATATTTCACCGCACACTTAGGAAGATCTCGCGACACTGCACCTGTGTGTCTTGGCACACTGGTTGATAATCACTGCCCTAGACATACAACCTAAACAGTTTACCTTCAACTTCCTTAATGGAAGGGGTCGAATAGTCGAAATCTGACAGTAGTTCAAGTGGCGTGGTTTCGATTCCCCAGCTCATACGTGACAAGGCGTAGGGCCGCCTGTCCAATATCGTGGGTTTTAACCGAGTCCCTCGGTTTCCCCAACACCTTAAAAAGACCTAGCCGCAAACGAATTATTGAACCACATCTCTCTCTCTCTCTATGACTTACCTATTTTTGATCAATTCTGTACTTATATTTCAAGCGAAAATTTGTGGGTTATTCGGGTGTTTTAAACATAGTAGGCGTTTCCAGCATCGTACTCAACCCCAAACTGATCCCGCAGTGAATATTCGCAATGTAAGTAATTCTCTGTGAAACAGACTGACTCAATCCAAGTCACAAAAGCTGGAGCTACTACTCATGGAATCCGGCATACTAGATTTTCTCTGAAATATCGCACTTATGACAAAGAAAATTACAGTTTATAAATGGACTTAAAATCTGCAAATCAGGCCTGATTAACATAAGAGGGTTACAAGTTTGCAATAATAATTTTATTTATTTTCGAATGGGAGTCACGGTGGGTAAGACACTGGCTCGCTAGTCTGGGTAATGTTCAAATTACATAGTTATTTCCCCTTAATCCCCAAATCTACACTTTGCATGTTCATTTATTAAGTAGTTTAGAGACCACATGACCGACAAATAAGTGTGTCCTGGGCAGCGCCGGATTAAGACTTTGTGAGGAATTGACCCATTATGAAAGCACGTCTTTGTCAAATAACGTCGATCAAAGAAGCGTGAGTTGCAGGTTTGGCTTAACTTCATTGTAATCCATGCCCGGTGCTCAAATATCCGAACACGTCCCTGAATCAACGTATACAACCATATGAACCAAATTAATTTTCAAACGAAATGCAAAGATTTAACAATAATTTAGAAAAAGTTCTGAATGGAGACTGGGGAATAGACAAAATGATCCCGCTGTGAATATTCGCTTGGCCGCTACAATCACTGATAAGCATGACATCGACGAGACTTAATGAGTTCGGCATATTAACTTTTTTACTCCGACAAATTAAATTCTCAAACATTTTTTTTGAGGTAAAAGAAAAATAAATAAAGACGTTTAAAGAATTTGTAGTTAAAAAATATTTCCTTTTTAGTGTAAATGGGTATTAAAATGAGTAAAATGCATCATTTTGCCCGAAGCAGTTAGGTGTTAAATAAACATTGCACGAGCCGTTGAGCCAATGACTAGCGCCACGTGCAGTCAACGCACGTGTTAACGCACGTGTTGTGGACAGTCACCTATTACAGAGATGATTCGTAAGTAATTCTCTGTGAAACAGATTGCACTACAGTCACTAAGGATGACATCGACGCGACTTAATGAGTCCCCAATATTAACGTTTTTCCTCCGACAAATCATGGACATTTAAAGTAATTGTAGTTGAAAAATATTTCCTGTTTAGTGTAAATGGGTATTAAAATGAGGACTGGAAGGATTAAACGAATCGTTTCGGAACTATTCACTTCACTAATCGTGACGTCTGAGTCAAGACCCAGTTTAACTTCCTGAAACATATAGTCCATCCTGTTTGTAACAGGACATAATATTGGTTGATGTGTAACAATATACGTCGTTATTCATTACCGCATTTCATGCATCATCTTACGATTAAAACCAAGGTCATTTCGTTTTCCTTAATTTGAAATAAAATGAAACGGGGTTTATTAATGTTACCTCGGTTCTGCACCAGCCGGGATAACGAAGACACACATACGCCATACAGTGTACTATAATGTGGAGAAAATTTTGTATCCGGACATCTACGCTATAAACAACTTTTATTTCGAATTCCATGTTCCAAGGGGTCGGGGGGGGGGGGCAAATGATTAGCACGTGCGTGCTGTATCATAAAGATTGTCGTTGACTAGACTCCGTTCCTTGCCAGGTCCCTTGTTCATTTACAGGTTCCGCGTCCTGCACCACTTGCACTTACAAGGGGAAACCAGAAAAACTGTCTCGGTCAACACCGTGCTCGAACGCGGGACCTATAGGCTAGTGAGACTGGATCATCGTGGCTCCCGAATATCACCATCGCCATCATCATCTCAGCTAAATACACTTATTTAGCTGATTCGATTTCTGTAAAATAGCAATATCACAAAAGTGCAGGGTTATTAACGAAGTTATAGTTATCTATATTCCTGTATTGTGTCGGGTGTTCAAAATGGTTATTTATATACCTGCCGTTATCCGGTGTGGTCCTTCCTTGTCCGTGCAGCAGGACGAAGGGCCTGGCAAGGGGTAACCTTTTGTCATTCCGATGGGACGAAAACCCGAAGCCCCGTGTAAACATTGGCGTGGACGTAAAATAACCCTTGGCAGTTGGAATTCCATATAAGAGAAGGCCGTAGCATCGCTATCAGGGCAAAATCTCTCTCATGGCCGGTTATTTGAATCATAGCTTTCGTAATGATTCAATTCCTCACTAAGGTCTTAATCCGGCGAACAGAAGACGTTAAAGCCCCAATAACACTCTTGTTGTAACTGAAAAATATGTCCCAATCTTCATTCTGGTCAACAAATCGTATTATTTTAGAATATTCCAATTAAATGATGATATAAATTTCATCTTAACACACCTAATTTAAAAAATTGGAAAAATTCAACCAATTGATTTGAAAAGTCTAACGTAAACCTTTTCAAATGTGACTTGGATTTTAAAATATTTTCGAACTCTCTGGACAAATAAAATAGGTTGTAATGGATAATTTACACAACAGGTAGGACATTTAAACATCTAGTACTTAGAATAAGGGTATTATTTATTTTCTGGAGCTACCAATGCAAGCCAGCAAGAATGTTATTGTCCCTTTAAACCCCATTTCATTTCCTTTTCTGGTGAATGCTGAAATATCTTCCTACACACACACAGAGGAACAATCGAACTATTTTATTTCATGATTTTACATGATTCATAAATTCCCCTTTCAATCTCAACCAGGAAGAAGATACATTGATATAAATATTACCTGGTTAGGGTTAGTGCACGTGTAATTGTTATAGTTAACAGTTATTGGTCATATAAAAAATATCTTCCTTGTTGGTTATAAATGTCGAACTGTATTAGGACCAATGCACTCTACAAATGTTTACCAACGCACTGTTCACAAAAAGGTGCTGGTTGATTTAAATAATATTTATTCGAATAAGATACGACATGCATTGTCAAAAACTAAGGAATCAAAAACAATCCAATGGCTTATATAAATAAGATAGGTAATGAATAAAGATTCAAAAACAAGCCAAGGGCTTAAATAAATCCGTCTCTTTATTTAATAATTATATATGTACACATACAGCAAGGTAGTTTATATTTACTATTAGTCGTGCATGTAAGTAATTTAATAGTTTATGTCACTTTCAGTGATATCATAAGGTCTGTCATTGAGTCAGCTGGTGTGGTTTCGATTCCACGGTTGTACCTGACAAGGAATAGGGTAGCCTGTCCAACGTCGTGGGTTTTCCCTGGTTGCCTCTCACTGCTAAAGACGCCTACTGGAAAACCAATTATTGAAATAATATTAAACCATATGTTAGTCCCGAAATGACCTAGTTTATGTCGAGTGGACGTTAAACCCAATTTCTCTCTATATATTTATATATGTCAATAAAGGCACTTATGTTTCATTTGATTGAAATCTGCAAAATATACACACTAGCCAGTGGTTTGTGAAGAATGGAAAGGCTGCAGGGTTGACGACTATTGTCCGTGTTATCTAACAATCTCACATCGATCTTACCGAACTTGTAAAACTCCTTTTGTTTCATATAAATCTTTTAATCCGTTCAAAAGACCGCAGCAAACTATTGACAATATCTTGTTTAATGAAAGGCCTGTAGGCTTTGATTATTGCTCAATGATAAATGACGACAAACAATGATAAATAATGTCATTGTTACACATTTCCTAATACCCAGCGGCAGAAAATAAGCCATTGTCTTTGTAAATAATTACCTTGACATTTCCCCGAGGGTAGGTCTAACAAGTAGATTTACACCGGGAAGAAAGGGACCCTCCTTATCAGTGCTTTAAAATTTTGAACGTAGCGTGATGGGCATAAAACTGAAACAAAAACAGAGAGAGAGGGAGAGAGAGAGAGAGGGAGAGAGAGAGGGGAGGGGGGATCAGATCAGAGAACCCGAGGTTGAACTGGCGACCCTACTCCTTGTCACGTACAACGGCGGTGAGGAATTGAAACCAAGTCCGATGACTCAATGACAGACCTTGTGATACATAGTGCACGTGCTGACCATTCGCCCCAATCCTCCCCTTAAGCTAAAACCTTGGTATTCCGCAGCCATGTTGATATCTTTATATATTTTTAAGTGTTTAAGTGTGAATACTAGTACCTATAGTGAAGAACGGCGTACTCCATACCGTGTGCTATATAAAAGGGAATTTTGTCAGAACAGCGTCGCAACAGCGTCGCTACGGCCTACTCTTATATCGAAGCCAACTGTCAAGGGCTCTTTTATGTGCACGCCAATGGGTGCACGGGGCCTGGGTTTTTCATCCCACCCGAACGACTATACGTTGTCCCTTGCCACCCAATAAACCCCGATGAACGTCTTACTCACTGAGCCCAGATGGTTCATCGAATATCAGTAACATTCAGTGTACTATAGTTTGAAAAATGAATCTTGAAAAATCTTGAATAAATTTCATTCCTATTATAATGTTCAAAATATGTTCAATGGATTATGCTATGTTCCCAATACCACGACTCGTGCTACGAATGAAACCGTGGTTTTATATGTGGAGTAATCGTGGTGAACCTTTCAGGTCTTACCACACATTGAGGTCAGTCGCAGCAATCGTGTTGATAGTATCGAAACGTATACCAATGTATCTGCAAGTACAAGGTATTGGAATACAAATACTGCTTTTATAAACCTATAACTGTAAATCTCTTTGATCTTTGGGGAGTATTCTATGCCCGGAATGACTTGCAGTCTGAATATAGAGAGACATTTGGGGTTATTCTGCTGAAAGTTTTTCTTTAAACCTGTAACAGGTTATTCTTCCAGGGTAGGGTTTTTTCGTGATATTTTCATTTTACGTACATGTAAACATACAAGGTTTATAAGTAAGATAAAGTCCTCGACTTCAGTTACGCTGGGGATGAAAAACTTCAGAAAAAACCCTCGAAAGAAAGACCCCAACCTACCGACTCGGTTGTTCTGTATCTCGGGTTATTTTCTCCGGTCTTTATTTCCCCAGCAAAACCCCAGTCTCTTGTTTTATTCTACACGTAGCACATTGGACGGCAGTGAAAACGTAGCATTTGGTAGAAATTCCACGATTTCCGATTTCTGTGATCGCCATGCCCATACGCGCCCCTGCCTACTCTTCCAAATAAGGATAGGCGTGAAATCCAACTAACTAACCGCTATTAAAATTTCATTCTCTTGTATGTCTCACCCCTGTCACAACCTCGTCGTTTCAATACCCTGGAACCTTGGCTTTTAATTAAGATATATGAGTAAATGTCAACACTAAACATCAAAATATACGCCCGAGGGCGCTAATAGTGACATCTTAATATATCCATTTATCATAGTTTATACAAAAAGTATAGACACTTATTATAATACATGTGGAGTATAACATATGGGTTGTGCAATATACTTACTACAAGCAGGAAGTTACCCACCCCCTCCCCCCTTTAGCGCTTATGCAAATAAGCATTTCTTTCCTCTGTGAAATTTTAATACCAGCTATAAATGCGTGTTTTATTTTTCCATTAGCGTACAGGTCGGAGTAGAAAAGTAGAACGTTATACCTCATATCATTTCATTTCCACCAGTGTGCATGTATACAAAATGAGAACTACATTCAGTTTTAACCATGCCGTAACGTGAATAAATTGCATATAAAAGTTATACTTGGTATCATACCCCTTTAATACAAATAAACATCTCTTTCAGCTTTTCAGTTTGAATGTCATTTAATACTTTTTCATGTGAAATTAAAACTCGCCTTACACTCCTTTTTTGAACCAATATACTATAAAAATAAGAAGAACAATCACCTTTTTTTTGGGGGGGGGGGATGCATCATTTGCTTTATATAAGATTATACAGAGAAAGCTCGGTAACAGAAAGTGATTTTGCCCTGTGTAAAAGACACTTTTCTTCATTCGCCGAAAAGGTATGAACCGAAAATAATGGCAACACGAAGTTAAGATGGCATACTATCCCAGGCGGTCACGGGTTTATTGCTGAGGTTTGCCGAGAAAGCATATTGGGATTTGTCAGTAATTCTTCTCGGGCAACCGCAATTTCGAAACAAAGGGGAAATAGACCAGGAGCCCAGAGGGTCGAACCTAGACGAACGAGGAACCAATGTCTGACCATATATGCATCTACATACTAACCTGGGATGCACAGAAGTGGGCGTCTGGCATGGCCCAGTCCATGGGTGTGACCCTGGTGACGCCTATAATGACCCCAAAAATGGGTTAAATTCATACATTCGAGGTACCAGTCAAAACCAATTTTAAATGAAAGAATACACTCTACTGAGTACGAAATTGCCCATAACAGACGATTAGACCCCTGGGGTGGCATAGACTGACACCCCAAAGCCGAAGGGAGTGGGGTGGGGCAAAATAGAGTTTGCTCATACATTCGAGGTACCAGTCAAGACCAATTTTAAATGGAAGGGTACATCTCACTGAGTGCGAAATTGCTCATAACAGACGATTTTGGCCTTGGGACTGCCCAAACTGACACTCTAAATATGACCACTCGTCCTCCCTGGGCGGCTTAAAAAAAGGGTTATATTCATACATTCGAGTTATTAGTAGAAACTAATGTTAAATGAAAGACTATGCCGCTGATTACGGAATTATCCATAACAGACGATTGGACCCATGGAATAGCCCAAATTGACGCCCAAAGACGATAGGGCCATAAATTCGCGGTACCGGTCAAAACCAACTCTAAATGAAAGAGTACATCTCACTAGGTACGAAGTTGCCCATAACAGACGCTTGTGGCCCTTGGACGGCCCAAACTGACACCCTAAATATGGACCGCAGAGCCGAATGGTCAAAAATAGGTTATACTCATATTTTCGAAGTACCAGTCAAACCAATTTTAAATGGAAGAGTACATCTCACTGAGTTCGAAATTGTCCATAACAGTTGGTTTCAGCCCTGGGGGCCAGGCTCGAGAAAAAGTTATATTCACACATTCGAGGTATCAGTTCAATTTAATTTTAAATGAAAGTGTGCATCTCGCTGATAACGAAATGACCCATAAAAGATGATGGTTCAAACTGACAAAATGCATAAAATGGTATTGTGAGGCCAGATTGAAACATACTTTTGCCACCAACAAGTACAATCTTAGACATAAGAACTGCACCTGTAGTGTTAATATTGTTTTCATACCAGACCATCTTGTGATTAACACATCAGGAATCACCAGAAATGGACAAAACTGGCTATAGGGCAGCTATCAAATACCTGCCACTGAAAGGACTAACCCTAACACAAAAGTAACATGTCAGCCCTCATTTTCTTAGTTAAGATGACACCATTTCAGCTATGTGAAATTTTTTTAGGGGGGGAGGGATAAAAAATAAAAACAATTCTTCCTGTCCGGCATCCAGGTCTTGCAGCATCGTTGGCAATAGTGTAGAAAAGTTTATGGAACCATCGGCTTTGTACAATTTTTTCAAAAAATGGCCCAGAACATTTCATGCAGTCCTCGGCAAATCAAAGTGGAAGGGGGGGGGGCAAAACTTCCATCTAGAAAAGGGGGGGGGTCAAGATTTGTTAGAATAACTTTTTTCAAGTCTAGGGATGTAAAATTTAGGGTGTCAGTTCAGACCAAAATCGTCTATATACATGTACAGGGTACTAAACGATGTTTCGACAAGGATACTCTCAACGTTATCAAGCAAATGATACAGATATGTTCGCTCGTTCCTGGGGTTTTACGTCCACTCCCACCTAGGGTGATAACACAGACAATGCAACTATATAAATAGTACACAAATATACAAAGAACATGCAACACAAACACAACAATGAAATACAATAAAATCGCAAGACCTTCGATTAGGGGGCCATTTATAACTGAACCATCACAGCGGAAACTCTTTCGGGCATTAAAAGGCAGTGGGCTGGCAACTTTTTGATTTATCAAGATCAATGTATTTAACACTATTAGGGAATCCAATTAACCTGGACCATATATAACAGATAATTTAAAAACAATGTGGGGGTATAAATCTGTTATGAGCCATTTTGTACTCAGTGGGGTCTATACTTTCATTTAAAATTAGTTTCAACTGGTACCTCGTTTGTATGAATATAACCATTTTTAAGCCCCAAGGGTCATAACTATGGCGTCAGTTTGGGCCGTTTCAGGGTCACAAGCGTCTGTTATTGACAATTCCGTACTCAGTCACATGTAATCTTCTGTTATGGACAATTCCGTACTCAGCGGGGTATATCCTTTCATTTAGAATTAGTTTGAACTGGTACCGTGAATGTATGAGTATAACCCTTTTTTAAACTCAGGGGGCATGTTTTGGGTGTCAGTTTGGGCAGTCCCAGGGCTGAAATCTTCGTACTCAGAGAGAATTGGTTTTGCGCGGTACCGCAGATTCTATGAGTATACCCTATTTTGTCCCCCCCCTCCCCAACCACCCCTTTTCGGCTTTGGTGTGTTGGTCTGGGCCATCCCAAGGGTCCAATCGTCTGTTATGGATAATTTTGTACTCAGTGGGATATACTCTTCCATTTGAAATTAGTTTCAACTGGTAACTCGAATGTATGAATATGACCCTTTTTTAAGCCCCTGGGATGGGGTGCCACTTTGGGAAGTCCCAGGGCTGAAATCTTCTGTTATGAGCAATTGTGTACACAGTGAGATGTACTCTTTCATTTTAAATTGGTTTTGACCGGTAGCTCGAATGCATGAGCAAACCCTATTTTGCCCCACCCCACCCCTTCGGCTTTGGGGTTTCAGTCTGGGCCACCCCGGGGGTCTAATCGTCTGTTACGGGTTATTTCGTACTCAGTGGGATATACTCTTCCATTTGTAATTGGTTTCAACTGGTACCTCGAATGTATGAATATAATTTTTTTTTTCAAGCCCTCTGGGATCCATATTTGGGGTGTCAGTTTGGGCCATCCCAGGGCCAAAATCATCTGTTATGGGCCATTTCGTACTCAGCAGGATGTATTCTTTCGTTTAAAATTGGTTTTGACCGGTACCTCGAATGTATGAGTTTAACCAATTTTGGGGGTCATTATAGGGGTCACCAGGGTCACACCCATGGACTGGGCCCCGGCAGACGCCCACTTCTGTGCATCCCAGGTTAGTATGTAGATGCCTATATGGTCAGATATTGGTACCTCGTTCGTCCAGGTTCGACCCTCTGGGCTCCCGGTCTAAAATATGTTCCCGAACTATCCCTGGGCACTGATAGTAAATCGAGAAAAAAAAATCGACATCGACTCCAGTTTCCCGTCTCCATTAACCCAGTTTGGAGCAGAACAGTAGGACGAGCAGAACAGTAGGAGTTTAAACTCCATTTCATTTCGGCTCCAGTTTTCGGTCTCTGGATCACGGCTCTTTTGATTATTTTTCTTTTCTCACTTGAAGCGTTACGCTTATAGCCTTCAGCGTATTTTCGGGGGGCAGTCGGCTTCCCCATATGCATTAAACTCCTGCACCTTTGGGCTCACATGTTCCCACTTCGTAATTTCTTTATATATCTCAACCTTAGTTTTATCAATGTCGACCTTTCTTCTACGTCATCAACAACCTTGCTGTATCGACAATATACGGCAATACTACATAAACCTCGATACAACCACGTCCATATATGGTCATATTTCAGAGATCAGTGTCTATATTTAGTGCTTGTCCATATTTAGATAAGGTAATTATCTTGAGGTCCGTTTTCCGAGAAAAAGGTATCAACACCTAAGTGATTTTCTATCAATAATAATAAGGTATATTTTAAGATATGACTGCATGTTTTGATAGACGCAGGGGCGGGTCCAGGGGGGGGGGGGGTCCAAACCCTACCCTGCTCAGCTACATAAAAAAATTAATGCCTTGCATCATTGAAATTACATCACAAAGTGATCCTACATCGGTATAAAAATGATTTCTCTGTTTAAAAAGCTCAATTTGTATGTATCCCTTTGTAATTTAGAGACGATGATGGCAGATTTCCGTAACAGAAACCTGGCAAACCCCCTCCTGCAAAATTTCCTGGATCCGCCCCTTAGACGAGATTAGTCCATAGATCTTTTATGCCCTTATTATTGACGATTGAATTGCTAGACCGTATATGTGCATAGAGGTGTATATTGCACTGTTTGCTGACGACACGGTAAACAAATTCTGAATACATTGACCTTTAATTGTATACTTGAACAATGGACGAAATTTTATTATTCATAAATACATAAAAGCAATCGGCGTTGCTCGGTGAGTTCCGACAATGTCCTGCGGATTTTAATGCCATAAAGCCATTGATTATGAAATATAAAAAAAAATTTAAAAAAGGAAAAATAATTTACAGCTTTCAACTGATGAGCATACTAACAATATCTAGACGTCTCCACGCGCCCCCTAACTTTATTCGGCGACCTCGGTGATTTGAACAAATAGGTTAGATCTAGCTTTTTATTTTTGTAAAGGTATTTATTCAAATTCTTTTAGTTATGCATACAGTTAAGCTTACATTTAGTATATTATGCTCATTGTTCAGTTTTCAACGTCTAGTGAAGGATTCTCTAGGTTGTGCAGACGTTATTTCATAGGTGATTTATCAATTCACGCCTGTTTACTTCCTGCATGATCCTTCCGCCTCAAAATCATGAATACTCAACCAAAACCTAACAGAGACTATTAATGGTAAATACAACACTGCGATTCTAGACCACAAATTCAACAAAATGTGCCATGCAACAGGGGTGCATGGAAAGTGGGTGGGGTGCCAGAAACAGACGAACTACATTCGCGGATTAACACTGTATGGAAATCGAACGCCGACAAAATGAACATTAATATTTCGGTTGTATGACGAGTTATATTTACTAATGACGAAATGAACAAAATTGTATTTGTGGGCTCTGAATTATTACGAGACCAGAAATCAATTAAATCATACGATTTCGTGAGGAGCCTTGCATTGTACGAGCGGGTGTAGTAGGCTAATGACATAGGCTACTTGGGAAAAACAATGTCATCGATCGATTTATATAAAGACCTTTAAAGTCTGTAGGCCTATGCTTGGCATGTTGGTAGCGTATTACAATAATTAACGAATGGTTACATCGGGACCGACCAGTTTGACTTTCTACAAACATCCGGACCAGATGAAAGACTGAAGTTTGTCAGTACCCATATAATAATTCAATACAAAATGTATCCACTCACACCACTCGGCAAACCTCAGCAAAATCCAGTACCCTAGATGTACGTTCCGGAATCTGCCGAGGTTTGCCAAGTGCACTCACACTTGTTATCGCTTTTGAAATAGTCTCTACCGTCCAAATAAATATGGGATGAAACTGGAGGACCCCCGACGTTGGACAGGCGACTCACTCAATGACAGGCTTTGTGATACAGCGCACGCGTGCTTACCATTCGGCCATCCACCCCCACCCCATTCAACAATAAAAGACTGGGGTTTTTTTTAGTCTGTATGTAATTAGACAAACCTCGGAAGACTCTGGACTTTTTGTATGGTTTTAACGATATTGATGGAACTGATGATAGCGACCGGCGGTCAACTCTTTCGCTCGGCTTCATTAACCAAGTTGACGGAGAAACGTAGGAAATTAACCCCCATTTCAGTGGGACCCGCTGGCTACCGGCAGTCGTCCATATATAGTTATTAATGCTGTTAATTTGGAGATGGTAATTACAGAAGAACGGGGGTGATTTCTACGTAGATATAAGAGTTCTATTAGAGAGATGATATTAATTTAGAGAAGATAATTACTAGAGAACAACAGAGATCAAATGAAACAAGTAGTATGGAACAGATGTTATCATTGCGCCATAATAATTGGCATCCAATAAACAAACTCTTAATGAAGATCACTGCTAATTAATGTTAGATAATTAGAAATAGTAGAAGTGTCTATCAAAGTGTCACGTGGTGTACATTTACATATCATAATTCAGTTAAAATTTAATTAAAAAGAACATCGCCCGACTATAATGGCCTACGGGACACTGGATATATCTATATATTTCTAAAACACAGATTTATAAAATATCATAAATATTATAAAATAATATCATATATCTTTTAAAAACGAGATCTCCTTTGAAACATATCAAATATAAAATTGCATATCATACTGAGTTTGTTATGACTAGAAAAATACTAATAACTTTTCTCTTTTATAGACGTTTCCTAGTTCCTGTAAATTAGAATATGTATGATATGAAATGGGGTTTAAGGTTCTTAGTTGACTTATGAAAGCGCACAAACTGGAGAAATTTTGCCCGGACAGCTACGGCCTACTCTTATATTGAATTCTAATTTCATGGGGTTATCACGTGCGCGCTGGTTTCGAATCCCCGGTTGTACGTGACAAGGAGTAAGGTTGCCTGTCCATCTGCGTGCGTTTTTCTCTGCTAAAGACCCCAAGCGATTTATTGAAATATAATTAAAACCATATGTTAGTCCCGAAATGACATAGTTTGTGTCGAGTGGACGTTTAACCATGTTTTCCCTCGTGTGCCTGTATCGACTATATTCTAATCACTTGTGCGTAGGGGTCTTTAGCAGTGGGGGAAAACCGGAGGACCAGAAGAAAACCCACGAGGTTATTGAAACCATGCCACTCGACTAAATGATCGTTAACACGCGTTAATCCAATCCAGTGGTTTAGTGTTGTCAGTGTTGATGATGTCGTGCATGAGGCCTTACTCTTTCTATAACATTTGACTGGGTTTCTTATTTGTGGTCGAGACTACGTCAAAGATCGAATCTTGTACAATGTTCGATCACATTTACAAGCAGGTGTAAATTTAGTACAACACAATAAGGTTTGTCATCGTAATGTAAACAACTTGACAAAATACGTCATTGTTTAAGATAATATAGTTATGTCAAATTATACTAAGTACGCAGTCACATTTTGTTTACTAGGAGATTTGAATAATTATACATACTTAGATCACCCACCATCATATATATCTACACCGCTCCTGTATATTAGATTATAAGATGTATAATATACTTGACCGAAATCTAGGCCAAATAATTCCCCCACGGGTACCCAATGGACAGTCGTGAACAATGACGTCATTATGAACGCTATTTTAATCCATACACTTCTCGTCGTTTGGACGATAATGGCGATTGGGGCGTTGTTCGCGATAACAAAAGATCAATAGTCAATGGTCATTGGAATGCGAGAAAATGTCGGACGTATGAATGAGTTAATAATTATGATTCTGGTGATTCATTATGACGAGTCAGCTTTTATCAAATACATGATCTATAGAATTAAGGGCAATTATTGTTTGTACCATGGGGATTAAACAGTAGGCCTATTTGTTCAGTGGGTAGACCAAGGATTATCATGTGAATAAGGCTAAATGACTGGACTACTAACCAGCTTGTAATAACTCTTGTTAAAATTGGGGTGGGGGACGATTGCTTAGCACGTGCGTGCTGTGTCATAAGGCCTGTCATTGAATCAACTGGCGTAATTTCGATTCCCCGGTTGCTTGTAACAAGAAGTAGGATCGCCTGTCCAACCTCGTGGGTTATCTCTGGGTCCACCGGTTTCCTCTCACTGCTAAAGACCCCTACGCGCAAACGATTTATTGGAATATAATTAAAACATATGATAGCCCCGAAATGACCCCATCTCTCTCTCTCTCTCTCTCTCTCTCTTGGCTAACGCGTGCTAAAATAAAAATTAAAACCAAGACAAACATTTTTAAAATTATTCTTCGAACTAGTACGGTGTAATTGGTTTTAGAGATGAATTCTGGGAAGAAGATGACTTGACCAAGTTATGGAGATTGATTGCGTAAGTTAGGTAAATGGGCTCCTTATTGCTAAGTTCATTATTAATGTGCGTGTAGATCCAGACGAAAATGGATCTAAAATATCCAAAAGTATTTTGCTGTACTCCTCATTCTGTAAAGGGTTGGTTTTAACCAACCTTTTCGAAACTGGGTTTCTCTGATAATAAATCAAATTCCATGTCGTTGTGTAATAATATTTGAACATTTAATTTGTTAGTCTACTAGCTACCATTATGTCGAACTGGTTGATGTGTAATGCATGAAATGGGCTTCAACATCTTACCTTTGTACTCAAACTGGATTAATACATGGTGCGGGGGAATTGTCAAGGGTTCTTTTGCGTGCACAGAGGCCAAGATATAAACGGAACCTTGGTTTTATCGCATATCCAAACGAGAAGACGCTGGTCCTTGGCTATTGTGCGTCACTGAAAACGTAAAACCACGCCCGAAATACACGCCTGGACAAACCCGTGGATCGCACCCGGGAACTCCAGGTTGGCGAGTCAGCCCCCCTCTCTTTCTCTCTCTCTCTCTCGCGCACGCGCTGAGCCACTTTTTGAGCCACCCCAGCCCCTATAACGATCACAACATTTCAGATGCAAGAGAGTTAATTTATAAAGAGGTTCTTAATAATAATAATAAATGCGGACTTCAAATTCGCATGTAGGCCTTATCAAATGTAACAGCCATTAGTTGTTGATTAACCTTATGAATGTAACAGCCACCAATATAATGACAATCACGTCTATTAATAGCCAAATGCACGTGTTGGCCAGATATCAAACAATTTCTAGGAAAATATCTACAGCATAGCCTTATTAGGTAATAATCTATATTGAGATGATTCGCCCTTAAAACAGTATACATCCTACCATAGAAAGTCAATTCGGAACATAGATAAATTTCTTTGCAATCTCCTGTAAAAATAAAAAAAATGACCTTAAAAAAAACTTCAGCCAATTTACCCTTTTCTTGACCCCTACGCGCAAGCGAATTATTGAAATAAAAGGAAACCATATGTTAGTCCCAAAATGACCTAGTTTGTGTCGAGTGCACGTTAAACCCCATTTCTCTCTCTGGTGGGTGAATGGTTAACCCATGCGCTTTGCATCATAAGATCTGTCACTGAGTCAAGTGGTTTCGATTCCCCCTTGTACGTGACAAAGATTGAGGTTGCCTGACCAACCTTGTGGGGTTTCTCCAGGTCCGACCACTGCTAATAAGACCACTGCGCGCAAACGAATTATTGAACTAAAATTGATCCTAATATCAGTCGAGTGGACATCAAACCACACGGATTTTCATTGCAACCGTTGTTTGACAAGGAGCAATATGTAGTCGTTCGGATGGTACACAAAAACGAGGTTCCGTGTAGACATTGGCGTGCACGTTAAAGATCTCCTGATAATTAATAATATGAATACGCAGTTGTTCATTTATCTGTTTGGCGTAAGCCCTCTTACATTCCAAAGTGATTTTTGAACGAAATTACAATTTGCTTTATTTTACCCATTTATTCTGAAAAAATACGTTTTGTGTCAATTTTATTTAAACTCTTCTAAAATAATAATTTTCATGGTATTTGTATAACGGGTCGAAGTGTCTTAATTGCAAAGGTAAGTGTTATTTCAGCTTAGGTCCGAAGTGTCTGGCAATCCGATTAGTAGTTACACAATCAGATTAGAACAACAACGATACGCGCGAGTTAACGCAATTGCCTTATAAGGAGAGCCAACGCCCACCGAAATGCACAAGTCGACCAGCAGGCCAGACTGGATATGAATATTAATTAGTTTAAAATGACCCACGTGGTGCGATTTCTTGGAAAGCGTTGTGGTAGGTCGAGCATATAAATACAATGCGTGAACTGACCGGTTCAACATTCTAGAAACAGCAGGGCTCGTGGAAAGACCTTAGTTTATTAGTTCTTGTACCAAATATTTCACCATGGATGATGACGTAGCTGCACTCGTTATTGACAACGGATCTGGTATGTGTAAAGCAGGTTTCGCCGGTGATGATGCTCCAAGAGCTGTTTTCCCATCTATTGTTGGACGACCAAGACATCAGGTATGTGAAAATCAGTTCTGAATTTGAAAGTTCGAAAATCCGCTATCGTCTCGCGAAATTCCAGTTCGGTTTGTGATCCACCGTAATAAGCTGCACTGAGCCACCACTGCTTTCCATCCAGTATCATATATCGTCTACACTTGGCAAATTTTTAATCCAATATATCCTTATGAACAGTGAACAGAATTAAAATTTTTGGACTGGGTTTTACTTTTTTAAAGATGCAAATTTCCTAAATTGTTTTCAAAGGAATCCAATTCCTTCAGTGACTTTAAATAAATGAAGAACGAAATCCCGATAACTGTATTATATCTGTGACCCATTTCAAGATTTTGTAACATAATCCTGGACAAAAACTTTGTAACTAACGATCAGGAACTGATGTAATTATTATTCATTGACAAAATCAAAAGTGGGGCAGATGAGATGTTATGATTTGTGTAGTCACAAGTTTCTACAATCGTACAGTTTTGATCGGATTCTTCGTTTCTGTTATGATTACATAATAATAGTTTTGTTATGGCCACGGCTCACATTATGCATATTATTACTACTGCCGTACTGGCTTAACATTCAATGTTCACTGACATAAAACACATACATTTCAAGCAGATTGGCCGATGACCTTTTGCAGATAGTCTTGACAAGATTTTATTAAGTGATCAAGAGACATAACTCTAGAATTTAATGTTAATTGTTGAAATTCAATAGGATTATCGTGTCACTCTTGTCAACGATGCATATCATTTCAACGAACCAACGACTGCTTTTGATGCTGGGCCGCTCACTAATTTGAAGTAATTCAGATCAATTTGGTACGGATTGGATAACGATCGTTTGATTTGAAGTTGATCAGCATCAACATTATAATTGATAAACATCGCCATGAATAGAATTCGATCACTGCTAATGAACACCTCAGTATATTTTAAATTATAGTTCTCCATAATAAATTGTCTAAGCCGTGTTTTTTAGTATTTTTCTTTTGATGAGTGTGGAGTACCACATGAAACTTTAAAGTAAAGATTTTAGATTTTTAATTAACCTTGTATATTAATGAATTGTATCTTGTATTTTTCAGGGTGTCATGGTTGGTATGGGCCAGAAAGACAGTTATGTTGGAGATGAAGCCCAATCCAAAAGAGGTATCCTCACCTTGAAATACCCCATTGAACACGGTATCGTCACCAACTGGGATGATATGGAAAAAATCTGGCATCACACTTTTTACAATGAACTTCGAGTTGCTCCAGAAGAACATCCCGTCCTATTAACTGAAGCTCCCCTCAATCCCAAGGCCAACAGAGAAAAGATGACCCAAATCATGTTTGAAACCTTCAATTCACCAGCTATGTATGTTGCTATCCAAGCTGTATTATCCTTGTACGCTTCTGGTCGTACCACCGGTATTGTACTAGATTCCGGTGATGGTGTTTCCCACACGGTGCCCATCTATGAAGGTTATGCCCTTCCCCATGCCATCGTCAGATTGGATTTAGCTGGCCGAGATCTGACCGATTATTTGATGAAAATCTTGACCGAGAGAGGTTACTCTTTCACTACCACAGCTGAGAGAGAAATTGTTCGAGATATCAAGGAAAAATTATGTTATGTTGCTCTCGATTTCGAACAAGAAATGTCAACGGCTGCCTCGTCATCGTCTTTGGAAAAGAGTTACGAACTTCCTGATGGTCAAGTCATTACTATTGGTAACGAAAGATTCCGATGTCCAGAAACCCTTTTCCAGCCTTCTTTCATTGGCATGGAATCTTCAGGTATTCATGAAACAACTTATAATTCTATAATGAAATGTGATGTTGATATCCGTAAAGACTTGTACGCCAATACCGTATTATCTGGAGGTACCACAATGTTCCCTGGTATTGCCGACAGAATGCAGAAAGAAATTACATCCCTGGCTCCCCCTACGATGAAGATTAAAATTATTGCTCCACCTGAGAGGAAATATTCCGTATGGATTGGTGGTTCCATCTTAGCTTCTCTCTCGACCTTCCAACAGATGTGGATCTCCAAACAAGAATATGATGAATCCGGTCCAGCAATCGTCCACAGAAAATGCTTCTAAACCTTCCCCTGCTCAAGCACATGTGCTAACATGCTTCCTTGTGATAAACTTTGTCAGTGAAACTAAATGTGAAGTGAATTATGAACAGAAACTCTCAATACAAATCCCATCCGTTGATTTATTAACTTAATCATTTTATTGTTGTTGAATCCGTAACCTTTTTTTTATAATATAAAAAAAAAATTCCTTTTTGTAAGATTTGTGTTCTTTTTTAAAGTATATGAGAATTGATATTAAGAACAGCTTGCCTGTCATCTTGCAGTTCAAACGAATGTCGAGATCGTTGTAGCCAAATTGCACTCGGCAAACCTCGGCAGATCCCGTTATCTACGGAACCTACATCTAACCTCGACTGTATGACGAATTCCGCCATATTGGAACTACTTTAAAGGTCCCGGATGAAACATGGCTGCGCCCATACCGAACACAAATTGGCGACCTATCCAGCTGTAAGATAATGACGAAATTACACTTCTATTTTTAGCTAAAGGAATGGATAAAAAATAATATATTCTACTTTCATTTGATAGACATAACGTTGGATTTTATTGGTTAATAAATAGTTGAGTTAGGGCGACTGTTGTCTTTATTCTAAATAGGCTTCCAACAAACAGGTTGCAGCTCGAATAGGTCGCTAGCCGAGTAGGTTCCCAATTTGTGTAATGGCGAAAAGTTTTCCTGTTGAAGTAAACCGGTAACCGCATCGCAAAAGTATGGGCGTAGGTACATATTGCTTACTGTCATACAGCCGAGACTAGATGTAGTTTACGGAATCTGTCGAGATTTGCCGAGTGAGCTAAATTGATTTCTTATTAGGCATCCGAAAGCTCGTCATTTTCTCTGACATAAATGATCTGTTAGAACGTGAAGGTTGTCTGCTGAAATGAAGTGGGGGGGATTGACGTCCTGGGCCCTTTCGATATTTGCCCCAATCGGATTGTAACTTCCTGAATTATGGCCCCTGATTGTCCGAAAAATCGCCCTTAATCAACCATAATATGAAGGATCATATTGTGTAAAGTTTGGTATATTAAAAGTCATGTATTGCTAATTTCCATTATTTATAAGATTTATAAAGTGTACCCCTATTCATCAGATTGTAAGCATTTTTATACGCCCACATTTTCATGTGGACGTATTATGTCGTCGCCCTTGTCCGTCCGTCCGTCCACAATTTGTTTGTGGACTCTCTACAGGTCACAATTCTTATCCGATTTTGACGAAACTTGAAATATAGGTTTATCCCCAAAAGATCTCGGCTGCTTTCGATATTGGCATGTATCGGATCAAAACTTCATGGATTATGGCCCCTGATTGTACGAAAAATCACGTTTTTATCTTGTGGACCCTATAGAGGTCACAATTTTGAACCGATTTTGATGAAACTTGACATACATGTTTGTAACCCAAAGATCTTGGTTCCTTTCGATATTTGCGGCTATCGGAATGTAATTTCCTGAATTATGGCCCCTGATTGTCCGAAAAATCACCCTTTTTAGCTTGTGGTCCCTCTGGAGGTCACAATTATTATCCGATTTAAAAAAACGGTTTGATTATATTACCGTTACACCGTAAGGAAGGTTGAATTTGAATTTCGGGAAAATCAGACTAAAATTGCCATACAAAATGGTCGCCGTTTGTACGCGAATACTGTTAAAAAATGGTATATCAAGGTTGTGGACCCTGTAAAGGTCACAATTTTAATTCGATTTTGATGAAACTTGAAATTCATGGTTATAACCCAAAGATCTTGGTTCTTTTCGATATTTGCGCATATCGGATCGTAACTTCCTGAATTATGGCCCCTGATTATACGCAAAATCGCATTTTTTTTTAGCTTGGAGGTCACAATTATTATTCGATTTAAAAAACCGTTTGATTATATCACTGTTACACCCTAAGGAAGGCTGAGTTCGAATTTCGAGAAAAACGGACGAAAATTACCATACAAAATGGCCGCTGTTTGTACGCGAATACTGTTAAAAAATGGTATATCAAGGTTGTGGACCCTGTGGAGGTCACAATTTTGATTCGATTTTGATGAAACTTGTAATTCGTGGTTATAACCCAAAGATCTTGCTTCCTTGCGATATTTGCGCATATCGAATCGTAACTTCCTGAATTATGGCCCCTGATTATACGCAAAATCGCCTTTTTTTTAGCTTGAAGGTCACAATTATTATCCGATTTAAAAAAACGTTTGATTATATTACCGTTACACCGTAAGGAAGGTTGAATTTGAACTTCGGGAAAATCAGACTAAAATTGCCATACAAAATGGTCGCCGTTTGTACGCGAATACTGTTAAAAAATGGTATATCAAGGTTGTGGACCCTGTAAAGGTCACAATTTTAATTCGATTTTGATGAAACTTGAAATTCATGGTTATAACCCAAAGATCTTGGTTCTTTTCGATATTTGCGCATATCGGATCGTAACTTCCTGAATTATGACCCCTGGTTATACGCAAAATCCCCCTTTCTTTAGCTTGTGGTCCCTCTGGAGGTCACAATTATTATCCAATTTAAAAAAACGTTTGATTATATCACCGTTACACTGTAAGGAAGGTAGAGTTTGAATTTCGGGAAAATCGGACCAAAATTGACAGACAAAATGGCCGCCGTTTGTACGCGAATACTGTTAAAAAAATGATATATCATGGTTGTGGACCCTGTATAGGTCACAATTTTAATTCGATTTTGATGAGGAAGGTTGAGTTCTAATTTCGTGAAAATCGTACCAAAATTGCCGGACGAAATGGTCGCCGTTTGTACGCGAATAGTGTAAAAATACGGTACATGTATATCATGGTTGTGGACTCTCTACAGGTCACAATTCTTATCCGATTTTGATGAAAAGTCACATTTCTAGGTTGTGTACCGTCACACCATAATCATTGTCGGCTTCGAATTTCATTAATATCAGACTGGAACTGACCAACTAAATGGCTGCTCCCAATACAGTATGAAATACAGGACTTAAAGATGTAGGAAAAATCACTTTCGGTATTGCTTGTTCTCTGTCCATCTCTCGAAAATGTGGGCGTATCCTGCCTGGCAGTGCCAGCCTATCTTCATAAATGTGTGAAAACAATTTTCAAAACCAGTGAGTACAGGTTGTATTGTCTGGTAACCAAGCACGCTTCAATCTGGATATTATAACCGATTGGCCAGTGTAAGCCGCAAACTTACATCTGAAAGCCTCCAAAATGTCCTATCAGTGACCATTAATAGTTGTTTCACACACCCTTTACTCGATGAGGGAACAAAAATTACCAGGATTTATTTTTCTGTATTTGGAAATGGAATTTATGTTAATTGAGTGAATTTTTGTAAATTACAGGAAAAACAAATACGGATAAAAATGTTCCTGGTAATTTTTGTTTCGGGAATTTTTCCCGTTTTTTCACGGATATTTTTGTTACAGTGTACCGTAGTAAGTCCATTCGGAACATAGATAAATTTCTTAGCGAGAGAGAGAAATGGGGTTTAACGTTCACTCGACACAAACTAGGTCATTTCGGGACTAACATATGGTTTAATTTTATTTCAATAATTCCTTGTTACAGACATCAAAAAATACAAAAAATATGATTATGTCCAAAGTCGCCAAGCCTGTATATAAGCCAAACTGCAAGTCGAAAATAAGAAATTTGAAAATAACGAGAGGCGCTATTATCGCAGTGTATTATTTCTTAATTTCCTAATTTCGAGTTCATTTTGACTTGTATACCGTGCTATCGCCTTACATTTTGTCGTAACTCCTACTTTTCTACTTTCATTCTTTGAAGGGGCGAAAAGTAGAAATTATGAATGGTAGTTATAGGCTTCCATTCACAAGGGTTAAACACCGAGTCGCATATAAATACAATGAGCGCGCTGACGAATTTTACATTCTACAGTGTAACAGCCGGGGTTGTTGAAAGCTGAGTTAGTTATTACCGATATACCTATAATAATATTATACAAAATATTTCACCATGGATGAGGACGTAGCTACACTCGTTATTGACAATGGATCTGGTATGTGTAAAGCTGGCTTTGCCGGTGATGATGCTCCAAGGGTTGTTTTCCGCTCTGTTGTTGGACGACCAAGAATGCTGGTATGTGAAAATTAGTACTGAATTTAAAACTGAAAATAAACCGCAAATGCCAGTCAGAGGCGGATCAAAGCAGCTGGGCCCTTTGCGTAAATGGTGTGCCGTAGTAAAACTAAGACCACTTATAAGAGAAACTAAAATTCCAAGGATATACTGATAGAATAATGTCACGCACTACAACTTAGTCAAACATTACTATGTCAGTCGGTCAGTGACCATCAATAGATGCTCAGAGGGGCACAGCAACAGCCAATTGCTGGATAAAAGAAAATCGGAGTCTGCCAAGCTGACATCATCACTTTCAGAAATCACCCCTTTTTGGTCCGTCGCTGACTTATTATCTCGAAAATAACATTCATGATTTTGGGCGTAGTTTTTGCCGCTTTTTTCAGCATTTCAGCTTTATTGTTTTTCTGTTCTCTCTTCTCATCCCACACCTTGCCTCGTGGCCACATCAACAGCGCGAACCGGCCTACGTTGAAATGACGCGGCTTTCTCGTAATGAAAGAAAGACAAATTCCAGGAGAAAATCGCAAAAACTTTTTTACAAATGCAAGCGAAACTAAACCGGGTACCAAGCTAATGCGAGGCGAGCGAGTGATCAGTCTTCCAGTTGGAGTGGTCAATCACACTAAAGCTCATCTCAAGATCTGTGCTTTTACTGACCATATGGGCCTTCTACGGAAGCGTAGTCAAGTGAATTAAATAATGTAAAAAAATCAAATTTAAAAAGGTCGTCAAAAACTTTATGGGCCCTATTTTTTCTTGGGGCCCTAGGCAGCTGCCTACACTAGGGTAATCCGCCTCTGATGCCAGTGTTTCACAAAAAGCCAGTTTGGTTTCTGAGCTAACACCTTCCCCAGAAGCAAACACTGCTCGCCATTCTTATCCTATGTCATCTACAGTTGACAAATTTTCAATCCATCATATCTTTGTGAACACTGAACAGAATTTAAATATTTATTTTTGGACTGGGTATTCCTTTTTAGAGATGCAACTATCAATAATACCCTAGTTTGCAAAGGAATCCAATTCCCGCAATTGAAGATCAATGACTAAGTAAATAAAAAGCAAAATCCTGATAACTGTTTTATATCGTTGACCCATTTACAAGATTCTGTAATATAATTAAGGTCAATAACTCTATACATAACGATCAGAAACTACTTTTCTGATGATCAGATGATTACAGTCGTCCAACAATGATAGAAATCGTTTCTGTTTTGAGTTTGCCTATAACCGAGACTACTTCCACCTTTTTATGTAGTCCCAGACTTCCAACTGAATTTGAGCTATCTATTGCCGTTTTGTTTTAGCCGCGGCTTAGATTATGCTTGTCATTACTCGCTAATTTCATTTATCTTAATTTCAAGAAGATTGGGGCGGTACCCTGCCGAACTAGACCCTTCACAAGATTTTAAAATTGAACAAAGGCCATAACTGTAGACGTTATTAACGTCATTTATTGAAATTCAATATGATTATATGGTCACCCATATGAATAATGCATATAAATTTCAACTACCGAAAGATTGCTTTTGCTGCTGGAGCGTCCACAAGCTTTAATTTTTAAATCCACTGGGGCTCTAAGATTACCATGAATAGAATTCTATCACTGGCTAAGGAACACCTCAGTATATCATAAATTACAATTCTCCACAGTAAAATGTCTAGAAAACCATCTATTTCAAATGTGAAATAGAAAATACTAACTCCAAGCCTTGTATATTAATGAATTGTATCTTGTATTTTTCAGGGTATCCTGGTTAGTATGGGACAGAAAGACTATTATGTTGGAGATGAAGCCCAATCCAAAAGAGATATCCTCAGCTTGAAATACCCCATTGAACACGGTATCGTCACCAACTGGGATGATATGGAAAAAATCTGGCATCACACTTTCTACAATGAACTTCGAGTTGCTCCAGAAGAACATCCCGTCCTTTTAACCGAAGCTCCCCTCAATCCTAAAGCCAACAGAGAAAAGATGACCCAAAGCATGTTTGAAACCTTCAATTCACCAGCTATGCATGTTGCTATCCAAGCTGTATTATCCTTGTATGCTTCTGGTCGTACCACCGGTATTGTATTCGATTCCGGTGATGGTGTTTCCCACACGGTGCCCATCTATGAAGGTTATGCCCTTCCGCACGCCATCATGAAATTGGATTTAGCTGGCCGAGATTTGACCGATTACTTGATGAAAATCTTGAACGAGAGAGGTTACTCATTCACTACCACAGCCGAAAGAGAAATTGTTCGAGATATCAAGGAGAAATTATGTTATGTTGCTCTTGATTTCGAACAAGAAATGCAAACGGCTGCCTCTTCATCGTCTTTGGAAAAGAGTTACGAACTTCCTGATGGTCAAATCATCACTATTGGTAACGAAAGATTCCGATGCCCAGAATCTGTTTTCCAACCATCTTTCTTAGGTATGGAATCTTCCGGTCTTCATGAAACAACTTACAATTCTATAATGAAATGTGATGTTGATATCCGTAAAGACTTGTACGCCAATACCGTATTATCTGGAGGTACCACAATGTTCCCTGGTATTGCCGACAGAATGCAGAAAGAAATTACATCCCTGGCTCCCCCTACGATGAAGATTAAAATTATTGCTCCACCTGAGAGGAAATATTCCGTATGGATTGGTGGTTCCATCTTGGCTTCTCTCTCGACCTTCCAACAGATGTGGATCTCCAAACAAGAATATGATGAATCCGGTCCAGCAATCGTCCACAGAAAATGCTTCTAAACCTTCCCCTGCTCAAGCACATGTGCTAACAAACTTCCTTGTGATAAACTTTGTCAGGGATACTAAATGTGAAGTGAATTATAAACAGAAACTCTCAAATACATATCCCATCTGTTGATTTATTAACTTAATCATTGTATTGTTGTTGAACCCGCAACTTTTTTTTTATAATATAAAAAAAATTCCTTTTTGTAGCATTTGTGTTCTTTTTTAAAGTATTAAGAGCAGCTTGCCTGTCATCTTGCAGTTCAAACGAATGTCGAGATCGTTGTAGCCAAATTGCACTCGGCAAACCTCGGCAGATCCCTTAACCTACGGCACATACATCTAACCTCGACTGTATGACGAATTCCGCCATATTGGAACTACTTTAAAGGTCCCGGATGAAACATGGCTGCGCCCATGCCGAACACAATTTGGCGACCTATTTGGCTAGCGACCTATCCAGCTGTAAGATAATGACGAAATTACACTTCTTTTCTGAGCTAAAGGAATGGAAAAAAAAATATATATTCTACTTTCATTTGATAGACATAACGTTGGATTTTATTGGTTGATAAATAGTTGAGTTAGGGCGACTGTTGTCTTTATTGTAAATAGGTTTCCAACGAACAGGTTGCAGCTCGATCGGTCGAATAGGTCGCTAGCCGAGTAGGTTCCCAATTTGTGTAATAGCGTCAAGTTTTCCTGTTAAGTAAACCGGTAGCCGCATCGCAAATGTATGGGCGTAGGTACATTTCACTAACTGTCATACAGCCGAGACTAGATGTAGTTTACGGAATCAGCCGAGTGAGCCAAATTGATTTCATATTGAGCGTCCGAAAGCTCGTCATTTTCTCTCAGACATAAATGACCTGTTAGAACGTGAAAGTTGTCAGCTGAAATGAAATGGGGGGGGGGGGGATTGACGTCCTGCTGTTCGGCACCGAGGGGGGTTTGAAGATGGCCTACCCCTTGATTTTACGTTTTTACTAAGTGGCTTAAACAGTATTAAAGGGCCAATCCCAAATATATTAAGGAGAATAAAACTGCTTGATTTCATGCGAATAGCCCTTTAAATCCTCCATAGGTCAATAGATCGATGCCTACTTGTCAATGGAAGAAACATCAAAAGTCTTTTGTAAATTATTTTAGATGACAGACTCGTGCTGTTTTAGAAGAGAGGGAAAGAGAAATGGAGTTTAACGTCTACTCGACTCGAACTAGGTCATTTCGGGAGTATGTATTTTTTCATTTCAATACTTCGCTTGTGCGTAGAGGTCTTTATCGTGAGTGAACCCGGAGAAAACCCACGAGTTTGGACACACGATCCTACTCCTTGTTGCGTACGAAGGGGGGGGGGTCGAAACCATGTAAGTTGACGCAATAACCGACCTTATGATACAGTGCTAGCGCGCTAACCATTCGGCCATCCAACCTCCAGTGTTTTGTAGAAGATCATCGCCCCCAAGACGAGTAGCATCTAAAGTACAAGCATTAAAAACGTATAAAAAAGCGAAACATTTTAAGCACATCGAACGTTAAAAAAAGGTATAAGAAACCCGGATATTTAAGTACATTCAGCATCGGAAAAGGAAATACAGGCATTTTATTCAAACAGAACCACAAACTGTTCTTGCATATATATTTGTATAGGTGGGAAAATCATACGACTCCCAACACAATTGGAGAGAGAAAGAGATTCGGAACTAACACATGGTTCAATTTTATTTCGCTTGCGCGTAATGATCTTTAGCAGTGGGAGGAAACCGTAGGACCCGGATGAAACCAACTGAGGAGAGACGGGGTTTTTTAACGTCCACTCGACACAAACAACAGCTCCTACACGCTAATCATTCGGCCATGGAAATAAGATTGTCATCAACAATTTCCATGTAACAAACAGCACACGTGGTTTTAGTCTCTCTGCGTTCGGCAAGACTTTGGTTTCCATTCAACCTTTAAAAATGTGTTCCTTTAATACTGAATTTAATTCAATGTATAATATATTTTGAACAAGTGATGCAATAGGTTCTAAAATGTTGCCCAACCTTGTGGGTTTTCTCTGGGTCCACCAGTTTCCTCCCACTGCTAAAGACCCCTACGCTCAAGCGAGTTACTGAAATAAAATTAAACCATATGTTAGTCCCGATATGACCTAGTTTGTGTCAAGTTGACGTAAAACCCCATTTCTTTCTTTGTCTCTAAAGTGCTGCAATGAATACGCAGATTCAGCTCTTGCCTAATGTATATTAAATCGCAGACCAACAGCGACTACTCCAACGAAACGACCGTAGCATTTCAGAAGAAGAACTTCAAGTTTTAATTTTCATAAACGCATACTTAGTGAACAGGTTCTTAATAATAATATACGCCAACTATAAATTGGCAGTAGGCCTTATCTGTTTTTGTTTGTTTACAAACATGAAAGTAAATCAAATGTAACCGTCATTAGTTGTTGATTAACCATAAGAATGTAACAACCAATATAATGACAATCACGTATATTAATAGCCGAATGCACGTGTTGGCCAGATATCAAGCAATTTCTAAGAAAATACCACAGCATACACATGTAGCCTTATTAGGTAATAATCTATACTGAAATGATTCGCCCTTGAAACCAGGTACATCCTACCGTAGTAAGTCCATTCGGAACATAGATAAATTTCTTAGCGAGAGAGAGAGAGAGAGAAATGGGGTTTAACGTTAACTCGACACAAACTAGGTCACTTCGGGACTAACATATGGTGTAATTTTATTTCAATAATTCGCTTGCGCGTAGGGGTCTTTAGTTTGCAAAGGAACCCAGTTCATTGTTACAGACATCAAAAAATACAAAAATAAAAAGTCGCCAAGACGGTTTACAAGCCAAAATGCAAGTCGAAAATAAGAAATTAGGAAATAACGAGAGGCGCTATTATCGCAGTGTATTATTTCTTAATTTCCTATTTTCGAGTTCATTTTGGCTTCTATACCGTGCTCAGGCCTTACATTTTGTCGTAACCTCTACTTTTCTACTTTCATGTTTTGAAGGGGCGAAAAGTAGAAATTAAGAATGGCAGTTATAGGCTTCCATACACAAGGGTTAAACACTTGAGTCGCATATAAATACAATGAGCGCGCTGACGAGTTTAGCATTCTACAGTGTAACAGCCGGGGTTGTTGAAAGCTGAGTTAGTTATTACCGATATACCTATAATAATATTGTACAAAATATTTCACCATGGATGAGGACGTAGCTGCGCTTGTTATTGATAATGGATCAGGAATGTGTAAAGCCGGTTTTGCCGGTGATGATGCTCCAAGGGCTGTTTTCCCCTCTATTGTTGGACGACCAAGACATCAGGTTTGTGAAAATTAGTTTTGAATTTAAAACTGAAAATAAACCGCAAATGGCAGTCATAGGCGGATCAAAGCTCTGATGGGCCCTAGGCAGCTGGGCCCTTTGAGTAACTGGTGTGCCGTAGTAAAACTAAGACCACTGTAAGAGAAACGAAAATTTCAAGGATATACTGATAGAATAATGTCACGCACTACAACTTAGTCAAACAATACTATGTCAGTCGGTCAGTGACAAGCAATAGATGCTCAGAGCGGCACAGCAACAGCCAATTGCTGGATAAAAGAAAATCGGAGTCCGCCAAGCTGACATCATCACTTTCAGAAATCACTCCTTTTTGGTCGGTCGCTGACTTATTATCTCGATAATAGCATTCATGATTTTGAGCGTAGTTTTTGCCTCCTTTTTCAGCATTTCAGCTTTATTGTTTTTCTGTTCTCTCTTCTCATTCCATACTCTTGCCTCTTGGCCACATCAACAGCGCGAACCGGCCTACGTTGAAATGACGCAGCTTTCTCGTAATGAAAGGAAGACAGATTCCAGGAGAAAATCGCAAAAACTTTTTTACAAATGTAAGCGAAACTAAACCGAGTACCAAGCTAATGCGAGGCGAGCGAGTGATCAGTCTTCCAGTTGGAGTGATCAATCACACTAAAGCTCATCTCAAGATCTATGCTTTCACTGACCGTATGGGCCTTCTACGGAAGCGTAGTCAAGTGAATTAAATAATGCAAAAAAATCAAATTTAAAAAGGTCGTCAAAAACTTTATGGGCCCTAATTTTTCTTGGGGCCCTAGGCAGCTGCCTACACTAGGGTAATCCGCCTCTGATGCCAGTGTTTCACAAAAAGCCAGTTTGGTTTCTGAGCTAACACCTTCCCCAGAAGCAAACACTGCTCGCCATTCTTATCCCATGTCGTCTACAGTTGACAAATTTTCAATCCATCATATCTTAGTGAACACTGAACAGAATTTAAATATTAATTTTTGGACTGCGTATTACTTTTTAGAGATGCAACTTTCAATAACACCGTAGTTTGCAAAGGACTGCAATTCCCTTAGTGACTTTATATAAATAAAAAACAAAATCCTGATAACTGTATCAGTCGTCCAACAATGATAGGAATCGTTTCTGTTTTGAGTTTGCCTATAACCGAGACTACTTCCAGATTTTTATTTAGTCCCAGACTTCCAGCTGAATTTGAGCTATCTATTGCCGTTTTGTGTTAGCCGCGGCTTGGATTATGCTTGTCATTACTCGCTAATTTCATTAATCCTAATTTCAAGAAGATTGGGGCGGTACCCAGCAGAAGCTAGACCCTTCACGAGATTTTAAAATTGAACAAAGGCCATAACTGTAGACGTTATTAACGTCATTTATTGAAATTCGATATGATTATATGGTCACCCATGTGAATAATGCATATAAATTTCAACTACCGGAGCGTTCACAAGCTTTAATTTTTAACTCCTAGCCTTGCATATTAATGAATTGTATCTTGTATTTTTCAGGGTGTCATGGTTGGTATGGGACAGAAAGACAGTTATGTTGGAGATGAAGCCCAATCCAAAAGAGGTATCCTCACCTTGAAATACCCCATTGAACACGGTATCGTCACCAACTGGGATGATATGGAAAAAATCTGGCATCACACTTTCTACAATGAACTTCGAGTTGCTCCAGAAGAACATCCCGTCCTTTTAACTGAAGCCCCCCTCAATCCCAAAGCCAACAGAGAAAAGATGACCCAAATCATGTTTGAAACCTTCAATTCACCAGCTATGTATGTTGCTATCCAAGCTGTATTATCCTTGTACGCTTCTGGTCGTACCACCGGTATTGTACTGGATTCTGGTGATGGTGTCACTCACACTGTACCCATCTATGAAGGATATGCCCTTCCCCACGCCATCATGAGATTGGATTTAGCTGGCCGAGATTTGACCGATTACTTGATGAAAATCTTGACCGAGAGAGGTTACTCATTCACTACCACAGCCGAAAGAGAAATTGTTCGAGATATCAAGGAGAAATTATGTTATGCTGCTCTTGATTTCGAACAAGAAATGTCAACGGCTGCCTCGTCATCATCTTTGGAAAAGAGTTACGAACTTCCTGATGGTCAAGTCATCACCATTGGTAACGAAAGATTCCGATGCCCAGAAGCTGTTTTCCAACCATCTTTCTTAGGTATGGAATCTTCTGGTATTCATGAAACAACTTACAATTCTATAATGAAATGTGATGTTGATATCCGTAAAGACTTGTACGCAAATACTGTATTATCTGGAGGTTCTACCATGTATCCTGGTATTGCCGACAGAATGCAGAAGGAAATCACCGCCTTGGCACCTGCCACAATGAAGATAAAAATTATTGCTCCACCTGAGAGGAAATATTCCGTATGGATTGGTGGCTCTATCTTAGCTTCTCTCTCGACCTTCCAACAGATGTGGATCTCCAAACAGGAATATGATGAATCCGGTCCCGCAATCGTCCACAGAAAATGCTTCTAAACCATCTCTAACAAGCTTCCTTATGATAAACTTTGTCAGGGAAACTAAATGTGAAGTGAATAATGAACAGAAACTTTCAATACAAATCCCATCTGTTGATTTATTAACTTAATCATTTTATTGTTGCTGAACAAATAATCTTTCTTTTTTACAAAATTAAAAGAAAATCCATTATTTTTTCTAAAATTGTTTGAGTTTTCTTTTATATCTAAAGTATGAAAATTGATATTAAGCGCCGCTTGTCTGTTATCTTGATGAAGTACAAATCTATGTCTCAAGCTGATTTGGTTTTCTTATGGGGCGTTCGCCTATCTTACCTCGTGGCTTTTCTCCGGGTCCCCCAAAATCCTCCCACGGCTAAAACTCTTACGCGCAAGCAAATTACTGAAATAGAATTAAATTACGTGTTAGTCCCGAAGTGACCTAGTTTGTGTGAGTGGACGTTAACCCCAATTTATCTTTCTTTATGGGGCGGCCTACGGCTTGTTTACTTTTAAACTTTAAATAACTTGTCACAGCGGGAAGGTCGTCTGTTGAAAAGAAATGGTGTTTAACGCCCTATTTGGCACGGGCTGGGGAAATAAAGAGACCGACGCCATACAGAGGGTAATTTTTGCCCGGACAGCGGCACAATGGTTATACTCTTATACCGAATTCTGACTGTGTAGTGTGGTTTTATGTGCACAGCCATGTTGATGTCTGGGCTCCGTTTTTGGTCCTGTCTGAAAGACTAAACGTTGTCCTTTGCCACGCACTGATAAATTTGGGTCAATATAACTCCCAAATGCCTGACTACTATTTTATGGGTCGGATACCAAAAAATTCGAAACAAAAAAAGTGGCGACATATTTTCAAATGCGTTTTATAGATGAGGCGCTGGAGGGGCCAGCCTCCTCGCGCAAAAAATCAAAGAAAGTAGAAAAATAAAACGGGAGAAAAATGCTAAAACAGATGAGAAAAATGAAAATGTACTCTAGTTAGATGGGCCCTAAAGGCAGACAAAGGGCCCCCAATCCTGACAAAAGGGCCCCTCTGGCCAAGGGAGAGGGCCCCTAGTCTCGGTCACCCAGAACCTCCTCGTCTTCAACGCGCGGAGTGTCTGGGTCGGTTCTCAATTTTTGACGAAAATTACTGGATAATCTACCACATAAAAAACCAAACATTTGGTTACGCATGGGCAATGGAACCTATTGGCTTAAGTATCCAATGAAAGTATCGGTAAGTGCTAGATCTTACGAAGCCGGGCCGATTTTGCTAGTTTCTATAAAGCGTGGTTGAAATATATCCCACAGTTCACTTGGCACATCTATTATTAGAAACAAAATAGAGACGATGAGGAATTAAGAAGATTGTGAGAAGCATTACGTCTGATTCGTGACGAGAGAAAATTACCATTTCAATTGAAACCTTTACAAACAAAATTTTAAAGAGTGCCATCGTTGACAAGCGAGCTGTTTTGATAGATTCAGTACGTGGTAACTTAAAAGACTGGATAATCCAGACAATGACCTATTTTCCGTCAAATTTTGAGGACCCATCCAGACTAATATTCGTAGAATATTTGTATGGATGATAAGAGACTAGAGGGCCCCGAGTCCGAGTCAGTCGTTTTTTATACACTGTTAGTGTCGAATCTATTACTGAATGAGAATGCAGTCATTGCATTGGCATAAAAATCATCAATCAAGACCCCCCCCCCCCCCCCGCGCGATAGAGGGCACTCAAAATAGTATATCCTCCGCCATGATAAACCTTAAAACGACCCTGCATATTTTGAGGTAAAAATGGTTGACCCAAAGTTTCTAACCGTGTAGATGACTTACCTGAATCTCAAATCTCAAACAACCAATCAACTTTGGCAGGTATGTGGGGGGGGGGGGCTGTCCTATTCTTCTATTCTGGCTAATTCAGTTTCAAACGGTTTGCAAGCGAAACCCCACTCTATGCCGACCTGAATTCTAACCATCTAGACTGTTGCAGCTGCAGATGCCCGAAAAATGTCGCACAGCATAGAGTGACTCTAGACAAAATGCTTTTATCCATAGTAAATTCATTACAAATTCGTGATATTCAATAAAAAGGTAAGTAAAGTTAGGTATTTATTAGATTTCGGGCACTTTATTTTGCCATTTAGATGAATAAATAATTTGTTTTCATTGAACGTGTCTACCCGAAAAGTCTGATTGCCAGAGAGTTAGGGTGACAACTGCCCCTCCCCCCTTAGCCCCTCTGGCTTGTACGCCTATGCGAGAAGCTGGTCTATAAATATCTATAAGCCCAGAATCACTCAAGCGAAGCTATTTCTTGGAAAAGCAGTGTGATACGCCCTAAAGCATTGACCCAACAAAGGTTAATCATTCAGCCGCATATAAAAACAATCAGCGCACTGGCGATTTTCACATTCTACAGTGTAACTGCCGGGTTGTTGACAGAGCTGAGTTAGTTATTACCGATATACCTATAATAATATTATACAAAATATTTCACCATGGATGAGGACGTAGCTGCGCTTGTTATTGATAATGGATCAGGAATGTGTAAAGCAGGTTTTGCCGGTGATGATGCTCCAAGGGCTGTTTTCCCATCTATTGTTGGACGACCAAGACATCAGGTATGTGGAAATTAGTTCTGATTTTTTATTTAAAAAAAAAAAAACCAAACCGAAAACGCCAGTGTTTCACAAAAAAAGAAAGTTTGGTTTCTGAGCTTACACCTTCTCACTTAGTTACTATACTTAAGGCCACCCATTTTTGATTATTCGGTTCACGGATCCGCCGACGACAGTTCAAAACTGCCGCTGGGAAAATAAAAAATGCGTGTGTTTTTTTATTTTTATTTAAACCGCCGAAGCATATAACGAAATGTGATTCTGAAAAAAATTGCTTACAATTACATCGAAGCTTCTTTTTGTTTTAAAATACCGCCATACCGGAGTTTTAGCAGATTATAATCACGGCAGTCACTTTCTGGTAATATTTTACGACAGTATACGAGCACGGCAGGTCGAGCATGGCTCAGGCGGGAATTAACCAATTTGCGACTTACGGGCATGTTTTTATTCATTCGTCCATGATAGACACACGTACGGCACAGTGGTCATGTGACAACCATAATTGAAATTGCTTTAAAATAAAATTCCGTACGAGTACGACTATACCAGATAGTCCTACCTTTCAATAATAATAACGACAATATGTTTAAAACTAAGCCTCTGTCAGCACGTGTATATAAAAAATTATAATGGTAGAACTAGATGATACTTAAAATTAAACGTAGCATCGCCGGCTTATTGACCTAGAAATTCCAATCAATGTCACGTGTCATCGGCGGATTTGGCAATGGCGGAAAAAATATATTATTATTAATGACTGTTTCTCGGCGTATTTTGGTGTTCTATCAGAGGATTATATTCAACTAAGATTTAAATTTCACAAACAACTGGTCAGCAAAACCATTAAATGTATGATCTAATTATTAACTTAATATCTACCGGTATCTGGAATTCATACAGAGCGTCAAAGAAGCGCGATTCCCGAGCGAAATGCACAAATAGGCAAGCAGCGGCCCTCCGATAAATCGGGCCAACGGACCGACGTTTGTGTCGTACACTGGTCCCAAATATCGTTTATATTGGGTCCCAAATGTCGTTTTATATTGAGTCCCAAATGATGCCAATGAAGTCCCAAATGACGCCAATGAAGTCCCAAACGTCGTCAACTGGGTCCCAAAATGTCGTTTGTGTTGAGTCCCAAATGACGGGAGTCCCAAATGACGTGATACCGCTTGACAATGGTCAAATCAAGAATAATGAGATGAAAGACGTTCATAGACCAATTAGGTTATCTGGCTAAAATAAAACTTAACCGTTCATAAATTTTCAAAGTCTTCCTGGCATAATTAGACAATAGAACCATACAGAAGTAAAAAGATCAATTGTGTAATTTGACTTTAAACTCATTGATATCTGCCTTATTCTCTAATAAACCGATTATAGAGAAAAAAAGATATACGGGATTTTAAAATCCCCTTAAATAGTATCAAAGTTAAAGTGTAAAAAAACATATATTAAGATTAATAGTATAATGAAAAGAACAAGTCTGTATTAAACTAAGTATATATATATGATCTGGTAAAATTAATCATTAGTCGAAAAATTATTTTTTTTATTATAGCCCGACATCAAAATTTTGCTCTGTAAAAAATAAAAAAAATAAGACACTGACATCTTTTTTTTTTTTTTTATTTCGACCGACATCATCAATTCTATGTCCTAAAAATCCGTGAACCTAATAATCAAAAATGGGTGGCCTAACGTTACAATTGATCATATAGTCTAAGACCCCTTACGCAAGTTCAAATAGGCTTAAAACGCACAGTTGTCAACATATATCATTACAGTTTTTATTGGAATAAGTAATAGTGAAGACTGGACCACTAAAATAGTTACCGAACAGTTTTTCTTTATGGTTGCGTTCTACATTTGCATGGCGATGTTTCTTGTAATGACATAGTACGCAATTGCCCCCATGACACCGGCCAGTTGAAATTTCGCGTAGCAATTGGGTTTCATTAAATCAAATAATTATGTGGTAAGGCTTCACCTTTATTTAAATGGCAGTTGATTTATTATATGTTAAGCTATGTACAGTACAGTTTTGGGTTAGTTTTAAGTGTAAATAAAGGTAGCTATAGGCCAGTAAACTTTTTGTAGACATTTGACTACAGAACTTGGGCAAAGGAACTCTGTAGGAAAAGCCACTACCGTGCCCGGAGTAAGACATCAGTCGTGGAACCATTTCTACTTCTCACTGAACCACCACTGCTCTCCATTCAGTATCATAAATCGTCTACATTTGACAAATTTCCAATCCATCATATCTTTGTAAATACTAAACAGAATTTAAATATTAATTTTTAGACTGGGTATTCCTTTTTAGGGGTGCAACTTTCACAATTCCCTTAGTGACTTTACATAAATAAAAAACAAAATCCTGATAACTGTATTATATCCTTGACACATTTACAAGATTCTGTAATATAATATCAAGGGCAATAACTCTGTAGGTAACGATCAGGAACTGATGTAATTATTAGTCGACAAAATCAAAAAGTACGTAATTTTAAAGTGGATGAGATGATTACAATCGTCGAAATATGATAGGAATCGTTTCTGTTTCGATTTTTCTTATAATCGAGACTACTCCCACTTTCTCATGTAGTCCCGGACTTCCATCGTAATTTGACCTACATATTGTCGTTTTGTTTTAGCCACGGCTCAGATTACGCTTGTTACAACTGGCTAATTTCATTAATCTTAATGTCCCAATATTTATTCTGGTCAACGCCGACTGTGTTGGCTTTCACCTGATAAAAATGACCCGCTGATGCCCTGGAAAACTTTCAGTAGAATTAGTAATGAATTCGCACTTTTCATTAGTCTACACGATGAGTTGCTCCATCGTGACCGGTAGGATTCTTGCATGACCATTTCCTTGCCCATCCCACTCCCCAAATATGCTCTTTGCCTAAGTGATATGGATGATTAGAATTCCTCGTTGAATAAAATAATTACTTCTACACTTTGTATATTAATGAATTGTATCTTGTATTTTTCAGGGTGTCATGGTTGGTATGGGTCAGAAAGACAGTTATGTTGGAGATGAAGCCCAATCCAAAAGAGGTATCCTCACCTTGAAATACCCCATTGAACACGGTATCGTCACCAACTGGGATGATATGGAAAAAATCTGGCATCACACTTTCTACAATGAACTTCGAGTTGCTCCAGAAGAACATCCCGTCCTTTTAACTGAAGCTCCCCTCAATCCTAAAGCCAACAGAGAAAAGATGACCCAAATCATGTTTGAAACCTTCAATTCACCAGCTATGTATGTTGCTATCCAAGCTGTATTATCCTTGTATGCCTCTGGTCGTACCACCGGTATTGTACTGGATTCTGGTGATGGTGTTTCCCACACGGTGCCTATCTATGAAGGATATGCCCTTCCCCATGCCATCATGAGATTGGATTTAGCTGGCCGAGATTTGACCGATTACTTGATGAAAATCTTGACCGAGAGAGGTTACTCATTCACTACCACAGCCGAAAGAGAAATTGTTCGAGATATCAAAGAAAAATTATGTTATGTTGCTCTGGATTTTGAAAATGAAATGCACACGGCTGCCTCATCTTCATCTTTGGAAAAGAGTTATGAACTTCCTGATGGTCAAGTCATTACTATTGGTAACGAAAGATTCCGATGCCCAGAAGCCATGTTCCAACCATCTTTCTTAGGTATGGAATCTTCCGGTCTTCATGAAACAACTTACAATTCTATAATGAAATGTGATGTTGATATCCGTAAAGACTTGTACGCAAATACTGTATTATCTGGAGGTTCTACCATGTATCCTGGTATTGCCGACAGAATGCAGAAAGAAGTCACCGCCTTGGCACCTGCTACGATGAAGATAAAAATTATTGCCCCGCCAGAGAGGAAATATTCTGTATGGATTGGTGGCTCTATCTTAGCTTCTCTCTCGACCTTCCAACAGATGTGGATATCCAAACAAGAATATGATGAATCCGGTCCAGCAATCGTCCACAGAAAATGCTTCTAAACCACCCCCTACTCAAGTACATGTGCTAACAAGCTTCCGTATGATACACTTTGTCAGGGAAACTAAATGTGAAGTGAATTATGAACAGAAACTTTCAATACAAATCTCATCTGTTGAATTATTAACATAATCATTATATTGTTGTTGAACCCGCAACTTTTTTTTAACAAAATTATAAATAAAATCCTATTTTTTACTACGATTAATGCTGGGATTTCTTTTAAAATATGAAAATTGATATTAGGGGCCGCTTTCTTGTCATCTTGAAGTATAAACGAATGTCGAGATCGTTGTAGCTGTCTAGTCGTTCGGATGGGACGAAATCCCGAAGTCCCGGGATGGGGGTCGAATGGTTAGTGTTGTATCATAAGGTCTGTCATTAAGTCAACTGACGTGGTTTTGTTCCATCCGTATGACTAGACGATTCATCGCATGTACGTAGGTTTTCTCCGAGTCCCCCGTTTCCCTCTCTCTCTCTCTTACGAGCACACCGTACCTTGGGTTTTTGTTCCATCTGAATGACTAGTCGATATACAGTTACCTATTAATCAACACGTAAGGAAATATAAATGCGTTAATATGAATGCCAATATTTACCTTATTCTGTTTTGGTGTTGTAAGTCCATTTTATTTTATTATTTAAGTTGAGGCCTAGTGTTACCAATTTGTGGCTTGAATCGGGTAGTGGGTTAAAATCCGGGCGTTGGCCCAAAAACTTCGGCGGGATGCTTTACGGCCATGCAAGCGAAACCCCACTCTATGCCGACCTGGGGCCTATTTCACGAAATTTTAACTAAGATAAGATCCCAATTTTAGTAATTTGATTGGATAATATTAGATTGATTTTAGTGCTTAGCCAATCAAAATTGAAGTATCTACTAAAATTGGATTTTATCTTAAGTTAAAATTTCGTGAAACAGGGCCCTGAATTGTAACCACCCAGACTGTTGCAGCTGCAGATGCTCGAAAAATGTCGCACAGCGTAGAGTGACTCTAGACAAAATGCTTTAATCCATAGTAAATTCAGTACAACTTCGTGCTATTCAATAAAAAGGAAAGTAAAGTTAGGTATTTATTAGATTTCGGGCACTTTATTTTGCCATCTAGATGAATAAATAATTTGTTTTCATTGTACGTGTCTACCCGAAAAGTCTGATTGCCAGAGAGTTAGGGCGACAGCTGCCCCCCCCCTCCCATAAGCCCCTCTGACTTATACGCCTATGCGAGAAGCTGGTCTATAAATATCTATGAGCCCACAATTATTGAAGCGAAGCTATTTCTTGGAAAGCAGTGTGGTACGCCCTACAGCGTTGACCCGACAGAGGTTATACATTCAGTCGCATATAAATACAATCGGCGCACTGGCGAATTTCACATTCTACAGTGTAACAGCCGGGTTGTTGACAAAGCTGAGTTAGTTATTACCGATATACCTATAATAATATTACACAAAATATTTCACCATGGATGAGGACGTAGCTGCGCTTGTTATTGATAATGGATCAGGAATGTGTAAAGCTGGCTTTGCCGGAGATGATGCTCCAAGAGCTGTTTTCCCCTCTATTGTTGGACGACCAAGACATCAGGTATGTGAAAATTAGTTCTGATTTTTCTTACGCAAGTTCAAATAGGCTTAAACGCACAATTGTCAACACATATCATTACAGTTTTTATTGGAATAAGTAATAGTGAAGACTGGACCACTACAATAGTTACCGAACAGTTTTTCTTTATGGTTGCGTTCTACATTTGCATAGCGATGTTTCTTGTAATGACAGAGTACGCAATTGCCCCCATGACACCGGCCAGTTGAAATTTCGCGTAGCAATTGGGTTTCATTAAATCAAATAATTTTGTGGTAAGACTTCGCCTTGCGCAAAGGAACTCTGTAGGAAAAGCCACTACTGTGCCCGGAGTAAGACATCAGTCGTGGAACCATTTCTACTTCTCACTGAACCACCACTCTCTCCATTCAGTATCCTAAATCGTCTACATTTGACAAATTTCCAATCCATCATATCTTTGTAAATACTAAACAGAATTTAAATATTTATTTTTTGGACTGGGTATTCCTTTTTAGAGATGCAACTATCAATAATACCCTAGTTTGCAAAGGAATCCAATTCCCGCAATTGAAGATCAATGACTAGGGGTGCAACTTTCACAATTCCCTTAGTGACTTTATATAAATAAAAAACAAAATCCTGATAACTGTATTATATCATTGACCCATTTACAAGATTCTGTAATATAATATCAAGGGCAATAACTCTGTAGGTAACGATCAGGAACTGATGTAATTATTAGTCGCCAAAATCAAAAAGTACGTAATTTGAAAGTGGATGAGATGATTACAATCGTCGAAATATGATAAGAATCGTTTCTGTTTCGATTTTTCTTATAATCGAGACTACTTCCACTTTCTCATGTAGTCTTCTGTTTCGATTTTTCTTATAATCGAGACTACTTCCATTTTCTCATGTAGTCCCGGACTTCCATCGTAATTTGACCTACGTTTTGTTTTAGCCACGGCTCAGATTACGCTTGTTATAACTAGCTAATTTCATTAATCTTAATTTCATGCCGATTTGGGCGGTAACCTGCAGAGCTAGAACGTTCACAAGATTTTACAAATTCAATAAGGGCCATAACTGTAGACGTTATTAACAGCAATCATTGAAATTCAATACGATTATAAGGTCACTCACTTCACAAGATTTTACCAATTAAACAAGGGCCTTAACTGTAGACGTTATTAACGGAAATCATTGAAATTCAATACGATTATAAGGTCACTCATGTCAATAATGCATATAATTTTCAACGACTGAACGGTCGCTTTTGTTGATGGAGCGTACACAAGCTTTACTTAAAGGCTTAATACCACTCTTGTTGTAACTGAATAATATGTTCCAATCTTTATTCTGGTCAACAAATTATATTATTTTACAATATTCCAATTAATAGATGATACAAATGTCATCTTAACACACCTAATTTTAAAAATTGGAAAATTCAACTAAATGATTTGAAAAGCCTAACGTAAACCTTTTCAAATGTGACTTGGATGTAAAAATATTTTCGAACCCTCTGGACAAGTAAAATAGGATGTAATGGATAATTTACACAACAGGTTGGACACTTAAACATCTAGTACTTAGAATATGGCTATTATTTATTTTCTGAGGCTGCCAAGCCAGCTAGAGTGTTATTGTCCCTTTAAAAGGGACAATGACTAACGAAAATTGAAATCCACTGGGGATCATGGTATGACTAATTATATAAGTAATTCAGATAAATTTGAAACGGTTTGGATAACGATCGTTTGATTTGAAGTCCACAAACATTAACATAATTATCAAGGAGTGTCATGAATAGAATTCTATCACTGGCTAATGTACATCTCAGTATGTTATTAATTACAGTTCTTCACACTAAAATGTCTAGAAACCCGTCTTTTATAAATATTTGTAGCCTTGTATATTTATGAATTGTATCAGCGCGTGCGAAAAAATCCATTTGACGGTATAATACTATACATGTACGTATAGGACCGGCTCTGCATCATTGAATTTGAATAGGATTAAGTGGGTGTCTCAGAAAGCCGTGCCTCGCAATGGATTACGGGCTAAATTGGACTGAAACGCCGACTGTGTTGGCTATTACCTGATAAAAATGACTCGCTAATGCCCTGGAAAACTTTCAGTAGAATTAGTAATGAATTCGCACTTTTCATTAGTCCACACAATGAGTTGCTCCCTCGTGACCGGTAGGATTCTTGCATGACCATTTCCTTGCCCATCCCACTCCCCAAATATGCTCTTTGCCTAAGTGATATGGATGTTTAGAATTCCTCGTTGAATAAAATAATTACTTCCACACTTTGTATATTAATGAATTGTAACTTGTATTTTTCAGGGTGTCATGGTTGGTATGGGCCAGAAAGACAGTTATGTTGGAGATGAAGCCCAATCCAAAAGAGGTATCCTCACCTTGAAATACCCCATTGAACACGGTATCGTCACCAACTGGGATGATATGGAAAAAATCTGGCATCACACTTTCTACAATGAACTTCGAGTTGCTCCAGAAGAACATCCCGTCCTTTTAACTGAAGCTCCCCTCAATCCTAAAGCCAACAGAGAAAAGATGACCCAAATCATGTTTGAAACCTTCAATTCACCAGCTATGTATGTTGCTATCCAAGCTGTATTATCCTTGTATGCCTCTGGTCGTACCACCGGTATTGTACTGGATTCTGGTGATGGTGTTTCCCACACGGTGCCTATCTATGAAGGATATGCCCTTCCCCATGCCATCATGAGATTGGATTTGGCTGGTAGAGATTTGACCGATTACTTGATGAAAATCTTGACCGAGAGAGGTTACTCATTCACTACCACAGCCGAAAGAGAAATTGTTCGAGATATCAAAGAAAAATTATGTTATGTTGCTCTGGATTTTGAAAATGAAATGCAAACGGCTTCCTCTTCATCATCTTTGGAAAAGAGTTACGAACTTCCTGATGGTCAAGTCATCACCATTGGTAACGAAAGATTCCGATGCCCAGAATCCATGTTCCAACCATCTTTCTTAGGTATGGAATCTTCCGGTCTTCATGAAACAACTTACAATTCTATAATGAAATGTGATGTTGATATCCGTAAAGACTTGTACGCCAATACTGTATTATCTGGAGGTTCTACCATGTATCCTGGTATTGCCGACAGAATGCAGAAGGAAATCACCGCCTTGGCACCTCCTACGATGAAGATAAAAATTATTGCTCCACCTGAGAGGAAATATTCTGTATGGATTGGTGGCTCTATCTTAGCTTCTCTCTCGACCTTCCAACAGATGTGGATCTCCAAACAAGAATATGATGAATCCGGTCCAGCAATCGTCCACAGAAAATGCTTCTAAACCATTCCCTGCTCAAACACATGTACTGATAAAATTTGTCGGGGAAACTAAATGTGAAGTGAATTATGAACAGAAACTCTCAATACAAAGCTCATCTGTTGAATTATTAACTAAATCATTTTATTATTGTTGAACACGTAACCATTTTTTTAAAAAAAATTATAAATAAAATCCTATTTTTTTACCAAGGATAATGTTGTGTTTTTTCTTTTAACAAATGAAAATTGATATTAGGCGCCGCTTTCCTGCCATCTTGAAGTATAAACGTATGTCGAGATCGTTGTAGCTGTCTAGTCGTTTGGATGGGACGAAAACCCAACGTCCCGTGTACACATTGGCGTGTACGTAAAAGCGCCCTTGGCAGTTGGAATTCGATATAAGAGTAGGCCGTAGCGCCGCTGTCCGGACAAAATTTCCCTCATAGTATAGCATACTTTATAGCGCAAGTCCGTCTTCATTGGCCCAGTTTAGGAGCAAAACAATAGGACGTTAAACACCATTTCATTCATTCCTTCATTCCTGGCACGCCACTTGAGAAATTAACACGAAATGGTCCCTTATCTGGGCTCTTATGATGGACTGAACAATAAAACGTGAAACTTATCTTGAGAATAATCTTTTTCATCTTTCAATTATAACCTTGCTTCGTCGATTTTCACCAAGATGTCAATTTGAGGTCAGAGATAATTGTCCATCAGTCAATCTCGCGTCCTTTGTCATTATCATTCAAACAACGGTAAATTAGAGGTGTAGTATGTAGAAAACGGCGGCCTTTTATTAATGAAAATGAGGTGTGGGGGATGGGGGTCGAATGGTTAGTGTTGTATCATAAGGTCTGTCATTAAGTCAACTGACGTGGTTTTGTTCTATCCGAATGACTAGACGATTCATCGCATGTACGTAGGTTTTCTCCGGGTCCCCCGTTTCCCTCTCTCTCTCTATCTCTCTCTCTCTCTCTCTCTCTCTCTCTTCTCTTTTACTTGCACACCGTACCTTGGGTTTTTGTTCCATCTGAATGACTAGACGATATACAGTTACCTATTAATCAACACTTAAGGAAATATAAATGCGTTAATATGAATGCCAATATTTACCTTATTCTGTTTTGGTGTTGTAAGTCCATTTTATTTTATTATTTAAGTTGAGGCCTAGTGTTACCAATTTGTGGCTTGAATCGGGTAGTGGGTTAAAATCCGGGCGTTGGCCCAAAAACTTCGGCGGGATGCTTTACGGCCATGCAAGCGAAACCCCACTCTATGTCGACCTGGGGCCCATTTCACGAAATTTTAACTAAGATAAGATCCCAATTTTAGTAATTTGATTGGATAATATTAGATTGATTTTAGTGCTTAGCCAATCAAAATTGAAGTATCTACTAAAATTGGATTTTATCTTAAGTTAAAATTTCGTGAAACAGGGCCCTGAATTGTAACCACCCAGACTGTTGCAGCTGCAGATGCTCGAAAAATGTCGCACAGCGTAGAGTGACTCTAGACAAAATGCTTTAATCCATAGTAAATTCAGTACAACTTCGTGCTATTCAATAAAAAGGAAAGTAAAGTTAGGTATTTATTAGATTTCGGGCACTTTATTTTGCCATCTAGATGAATAAATAATTTGTTTTCATTGTACGTGTCTACCCGAAAAGTCTGATTGCCAGAGAGTTAGGGCGACAGCTGCCCCACCCCCTCCCATAAGCCCCTCTGACTTATACGCCTATGCGAGAAGCTGGTCTATAAATATCTATGAGCCCACAATTATTGAAGCGAAGCTATTACTTGGAAAGCAGTGTGGTACGCCCTACAGCGTTGACCCGACAGAGGTTATACATTCAGTCGCATATAAATACAATCGGCGCACTGGCGAATTTCACATTCTGCAGTGTAACAGCCGGGTTGTTGACAAAGCTGAGTTAGTTATTACCGATATACCTATAATAATATTATACAAAATATTTCACCATGGATGAGGACGTAGCTGCGCTTGTTATTGATAATGGATCAGGAATGTGTAAAGCCGGTTTTGCCGGGGATGATGCTCCAAGGGCTGTTTTCCCCTCTATTGTTGGACGACCAAGACATCAGGTTTGTGAAAATTAGTTCTGATTTTTCTTACGCAAGTTCAAATAGGCTTAAACGCACAATTGTCAACATATATCATTACAGTTTTTATTGGAATAAGTAATAGTGAAGACTGGACCACTACAATAGTTACCGAACAGTTTTTCTTTATGGTTGCGTTCTACATTTGCATGGCGATGTTTCTTGTAATGACATAGTACGCAATTGCCCCCATGACACCGGGGTGTTGAAATTTCGCATAGCAATTGGGTTTCATTAAATCAAATAATTATGTGGTAAGACTTCGCCTTGGGCAAAGGAACTCTGTAGGAAAAGCCACTACTGTGCCCGGAGTAAGACATCAGTCGTGGAACCATTTCTACTTCTCACTGAACCACCACTCTCTCCATTCAGTATCCTAAATCGTCTACATTTGACAAATTTCCAATCCATCATATCTTTGTAAATACTAAACAGAATTTAAATATTAATTTTTAGACTGGGTATTCCTTTTTAGGGGTGCAACTTTCACAATTCCCTTAGTGACTTTATATAAATAAAAAACAAAATCCTGATAACTGTATTATATCCTTGACACATTTACAAGATTCTGTAATATAATATCAAGGGCAATAACTCTGTAGGTAACGATCAGGAACTGATGTAATTATTAGTCGCCAAAATCAAAAAGTACGTAATTTGAAAGTGGATGAGATGATTACAATCGTCGAAATATGATAAGAATCGTTTCTGTTTCGATTTTTCTTATAATCGAGACTACTTCCACTTTCTCATGTAGTCCCGGACTTCCATCGTAATTTGACCTACATATTGCCGTTTTGTTTTAGCCACGGCTCAGATTACGCTCGTTATAACTAGCTAATTTCATTAATCTTAATTTCATGCAGATTGGGGCGGTAACCTGCAGAGCTAGAACGTTCACAAGATTTTACAAATTCAATAAGGGCCATAACTGTAGACGTTATTAACAGCAATCATTGAAATTCAATACGATTATAAGGTCACTCACTTCACAAGATTTTACCAATTAAACAAGGGCCTTAACTGTAGACGTTATTAACGGAAATCATTGAAATTCAATACGATTATAAGGTCACTCATGTCAATAATGCATATAATTTTCAACGACTGAGAGGTCGCTTTTGTTGATGGAGCGTACACAAGCTTTACTTAAAAGCTTAATACCACTCTTGTTGTAACTGAATAATATGTTCCAATCTTTATTCTGGTCAACAAATTATATTATTTTACAATATTCCAATTAATAGATGATACAAATGTCATCTTAACACACCTAATTTTAAAAATTGGAAAATTCAACATAATGATTTGAAAAGCCTAACGTAAACCTTTTCAAATGTGACTTGGATGTAAAAATATTTTCGAACCCTCTGGACAAGTAAAATAGGATGTAATGGATAATTTACACAACAGGTTGGACACTTAAACATCTAGTACTTAGAATATGGCTATTATTTATTTTCTGAGGCTGCCAAGCCAGCTAGAGTGTTATTGTCCCTTTAAAAGGGACAATGACTAACGAAAATTGAAATCCACTGGGGATCATGGTATGACAAATTTTAAGTAATTCAGATAAATTTGAAACGGTTTGGATAACGATCGTTTGATTTGAAGTCCACAAGCATTAACATAATTATCAAGGAGTGTCATGAATAGAATTCTATCACTGGCTAATGTACATCTCAGTCTTTTATAAATATTTGTAGCCTTGTATATTTATGAATTGTATCAGCGCGTGCGAAAAAATCCATTTGACGGTATAATACTATACATGTACGTATAGGACAGTCTCTGCATCATTGAATTTGAATAGGATTAAGTGGGTGTCTCAGAAAGCCGTGCCTCGCAATGGATTACGGGCTAAATTGGACTGAAACGCCGACTGTGTTGGCTTTTACCTGATAAAAATGACTCGCTGATGCCCTGGAAAACTTTCAGTAGAATTAGTAATGAATTCGCACTTTTCATTAGTCTACACGATGAGTTGCTCCATCGTGACCGGTAGGATTCTTGCATGACCATTTCCTTGCCCATCCCACTCTCCAAATATGCTCTTTGCCTAAGTGATATGGATGTTTAGAATTCCTCGTTGAATAAAATAATTACTTCCACACTTTGTATATTAATTAATGAATTGTAACTTGTATTTTTCAGGGTGTCATGGTTGGTATGGGCCAGAAAGACAGTTATGTTGGAGATGAAGCCCAATCCAAAAGAGGTATCCTCACCTTGAAATACCCCATTGAACACGGTATCGTCACCAACTGGGATGATATGGAAAAAATCTGGCATCACACTTTCTACAATGAACTTCGAGTTGCTCCAGAAGAACATCCCGTCCTTTTAACTGAGGCTCCCCTCAATCCTAAAGCCAACAGAGAAAAGATGACCCAAATCATGTTTGAAACCTTCAATTCACCAGCTATGTATGTTGCTATCCAAGCTGTATTATCTTTGTATGCCTCTGGTCGTACCACCGGTATTGTACTGGATTCTGGTGATGGTGTTTCCCACACGGTGCCCATCTATGAAGGTTATGCCCTTCCCCATGCCATCATGAGATTGGATTTAGCTGGCCGAGATTTGACCGATTACTTGATGAAAATCTTGACCGAGAGAGGTTACTCATTCACTACCACAGCCGAAAGAGAAATTGTCAGAGATATCAAGGAAAAGTTATGTTATGTTGCTCTGGATTTTGAAAATGAAATGCAAACGGCTTCCTCTTCATCATCTTTGGAAAAGAGTTACGAACTTCCTGATGGTCAAGTCATCACCATTGGTAACGAAAGATTCCGATGCCCAGAATCCATGTTCCAACCATCTTTCTTAGGTATGGAATCTTCGGGTCTTCATGAAACAACTTACAATTCTATAATGAAATGTGATGTTGATATCCGTAAAGACTTGTACGCCAATACTGTATTATCTGGAGGTTCTACCATGTATCCTGGTATTGCCGACAGAATGCAGAAGGAAATCACCGCCTTGGCACCTCCTACGATGAAGATAAAAATTATTGCTCCACCTGAGAGGAAATATTCTGTATGGATTGGTGGCTCTATCTTGGCTTCTCTCTCGACCTTCCAACAGATGTGGATCTCCAAACAAGAATATGATGAATCCGGTCCAGCAATCGTCCACAGAAAATGCTTCTAAACCATTCCCTGCTCAAACACATGTACTGATAAAATTTGTCGGGGAAACTAAATGTGAAGTGAATTATGAACAGAAACTCTCAATACAAAGCTCATCTGTTGAATTATTAACTAACTCATTTTATTATTGTTGAACACGTAACCATTTTTTTTTAAAAAATTATAAATAAAATCCTATTTTTTTACCAAGGATAATGTTGTGTTTTTTCTTTTAACAAATGAAAATTGATATTAGGCGCCGCTTTCCTGCCATCTTGAAGTATAAACGTATGTCGAGATCGTTGTAGCTGTCTAGTCGTTCGGATGGGACGAAAACCCAACGTCCCGTGTACACATTGGCGTGTACGTAAAAGCGCCCTTGGCAGTTGGAATTCGATATAAGAGTAGGCCGTAGCGCCGCTGTCCGGACAAAATTTCCCTCATAGTATAGCATACTTTATAGCGTAAGTCCGTCTTCATTGGCCCAGTTTAGGAGCAAAACAATAGGACGTTAAACAACATTTCATTCATTCCTGCATTCCTGGCACGCCACTTGAGAAATTAACACGAAATGGTCCCTTATCTGGGCTCTTATGATGGACTGAACAATAAAACGTGAAACTTATCTTGAGAATAATCTTTTTCATCTTTCAATTATAACCTTGCTCCGTCGATTTTCACCAAGATGTCAATTTGAGGTCAGAGATAATTGTCCATCAGTCAATCTCGCGTCCTTTGTCATTATCATTCAAACGGTAAACTAGAGGTGTAGTATGTAGAAAACGGTGGCCTTTTATTAATGAAAATGAGGTGTGGGGGATGGGGTCGAATGGTTAGTGTTGTATCATAAGGTCTGTCCTTAAGTCAACTGACGTGGTTTTGTTCCATCCGTATGACTAGACGATTCATCGCATGTACGTATGTTTTCTCCGGGTCCCCCATTTCTCCCTCTCTCTCTCTCGCTCTCTCTCTCTCTCTCTCTCTTCTCTTTTACGCGCACATCGTACCTTGGGTTTTTGTTCCATCTGAATGACTAGACGATATACAGTTACCTATTAATCAACACGTAAGGAAATATAAATGCGTTAATATGAATGCCAATATTTACCTTATTCTGTTTTGGTGTTGTAAGTCCATTTTATTTTATTATTTAAGTTTAGGCCGAGTGTTACCAAATTTCGAAACATGTTGTGGCTTGAATCGGGTAGTGGGTTAAAATCCGGGCGTTGGCCCAAAAACTTCGGCGGGGTGCTTTACGGCCATGCTAGTTTCTTATGGATCTGTCTAATAATTTGTGATACCGTGTGTAAAACTTTATAAAATTGTTGACCATAATAAGCAAATTAAACATTTTATATGAACAAAATAGATACTATATAATATATAGGCCCTAAAAGCTGTTATGAATGGTGTCGAGTGGTAACCTATATTGTGACGTCGAACTATTAATATATAAGTGCCCCCACATAGGCTGATCACGCCCCTTAGTAATATACGTTACAACGCCTTATATAGACATATTAGTAGGTCTTTATTATCTATATTAGGGTAAACATAGATTGAATTTACATTGATAACATAAGTATATTAAATATCATACCCTATTGACGATGATCGACGTTTGTTGGGCGTTTACGTTTATTTTTAAAACCATGACTCGTTTAGCTATGTGGTTCTCCCATGGCAATAGAGCAGTATGGACAGTGTCTAGTCTTAGGATAGTAGAAAAACCCGAGGTCCCATTGGTGTGCTCGTAAGTGAACGCTTGATAGCTGAAATTAGAAAGATGAGAATAGACCGTATCACCGCTTTCTTAGCTAAATTACCTTCACAGGATTCGCCTGATAGAGCAGAAAGATAGGAGTGTAGGACTAGGACGTTAAGTCCAATCGTATTTCATTTAGCTGTTTCGATTCTCCGCGTGGTTTTTTTTTCGGGTCCTCTAATATCCTCCCACTGCTAAAGATCCCACCTCAAGCGAATTATTGAAATAAAATTGAACCATGTGTTAGTCCCAAAATGACCTGGTTTGTGAGTCCGATATGCTTTTATATTTGGGACTTTACCCCTCAACAAGATGACGCAAACTATATAATTATACTCTGGGCCCTGTTTCTCGAAATCTTAACTAAAGATAAAATCCAAACTGTAATAGATATTTCAAGTTTGATTGGCTAAGCAATAAAATGCATCTAATATTATCCAATCTATTTTTTTTTTTAAATGGATTTTATCTCATTTAAAATTTCGCGAAACAGGCCCTATAGATATGTTAAACAAAATGGCCATAACCGAGAGGGAAGAAAGGTGGTTTCAATGGAAGACTTACATCTGATAAAAGATATTGTTGTTGCCTGCCTAACCCCGTGGGGTTTTCTCCGGGTTATCTGCCCCCCCCCTCCTAAAATCCCTCTAAATGCATGTGATGTAATGAATTAAAATTAAGATGCTAGTCCCAAAAGTACCTAGTTTGTGTTAAGTGTCTGTTAAATCCAATGTCTGTTGAAGTCGTACACCAATGACAAAGACCCCATTTATCATGCTACAATTGTTATTAAATAACCCATCGGTAATTCTTTAATACATGTATTTAAAGTTCCAATAGCATTTTTTTAAGTTATATTTTTAAAATTTATTAAAATAAAGCCCCAAAATAGATTGAACCTATAAACAGTCCTACCTTGTTAAAGAATAATCCTATTAATCCTATAATTCACTATTGCCAGTTGAGAAATTGGCAAAAATATCATTTTCAACTTCAAATTCAAACGTTTGAAGATGGCCGTCCATGGAGAAGAATAGGAAAACAAGGGAGGTAATTGAGTAACTATTTCCTCAATCAACCAGTGTCACCCTTTCTAACCCCCCCAAAATTTTGTCCATGATCGTATAATAGTGAGTTGACAACCTTTTGAGCAAAAAACATAGAAATAATTATATTTTGACTTTCTTAGAAAAAGTGAAATTGGAACTTTAAATATTTGTTACCGTATTGAAATAAGAACGGGCGTGATTATTTGACCACGTGATACCCAGGATTAGTTTTATCAGTGGAGGCATAAACTACACTGTACACTGGTATCTAAAGTATCTAAAGTAACACTGAATTCATTAAATATTCGCTATGTAAATTGGATATGTAGTTGTGTAACAGTTTAGGTTAAAGGCCTACACACTCGGACTGTGTCTCGGTGGGGATAAAGTCCTACACACATGGGAGTTGGGCTTCGATGTTGGTTAAAGGTCTTTACACATAGGAGCTGGCCCTCGGTATGGATTAAAGGCCTACGCACACGAAGGAGACATGGGCTGTGTCTCTAGGTGGGATGGAGGCCTACACACGTGGGAGTTGACCCCCGGTGGGTTAAAGGCCTACACACATGGGAACTGTGGTTCAGTGAGTAAGGTGCTGACTTACCAAGCAGGGTTTAATTTAATCTGACGAAAGACTTAGGCTCCTCTTGTACGGCATACTCCTGCGCAGTGTTTCGTTTGATTATGCTTGTACGGTGGCGTGCGTGTTAGAGAAACCTTGAGAGTATTAACTTGGTAAAGAGTAGGCCGAAACGCCACTGTCCGGACATAACTCGTGACGTAACTATACGGACTCAGACTAGTAATTATTTGCCCATTGACTTCAATGTTAAATGCCTGTAACATCACAGGCTGTAGTTTTTTTCTCAACATTCCGTTGCTTCCAATCTTTTTAGGCACAATGGGGAGCAGATTTGGCAATCTCCTCATCATAAGTTTGTAGGGGGTTGACCATTTAGATTTTTTGCTACGGGGATTTTAAGTTGATTGGGGTGAAAATCTCACTTCTGACACAATGATTGCTCCGCAGAAAGACATTTTACACCCCCTATCCCTCCGCTGTAATATCCTCAGTATTACCCAAAACTGCTATGAAATTGAAAATTTGATGCCTTTTCTCCAATTCTAGACCAAAAAGTCAACCCAAAAATGCAGGAAGAGGGGAGAAAAAAAATAAGGGAAAAATTGTCTATTTATAAATCGCACTACATTCGTAGTCTTAATTACTAGTCTTAGTCCATACACAATGGACATATTTCGGCTATCGTGACGTTGTTGGGTATTTTTACTCTATGACTCAATTGTCACCATTTGTGAAATTGCGAGAATTCATTTCCACAACGTCGTTCAATCGAATATCCCAGATCGCAGACATGTAATCTTTAGTGTGAGCATGCCTTTGAACACAATTTTAAATTCACCCATGCTTTACAAACATTTGACAGCTACGCTAACAGCTTTTTATGATATGAAAGGACTGTCGATCTGCACGGGATACGCATAGAAATAACTTCGAATTAAGATACGGTGACATACTTCTATAGAATAAACTGGGACAACAGTTTCTAATGGCGTGTTAAATGGCCTAGGCAAAGGACATTGACTTTTATACATATAGTTTCTGGTGACAAGGGTCTTGGAATGGCGAATAACGGGTAGAAACTTCTGAACGTGAATGAGCTATAATGCTATCACATTTACAGCATAGCTATTGGACGTTCCGGTTGTGAAGGCGTTCGTAGTCTGCAGAACAAAGTTCGATGCGTGAATTATGATGCCATATACTGTAGTCACAAAAGACTCCGTTGCATTTTCAGGTACATTACAAGAGACCAAATGGGTAGATATTGGTTTGATATGTGGGCCCCGGATTGGCTTCAATATCCCCAGGCTGGAGTAAGATTAACACATTTAGAGTCCATTTTCGAGTTTTATTTCGGATTACTCAAAAACAGTAATACAATGTACATTTATATTTGAGATCAGTGGCTTCGGGTTGGGTGATACCGGTTGACACGCAGAATAGTAGAAACAAGATGGCGATCGTTTCACGGTGCTAACCAAGCGAAAATACCAACATACATGTAGTTAGCTTAAAAGCAATCTCTCTAGGCATTAGCCGTCTTCCATTAGCCCAGGCCAGCTGCAAAAGAGTATGACGTTAAACCCCATTTCATTTCATTTCATTTTCTCTAGGCATTGGGGTTCGATTTTTATATTCTTTACCAAAATAGACAAAAGTCGAAATTGCCTTTCTGCTCTGTCTGGTGTTAACAGGTCTTCACTCTAGCAAATGTACTCTTTCTCTCACAAAGATACGCGTGAGTTAATGCAATTACCTTATAAGGAGATCCGACGCCTATCGACCCATTTGAGTCGACTAGTATGACAGGTATGACAGATTGATCTATTAATATATCCTGGGGCGGATCCAGGATCTTTTACAGGGGGTGGTTTTGCAATTGACAATACATGATGCCATCATGGTCTCTAAATTACGTAAGCATACATTCACATTGAGCTTTTTAAAGAAAGTAATCTTATTCCTCGTTTATAAAGAATTAATAGAATCACATTGTGATTCAATTTCATTGATGTGAACTATTAAAGGAGCTAAGTCTCTAACTCAATATCATCCAAAATCTTCAACATTGAAAACACGAATTATTTGTCAATTTAAATCAATACTGATGCTGTGATCTTACCAGAAAAGGATGGGCTTCTGATATCCATTATTTAAGACATAATAAACATTTTACCATTGGTACACGAATCGTGTACCACAATGCGTTTCAGCACCAGTTCTAGCAAGAGACTCGTGGAACGAGGCTAGAAACATTTAACCAAAATCAAACGGCATATGTTGACTGGAATAACCAGACACTCGAAATAGCCACTCGATTGACACTGCTGGCTTATTTCGCTGAACATTACTGATTTGAAATTAGAGTAAAAACGGAAACCATTGAATGTAAATCGGTTAAGATACATTCATATTACAGTATTTAATGCGTTGCGACCCACTTGTGTCAATTTCTATGTCCTAAATGTTAGCGATTTAGCTCCTTTAATGTAATATCACATATGTCTGTATTGTTATCTCGCGTTTTGAATGTGCAGCCCATCCCATCATCTGATGATAAAGGATAAACCACACCACCGTTACACTTTTCTCATAAAGTGCTGTTTTACAATTGTTTATTACCCCTCTTGATCCGCCCTTTATATTAGTCTCGAATCACTCAAGCGATGCGATTTCTTGGAAAGCAGTGTGGTGCGCCCTAAAACGGTGACCCCGCGCTGGTTAAACATCGAGCATATAAATACTGCGCTTGAGCTGAGCGGGTTAACATTCTAGAAACAGTCGGGCTTGTAGACGGATCTTACTTCGTCATTACTGATCATATATCTATAATAATATTATACAAAATATTTCACCATGGATGAGGACGTAGCTGCACTCGTTATTGACAATGGATCTGGTATGTGTAAAGCTGGCTTTGCCGGTGATGATGCTCCAAGAGCTGTTTTTCCATCCATCGTTGGACGACCAAGACATCAGGTATGTGAAAAATCAGTGCTGAATATAAAACCTCAAAAAATCCGCCAGTAATCACAAAAGGTCACTTTAGTTTTTGAACCAACACTTACTCCGCTGAGCTACCACACTATTAATTTTTTGACTTTAAGTAAATAAAAAGAAAAATCCTGATAACTATCTCATCAGGCCCGAAGGAATCAGGGGGAGGGGGTGCGCTAAGGACTTTAGTCCCCCTCTCCCCTTAAATTTCCAAGTACTTCTTTCTCCAGGCAAGTAATTACATACAACGAAGCCTGATTTTAACAATACTCCTCTCAGTGTTCCGTTAGATTAGAGCTAATCCCACTAACCACTGCTGTAAAGAGTTGAAATTCTCGTTCTCATTTATGATTGGTCAATAGTCCGATTAACAACAAATGGCTAACTGCGTTACAAAAAGCATAATATCAAAACAGAGCGTTAAATTGGACCAAATATGTTTACATATCGTTACGTCATTGCTCACGATTTTATTATGTCGAATTAACCAGCGCATAGCAGAACATTGCAGTAAAACTAATTGCGTGACAAACGATGCTATCGAATCGAATAAAATGTAAACAATATTGTTTGGCAACGAACACACACTCGCCGTTTGTAATACCTTAAATCACTGTCTGAAGTTTTAGGGAAGACCCAGATTAAAGACTGTCATGTTGCGTACTTGTGTGACAGATTTGATTAAACGGGAAGAATCCCCCAAAAGTTCAAGTATCAGATGCCAATCCAGCAATGGCCAGAGAGGGATTTCTCGGGTCATTGCTTCAGAAATATGGATTTTAACATGAAAGTGGGACTTCTAGATTTTCAGAAGAAACTCATGGTATGCTCTATACTTATCCCTTAGTTGAGAGACCCTCCGCTGCGAGGGCCACGATAGGTTAACTAAACACTCGATCTTTATTTCAACCCCATGTCACTGCCGTTGTACCTATGGCAGATTAGGTAATTTTAAAAAAAATGACCGGATAGAGGTTTTCTCACACTCTTTCCTTGTGTCCCTTATCCATCAAATAATTCATTGCCATCAGTTATGACCAGATAAAAGTTGCGGTTGACATGCAAGATACGCCCACATTTTGCAAAAAATGGCTGGGGTAGAGGTAAAATCAATAGGGCTCATCCTCTCATTCAAGATCTTTTGATCCTTAACATACATGTATTTGTTAATTTTCATTGGGATGGGAGCAGTTGTAGCCCCTCTGGAGGGCCTACCAAATTCATACATTCACATAAGGCACTTCGCCAGCGCGCACGAAAAGTGAACTTGTCCAAGAGCCAGTTTCATCTAAATTGTGACCTCAACATGGTCCAAAACCTGGATGCTTTTAAACTAATTTGTGCAAAGGGAAGCGGTGATTTGACTGAAAGTTTCGTTGAAAAAAAAGAGTTTAAAATAGTAACCTCTAGAGCTAAAAACGTGGTATATCGTACAATCAGGAGTCATAATCGAGAACGCTACGGTCCAATACGCGCCAATATCGAAAGTAACCCAGACCTTTGGGATATATCAAAATTGGATGAAAATTCGACCCTCAAAATGATCCACAACCTGGGTATTACATACTTTTAAGGATAGCGGCCATTTAGTCAGGTAGTTTAGGTCCGATTTTGACGAAATTTGAACTCAGCTGTAATTATGGCGTGACGGTGATATATTTTTACAATCAAATAAAAACTGGGAGCTCTATATGGTGCACAAGCTAAAAATGTAGATATATATATATATATATATATATGAAATGACGGTCCGTATAAATTTTGACCTTTAGAGTGTCAAGTTCAGCATCGCAGAAAACCACCATCGACTGTGTTTGCATGGTAAGGCATTTAGAAAAGAAATAAAATTTCACTTCATTGTTGAGTAATTTTATTAACCAGACATCGCACAGAAAGCGTCTCTGAGGAGCTAGACACCACCACCCACCTCCCCCCAGGAGCTTCCGGGGTATAGGATGGTAGAATTGCTTCCGCCGACCCTGCCTATATCCTTGATCAGTTTGCAAGATAACATAATAAAGAGGAATAACTCTATCACGATTACAATGGTCGAACTATGATATGAATCGTTTCTATTGTGATTTTGCCAATTCCATTAGTGACTTTAATTAAATAAAAAGAAAAATCTGATAACTGTTTTATATCCTTGACCCATTTACAATATTCTGTAATATAATCAAGGGCAACAACTCTATACGTAACGCCCAGGAACTGCTGTAATTATTAATAAAAAAAAACGGAATTTTAAAGTAAGTCAGATGATTATAATCGTCGAACTAGGGTACGAATCGTTTTTGTTGTGATTTTTGCCTATAATCGAGACAAGTACCGCCTTCTTATGTAGTCCCATACTTCCAGCGGAATTTGACCTATATATTGCCGTTAACGTCAATCATTGAAATTCAATATGATTATAAGGTCACTCATGTCAACAATGGATATAAATTTCAACGACCCTACGATCGCTTTTGCTGCTGGAGCGTTCCCAAGCTTTTTATTTTTAATGAAAAGCGCCCATGACTCTTATGATTAACGAAACCTTGTATATTTAATATATGTATCTTGTATTTTTCAGGGTGTCATGGTTGGTATGGGCCAGAAAGACAGTTATGTTGGAGATGAAGCCCAATCCAAAAGAGGTATCCTCACCTTGAAATACCCCATTGAACACGGTATCGTCACCAACTGGGATGATATGGAAAAAATCTGGCATCACACTTTCTACAATGAACTTCGAGTTGCTCCAGAAGAACATCCCGTCCTTTTAACTGAAGCTCCCCTCAATCCCAAGGCCAACAGAGAAAAGATGACCCAAATCATGTTTGAAACCTTCAATTCACCAGCTATGTATGTTGCTATCCAAGCTGTATTGTCCTTGTACGCTTCTGGTCGTACCACTGGTATTGTTCTGGATTCTGGTGATGGTGTTTCCCACACTGTACCCATCTATGAAGGATATGCCCTCCCCCATGCCATCATAAGATTGGATTTGGCTGGCCGAGATTTGACCGATTACTTGATGAAAATCTTGACCGAGAGAGGTTATTCATTCACTACCACAGCCGAAAGAGAGATTGTTCGAGATATCAAGGAAAAGTTATGTTATGTTGCTCTTGATTTTGAAAATGAAATGTCAACGGCTGCCTCATCTTCATCTTTGGAAAAGAGTTACGAACTTCCTGATGGTCAAGTCATCACTATTGGTAACGAAAGATTCCGATGTCCAGAAGCTGTTTTCCAACCATCTTTCTTAGGTATGGAATCTTCTGGTATTCATGAAACAACTTACAATTCTATAATGAAATGTGATGTTGATATCCGTAAAGACTTGTACGCCAATACTGTATTATCTGGAGGTTCTACCATGTATCCTGGTATTGCCGACAGAATGCAGAAGGAAATCACCGCCTTGGCTCCTAGCACAATGAAGATAAAAATTATTGCTCCACCAGAGAGGAAATATTCCGTATGGATTGGTGGCTCTATCTTGGCTTCTCTCTCGACCTTCCAACAGATGTGGATCTCCAAACAGGAATATGATGAATCCGGTCCAGCAATCGTCCACAGAAAATGCTTCTAAACCATCCCCATCTCTAGGACATGTACTAACAAACTTCCTTGTGATAAACTTTGTCAGGGAAACTAAATGTGAAGTGAATTATGAACAGAAAGTTTCAATACATATCCCATCCGTTGAATTATTAACATAATCATTTTATTGTTGTTGAACCCGTAACTTTTTTTTTAACAAAATTATAAATAAAATCATATTTTTTTACCAAGGTTAATGTTGTGTTTTTCTTTTAACAAATGAAAATTGATATAAAATATGAAAATTGATCCCCGGCCTTTACTTTTGAACTTAAATGACTTACTACGAAGTCTTTTAGCTGTAATTCCTCGGGTTTTCCGGCGTGGTTCCTCTTCTAATGTCGCCTGCCTAACCTCGTGGGTTGTCCCTGAATTATCTCCCCCCCCCCCACACATACAGCATAAGACCCCTCTACATACATGCGAATGCATGAATAAAAGTTATAATGTATGCTGGTCCCGAAGTAACAAGTATTTATGATATAAAAGGGCTGTCGATCTGAGTAACATCTTTGGAAAAAAACTGGGAAAACAGTTTATATAGGAGGTGGACTTTGTAGAGAAGGCGACGATGGGAAGAGGTCAGCCCGTGTAAAATAAAAATAAGAGAGCCCTTGACAGTTGGAATTCTATGATGATTGAGAGGAAATACCGCTGTTCGGACGAAATTTACCGTCCTGGCCTTAATCACGTGGCGATAGAAAGCAAAATTTAGCTTAGTTTCTTTTCAATTACCGAGATTAATGAAGGGGCTTGCGTTGGGCATGGGCGATAGAAACTAGCATACACTTAATAGGGGTCACGTCTGGGGACAACCAGGTTCAAAAACAGGGTACAATAGCAAACCCAATAGGGGCCATTTCTGGGAGTTCCGAAGTTCAAAGACAAGGTTCAATGGCGGACTCAATATTGGTCATTTCTGGGAGCACCTAAGTTCAAATACTAAGTTCAATAGCGGACCCAATGGAGGTCGTTTCTGGAAGCACCAAAGTTCAATAGCAGACCCATAATGACGCGCCTGCTATTGAACTATATCTTTGAACTTCTGGGGCACCCAGGTTCAAAGCTAGAGATGGCTTAGATTAGTGAAATGATTTATCAAAAATGACCAGAATTACAATTAAATTACAAAGCTAGCTTCATTCGCGTATCTAGGTAGTTTTACCCTTGGGCTGTGGGTCTATTTGGAGAATAAGTGGTCCAATTGGCTGTATTGTGTCTGATTTATTTGGTAAACATATTTTCTAGTTAATATTTTGAGATGTCCAGTCGTTAATTGTTTTGTCTTGTGGATGGTTAAAGAAAACTCAACAAAACAGTGTTAGAGATACCATTATTTCAGGTTACTTCCGCCGAACAACAACTCATTTACCACGATCTGTGACTTTAGCCTGAAATTGGTTCGAGACAATTTGATTGCCTGAACAAATTCTAGGGCCGAACAATCTTTACGGTAATACTAATCTATATACAGTTTAATCAAACGAGTAATTCTCCCAGTGAAAGCTGGTCAATCGAATCCTGTCACGATGTGTCGAATCCTCTCTCTCTCTCTCTCTCTCTCTCTCTCTCACACACACACACACACACTCACACTCTCTTAAATGGGGTTAACGTACAACTCTTCTGCACCTAACCTAGGTATACGCCATACAGTGTGCTATGAGGGAAATTTTGCCCGGGCAGCGGCGCTACGGCCCAATCTTTTATCGAATTCCGATTGCCAAGGGATCTTTTACGTGCACGTCAATGTGTACACAGGACCTCGGTTTTTCGTACCATCCGAACGACTTGGCAGCTGTCCTTGTCAGGCCCTCCGTTCTGCACCACTTTCAAGGGGAAAACAAGTTTATTACAAAGAAGATCTGCAAATTTATAATCATCGAGGGGCCTATAACACGCTTATTGTCTGCAATATCAAAAAATATGCTGATATGACAATAAAGTTTATAAGTAACATCTACACTTGTGGGGCCTATAACTCGTCTATTGGCTGTCAGTGAATACGTGTAGCCTAAGGCAATTATTCGTTTTGTCAATGTCGTATACGTAACATTGTCATTCATTTACCTTGCAATGTAATGAAATACGCAGCTAATATATGTAACATCTGTATAAACTTTTAAGTTAAAACAAGTCATGAATTATTGATGAGGGATTTCAACAAATGAAAATGTCGCCTGTCATTGCTACTGACATTGTTATATATTAAATAGGTCAATGTGGTATGTGGTATATTGTCCACATTTCTTCACTGTTAAATAGGTCATGATTTATAGCCCGCTATACGTTGATAGACACACCGGTTAAAGAGATATTCCGCTGAAGAAAAATTGCTGGATTAGAATTTATACGGATGCTGTTTTCTTTCAAAATATTAGTGGGGATGAAGGGATTGTACATACTATAGAAAATTACAGAAAGGAAGAAAGAAATGGGGTTTATCGTCCACACGACACAAACTCTTTGACATAATGACAAACCGCGTGATCCAAACCACACATAATTGGGTAACTGTAAGCTTTTCTATCCACGAACATCGAGGCCAATATTGTATCAAACTTATGTTGGTTGTGTAAAATTTAGTCTTAATTATATTCAAAGAACACTTTTCTGATCCTGTCTTCAGAAATTCCTTCAACCTATTGTCTCTTTAAGATGTGTGTTAAACCAGAACATGATATACAAGTCCTATCTCAGGTTTGTCATCTGTTAGACACGTATGATTTAACCTTACATCCAAGGTAAGGTGGGATTCATGAGGGACAGTTAGAGCCTTCCTGATCCACTTACATGCCCCCCCCCCACCTCCAACTAAACGATAGAATAAATACAACTAAACGATAAAATCACTAAACATGTATTAAACGGTGAATTTTTGACTGATAGTCTAGGGTGGCAAAAAACAATTTCGACTCTCTGATCGCCCTCCCGGAAATATAATTATGATCATTTGGAAGTGCCCCCCTCCCCACGCCCCCCACCCCCTTTAAATAAAACCCCAAAACAATAGTTTCTAGTATCCTCGCTTGAAAGGTCATTATTTGGGATTGGTGTCAGAGCTAATGTCGCATACAGTAACCTAAAAGATATTAACCCCATTTTTACTGATCTGTGAGTGGAGTCTATAGGAATGTTATAACGCTGTATTAAAGGCCTCTCCCTAAAGAATTGCTTTATGCAATACTAGTTATGTAGTCCGTGTATAGTGTTATGTAAACTGTTATACAGATAATGTGTCGTATGAAGAGCCCTTCCTGTTGGTTTATACACTGCGTGGGCTGTAATGTAATGCTTTTATATTCGTGTATATAACAAAAAATAAAAAAGTCCCAAGTACTTCGAGGCTCGAGCCCTTCCTAGATGAGTGGGTTTAAAGATACCTGATCATTAAGATCTAAATCTGCCTTCGTTAAGAATAAAGTAATTTGAATGAAATATTCAAAATAATTTATTCATTTTGCATTATTTATTTTTGAACTACATTATAGCAATAACGGTCAACTCTTCTTCTAAATCTTACATACCAATGATACTATCGTTAACAAAATTCATATAGGCGTCTATTGCAATGTATTTGTTGAAATTGAGATCAAAATTATTTTTAGAAATGATAATTCGTGGTGTTGCGCCATCGACGTGTTCAAAAGGAATTTATACATATATAAATATATATGTGAACATTCTTTTGGTTTTATCAAATAAAACAATCTAATTATTTCAACAATTATCACATAGTCGATGTGAGTAGGCGCTTATCTTCATTCCATTAACCGGTATGCTTTCCTCTATTCATTGATACAGGACGGGGTGCCTTATCAGCTGTCTATAGTCGCTCGGATGGGACGGAAAACCGAGATCCTGTGTACACATTGGCGTGTACGTAAAAGATCCCTTGACAGTTGGAATTAAATATAAGAGTGCCGTAGTGCCGCTGTCCGGGTAAAACTTCCTTCGTAGCAGACTTTATGACATAATGCCCGTCTTTATTAGTCCAGTCGGCGCAGTACAGTAGGACGGTAAACCCCGTTTCATTTTTATTCCAAAAAACAAATTTCCAGGATTCTATACAATAACTATAAAATATCAATGCGTAAAAATCGTCATCCGACATAATTTCAAGGTTTTCCAGGGCTATTAGTCTTGATTTAAAAGAAGACAATGTTTCTAAAAAAAATAATTAATACAATCAGATTTGTTATAAATATCTTAGATCAAAAAAACAAAACGCATTTAGTTATCCGCGTTGTTGTTTATGACCGAAAGTGGATAGGCCTCCTTGAAATGACTCGACACAACCAGGTAGTCCTACAAATGACACTTATTTGGCGTTAAATATTCGTTAAATAATAGGTACTTGTATTTTAAATTCTCCATATATATAGCAACCTATAGTCCATGTCCATATATAAACACTCTCGACTTACTTTTATTGTACGACAAAACACTTGTTTGTGGAGTACACACCAGGCTAGCCATATTTGGCTCTAGCCTATAGGCTAACTACTAACACATGGCGTAGCTTAAAACATACAGTTAAATATTTGAAAATAACTGTTATACGTACAGTGTTCGAAAATGAAATGAAATGGGGTTGAACTGTGTGCTAAAGGGGATGTTTCTGCGAATTTTGCAACTACCGCGGGTTCATTTTGCGTGCATAAGTTGTTGGGGATGGGGTGGGGGGTCCATCTATATATTTTAGACGAATTGAAGTCTTCATTCAGTCCATCCATTCTTCGTCTATGGTTCATTTACGTGCACATGTTTAGACTTCAGTTTTTCGTCTATTTTTGGGTAAATGATCGTTTGTTTGCTTCAGTACAAATTTGTAGTATTTATTCAGTCAAATTGTCACTTATTTGTTTGTTCAGTTTCTATTTCTGACTGCTATTGTGCCTGTGGGACATTACTGTTAACGTTAGGCTCAACTCTATAAAAGCGGCCATATCGAGAAGTGCAGTATGTCATTCGATGTTACAAAAAAGAACCCGATTTTGAAAGCTGTGCACGACAAAGATCGGCTGAAATTGCTGTGCAGTCTCGCAGACTAAAGATGTTCAAACCTATTCATTCCTATCACATCTATAGGCCTATATTCGTTTCCTTCTATTTTTTCTTATTTTATAATCAACCGTAAAATTCAGAATAATAAACGGAACGAAAGAGAATTAAGATTGAGAATATTGTACGCTGCGTTGCAAATCAGCTGCTTATCTTTCAAAACGGGGTAATAAACACGTGGAATGCATTAGAAATAATCGGATACAAATATTCTATGTAATATACGTTGGATATTATCCTATGTACACCACAGGGATGTCGGTCTATTAATAAACATTACTTAATGACTTGCTGTCGATCAACTCAAGTCTAGCTTAGTAGCTATTCTTCACTATCCCACCTAATACGGAAAACGATAATCTACGTTTAGTAGTTATTCGTCTATTATTACTGGGATCTTATCGATTACTATTCAAATAAAGATATGCAAAAAAAAAACCCCCAAAAATAAACGGTAATGACACCAACTGTGTCAACGCCAGGCATTTTAAAAATGTCCTGTGTAGTGGGTTACATAGGTTACTAATGCAGGCTAGGCTACTAAAATAATGATGTGTAATATTTGTGACAACGTGACAAAAAACAATACAGGCTTTAAAAAATGTTTCACAATTTTCTTATGTTTTTGTATCGCTAAAACTACTAGGCCTACTAAAGTGTAAACGAGAAATGATTATTCAGATCTACTCCTATCATCGTGAATATTGAGAGATGTTAAAGCATTGAACACGCCTTTAAAAGGGGGTGTGTGTATAACTGCCTTATAAGGAGAGCCAACGCCCATCGTCCTATATGAGTCGACGAGTATGACAGGTATCAGAGGCTGGTCTATGAATATATCAGCCAAGAATCACTCAAGCGATGCGATTTCTTGGAAAGCAGTGTAGTATGTCCTTATATGGTATTAAAACAGAAACCCCACGCGGGTTAAACATCGAGGGCATATAAATACAATGAGCGAGCTGACCAGTTCAACATTCTAGAAACAGCAGGGCTTGTGGAGAGAGCTGCCTTTATTAGTATCCATATAACTATTATAACACAAATCTTTTCACCATGGATGAGGACGTAGCTGCACTCGTTATTGATAATGGATCTGGTATGTGTAAAGCTGGCTTTGCCGGTGATGATGCTCCAAGAGCTGTTTTTCCATCAATTGTTGGACGACCAAGACATCAGGTATGTACAAAATATATAAATTTTATTTTAGCGCCACGTCTATTCAAATTCAAATTACAATAAACAGTGTTGCCGTATTTTAGTTCAGCAATTTGAATTTCGCGTTTAATTATTAATAATTTGCCTAATTGAATTGTTATTTAGAATTTTAGCTAGGCTATATTTTCTTATTTGACTTGAACCATGACCATGCCACGGCAGACATTTTTTTCTACCAATATTTAAACAATACTGGCATAGGGTTGGGCGTTTTCTCCAATTATTCATCTGTGGAATGATGAATCTGAGTTAAAAAAAAAAAAAAAATTACGAAAAATCCGGAAATAGCTGGCAGAAACATGTCGGGTGAACTAACCAATCGCTTACTTACTTAATTTTATTACAATGAAATTATGAATATAATGTTTTTTCATATATAAATTTTGATGAGTGCGCTTTTAATATTTTTGCATGCCTCGCCTTACAAGCTGTCTAAAGTCTTGGTGGTGAATCATAACTAAAAAGTTCCTTTTATCGTTCGATTGCATGGTCGCCAGACATGACGCAGCGCGTGCGAAAAAATCGATTTGACGGTATTATTAGTATAGAACCGGCTTCGCATCATTCAACATTGAATTTGAATAGGATTATAGCACGTGGGAGTCTCAGAAAGCCGCGCCTCGCAATGGATTACGGGCTAAATCGGACTGAAACGCCGACTGTGTTTGGTTTTACCTGACAAAAACGTCAGTAAGAATGACTCACTGATGCCCTGGAAAAGTTTCCTTAGAATTAGGCCAAAGTAATGAATTAGAATTCGCACTTTTCATTAGTCCACACAATGAGTTGCTCCATCGTGACCGGTAGGATTCTTGCATGACCATTTCCTTGCCCATCCCACTCCCCAAATATGCTCTTTGCCTAAGTGATATGGATGTTTAGAATTCCTCGTTGAATAAAATAATTACTTCTACACTTTGTATATTAATGAATTGTATCTTGTATTTTTCAGGGTGTCATGGTTGGTATGGGCCAGAAAGACAGTTATGTTGGAGATGAAGCCCAATCCAAAAGAGGTATCCTCACCTTGAAATACCCCATTGAACACGGTATCGTCACCAACTGGGATGATATGGAAAAAATCTGGCATCACACTTTCTACAATGAACTTCGAGTTGCTCCAGAAGAACATCCCGTCCTTTTAACTGAAGCTCCCCTCAATCCCAAAGCCAACAGAGAAAAGATGACCCAAATCATGTTTGAAACCTTCAATTCACCAGCTATGTATGTTGCTATCCAAGCTGTATTATCCTTGTATGCTTCTGGTCGTACCACCGGTATTGTACTGGATTCTGGTGATGGTGTCACTCACACTGTACCTATCTATGAAGGATATGCCCTTCCCCATGCCATCATGAGATTGGATCTGGCTGGCCGAGATTTAACAGATTACTTGATGAAAATCTTGACCGAGAGAGGTTACTCATTCACTACCACAGCTGAGAGAGAAATTGTTCGAGATATCAAAGAAAAATTATGTTATGCTGCTCTTGATTTCGAAAATGAAATGGCAACAGCTGCCTCATCTTCATCTTTGGAAAAGAGTTATGAACTTCCTGATGGTCAAGTCATCACTATTGGTAACGAAAGATTCCGATGCCCAGAAGCTGTTTTCCAACCATCTTTCTTAGGTATGGAATCTTCTGGTATTCATGAAACAACTTACAATTCTATAATGAAATGTGATGTAGATATCCGTAAAGACTTGTACGCCAATACTGTATTATCTGGAGGTTCTACCATGTATCCTGGTATTGCCGACAGAATGCAGAAGGAAATCACTGCCTTGGCTCCTAGCACAATGAAGATAAAAATTATTGCTCCACCAGAGAGGAAATATTCCGTATGGATTGGTGGCTCTATCTTAGCTTCTCTCTCGACCTTCCAACAGATGTGGATCTCCAAACAAGAATATGATGAATCTGGTCCTGCAATCGTCCACAGAAAATGCTTCTAAACATTGTAGTCAGTATTACTATATGGAGTACTTACATTGTGATGCCCTGAACTGTTTAATTGTGAAAAATAAAGCAATGGTCGAGATCCAGCTGTGTCGATCCATCTGTGAAAATTAAGATCTTCAGAACTAAATGAAACCAAATCTTTAAAAAAAAATCGTAACGTAAATGAAACAAATCGACCCCATATTTAAAGACAGAAATCTCATTTGTCAATCATTAATTTATAATTGTGCCGACATAATGTTGATTTTTATTGTTAATGGTTAACCTTTTTGTACAATAGTTTTATACAAAAAATACAAAAAAAATCCTTAAATGTTTGCCTTTTTGTTCTTTCTTTGGGGTACATTGAAGGTTGGATTTATTGTTATACATTTGTAAATGGAAATCCACTTGCAAACCTGGACTGAGCCTTTTAAAATTTTGAAAAAGATTGGGTTGGGTGAGAGGGGGTATTATAAATACTTAAATAGGGAATTTGCAGGTGTGGGTTGTCCAACAATTTGCAGTGGATAATTTGGCCGATATTCATAATGTAAATTGGGGGCCTTTTTGGTTTTACCAGTCTAGGGGTTACTGTTAAGCTCCAAAAGCGGGAGAACCAGCCAAACCAGTATCCAAGATCCTCCAGTAACACTGGTTTGTGGTAAGATCGCAGTTCATAAGATTTTCTGGCCTAGTTCTCCCTTGTCAGTGATGCAGGACAGAGGGCAGCTGGTTAAATGCGATGAAAAACGGGTCTCTTGTACACAATGATGTGCATGTAAAAGATCCCTTGACAGTTGGAATTCCATATAAGAGTAGGCTGTATGGGCACAATTTCCCCTTCTGAGTATCGTGTAGACTCGTTTGGAGTAGGATGTTATACTCCATTTCATTTGAAAACGAGGATCGAGTGGGTAAGACGAGCTCGCTAGCCTGGAGGTCGGGTATTCGATCCCTGCATTGGCCAAGAAAGTCCATCTCAATTTTCCAGCATGGTTTCCCCTTGCCGGGCCCTCCGTTCTGCATCACTGACAAGGATAGCTGCCTAGTCGTTTGGATGGGACGAAAAACCAAGGTCCCGTGTACACATTGGAGTGCACGTAAAAGATCCCTTGGCAGTTGGAATTCGATACAAAAGTAGGCCGTAATGCCGCTGCCCAGGCAAAATTTCCCTCATAGCACATTGTATGGCGTATGCCCGTCTTCCATTAGCCCAGGTTAGGTATAGGACGTTAAACCCCATTTCATTTCCTTGGCCTGTTAGGTTGAAGCCAAACAATGTGTTTGTAGTTTAAGAGCCAAAAAAAAGATATCTTTATCAACATTAAAAAGATTGCTCCCCTGGTTTCAATAACAATGATTTAGAAATTAAAGAGTGAATTTGTTATGAGGGTCATTTACCCAGAGAGTGGCGCTACAGCCCTCTCATATATTAGATTCCAACTACCATGACCAGGCTTGTTTTTTTTTTGTCCCATCCACTTATGAATTTTCTTGGCTGACGGGGATCAAACTTGCGAAGTCGCCAGGTTAGCAAGCCATCGCCTTGTGGTTCCTGATCAATACATACAAAACAAAAAACCAATGACATTGTATGGGGATGAGTCCTTGGGATAAGATAAAAAAAAACTCAACAAATTGGTAAGCGGTGAAAAACTATTGTCCTTGCAAAACTTCTCTTGCACCCCACATATAAATTTTGGGGATGCTGGATTCACAGTCCAGAATGTGCCGAATTGACAGAATTTCAATCGAGTGACGCGGAATTCATTCTTGTCACAGTTCTTCCAGTCCCTACAACTGAGGTTGAGTGAGTAGAATCGTGATGTATTCCTAGGTAAAAAATATGTTTCAGCTGTCATGATTGGTTGAGATATTTTTTATACAGTTGACACATGCGTTGTACTCCGAAATTCTCCTTTTCACTCGATTGACACCAGTTTTGGAATTTAATTCCGGAACTGTGAATCGAGCGTCCCGGGTAGCTAAATTGGGTTAATGCGTACAAGTTGGATCCTAAGGTCTATCACTTAGTAAAGTAGTACGGTCTTGATTACTCGCTTATACGTAGCAAGTGATATAGTCCCTCCTGTCCAATCTCGAGGGGGGGTTGGGATGGCCAAGTGGTCTAGAGTGCCGCGCCTCGACCTCTAGCTGGCCGGTCACCTCTGGCTTGCGGCTATGGTTTCGAGCCCTGGTGTGAGCGTATGTGGCATGGAGATAGGGGCGCCTTCTCAACCTCGTGGGTTTCCTCCGGGCACTCCGGTTTCCTCCCACTGCTAAAGACCGCAACGCGCAAGCGAATTATTGAAATAAAATTTTAAAAAACATATGTTAGTCCCAAAATGACCTAGTTTGTGTTGAGTGGACGTTAAACCCCATCTCTCTCTCTCCAATCTCGAGGGTTTTTCTCCTGGTTGATTGGTTTCCTGCCTCTGCAAATAACACCCCTACGCTCAAGCAAATAATTGAAATAAAATGGAATCATGTTAGTCCCGACATGACAGTTTGTGTTGAGGGAAATTATGCTAGGACAGTGACACTACAGCCTACTCTTATATCGAATTCCAACTGCGAAGGGATCTTTTAGGTGTATCCCAACTTACGCTCGGGACCTTGGTCTTGTACCACTGACAAGTGGGAACCTAAGGGAAATTTCTTATCAAACACAGGACCTCTAGGCTAGTAAGACGTCTTACGCACTGAGCCATCGAGGCCCCTACGCCATGAAAGCGCTGTATTACTAACTGGGAAGTCCCAAGTTTTGATAAAGGTTTTGGCTGGGGCGGTTCCCCAGGCTTTCCCCTTAACAAATGTGTGTGATGGAGGGTCTGTCAAAAAACAGTGTCTAGTTTTTCGGATGGAGAAAGCTAGATGGAATTTAAGACGCCAGCTGTCATACAAAACTTAAAGTGACTCAGTGAAGACGGTGTTGCTCGATACAGTTCTTTGGGATTTCACCTCGACAACTGTGCATGGGAAAGAACAGGTGTAGTAATTTGAACAGGACAAAAAAACATGGTCTTGTGCACACACTGGCAGTTGCAAATAGATGAATTTGTTATGAAGACACCACCTGTCATACAAGATTTAATGGCATCTCAGTGAGTAAGAAGCTTTCTCGCTAACCAGGGGATCCATTTTCGATCCTGGTGTTTTCCGAGACGGCTGCTCAGTATCTCCCGTATTAAACTGTGAAAATAGGTCAGGATTTTCCAGCATGATTTTTTGCCTGTGTCAGTGATGCAGGACTGAGTGCCTGACAAGAAACAGCATCTATTCTTTTGGATAGGATTAAAAACCGAGGACCTGTACACACGTAAAAGACCCCTTGGCGTGGCGTGTGCACATTTTCATTAAACCTCATTTCATTTCCAGTAATAGTATAAAGTAGGGACTGGCAAAGAACAGTATCCAGTTGTTCAGTAAGGACTTGCTTAATGAAGACATCCAGTCATTTGGATGGGGTAAAAACCAGATATGTACACTTTGACAGTTGGAATTAAGATGGATGTGTAGATGGAAATGCTGCTTACTGATGGGACTATGTACATCTTCATTAGTCAGAATGCTACCACTTTAAATTGGAAGGGGGGGGGGGGAGAGGGGCCAAAATGGTTAACACATGCGCACGAAATTACAAAGTCTTTCATCGAGTCAAGTGACGTTTCAATTCCCCGCTGGTACATGACAAGGAGTACGGTAGCCTGTCTCCTGGTGTGTTTCCTTCCACCACTGTGCACGAGAAAGCCAATTATTGAAATATAACTAAACCACGTTTTCTCATGAACAATTATTTCATAACTGTTAATCAGGTTACCTTGGATTTCATTTTTCGGGGCTCGTCATAGAACCGTGTATATGTATATTTATAACCCGCCAGATCCGTCGACAAATATCACGGTTTTTGACAAATGAAATATTACCACTAACAGGGCAAAATTCCATCTTCATAATACCAGTTGGTGCAGGACAGCGGGAAGTTCATCCTCATTTCATTTTGAGCTTGCTACTCCAATCACTGATAAAGAGTGATAATAATTGCGTAATTTTAAGTGAAAGGACCCTTGCTCATTATTTTTCAACAAACTTTCTGCTTCCTTGCCATATTAGCCATAATTTTGCAAATTAAACACCATTAAGTACTTAGTTACCTCCCATGTCACCTAAGGAAAATATGAAGAACCCCGGGGAAGAACAATAATGGTGCCATCTGGTAGCCAATTGTATAAGCTTTCTCTCGAAGAATCGATTTCAGATAAAAACAATTGGAGTCACACCGAACCAAGGCCCTTCTAAAATGGCCTTCCTTCGGGACAAATACAAGTCCATTGTAGACTTTATTTAATCTTAATTTGGCTGAAAAGTGGAAGTCAATTGTTGTACTGGTAATTATGATTTTATTTTGAAGTTATTAAACTCACTCGTTCTGTTCGGGTAAAACATTCTCGTTCAAAAGTTTGTTTTGCAAAAAGACAAATATGTTGACTTAGATCGTTCTTCCCCTGGGCTCTTCATATACTTTCCAACCACTCAAACCCAAAGTACAAGTAATCAAGATTTTTTCTCCACTTGATGCCTTGCAGATGTGTTTTTCTTTAGTGCTCCCCCCCCCACCCAGCCCAAGGTCCACCTGTAAACTGATCGATCAGCAGCACTAAACCCCATTTCTCACAATTAGCAGGCCCCTGATCAGAGACAAAAACTGCCCCCATAACTGATTCATTTACAAATACTGAGGCCCAGTCATTATCTGAAGCTTTACTGAAGAACTTTTAGTTTGATTTTCAGGATTTTATCTTGACAAAAGAACCCAAGAAAAGCCATTAACAATAAATGTACAAATTTTTTATGTCAATTATGTCGTTAAATGTAACAGTTCAATTTTCAATCACACATGGTTGCAATTAAACATAAAACACTTGTTATGTTTTTTGAAGACCACGAAACAAGGTAAAAACTGTAAAATGGAATGAAAAACATTGGAAAAGGGAAATCATTAACATAATAGAAATTACTTTGTTTGAATTAGAAAATGTTTATTTAAAAACTGTTTTTAAAAATCAACGGCACGCACTCTTCAGATCTCTTGCAAGTCCCCTGGGCAGCACACCCATAGTGGAACACGGAGTCTTTTATCACTTTGGGGGAGGACCAATAAACTTTCCATTCCTATGCCGTAGGAATTTTTCTTTTTGTCCGTAGTGTTTGTGTCATTACTAAATATGTAATATCTCCATAATTTAGAAGCACTTTCTGTGCACGATTGCGGGACCGGATTCATCATATTCTTGTTTGGAGATCCACATCTGTTGGAAGGTCGAGAGAGAAGCTAAGATAGAGCCACCAATCCATACGGAATATTTCCTCTCTGGTGGAGCAATAATTTTTATCTTCATTGTGCTAGGAGCCAAGGCAGTGATTTCCTTCTGCATTCTGTCGGCAATACCAGGATACATGGTAGAACCTCCAGATAATACAGTATTGGCGTACAAGTCTTTACGGATATCAACATCACATTTCATTATAGAATTGTAAGTTGTTTCATGAATACCAGAAGATTCCATACCTAAGAAAGATGGTTGGAACATGGCTTCTGGGCATCGGAATCTTTCGTTACCAATAGTGATGACTTGACCATCAGGAAGTTCATAACTCTTTTCTAAAGACGATGACGAGGCAGCCGTTGACATTTCTTGTTCGAAATCAAGAGCAACATAACATAATTTTTCCTTGATATCTCGAACAATTTCTCTTTCGGCTGTGGTAGTGAATGAGTAACCTCTCTCGGTCAAGATTTTCATCAAGTAATCGGTCAAATCTCTACCAGCCAAATCCAATCTCTGGATGGCATGGGGAAGGGCATATCCTTCATAGATGGGTACAGTGTGAGTGACACCATCACCAGAATCCAGTACAATACCGGTGGTACGACCAGAAGCATACAAGGATAATACAGCTTGGATAGCAACATACATAGCTGGTGAATTGAAGGTTTCAAACATGATTTGGGTCATCTTTTCTCTGTTGGCTTTGGGATTGAGGGGAGCTTCAGTTAAAAGGACGGGATGTTCTTCTGGAGCAACTCGAAGTTCATTGTAGAAAGTGTGATGCCAGATTTTTTCCATATCATCCCAGTTGGTGACAATACCGTGTTCAATGGGATATTTCAAGGTGAGGATACCTCTTTTGGATTGGGCTTCATCTCCAACATAACTGTCTTTCTGTCCCATACCAACCATGACACCCTGAAAAATACAAGATGCATATAATTATAATAATTGTACAAGGCTAGAAGTAATTATTTTATGCAACAAAATAAAGTTCGAATAGTTAAGAAATTTGAATGAAATGAAATTGGGTTTAAACGTCCTACTGTTCTGGGCCAATGAATGCAGGTTTACGCCATACAGTGGGCTATGATTTTGCCCTGACAGCGGTACTATGTCGTACTGCAATATGGTAATATCTAATTCCAACAGCCATGGGATCTTTTACATGCATGCCAATGTATACACAGGACTTCAGTTTGTAATACCATCCAAAAAACAAGACTGGTAATGTCTTACAAGGGAAAACCACATTGGACATCCCAATGATCAATGAACTAGTTAATACTTGTCAAACTCAAGGCATATTGTTTAATATTGTAGACCTAGTTGTAGGCCATCATATTCATATAAATCATAATCATATTGTGATGTAATAATCTTAATCTTAGTTGCACTTGCAAACTGGATTGGGCTGGGCTGGCCAAAATAAAGATCAATATCACTATCAGAATATGCTAGTAAAAGTGGCATGGTGACCACCAAGACCAAGCCTTCTTACTCTTAGTTATAAGTTAATTAGTTTTTTTTAAGATGAAAGAGGGCTTGTAAATAATTGCTCGACTCGTTCTCAAAATACCCATCATAAAACCAGTTTTATATTCGTTTAGTTCAACTTTATTGACTGTTTAGCAATAAAAGTTTAAGCTGTGTATGTGCAATAATGACGAAATCGGTCAAGTGAGTCATTTTTTCTAACATGCGAGCGAGAAGGACTTTCCGGGGATGTGTCATTATTATTATCAACTAACCAATGAAATCTAGAACCGGCTTATGAATATTGAATAGCCGGTGTCATGCTAATCATGTTCTACCGACAGTACAATACACGCGTGAGGATGTCATAATTTATTTGACATTATTGATGCATTGGACTAGGTCATAACATAATAATAGTTGTCTTGATCATAATTTCTATTCTATTCCAATAACACATATTTTGCTAGAGCCAGAGCTACACAGCAGTGCTATTTTATGGGAATAAAATGGCCGTGTTTTTCTCTAGAATTTTGTGACTTTCTAAAGGTACATTTACTTGTATTTATAGAATCTACATAATGTTGTCATTAGCCTAGCCTATATTTTGGCGTTTTGGTTCAATAAATATAGGCCTAAACAAGCCTAGCCTAACGTAGTACAGTAACGCTAAAGAAAAAATCATGACGCAAGACCACGTTCGGGGGCAGACAGTCGGTGGTTGACATAGATTTATATCCAAACTTGACAGCCAGGTATAGGGCCAAGTGCCGATTTCGAAATTATAGGCCCTATTCAATTAACAAAAACATCCAAATTTCCACAAACCTGATGTCTTGGTCGTCCAACAATAGAGGGGAAAACAGCCCTTGGAGCATCATCACCGGCGAAACCGGCTTTACACATACCAGATCCATTATCAATAACAAGCGCAGCTACGTCTTCATCAGCCATTGTAAGGTTTTATATTTCTTAACTAAATTAACTGATATTATGTGCTTTCGGCTGTACTATCAGAACACGAACTGACTTTGCTATCCAATGCACCGGTCGGTAAAAATATAGTCAACGTACTTGACTGGCAAGGTGACTAATCTCTTGCCTTATATGGAAATATACCGCGTCCCACTGAGAACGTTTTCTAGGAAATTGGTCTCGTGTTCTTCGTTATATGACTATTTATGGGCAAATACAGATCGAGACGATGTTTCCATTTTTAGAGAGCCAGTCGAAAGAGAGTTGAGCTTTGCGGGATTCCCCTTATTTACATAATAATGACAGTTGATAATAGAGTAGAATAGAATAGTAAGACGGGGGAACTCCCGTCATTGGGGTGAAACAAAGGTCACGATTACTTTCACTCGCTTTCATCAATCGATAGGCCATAGCATTGTTCTTTTGAATTATTGGGTTTATGTCAAATAGCTAAAAGTGATTTAAATTTTTTAAATAAATTGGAATGTAATTTCAAGCTTTTTGACACGTCTTTCTGTTATATTTGTGTGACATTACATTTAAAGACTATAGCCTATTAGCCTACAATCGTGTAGTTATATATATATCTACTTTAACGTGCAGTTCATTTGCAATGCTTTGTTTGTACGAGTTAAAAGAAAATCCCCCAAATAGCCTGCTTTTGTCAAGGGATTTCTAAAAATACTTATTTGGATCGGTCTTAGGTCGTCCAGTCTAATAAGGTTGTATTTTAATAGTATCAGTCCCTGGAATGCAGCATGCATTCAGTTTAAAATTTGATTTCAACACTATTGAATTTTGAAAAAATTAAATAAAAATTAATTTGATCCGGGTCTTTAGAAATAGGACCTATACTGATTAATGCGATAGCCTAATCAGTGATAATCGCATGATCATATAGGTTACTAATTTGGTCAGCCTTTATTTTTACATATATATGTATGCCTATAAGGCTATACATGAAATCTCGAGGGCGGAATTTTCCACAATGACTGACATCACAAACAATCTTTTATTGCCCTGACCTGCCAGTCTTTTTATTATGGAGATTCACTTTTCTAATGAAGTTTAACACCATAGGTCTACTTTTCTGTACCAACAGGGAAAAATAAAGACAGGCGCCATATTTCGAATTCCAATTTCCAAGGGTGTAGACTACACGGGACCGCGGTTTTTCGTCCCATCCCAACGACTAGATATACTGTTGAATGAGAATGTTGGGACTTTCTAACTGAAAGTAATTTTAAACTATCTTGTTTGGGTTTTTTTTTTCCTTTAGGCCTAATAATAATAATATATGCTCTAGCCTACTATCCGTTTATTACAGAATTACAGAGCATTAATAACGACATCCACCATACATGGATTTGGACATTCGATCGCCTGTAACACTGGCAACCGTAATATGAACATGATATATCGACCTGAAAGACATGTCTATTTACATTATTTGGGCTACCTGGGGTTGCATGGCTGACAACTTGGAGTTTAGTAATTGTTGTAGTAGTATATAATAGCTGGTTTTCATAGATAAGAGATTGATTTCAAATTTATTCAAATGTGATTCAAAAACTCGGTTTATATTGATTGATAAGTGTCTGCCATTTTTTTCAAGACATTTTTAAATAAGCATTTTGATTTCGCTGCCTGTGTGTGCAATATATTATGGACTAATTTTGTAAGGGCGGATTCCTGTTCAATGGAAACCATGTGCAAGACGTGACGTTGGCTATGAAGCTGTCATCCTTAAAATTATTTGGAGCTTGTTTTAAAGTTGTTTTCGAATCTATTCAAAGAATTAACACTAATATATGATTCAAAATAATAAATATGACTATTTATTTGAAATATACACAGAGGGGCGTGATATGAATATAAGTTGCGTAGACACTATCTCGTAAGCAGCTTTACAAGACGAGTTCAGTATAAACTTAATATATATTATAGAGATAAGAATATAATTACAAACTTCAAATCCTTTTCAATGAATGTCACACAGAGAGGGAAGAGGGGGGGCTGTTGATTTTCAGCATTTTACGACTTTCTTTTCCAGACATATATTACGTGCTCGGAGGAGTTTGTGAACGCGATAGAGATCAAATTTCTTAAAACCACCCTTATCAAGTTTTCTTGAAGAACTAAGCTGCTGTCCTTGGCTACTTTTTTTAAGGTTATCAAGTTTATTTAACCAGTCTTTTTTATCACATTTTTATCAATGTTCTATTTTATAAATTGTTAAGAAGAGCCAGGGGAGAGAGAGAGAGAGAGAGAGTTCTATATAGATACACACACAATTATTCCGAAATAATCCTTTGTAAATTTCAAAATGCCCAACCCTGTGTTAAGGCAATACTAATCTAACAATGTATAATATTTGTGAAGAACATAACAAGGTGTTTGGGTGGGGGAATATATCTAGACCCTAAAATAGATTTGAATTTACACAGTAGGCCTACATAAGGTAGGAGGCGGGAACGCAAACATTGCATTTGGTTGTGCAAGCGAATTTGTGTGAACCAGCAACTCCCCGGTCGACAGTGTTGGCAAGAAACAGACATTTTGGAAGATGCCAGGGCACAAGCGCGCCCCTTGTAAGAAATTGACCAAGCACTTCATTTTAAAGACAACACTTAAAACAAAATGTTAGTTTTGGAATCAACACTAGTTTGTTTTCAATTGTTTATTAATATAAATATTAAAAGCGAAAAGAGGTCATTCTAATTTACCCTCCCTATAAACAATACAATGGATCCGCCTATCTATATAGAGAGTATATAATATACATTAGCCTCCAGACATGTAAAATGTAATGTTGAAATAGACAACTTGATAGTTATATAATCAAACACTTCAGATCAAAGCTATAGATATATAACTTTTGTTACAAACATTCATCTGTAGATTCTTTACACTTAACGCACCTGCTATCTCACCCTGAAAGTAGAAAACAAGAATTGGGTTTAACGTCTTGTGACTGGTCAATCTATTTAAAATATATATATACAATCTGATTAAAACACAGATCCTATTTCGTTTCGTTTTTATTGTTAAAATTTTTTTTTACTTGTCTTTATTAGCCAGACTAGTGCAGGCCCATCGAAAGTATAAAAACAAACGAAACGAAATATAAATCTGTATCTTAATCAGGTTGATATCGGCTGAGGATATAGGGTGAGGGGGTTGAATAACACAATTTAATACGGGAAAAAAATGCCTCATAAAAAGGCGTGTCTTCATTATTGTTATCCTATATCTATGTCAATCAATGTGTGTTCGAGAAATTCCCATTCATATGGCCTATGCCACCATTAACTTCGCGATTTTTCACTAGCCCCCCCCCCCCCCCCCCCAGTGCCGGATAAAGACTCTGCTGGCCTTAAGGCACATTTTGATAGGGGAAAATAAAGATATTTTGGGCTCATTGAAGAATTACGTCGACAGGCACTGTATTTTCTATAAGCAGCCTACAGACATATTCCCAGTCACTGCCTAGCTAGGATGCAGACCACAATGTGAGTGGAATGCAACCCAATATGACACTATAGGCTTTTTTTTTTTTTTTTTTTTTGCTTTATTATTTTGTGGCCTGGATTTTTGGCTGGCCCTAAGGCACGCGCCTTATTTGCCTTATGGTTAATCCAGCACTGCTTCCCCCACCCATACTCAACGTTGTGTTTCGTTTGAATAGAATTAATTGGGCGATTACTTCAGGAATATACACACCCCACCCCACCCCGCCCTCGACACAACGGATTTACACGTGCCCAGTTCAGACCTGGGTATCAACTTCAAGACTCACGCATAAAAAAAAATCCCAGCGACAGGCTTGAATTGCTCTTCAAGGATAGTTTGGAGCTCATTAAAAAAAAACCAAAAAAAAACCATGACCTAACGATGTCAACTATCTAGGGCTATATCCTTTCCGCGTGATTTAAATTTCGCGTGACAATTACATTTGACTGTTCCGTAAATTATTATTCTGGTTGTTTGATTGAGCTGTCGTCTTATCAACAAACCGGTTTATTACCGTGAAATTGTTTATGACCCAATGATCAAAGTCGTGGCTGTCACGTGATATATCTTTCCAAATATGGTCGCGCTACTACAGGACACTGGGATGGCCACTGATAACATTAGTTCAAACACATTCTTTAAGTGGATTTAGTAACTGGGCAGATAAATAAACGATACGCTTACCTATGGGAACGTTTACCGGTGTTAACTTAAAAGGTTACCGTGTTACGATTGTACAATATCGTACATTGGCGTGTACGTAAAAGATCCCTCGACAATTGGAATTCGATAAAAGAGTAGGCCGTAGTGCCGCTGCCTGGGTAAAATTTCCCTTATAGCACACTGTATAGACGTTTGTCCGTCTTTATTAGCCCAGTTCGGAGCAGAGCAATAGGACGTTTAACCCCATTTCATTTCATTTCCTTATAGCGTCCCTGGCGAGGTCTCTGACATGAGTAGCCTACTCGGAAGCGAGGATACAGGACACAAACATACCCGAAGGTACTTTTTCTATCCAGAACAGGATCTGGCCAATGTTTATCAATCTGATTAAAACACAGCTCCTGTTTCGTTTCGCTTTTATATTTCAAAATTTAGTTGTTTACGGTTAATCGCCTGCTACGAAAAGGCCATGCATAATTAGGGCATTTGTTTGGTTTACAACATGCAATAAAAAATATGTTGCTGAGGCGTTGTTGTTTTAAATGAAAAAAGTTACAAGTTTTTTTGTTTTTTTTAAACAAGTAACATTAGTCGAAAGAAAATGAACAAGTTGTAAAGCATCATATTTCCTTAGTTTTAAAGTCGACTTCCTCTGAATAGTTGTGTTTAAAGAAATAAAATATGCATGTATGAATAGATATATAACAATCCCTTTTCTTGGAGGGAAAAAAAGTTCAAAGGTATTATTCGAAGGTGTATAATTCAATACGTGATTATCATGAGTTTAGAAGATTTTTTTTTTAGTACAAAGCATTATTGTTAAATAAAACGGCGTGAATCGTAGAATAATAATAATAAAAACAAACAAAAAAACAAAATAATGACCAACAGGACAGTCAAAACAAGTCTTTGTTTCTACGTAATGTTTCAAATCAACAATGACAACTGACGTGCCATTATACAAACCCAGCAGCCTAAAATAACTATTCATCAAATTTGAAACATTAATTACAAAGGGCAAAGACAAAGCTGTTTGTAGACAGTAATAAATACGGCGTTAATTGACTTTTACAAATTAAGCCGGTCGTTGACACGATGTGATATCGCGTATCGGATCTCAGAGTAACCTCTGGGAATCCATTTTTCGGCGTTCCGGTGTAGCACCTGCTATAGGCAAGTGGGTCACCCAGGGTACACAAACAAAAAATGAAATTCAAAGAAGATTAGGGCGAAGCGTACAGAACACGACAAATTATATTACATATAGTCGCAAAATAACCCACAAGAAAAAATGTTGACGTCATTTCATTGCGACAAAAACATGTAATCTTTCAAAGGTTGAGTTTGCGCACACATACGTTTGATAAGAAAAGACAGTCCATTGAATACACCCAAATAAACCGTTCACCTGCACAAATACCTCACCATGAAGGAATGTTACTCCGCCTAATTAAAATAGTTAAACGTTGTGTAACAGCTATTGTAGTTTTAATTAACACAGTATTCTGTCAATGTTAATCACGTCAGCTCGTTTTCAGAGTCTGAATCTAAAGTAGAGAGAGAGAGGGAGAGAGGGGGGGGGGGGGTAACGACCACTCGACACAAAATAGGTAATTTCGGGACTAACATGTGGTTTAATGTTATTTCAAGAAATCGCTTCGCGGAGGGTTTTTTTAGCAGTGGCAGGAAACCGGAGGACCTGGAGAAAACCCGAGAGGTGTCGTATAACAACCAATCGACACAAAATAGTTCATTTCGGGACTAACATGTGGTTTAATTCTATGTTAATAATTCGCTTGTGCGTAGGGTTTCTTAAGCAGTGGGAGGAAACCGGAGGACCCGGAGAAAACCCATGAGGTTGGACAGGCGAGAGAGAGAGAGTTTAACATCCACTCGACACAAAGTAGATCATTTCGGGACTAACATGTGGTTTAACATGGGGTCTTTAGCAGTGGGAGGAAACCGGAGGATCCAGAGAAAAACCCACGAGGTTGAACAGGCGAAACCACGCCAGTTGACTCAATGACAGGCTTTTTGATACAGTACACGTGCTAACCATTCGGCTATGCAACCGCCCTATTACTTCATAAACACAAACGATCTTTGAATCCAGTTAAAGGGGCATAAGATTAGATAAATAGCTGACAGTTCTCGCTATACTAGTTGACTAATAGATAATGAAAATGGAGTATGTTGAAAATTTCAGCCAAATTGCTTCACTCTAAACCAAGATATCCACGATTCAATTTTCGGCTAGCCTCGATCATCATTACTAACGTTGGTTCTATAATTAACAAAGTCTCAATTATCCATTCTTGCGTTAAATTATCCATCACCAAAATGTATTCAAATTCACTAAAGATTCCAGACTGACGATGGCATAGAGAGTTGATTATGTTATGGATCAGTTACTTAATATCTAATTAATAATTGAGACAACATTTCAGTCCTAAAGAAGACCTGCAATAGGCAGAATTAGCTCTTGCATAATGCATGTTTAACATGTTATGATCATGATGAACTTTACAAATCCCCTATTTATCCAATCTAATTAAAATATAGATCTATATTTCGTTTCGTTTTTTATACTTTCGATGGCCTACACTCATGTTATAGTGGGAGCTCACTTTCTATGACGTCAGGTATCAAGCACGGGACATTTGACCCGATAACGTAAGTCATTCGATTAACCAATTAGCGACCGCCATGCTTTTTAAAATCTACTTTTGTTTTTTTTTAGATTTCTATCTGCTGGTAATATCTACCCACAGTTCCACGCATGAAAAGGTCAAACGGTCGATTCGACAGACCATTTGATTTCAGGCAGAATACGAGTTAAATAACTAGTCTTCCAGATCCAAGAGTAGTAAAGACAAGTAAAAACGAAATTTTGAACTATAAAAAACGAAACAAAATTGGATCTGTGTTTTAATTAGTCTCTTATCATCCAAACAAATATTCTACGAATATTAGTCTGGATATGGGTCCTCAAAATTTGACAGAAAGTCGGTCACTGTCTGGATTATCCAGTCTTTTAATTTACCACGTGCTGAATCTATCAAAACATCTCGCTTGTCAACAATGACACTCTCTAAAATTTTGTTTTAAAGTTTTTAATTGAAATGGTAATTTTCTCTCGTCATGAATCAAACATATGGCTTCTCACAATCTCCTTAATCACGATTCATGCTGTTGTATCGTCTCTATTTTGTTTCTAATAATAGATGTGCCAAGTGAATTGTGGGATATATTTTATCCTCGCCTTATAGAATCTATCAAAATCGGCCCGGCTTCATAATATCTATCACTTACCGAGACTTTAGTCAAAGGGTTCCATTGCCCATGCGTAACCGGGAGTTTGGTTTTTTATGTGGTAGATTATCCAGTAATTTTCGTCAATAATTGAGAACCGACCCAGACCCTCCGTGCGTTGAAGACTAGGGGGGTCTGGGTGACCGAGACTATGTTTTAATCAGATTGCTATTTATCAAATACAAGGTTCAAAAAGTATAATTCCTAAATCAGTTGGCACTATCCAAGAATATTGCAGGCATGGGAGCCTTGACTGCTAGAATTTCTAAATTAATATATACATGTCATGTATATTCAACATGTATTGCGATAAATTAGCTGACTGGCGTATTTCGACTTACTTGAACGCCGACAACAAATTCGTCTGACAGCCGGCATAGACTCATTGTCACTTTAAATGGCTGATTTTGCTGCGAAAACATGAGCTGTAGAATTCAATCTCCACTATTAAATTTTGAATTTTGTATGACTATTTATGTCACGTCAGATTTCGTGATGGCTCATACGTAAAATTTGTTCGTATTATCAACATTCATGCGAGAATGTAATATATTGTCATTTTTCGAATTATTGCCCCTGTCACCAAAACATTTTAGGGATTGCATCTCGGTCACACGAGCCCCCCCCCACTCCCCCAGTGATCTTCGACGTACGCATATTGTCTGGATGATAGAGACTAAAGTATTGCCCTTGTTGAGTCTAATTTTTGATGATTTATTGACCTTGTCACAGATACCTTTAGTGTCAGATATGGGTTAACAATTTTTTTTCTCTCATGGTATGACAAAATTTGAAACCATTCAAAATACTGCATGGTGGGCGGACATTCCTTGCCTGGCGATGCCATGTTTTAAATAACACACTGACTGTACTCTTAATAGTCAGTGCCGGAAAAATGTCCAACAATACATAAAAAATTTTTTTAATGGGGCTACTGTTTAGGACCTGAAAATTAACACAAATGGGTCGTGGCGTATATAATTATTTAATATGAATGTATGTAAACCGATTTACAATCAATCGTTTCTTAATTTCTAATCAGTTATGTTTGGCGAAATATATACGCCAAAAGTCTCAATCGAATGGCAATCTCTAACGTCACGGTTATTCCAGTCTACACCGATATTTTTTATTGCGCATGCTCTCCAGGTAAGACTATGTCGTCGCCGTTTGACACGCATGAATATATCTAGCCCCGTTCTTCGATCCCTTGTTACAAATGGCAGCGGAACGCATTATGGTACACGATTCATGTACCAATCAATGGTAAAATGTTTGTTTTGTCTTTAATATTGGATATTAGAAGCCTATCTTTTCCTGGTAAGACCACAAGATCAATGTTGGTTTAAATTGGACAATAAGTCGTGTTTTGGGTGACATTGCGTTAGAGATTTATCTACTTTAATATGAACCAATTGTGCTCTGGACAGCGGTGTTTCTGCCTATTCGAATTGTAAACTCTTCTTGGAGTTGTTAGTATCACGGTTTCTATTACGTGCAAATTATCGAGTACATTTCTGTTTTTCACCAGGCTCTCCACCTTTGGACATGTGGAACCCCGAAGAACTGCCTCGACTAACACCGGGATCGAACCCGCGACGTCCTGCACGTTTAGTAGCTATTTTAGCAGGGTATGTTCATGGTTGAGGGGGGGGGGGGTGTCATTGATCCTCAAATAAAGTCAACGCACCAATCTGACATGGCTGGCCAATGTCTGAACATATTCGGCTGCGGCTTTGCTGCAGAAATGTCAACAGTGACATCATCGATGTTATTCTATATTTCTGCTGGGATCGGTAATTATCCTGGTTATTTATGTAGATTGTTATGACTGATATTGACAACATCTGTCAACCACATGTCATCTCAATCATCGTCACTGTCATACATGATCATATCACACTATCATCTGATAATATGCTGCATGTCTGTTGCTTTAATGGCATTAATTACCCACGTGAGAGGAAAATCAAACAACAATTTCAATAATTTAGAGGCCTGTTTTATCGTTTCAATGGGGAAATTGGCTAGATCAAAGTAAAACCGCTTTGTAGTTGAGTGTAAAATTTAATCATGGATCTGCTGATTTCAAATTTAAGTCGACTGAAGACGTCGGAAAATTCCACTCTGCTGGTTATAGGGCTAGAACCTGTGCAGTTTTCGTGGATTCGTGGCGGACAACTCTTAAAGTTTTGGAAAAATGCTATATTTTCATGAAAAGCATACAAATCACACGATTTTGTTTCCTGAAAATGACACAGCGCGCTGGGGTGTGTTCCGGAATTTGGGCAGCGGGGGACCCAGGTCGAGATGACGTCATGTTTGATATGAGGGCTGGTGGATTACCGGAGAATTTTATAAATTCAATTCAGAGAGGCAAGATTTCTTCTCCCCTATAGGTACATCCATGTACACAAATAGAGTGAATAAGGCCTAAACGGCGACGATGTTTTGCATGTTTTTACCACGTTATTTCGAATGTCGGACCTATGGACCGCCTGCAATGGACAATTTCAAATTTTTAACATACATTATTCAAGAGCTAAATCTACCTAATGTAGGCCATGAAAAAGAAAGTCCTAAAATTCTAACTTATAACTCAAACTAAAACTTGAAATTACACAATATATGTTATATTTGTAGTGAAGGAGACGATTACGTCAATCAAGTACTTGAATATAATAGTCCAGGAGGAAATGTATCCATGTCAACCATCAATCAAAGTCACATGACCAAATATCATCCGTCATTCTTTAAATATTTCAATCTATTTAATTACTACAAATTGTATTGTAGTACACAAGCTCTTACTGAGCTGTCACCTCCTGTCATTCACGACGACGTAGTTTGTATAAGATACCCTTGTCAGTTACAAACCTAGAACGGAAATGCAATTGCAAGTGGAGTAGGCCTATGTTACAGACCTAAAACGGAAATGTTGAATATGGGAAAGTAAATTATTAAATTGGCTGCAAAATTTTAAAAAAGCAAACAGCGACTGGTGGTAATTATCTAGCTTGCAATAGCTACAAGTTTTTGATTTTGCATTTGGTAAAATTTTACTTATTATATTCCAGGTATGTATGGATAAAGGGAAGGCGAATTAGATTGATCAATAGTCAACACCATATACGTGCTTAGCTACCTCCAATGTAATCTTGGGAACATATACTTTCTAACGGTTAGATCTAATTAATAAAGCCAATTATCATCCTAGGTCAGTGCTTGTGTGGAGTCTTAACCTCCCCGAAAATACTTAAACGTAACCCCGGTCATTGCCCTAACGCTTACCCTTGCCCTAATCTACAATATCGCCAACAATCACGTGCTCTAACCTTATTTACATCTCATCGACCTTGACGACACCTTGAGTAGGCCTTAAGAAATAGATCTAGCCCAGTCAAATTCACAGGTTGAAAAAGTTTCCCACAAAGCTTCAGAAAGTTCGCCACTGCTGCCAACATAATCTCTTTTTAGATCTAGCCCAGTCAAACAAACAGGTCGAAATGTTACCAAAAAGGCTTCAGACTTTCTTAGATAAAACCATAAAGGCTGAAATTTCGTAAAACAAAATTGATGGAAATCGGAGAAATAGCATATGGTAGTTATTGATGACTTGTTACTTTTTCTCATTTGGTCCAAACTTGAGCTAGAATCATATCAACACATTACATAATACAACATGTTTAATTACACTATAGCGTAATGGTGTATAATGATCAATATCTATCAAGATAATTATATAATGTTGTCGGTGTATATTATATATTTATGTTAGAGTGGTTACCGGGGTAACAATATCCTTTACTTCCATCAGCAGTATCATATAGAGTGGTTATATTGTATAACGATGTAAGAAGAACAGTAGGACGTTAAACCCCACGTTTTATTTCCATATCGTTTAAAGGAGCTAAATCGCTAACATTTGGGACCTAGAAATTGACTCAAGTGGATCGCAACGCATATAATACTCTAATATGAATGTATATAAACTGATTTGCATTCAATTGTTTCCGTTTTTGCTCTAATTTCAAATCAGTTATGTTCGGCGAAATAAACCAGAAGTGTCAACCGAAGGCATTTTTTTTTAGCGTCTAGTTATTCCAGTCTACATGCGCCGTTTGATTTGGTACAATGTTTTTAGCCTCGTTCCTCGAGTCTCTTGCTAGAACTGGGGCTGAAACGCATTATGGTACACGATTCGTGTACCAATGGTAAAATATTTATTTTTTCTTAAATATTGGATATCTGGAGCCCATCTTTTTCCGGTAAGATCACATCATCAATTTTGATTTAAATTGACAAATAATTCGTGTTTTCAATGTTGAAGATTTTGGATGACATTGAGTTAAAGACTTAGCTCCTTTAAATAAACTATTTTTAAGATATGTTATGTAAGAACTAAAGCTGTCTATTGTAGATCTTTCTTATGGCGTCAAATATTATATAAACTGTCATTTTTAGATTGACTTACGTTATTTTTTCTTTGGTCGCGTTTGCAATACACAGAAAGAGAACTTGGCCTCATTACCAGTGTTTCCGCCTACTCTTCATTGACTTTTAGCTCCCACGGTTTCATTTGGGTACACGAAAGAGCGTTTGGATTTCGTCTCATCCGAACGACGCATTTTCAGCTAGTACAGTCCCCCCCCCCCCCGCCCGCCCTTAATTATAAATCATTAACAAAGAACCCCCATCTGGAGCCTGTACTATTATTATTATTACACATAATATATATAATCCCACGAACAGAAGACTTTGTATATTGACGAATTGTATTTACGATTCCGAGACTCGCTTTGTAATTTACAATTCTTTATCCAGGCGTTAGGCCTACCATTACTACCATTAAATAATGCTTGACACTAAAACTATGTAAAAGACAACGCCCCGAGATTTCCGTTTTACTGTACTACAATAAAATACATACAAGACATTTCCGATCTATCATTTTAATGACGTCATATAGCAAAGAAAGGCTATATTATCGATGGATAATGAGTAAGATTTAAAACATCATATTTTAGATGAGTCAGCATTGACTCATTCAGTCACGTTCATCTTCTTCTTTCTTCTTTCTTTGTTTCTAACACAATTAATTAAATGACCTCTTCATACCAAGTGTGTGTAGATATCAAGATTTTTTATATCTCTACAATACCATAGGGCCAACACAATTAAAATGTGAATGAATGAATTACACGGTTATTTTTTTTGGTTTTTTTTTGTTTTCTTTGGTCATCTTTGCACTAATGAAGTTTTTTTCATAGATTGACGAACAGCGGTATCATATACTGGTCCCGTGTCAATCCACATTATACACGAAGAAGCTAACGGTTTGGTTTTTTTGTCTATACAATTAGCTCCGCTTCAGAACAGACACGAAGTTAGTTGGACGACATGTTAATTTCTAAAACAGTAACTATGCTTAGAGAATTGTGAGAAGTATTTACCCTTCCTGCTTCCATTTTATAAAACTGAAATTGTTTATTTAGTCGTTTTGCGTATGAAAGTTGTAAAACGGGTTATAATCACATTACAACATAGGTACATAGCATACTAATTTTTGAAAATGGCTGCCTTGAATATATACAGGGCGGATATCGATTCTCACAGTGTGCAGAATGAATCAACAGTCAACTTATTGAATTAAAGTTGAACAATGGGTTTAATTACGAGAAAGGTCAATATTAATTTAATGTCTAACTAAACCTGCTATAAAAAAAATTATTTAGATTTTATCTGTACAAGCATTATGAAAAGAGCTAAATTTACATATTGCAGGTCTTTCTTTATGCTTTAAATGTTATATGAATCATTAATTAGACATTAATTAACTTACTAAGACCACAAACAACCTTCGATGCCATCGGATAGTCTAGATTTCCAACGGATTTAAATACGACTTGTGCTTAATGATTTAACATAAAAATGGATAATCGAGACTTCGTTTATTATCGGGAAAACGGTAGCAATGACAACCGAGACGACATTGCTCTCGTAACTGCGATAACCCAACCCAGGGTTAATAGAATGACTGAAGATATCCCCATTTTATTGGCTTTGTTTGTAAATACAATATAGTGAGAACTTTCAGGGATAGGGGTGTGACATAGGCACTTTGCCAGTTCCCCAAACTCCCGTTCATTTTTGTGATAACTCTATTATATATAAAAAAAACTTTCTGCTTTTTATGTAAATCTGTCATAATTATCTTTAATGAGAACACTCGTTTAGGTTTGAATAAAATGGCCACACCTGATCGATTGTTAATAAAAATAGCACCGACAAAATCAAAATACGAATAGATCAAATACGCCGTGAATATATTTCATTCTCTCGCTTGCAAAATATAGTCACAAGGAATATAATATATGAGAAATTCTGGCGTGTTCTGCATGAATCTAAACTCGGACTTTATAAACCCCTGAATTTGTCTCATGACCACATAGGCCTACATGTGATTCAATCAAAATAGACATTGACATTTGAATTTAAAACAACCAGAACTACGGGCTAAACATTTGAAATAATTTAAAATCAAATGTTTTACGCGTGAGTTGGCCATGTGTTGTTAGTTTTGTTTAATCACGTTTGGCAGATTTATACAGGGCGTGTTAACTCATTATTACATTCGTTAGGTGTACGCCAAGGTGCAAATCTAACATTTGACATATAGCTAGTTCTGTACTGCTAAATAAGAGGTAAAGGGATATATTTTGGGCCGTTATCGCCGTTACGAGATTTGTTTTGCCTCGATTGTCATTGCTACCGTTTGTCTCGATTATCCATTTTTACGTTAAATCTTTAACCACAAGTCAGACCTAACATTTCAGACATTAAAGAACGGCAATAGACTGATCTAGCTCTTGCTTAATGTATGTTTAAATAATGCGACGATGTTATATATAGTTTATACAGACTAGAATTACCTCAGATGTGATACAAAGTGACGTTTTTTGTTTTAAGATGGTGAGGGGAAGCCTGATAAAGGCTAATGATAAAGTAGCCTTATTTGTAATGATACAGTAGCCTTATGTGTAATGGCAAAGAAGCATTGTTGTTTTTAATGTTAAAATAGCGTTGTGTGTAATGATAAAGTAGCCTTAGGTGTATTGTTAAAGTGACGTTCAAAAGCAATCAACTAAAATATGACTGTTATATAAGTTATATAACAACACGAGTGGCCATTGCGGGGGGGGGGGCGTAAGACCAGAGGAAGACTGTGATGTTAAACCGTCTAATATAACTGAAGGCGTTTTCTCAAACAGGATGAATGATATTGTCGAGGTATAAATGACGTTTTATTTCGACCACATGCTTGTATAACGGTTCTCGTTAATTTGAATATATGTATGTATATATATATATATATATGTTTCATTGGGTGTGGCCGTTACATATCAGACTGTACTAAAACAAATCCACGTTCAAATACCATCTTTGTCTCTTTCATTTTTAACGTTATAACATAGATAAACGCTATGCTTGCGTGTATGTCGACCAAGAAACTTCCGGTTATTGCGAACACACATTATGCTGGTATTTTTAAAATATATTTTTTAAAAAACACGTTAGCATATATAAGGGCTGTGATAATGGAACCCATATGATATAAATAAAAATTTCAGAATTCGAATGAAATGGGGGTTAAAGTTACGTTAAAACTATACAAATTTTAGACTAACAAATTATAAATATATCATTTCCATGGAAACGAGAAGAGTAAGGCGTTAAACCTCATTTTATTTCATTTCTATTAAAACATTCATTTGGGTGGTCAAATGGTTAACGCGTGCGCATTGGACCAAAAGGTCTGTCATTGAGTCAAGTGGTGTGGTTTTGATTCCCCGCTCGTACGTGACAGGAAGTAGGGTCGCTGTCCATCCTCGTGTCAAGTGGACGTTAACACCCCTTCTCTCTCTCTTCCCCCTCTCTCTCTCTCTTCCCCCCCCTCTCTCTCTCTCTCTCTCTCTCTCGTCGTGCGATTGAAACTCGTGGCATACTAGCCGAGAGACCAGTGCGATACTGCTCGCCAATAAACACGGCCTGTTTGCGTGGGGACGCCGAATAATAAAAATTATTCGGTGTCATTTTATTACGCAGAAACATTGGACGTTAAACCCCAACTCATTTCATTTCATTTATTGTACTGAACAACATTCCTCTTTATAGCATAGTTACATCTAATAAAAGTGGTTTGAATATTGGTGTATGAATATTAAGCTATTGGTGGTGTAGCTATGGGTGACCTTTACACGCCATACAATGAACGCAGCAGAACAGATGTTAGTGATTGAGTTTAAATTTGAATACTAACGACCGTCCCAATTTTTTGATGACAAGATTCTAGATTATTCATGGCAAATCATCGATTTTCCCCCAAACTCTCAACGTCTGCTCTTTGTTTAAAAGTTTTGATGATATTTACAACTCAGCAAACTAATTTTATAGGATTTTGAATTACAATATTTGAAGCCCCACTTCCTTAGAGTAACATCCACTCGCCACAAATTAGGCCATTTTGGGACTAATATATGGTTCATTTTTTATTTCAACAATTTGCTTTAATTTACATACATATGTTTATAAACTCTTATTCTTCATCAGACCTTCGGATTTTATTTATATGCTTCAAACACTTTCAATGTCAATATCCAAATCAATAGTAAGTCATCCCACCCTAATATCGCTAGATCTAACAAATGTCATATTGACCGGTCCATTTCTGTATTTTCAAATCTCAACTAATGTCGATTGGTTGGCAAGTCGATCCTGGATGACAATACTATGTAGAAACACGTCCTTCAAACCATTAACCGAAGTACAATTAATGTGCATACGATAAGGATGTACACTTCATCATAAACAATGCCATATTGAAGGTCATGTGAGCCAGACGCAGCAGGGGCGGATCCAGGGGGGGGGGGGGCCCCCCCCCCCCCCGCTCAGCTACATAAAAAAATATAATGCCTTGCATCAATGAAATTACATCACAAAGTGATCCTACATCAGTATAAAACGATTTCTCTGTTTAAAAAGCTCAATTTGTATGTATGCCTATGTAATTTAGAGACGATAATGGCAGATTTCCCTAACCGAAAGCTGGCAAACCCCTTCCTGCAAAATTTCCTGGATCCGCATCTGAGCAGACGATATCAACAGCTTTTGTCCGGTTGTAAGTATGGAGCAGAATTCGCGTCATAATAATAGAAAATTAAAAGTACCTGGGTGGGTATATCTGTTATAAATAAACCTGGTGTCCGTTGGTGCATGTAATATTCCCATTTCCACTCCTGCTGCCGTTCCCCTTGTCAGTGGTGCAGGACGGAGGGTCTGACAAGGAACAATGTCTAGTCTCTCGAATAGGGCGAAAAATCGATGTCCCCATGTACACATTGGCGTGCACGTAGGCCGTATGGTAGAGGTCCGTCTTTATTAGCAACGTCGGTGGAGAAAAGAAAGACGTTAATTCCTGTTATATTCATTTATTCATGTGTCTCCGGGGATCACGGCGGCTAAGTGGGTACGGCGCTGGCTCGCTAGCCTGGAGGGCGGGGGTTCGATCCCTGCATTGGCTGAGAAAGTACATCCAGATGTTCCGGTGTAGTTTCCTCTTGTCAGTGATGCAGCTGTCTAGTCGTTCGGACGGGACGAAAAACCGACGTCCCGTGTACACATCGGCGTGCACGTAAAAGATGCCTTGGCAAAATTGCCCTCGTAGCACATTGTATGACGGATGCCCGTCTGCATTAGCCCAGTTTAGGAGCAGAACAGTAGCACGTTAAACCTCGTTTCATTTCATTTCATTTCGAAATCAGATAGATACTGGATAATCGAAACAATGACCCTAGAATTTCATAGTTGACAGCCAATAAGACAATGGTGGGCAGTGGAGGACATGAAGACATCTTCTTGCGGGTTCTTCTTACACAAAACCCACCTGTCGAATTTTAAGCTTGAAACAAGAGATAAACTGCTTCGTCTTAAAATACGATAACAGAGCAAATAAAAGTCACTGGGATGTTTACAGACCCATTTCTGACGTCAACATCGCTACTTGACCCATTTCCCGTACTAAAAAACAGGTCACTAAGAATGTAGACGGGATTATACTACTTAAGAGATCTTAATACATGTCATGTTTGATGTGTTAAAATGAATATCATATTTTTGTAAAATAGCATTTTTCATGAATAATTCAGTGTCTATGACATACCAACTAGGCGGCCGCGGTTCGATCCTGGGATTTTTCTGCCTCGTTTCTCCTTGTCAAAAGTGCAGAATGCGGATCTTACAAGGAAAAGCATCAAGTTGTTCGACCATAACTAGCACGCTAAAGACCCCCTGGTGGAAATCTAAAAATAAAAGAGAAGGCCGTAGCTCACAACATGACGTAGGTTTGTCTTCATTGATATAAAGATCGGAATACCACTGACGCATAAAACTGTTTTTACCAGCGGAAGTACAAAAAACTACTGACCTAGCAAAGCATATAACTTATAGATAGGTACAAGATCCTACCTGCGAAAATCAAAGCTAATTAAAGATACATTATGGGGAGAGGGAGATAGAGAAATGGGGTTTAAAGTCCACTCGACACAAACTAGGTCATTTTGGAACTAACATATGTTTTCATTTTATTTCAATATTTCGCTTGCGCGTAGGGGTCTTTAGCAGTAGGAGGAAACCGGAGTGCCCGGGGGAAACCCGCGAGGTTGAGAAGGCGCCCCAATGTCCATGCCACATACGCTCACACTAGGGATCGAAACCACAGCCGCAAGCCAGAGGTGACCGGCCAGATAGAGGTCGAAGCGCGGCACTCTAGACCACTAGGCCATCCCAACCCCCAATACATTATGGGAGATTAGATAAAGGGTTGACAGTTCTCACTATAATAGTTAAAAACTAGATAATGTAAAGGCAATTTGCTGAAAATTTCAGTCAAATTGATCAACTATGAACCGAGATTTAAGCGATTGAATTTTGGACTAGTCTCGATCATCATTACTCAATCGTAGTCTCGATTATCCATTTCATGATTAAATGATAATGAAAGTTGAGCAGCAAATCGGATTATAATCCAATAAACATCGCGGGCTAGAGATCACATCGAGAGTTGATTATGATCTGGATAATAATCCTTGAGTGTATTTATTTAGTGATTGAGCACATTAAAAAAAACACAACACAATTTATATGGAAAACAATCACTGGTTTATACACATATAGCACGACGTTTCGACAAGTATTTTCTTATCGTTTTCAAGTACACATGATGGATAATACTTGTCGAAACGTCGTGCTATATGTGTAGAAACCAGTGATTGGTTTACATATAAATTGTGTTGTGTTTTTTGGTTTTGATAAGTAAATTTTAATGTCTAATTAATGATTTAGATAACATTTCAAGCCTAAAGACAGACCTGCAATAGGTAGGTTTAGCTCTTGCATAACGTATGTTTTATAATTTATATAACATTTAAGGCACAAAAACAGACACACATTACGCCGATTTAGCGCTTGCGTAATGTATATTATTAAATGTACTGTTTCGCTTTTATGACTGTTTGCCCATTCTGTTTAAATTGCGTCAATCATTTTTATGCCAAATAGAATAATTTACGTGTCATATTTTTGTTATTTGAGCTTTGACCAAATTTGGTCATTTTGTCATCACGGAAGAAGTTGGTCGGTTGATGTCCCACGTCACATTTTAACTTCCCATTGTCAATTTATTGTGCTATTGAAAACAAGGAACAACATGGTTTTTATTACAACTATTACATCCTGGTAGAACTGGTCGTAACCAGCTTGTCTGATTGTGTGATTCCATTCCAATTGAATCTCTTTGGTAACGGGGGCGTTGGATGGGCGAATGGTTAGCGCGTGAGCGTTGTATTATAAGGTCTGTCACTAAGTCAACTGTTGTGGTTTCGATTTCCCGAGTGTACGTGACAAAGAGAATGGTCGCCTGTCCAACCTCCAAGTTATTTAAATAAAATTGAACCGTATGTTAGTCCCGAATGGACCTAATTTGTGTCAAGTGGACGTTAAACCACATTCTCCCTCTCTCTTGTAACTCGGTAAGTAGGTCAATAGTGACTACCTCTTGTCAGTGGTGTAGCTCGAAGAGCCTAATAAATAGTGTGTAGTTGTTCCGATGGGACGACAAGTTAAGGTTCCGGGTGTACATTGATATGTACGCAAACAAACCCCTGACCACTGGAATTCGAAAAATAGAGTAGTCGTAGAGTAATCTCCCTCTCAGCACATTGTATAGCGTATTCCCCTAACCTCATTGTTGGTCGAGGAAAAATAGTGTAATCAGCAAATGGATTTGGAATTCTTTTCTTTTTAACCAACAATAATCACTGTCGCTGTTTGTCGGTCTTGAAATACAGTCAGTTGTACGAAAATATCTTTACTACGCATTAATTTTACTCAAATCAAATTGCGTTTTAAACCGTTGGCCAACCCAACTCTTTAGGCTACGTATCTTATAATTCGGCAAGAAAACAGTATAATAGGCTGCAGGGGGGGTTCGAGACGAACGCCAAAAATCTACTTTGTTCGTGTTCCAAAATCGTGAATTGCTTTCGTCCCTTCCTTATTCTGTTATTGTTTATAAAGGGCCATTTGCCTAAAACTGGTCATGACATGCTCACTCTATAGGACTATAAACAATACAGTTATTGAATTGGCCTTGTATAGATCTACAACAGTGGCTGGTTGTCAACACTCTAACATATATGGTAATGTTTGCGACATGTGTGAACATATAAATAGCTGATCGTTTATTAAATATCCTTTTATGGACATGCGACGGTTTAATATCCTGCCAAGTAAGCTACATGTATTTGTTTAGTTGTATTCTCCAGAAAATCTATCAACTTGGCCCTTCACGTCTATACAAAACTTTAAAGAGACATATCAGATAGAGAAAGTAAACCGAGATGTTCCGTAGCGCAACGTGTTACGCCATTAATTTGCTTACCTCCCCCCCCCCCCCCACACACACTAGACATTAATCTTTAATCTTTAACACTGGTCATTGCAGGTTATTTCCCGATACTCTTGTGTAATGGCCGGGTCCACGGGCGCTTGTCGTTATTGTAGCTGTCTCAATTCGTCCTTAGATTTATAGTAAAGACAGCAAAAAATAAAAGGCGTGAGGAAGTAAATGAAATGAAATGGAGTTTAACGACACCACTAAGACGATATATATTGAGGCGCGGATCCAGAGGGGGGGGCACCTCTCCCCCCCCCCCCCGCTCAGGTACATAAAAAAAATAATGCCTTACATCAATGAAATTACATCACAAAGTGATCCTATATCAGTATAAAAATTATTTCTCTGTTTAAAAAGCTCAATTTGTATGTATGCCTATGTAATTTAGAGACGATGATGGCAGATTTCCGTAACAGAAACCTGGCACCACACTCTCCCCCTGCAAAAATCCCTGGATCCGCCCCTGATATTGGAGATAGCCACTTGTAGATTGTGTTCAGAAATAGCCCCCGGTCACTCAGGGTGCGACATTGTAAGTTGAATAAACCAGGTTTTGTTGTGACACATGCCATTCAATGGCTTTATGTTTAGTCCATCATGCAGAGACCAGTGAAATGTCATAATTATAAGCATAGAATATTGATATTTAGTCTACCATGCAGAGACCAATAATTACAAGCATAGAATATCTATATTTTAGTGTATGTACCATGAGTAGAGCTCTTTACTTTTTCTACCATTGTATTTTATCATATTTCCCTGGATTCTTATCGCCACTCCCGCATACTGATCAGCAGTGAATATTTGTCAGGCCGCTACAATCTCTGATATGGATGACATCGGAGCGGGTTAATGAGCCACAAATATTAACTTATTTCCTCGTCCAAATTTTAATTATTGTTGAATATTAGAAAAGTTAATAAAGATGTTTAAGTATATCTGGACAAAATAATATTTATGTATTATAAATGGGTATATAAAATGAGTAAATGTCACCATTCTGCCGGGACCAGTTAACGCAACAACCATATAAACCACGGAGTCAATGATTCGTGATTTGGCGTCACCAGCAGAAGGCGTACTTAATCGAAGGTCGGTCATCTAATACAGAGGACTTTCAGAATACTCCGGTGAAACTAGTTACCTAAACCTTTCTCGTATTTTCTTGGTTTGATTTATCACCAGGGTGCAAAAGATATAGGAACCGGAGCCTCGTACACATACAAGAATTGGAAATAAAGAGTAGGCCTAAGCACAGCTGTCTGTGCAAAATTTCCCTCGTTGTTACATTTTACGATTGTCAGCCACGCAATTCCGTCCTCAATGTATAATATCACATTCATAAATTATTCACCAAATGTTAGTTTACCTGCGCAATACTTAATGAATCACCTTGATCAAGTCTAACACAAATTTACTCACAGGAAATCATACAAACCATACAAGAAGTAACCATTTCCTTAATATTCAGAATAAATCATTGATAATTGTCCATTTCCGTTATAAGCTGATGTGTGATTTAAAGGGATAAATTACCCAACATACTGCACATGATCAGTGTCGAATTAGCGGTGTTGCAAAATAAAATATACTACACTACAGGGCCCTGTTTCACGAAATTTTAACTAAAGATAAAATCCAAATTTTAGTAGATACTTCAATTTTGATTGGCTAAGAATTAAAATAAATCTAATATTGTCCAATCAAATTACTAAAATTTGATTTTATCTTAGTTAAAATTTCGTAAAACAGGCCCCAGGTCACCGTGGTAACTTAATTCGGTCTGGTCTTGCACAAAGAACAGTGAAAGGTTGGCTGGGCAAAGGGAAATAACTCCAATCAAGTCTCCATTTTAGTGTCATGGTAGATGTCTTTTTTATGAGCGGATTTCTGCTCCCAGTAGAATTTTTTTTATCAGAGAACCCCGCGAACATTTAAGTGATTATTTATGAACGATTCATATTACCAAATAGGTATTGCAGTAGCGCCACAAAGCATTTGCTAAAGGAAATAACCCCAATTGTGTCTGTACACAGTGTCGCGGTAGAATTCTCTCATAAAAGGATTTCGGATGCAAACAGAAAAAAAGGGTTTTCTGAAAATACAAAAATCTTTCAACATAAAGCAGCCATTTTTGAATGGTTCATGGGTAATTAGTGCAAGGGAATCGTAAAGCTACAGAACAAATACATAGGCTAGGTGTACCCTCTCTTAGAGACAAAACTATAGAACAATACATAGGCTAGGTGTACCCTCTCTACGCTTAGAGACAAACCCTGGAGAGTTTAAAAGAAGGGGACAGCAGTTGCAGATTCTTTATATTTTATTACTGACGTCATCAAGGTTACTACAGTCACTGTTCGTAAAGGGGGGTTGGGATGCCCTAGTGGTCTAGAATGTCGCGCTTCGATCTCTAGCTGGCCGGTCACCTCTGGCTTGCGGTTGTGGTTTCGATCCCTGTGTGAGCATATGTGACATGGAGATAGGGGCGCCTTCTCAACCTCGTGGGTTTCCTCCGGGCACTCCGGTTTCCTCCCACTGCTAAAGACCCCTACGCGCAAGCGAATTATTGAAATAAAATTTTAAAAAACATATGTTAGTCCCGAAATGACCTACTTTGTGTCGAGTGGACGTTAAACCCCATTTCTCTCTCTCTCTCTCTATCTGTTCGTAAACAAGATCATGTTCACGGGTAGTTATATCGAACACAAAAGTTGTATCGAAGATTATCACCTGCATAAAAACGCCGTGCAGCTATTAGTGATGAAAGTTCAATGTCAACTTTGCTGAAGTAAAGAGCATTAAGAATTAAGATCATGCATCGGAAACGAACTCTTTTCGCAAGCGACTTCATTTATTAATTTATATCTTAGAATCATTTATAATTATAATTAGTAGGCCTTCTCCTGTAATTGTAATTTTATGTTCTCAACCAATGAATTTATGTGTTTGCTTGTCCCAAGAAATTAATTTTTCATCCAATAAATATTTTGTCATTGACTTTTGTTGTGTATTGCACATGATTGGAGTATGGGTCAACATGTATCAAGAATTACGTCAGTTTTTTTTTCATAAAACATCAATACCATCATCTTGTCCTCCCATGGTAAACTGTTTGCACGATGCCATCCGTGCTACTCTTTCGAATCAAAACCACAACGAGACTGACAACAACCACCAATAAAATGAAGAATACACCACACGTGACCGGGTGTATGTAAATCCACGCTTCGTGTTCATCATGGACTGTGTTCTCGGCAACTACAATAAAGCATAATTTAGTTTAGTATATATAGCCTAATGACAGACTGGTCATCATGGAATATCTTCTCGGCAACTACAATAAAGCATAATAACTGATTGGGAATCCTTTTCCTTTTGGTACCACATTTCTACAACAGTCGGTTCTATGGGGAGGGGTGCACACAGGAAGCGATCCCGCCAAGGGAGTGTCCAGGAATATGAGCAGCGGGAGATCCAACCAGGGTGGAGAGCTGAAGATACCGTAAAGTTTGACGATAGGTCGGAGGACACGCACCGGCTCACGCGGAACCCTAAATCCAGTATCTATATCGTTAGGGACAAGAGATATATTTTGGTTCGAAAGTACTTTGGTCCATTTGTAACATATTAGAGCCACGGCATATTATGTTAGACATTCGTTGAACATGATACTCATAGCGTCGAAAACTGGGTTGAAACCATAGAATTTTCTGGGTTGGTTGCACAAAAAGTTGAACCCTTGCACTATGCAGGCGCGGATCCAGAGGGGGGGGTTTGGGGGGTCCAACCCCCCCCCCCCTGCTCAGCTACATAAAAAAAAATAATGCCTTGCTTAAATGAAATTACATCACAAAGTGATCCTACATCAGTATAAAAATGATTTCTCTGTTTAAAAAGCTCAATTTGTATGTATGCCTATGTAATTTAGAGACGATGATGGCAGATTTCCGTAACAGAAACCTGGCAAACCCCCTCCTGCAAAAATTCCTGGATCCGCCCCTGCTATGTCTACTTCACTTCACCCCTTGTGGGCTTGTGCAAAGGAATATATAATAAATAAAATAAATATGCCACTGACTCGAATCTGTTAAAGTTTAATAATATTTACCCGCGGGCTTGTCTTGTTTACATTGATGTACAGTAATGGACGTTGACTTCGACTTATTACTACTAGACGTTCCATTAGCTTCACGTCGACGTCTATGATCCTCACTTAAAGACGCACACCTCTGTAAACATGATGGATATATATTATACTACATTTATCACGATCTAGACCACAAGTTTAGAAAACGGAAAATAGTCTAAATTATGTATATTACTATAGATAAAGATAAGAGCCGGATTAAGCTCGAATGGGGCCCTTCCATCAATAATGTCTCGATCCCAGGGATAACTTTACCCTGCCATTAATCAGCTTGAATCGGTTATTAAGCTCCATCCCATTGGCTACTGATTGACAGGTGGGGGAAGGGGCGTAGGCTGAGATCCATCGGGGGTGGGGGTCGTTTTGATGTAAGTGTTTAAATGTTGCGACGCCCCTTATTATTGAACACAGATTTAGCCGATATTCCTAAAATAGAGGCGTGAAGATCAAAAACCCGAAAAAACTACAAGAAGAGATAACTAACAAAATGTCTGCTACATCTTTTTTGATTTGGGTCATAATAATATTTTGATCTGATGTCTTTTGGGATTAGTGATGAGCAGGATCGACCTAAGAATAGAGGCCACCGGCGACCGGCCAACTTACCGCCATACACCTGAGATCGTCTTCATCAAAGCAATATTCATAACTACAGGTAAAGATGACAACTTGAGATCCGGGGAAGGTAAAAATAGGAAATGGGGCTGATATAACTGTCAAGCCATCACCTTTTAGTAGCGACACCGTGGAAGACGGTAGTTGACATCTGTAATATATAACTCTTCATTTTAAAAACTTACAAATCTCAATACAGCGAAATCTGGGCCCTGTTTCTCGAAATCTTAACTTGCGATAAAATCCTAATTTTAGTAGATATTTCAATTTTGATTGGCTAAGTACTAAAATCAATCTAATATTATCCAATCAAATTACTAAAATTTGGATTTTATCTTAGTTGAAATTTCGTGAAACGGGGCCCTGAACTACTATTATGGTCATCTGTGCACGGATAAGGGACCGGAATTGGCCAAGACAGCGGCATTTAATCTCCAGTGAATGGACCCTTTAGGTGCATGCCAATGTGTGTGCCAACATGGATCTCAATGTGCAGATCGCCGAGATGTAAATAAGGTTAAGGCACGTGATTGTTCGCGAGATTGTAGGTTAGGGTAAGCATTAGGGCTACGTCCTGGGTTAGGGTTAGGGTTGGGATCAAATAGATCTACCTCTGATATAAGAGGGCATGAGTAATCTCAATCATTGTTCTCGGAATACCCCGGGCCTTCGTCCTTAGTACTCGGATAACCCCAACCGCCGAATCACATCCTTAATCTGATAGAGGCAACATTCTAAATTTATTTAATCCCATGCATTTAAACATTGTATGCATAATTCCACTTAAAAACTGTACATATTTTGTTTTAAAATGTTTTGTTTGTTTTCCAAAAGAAAATATCGCTGTGCTTTTAGGCCTAAAATGAAGGGAAATGAAACGATTTTGACTATTCTGACCCAAACTGGCATGCGCAAAATGATGTTTCTGTGACCGCATAGCATTAGATATGAATCAGGTATGGGAATTACAGAGCTAAATATGGTGGATTCTAGTTGGATTAGTGTTGAGATTAAACATTTCGAATGTGTAAAACTTACCCCTTGGAATCAATGAGGTTTTTCACCATGCTGCCATCAGAATTCCGTGCTGTGCACCCGAACACAGATATACCTTTAGCCGTCATACCTAAAATAGAGACGTGGAGATCAAAACCCAAACAAGCTACGAGAAGAGATAAGTAGCAAAATGTCTGCTCCATCCTTTTTGATTTGGGTCAAAATAATATTTTGATCTGGTGTCTTGTTTGGATTAGTGATGAGCAGGATCGACCTAAGAATATCAGCGGCTACCGGTAAAAGCAATGTTAGGGGTCCCTGATCTTATCCGAATGGAGAACTTGGATGTTGAGCAAATTTCATAAGGGTATAGGATCCTTGAAGAAATCTAACTTCAAGGTTGCGCCAAACCAAATTTGAAAAAACAAAAATTGTTGAAGCCTGTATATAGTCTCTAACGCGTCCACAGGGATTTCGGAAAGGGGAGATAGCTCCAGTACGAAAAGTCCTATAACGCTGAATATCGACAGGATTTCGTCCTGCCATGACCACAATGCTACACACCAAATTTGAAAAGAATCCATCGAAAACGGTAGCCTATATCCCTTTCAGAAGCCAATTGTTGAACAACGGACAGACGGACGTGAAGACATATTACGTCCACACTAAATTGTAGGGCGTAAAAAGACACAAGGGGGATAACTCCAGTTTATAAATATTTTTTTACGGTATGTGGTTATGTAATCAAATCAGCAAGAAATTAAGATGACTATTAATCATGACAATAATGTACAATTAAAATAAATTAGAAAAAACATAATAAAATTGAAAACAACCAGTTAACAATTAATTTATAAAAGGTGACACAAGTTGTTAAAAAGGCAAATTTGGTTGGTCATTCCAGTGACATTTTATTTTATAACTAGTCCAATGACAAATCTGTTATCAATTAACTAACCAACCAAATATAATATACCTTGATTAATCCCATCCGGGCACTAATTAAGTGTTAGGATCCAGAATCAAGGATAAATTGAGTCTGGATTATAATGGCAACAGTACTAGCTCTACATGCTTACTACTGACGCCCACATCCAGGGACATGCGCATTCTGTCCTTACATGTGTCCACACCACAAGTAATTGACGACAGCCTTGTCTTAACAGCATCTAATCCGAAGGAAAATTTAGATCTTGAGCTAAGTGAATAGCAATAAGATTCATCTTCTCATGTCCCCGATGCTTCGCACACAATTTTACAAAACCCTGTTAAACACTACAGCCCATAATATGACCCCAATGCTTCACACATAATTTGAAAAGAAATCTGTTCAAAACTGTAGCCTCTATCGCGATAACAAGGTTTTTGGCAAGGGATGGGGGTAAATTCGGAACGAAAGGTTGCAGAACACTAAATATGATAGGGTTCATCCTCTCGTGACTCAAGTGTTTCTCAATCTCAATATATTTGAAAGAATTACGCTAAACAAAGCATCTACAGCGGTCACAAGCTTGTTGGCAAGTGTGTATGTGTGTGATGGTGTGTGTGTGAGGGGAGGGGGTCTAGTGCCTTAATCAGAATAATACATACCTGCCTGTGTTTCCAGTGTAACCCTAAGAAGAACGTTGGTTCCTATGACAACTTCTGATAAACGTCCTTTTGTAAATGGATCGATAATATTTAAGCTTATTTCTTCTTTGGTTACTTCTAAATTCCTCGTCTCAGCCTGTAAAAGACTGATCACAAATAAATTATCTAGCATGGTTTAAGATGAATGGTGATCCGCGGTGACTCAATGAGTAAGGCACTGGCTTACTGACCAGGAGGTCGATGATTAGTACCGATGCTGATCGCGAAAGTCTAAGATATTTTCAGCGAGGTCTAAGATATATCTATATTGAGATCTATATGGTTAATACCGATGCTCGTCGCGAATGTACACAGGACTTTATTAGCGAGGTTTAAGATATATTCATATTGATGAAAACTATTCTCGTGTGAATAAAATATTTACCGGACTGACTCTGAAACAGTTTCTGTGCCAATTGCTCGATAAAGTATGTAAACTGCGGCAAAGAAACGGATTCTTAAATAGTCCTTGTTGCAAAAGCTGACTGTGGTGTTTTGTATCTTTGCTGGGGTAGTTAGTGCTGAGGTAACTGTTCTAAAAAGCATATTATTCTAATAATAATTAATGGCTATTTGACGTTTACATTAATTTTTATTGATTTCACATAGTTAAAAATATTTTTCACACCAGCTACCTATGACTGTATACCAGTCTTTTTGGCTGGGGTCATAGATTATTCGGTAATCACATTATGGCGTAATTAATAGTTGGTAACGAGCTTGTGACGTAATTAAGATAACAAACTGTAATAGTTCATAATTATGCCCTGTTCAATGTTGTTGTGTAGAAGGCGTAACGGAGTGATTAAAATACGGTTATTGGCTAGTTATTAAACACCTTGTGACGTAATTAAGATAACAAACTATAATAGTTAGTAAACACCGTGTGACGTAATTAAGATAACAGACTGTAATAGTTAATAAACACCGTGTGACGTAATTAGCATAACAGACTGTAACTTACCCACCCACTGCCCCTTGCTGTTGTACAGAGAGAGTATCAGCTTGACTAAAATCACAAGTTAGAGTTAAAACTTCATCAAGTTCTGATAATACACCCTCTGTTTCTTGTAGGTAAAACCGCCATTCAAAAACATTAGCAGATATCTAAAAATACAAACAAATACCATAGTGTGTGGGGGTAACTGATTCCATCACTTATTTTAATCCCTTCAAGTACCCGGGGATAATCCAGATGAATTATTAAAAATGTTTTGTTTTTTTTCTAAATGAGTGTTCAAAAAGGAGTACCGGTCACAATGACGATTTGGCGTTGCTAGGTAAAACCGGTCAATAGGCCAGGCATATACAGGTTAAAGATTAATATAATTATATCATGGAAGCCATTAAGTATACCCTGTGTTACCAAGGGGATCTCTTCATGACTACATGGAACTGTGAAGGGAGTGAACTACATGTTCATAGCTGAAGAATGAACTATAGCGTTGTATCGCTCCGATAATGGAACTACAGAGTTGTATTTGTATCACGCTGAGAAAGGGACCTTAAGAGTCGTATCGCGCTGAGAAAAGAACTCTAGAGTTGTATGGCGCCGAGAAAGGAACTCTAAGGTTTGTGTCACACTGAGAAAAGAACTCTAAGGTCTGTGGTGCGTTTTAAGGTTTATCATGGCGGAGGCTATACTATTTTACGGGGCCCTCTTTCGGCGGGGGGGGGGGGGGGCGGAAGTCGAGAAAATTTGCAAATTAAAAATCATTTTGGTGCATTCTACCATATCCTCCAGGTCCTAATATGAGGGCCGGGGACTAATTCGATACTCTTCTGAAGCCTGAATGCGAAATAAATCATTTGTACGTATCGGGAGCTCAATCAAATAGTCCTAATAATTAATGGAATATGGTGGAGTGAGCCTATTTTGCAAGCAGCACGCGTAATCCCGCCAAAACCAGACCACACTTGCCTGCCTAGCCATCCCTTTCCTGAATAGCTTATTAGTAGGTTTTCAGAAAAGAGGATTTTCATGCAATTGCAATGACTGCACAGTCATTCAGTAGTGGCTTGACTCTGACCCGGGGGGGGGGGGCTTTCCCTTGGCCAGAGGGGCCCTTTTGTCTGCCTTTAGGGCCCTCCCTACCTAGGGTCCATTTTCATTTTTCTCATTGGTTTTAGCATTTTTCTCCCGTTTTATTTTTTCAACTTCTTTGATTTTTTTCGCGACGAGGCAGGCGCCTCCAGCGCCTCAGCTATAAAACGCCCCTGTAAGGTTTGTGTCACACCGAGAAAGGAACTCTCGAGTTGTATCGCACTGAGAAATGAACCCTACGAGTTGTATCGCGCTGAGAAAGGAACTCTAAGAGTTGTTTGGCGCTGAGAAGTCAACTAGTAGAGCTGTATCGCACCTCTTTACAGGCACAATTAAATACATGTACTTGAAAAATGGAGAAATTTTCTCAAATGTATACCGTACCCTAGTAACGCCACACGTGTTCTTGCCATATGCATCAACACGACGACTTCTCTCACCATTTAACGGGTTCGTAATGAATGTACTACCTCGACATCGTTTGACAGGTTCGCCGTCGTTATTAAGTGCGATGATATCAGCATAATGTGTTCCTCGTGGTGCTATCCGTAACAACATGTATTTTCCATCTTTTTTAGAATTCATACAATAATATATAGCTGAAATATTGCCAAATAAAATATGTCCTATTAGCTACAATAAAATAGGTGGAAGAACAAATGGGGCTGGGCAATCAAGATGGTAGTTCATGGGAAGTGAGAGAGAGAGAAATGGGGTTTAGCGTCCACTCAACACAAACTAGGTCATTTCGGGACTAACATATATGGTTTTTAATTTTATTTTAACAATTCGCTTGCGCGTAGGGGTCTTTAGCAGTGGGAGGAAACCGGAGTACCCGGTGGAAACCCACGAGATTGAGAAGGCGCCCCTATCTCCATGTCACATACGCTCACACCAGGGCTCGAAACCACAGCCGCTAGCCAGAGGTGACCGACCAGCTAAAGGTCGAAGCGCGACACTCTAGACCACTAGGCCATCCCAACCCCCCCCCCCCCCGGGAAGTAGATGACGTCATGTAGTAATGAAATGAAATGGGGTTTAATGTCCTACTGTTTTGCCCCAGCCATAGGTAGTAAAAAACCAGTAAATAAACGGTTGCCGCCCTAAAAGCACCCCGTATAAAAACTTTATATTTTAAAGCCAGTTTTCAATACATATATATTTGCGCGGCGTTTCATCGTCCGTATCAATCGAAACGGTTTCATTACATCTGCACTATACCGACTTCTTCGCCAGCGTACATGGACAGGTGCCTCGTGCAGTCTTTTCAGGCTTGTTGGTAGGATATTATAGCATCAATAATTTACATGCAAGGAAAGTATGCCTATGGGAATATAAGACAATTTAAGCCGATCACTTGTCAAGCAAATGTCAAAAACTACGAAAATTTCATAAAGTAGATAACGACTTACCATCAGCTCTGTTCTTGGCTACAAATAAACAAACCACATTAATTTCGTATGAATTGAGGAGAGTGATGAGGGAGAGAGACCTATTATTTGTCACGTACAAGTGGGAAACGAAACGAAACGACGCCCACCCTAATGTATGAATAATAAATGATTTCGAGGTGGAAGCTTACTTATCATATTGCTCTTGGGGTCGACGCTCTGCCAAAATCAAAACATGGCCTCGCAAATTCAAGTACTATTGACATGAAATTGTTTCTTGGACAATTGCGCATCGTGATTGTTACAATGATGTCCTGTTCGACTACTGGTCTATATCATACACTCGAACTGGTTTTTTTAAATTGGTAGTGGCATATTACTAGAATGGACCATTTTCCATGTCCATATTTTACATCATCGTCATATAATTATTTTGGAAGTGTCAAGGTCAAATCAAGGGTAGGCCTACATACCTTGACTACAGGTTGGACCAGTCCATCCTCGTTCACAGCCATACTGACATATGCCACTGCTGTCACAAGTTTTACCATGACAATGACATGATTTATCACAGTTTTTACCATATTTTCCATCAAAGCAAACTTTAATAAATAGAAAAAAAATATATATATTGAACTGCTGATGGATTTTATGTTGACATGCGAATTTCCAGGGAATTTTGCGGCCAACACCGGATCTCGTTGTTAGTGTACGGTCAGTGCCTTGCAGAGGCGGATCTAGGAATTTTGAAAAGGGGGGGGGGGCGCAAAATGAGGGCACTGACCACGGAGACTGGGCACGCCGCTGAGAGGGGGTGGGGGCCCAAGAAAATTATCCGTCATTTCCTTGCATTTGTAGCCAATTCTGATTGATGCTATTTGGCTGATATTTTCGGCTAAACGTTCGGATATCGTAGAAAAAGAGCCTCAAAATCGAGCATGAAAGCTAGTTAAAAGGCACTTTCAGTAGTAAAAAAGGGCACTGTCGAAAATTAGGGGGGGGGACGCCCCTTGCGCCCCCATTGAATCCGCCTCTGCCTTGCATTGTCCTTATGCGGTTTACTTTTTTCAAATAATTCAAACATGGATAATTTATATAACTTTTCAAATTCCTCTAGCTTTCGTGATACTAGTACAATCGGATTAAAACGGAGAACGCTAGATCGGAGACGGTCCTACGCAAATTGTGACGTCATATGTGAATTGTGGGTTAGGGTAAGGGTTAGGCTTGATCATGGGTTAGGGTTAGGGCTAGCCCTGTTTATATCTCGGGACTTTGACCAAATCTACAGGTCCTAGCCCTTACCCTAACCCTAACCCACAATCTATATATGACGTCATATGTGCTAAAATGCGTAGGACCGTCGCCGATATAGCGTTCTCCGATTAAAACACAGATCATATTTCGTTTCCTTTTCTTATAGTTGAAATTTTATTTTACTTATCTTCACTAAACTACGATCTGAAAGAGTTGTTATATAACCCGCGTTTTGGATGATGTGAAGGATTAGCCAATGAAACGGAACTGTGGGTAACCCACTCGAAACATCGATCAAAGCCGATTGGTTTATCAAATATCTGAGGGCCAATAGCCGCTCGTACATGAATTTTGAAATCAATGCTCTTAATATTGTTTTTGCGAAACAAGCTATTCCGCCATGTTTTAATAATCGAAACTAAACAAACCTGCATCTTTTTGACAAACAAATTTTCTTTGTTGTCCCGCGCTACATTGGCGATCAAACGACCATTTTCCTGATTTGTTCAGATTTGCACAGTATAGTACATCTAAATAGGGGTGGTAATATGTGTCCCAGTTTGACCAATCTATCTAAAATAAATGAAATGATATTGGATGTAACGTCCTACTGTTCTGGGCCCTGTTTCACGAAATTTAACTTAAGATAAAATCCAATTTTAGTAGATACTTCAATTTTGATTGGCTAAGCACTAAAACCAATCTAATATTATCCAATCAAATTACTAAAATTGGGATCTTATCTTAGTTAAAATTTCGTGAAATAGGCCCCTGCTCCGACTGAACTAATGAAGACGGGCATACAGTCTGCTATGAGAGAAAGTTTGCCGTGTTAGCGGCACTGCACCCTGCTTTCATATCGAATCCCAACTGTCAAATGATCTTTCAGATGCACGCTAATTTGTACAGTGGACCTCGGTTTTCGTCCCATCCAAACGACTAGACAGCTGTTTTTTTCTTACATCCGAACGACTAGACGCCGTTCCGTTCTTTCCCCTCCCTCCATCATGCACTACTGACAATCACGGGGAACATTCGCGGTCAATATGGAGGCCAAACACCCGGGCCCGTAGCCAGCTCGTAACATTTGGTGGGGCCACCGCGAAGCGCTAATAATGCGCGATAGGGCTGGGGGTCTGGGGTCCTCCTCCTGAAAACGGTGTAGGCAAATGCAAATATTTGAACCTGCGCCTTGTAGGACAATCCGCTTTCGTCGTGGACTGGACATCAGGCGGTGAATCGTTGGAATGAGGTGCTGTTGATCCTGGTGCCGGTGTGGTCACGTCATCGGAAGACGATGATCTCTTTCTAATCCATCGTCTTATCTTCGTCGCTATCGAATTTTCAATCTCAAAAAGTCCAAAAATGTTCTGCAGTGTTGCAAATGACAACACTGGACACGAGTCGGGTGCTAGGCCGGTAGGACTACGCAAGACGAGAGGAGCCGCGAGTACGTGATTGTGATGAGCGAGTACACGTGTTCGGTGACAATAGACCAACACCCACAGGAGTTATGTGCAACGCACGTATGGTGTCAAGACAAGAGGATTAGGAGGAAGAATGACAGGCAGGCCTCGGCAGACCATGCTACGAACCTACGGGTCGCCTACCAATTTGAACACGCTTGAGAATTGCTATTTTCGGAGAAATGTTGGGGGGCGGGTGTTAATCCGATTTTTTTTTTGGGGGGGGGGGGGTCTTAGCCACTCCTCCTAGTTAGTGAGTCACGGGCCCGTAGCCACGGGCGAATTAGCCCCCCCCCCCCAATATTTCGCCAAAAGTTGTGATTTCTTAGGAGTGTTCTTAGCCAGCCCCTCCAAAACATTCCGTAGCCCCCGCCTTTTATTTATCAACACAAATATGAGGAACTTACCGGTTGGTTATTAATGAAATTAAATGATACATGTCTGCCCATTCTCTCTATACCAATCCAGCCAGAAAATCGATCTACAAAGACACAACAGCACTCTCGTCAATAAAATATAAGGTGTGGTTTAATGGTCGAGAGCGAGACTTTAGGTAACATATTGATACTGCACAAGGCGATAAGCTAGTGTTGTTTTAATACATTACGCAATGTCTTTAGCTCGAGACCATTAAACAACTTAAAATACAGACACTATCCAGGAGGAGCTTTTAAATGAAAAACGTCACATGAGCCCAATATTTCATTTAGTATAGATAATGTACGATTGGCATATTTTTTTATATACTTACGCTGGCCTGCACTACATGAAGATCCGACAAGTTATAGTGGGAGATCGCGTCAGGGGTGAGACATTGATTAATCAGTCAGCGTTAATGTTTCTAGTGGTTTACCCACAGTTCCGTGAATCAAAAGGCCGAGAAATCGCTGTTTCAGTGGAAATGAAGTGAAATGGGGTTTAACGTCCTACTCTTTTGCACCTAACCTGTGGGCTAATGGAAGACGGGCATACGCCATACAGGGAAATTTTGTCCGGGCCGCGGCGCTACGGCCTACTCTTATTCCAACTGCAAAGGGATCTTTTACGTGCACGCCAATGAGCACACGGGACCTCGGTTTTTCGTACCATCCGAACGACTAGACAGCTGTCATTGCCAGGCCCGCCGTTCTGCATCACTGCTAAAGACCCCTACGCGCAAGCGATTTATTGAAATAAAATTAAACTATATGTTAGTCCCGAAATGACCTAGTTTGTGTCGAGTGGACGTTAAACGCCACTTCTCTCTCTCTCACATCATCCAGAACACGCCAATACAAAACGAAAATTTGAACTATAAAAACGAAACGAAACAGGATCTGTGTTTTAATCAGATTGATTAACAGATGAACATTAGTGGTGAAAGACAAACGAAGCAGTTAAAGTTAAGAATAGTACCCACCTCTCCGTCACGGGAGGTTTTATTTTATCACAAACTTACCGACTAACCACATGTTGAATTCTTTGGTATTAGGGGCAACAAGGGCTCCACCTTGCCGTGAACAGGCATCCTTTGCTTCTGAAAAGTACATCGACTCATTCCGGAATTGAACGCACACAGATACATTGTATTGTACCCAACCATCCTCACAATAAGAGTTACTAATATTGTTTACGATCTCTGAAACAAGAAAAAAACCCCAATAAAATGTATGATTTAAATAAATATGTTGGCGGGAAATGGGACTACACTCCTGGGTGAAAGATATTTCCCATAAACAGTGATTGGAGGTTGAGTAATTCTTAACTTAAATCTGAGAATACTTTTTCAAGCCCCAACTGTTAAAGTGTTTCGGTTACTCAAGTGCAGTAACTTAATCAAAACAATTGATATTGCGTCCCTTTGCAAGGTGAGAAAAGGGTGTGGGGGGAACGAAGTCCCTTGCACACATACACAATGATTCGTGAGCGTAAATGAATCATAGCAACTGGAACTGAAAGAAAGGTTGGTGGACACGCTGCTATACGGGCAAAATTCACCCCAAATAAACACCACATGACGTGTACCCATCTCAGGGGCTAAGTGAGAGGAACGCAATTGTGAGCCCTTTTGAGTTTATGCGCAAATGACAAAAAAAACAAAAACAAAACAAGCCCCCCCCCCCCACACACACAAAAAAAACCCCAAGTGATCTGAATGCGGTTTCAACATTACATTTATAATCATAAACATATACCGTGGGTCTGATATGCTATAAATCGATTCTAGTGTGCTCCACACAGCCCGATACTACCAGTGTGTGTGTCGGAGGGGAGGGGGAGGGGGCTGTCACCCCACATCCTCCCCTCTACACACATACATATTGGTTATTTGGACTTGAAAACGATAAAATAATACTTGTCGAAACATCGTGCTATTGTATAATCCAGTGATTGTCTTCTATAAACATTGTGTTGTGTTTTTTAACGCGCTAAATCACCAAATGTCCAACAAGGAATATACACTTTTCCGATGTTTTTGACAAAAATGCAGCGCCCTAAAATTCGCTCAGACGAGGCAGGGTTACAATATATTATCTATTACACTTACCTGTTGAAGAGACGGTTTGGCAGTAAGAAGCACCGACAAGAAAATACGTATATAAAGAAATAATGAATAACGTTGACCATTTTAAAACCACCATCGCCTTTTGATTATAGCCTTCTGTAAAGAAAGATGGGTGACCTCCCTATAGCCTTTTGTAACGAAAGATGGGTGACCTCCCTTTGTCGCGTGATTACTGTCATTAATTAATTAACTAATTTGATAAGATAATTAAACAATTTAATTATAATTTAATTCGACAAGATATCCTTTAATATGTTCATTGATCATCAGTAGATGAAGGGATGAAAACTACATTGGCTCAGGCGTTCCCCGGTGTTGAGAAGGTTCTTCGAGAATTTTTTAGCGATGTTTTTCCTTGTCAGTGGTCCCAAGCTATAATTGTTCAGATCCAATGAAATATGGACTGTTGGGAATTCCTTTAGCAGAAACGCAGCAGTCCAGGCAGAAGTGTCCCCATCAGGGGCGGATCTAGGAATTTTGAAAAGCCCCCCCCCCCCCCCGCCGAGAAAATTATCCGTCATTTCCTTGCACCTATAGCCATTTCAAGAGCTATGCAAGTGGCTGATATTTTCGTCTAAGTAAACGTTCGGAACGGACACAATATTTGGGTCTGAGAAAAGGCACTATCAGCAGTAAAAAAGGGGGTGGGGGCGCCCCGCATTGAATCCGCCTCTGCCCAGAGCACGTTGAATACCGCATGACCATCTTCATTACCCTGGCTAGTGCAGGAAAGTAGAGCGTTAAATCCCATTTCATTTTATTAAGAATGAAAAGATTGAAATTATTACGAAATCCCACATTTTCCAATTCAACAGGAACTTAATTCTCAGTCCAGATTCTATTTAGGAATAGGATATTATCAGGACTCCCAGTTATATTTTAGAAGGGTGGGCGTGTTAGCGCGTGCGCGCTGTATCATAAGGTCTGTCATACAGTCAACTGGCGTGGTTTCGATTCTCCGGTTAATTGTATTTGACAGGGAGTAGGGTCGCCTGCCCAACCTCGTAGATTTTCTCCGGTTTCCTCCCACTGCTAATACGCAAGCGAATTATTGAAATAAAATTGAACCACGTTTGCCCCGAAATGACCTATTTTAGTGTGTTGTACAACCCAATTTTCCCTTTCTATGTTATAACGTGCCAGCTTACATGAAATAGATTTGATAAAACTCATTACGCCTTGGAGTACGTTGAATGGCGTGTATATCTGACAGATTATCTGACTCTAAGTTTGGTGTAACCAAAGGATCCGTGTTAGGTCCTATCTTTTGTACCGCGTATAGAACTCCATTTTTGTATAGATGTGTATCAAAACACCAGATTGTACCTCAAAATGTACATCAGTGTTAGTAAAGTTGCGTTAAAACCGCGGCAGCTAATTGTGGAACGGCATATTAGTGCACACAAAAAGTGAACAACTTTTAATCTTTTTAAGAAGAATTGTAAACCGGAAATTTTTAACGATGAAAGGTCTTTCAATTTATTTTTACTTCGGCAATATCCTAACAATTTACCTATGAAGATAGAATGTTCCAGGTTTCACTTTTTAATAGGGGTAGAGTCAATCCTTTGTAAGAATGATAGGAGTAAAATAAAATCAGTCCACCAATTAATGACTGATAAAGGGTTTGGGTTTTTCTATATTCGTTTGTCTTCTTGTAAACATTGTTTCAAGGACAGACGGCACTGCTTCAATTCATGACTTGCAATCGTTGAAATGGGATCTAACGTTAAAATAGGGTCTAAAGTCCTACTATTCTACTGCAAATGGTCTAATGACGACAGTACACGTCATACAGTGTGCTATAAGGGTTGGTGCTATGGTCTACACTACACTAATTTCGAATTCCAGTTGTCAAAGATTCTTTTATGTACATACCAATGTCAATGTGTAGGTGCGACTTTGGTACCATCTGAACAATGTTGTTCCTTGTCAGACCTTACTTATTACACCACTTACAAGGTGTAACCACTTTGGAAAATTCCAAAGTATTTTTTGGGCCACCACCCGAGACTACCTGGTTACTGGTTAGCTATCTAAAGCATTACTCACTCAGCCAACCCTTATCCAGAATGCCAATAAATTTCAAGGCCTTTTTAATGCAATACACAGTATTCAGGCCTATCTCATTAAAACCACAGAACACATTATATTATTAAACTTGTAAACATTAAATGCCAAACAGGGTAACACTGGGAGGAGTCTGCTAATGTTGTTATGTAGTTTGGGGTCCCTATTTAGTCTTGATGAATTTCTTGATACATGTAAATTAATTTGAAGTCTTTGGAACGCACCACATTTTAAAATCGTTCTGGGATAAGTCTATGCGACCTCTGGTGGCTTCTACCAGTACGCCCCTGCACTGAAGATTAATTATAGATATCAGAGGTACAGCAAGTTTATACCTGTCAATTCTGCCCACAAGCCAACGGGACTAATAGTAGGCTGGAATCCTACTTATGAAAGAAATTACCAGCAGATTTTATATTTAAAAATTTATACACGATTTTGTTAAAACATTTCACATAAAAATATATGTTTTTTACAAATATGATCATCATATTATCAATTGAATTAAATAGAAAATTATTCTGATTGAATTTAATGGAAAAATTATTTGAACTGACAGTCTACACCTACATTGCTTGATAACAGTGATGGTGTCTTCAGTAAATAAATCTAGGGAATGTTCTCCATAAAGCTGTCTATTATATATCACCTTGACTAAATCTCCTTAATGATAACTACAATGACTTTCTGGAAAAGGAATGAATCCTAAAAGTAATATATAAACATTTCTTTTAAATGACTTTCTGGAAAAGGAATGAATCCTAAAAATTATATATAATACTTCAAATTGCACTTAAAAATAAACAAACATTACGAACACAACAACGATTTAGTATAAAATTATTCTTATGCATTTTCTTCACTTAAAATCCATGTTAATTAAGCAGCACTTTTCAACCACAGAAACACTCAGTAAGATTATTTAAAACCTTACTTATTATATACATACTATATGTTTCATAAAAATAGACACATGGTTTACAAGTTAATAAAACATACTTTTAGTCAATTAGGTCCTGTAATATAAGTTACGATGCACTTGAAGAGTCAGTTGGTTAAACTGCTGACATTACTACTGTTGAACAATGTCTTGTACTAGAAGCTTTGATGATTCTCCAGAATGTTCGGTACTGGAAGCTATATATGTTGCCCTAGAAAAGAATGTCCTGTACCAGAAACTATGATGATTGTCTAGAACAGGGTTGTACTGGTGCTCTAGAATAGAATGTCCTGTATTGGAAGCTATGATAATTCTCTAGAACGCCCTATAATAGAAGCTACATGTATGATGCTCCAGAATGTTCTGTACTGTAAACTAAGATGCTTTAGAGTCCTGAAAGCTATGATGATGCTCTAAAAAGTCCTGCACTGGAAGCTATGATGCTCCAGAATGTCTTGTACTGGAAACTATGACGATGATCTAGAATGGCCTGTACTAAAAAGTCATGATGGTTCTCTAGAATGGCCTGTACTGGAAGCTATGATGCTCTAAAATGTCCTGTGCTGGAAGCTATGATGCTCAAGACTGTCCTGTGCTGGAAGCTATGATGATTTAGAGAGTCCTGTACTGAAAGCTATAATGATGCTCTAAGATAGCCTGTACTGAAAGCTATAATGATGCTCTAAGATAGCCTTTACTAAAAGCTATGATGATGCTCTAAAGTCCTGAACTGTAAGCTTTGTTGATGCTCTGTACTGGAAGCTATGATGATGCTCTTGTGTTGCAAAATCGAAGGTTTTTATATACATGTATAAAAATCCTTGTTACACATCGATGCTTTGTTAGATTTATAAAGTGTACGCATGTCTTAATTAGATATTTGGTCCACATCTATTGTTATTTACACACTAATATCACAATCAGATCCTCTGTAAATAATGCTGAACAACGAGATATTCCTGAAATACAGAAGACAAAGTCAAACTATTGATTCCCCAAAGTCAAACTGTAGTAAACAAAGTTATTGCCAGTTTTATTGCAGGTAAGTTCGTTGTGTTTTTCGTTTAAAGGAGCTAAGTCTCTTAACTTTATATTATCCATAATATTCGAAATTATAAACACTTTACAAAATGTGTGTGTTTAGACCCATTTTCTTCTATTTTAAGGTTCAAAAGAATAGTGCGTGTTGTATCATAAAGTCTGTCATTAGGTCAACTAATGTGATTTCAATTGCTTGGTTGTGCGGTCGCCTGTCCATCCTTGTGGGTTTTCTCTGAGTCCCTCGGTTTCGTCCCACTGCTAAAGACGCCTACCCTCAAGCGAATTATTGAAATAAAATTGAACTATATGTTAGTTCTGAAATGACCTTGTTTGTGCTGAGTGGACATTAAGCCCCATTTCACTCTCTCATGAGAATAGAACTGTACTCCCTGTAACATTCAAAATTTTTAATCAAAGATTGTCATCAATTTGACAATGTAAGCCAATCTTTTAGGATCATCGTGCACACAGTGAACATTCTACTTCGGGAATTGATCTCTGCACTGAATGGCAACCATATTCAAATATAAGTATAGTGATTTGTAATGTGGTTCTACTGCTTTTCACATCTGTCATATACATAAAGACCAAATAAACTTTTTCAATTCCATCAAATGGAATAAATACGTCTCAAAATTCTGGAAGAATACTTTGTGTCTTCGACGATTTAGGACTTAAAATGCTGGTCAACTAGTTTAGTGTCTGTTCTCAAGTGGGACTACCTGTAGACAGACAGCTAAAGTTAAGTATGTTGTAGGATGGGAAGAGTATGACAAACCTGAAGATTTGTGAAGAGCAATGATCTTGATATGTAGAGTTGTCTCCCCTGTTTATCATACCTCCATAAATGTAAAACCTTTCCTGCAAGACAAAGATAATCAAATTACTGAATAATAATAAAATGAAGTTGTTACAGGGGCAGATCCATTTTTTTATGAGAAAAGTGTAACGGTGGTGTGGTTTATCCTTCATCATCAGATGATGGGATGAGATGGGTATTCAAAACGCAAGATAAGGATATGTTGATCCTATTAATTCATTTTAACAATTCCACGTCAAATGGGGTGTTAGGTTTCCCTCTTTAAAACTTCAATTTTGTACTCGTTAAAGCTAATGTGCAAGCCTTTGCGTTAAATTATATGGTCTTTCACTGTTTAATGTATGTGTCAAGGGGTGGGTCGTGGGATAGCATGGAACTAGCTGTTTCGTCCCACAGCTAAATGTCCCTACTCACAAGCAAAATATTAAAAAAAACTGAACCATATGGTAGCCATTGAATAGATTTAGCATGTACATGTAAGTGAGCATACACAAACTAGATCATTTTGGGACTAACACATGGCTCAATGACAGACCTTATGATATAGTGTGCACGTGCTAACCATTCAGCCATCCAACCCCCCTATTTTAGGTGATAATTAATATATTGTTGCTTAATGGTCTCAGTAACAAACGCAACCCTCATATCGTTTTAAGATTCAATACATGTACATATGTTATCGAATACACATGTTATGGGTAACATTATCACAATGAAAGACTATCTTTTAACAGCAATACAATGGTGTTTGCTTTTAGTATTCAAATCATAGGAACATTAAACCCTGTTTTGATTCTGATATTCAAATCCCCAACATGGGTGTGCCCTAAACTTTGTTGATCTATGTAATTATGAAGTTTTCAAGACATTTGAGATTACAATAATCTTTTAAATGAATGTATTTGAATATTTTTGTGCGTGTGCATTGTCTTGTTAAATATGTGACCTGAATATGCCCACAACACTTCAAATTTAAGCAGGGGTCATAGTGGCTAAATGGGTAAAATGCTGGCTCGCTAGCCTGGAGGTCAGGTGAGCGATACCTGCATTGGTTAAGAAAGTTCATACAGATTTTCCAGCACTGTTACCCCTTGTCTGTGATGTAGGATGGAGGGCCTGACGAGGTCAGGTGTACACATTGGAGTGCACACAAAAGATCTCTTGACAGTTGGAATTTGATATAAGAGTAGGCCGTAGTTCTGTTGTCCTGGCAAAATTGTCCTCAAAATCTTCATTAGCCCAGTTCGGAGCATAACAGTAGGACGTTAAACCCCATTTCATTTCAAATGTAAGGGAAGCAGGTTAGCTCCAGGGAGGAAGACAATGCTCCAAGTTGCTCAGGATTTTCAAGCATGGTTTTCCCTTGTCAGTAGTGCAGGACACAGAACCTAGCAAAGACAAATAACTAAGATCCCATATACACATTGGAATTCAAAACAATTGCCTTAGCATCTCTGTCACAGCAAAACTTGTTTCATAGCACACTATATTGCATATTGTACACATCTTTAATGACCCAGTCAATGGAGAAAAGTAGGATGTTAATCCCCATTTCATTTCATTTGGTTATATATAAAATAATTAAAGATACATTCTTGTGTACAAATTGTGTGATTTGATGATGAATTTGGACGAAAAACATATTCAAACAAATCAATACGAGCAGACATTTCCAATCATCGGGCTGTCGATTAGGAAAAACCTAGATTGGATATTTCTACTTTCCATATATATACCAAAATTATCATACTTTTATTGGAAATAACCACCTGATAAATACTTTAATAGGAATGTATCTTTAATAAGTAATTAAATTGAACCTACCTAAAACGGTTTCAGAGTAATTACCACTTTCATCAGCTACAAAATAATTTCCTTCAACACAACTAATTTGATCCAGCTTATTGACATTAATTAATAAATCTTCTTCAAGAGGTTTAAATAAAGCTGTTCCGCTTGTTTTCCATTCCTCCGTATGAAACACATGAGTACTGTTGCGAACTGGTAGAAAATGGCGACCTAAAATATCAATAGAATAATATTTTTAACTTTGTGACAGACATGTATTTAAAAAAAAAAAAGAAAAAAAAAGAGAGACACACACACACTCAACACAAACTAGGTCATTCCATTCCAGAACTAGCACATGGTTCAATTGTAGGGATCTTCATCAGTGGGAGGAAACAGGAGGACCGGCTGCTGCTGCGCATAAAATCATAAAATGGATAATCGCGACTATGTTTTTTTTATCATACTGAATTTAGTAATGATGATCATGGCTAGGCCCAAATTCTCTGTTCAGGGTAGATCAATTTGACTGAAATTTTCAGAAAATTCCCTTTAAATTATCTAGTTTTTAACTGCTATAATGAGAACTGTCAGTCTTTATCTAATCTCCCATCTTTAATAAAGCTAGCATGGTGTAGTTATTAATAATTAATTTGTTTATTATTTTATTATCTATTGTAGAAAAATTAGTTCTATTTGTCTTTATGAGTTAATCATAGTACATTTTATATGCCCACATTAGATATGGAATTATATTGCCATCACCATTGTTTGAAGGTCTATCAGTTGATATTCTTATATAGGGATGGACAAACTGCATTATATGATTAGAAGTGACACATTGCATTCTTTTGAAAATAATTAAGTAAGGCAGTAAGTAAGCTTACTTGTTATTTTAGCGTTTTTATTATTTTGTGCACATCCCTTTAAAATATGATTATCTAATATTGGGTGGAAATGTGAAAATGTTGATGATCATTTTATCACACTTCACATCTCTAAATAAGTATATATGATGCTCTTTGATAAGGGGAGAGAGAGAGAGAAATGGGGTTTAACGTCCACTCGACACAAACTAGGTAATTTCGAAACTAACATATGGTTTAATTTTATTTCAATAATTTGCTTGCGCATAGGGGTCTTTGGCAGTTAGAGGAAACCGGAGTGCCCGGAGGAAACCCACAGGGTTGAGAAGGTGCCCCTATCTCCATGCCACATACGCTCACACCAGGGATCGAAACCACAGCCGCAAGCCAGAAGTGACCGGCTAGCTAGAGGTCGCAGCGCGGCACTCTAGACCACTAGGCCATCCCAACCCCTGTCTTTGATAAGGACTGTATAGAGGTGGTTTGATGTCTAAAATGGTGAGAATGAAATAATGCCCTGCTGTTCTGCTCCTAACTGGGAGAATGAAGACAGGCATATGCCATACAGTGTGCAATGAGGCAAATTTTGCCAGCACATTGGCCCTGTGGCCTACTCTTATATCAAATTCCAACTGTCAAAGGAATTGTTAAGTGCATGCCATGTGTACACAAGACCTTGTAAGGCCCTCAAAATGGTGGGAAATGTGATAATGTTGATATATTCTGTGCCCCGAATGACTTAAAGCTGCATTAGGATTGACGTCACATCTGTGATAATTACATGTATCAAGACTATTGTTGTTATAACAATGCACTAGTTTAGATAAATATGTGAAAAACAAGAGAATATATCTTTTTGTAGCTGAACTCTAGATGACTGTGTATTTAACACTACATGCTTATATAAACATGTGTGTATGTAACTTACTAATGAGGCTGACATGACAGTAACAATAATTACTTTATTTGAAAGGGTTGTAATAATCAGTTCAATAAGTCTCTCAACATCTAATTCTCTTACACGATTTCATTCCAAATAAATATATAATTATAACAATTATATAGCTCATATATATATGGCCAGGTGGACTTTATTACTAATTGCATCATAGTTAAATTAAGATCCCAGGCAATGACAACGCTGTAATTATATTTGATGTGTTATCAATTATAATCTATTGTACAGTTACATGTAATCCATTAGACATTGATCAAAAGGGGCGTTATGTAAGATTTAGATAAAGAGCAGACAGTTCTCGCCCAATCTGAGGGATGAAGATTTGACAAGTTATAGTGGAAGATTTTCTCAGGGGTCAAATAAGTGGCTTTTGACCTTATGACGCCAGCATTAACTTTCTAGTGGTTTAACAACAGTTCCGTGCATCAATAGGCCAAAAGCTTGCTGTAACAGATCGCTTCATTGGCTAATCCCTCTCATCAACCAGAAAATGACAATGATAACAACTCTTCCAGATCATAGTGTAGTAAAGACAAGAAAAATGAAATTTTGAACTATAAAAACGAAACGAAATACGATCTGTGTTTTAATCAGATTGGTTCTCGTTATAATATTTCAAAAATAGATAATGCAAAATGAGTCTATTGAAAACTTCATTCAAATTACTTTATCAATAGTTGTAGTTTTGACATATAATGACAAGATGTGTGCACTGTACTGGTTATTCAAGTTTTAGCCTCTCTCCATTTAAATGAAATCATTAAATGGCCTAACTGTTCTAATCTACCTAAAATTGGAGCCATCCGATGGAGTTGATTATGGTGTTGTCATGTTAATAAATGTCGGTTGGATTTTAGGACATTATTATTATTATTATTATATTATTATTAAGGCCTAAAGAAAGACCTACAGGCAGATTTGTATTTTTAAGGATTATATAGTTACCATTACTAGCACACTTTATAAGAACTGATAACTTTAAGTCAGGGGGCAAGGAGTAGTGAGGGAATCACTAAGTGAGACTGGGGCCATAACAGGAGGGATACACAGACAATGACAAGTCACTACGGCCTACTCTTGTATCGAATTCCAACTGTCAAGTGATCTTTTACGTGCACGCCAATGTGTACATGAGACCTTGTTTTTCATCCCATCCAAACAACTAGACAGCTGTCCTTGTCAGGCCCAACGTACTGCCCACACGCTATGATATTTGTATTAAAATATTGAAGAGCAAATGTAATAAAGAACTTTCTCTTCGTGTATAATTAAGAGTAAATGAAATAATATGGAGTTTGATGTTTTTCAACCGTGCTAATGAGCCAATTAACTGGGAATACCAGTAATAAAGTTCCATGGAACAGCTAATTAAAAAGCTCTTACGAATTTGTTCATATCATTCTGCCCAACCCATAAGCACATTATCCTGAATTACATTTCGATTTTTGTTTTGTTCCGATTTAAAGATTTAACTGCTACTTCTCTCTGCAATTCATTAAAGATGGGCTGAAGTACTGGAGCCATGGTGGCTAAGAAAGTAGGATGCTGGCTCTCTAGTCTTGAGGTCACAGATTTGCTCATGGTGTTGGGCGTTGGCCGAGAAAGTTCATCGGGATTTTCCAGTGTTGTTATCTCTTGTCAGTGGTGCAGAACAGTGGACCTGATAAGGACAGTCATCTAATCATTCGGAAGGCACGAAAACGGAGGTTCCATGTACATTGGCATGCACGTAAAAGATTCCTTGCTCCATGACAGGTGGAATTTGATATAAATGTAGGCCACAGTGCTGCTGTCCGAGCACAATTACCCTCATTGCAAACTGTATTGTGTATGCTGCGTGTCTTCATTACCCTAGTCGGAGCAGAACAGTAGGACGTTAAAAGCATTATTGGCTAACACAAAGCATCTCTTCATTAGTAAGATGAGGGACACATCACAAAGTGACCGAGCCATAATTTGACCAATAGGGTGAAACCTGGTCACCAGATGCTACGGAGGATAGTTTGTAATATAAATGGGCAGATGATACACTAAGTCCCACTGTGTTATTTGCATTTATCACCAAATAATGTCCCAGCTTGGATTCAATCAAGTTTAAAACAGACACATCAAGGCTAGATCTATTTGTTAAGGCCGACTCAATTTTCATCAAGGTCGCTGAGATGTAAATAAGGTTAGAGTATGTGATTGTTGGCAGAGTTAGGGTTGAGATTAGCACTAGACCTGTTTACATCTAGTGATCTTTGCCCAAACTTGAAGTTAGCCTTTTGAAATTGATCTGCAAAGATTCATGAAATTTCAATTCAACCTAACTTTGTAAATACTGAACAGGATTGAATAATTTTTGGTTGGACCCTTGGACCGATATTCAAACAAAACTTCATGTAGTTTGCAAGGGATCCCCATTGCGTTACATTGACATATTGCACTGAAAATACATGTTAAAAAATCTATCAACCCACATATTTTAGCCTAGAAAATACTGCTGAACACAGCATGTAAAAAGTTATGATGGTGAATCATATTGTAATCTAATGACCATTTAAATAAACATCAGTGAGAATAATATAACACAGAGTTCAACAGGTTAAGATCAATTGAATATACACAACATGTGTTGCTTATTCCACATATACTAAAGAAAACAATAATTGTTTATAGCAAGATCTAGAGGTATTTAAATATGGAAATTTTAGTTGTTCATTTACGAGGCAATGAAAGGTCAATTGACAATTTTTATCATTGATATAATTGGGGAAATAAGTGCTGAAAGATGTCATCGTAACCTTGTGGATTTAATTTTTTTTAGATAAGATAATATATGGACTTTGATGTCAATGGAAACAAAAAAATTAATAATCTCCACTGAAACAAAAGGTAAAAGATGGTGGCATGAACTCAGTAGAAATTAAGTACCGATAGTTTTACATAGTCTAAGCCTCACATTCAGATTTCCTTAATAAATATATTTTTTTAAAAAAAAATAGAAACAAACTACAAATGGCTTTTAGAACAGGAGTCTTATTCCATTTTGAAACCAACCAGCCAGAACTGGGTCAAAAGAGGTCACAGTATACAATGTAGGTGTACTTAAACATTCATTATGCAAGATGTAAATCTGCCTATTGCATTTCTTTCTTTAGGCCTGAAATGTTATAGAACTTAATAAACACAAAAACCATATTATGGAACACAATTACTTTTTTTCTAATTAAAGCGACATTTCAATGAGGGTTCTCTCAACGTTTTCAAGCGCATGATACAGACACTTATTAACATAAAAAGACCATAATCAACTCTTGATGCCATCTTATCTGTCCAATTTTCACATAGATATAATAAACTGCTACAGTAGCATAACATTTCTTCATATCTAACACAAATTAAATAATATTTAGACCAATAAGTAGATTTAGCTCTTGCATAGTGTACGTTTAATTAACTTATTCAGAACATAATCAACACTCGAAGCCATATTTTTGAGACTTTGCTTTTCATCTTATCAAATTTAGCCATAAAATTTAATCGCTAATATCTTAGCTCAAAGTGGAGCAATTTGACTGAAATTTTCAGCACATTCTACTTACATTTTTCTTTTTTTAACAACAATAGCAATAACTGTTAGCTCTTTATCAAATCTCCCATAATGTTCCTTTAATCGGGTGATGTTTCTGTATTAACTGTATATATATATATATATACATATTGCATTTCAAGATTAAATTTTTTGAAATCTTTAAATTTTTAGCATGTAAATTGACTGACAGTCAGTTAATTTCGCTGCTTGTCGGTCAAGACCAGATAATATGAATGAAAAGAGCACCCTGGCATACAAAATGAAATGAAATAAGGTTTAACATCCTACTGTTCTACTCTGATTGGGCTGATGAAGACTGGCATACACCATACAGTGTGCTATGAGGGACATTTTGCACATGCAGCAGCACTATGGTCTATTCTTATATCTAATTCCTATTTCCAAGGGATATTTTACATGTACACCAATGTATGCATGGGACTCATGGGACCTCCGAACGAATAAGCAGATGTCCTTGTCAAACTGACATACGTGTGGAAGTATTATATGTACAGGTACACTGAAATAAGAGATGACAGACCTCTACACTTTTTTCTATAGTATTTTTCTTTTGTTTGTAATAGACCAGATGTTTGTACTGTGAACCTATAGGTATCATATATACCATTGATGATCAGGTAACAAAACCTTGCATACAGATGATACAATCTACTATTTAACTCAAACTAAAGTTGTTTTTATTTTTTTTTTAGCATAACTTTACATACAGATAGATACAATCTTATTTAACTAAAAATAATTTTTGTGTGTGCGTTTTTTTTTAGCATAACTTTACATATATTATGTACAAATGTTAAACATACATTATGCAAGAGCTAAATCTGCCTATGTTAATGTTATCTTGATTATTAATTAACTTATCCAGACCATAATTAACTCTTGATGTCAACGCTAGCCTGAGATATTTACTAGATTAGGATCCCATTTGCTGCTCAACTTTCATTCATGATTTAATCATGAAATGGATAATCGAGACTATGTTTTTTATCATAACAAAGTATTGACTTTAGTAATGATGATCAAGGCTAGACCAAAAATTCAATCGCTAAAATCTCTGTTCAGTGGATCAATTTTACTGAAATTTTTAGCAAATTTCCTTTACATTATCTAGTTTTTAACTATTATAGTGAGAACTGCCAGCTCTTTATCTAATCTTCCATAATATATCTTTTACTATCAAACACACATATATTCAACAAATTTTTTTTTACTTGTCAATTGGTTAAAAAGGCAACTTTTATCATTTTTTTTTTTAGAACATTGAATTTTGTCTATTGGTTTAGATTGTTTGTACTTGGCTTTCTTTTATTATTGTCCAAAATATATCTTTTACTATCAAACACACATATATTCAACAAATTTTTTTTACTTGTCAATTGGTTAAAAAGGCAACTTTTATCATTTTTTTTTTTAGAACATTGAATTTTGTCTATTGGTTTAGATTGTTTGTACTTGGCTTTATTTTATTATTGTCCAAAATATATCTTTTACTATCAAACAAATTTCTTTTTACTTTTCAATTGGTTAAAAAGGCAACTTTTATCATTTTTTTTTTAGAACATTGAATTTTTTCTATTGGTTTAGATTGTTCGTACTTGGCTTTATTTCATTATTATCCAAACAAATTGCAAAAGAAAGCAATGTAGTTTGGTTCAGTGATACATATATATGTCAGACAATATCACAAAGGCAAAATGACATTATTAACAAAATACAACATGGCAGTCTGATAATTCATATATTAATTTACAGCTACAAAAACAAAAAAATGATTTCATTTTACAATTTATTGTTATTTCAGGAAGAAAGGCATGTAACAAATTTCCATTTTACATGGTAGACCTTAAATTATCATATAAATTAACAGTTGGTATAATGGTCGAGTATTTTACAGCGACAAGTTTTTGGTTAATCAAAAATTCCAATAAACAAATTATATTTAATTCAAGTGCGACAGGTGGTAAACAATATCTAAATGTTGTTTAAATGTTATTTTTATAATTTTATTACACAGATAGATTATTATATAGAAGTTCAACCTGGATATAAAATAGCAACAAGGAGTAACTCACTGCTCAGGAAAATCTTAGATGGAACAAACATCTACATTTTATCGCAAATTTAAATCAACATTTTAGTTTTAGGAAAACATGTACAGGGCACAGGTGGTAGGGCATGTAGTTACTATCGGTCGATGGACTAGAACTAGGGGCTTTTAGGGGTTCCCACTCTATGGGGTGTGAGGTGCTCTGAAATTTATGGCTGTAAATCCTGGTTTTTCTGACTTATGCACATGTTTAACTTGAGGCAATCTTAGCAATTCATCAATAAAGATAGGTTGCCAGACAACCAAACATACGCATATAGTAGCTAAGTTGTCCGGGCAATCAACAATGGTTGTCACATATTTTTTCTTTTGTTAGTAATGAAAACATTTACACCACACAAAAGCCTATTAAAAGTAACAACCCATTAAAGATGGACTGTTGGAAGTTTGGATTAGAAATAAACATCAACTGTGTCCGCATCCACTACTATAATTGCCAATCGTTTAAATGACAGATGATAACTCCACCTACATATTTTTGATTACCAAGTAACATTCTCAACGGCTATGGTAACCGCGCTTGGCAGGCCTTTCATCAGCAATCTCCGGTAGTGACGATCGGTAAATGTTACCGTGGCCAGCCATTTATTAATTTAATTTTAATTGGATGACTTTAAATCCAAGCTGTATCCAAACCATCCGAGCGTCTACAGAGTTGATTTTGACCTTGCCATGTAAATAAAGGTCTGAAGGCTAAAAAAAGACTGGCAGATTTAGGCCTTGCATAATGTGTGTTTAATATCACTCAATCGTATCTGGCATGTAAACTTTGAAATACATTCCATTGATTTTCCTATTATCTTTAATTTCTTATAATAGTCTTTCAATGACTGGTAGTGTGAACAATAATAATGACTGAGTGATAATTCATCTGTGTGAACAATAAGGCCAAGATGGTATCCATCCATCAGCCATTTTTTGTGGTAATCTAACTGGTTATCTAAAGAAATGAAATGAAATGGGGTTTAACGTCCTACTCTTTTACACCTAACCTGGGCTAATAGAAGACGGGCATACGCCATACAGAGTGCTACGTCCTACTCTTATATCGAATTCCAACTGCCAAGGGATCTTTTACGTGCACTCCAATGTGTACACGGGACCTTGGTTTTTCGTACCATCCAAACGACTAGGCAGCTGCATCAGGTTGTCTAAAGAACACTGTTGTTCAAGTTCAAGACTGTTCAATTCAAGTAATAAGTTTCTTTTTTAAGAAAATATTAGATAACAGACATTTACTTTTCAGCCTGAAGTTTTTAATTTTAAGTATGGAAAATGCTTAATTAACAAGATTTCTACTGAAAATTCAGGAATTTTACATAAAATCATAAGTTATTCACATTTTATTTTTGCTTATTAATTACATTTCTAAATAGAACTATTAACCTACTTTATCATAAATAAAATATAAGTGTCATGTTGTGAACTCAATCTTCCATTCACAAAAAAGAAAGATATAAAATTTTACATAAAATTATAAGGTATTCACTTCTTATTCTTACTTATTAATTACATTTCTAAATAGAACCAGTAACCTACTTTATGATAAATAAAATATAAATATCATGTTGTGAACCCAATCCCCCATTCATGAAAAGAAAGTAGAAAAGTAGGCTACTGAATAGATATTTTCCAGCTTTATATGGTCTAAATATAGTTCAGGAAAATAAAAACAGGGTCTTTTATAGTTATCTGTTCATCTGACTTGATATTTTTGCAAAGTCATATTTAGTCAGCCCTACAAAACAGAAGATAAAACGCTATATAAATCTGCAATGGTTGATCTAGTAGGGAGTGTCCTCTGCCCTCCATGTATAGATTTCTGACTGAAAATTCCATTATAATTCATTATTTTAGAACTTATTCAGGTCTTTGATCACTGAATCCAGTAGGTAGCACACCCAGCATTTCTGGGCTTATAGTTTTGGAAATTTTCAAGGACGGCTACCCAGAACCCCTGTTGTGCGCTTTACAGAGAAGGCCTACCACAATTGCATGTACTTTTGTCTGAATTATCTGCTTTCATATCATCATATCAATAATTAAATAATTTCTCAATTATCTAGCAGAACTTACCAAAAACCATCTCGTTATTATTAGTAAAAGATGAATTTGAAACACAAGATTGTTGGTCCGTCATCTTTCTCTTTTTCTGTCTGTTAAAATTATTATCACCATCACTGTCATCACAACTTAATGAATCACACGCTATATTCATCCTAATCACTGAAATTACACAGCAGGGATTTATTACACAGCACATATTTATTGATGTTGGATTATAGATTATGTAGTTTACAGATCAAGTTGCACAAAGAGGGGATGGGGTGATAGGGTGGTTGTGTGTGGGTGGGCAAGTATGTAAGATTCTGGCTCGCTAGCCTGGAGGTCGGGTGTTCGATCCCTGCATTGGCTAGGATAGTTCATTGATATTTTCCAAAGTGGTTTCCACTTGTCAGTGGTCAGGGCAGAGGAACTGACAAGGATAGCTGTCTAGTCATTCAGATGGGACAGAAAACCGAGGTCCCGTGTATGCATTGGCATAGTGCTGATGCCCGGTAAAAATTTCCCTCATAGCACACTGTATGGCGTATGCTCTTCTTCATTAACCCTGTTGGACTTTAACCCCACTTCATTTTGCACAAAGTGGGACAAATATCATCATTAAAATGGAAACAATCAAACTGCCAGTTTTTCTTTATCTGTAGTCCAGGCTATTCATTAGACAAATGATGTTTGAATAATTAAAGACAGAAATGAGGTTTAATGTCCACTTAACAATAGGTGATTTTGGAACTAACATACAGTTTTAATAATTCGCTTGCACGCAGATCCCTGGATAAAACCCACACTGTTAGGCATGCGATATTACCTTACAATATTTGGATTAAAATTGTGTTAAGTGAAGCTCACATATCAATCAGTTAACCTATCCCCACCACAAGGACAGCTTTCTAGTTGTTCGGATGGGACAAAAAACTGAGGTCCTGCAAACAGATTCTTACCCCCCACTCGACTATCAAATGAAATGGTTTTAAATCGGCAGCTGTACACAGGAAGTCGTTTTTTCGTACCATACAATCAAAAAGATGTTGTTCCTTCTCCATCCTGCATTACTAACAAAGACGGGAGTTGGGTGGCCGGCGAATGGTTAACGTGTGCACATTGAATCAAGTGGTTTGGTTTCTATTCCCTGTTTGTTTGTGACAAATGAAATGAAATGAAATAATGGGGTTTAACGTCCTACTCTTTTGCACCTAACCTGGGCTAATGGAAGACCGGCATACGCCATACAGTGTGCTATGAGGGAAATTTTGCCCAAGGGATCTTTTACGTGCACTCCAATTTGTACACAGGACCTCGGTTTTCCGTCCCATCCAAACGACTAGGCAGCTGTCCTTGTCAGGCCCTCCTTCTGCATCACTGACAAGGGGAAATCATGTCGGAAAATCGAGATGAAATTTCTCGGCCAATGCAGGGATCGAACACCCGACCTCCAGGCTAGCGAACCATTGCCTTATCCACTTAGCCACCGTGACCCCCTGTTTGTGACAAGGGTTAGTGTTGCATGTCCAAATCGTGAATTTATCCCTGCATCTCTGGTTTTCTTTCACTACTAAAGACTCTTACATGTATGCGAATAATTGAAATAAAGCCATATTTTAATCCTGAAATACCTAGTTTGTGTTGTGTGGATGTTAAACCCCATTTCTCTTTCTCTCACTTACAACAAGGAGAAAAACACACTGGAAAATCTGGTTCCTCAATAATTAAAGATACATTATGGGGGATTAGATGATGAGCTGGAAAAACTAGATAACGTAATGTCATTAATAATTTCAGTCCTAAAAAAAGACATGCATTAGACAGATTTAGCTCTTGCATAATGTATGTTTTAACTGTCTAAACACTCAAAAAAAAACCCTAGCATGTCTTTCCAATCGCAAAATGAATTATTGCCTCTGTTTAGTGGACATCATTAATATAAAATCACTTTCCTTATCTCTTTCCTTTAATGACAAATTAGACTTTGATTAATTCTGTGAGATAGACAAATGTTTTGTTGGATTCAGATTAGTTCAGAATTTAGACACGCTCATTGATAATAGATAATAACTCCGCTGCACTGTTAATTACAAACAAGTACAGTAGGCTAACATAAATAATAAAAAAAACAATATGATAATGGAATCAATTAAGAGATAACATTTTCAATATTTATACAATACAGCCGTAATCTGATACAATTATTCTAAATTTGATAAAATGACATTTAAATACTTGTATTTTATATCATGTGTCTGTGAGTTAAACTATATTGGTCACAATCTCTGATTCCCCTTGTCATTAGTGCAGAACAGGGATGTGGCAAGGACAGCTGTCTAGTTGTTTGGATGGGACAAAAAACCAAGGCTCCTTGTATACATTGGCAGGCATGCAAAAAAAAACCCCTTAGCAATTGGAATTTTATGTAAGATAGGTCATCTCTAATTGATTCGATCCAAGAGAAAGTGAGTTTAACTGCACTAGGTCATAGTGGGACTAACATATGGTTCAATTTTGTTTCAATAATTCGCTTGCATGTAGGAGTCTTTACATGTAGCTGTGGTTTGACAGGTGACACGTACAAGCAAGGAATTAAAACCATACTTGACTTGATGAAAGACCTTTTAATCCAACGTGCATGTGTTATCCACTCATCCCACCCACCCACCCCCGCAAGCGAATTATTGAAATAAAATTAAACCATGTGTTAGTCCTGAAATGACCTAGTTTGTGTCGAGTGGACGTTAAACCCCATTTCTCTCTCTACATGTATATATGTAAAGTTGATGTTTTGTCAGGTGGATCTAAACCAAATTATTCTTATCTGTATCCAACCAATCTACCATTACTTCATTTTACAAGACAATAATTTGATCAATATTTCATAACATACCGTTCTTTATGCTAAATTGTCATTTTTATTTTACAATAGTCTTGGTGTCAAAATACCCCTTAAAATAGAATTTTCAAGCAAGTTTGGAAGTTGTAACTAACTCCACCATAATTTAATTCATATCACAATGATTTATATCAATATTTGATAATATACATGTACTGTTCTTTTTGTTAAACTGTGATTTTGAAATTAAAATCAGAATGTTTTTGTGTCAAAATTCCCCCTTTAAACAATTAGTTTTGATCTTTATATTAATTTCTTTCAAGTACCAAGGAAAATACATACATGGTATTTACATATTAACCCCTTTGCACATTTCCCTAGTCCTAAACTAACATCTGAAGAGGAAGATTTAGTGCTTGAATATGTGAATACTCACTATCCACAGTCGATGTTTCTCATAATACAGCACAGAGCTTAATCCGATTTATTTAATCCAGAATTACTTTCCAAAACAAGAAGTCAATCCCACTTTCAAAGAAGGAGTATCTTGACAGCATCATATAATCAAATGTATATTAACAATGTTCTGTGTATTCTAAACTCAGAAACAGGTTAACCGTGAAGAAGGCTGCAAAGCTAGTGTTTATTTACAGAATGACCAATATGTAATTTCAGTTATGTTTTGTAGAAAATTTTGATTTCAGTTTTTCTTTAATCGAATAAACCATGTTTTAACACCCCCCGCCCCCCTCAAAAATATTTTGTTTTCCAACCCTAAACATCAATATTATGAAATGGAAACAATTTCTTACCTTTTAATTGACATATGTATGAACAGGTTGTTTACTGTTAGAGGTCTATATGTACTATTTTATTTACTACATCTAGTACATAGCTTCTGTCTGCCTGTCAAACTCAGGTCAAATCACCTGTCAATAACAAAAGGGGCGTGTCCTAGTGGATTTGAAGCAATCTGTTTGGTTAATATCAGCTACACATAGCCACTAAAAAAAAAAAGTAAAAGTAGTAGTGCAACAACTTATTACAGACCAGAATTAAAAAGACAATAAGTTCAATTTCTTGCTTATCGACAAATACAAAGTAGTTCAGTGAAGCAATAATAAGTAAGTCCAATCCAGTACATAAACACAATACCTAATCCTTATAAGTAGACATTTAAGTTATCTACGGTCTTAGTCTACAGGTTATACTAGTCCTTCATGCTACGGATTAATGTGAAGGACTGTGATTACTAGCTGGAGATCCATGTAGGTAACCACAAAATAACAACTGAATCAGCCATAATTAAGTTATCTATAGGATATACTTATAGTTCTATCTATATATAGGTAGGTATAAAAGCAACTTAAATAAATCAGCCAAGCGGGAGTATTATTGCCACTAACCTATTTTACATTGACAAGATGGGGACCTATTGACAGATCTATCTCATCAGTCACAATTTACAACTAGGAAGACACAATAGCACTTCAAGTGATAAAATGGAGAGGTGGGGTGAGGGATAATATGCAAAACATTGCCTTCAAGCATCAATACTCTAGAATAAAAAGTTAAATACACAATCAAATAAAGAGTTTTAGACCATTCTCAATCAAAGGTAGGCCTATATATCTTGTGACCTTGTCCAGACTGTAATGAACTATACTTTAAATACATGAGATAGTATTCTTCGAAATACTGCCATTACTGTTCATTTTTCAGCAACAGTACCGGATCTAAGCGGGGCAAAGTGGGACAAATGTCCCCGGCCCTCCACATTTAGAGGCCCCCCACAATTCTGGGTCACCTAAAATAATTTCACTAAAATAAAAAAAATGAAAACATTATAAGAGAAAGAGTCTGTTTAAAATACTCAAATTGTCAACAAATTCTAAACGGTAATGAAATCCCTGCCTAAATTAATTGTTTCAGATGCACTGAAATTAATCCTAATTTAAAAAAAATCCTGGAGGAAAACACCCCAAGCACTCAAGGGGGCGGAGTTCATACTAGTAGAATCTGCAGTCAGTACGAACAATGTGAACAAACAATAATGGTATGATCCGGGCCCCCAACAAGGTTAATCCGGCACTGTTCGACATTTCGACTCAGATTCTGTAGTCTTTATCAAACAATGAGTCCTTGTGCCATCGTTTTTTGTAATTGTACTGTTGTTGGATAAAGACAAAGAATCATCATCAAAATGTCACTCAATAATAAACAGCAATGTTATTCTATAGAATACGGAAGCCCATAAGGGTCAATCAAATGAAAAAAAAAATTCTGACTATCTTGTAATTACAAGATAGGCTATCTTGTTATTACAAGATAGCTATCTTGTTATTACAAGATAGCCTAAGATAACCTATCTTGTAATTACAAGATAGACTATCTTGTTATTACAAGATAGCTATCTTGTAATTACAAGATACCGAGATGCCAATTTAAAGGTCACCATAGTCCGATTTCATGCTCCCATAAATACCATTGCCTTCATACACCCACCAACTGCATATTTATATCATGACTCATCAATTTTAATACGCTCTTTGAAGCCACAGAACGCTATTTCTATTTTTCAAACTTCTTTAAATTTTGATTTTTGAAAAGTAAGTAAGGAAAGGGATATTCTGAAAAACGGAACCTCCATCAATGAAATGAGCTGACTGACATAGCGTTTAAAAGCAGATTATTTATAGCTTGCGGTATCTCCTGATGTATACCATGTTTTGAGAGGGATTTGAAGCAAACGTTTGATAGATTAATTAGCTTGAATATATTTTTAGCCCAAATATATCATCAAATCACACAGTTTGTACGCGCGGGGGGTATCTTTAAGGAGAACATGAAATCAATGTATCATAAATGCTATTAATGAGGGAATGAAGTTAATGAGAGTATGAATAGTATTTAATGAGGGCACAACCTGGTGATGCCGATCCCGTGACATACAAAAGGGGGATTCGAAACCACGTCAGTTGACTCAATGACAGGCTTTTAAGATAAAACACGCACGTGCTAACAAATCGACCTGCCAACCCTCCAGCTCAACGAAGTATTATTGTATGTTACGGGATCGGCATCATCAGGTTGTCAGTCCTCCGGGTTCCTCCAACTGCTAAACAGAGAGGGGTATATGGTTTAACGTCCACTCGACACAAACTAGGTCATTTCGAATCCCCATTTGTACGTGACAAGGAGTAGGATCGCCTGTCCATCCGCGCCTGTCCACCGGTTTCCTCCAACTGCTAAAGAGAGTGAGGGGAGGTGTAACGTCCACTCGACACAAACTAGGTCATTTCGCGACTAACATATAGTTTAATTTCAATAATCGCTTGCACGTATGGATCTTTAGCAGTGGGAGGAAAGCAGTGGACCCAGAGAAACCCCACGATGTTGGACAGGCGATACTACTCCTTGTCGCGTACAACGGGGGATTCGAAATCACGCCAGTTGACTCAATGACAGGCTTTACGATACAGTGCGCATGTGCTAACAAATCGACCTGCCAACCCTCCAGCTCAACGAAGTATTATTGTATGTTACGGGATCGGCATCATCTGGTTGTCAGTCCTCCGGTTTCCTCCAACTGCTAAACAGAGAGGGGGATGTGGTTTAACGTCCACTCGACACAAACTAGGTCATTTCGGGACTAACATATGGTTTAATTTTATTTCAATAATGCACTTGCGCGTAGGCGTCTTTAGCAGCGGGAGGAAAGAGGAGGACCCGGAGAAAACCCACGATGTTGGACAGGCGACCCTACTCCTTGTCACGTACAACAGGGGTTTCGAAACCACGCCAGTTGACTCAATTACAGGCTTTGTGATACTGCGTGCACGTGCTAACCATTCGCCATCCAACCCCCACCCCACTACTAAAGACCCCTACGCGCAAACGAATTATTGGAATTAAATTAAACCATATGTTAGTCCCGAAATGACCTAGTTTGTGTCGAGTAGACGTTAAACCCCATTCCCCCTCTCCCTCCCTCCCTCTCTCTCTCTCTCTCTCTCACACACACACTTTGGCTTATAACTATCCGATAAATCAGTGTGGGACGACCTTGAAATACAAGAAAACTAATTTGGCTATCTTGTAATTACAAGATAGCCTATCTTGTAATTACAAGATACCGAGATGCCAATTTAAAGGTCAGATAGCCTATCTTGTAACTACAAGATAGCCTATCTTGTAACTACAAGATAGCTATCTTGTAATTACAAGATAGCTATCTTGTAATTACAAGATAGTCAGAAGGCTTTGGCTATCTTGTAATTACAAGATAGGCTATCTTGTAATTACAAGATAGGCTATCTTGTAACTACAAGATAGCTATCTTGTAACTACAAGATAGCTATCTTGTAATTACAAGATAGTCAGAATATTTTTTTTTCATTTGATTGACCCTTATGGGCTTCCGTAATAGAATCGTGTCCCGTGTATTTCCAATTCAATTATTAAATACCATTAATGTGATCTATACTGTAATAGATGAACTACATTTTAACAGAGAGAGAGAGAGAGAAATTAGGTTTAACAATCACTCCACATAAACTAGGTCATTTTGGGACTAGAGAGAGAGATAGAGAAATGGGGTTTAATGTCCACTGGACCCAAACTAGGTCATTTTGGGACTAACATATGGTTTTTAATTTTATTTCAATAATTCGCTTGTGCGTAGGGGTCTTTAGCAGTGGAAGGAAACCGGAGTACCCGGAGAAAACCCATGAGGTTGGACAGGCGACCCTACTCCTTGCCACATACAACCCGGGATTCGAAACCACGCCAGTTGACTCAATGGCAGACCATATTTAACTGGTACAGGTGTCACAGGTACTAAGTTTGGGTCGGTACTTTACTTGGTGATGTCTAATATTAGCTGTGGCCACCCCAAGATGTTCTTTAACAAAGAATTAGTGCAAACACCTCAAAACTTACATGTAACCTGGTTATTCAAATAGTTCCTGTTTTTTTTTATAATTTATTTCAGTGTTTAACATCCACTTGACACACACTAGGTCATTTTTAGACTAACATATGGTCTATGGTCCTCAGTGGGAGGAAACCTGAGAATCCACAGAAAACCCACGAGGTTGGATAGACGACCCTACTCTTTGTCACGTACAACCGGAGATTCGAAACCACGCCAGCTGACTCAATAACAGGCTTTATGATACAGCGCCCACGAGTGAGCAAGGCATCAGCATAACTAACCACAAGTTCCAAGTCCCGTTTCGCTGGAATTTGCCTGGTGTTGGTTTGCCTTGTTGGGGAAATAAATGACAGATGGCTTGGCAAGAAACAGTGTTTCGTCAAGGTCCTGTGTACACAGTGTGGTCTACACGCAAAATTACCCTCATAGAACACTGCATGAGGTATATCCATCTTTATTGGTCCAGATGGTGCAGAAATGTAGCATGTTAAACCCCATTTCATTTCATTGCATTTCACACATTGCATTGTCAATAGCATCAAAATAAAAAGTCAAAACTTGTTGATATCGGTGGAAAATGTGGATAGCTCTTTTAAATGAGATTTAACTTTCTAATGATGTATAATAATAATAGCTAATTAAAAGGTAGGCATATATGCCAGATGTTAGAGTTGGAATCCATACGAAAATTGCAGTCAAACTGCTCCACTCTGATTAGAGATATTAGCGATTGAATTTTACAAGGCCTAGTCTCGATCATCATTACTAATGGTGGTACGATAAAAACATAAACCTCTTTTATCCACTTTTGGATTTAATTATCAAATCCAACACATAAGATGGCATTGAAAGTTGATTAAAGTTATTTCATTAATAAATGCATAATTAATAGTTTTTAAACTATTTCATGCCAAAAGAAAGACGTGCAATAGGCAGACTTAGCTCTTGCATGTTAGTATGTTTAATCAACACTGTTTTTTTGTTGACTTTCTCGACATTAATTCAATCATAATCACAATAAGTAGTAACTATGTACATGTATTGGTATTACACATGAGCACTGCTATGAATCACAGTGACAAGCTGTAGTGTGAATCGCAGTATTCTTGTGCACATTTACATTCAATTCCTAAATTTGGAACATTGGCGTGAGTATCACTTCGATACAATTTAATCTTATCTTATCAATGGCTGACTAATTCAAACCAATTTGTTTGTGTTTTTGTATCGAACAATTCTACATGAAAATAGTGTTGGATTATTATAAATTTTATGTGGCAAGAAATGATTCCTTTTGCCACTCAAAGAAAAATGACAGTGAAAATTAAATGTTGTAAGGATTCCAAAATAACCTTAGAACCCAGGTGGTAGAAAAGACTTATTTTTATAACTTGTTGTTAGGATCGGCCATTAATGATGAGAGCTAGCCCCTTTCTAGATAACAAACCTCATCTCTCACCCCTCTGTGTTTCGAGATAAGAGCCGAACGTGAATCACACTCACTAAACATAAAGAAGATTGACAATATTCAGGCGCGGATGCAGAGGGGGGCGCACTCCCCCTCTTTTTTTTTTGAGGTAGCGAACAAGTTTTAGCTCCAAATTCTTGCGGGGAAGGAGAACAAAAATAGTTTAGGATGGACTTAGAAATTGTAATTTACAGTACTAGTATGAAATTAGTCCTTGTGGGCATTTATTCCACTCAAAAATGACGGGCCTGGCTTTGAACTCCCAAGTGGGTGCATCCCTATCTGATAATCCTGGATCCGCCCCTGATATTTTTCAACAAAACAATGATTAATTATTGTTATTTATAACATACCACATCGAAGTACAGTTAAACAGAAAATCCCACCTGACACAGGAACAAATCACCTCTTTTTTGAAATTAAAGCGATAGTAGATTGCTTTTTCCGACATTTTTAATTTACATTGTTAAATCATAAAAGGCGGGGCCTCATGTGCAATAGCCAATCAGAGTACTAACCTGATCAGAATTGCGCAGGAGTAATATGCAGTAATTTTGAATGTCTGAATTAAATTTGTAAAAAACAATGCTTGGATTTACTTTATTGTCAATATTTGCTGATAAATGTTGTTTCAGTAGATTGGGCTGCATATGTGTAATATGTCGTTCCGTCGCCCACAATTTCTTGTGAACGCTCTACAGGCTAAAGTTAATATCCGATTGACTTTAGATTTATACACAGTGTTTAAGGTCATGAGACGAAGAATCCTATTGATTTTCAGCAATATCCGATAATTATTGCCAGAGTTATGACTATGACCCTTGATCACTTTGAAAAATCTTGTGAGCACTCTAGAAGCTAAAGTTAATATCCGATTGACTTTAAATTTATACACAGTGTTTAAGGCCATGATATGAAGAGGACTATTGATTTTCACCGATTTCCGATTATTAATACCAGAGTTATGGCCCTTGATCACATTGAACTTCTGGAGGCTCTAGGGGCTAAAGTTAAGGTGATGGATCCATGTCATTTTCAAGGATTTCCAATAATTACAGCCAGAGTTATGGCCCTTGATCACTTTGAAATATCTTGTGGACAAAGGCCTTGAGACAAACCATCAAAACTATTCTAATCATTTCTGATAATTATTTACTCGTAATAAGATTATCATGTGTTGTAAATGTTCTCCTTACTGAAAATCAAATAGGATTCTTTGTCTCATGACCCTAAACACTGTGTACAAATTTAAAGTCAATCGGATATTAACTTTAGCCTTTAGAGCATTCACAGGGTTTTTCAAAGTGATCAAGGGTCATAACTCTGGCAGTAATTATCGGATATCGCTGAAAATAAATAGGCTATTTTGTATCATGATCGTAAATAGTGTGTATAAATTTAAAGTCAATCGAATATCAACTTTAGATTTTTCAAAGTGATCAAGGGTCATAACTCTGGCAGTAATTATCGGATATTGCTGAAAATCAATAGGGTTCTTTAATTTGTATCATGACTTTAAACACTGTGTATAAATTTAAATTCAATCGGATATTAACTTTAGCCTCTAGAACGTTCACAAGATTTTTCAAAGTGATCAAGGGTCATAACTCGGGCAGTAATTATCAGATATCACCGAAAATCAATAGGCTTCTTCGTCTCATGACCTTAAACACTGTGTATAAATTTAAAGTCAATCGGATATTAACTATAGCCTCTAGAGCGTTCACAAGATATTTCAAAGTGATCAAGGGTCATAACTCGGGCAGGAATTATCGGATATTGCTGAGAATCAACAGGCTTCTTCGTCTCATGACCTTAAACACTGTGTATAAATTTAAAGTCAATCGGATATTAACTATAGCCTCTAGAGCGTTCACAAGATATTTCAAAGTGATCAAGGGTCACAACTCTGGCAGTAATTATCAGATATCACCGAAAATCAATAGGCTTCTTCGTCTCACGACCTTAAACACCGTGTATAAATTTAAAGTCAATCGGATATTAACTTTAGCCTCTAGAGCGTTCACAAGATTTTTCAAAGTGATCAAGGGTCATAACTCTGGCAGTAATTATCAGATATCACCGAAAATCAACAGGCTTCTTCGTATCATGACCTTAAACACTGTGTATAAATCTAAAGTCAATCGGATATTAACTTTAGTCTCTAGAGTGTTCACAAGATTTTTCAAAGTGATCAAGGGTCATAACTCGGGCAGGAATTATCGGATATTGCTGAAAATCAACAGGCTTCTTCGTCTCATGCCCTTAAACACTGTGTATAAATTTAAAGTCAATCGGATATTAACTTTAGCCTCTAAAGCGTTCACAAGATTTTTCAAAGTGATCAAGGGTCACAACTCTGGCAGTAATTATCAGATATCACCGAAAATCAATAGGCTTCTTCGTCTCACGACCTTAAACACCGTGTATAAATTTAAAGTCAATCGGATATTAACTTTAGCCTCTAGAGCGTTCACAAGATTTTTCAAAGTGATCAAGGGTCATAACTCTGGCAGTAATTATCAGATATCACCGAAAATCAATAGGCTTCTTCGTCTCGTGACCTTAAACACTGTATAAATTTAAAGTCAATCGGATATTAACTATAGCCTCTAGAGCGTTCACAAGATTTTTCAAGGGTCATAACTCTGGTAGTCATTATCGGATACAAGGGCGTACATAACGATTTCGTTTGGGGGGGTGTTTAGCCAAAATGCGACCGACTGATGCACATACCCCCGCCCCATACACCAGTGGTACTACAAACTGGGCAGTTCACTATAATCGTGAATTTGATAGTGTCGAAACAGTATAAGACAACTGAGGAGAAGACGAATGATTTTAAAATGGAATTGAGCGCCGTGGGCGCGAAAAAATTTCAGATATTTAACTGAGTAGAAGAATGATGATTTAATGGAATCGCGCCGAAGTCGCGGAAAAAAATTTCAGATATGTAACAGAGCTTTTAAATTTGGGGGACTGGGGTTGATAAGAAAAGTGACAGAATCTTGAGGCTTATCTGCATTTTGGCTTGTTTTATGATTGTATGTTTATCTCATTAATTCATTTAGTCGGAGACCGACTGCAATGAGTACTTTTTTTTGTGACCGACTATTTTTTGACGTGGTAGAAAACATTTCATAGAACAACAGACTCACAACAGAATAAGAGTGACAAGCAGACATGGTTATTCTATACTAGAGTTTTGAATGACGTATTCAATTTAGGCACACGGATTCACGCAAATACATAGCATTTGGGATCTATTCTGGCATTGTTTTTGAGACCGACTATTTTTCTCCCTTGGTGAAATTTTGTTGTTAGACCAACATACTTACAACAGAATAAGAGTGATGTATGCAATTTAGGCTCACGGATTCACGCAAATATATAGTATTTGGGATCTATTCTTGCATTGTGTTTCAGACCGACTGCAGTGACTGCACTTATTTTGAGACCGACTATTTTTCTCCCTGGGTTACATTTTGTTGTAAGAATAACATTATACTCACGACCGAATGGGAGTGAAACACAACATCATTTCAAAAATGATAAGTTAACAAGGTTATGTTATACTAAGACTGCTCCTATTTTGCGACCAACTGCACTGATTTTTCAGTCGACTAATTTTATACTAACAAGTTTTGCGTGAGTAGCCTGACGTATACAGTGAGTACTTATTTTGATACCAACTACCTCTACGTTGTGACCGACTGCACTGATTCTGCGATCGACTATTTTTTTGCGTGAGTAGCGTGACGTATACAGTGAGTACTTATTTTGATACCGACTACCCTTACTTTGCAACCGACTGCTCCTACTTTGCGACCGACTGCACTGATTTTGCGACAGACTATTTTTATACTAAAGTTTTGCGTGAGTAGCGTGACGTATACTTATTTTGATACCGACTACCTCTACTTTGCGACCGAATGCACTGATTTTGCGACCGACTATTTTTTTGGCCCCCCCACACACCCCCCACATTTACGCCCCTGATCGGATATCTCTGAAAATCAATAGGCTTCTTCGTCTCACGACCTAAAACACCGTGTATAAATTTCAAGTCAATCGGATATTAACTTTAGCCTCTAGAGCGTTCACAAGAAATTGTGGACGATGGAAGGACGGACGGACGGGACCGACAGACGCGGGCGACGGCAATATACCTCCACATTTCCATGTGGGCGTATAAAAAGTACTTCAGAATCGTAGATAGATGTGGGCTATATTTCAGCCGTTGGCTGTCAGATTTCACGCTATTTAGTCACGTGACCTAAAACCCCTATAGTGAGTAATCAAATCCTTATACGGCGTTTAGTAATTATAACTGAACATATGATAAATAACACGAATTTATAAGGAAAACAATCACCGAGTTTATTTCACACTACGTTTCAACAAGATCCTCTTGTCGTTCTCAAGTGAGTAAATGAGTAAAGATAGGTTGCCAGGCAACGAAACATACGCCCACAGCAGCTAAATCGTCCGGGCAGTCAACAAGGGTTGTCGCATATTTTTACTTTTTTCGGTAATGAAACATTTGTAATACACTAAAAACTGATTAAGAGTAACAACTCATTATGTAATTATCAGAAAATCATTAGAATTTGATTGCTTTTTATAAAGTTTTACCCCACGCTAACAATTAGTATATACATGAAACATTTAATATCATGGATTTAGCTGTTCAGTTATCTAAATTCATTGAAAATCAAAATACTTGTTCGTTTCAACACCTTAAACTCTATGTATCAATCTGAAGTCAATCGGATGGTAACTTTGGCCTCTATAGCGACACAAGAATTTTTGAAGTTATCAAGGGAGATAACTCTGGCAGTAATTATTTGAAATCGCTGAAAATCAATAGCCTTCTTTGTCTCATGACCTTAAACACTGTGTATAAATCTAAAGTCAATCGGATATTAACTTTGGCCTCTAGAGCGTCCACAAGATTTTTTGAAGTGATCAAGGGCCATAACTCTGGCACTAATTATTGGAAATCGCTGAAAATCAATAGGCTTCTTCGTTCTATGACCTTAAACACTGTGTATAAATTTAAAGTCAATCGGATATTAACTTTGACCTTTAGAGCGTCCACATGATTTTTTAAAGAGATCAAGGGCCATAACTCTGGCACTAATTATCGGAAATCGCCGAAAATCAATAGGCTTCTTCGTCTCATGACCTTAAACACTGTGTATAAATCTAAAGTCAATCGGATATTAACTTTGGCCTCTAGAGCGTCCACAAGATTTTTTGAGGTGATCAAGGGCCATAACTCTGGCACTAATTATCGGAAATCGCTGAAAATCAATAGGCGTCTTCGTCTTATGACCTTAAACACTGTGTATAAATTTAAAGTCAATCGGATATTAACTTTGACCTTTAGAGCATCCACAAGATTTTTTGAAGTGATCAAGGGCCATAACTCCGGCACTAATTATCGGAAATCGCCGAAAATCAATAGGCGTCATTGTCTTATGACCTTAAACGCTGTGTATAAATTTAAAGTCAATCGGATATTAACTTTGGCCTCTAGAGCATCCACAAGATTTTTTGAAGTGATCAAGGGCCATAACTCTGGTAGTTATTATCGGAAATCGCTGAAAAACAATAGGCTTCTTCGTCTCATGACCTTAAACACTGTGTATAAATTTAAAGTCAATCGGATATTAACTTTAGCCTGTAGAGCGTCCACAAGCAATTGTGGACGGACGGACGGGGGCGACGACAATATACAACCACATTTCAATGTGGGCGTATAATAAAACAAACAAGCTATATTGTGAAGTTGTAAATTTCAAGGCAATCAACTTAGATCCGTTGATCAATGTACCTCCTGTTCACCAGAACAACAGCTAATCACAATAACAAGTAGGGTCTATGTTTATTAATGACAAAATTCCAACCAAATATGTAATACTTTTTCCTAAATTGATCACTCATGATCAGGAGTCATCTCACAATACAGGAAGTAGATATTATAGCCTCGTTGTTAATGCTAACAACATTTTCGGGCAATCTAGCCTATTGATAGAATTTGTCATCGTCACATCCACTGCAAGGGAGATAAATACCCTTCAAAATTTAAGGTTCAACCTAACACAAAATAATCTTACATTTGTAGCACCCCCATTGTTTATCAGCGAATCCTATTTTAAGCATATATCTATCATTAACACCGCCCAATCTCTGCTTAACTAGCTATAGAACTGCAATATGTTTATTTGTGCAGAAAGAAAGATAGGTTGCCAGGCAACGAAACATACGCCCACAGCAGCTAAATCGTCCGGGCAGTCAACAAGGTTTGTCGCATATTTTTACTTTTTTCGGTAATGAAACATTTGTAATACACTAAAAACTGACTAAGAGTAACAACTCATTATGTAATTATCAGAAAATCATTAGAATTTGATTGCTTTTTATAAAGTTTTACCCCACGCTAACAATTAGTATATACATGAAACATTTAATATCATGGATTTAGCTGTTCAGTTATCTAAATTCATTGAAAATCAAAATACTTGTTAGTTTCAACACCTTAAACTCTATGTATCAATCTGAAGTCAATCGGATGGTAACTTTGGCCTCTATAGCGTCACAAGAATTTTTGAAGTTATCAAGGGAGATAACTCTGGCAGTAATTATTTGAAATCGCTTAAAATCAATAGGCTTCTTCGTCTCATGACCTTAAACACTGTGTATAAATCTAAAGTCAATCGGATATTAACTTTGGCCTCCAGAGTGTCCACAAGATTTTTTGAGGTGATCAAGGGCCATAATTGGCACTAATTATCGGAAATCGCTGAAAATCAATAGGCGTCTTTGTCTTATGACCTTAAACACTGTGTATAAATTTGAAGTCAATCGGATATTAACTTTGGCCTCTAGAGCTTCCACAAGATTTTTTGAAGTGATCAAGGGCCATAACTCTGCCACTAATTATCGGAAATCGCTGAAAATCAATAGGCTTCTTCGTCTTATGACCTTAAACACTGTGTATAAATTTAAAGTCAATCGGATATTAACTTTGACCTTTAGAGCGTCCACATGATTTTTTAAAGAGATCAAGGGCCATAACTCTGGCACTAATTATCGGAAATCGCCGAAAATCAATAGGCTTCTTCGTCTCATGACCTTAAACACTGTGTATAAATCTAAAGTCAATCGGATATTAACTTTGGCCTCTAGAGCGTCCACAAGATTTTTTGAGATCAAGCGCCATAACTCTGGCACTAATTATCGGAAATCGCTGAAAATCAATAGGCGTCTTCGTCTTATGACCTTAAACACTGTGTATAAATCTAAAGTCAATCGGATATTAACTTTGGCCTCTAGAGCGTCCATAAGATCTTTTGAGGAGATCAAGGGCCATAACTCTGGCACTAATTATCGGAAATCGCTGAAAATCAATAGGCGTCTTCGTCTTATGACCTTAAACACTGTGTATAAATTTAAAGTCAATCGGATATTAACTTTGGCCTCTAGAGCGTCCACAAGATTTTTTGAAGTGATCAAGGGCCATAACTCTGGTAGTTATTATCGGAAATCGCTGAAAAACAATAATCTTCTTCGTCTCATGACCTTAAACACTGTGTATAAATTTAAAGTCAATTGGATATTAACTTTAGCCTGTAGAGCGTCCACAAGCAATTGTGGACGCCGGACGGACGGCCGGACGGCCGGACGGAGGCGACGACAATATACGACCACATTTCAATGTGGGCGTATAAAAAGCACACTTTTTAATAGTTACTTCAGTAATGGTTTTGATAACCAGAGTAAGCGATGGAGTTTGTAGCTCTTCGTATTTTTTGAATCATTACATTTATCAGCATTTGGTTCGGTATAATTTTAAATGAACAAGTTAAGATTTTGGCATATTTGATTTTAAGTCTTATTTAATGCTACAATCTAATATTTTCTAAGAAAGTCAAAACATAATTATTTTTATGCCTTACGATATTTCCCACACTTGAAAATCATTCATGCCAGAAATAATAACGCAATTACCTCCCTTGTTTTTCTATTTCTCCCATGGAGAGAGAGAAGTGGGGTTTAACGTCCACTTGACACAAACTAGGTCATTTCGCAACTAAAGTATGGTTTTTTAAATTTTATTTCAATAATTCACTTGCACATAGTTGTCTTTAGCAGTGGGAGTGGGAGGAAACCGGAGAAACCCCACTAGGTTGGAGAGAGAGAGAGAAATGGGGTTTAACGTCCGCACAACACAAACTAGGTCATTTCGGAACTAACATATGGTTTAATTTTATTTCAATAATTCGCTTGCACGTAGGGGTCTTTAGCAGTGGGAGGAAACCAGAGTGCCCGGAGGAAACCCACGAGGTTGTGAAGGCGCCCCTATCTCCATGCCACATCCGCTCACACCAGGGCTCGAAACCACAGCTGCAAGCCAGAGGTGACCGGCCAGCTAGGGGTCGAAGCGCGGCACTCTAGACCACTAGGCCATCCCAACCCCCCTCCACTAGATTGGACAGGCGATCCTACTCCTTGTCATCTAAACTGGGGAATCGAAACCACACCAGTTGACTCAATACGCACGTGCTAACCCCAGCCCCAACAAACAAATATGTCAATACATAAATTAAACCAATTCTTGGTGATTGCAACTTGATGTATAGTCGTTCGGATAGGAAGAAAAAAAAAAACGAGGACCTGTGTGTACATTGGTAAGCACGCAAAGGAGCTTTTGACAGTTGGAATTTAATATAAGAGTACGGTCGGACGTTAAACACCTATTCCATGACTAAAAGTTGTCCATTGGTAGGCCAATCGCTGGGGTGGGGAAAATCCAGATTAACGTGGAACACAGGTTAATGGACTAAGGTCTTACTCCCTGAGTCACCCTGGAATCTGTAATCTAACAACTGCTTTGGTACACCAAAACATGTGGGCGAGGTGAGGTCGCCAAAAAAAAAATAAATAAATAAAAGTAATTATATCTTGTCAGACGGCATGGCATAACAGACAAACATTACAATAAGATGTCAATTTCATTTATTACACATGTATATCATATTATTTCATTTATTATATATCATATTATTTCAAGATAGTATTGTAAAGTAAAATTTCAATCCAGTTTGACTTCAGAAGCTGGTGTTGTTGGTTGTAAAGATTGTTATTCTGATGTATTTTATTCATTACTGAAAGAGAATAAAATGATTTTTTAACGTATTGCTCATATTTTATTCAGGTGATTTAGGACTACAGAAAGTTAGAGTTACCCCTGTAATGTAGGAAACTGCCAAGGGGGTCAAATAAGAACAAAATAAAAACACCACCCTAAAATAATTTATTGAAAGTATTCTTACAGATAAATTGCCATGTGTTTTTGTTCCTTTCATAAGCATGAATAAAAGTGTTAGAGAATATATTTTACGATTACTTAACAAAACAACTTGTGGGTGGGGTGGGGCGGGACGAATGGTCTTACTATACAATTAAAACAAATTACTTACGTCACAAGTAATACCTCCTTCATGTACAAGTAATACTTCCTTCAAGTATATCACGGCATTTTTGTGTAGAAGAACAGGCCATGCCGTTACATAAACATTCTCCCTTATGACACTTTTCAGGTTCAGTACAAACTTTGTTTTTACAATCTAAAATATAAAATAAAATTTAACTGAGTGAACTTCCACCATTATAAACACATTATAAAAAAATAGGTTGCCAGGCAATGAAACATACGCCCAAACAGCAGCTAAATCGTCTTGGCAGTCAACAAGAGTTGTTGCATATTAAGTAATTATCAGAAAATCATTAGAATTTGTTTGGTTTTTATAAAATTCTGCCCCACGCTAACGTTTAGTATACGAAACATTTAATATTATTTCTAAAACTGGATAATAATTGACAGGGCTCACACTGTCGGTCGCAATTTGCAATAATTTTCACGATACAGTTTTACGGTACTGGCGATTCTTTTTGAGAACTGGCGGAAAAAAAATCTTAAAATCCTAATGTGTGTGAAGTAGTTGTATTTTACGTCCGCTTCCTTCGAAGTGATATCGCAGACAATCACGTGTTATATATTTTTTCCTTTCCTTTTTCCTAATCGTATTTATCCTGTATTAACCATTATTGAGTGTCAATCACGTGCTAAACACAATAATAAATTAATCAACTGGCTGATAATCCGGATCGCGTCGACGAGTAATAATAATCAATTGTCTCGGATTAATGATTAGTTGATTAGTTGATTGATAATTGCCAATGATGTATATTAAACCTCAAGTCTCAAGTCACTATTTAATCGTAATGATTAAATTAAGCGGTGATTATTTGAAGTTTCGTTTTAAAACGAAGAATGGTAATACATGTAACCAAAATGACCGACAGTTCTATCGAAAAGAAGTAAATATTGTGATAGTTTACTGTGGCATCATATACGGCATGTAGAACATACAAGTATGCTTATTGGATATCATTATTTCAAATTATCGTATCATCACTGGTCGAAAACGTATGAACTAGGCTACTTGAATATCGGCGATTCTTGAGCGAGAAAGCGGTTCGCCATTTGTATCATATTACCGTCGCTAAAATGGTCTAAAGGTGAACGACGGGTATAATTGTAAGCATTTCTTACAAATATAATTGAAGTACATATCATTCTATCAGAGATTCGGATACCGTTAAGGTACCTGAAAATAACAATAGATCTATTGTACACATAGTGCAATACGACGATATTCAAAGAGACTAAAGTTACCAAAAATAAAATTCGATCTTAGTAAACCAAAACTGTGCTAAATGTATTATGCAAAGACAGATTTGTTAAAAGTTGTTGTAAATTGTATATATCGGTAATTGTTTTATAATAAGACTACTGAGACATAAAATTGTTAGATATTGTATAATTTTTTTATCACATATTTTTGGTGGATAAAATATTCAAGTTGGCAGAAAAAATAAATGAACATTTCTTTAATAAAAAATTATCATCCATATTGGCGGAAAAAAATTGAAAGCCAGTGTGAGCCCTGATAATTGAGATGTCTAGAGGGACCACAAGCTAAAAAATAGGTTGCCAGGCAACGAAACATACGCCCACACAGCAGCTAAATCGTCAGAGCAGTCAACAAGAGTTGCCGCATATTAAGTAATTATCAGAAAATCATTAGAATTTGTTTGGTTTTTATAAAGTTCTGCCCCATGCTAACGTTAAGTATACGAAACATTTAATATTATGGAATTAGCTGTCACCTCCACTGGATACGAAACATTTAATAGTATGGCGATTTTTCGTACAATCAGGGTCCATAATTCAGGAAGTTACGATCAGATATGTGCAAATATCGACATGAACCAAGATCTTTGAGTTATGAACATGCATTTCAAGTTTGATCAAAATCGAATTAAAATTGTGACCTCTACAGGGTCCACAACCTTGATATACCATATTTTTATACTATTTGTGTAAAAGTGGCGGCCATTTTGTTCAGCAAAAACTGAAAATTCATTACAGTGTAATGGTGATATAATTTGAACTCAATCTTCATTACCATGTAACGGTGATATAATCAAATGTTTTTTTAAATCGGATAATGATTTTGACCTCCAGAGGGACCACAAGCTAAAAAGGGTGATTTTTCGGACAATCTGGGGCCATAATTCAGGAAGTTACCATCTGTTGGGTGCAAATATCGAAAGGAACCAAGATCTTTGGGTTATAAGCATACATGTCAAGTTTCATCAAAATCGGTTAAAAATTGTGACCTCTATATAGGGTCCACAAGCTAAAAACATGATTTTTCGTACAACCAGGGGCCATAATCCATGAAGTTTCGATCTGATACATGCCAATATCGAAAGCAGCCAAGATCTTATGGGGATAAACCTATATGTGAAGTTTCGTCAAAATCGGATAAGAATTGTGACATGTAGAGAGTCCACAAACAAATTGTGAACTTCCACCATTATAAACACATTTGGAAAAAAAACCGCTGCATACACACTTTGTGACTTCACCATTATAAACAAATTTACTAAAAAAAACCCACAACGCAGCATACATGTACATGTACACACTTGGTAACTTTACGTACTCTCAAGTGACAAGTATAATTTATCTACGTCCTCTAGTTCCCCCTAACAGCTAAAGACCTTCTACGCACATGCAAACTACTGAAATAAAATTAAACCATATGTTAGTTCCGAAATGACCTAGTTTGTGTCGAGTGGACGTCTCTCTCTCTCTCTCTCACAAAATACTTACCGTCTATACAACTGACAACGCCACCAATGTCAGTGCAAGTATTATAATCGGGACAGACGTTGCCGTCACATTTACACACTCCCTTGTGACACGTCAGAGGTGCAGTACAATCTTCGGTACAATCTAAAATATAAAAGAAGATGTAAAATTTAATTGAACTGGGTGAACTTCCACCATTATAAACACATTTACAAAAATTAAAACGCTGCATACACGCTTGGTAACTTTACGTACTCTCAAGTGACAAGTATAATTCATCTAGGTCCTCTAGTTCCCCCTAACAGCTAAAGACCTTCTACGCACATGCAAACTACTGAAATAAAATTAAACCATATGTTAGTTCCGAAATGACCTAGCTTGTGTCAAGTGGACGTCTCTCTCTCTCACAAAATACTTACCGTCTATACAACTGACAACGCCACCAATGTCAGAGCAAGTATTATAATCGGGACAGACGTTGCCGTCACATTTACACACTCCCTTGTGACACGTCAGAGGTGCAGTACAATCTTCGGTACAATCTAAAATATAAAAGAAGATGTAAAATTTAATTGAACTGGGTGAACTTCCACCATTATAAACACATTTACAAAAATTAAAACGCTGCATACACGCTTGGTAACTTTACATACTCTCAAGTGACAAGTATAATTCATCTAGGTCCTCTAGTTCCCCCTAACAGCTAAAGACCTTCTACGCACATGCAAACTACTGAAATAAAATTAAACCATATGTTAGTTCCGAAATGACCTAGCTTGTGTCGAGTGGATCTCTGTCGGGAGGGGTGATGGCCTAGTGGTCTAGAGTGCCGTGCTTCGACCTCTAGCTGGCCGGTCACCTCTGGCTTTCGGCTGTGGTTTCGAGCTCTGGTGTGAGCGTATGTGGCATGGAGATAGGGGTGCCTTCTCAACCTCGTGGGTTTCCTCCAGGCACTCCATTTTTCCTCCCACTGCTAAAGACCCCTACGCGCAAGCGAATTATTGAAATCAAATCATACCATATGTTAGTCCCGAAATGACCTAGTTTGTGTTGAGTGGACGTTAAACCCCATTTGTCTCTCTCTCTCTGTCTATCTTAAACAAAGTACTTACTGTCTGTACAACTTGCAGTTTCACCAGTTCCAGTACAGATTTGATCATCACCACAGACGATTCCATTACATTTACACATTCCACTATGGCACGTTAGGGGCTCACAACACTCGATGCTGCTACACAGATCTCAAATATCAAAAGAAAAAGTTTAAATAGCTTGATGAATTTACATCATGATAGCTACTTAGTATATATGTTTTACCATGACTTACTACCGTGATACACACTGAATTGGGATACTCGATTGAACGTTCAGGAGTTGATTTTTCTCGATCCCCAAAAACATGACAATGGGGCGAAAAGGGTGAATTCTGGCAATAATGTGCGCTTCGACTGCATAGAAATTATGGCAACCAACCATGACAGTTGAAAGATATTCGGTGTGTTCAGCATGGAAATCTTGATGCACGCATATTTCAACATAACCAACCTCTAAACTATCTTATTTGCCTGCCTCAAAATTATGAACATTCACCAAAACCTGACAGAAAATGTATATACTGTATATATATCTCCAAACCTGTTTTTTTGATTCTACACCAAGAAATTAACATATATCGCCATGAGGATGGGACATGGCGAGAAAGATTTTAAAAAAACTACCTTTTCATTAGATTAGTGGCTGTCATTGGTAGGAATTATGTAATGGTGGGATGTGTCCATATTAAAGAGCAAACAGTTGTCTACCACATCAAGGTGTTTTAATCTGCGTTATAAACCGGAAACCCTGTAGGGCCTCAGGTGTGGCTGCATGTAACATACATGTATGACGTATACATTTATTCAAGTACATGTATGTAAGTGTTTTATGAAGTATCTAGCAATGATTTTTGTGGTAATCATTCATCAATATTACCTTTTCTACGCTTATAGTCATTTCATTGAATCTTCCAAACTATCAGGTGCATAGAGACAAACTATGAGGAAGAAATTTGCTACAGAAGCGCAGAACCTTCCTAACTCAAACCTAGTTTTAAAGCCTGGAGTTTAATGAACATTGGGTATAAAGGGGTACAAAAGGGGAAATCGTGAACATTCTAGTGATCTAGGACTGCGAGTTAGAAAGCAATATAGGGAATTTGCATTGAACTACAGTCTGTTCCAGGTGATGCTCCAACTCGAAAAATGCTTGCCATGCCTTAATTTTTTTGATAAGATAGGTTGCCAGACAACGAAACATACGCCCACAGCAGCTAAATCGTCCGGGCAGTCAACAAGGGTCGTCGCATATTTTTACTTTTTTTGGTAATGAAACATTTGCAATACACTAAAATCTGATTAAGAGTAACAACTCATTATGTAATTATCTGAAAATCATTAGAATTTGTTTGCTTTTTATAAAAGTTTTGCCCCACGCTAACAATTAGTATAGGAAACATTTAATATCATGTATTTAGCAGTTTAGTTATCAAAATTCATTGAAAATCAAAATACTTGTCCGTTTCAACACCTTAAACACTGTGTATCAATCTGAAGTCAATCGGATGATAAGTTTGGCCTCTTTAGCATCACAAGGTTTTTTGAAGTGATCAAGGGAGACAACTCTGGAAGTAATTATTTGAAATCGCTCAAATTGAATAGGCTTCTTCGTCTCATGACCTTAAACACTCTGTGTGTATATTAAGTCAATCCGGTATTAACTTTGGCCTCTAGAGCGTCCACAGGATTTTTTGATGTGATCAAGGGCCATAACTCTGGCAGTAATTATCAGAAATCGCTGAAAATCAATAGGCTTTTTCGACTCATGACCTTAAACAATGTGTATAAATTTAAAGTCAATCGGATGTTAACTTTGGCCTCTAGAGCATCCACAAGATTTTTTGAAGTAATCAAGGGCCACAACCCTGGCACTAATTATTAGAAATCGCCGAAAATCAATAGGCTTCTTCATCTCATGACCTTAACCACTGTGTATAAATGTAAAGTCAATCGGATGATAAGTTTGGCCTCTAGAGTGTCAACAAGATTTTTTTGAAGTGATCAAGGGCCATAACTCTGGCACTAATTATCGGAAATCGCTGAAAATCAACAGGCTTCTTTGCCTTATGACCTTAAACACTGTGTATAAATTTAAAGCCAATCGGATATTAACTTTGGCCTCTAGAGCGTCCACAAGATTTTTTTGAAGTGATCAAGGGCCATAACTCTGGTACTAATTATTGGAAATCGTTGAAAATCAATAGGCTTCTTCGTCTTATGACCTTAAACACTGTGTATAAATTTAAAGTCAATTGGATATTAACTTTGGCCTTTAGAGCGTCCACAAGATTTTTTTAAGTGATCAAGGGCCATAACTCTGGCATTAATTATTGGAAATCGCTGAAAATCAATAGGTTTCTTCGTCTCATGACCTTAAACACTGTGTATGAATTTACAGCCAATCGGATATTCACTTTGGCCTCTAGGGCGTCCACAAGATTCTTTGAAGTGATCAAGGGCCATAACCCTGACAGTTATTATTGGAAATCGCTGAAAAACAATAGGCTTCTTCGTCTCATGACCTTAAACACTGTGTATGAATTTAAAGTCAATCGGATATTAACTTTAGCCTCTAGAGCGTCCACAAGCAATTGTGGACGCCAGACCACTGGACGGGGGCGACGACAATATACGACCACATTTCAATGTGGGCGTATAAAAAATGGCTTTCTGACATACATGTACCTGCATTTGTCCTCCCTTTGATTTTTCCAATAAATGACTAGAAGTCCGATCAAATCCAGTATTCTCTTGTAAATTTCATATTATTTCGACAATGTCACTTTCTCAGAACATAATCATTACGACAGGTACATTTGTACTTTATAAATTTGGTGCATTCGGTTAGAAATGTGTAGAGAAGGAGAATTCGACTGTTTGTTTCGCGACAATAATACTTATTAGGGTTTCAGACTCTGAAGGTTGTGTGAAACAATATTGTTTTTGTTCAGATTGATATGCTTTTTCTGTTTTCACCTTGCTTATTTTGCACAAAAATTCTCACTGGATAATATGGAGTGACTTAAAGATTAAAGCTATTTTGAAAAGTTGGCACATGTTAGAACCATGCAACTCTCAGAAATAAGTAAATTTGTGTAAAAGGTTAGCCCTTATTTGAATTCATATGTAAAATGATTCTGAATTTTGTTTTCTGGGACATTGTAGCTCTGTTTGAAAGCAACGTGCATTTCTTACATTTTCATAACATTTTAGTTGCTGTTGTAAATAAGCAGAGCAAGACTGAAGCCAATTTTGGAATTTATTTCGTTTTCCTGCAATTTAGATCTTTAGGCTGAAACATAACTATTTTCACAGGCATATATAAGAGCATACGAACACCTGTGGTTGATCTTAAATTTTTGACATAGGCCAATTTGCGGGAATCATTTTTTAAGCCCATAAAGGAATAAATGGTTATTTGATTTTCATAAAAAAAAATTGCAGCAATCTGTGAATATTCCTTAGATGTAACCAATAGATCACTGAAAATGACGTCATCCTGGCAAAAATTGTATTTTCGCGAACATATATTCTCCACTGTCCATTACATTATCGAAACAAACGAATGTCAGGAAAATATAGTTCCTTGAATAATGAAATATTACTGTGCACAATTTCAGGATAAAAAAAATATGCGATATGTCAAGTAATGTGTAAAACAATTATATTACTGTAGATATCTAAAGTGCACATAAAATGGCCCTAAAAATTTCTCTATGTTAGCAGTCCATGGTTATTTTATCCACTTTACGCCAAATTCACATCAATCCGACTAAAATTAATTCAAAGTCGTAAAAATAGACCTCCCGTAAAAACAATTTTGCCAATTATTGAAAACACTCTTAATCTTAATCCCTATATACAGCCGGCGTGTGAATTCATTAACACCTGACTGATTCCTTAATCCCCCTAATTAAATAAAACAATTGACTATGGAATAATTTGTTTTATAATTCATTTTAATTCAAGATCCAATGTAGAATTTGTTTTATAATGTACTGTCGTTTTGTTTTCTCACGGGAGTGATTTTAATACACTCTACCATTGTGTACCATCTAAACGATTCGAGATACATTTTCGTCAGAAGTTTATTGTTCGAATTTAGAATCTGTTTCATTATGTACGGTCATTCTGTTTACTCGCGGCAGCGATTTTAATACAATCTACCATCGTGTGTAGTCCAAACGATTCGAGATACATTTTCGTCAGAAGAGTATCGTCGTTCTACATTGTAATTTAGAATTTGTTTCATAATGTACGGTCGTTCATTTTCTCACGGCAGCGATGTCATACACTCCCAACTATTCGAGATACATTTTCGTCAGAAGAGTATTGTGGTTCGAATTTCCCCAAGTAAAAGAGTATAGGAGTTAAAAGATGTGGTCACACAAAATATATCCTAAACGTCAAACATGATTGAAACGCGATTTGTAAATGACGATCCGTTATCGACGTACGGAGCCTTTCTTTCTGATTGCGCATTTGACTTTATTACTCTGAGATAGACCGCAAAAATGAAATACGAAAAAATATCTCAATATTCGTTAGAATTAACAGATTGAGAAGGGTGGATCGCAAGTGTAGTGTTGTTAATACCTGTCATAATCAATCAGACTAAATTTGAACAGTGATTGGGTCATAAAGTAATTAAGAATGCTGATTACATGTATGATGTAGGTAATTATCTTTTTCTTTGCCCACCGATGTTTTTGTAATAAAGTAGCCTCGTATTATTTGTTGATTGGTGTTTAAACAACATCTAAATATAAATCATTCGATGGATATACGTTTGAGATAACATACAGTAATAATGTCTAACATCATTTCACTTTTTTTTATAAAGAATACAAGTATTGGCAGTTTATTCACTCACCAAAGCAAACGGCACCAGGAACTCCACATTTGATCAAGTGTATTTGATATTCATTATTACAAATTGATCTGGCCGGTGTAACAAAAGATAGGTTGCCAGGCAACGAAACATACGCCCACAATAGCTAAGTCGTCCAGGCAGTCAACAAGGATTGTCGCATATTGTTTCTTTTGTCAGTAAGGAAACATTTACAACACATGATAATCTTATTACGAGTAATAATTACGAGTAATAGGACTAATAGCCCATTAAGTAATTATCAGAAATGATTAGAATAGTTTCGATGGTTTGTCTCAAGGCCTTCGTCCACAAGATATTTCAAAGTGATCAAGTGCCATAACTCTGGCAGAAATTATCAGATATCACTGAAAATCAAATAGGATTCTTCGTCTCATGACCCTAAACACTGTGTACAAATTTAAAGTCAATCGGATATTAACTTTAGCCTTTAGAGCGTTCACATTGTTTTTCAAAGTGATCAAGGGTCATAACTCTGGCAGTAATTATCGGATATCGCTGAAAATAAATAGGCTATTTTGTATCATGACCATAAATAGTGCGTATAAATTTAAAGTCAATCGAATATTAACTTTAGATTTTTCAAAGTGATCAAGGGTCATAACTCTGGCAGTAATTATCGGATATTGCTGAAAATCAATAGTCTTCTTTGTATCATGACTTTAAACACTGTGTATAAATTTAAAGTCAATCGGATATTGACTTTAGCCTCTAGAGCGTTCACAAGATTTTTCAAAGAGATCAAGGGTCATAACTCGGGCAGGAATTATCGGATATTGCTGAAAATCAACAGGCTTCTTCGTATCATGACCTTAAACACCGTGTATAAATCTAAAGTCAATCGGATATTAACTTTAGCCTCTAGGGTGTTCACAAGATTTTTCAAAGTGATCAAGGGTCATAACTCTGGTAGTAATTATCGATATCGCTGAAAATCAATAGGCTTCTTCGCCGCACCACCTTAAACACCGTGTATAAATTTAAAGTGATCAAGGGTCATAACTCTGGTAGTAATTATCGGATATCACCAAAAATCAATAGACTTCTTCGTCTCATGCCCTTAAACACTGTGTATAAATTTAAAGTCAATCGGATATTAACTTTAGCCTCTAAAGCGTTCACAAGATTTTTCAAAGTGATCAAGGGTCATAACTCTGGCAGTAATTATTGGATATCACCGAAAATCAATAGGCTTCTTCGTCTCATGACCTTAAACACTGTGTATAAATTTAAAGTCAATCGGATATTAACTATAGCCTCTAGAGCGTTCACAAGATTTTTCAAAGTGATCAAGGGTCATAACTCTGGTAGTAATTATCGGATATTGCTGAAAATCAATAGGCTTCTTCGTCTCACCACCTTAAACACCGTGTATAAATTTAAAGTCAATCGGATATTAACTTTAGCCTCTAGAGCGTTCACAAGAAATTCTCAAATTGTGGACGATGGACGGAGGGACCGACAGACGGACGGACGGGGGCAACGGCAATATACGACCACATTTCTATGTGGGCGTATAACAATGATAATTACCCTTCTAAACTAGAACCACAATACTGACGAAAATGTATCTCGAATCGTTTGGACTGCACACGATGGTAGATTGTATTAAAACCGCTGCCGTGAGAAAACAGGCCGTACAATGAAACAAATTTTAAAATGGATCTTGAATTAAAATGTATTACAAAACAAATTATTCTGTAGTCAATTGTTTTATTTAATTAGGGGGGTTAAGGAATCAGTCAGGCGTTAATAAATACACACGCCGGATGTGTATAGGTAATTAAGCAATCGTTCGTAAAATGTTCACTGCATATCACTATTGTGACTGTAGGTTGCCAATCAGGATTTGAATTGTTTACAAACGCATTCCACTCTTTCCGTACGATTTCATCCTTGGGAAATTTATGAAACGCCGGTACATTATTCCCCTTTTCCTTGCTGGAATTTCCACAACTCTCAATAACACAACGGTAATATGGCATCTTGAAATACACTCGGTAATATTCTTGTCACAAATATATAATCTATTACAACTCAAGATGAAAAAGGTCAGCTTTTGAAAATGTTTTGACTGATATAGTGATATGTAGCTTACATGTAAATAATTACGTGTTAATGATTACTGCAGTCAAATGTCTATTGTACCGACAAATACACATGTGTCAACTGGCTGTGTGTATATTACACGGGCAGTGATATATTGTATACATGTGTATATACTATGTGAAGTGCCTGTGACGTCACCAGCCAATCAACCGGATTAAGGTTGTAATTTAAAATTTGAAAACCGTTTTTGGCAGTCAGATACTAAAACGTAAATATTTGAATTAATTTTAATCAGATTAGTTTGATCTTGCCGTAAAATGGATTTTGTAACTATTGAGTACCCGTACCGTACGTAAAAAATTTCTGAATCATTTGATGTGGTCTTTAAGAAACATAATGCAGTGAATTATAAACCAATTACAAGTTTTAAAAAATATGTTCTACGTTCTGAATATACACATAAATTGTGTGTACAGTGCTCTACAAAACCGGACAGCAAATTAAGGATGATTAAAAACTGTTTACCAAAATTAGATAAATTTGACCTGACCTGACCTGACCAGTTAGCGACCATACACATTCTACATGGTAATGACTAGTATGTTAGTGAATTTCTTTTCAAGATTTATTATGTAGTAAGAGCTACATTTGCCTATTGTAGGTCTTCCTTTTTAAGCCCTAAATGTTATTTAAATTTATTAATTAGACATTTATTCTCATGACCAGTTAGGCCTGCACAATCAACTATCTAAAGTATTGGATGGTCGTTTTTTTTTTTAATGAAGTGAAACGGATAATCGAGAATTGCGTTATGATTTCAAAAACTTTGAGAGAAAAGACCGCACAATATTAATACATAGTCATGCCCGAATCAAAACGAAATCTATTATACTTCATCGAGAAGTACCTTGGTTTGATGCTAAAGCAATGGAACTTAAAAAATATCAACTTGAAACGGCTGAGGAGACAAACTGCGACACCGATACGGTCAAAACTAATCAGAAACCATGGCAACCTATATGTTTAGAATAGTACGAATCATCTGACATCCTCCAGAATGTTGTAAGACAACTATAACATTTAAGGACCCACGTGGTTTTAGTAATAAGGATAAAAAGGGGTCTTACCACAGCATCTCTCACAAACACCTGAATTCTTTACATCTTGACAGCCATCTTGTCCCAACACCGGTCTAAGATCATGCTGACTACTGGAAATAGCCGCATCAGCAACAACCATAATTACGTTTTTCATCACTTGTCTATGATCATTTCGTCTAATGGACTTAGCCGCATCAGCAACAATCATAACTACAGCAACCAGGAGAACAGTGATCAGCAAAAAACGCATGTTGGTAAATTTTCAGATTCGCGACTACACAGAGTCAGAAAGGTACATGTACATGTAAATGATTAATTGAGAGATATCTGTGTGTCTTTTATACCCATTTACAGGTAGATATATTTTTTTTTTACAAGTTTCTAGAATGTAGACACTTTGTTTGACAATTTCTATTCACTTCATTCATCGATTTTGTTTCGATTGCTTGAGCTTATGGTATGTTCAAATGACTGTGAAGACACGATGCATCCAGATCATACACTAAACACTTTGCTTAATGCTGAAATATATGTACGTATTATGACAATCACCTGGCTGTCAACAATATCGCCTTTATAATTATTACAAGCATGGTTTGACGGGGCTACGTGACAGTCTCTTATTATCAATATGTTTTTATTAAAATCTTAGAAACAAATTATTGGAACTAAGAATGACATCTTTAATTTTTATTCTCATCGATTGTAAAGAATGATTAGTGGTTAGGTAACATTGAATAATAATAATTTATTCATTTATAAGGAACAGATCCCCAAAGTGCAAATACAAAAAAAAAAAAAAAAAAGAGTACAAAGTACTACAAAGTAAAATGAAAATAAAGAAAAAAAGAATTATGAATGAAAATGAAAGTTTTCAATAAATACACATTAATAGCTTGCCAGGCAACGAAACATATGCCCACACAGCAGATAAATGGCCTGGGAAGTCAACAAGAGTTGTCGCATATTACAATGTAAGTAATTATCAGAAAAGCATTAGAATTTGTTTGGTTTTTATAAAGTTCTGCCCCATGCTAACGTTTAGTATACGAAACATTTAATATTATTCTTAAAATCGGATAATAATTGAGACCTCTAGAGGAACCACAAGCTAAAAAAGTCGATTTTGCATACAATCAGTGGCTATAAATCAGGAAGTTATAATCCAATATGAGCAAATATCAAAGATAGGTTGCCAGGCAACGAAACATACGCCCACAACAGCTAAGTCGTCCGGGCAGTCAACAAGGATTGTCGCATATTGTTTCTTTTGTCAGTAAGGAGAACATTTACAACACATGATAATCTTATTACGAGTAATAGCCCAGTTTTGATGTTTTGTCTCAAGGCCTTCATCCACAAGATATTTCAAAGTGATCAAGTGCCAGAAATTATCAGATATCATTGAAAATCAAATAGGATTCTTCGTCTCATGACCCTAAACACTGTGTACAAATTTAAAGTCAATCGGATATTACCTTAAGCCTTTAGAGCGTTCACAGGGTTTTTAAAAGTGATCAATGGTCATAACTCTGGCAGTAATTATCGGATATCGCTGAAAATAAATAGGCTATTTTGTATCATGACCGTAAATAGTGTGTATAAATATAAAGTCAATCGGATATTAACTTTAGATTTTTCAAAGTGATCAAGGGTCATAACTCTGGCAGTAATTATCGGATATTGCTGAAAATCAATAGGCTTCTTCGTATCATGACCTTAAACACTGTGTATAAATTTAAAGTCAATCAGATATTAACTTTAGCCTCTAGAGTGTTCACTGCCGTTCACAAGATTTTTCAAAGTGATCAAGGGTCATAACTCTTATCGGATATCACAGAAAATCAATAGGCTTTTTCGCCTCATGCCCTTAAACACCGTTTATAAATTTAAAGTCAATCGGATATTAACTTTAGCCTCTAAAGCGTTCACAAGATTTTTCAAAGTGATCAAGGGTCATAACTCTGGCAGTAATTATCGGATATCACCGAAAATCAATAGGCTTCCTCGTCTCATGACCTTAAACACTGTGTATAAATTTAAAGTCAATCGGATATTAACTTTAGCCTCTAGAGCGTTCCCAAGATTTTTCAAAGTGATCAAGGGTCATAACTCTGGTAGTTATTATTGGATATCGCTGAAAATCAATAGGCTTCTTCGTCTCATGACCTTAAACACCGTGTATAAATTTAAAGTCAATCGGATATTAACTTTAGCCTCTAGAGCGTTCACAAGAAATTGTGGACGACGGGCAGAAAGGGCGACGACAATATACGACTACATTTCCATGTGGGCGTATAAAAAACAACGGTAAATGGTGCTTTCTAGAGTACATGTATATCGGGTTATGCCTATATATCTTAACAATTCATCAAAAACGACGTAAATTCATGACTACACAACAGCTTTTACTAGTTAAGGGTCCCCCATGCCCCTTTCCAGTCCATCCTTGAAGGGCGGGGATGGAGGCAACAGCAGGATATTAAAGCGTGTTTCAAATTCCCACATTTAATTATCAGTAAAAATATGCCATATAAAATCATAATTTGTAAATTATTTAACAGTTGTATAAAAAAAAACACAGTTTCCGTTTCATACAATGAACAATTTATTGTGTGGCCGTGTAGAAAGATATAGTGTTTAATTAAAATGTATTGCAAATTTTTGGATTTCATTATATACCATCTAACAGGTGTTTCCATTTTATCCAGAGAACAATTTATTGTTAGTTCGTGTAGAAAGACATAGCCTTAAATGTTTTGCAAATATTCATATTCCATGGTAGACTTAACTTATCATATATTTCATTATATAGCATTTAACTTATCATATATTTCATTATATAGCATTTAACAGGTGTCACAATGTTTCCGTTTTATCCAGTGAACAATTTATTGTTAGTTCGCGTAGAAAGATATACATGTGGCCTTAAACGTTTTGCAAATATTCATATTCCATGGTAGACTTAACTTATCATATACATGTAAATTAATTGGTATATCAGTTTTACAGGTATAATTTGCATGGAAAGATATGATGTTAAATGGGTTGCAAATTAACAATTGGTATAGGGCCATTCCACAGTGAAGTGGACATTAACAGTAAAGTTTTAATTGAATCAAAGATAGGTTGCCAGGCAACGAAACATACGCCCACAGCAGCTAAATCGTCCGGGCAGTCAACAAGGGTTGTCGCATATTTTTACTTTTTTTGCTAATGAAACATTTGTAATACACTAAAAACTGATTAAGAGTAACGGCTCATTATGTAATTATCAGAAAATCATTAGAATTTGATTGCTTTTTATAAAGTGTTACCCCACACTAACAATTAGTATATACATGAAACATTTAATATCATGGATTTAGCTGTTCAGTTATTAAAATTCATTGAAAATCAAAATACTTGTTCGTTTCAACACCTTAAACTCTGTGTATCAATCTAAAGTCAATCGGATGATAAGTTTAGCCTCTATAGCGTAACAAGATTTTTTGAAGTTATCAAGGGAGATAACTCTGGCAATAATTATTTTAAATCTCTGAAAATCAATAGGCTTCTTCGTCTCATGACCCTAAACACTGTGTGTTAATTTAAAGTCGATCGGATATTAACTTTGGCCTCTAGAGCTTCCACAGGATTTTTTCGAAGTGATCAAAGGCCATAACTCTTGCAGCAATTATTGAAAATCACTGAAAATCGATAGACGACTTAGTCTCAAGACTGTAAACACTATGTATAAATTTGAAGGCAATCGGATATTAACTTTGACCTCTAGAGCATCCACTGTGTATAAATTTAAAGTCAATCGGATATTAACTTTGGCCTCTAGAGCGTCTGCAGGATTTTTTTAAGTAATCAAGGGACATAACTCTGGCACTAATTATCGGGAATCGCTGAAAATCAATAGGATTCTTTGTCTCATGACCTTAAACACTGTGTATAAATTTAAAGTAAATCGGATATTAACTTTGGCCTCTAGAGCGTCCACAAGATTTTTTGAAGTGATCAAGGGCTATAACTCTGGCACTAATTATCGGAAATCGCTGAAAATCAATAGACTTCTTCGTCTCATGACCTTAAACACTGTGTATAAATTTAAAGTCAATCGGATATTAACTTTGGCCTCTAGAGCGTCCACAAGATATTTTCAAGTGTTCAAGGGCCATAACTCTGGTAGTTATTATCGAAAATCGCTGAAAAATCAATAGGATTCTTTATCTCATGACCTTAAACACTGTGTATAAATTTAAAGTCAATCGGATATTAACTTTGGCCTCTAGAGCGTCCACAAGATATTTTGAAGTGATCAAGGGCCATAACTCTGGTAGTTATTATCGGAAATTGCTGAAAATCAATAGGATTCTTCGTCTCATGACCTTAAACACTGTGTATAAATTTAAAGTCAATTGGATATTAACTTTGGCCTCTAGAGCGTCCACAAGATATTTTCAAGTGTTCAAGGGCCATAACTCTGGTAGTTATTATCGAAAATCGCTGAAAAATCAATAGGATTCTTTGACTCATGACCTTAAACACTGTGTATAAATTTAAAGTCAATCGGATATTAACTTTGGCCTCTAGAGCGTCCACAAGATATTTTGAAGTGATCAAGGGCCATAACTCTGGTAGTTATTATCGGAAATTGCTGAAAATCAATAGGATTCTTCGTCTCATGACCTTAAACACTGTGTATAAATTTAAAGTCAATTGGATATTAACTTTGGCCTCTAGAGCGTCCACAAGATATTTTCAAGTGTTCAAGGGCCATAACTCTGGTAGTTATTATCGAAAATCGATGAAAAATCAATAGGATTCTTTGTCTCATGACCTTAAACACTGTGTATAAATTTAAAGTCAATCGGATATTAACTTTGGCCTCTAGAGCGTCCACAAGATATTTTGAAGTGATCAAGGGCCATAACTCTGGTAGTTATTATCGGAAATCGCTGAAAATCAATAGGATTCTTCGTCTCATGACCTTAAACACTGTGTATAAATTTAAAGTAAATCGGATATTAACTTCGGCTTCTAGAGCGTCCACAAGATTTTTTGAAGTGATCAAGGGCCATAACTCTGGCACTAATTATCAGAAATCGCTGAAAATCGATAGGCTTCTTCGTCTCATGACCTTAAACACTGTGTATAAATTTAAAGTCAATCGGATATTAACTTTAGCCTGTAGAGCGTCCACAAGCAATTGTGGACGCCGGACCGACGGACGGACGGACGGACGGACGGACGGGGGCGACGACAATATACGACCACATTTCAATGTGGGCGTATAAAAATCATTGTTACTATTCTTTTCAGTTTTCACCCATGTCAGTTCTTGTATTTTATATATATATGTACATAAATTTTGTACATTTTATTTTTTTTTCATAAATTTTAGGATGAAATAGATAGATAATATCCCCCAATAAATGGCACATTTTTATCCAATAGACATTTAATAGTTTTTTTTAAAGATAGGCTGGCACTGCCAGGCAGGATACGCCCACATTTTCTAGAGATGGACAGAGAACAAGCAATACCGAAAGTGATTTTTCCTACATCTTAAGTCCTGTATTTCATACTGTATTGGGAGCAGCCATTTAGTTGGTCAGTTCCAGTCTGATATTAATGAAATTCGAAACCGACAATGATTATGGTGTGACGGTACACAACCTAGAAATCAAAATGGGATAAGAATTGTGATCTAGAAATCAAAATCGGATAAGAATTGTGACCTGTAGAGAGCCCACAACCATGATATACCATATTTTTACACTATTCGCGTACAAACGGCGACCATTTCGTCCGGCAATTTTGGTACGATTTTCACGAAATTAGAACTCAACCATCCTCATCAAAATCAAATTAAAATTGTGACCTATACAGGATCCACAATCATGATATATCATTTTTTTAACAGTATTCGCGTACAAACGGCGGCCATCAAAATCAAATTAAAATTGTGACCTATACAGGATCCACAATCATGATATATCATTTTTTTTAACAGTATTCGCGTACAAACGGCGGCCATTTTGTCTGTCAATTTTGGTCCGATTTTCCCGAAATTCAAACTCAACCTTCCTTACAGTGTAACGGTGATATAATCAAACGTTTTTTTAAATTGGATAATAATTGTGACCTCCAGAGGGACCACAAGCTAAAGAAAGGGGGATTTTGCGTATAACCAGGGGCCATAATTCAGGAAGTTACGATCCGATATGCGCAAATATCGAAAAGAACTAAGATCATTGGGTTATAACCATGAATTTCAAGTTTCATCAAAATCGAATTAAAATTGTGACCTTTACAGCGTCCACAACCTTGATATACCATTTTTTAACAGTATTCGCGTACAAACGGCGGCCATTTTGTGTGGCAATTTTGGTCTGATTTTCCCGAAATTCGAACTCAACCTTCCTTACGGTGTAACGGTAATATAATCAAACGTTTTTTTAAATCGGATAATAATTGTGACCTCCAAGCTAAAAAAAAGGCAATTTTGCGTATAATCAGGGGCCATAATTCTGGAAGTTACGATCCGATATGCGCAAATATCGAAAGGAAGCAAGATCTTTGGGTTATAACCATGAATTTCAAGTTTCATCAAAATCGAATCAAAATTGTGACCTCCACAGGGTCCACAACCTTGATATACCATTTTTTAACAGTATTCGCGTACAAACGGCGGCCATTTTGTATGGCAATTTTCGTCCGATTTTCCCGAAATTCGAACTAGACTTTCCTTAGGGTGTAACGGTGATATAATCAAACGGTTTTTTAAATCGAATAATAATTGTGACCTCCAAGCTAAAAAAAGGCGATTTTGCGTATAATCAGGGGCCATAATTCAGGAAGTTACGATCCGATATGCGCAAATATCGAAAGGAAGCAAGATCTTTGGGTTATAACCATGAATTTGAAGTTTCATCAAAATCGAATCAAAATTGTGACCTCCACAGGGTCCACAACCTTGATATACCATTTTTTAACAGTATTCGCGTACAAACGGTGGCCATTTTGTATGTCAATTTTCGTCCGATTTTCTCGAAATTCGAACTCAGCCTTCCTTAGGGTGTAACGGTGATATAATCAAACGGTTTTTTAAATCGAATAATAATTGTGACCTCCAGAGGGACCACAAGCTAAAAAGGGTGATTTTTCGGACAATCAGGGGCCATAATTCAGGAAATTACATTCCGATAGCCGCAAATATCGAAAGGAACCAAGATCTTTGGGTTACAAACATGCATGTCAAGTTTCATCAAAATCGGTTCAAAATTGTGACCTCTATAGGGTCCACAAGCTAAAAACGTGATTTTTCGTACAATCAGGGGCCATAATCCATGAAGTTTTGATCCGATACATGATAATATCGAAAGGAACCGAGATCTTATGGGGATAAACCTATATTTCAAGTTTCGTCAAAATCGGATAAGAATTGTGACCTGTAGAGAGTCCACAAACAAATTGTGGACGTCCGGACGTCCGAACGGACGGACGGACGTCCGGACGGACAGGGGCGACGACATAATACGTCCACATGAAAATGTGGGCGTATAAAAATTAATTGCCTTTAAGTAAGTTAATAAAATAAATGATATTTATAAAACAATAAATCTACTACATTAGGAACTAATAATAGCTATTTTTTAATACGACGACTATTTTCATTAAAAATATTAATGTTAAATAAACCGATAATTATGTGAATGTCCCGTACAGCACTATTTAACAATAACTACTTTTTATTTCATAAAGAAAAGAACATAACTTTAAACCAAATGAAATTTTCTAACATCATTATGTTGACAATAATACCCATCTAATTGAAATTAAAAATTCTATACATGTATACTAAAAAAAATATGTTATAATGTTTGTCCCGTACAACATATCGTATGTTGTATGTGACATGTCCCGTACAACCCAAGATTCTACTAATAAAAGGCTTTTCAAGGGAGATCACTTTGGTGCCAGATGATCAGGGTTTTTTTGAAGGTCATTTGATTGATATGAAGAAAAGGATTTCTTAATTTGATTACAGAGATACACTGTAGATGGTACAGTGTAAGTATCATTTAATAATAAAAATCAAAAATCGTATAACTGTCAAAGTAAGAACTAAGAACCCGCCCCCCCTCCCCTTTTCATTTCTGTCTTGCTGATTGAAGTTGAATTTCATAATATATATAGTATTACGTTAATCTTTACAATCTAAAATTTTTTATTTCTAGAAACAGCCAGATCCATGTGTAGACCACAATTTACACAAATGTACAGGTACTAACAACATTTCAAACACCAATGCTGGAATATGTATGAATACAGAAAGAAAATAATTCCATTGGCGATTGGTGTGTCGTAAACTATGTCGGAGATAAGAAGGTAGAGGATGTAGAATTGTCTGTCCTGTGTAGGGCTGGTCAATATTTTAAGTGACCGTTAATTGTAGATGAAATATTTTACATAGTGTCAGAAACAAGATGGCGGACTAGACAGGTTGAGTAGATAGCCAGGGAGAGTTTTTCCAATAAGTTCAGTGATAACATTAGGACAACTTCTAGAAAATAGGTAGGATGATTATTACACATCAGTGACACGGATTATACATATATTTCACAACTATATATACCAGATTATTTAATATATCAACTTTTCTGAATATATACAGTCTGAATTCAGCACACCTGAGTTTCTGTGAGTATCATGTAGCTTGTTAACACAAGCAAACGTCTACATATAATGGGTAAAGACAGAAAAAAACGACAAAGACAAGACCATTCAAGCACAAATTCCGCCAATAGTAGTATAACTAATTTCTTGGATATTGTGATAAAGGATGATGAATCAATACGATATTTTTTAGTTGAACTCTATGTAGCTTGTTAACACAAGCAAACGTCTACATATAATGGGTAAAGACAGAAAAACGACAAAGACAAGACCATTCAAGCACAAATTCCGCCAATAGTATAACTAATTTCTTGGATAGTGTGATAAAGGATGATGAATCAATACGATATTTTTTAGTTGAACTCTTAAAAAGGGACGCAATAGTAAATAAATTGGCCACCCTCATCCAGCCCACTCTAACAACGCCATTGATTGAAAAGATTTCATCACTAGAAGAACGTATAGATGATCTTGAGCAATACTCAAGAAGGACGTGTCTCAAATTCTCTGGACTGATAGAAAACAGCACAGAAAATACTGACCACTTGGTATTAGACCTAATTAATAATAAAATCCTGGGTGGTGATTATCCACAAATTACAATAAACCAAATTGGACGCAGCCACCGAGTTGGAAAGCAACTTCCTAATAAAATCAAGGATATCATTGTCCGATTTATCAGCTATCGTGACAGGGCCGCTGTTTTTGGTAACAAACGTAAATCAAAACCCTTCAACGAAGGACGTAGTTCTAAAATATTTGTTAACGAAGCATTAACTCATAAACGATCGCTGTTGTACAAGAAGACTAGAGATCTGCTAAAATCAAAGCATATTACTAATTGCTGGACATATGATGGTCGTATCTATGTCCAGCCGCTAGTTGGCGACAACACGGTTATAAACTCAGAAATTGAAATTCAAAGTCTGATTGTTACTAATCAAAACAACAATCGTGATTATATACAAAGGACCCGTCAAGAAACAGTAGTCAGTCCATCAGAGGATAGAAATACATGTAGGTCAGAGGTCAACATAGCCACAAATGTCATCAACCTAACAGCAAGTGAACAAATTGGATGTGTCCTAAATTCTGTCGGGCCAAATACAACCTTAAGACAACAATCTTTGTTAGACGTCGGTCTGTTTCCAGCTACATGTACCTCTACTCCTAAATCTACCGTAAATGATACTTAAACATGTCTTTAAGTAAAGTCCAAGATACCACATAATAGATTATAATATATAAAATCTATTGTGAATAATAACGTTATTCATTGTCTCTTATATATGTAATCTGCCCAGTATTTTCAACAACAATTTAACCGTTGTTTGGCCTTTCATAAATTTAATAGTTGTATTTTGCAGTCTTCCGAAACGTGTATATCAAATAACTTTACCATATTGTGTATTACTAATAGTCAATTTAAGATTACATTAATAAGTACATATGTCATGACCGTATACTGTCTTCATCTTAGTTAAAACCGTATAACATCAATAGTTCAGCATTACTTTGCATTTGGATTTTGTATAATGCAAACAATATATATATTTATATGTTCAATTTGAACATGGTACTAACTCGGGATTCTTTGAAGCCATTAAGTAACGAAAACGTTCGCAATACAATCCAACTAAGTTGAAAACTCATTATAGCACATGAATTCTATATAAGACATGTATAATGGATAAATCACAAGAAAAGTCAATAAAATGAAACTGTGACCATATCATTTATGTATTACATGTACATGCATATATTCATCATATGATCATCTTTATATTATTGCTTAAGACTAGATGTCATATACTTACTGTATAAAGGGAACAATTAATATATGTTTAAATGTATAATATATTTGCCTAAACATGCATTATGCAAGCGCTAAATCTGTCTATTACAGGTCTTTCTTTAGGTCTGAAATGTTATCTAAATTATTAATTAAACATTAATTAAATTATATCAGGCCATAATTAACTCTCGATTGCTTCAGCTCTCTCCGATATTAAATAGATTAAAACGGTTCAGTGATACTTTGATTTAATCAAATATGGAGGAACGAGACTTAGCTTCGATCTACCAGGACGGTAGTTGAAATTATCGCACACGTCTGTCAAACATTCAAAGGCTAATATCTCTGCTTGCAATAGAGTAATTTGAATGAAATTTTCAAACTATTCATTTTACATTATCTACGGTACTTTCCAACTATTATAGCAAGAATGGCTAGTTCTTGATCTAAATCTTACATAATGTTTGTTTAATTTGCATAAACCCAATATGATATGACTTTCAGTCATATCAATTGTCTACCTTCTATAATACAAAATTTGAAGAAAAAATAGAAATAATAATGAAATAAAATCCTTTCCCAGGATTCTATCATTTGGGACACCACATGTGTCTTGTTAATGTAACAAACCATTGTAAATATAATCTTGTTGTTAATCAGCTCACAAATGTCTCAAACAATTACTTTGTATGTGGAAATGTTATCACTTATAAATTATACAAACTATGTAATGTGTCGAATTGCCCTGTCCTGGTCATGTTCATAGTCTCCGATACACACGATTAAAGTTTATCATTTATACAAGTATAAAGCAACAGGACAATATCATAGCATACCAGGTAAATCTCCTAAAATATGTATGTAATATATCTTTACTCCTAATTAAGACATTATTATTAAGGGGGTGTATTGAATTAAACCCAGGACCAGACGGAAAACGAATAGTCTCGAAAAAAATATCAATTGTTCATAACAAATGTAAGTAGTATATTACCGAAAATATCAACAATCGAAGCAGAATTAAGTAATTATGATATTATATACTGTATAACTGAGTCACACTTAGACCATTCTATTCCTGTTCCAGAGTATGCTTACCAGGTTATCATACTCCTGTACGGTTAGATCGCAACAGACACGGTGGTGGTATAATATTATTTATAAAAAGTAATCTTTCCTTTCATGTACAAGATGACCTGCGCCATAACGATTTAGAAATAATTTTTGTCAGTATCAGTAATTCTAAGAGTAATTTTCAATTAGGAGTACTATATCGTCCACCAAACACGCCAATTTCCTTTTGGGATTCATTTTACGATATTGTAAGTAAAGCCTTAGACAGTGGAACTCCCTTCCCCTTGATATTAACAGGGGATTTCAATATTAATGTTTTATCTAATTCCAGTAATGCCAAAAAACTAGACGTAATACTACAACGCTTTGATTTAGTAAATCTTATATGAACCAACTAACTTTACAACCCATTCTGGTACATGCATAGATCTGTTTATTACAAATAAAAGGTGTCTTATTTCTAACTATACAGTATTGAACCCTATATGTAGTACTCATTCGTTAATAACTGTAGAGATTAATTTAAAAACATATAAACAATTATCATATAAACAGAAAATGAGAAATTATGATCAGGCTAATTTTGAAGGATTACCGGTATGTAATTCTCTTAAAAAAATAGAATGGTCATCTACGGTTTTCAATAGTAAGGATATAGATAAGTTATAATGATTTTAAAAATATCCTTGAAGAAAACGCAGCCATATTCATCCCTACTAAAGAAGTCACAATTAGACCCAACGATAAACCTTTTATGAACAACTGCATCCGCCTAAAAATTCGTCAAAGAAACCGAGCCCATAAGCGTGCCAAAAAGTCAAATCACCCAAACCATTGGACAAAGTTTCGTAAAATTAGAAATGAGGTAATTTCAATCATATGTCAAGCGAAAGATGATTTTAAATCTAAAATCACTGATAAAATAAATAATCATAAAGTAACATCAAATCAATGGTGGAAATTAGTAAAATCAGTTGTAAAAATGGAAAATGTAAACAGTAATAATCAAACCCCTATTAACCAAAATGGCCAAATTTATTCTCATCCATTTGACAAAGCAACAGTATTAAATTCGTATTTCACATCTGTTTCAAAACTAGACAAGTCGCATGAATTACCCCCCTTTGATGCACGCTCAGACACCACAATGGATGATTTTATCGTAACAGAACAAGAGGTCAAAGATCAATTAAAAATACTCGACTCTTCAAAGCCACCAGGACCAGAGGCAATTAGCCCATTAATTCTAAAAAACATATCTCCCGCTATCATAACTCCATTAACTCTTCTATTTAACCTGTGCCTTACAACTAAACAACTTCCAGACATATGGAAAACTTCACATGTCACAGCCGCCTTTAAAGGGAAGGGTGATCCACAATTACCAGAAAATTATCGCCCCATTTCCTTAACGTGCACAATTTGTAAGATTTTTGAAAAAATTATCCTAAAACACCTGTACAACTTTATTAAAAAAAAACGATTCAACAATACATGTAAACCAACTTCTTGAGATATACAATATACCGGTAATCATAAGTAATCTAGATAAAAGGGAAAGAGCTTAGTTTTGTATTCTGCGATATTTCCAAAGCGTTTGATAAAGTGTGGCACATGGGAATTATATATACATGTAAGCTGCGAAAGTATGGTATTAGTCTTAACTTATGTGATTGGATATACAATTATTGTACAAATCGTAAACGATCTGTTGTCCTTGAAGGTTTTCAATCACTTTATTTGTCAGTTGAATCTGGGGTTCCACAGGGATCAATACTCGGTCCTTTTTTATTTTTAATATACATAAATGATATTTCAGACAACCTAGATAACAATGTACGATTATTTGCTGACGATACGTCCTTATTTGCAATAGTAAATGATAAACCATTAGAAACTGTCAATTCAATCAATAGTGATCTAAAGCTAATATCAGAGTGGGCAAATAAATGGCAAATAAAATTTAACCCAAATAAAACTAAAAACTTAATATTCACACGTGAAAAAACTAATCATCCTAATCTTATGTTTGAAAATAAAATTATTGATAAAGTTACCTCACACTGCCACCTGGGACTAACATTTCATCTAAACGGAACATGGGCAGAACATATATCTAATATTCACAAAAAAGCTTGCAACAGACTCAACATACTACGCCAACTAAAATTCAAATTAAATAGATCTACGTTATGTACGATATTTACGTCATTTATACGTCCTCTTATAGTATGGGGATATTATATGGGATAATTGTAGTAATAAAGATTCAGAGTTACTTGAGAATATTCAACACTTGAAGCAGGGCGAATCATAACTGGTCTGCGCCGAAACTCACATAGAAAATATGTTTATGATGAATTGGGGTGGGAACCACTGTTCAAACGCCGTCAAAAGCATAAACTTGTCTATTTTTATAAAATCCTTAATTGCTATAGTCCCCAGTATTTGTCCGATAATCTAATAAAAATTCAACCCGAAACAAATTATTTTAATCTTAGAAACCACAAACTGAAAATACCACAATGTAAAACTTTCTCTTATATAAAAAGTTTTTTTCCCAACACAATAAAACTATGGAATAGTCTTCCAACACACGTGCAGTTATTGCCGTCTCTCAATACTTTTAAATCCAGTCTCCTGAGCCAATATCCTATACATAGAAAACCTAATTACTTTCATTATGGAAACCGCAAAGAAAATATCATTCACTGCCAACTAAGAAATATATCTAGTAATCTCAATAATCACCTTTTCCACAACTACCTATCTGAATCAAAAATATGTCCAAAATGCAATTCTGCGGATGAAGATAACCATCACTTTTTCTTCTCTTGCCCATCTTATTCAACTATTAGAAACGAACTATTCAATTCATTAAAGGTATTCACAGAAATTATTAATCTAGATTTAATTTTAAATGGCTCTGATATTTTACTTTTTGAAGCAGTCCATAATTTCATTAAATGTAGCAAAAGGTTCTGATTCCCTTTTACATTTTGTTTTACTATATTTCGTATATATCATTTCCACATGAAACTGTATATATGTTCGGTTTTACCATTTATAGTATTTAATCTTATTTTTATGTAGATGATTATATTGTTTATTATTTTCTGTATCCCCGGGAAAGAACTTACATAGGCTTTGCCTGTTGTTCAATCCTTTTCAAGTGAATAAAATATTGTTTAAACTAAACCAACATCAGTTGTAAAGAAGATTACCGGTCCATCAATCCTATTCCTTGTCAATGTCAGCTCAGATTTTCATTGATGTACCTGTATCAGATCCAATGGTTATTTAGCCTACTACTAATATTAGCTGTGTTGTTATTTTTATCAGGTCTCATACTTTTACAAATATTTCTTTATTTATGTGGTATAATTTTTTTTTTAACTTGAGTTATCTGTTGTTAATATAATCTTACATGTATACCAGTAGTATGAACATATCAGGGGGTATTTTTATTTTGAAATATTTTATTGGTAATCTTTTTTTGATTTTTTGGTTCAAACAAGTTCAAATGCTGTTAGAATAAATTGTTACCCATGGTAATGTTTTATCAGAGATTTTGTGTTTTGAATTTTCATAAGTCATGATAAGTGTCCGTACAACATAGCTATTGTTGTCCGTACAACATAAAACTTTACATGCCTTTTTTGATTTGTACATACACGTACCAGTGAATATTTTTATATTGAAATGGTAATTTTTGTTGATTTGTTTGTTCAAACTTGTTCAATTTTTTTTAAAATAAATTGTATCAAATGTTTGCTGTGTGTTTTAGTGTCATGAATTCATAAGTGTCCGTACAACATATTATTGATGTCCGTACAACACATTAATTGGTAAGCCCTTTTTGGTTGTTATCACATAAATTAAGGTTCAAGATAAAAACTAAGAGCTGTCCCTACTAGTTTAACATCTAATCTAACCACAGATACTGGTTTTATTATCATAAATATTTATATTTCACAGACTTTTAAACGGGGTACGCCACACTGCATCAAAACAAGCTTTGGTGGTAAAATGTTTTTGAATTTCAGTCATGGTATGAATAAACTACTAGAATACCAAGCGTACAGGCTCGATGACAGTTAGGGGGGCAGAACCCGAAATGCCCCTGAAAAAATTTCACATTTACAAAGAGCGGCGCCGGTCTTCCTCGCGAGGCAAAGAAGGATTGAATACTTTGTATGGATTCCCCAGCCCCACCTTTGGAATATTTGACAGCTGCAAACAATTTTCCCTGCTATTTCAGCCTGTGAACAAAGCAACTTCAAAGTGGTCTAATTTAGCCTAATTAAGGTGACTGCAACTCGCATTCCAATCAATCGTTTACAGTCCACAAAGACCAGACCGTTGTGAGTCAGTGAAGTTGTGAGGAATTTAATTGTTGTAGTGAATTTATCTGGGCGATTTCACCTGAATGAAAGTTAGAAATGAAACGAAGCTATTACAGCTAGCTCTGTATTTAAATCACCAAAATCGCCAAAATCAAAAATCAAATCAAGGAATGAAATCAAAATTTTTGCTCACGTTCGCTATTAAATAAATACGTAAGTCGAAGCCCGTAATGAGTGTATTTTTTACTCGGCGTTATATACCAATACATGTTTGTAAAAATACCTCGTGTGACCTATTTGCTGCGACATCCTAAACCATGTGCACGGTGCTAACTTCTGCTCACTTCAGAAGATTTCTCGATGGAGCAATCACACAGATAAGCGGGTCAGTTTTTATAAGGACAAATATTGTGTCTCTGAACCACTCTCCTTTACAGGGTCCACAACCTTGGTATACAATATTGTTACACTATTTGTGTACAATCCTCGGCCATTTTGTCCAGCAAATTTGATACGATTTCCACGAAATTCGAACTCAACCTAGCTAGAACCAGTATGACCGTCACAACACGCTGTTAAAAAATATGTCTCCGTCTTCTAGATGACTTGGCCGATGCCATGGATAGGGTAACAGCGTGTTGTGTCGGTCATACTGGTTCTAGCGAAGTAAGCAAGGCGGTAGCACGATTTACCCAAATTCACCCAAATCTACCCAAATCCACCATTATTTCAACTGATATCACAATAATTTATATCAATAATTGATCATATACAGTTCTTTCTGTCAAATTGTCATTTTATATTTAAAATCATAGCGTTTTTGTGTCAGAATGTGATTTCCACGTAACTTTGGAAGAACTACAAATTTAATGGTGGTCTGCTTCCATGTGGGTATCTACACGAGTTATGTCCCTTACAGACGATGACGAAACACGCATGAATTGTTGGATTTTAAGACAAGAAGACCATGATTTTAAAGTAATTATGGCATACATGTATTTAGCTAAACGAATGATAGTATATTAAAAAACGATAAACATAATTGTGATATATGTGGAAATAACGTGGTTTTGGGTAGATTTGTGTATTACACGAGCTATTCCCTTGGTTACGACTTCCAAACTTGCTTGGAATCCGCATTTTGAGGGGCATTTTGACAATAAAAAGCTGCGATTTTAAATTAAAAATGTTAATTCCACATAAAGAACGGTATATTATCAAATATCAATATAAATTATTGTGGTATGAGTTGAAATAGTGGTGGATTTGGGTAGATTTGGGTAAATCGTGCTACCCATAGCAAGGTCTTATCTAGTTCAGCTCTGAACGTCGGTCTCATTACACTCACCCTGAACGTTCAGAAACTGTTCCATTCAATCAATGTCGAAAGAAAATTGGCGCCCCAGTCAATTTTACTGGGCAACTTTTCACTGCTAAACGATGGGCTGTCAATCCGTGTGGACGCATGTACAAAGTAAACGAACATCTTAGTGAGAAAATAAGACCTTGCTTACTTCGCTAGAGTCAGTATGAGCGACACAACACGCTGTTAAAAATACGTCCCCTCCTATCAAATTACAGTTTCACAGCCATGACACTCTAAATGTAGGTCAACGTCCACATTCAGGAATGTCGGTCATACAAGAAGAAATGAAATGTACAGGTTTTCACCCGGATTGACACCCCGTCGTTTAGCAGTGAAAAGTTGTCCAGTAAAATTGACTGTTCTCCAATTTTTTTCGACATTGATTCAATGGGACAGTCCCTGGACTAGGTCTTATCTTCTCAGTAAGATGTTCATTTACATTGTTCAGGAGTTCACATGGACTGACACGCGGCCGTTAAGCAGTAAAAAGTTGTCCAGTTGAATAAAAGCGTTTGGGGCAGATAACCGCAGATTCCAGTATTCATGTATTGAATGGCACGGGACCAGAACGTAGTACTGGCGAGTGTAATGAGACCTACGGTTAGAGCTGAACCACTTAGTACTTGCATATTAGACGTGTAGAGTCCAACTTTCTGTAATGCGGTCAAACTATCTTTTAATCTTTGATGAAGCTTGGATCTAATCCAAGATGGCCGCGCCCATGACCGCAGAAAATTTAGTTTTTTCTTCAATTTTCTTTCACCATAGAAATAGAATGCGGTACATATTCCGGATATTATATAGCAAATAAATAGTACAGGTCCCAACCTTTACACACACCTGTTCGGCACAAAAATATCTCGGATAGCTGATAATGAAAGAATACAAAAATACAGAACAAGAAAATACAAACCATTTTTTTGGCGCCGAGAGTTGTTGTTGACAATTCCATTTATCCAGTCTTCCAGTAATTGTCTTCCAGACGGTTTGCAACCACTTTAAAAATACGTCTGGTCATACGAGATCAATGTTTACGGAAATGACGTAAGGGACACGAAGCCGGAAACTGTACAGGTGCGCGAGATTGATTTCCGGTTGAATTTAATGGCTTCAAGAAAATAATTTTAGGTGTGTAACAGTTTTTATAAGCTTTTTAGAATATGCTGTTAACTTAAAGAATTTACAAAAGCGTATAACCACCACAGGCATGCTGACAGTGAGCTAATTTCTTAAAATCTGCTGTCACTTAAATTTTCCTGTTCGCCTTTTGTCGAAGGTGTTCACGCGGTATCCAGTCAGTCCCCCAGACCACTGACTCGGAACAACTGCCACTCGGACCAAAATAGAGACCGCTCGGAAGAACCAAAAAGACTACTCCGTACTCGGACCAAACCAAAAGACCACTCGGACCAATTTTTGTCCCCCGCCATTCGAAAAAAGTTGGGGGACTATTAAAATGAGATCGTCCGTCTGTCTGTCTGTCCGTCACACATTTTGGGACACAATAACTCTCTTCCTAATTGAGCTAGAATGTTCAAACTTGGTGTATGTGTTTATTAGGTCAATGCCTTGATGGAGTTCGAAGATGAGCATTTTCCGCTTAGGGTAAGCAGAGATAAGCAATTTGATTGGTTGATGCTTATGGACACGATAACTTTAGTTCTAATTAAGTGAGATTGATGAAACTTGGTGTATAGTTTCATTATAGTAATACCTTGACTAAGTTCGATAATGAGCATTTTCTGCTCAGGGTAAGCAGAGCTATACGCAATTTGATTGGTTGAGAATTTGGAACACAATAACTCATATTTTGATAACGTTACGGTATCTGAAAATATAGACGTATTGTACACCCAAAATATTATTATTTTAATTCACATGTTAAATGAACACACATACAGCTGTGGCGGCTGCTTTGATGATTACCCAATCAACAATAATCTTAATTTCCTGTACACTAGCTGGCACTAAGGTGCTAATTAATTGATGAGATTAACTTCAGTTAATCCTACCAAAGTTATAATATACAAATTACTACTAATGTATAGATTGTTCTTCAGTATAACACTATGATGTGCATTTTTCGTTACGAAAAGAGTGCATTTACAACGATTTTCGTCTTCAGCACCCTTGCAATTCTAAATAAAAAATTATTAATTGACAAAATAGCAAATAAATGTTGGATATCGTCTGATCAAATTTTTACTATGATTTTCGTCTTTAGCACCCCTGAAAACCCCTGAAAAGTTATGTTCAATGGCAAAACAGATAATAAATGGCCTGGTTGCTATGTGATTTTGTTTTTGAACATACTAATCTTTAACTTGCCTTTTCTCAAAACTTACATTTGTGAGTTGGGTAGCTTCAATTGGACACAGCTCAGTCATTTTTTGTCCAATTCAAACAAACAAACTATACATTAAATTGAAGGTAATGAGCTGGAGAATGTGAAAAACTCAATTTTCAAAATTCAGTTATTGTGACACATTATAGCATGTGAGGTCACAAATATTGATCAAATGTGAATAAATGTGTTTATGAAATTTGTTAGTGTAACCAATATTTCAATTTGCGTAACCAGGAAATCTTTTGCATGTTTATGAATAAATGTGTTAATGAAATTTGTTAACGTAACCGATATTTCAATTTGCGTAACCAGGAAATCGTTCGCATGTTTTTGAGGTGGTGCGACCGCACGTAACTGATTGATATCGTTCGCGTCAAATTTCTTGGCCTGTATTATAACGAAAGTTGTCACTACTAGCTTTATGTTAACTTAAATTTAGGATGTTAAATTCAGTAATCAAGAAATTAAGTTTGTCTATTGAATGAAACTAAAGGTGTGTACATGTATTTTAAGGTGGTGTGTTGATCAACTTGGACCAGTGTCATCATGTCAGCATCAGCTGTTTATATTTGTGATGTCAAGGGAAAGGTAAAAAAATGTTCTCATTTTTTTCAAATATTTCTTTGGATCTTATGAAATTAATATTATTTAAACATGCATTATGCAAGAGCTAAATCTGCCTATTACAAGTCTTTTTTTAGGCCTGAAATGTTGTCTAAATTACATCAATTAGACATTAGTTAACTTATCCAGACCATAATAAACTCTTGATGTCTAGGCTAGCCTTCAATGTAGGCTGGATTAGATTGATATATGCGCGTAACAGCCATTGATAATTAAATCAAAACAATGGATAATCAAGACTATGCTGTTTATATTAATGATTTTATTAATGATGACCGAGACTATGCAGAAATTTCACCCGCTTCGATCTCAGCTTATATAGTGGATCAATTTGACTGAAATTTTCGGCAAATTACCGTTACAATATCTAGTTTTTAACTATTATTATAGTAAAAACTGCCAACTCTTTATTTTATCTCCGATAATGTATCCGTGACTGTCTTTCATGTAGATGTCTAGATTGATGATGAACAACTCAGTGAAAATTATATATATTCTAATTTGCAGGTGCTGATATCAAGGAATTACAGAGGTGACATTGACATGTCAGTGATTGACAAGTTTATGTCATTAGTAATGGACAAAGAAGAGGAAGGCAATGTCACACCTATAATTCAGCACAATAATGTCACCTTTATTTATATTAAATACAATAATTTATATTGTGTGGCTACATCCAAGAAAAATTCTAATGTCGCACTTGTCTTTTCTTTTCTGCATAAAATTGTTCAGGTAAATAACACTGAGGTTCTCTCTCCACTGCTAAAAAATTACCGTGTACATTTACCCTTCCCTCCAAAGTATAAACCCAGTCTCATGGCTTATAATGCAATGTATCTATGTCCATTCAGTGCAAAAATTAGTAGAGATTCATTGATTTAAAATATACCAGTGCTATACTCTGATGCGTTGCTATTCTCTGATTCCAGTTGCGTTAGGAGGGGAGAGAGAGAGAGAAATGGGGTTTAACGTCCACTCGACACAAAGTAGGTCATTACGGGACTAACATGGTTTAATTTTATTTCAATAATTCGCTTGCACGTACATGTAGGGATCTTTAGCAGTGGGAGGAAACCAGAGTTCTCACACCAGGGATCGAAACCACAGCTGCATGCCAGAGGTGACTGGCCAGCTAGAGGTCGAAGCGCGGCACTCTAGACCATTAGGCCATCCCCCCCAGCCAGCTAGAGGTTGAAGCGCAGCACTCTAGACCACAAGGCCATCTCCCCCCCCCCCCCCGAGACTCATTGGTCAATTCCATGTCCTAAAACTAGCTTATGTTTTCCTGGTCAGACATTTGGAAAATTGCGCATAGCACATGTCCACAATATACGGGCGAAGTAGTACACACACACAGCAATTTTTGTATTGTACATGTATCAAACATGGTGCAGATTGTTGAATTATAAAAGATTTAATGTATTATGAATTTAAATATTCAAATTACTTTCATATGCGGACATGATTTTGGGTCATGTTTATAAATATTTCAAATATTATTCTTTTTTTATATAGTATTGACAAAATTTTTAGAATATTTTAATATTTCTTTCTCAACAGATATTTATAGAGTATTTTAAAGAAATGGAGGAAGAAAGTATTCGAGATAATTTTGTTTGTATTTATGAATTATTAGATGAAGTTATGGACTTTGGTTATCCGCAAACAACTGATACAAAAATATTACAAGAGTAAGTCATTTGATATTTGAAGGCACCTCATCAGTGAGTATTGTATGGGCTCAATAATCAGGAGTTCCTGGGTTTGACCCTAGTGTTGATCAGTAAAATAACAAAGGAGTCTTCAGTCTGTTTTCTCCTTTTCAGTGGGGCAATAGAGAGGGCCGACCACGTAAAAAGGTGTATAGATGTTTGGATGGGACAAGAGTATACTTATTTCACCTTTATAGTACATGTATTGGCAGCATGATTAAAGATCCCATTACGTTTGGAAAGCAAAATAAGAATAGGCCTTAGTGTCGCTTTCAAGGCAAAATTTCCCTCATATCTTACTGCATGATGTTTGCCCATGTACATTTGTCCAGTTGGTGCAGAGAAGTTAGCCTCATTTAGATCATTGCAGCAATTCACATTTCTTACAGGTATATTACACAAGAAGGTCACAAATTAGAGATGGCTCCTCGACCACCTATGGCTGTGACTAATGCAGTGTCTTGGCGATCAGAAGGTGTTAAATATCGTAAAAACGAAGTATTTTTAGATGTTATTGAATCGGTTAATTTATTGGTATGTACATACAGGTCATTAAGATCTTTATTATATGAATGAATATAATTTTTTGCAAATTGTTAGCATGTGCATGCTGTATCATAAGGTCTGTCATTGAGTCAACTGCTGTGGTTTCTATTCCCAGGTTGTACGCCTGTTCAACCTCATGCGTTTTCACCGGTTCTTCCGGTTTCCTCCCACTGCTAAAGACCCCTACGCGCCAGCGAATTATTGAAATAAAATAAAACCTCATATTAGTCCCAAAATGAACTAGTTTGTGTCAAGTGGATGTAAAATCCCATTTCTCTCTCTCTTGGCTATCGATAAAAGATTGTATGTTAATATTGATGTATTATTGTGTATATTTTTAGGTTAGTGCTAATGGTAATGTGTTACGTAGTGAAATAGTTGGGTCTATTAAAATGAGAGTGTTTTTATCTGGTATGCCTGAATTACGACTTGGATTAAATGATAAAGTTCTCTTTGAAAGTACTGGAAGTACGTTATTGTTTAATTTTATCATGTCCCTTAAATATTTTGTATAGTTATCTTAAAGCCACTGTCTATCACTTGATAAGGATTTAGAATCCTTTCCACACTACAATATCGTAAAAGTTGAATCGAAAACGAATATCAGTCCAAAAATGATTCAGTGATCATGGAATTCAGTGTCATTTGCATCTTCAATAGAAGGCTTGATCTCGCCTTAACTACGTACATCTTATCAAGCCCTTCACGCAATACCCTGCATATTTCGCCACTATGTTCGATTGGGTAACAAGCCCAGCTTGAAAGCCTATCAGATTCATTCCAAGTCTTGCGCTTCTAGCTATAATGTTTACATGTGACAATCGAGTTGCAAAGTTCAAAGATCGATCAATGTCAAGGTTGCTGGTTTTCTGTGAGTTTCACAATTAAAACAAAACAACTTTTATCGGCTGTAGACTTGTTTGTTTACAATGTGTTATGTGCCATGACCTCTGATTGGACAATGCTTATTAGTCACGTGTAAACACAACGGGCACAAAAGATCGGGAATTGTTGAGTATTGAAGCAACGGTTAGATGTTGTAAAACTAGCAGAAGTTGCTTAAGGAACATGTGTGATTTGTAGACAATATAAACAACTCAACTGAGTAAAATCTTTTGATGGGCCTCGTTTTAATCCGATTGAATCTATGACAAGAGATTATCTGCAGTTGATATACTGGTTTATTTAGTTGAATAAACTTTAATTAATTTGTGTCATGGATCAGGTAGCGAAAATTTTGATATTGTTCTAAAACTACAATCACGATCAGAAGCTCTACATAAACAAATATATATATTTATAAATCTTTTAGTCTAACATAGATTCATGGGCAATAATATTTTGTTATTTCTTTTTCCATGAGGAGGAAAGAGTAAGTCTGTTGAACTGGAGGATGTCAAGTTTCATCAGTGTGTGCGATTATCACGATTTGAAAACGATAGAACTATTTCATTTATACCCCCTGATGGTGAATTTGAATTAATGTCATATCGACTAAATACACATGTAAGTAAGAAATAAAATAATTAGCGAATTTGGTTCTTCATGTCTTGGGGGCTGGGGGGAATGGCCAAATTGTTTCAATTCCCTTGTTGTACTTGTGGGTTTTTGCGGTGTCCTCTAGTTTCCTTCCACTGCTAAAGACCCCTACCGCATTGTTGAAATAATATTGAACCATATGTTAGTCCCAAACTGGCCTAGTTTGTGTCAAATGGAAGTTGCCTACAGAATACTTCAGTTATTTTGAGACTAACAGACATTATTTCTATTGTTACCTGTAGAGAGAAGAATTTTGCCTAGACAGCATTTTTTTTGCATAATTCCAACCAACGGTCATGGCTTCTTTTGGGAACATACTAAGAGAGTACACACATGGATCTCAGTTTTTATTTCCCTACGAACAACTAGGTGAACTGGGCTTGATGGAGGCAAGATTGTTCTTGGTTGAAGCCAGAATTCAAACCTGAGACACAAATATATTCGAACATAGCATCGTAAAGGAATATGTATTTTAGGAATGGTATAAGATTATTTATGTAAAGATGATCAATATATAATTTGTAGGTAAAACCGTTAATATGGGTAGAATCTGTGATAGAAAGACACGCCCACAGTCGAGTTGAATATATGATCAAGGTGAGAATTTGGTATACGTTGATGATTAATTGATTCCTTGTTGCACTGATTATGTATTTTTAAAAATTCGTTTCTGTCTCATAATTCGCGATAAAAATGTGGAAGTCTTATTGGAGACTAGGGCTCACACTGTCGGTTGCCAAAGTCACAATTTGTGATAAAATTGTGGAAGTGGTGATTAAAATTTGATTTGGGAAATAACATTTTGGGGTACTGGTGATTCTTTTGTCAACTGGTGGAAAACAATTTTAAAATTCTAAACGTATATCCTAGTTTAACCATTACAATGAGTGTCAATCACTTGGCTATATCTGCATATAAACCATACCACAGCACAGAAACAGCAATGATTAAAATAACAAGCAATATTTTTGAATCTATAGACTGACAACAAAGCGTTTTTTTAATCCTTCTCGACTTATCCGCTACCTTTGACACTCTCGAATAAGTTAAATTAAAATTAAAAAAATACCTGACCCCAGAAGGTGCCGAAGTTCTTGTTCATTCATTCATATCTTCTAAGATAGACTATCATAACGCAATACTGTTTAGGCTACCAAAGTATCTGATTCAAAACCTTCAACGCGTCCAGAATTCTGCTGCTTGCCTCTTAACAAAAACCAGAAAATACCAACACATATCTCCGATATTGAAACGTCTTCATTGACTACCAGTTAGTGAACGAATAAAATTCAAAATCCTTCTCATAACCTTCAAAGCCTTAAATGACAAAGCTCCTGAATACATAAAAGAACATCTCATTACGCATGGCCCCACTAGAAACTTACGATCAACAAATAAAAATCTATTGACGGTCCCGGCTGTCAATCTTGAGATAGGCGGCCGTTCATTTGCATACTCGGCCCCTTTTCTATGGAATTCATTACCCTTGTCAGTTAGGCTGGCCAAATCTGTAGAAAGCTTTAAATCTCAGCTTAACACTCATCTTTTCAACCAAGCTTATTCTTGTCAGTAGTGAATGACTTTTTTCAAACTTGGAAAAGCGCAATAGAAACTGCCATAAAGTATTTTTGTGCTATAGAAGTTGAGACTTATTATTATTATTATTAAATTAATCAACTCGGTGATAATCCGGATCTTGTCTATGAGTAATACTTACCAATCGTGTGTTATTAATGATTCAGTGGCGGATCCAGGAATTTTTTTGAGGGGGGTGACAACCCCATGTTTTGTCTCGCCGACCGTGGTTTACGAAGCTAATTTCTGCCGCTAGTAACATAGATGCTGATTGTGTGTCTGATAAGATACGTACGGTGTGCTATATAATATATATACGACCATGCGTGCATGTCCCGGTGGAAGCTTGTAGGACCCGGGATTCCTATACACCTGGATCTGCCCCTGTGATTAGTTAATTGGTAATTAAAAGTTTTGATAGTTGAATTCCGTGAAAGACTACACAGTTGTCCTTGTCAGGCCCTTTGTCCTACATCACTGACAAGAGTGAAAAACGTCGAAATATCTGGATAGACTTTCTCGGCCAATGCGGGGATCGAACACCCGATCTCCAGACTAGTAAGCAAGCGTCTTACCCACTTAACCACCCACTGTGGCCCCAACAGGATAATCCAGGGTTGCGATTTCCTGAGTCAATTTACGATTATCCATGTCAATAATATTTATGAGGAATGTTGATTATTTTCAGGCCAAGAGTCAGTTTAAACGTCGATCAACAGCTAATAATGTAGAGATTATAATACCGGTCCCTACTGATGCGGATTCACCCAAGTTTAAAACAACTGTAGGTAACTGTAGATATACACCAGAGATCAGTAGTGTTGTATGGAGTATTAAATCATTCCCTGTAAGTACTATTTTATTACTAATATACTATTCTATCTGGTTACCTGGTTAGTTCCCACCTACGCTTCTTTATTACCAAAGTAGTATAACTCTGCAACTGAAAGTAGTATGAATCTGCAACCAAAAGTAGTATAACTCTGCAACTAAATTTCAGTTGCATGGCAGTAATGGTGTAGTCAATATCCCTGAACAAAATTCACAAATATATATATTTTTAATTATTTCACCATCTTGCTTTTCTAGTAGATGACTCATGGGCTGAAACATAAGGCTGACAATTGTTGATTACAAGGACTGACCTCATAGTTTTTTGTTTTCTGCCATTTTGTGACACTGCTAAATTTGTAAATGGCTGACATTTTAATCACTTTATTTCAAAAGGGTAGAAACTTAGGCCTGGGGCCTTTCTTACATTTTGCCCTTAAAAATACTCTTTAATCAAAATAATTCAAGTATTTTACATTCTATAGGGAGGAAAAGAATACCTAATGAGAGCCCATTTTGGTTTACCAAGTGTAGAAACGGAAGATTCAGAAGGTCGTCCACCTATACAAGTCAAGTTTGAGATTCCATATTTTACTGTTAGTGGTATACAGGTAAGATATCAATTATACTAGTGCCCCCATCTTGTAGACGGTGTAGAAAAAGGATTGTTAACGAGTTAGGAGGGGGGATGGAGTTGAGCGAACAAGTTTTAGGCCGATTTGGAGTCCTAAAAAAAAACGTTGAGCGCAGCCTTCATTTCATTTCATAGGGAGATGCTCTTGCAGGACTAACAAGGAAAATAAACCTTATCATTCAAGAGCGGGGATGAAAAAACCCAGATTCAAGTACAAGACCTCTGCAGACAGGAACACTGCAGTATAGAAAAGTTATTTTTCTTTGCATTGCACCCATATCCCTTGAAATTGTATAGCATTGACAACACATGAAGTCCAAATCCATTCCATTTTGCCAAGCTGTTGTCATTAGGAGTAAGCTTTGTTATTATTCGTATTTGATAATTATCATCATGAGGTGAAGTGTTCCACCTGAAATGGTCCAATGTCCCTCTACGTGTACATTAAATACTATTTTACTATTTTTTATTCAGGTTCGTTATTTAAAGATTATAGAGAAGAGTGGATATCAAGCTCTACCCTGGGTGCGTTATATAACACAGAATGGAGATTATCAATTACGTACAAATTAATCAAATTATCAAATATCGTATTTAACTTAAGACCTAATTGTCCATTTATTTACAATTCATTTTGTCCATCTCTTTACGCTGTTTCTCATTTCAACTCCTCAATTTTCAGTTAATTAAGATAACAGACATATTACTTCAACATCTGAAACTAGCAATAATGTTATTTATCTTTAAAAATGTCGAGTCTTAGTGTGGAGTTGAAAAATTCTATATTATGGTAATCTATAAACTTGTTGAAGCTCGTAAACCTTCAGATTTCTCAAATACAACTCTTAATTCTTAAATTGGTTGGCTTCCAAAATAATGTTTTGTTTAAAGTAACGTTATAGGGAGATAAACTATGAACATTATGCAAATATAATGTAACTAACAGAGCACTGTAGGATTTTCTATATTAATATATATGTATTCAACAATGGTGCCATATTATTATGGCTTGTATAGACTCATTGTCTCTTTTAGTGATTTGTTTATTATTCATGTTAAGATGTTTCTGATGTAAGATCATGTGTTCGTTCAATGTTATAATGTTTGGACTATTTTTGTTGCTTGAACATAATATAGAATTTCCCACAGAAGGATGTAGAATTATAAATTCTTGTAGCTCCATTATCGCTCAGTTTGAATATGACAGTTATCGTATCTACTGGAGTAAGTTGTTATTGGGTGCTTTTAGTCCTAGTGCTCTGGTAAGTTTCTCATCACGAAACCTGGTTGTATGTGACAACATTGTTGGTGATCAAATTCCTAGAGTTGATTATAGGCTTGTCTATAGTTTAAGGGGTTTGGATGGCCAATAGGGTTGCCTGTCAAACCTTGTGGGTTTTCACCAGATCCTCCCACTGCAAAAGAGTCCTACATGCAAGCCAATTATTGAAATAAAATTAAACCATATGTTAGTCCCGAAATGACCTACTTTGTGTCATTTGGATGTTAAACCCCATTGATCTCTCTCTATACATCATGTAGGTTTCTAATGTCACTGATTGTCATCGGAGCGATTCTGAATGATGAATTGAAAATTAAGCAACATTTGTCATCCTTCCAGGTAAAGTTAACAAGACAGTACACCTGGCATTATTTTCAATCCAATTGAATCTAATCCAGTAGATTGTCTCCTATTGTTTTGATATCTAGTCAAATATCAAATGATAAATCTACATTTTAGCATGGATTAAGCTATGAAAAGTTATATATTGTCCCAAAAATTCAAATGAGGATTAGTGCTTTTAATGCAGAAACAACATCATACAGAATATAAGAACTTTATTAAATATTTAGTGTAAAGAAGAACTTGTAATGTATATTTATCTTTGTTATATATATATCTGTGTTTATATTGTTTCCATGGTGAATTATATTGTATATATACTTGATGTAATCATAAATAAGCTTTTGTGGCATTTGTGACATTCCTTGATAGGATAATAAATTTATGTAATCAAACCATTAAATAAGATTCTTCTTTTTTTTTTATAAGAATACCATCATGGTTTAAAGTCTAATTGGGAGCCACGCTGCCTGAGTGGGTAGACGCTGGCCTGAAGGTTGGGTGTTCGATCCCTGCATTAGCCGAAAAAGTTCATCGGGATTTTCAGACTTGGCTTTCTCTTGTCAGTGGTGCCGGTGCAGGATGGAGGGCCTGACATGGACAGCTGTCAAGCCGTTCGGATGGAACGTAACAACTGAGGTCCCATGCACTTAAAAGAACCCATGATGATTCGAATCAGATATAATGAGTAGGATGTAGTACTGCTGTCAAGGCAAAATACCTTAAACACACTGCATGGCCTATGCACTGCTTCATTAGCTGTAAAAGAGCAGAAGAGTAGGACATTAAACCCAATTTCGTTTGACCACTAGACCACCCAAATCCCCTTCTACAACACATTAATTCTAGATGCTGTTAAAATGAACTGGGGTTTAATGTCCTCTTAACTCGAGATGTACTTTTCAGAAATATTTTAGGCTTCTTCATCTGCATCGTTGACACAAAGAATTTAATTTTCAAGTAGATGAGATGAATGACTTGCTGCTAGAATATACCCACCCACGATTCTACAGAGGGAGTAAGGACAATAACTCTAGAAGTAATAAGCAGGAAATTCATGAAATTTTTTTCACTAATATAAACAGTCTTCATAAATTTTAAGCAGATCGGATGATAAAATTTGTTTGCTAGAGGCTACAAACTAAACAATTGCAATAACTCTGGAAGTAATGGAAGTTTTCAAAAAAGTGAAAAATTGTCAAAGTGAAATAACTTTTCACTTAATCTTGGGTGGAACATAGGCTGCAGCCCCTAATGTCAACAATCTTGAGTGGAGACACACAGGCTATAGCGGCGTATAGCCCCTAAAGTCAACACCCTTATCTTGGGTGGAAACACACAGGCTACAGCCCATAAAGCCAATGCCTTACTCTTGGGTGGAGACATACAGGCTAAAGTCCCTAAAGTCAACGTCTTGATACAATTCTGTGTGTGTGTAATAAAACAGCAGAAAAATCAAAAAAAGTTTTCCTGATTTATTTATTTTTTTATCATAAATTATTCATCATTGATTGTTTATTTAAAATGAAGGATACAAATGTACACTATGTACAAGCAATATATTACATTTGATTCAAACAATATACAATAATAATACACTGTAATACAGTTTAATGTTTATACTCTAGACTTCACTGATAGTTACTGAACTCTTATAGACATTGAAATACTACAAAGCCTTATACTGGCTCTATGGGTCATTTAGTGGGTAGATTGATGAGCCATAGTTGCCTACTTTCACTTTCATCTACATGCAGAAATAATAACAACTTTATGGCTAACACTAGCTAGTTTAATTAACTGCAACATTTCTATGAGAGTACATGTACCCTCACCATTATCAATGAATTCAAATTGAAACGTTGCAGTTACTAATCCTAGTGAATGTTATCCATAAAGCAGTCTGTTGTTATCATATATTGCTTTCATAAAATGCACTTTAAAGAAAGCAAACATGTATAAATACAAAAAATAACATTTAAATTTTTGACGTTTTCATAATCCAAGTTGGTTGAGATTTCCATTTGATCATTCCAGAGTCAGTCAAACAATGTGTTTATCAGTGACTTGATGTTATCCCATTTGAGACCAGTCCAAAATATACATTCTTATTTCCTCTCAGAAAAGCCTGATGCATTGATTAAAGAATGACCAAGGGAGTATTGACACTGATACCCAAGTATACCCTGATATTTATAAAATAGTCTTTGAACCAGAGAGAGAGAGAGAGAGAGAGAGAGAGAGAGAGAGGAGGTTTAACAGTCCACTCCACACAAACTAGGTCCTTTCACCTAACACATGATTCAATTTAATCTTAATAATAAGGGGTCTTTAGCATGCGGAGGAAAGGAAAGGTTGGATAGCCGACTCAATCCATGTCACGCACAACGGGCAAATCAAAACCACAACAGTTGACTCAATGATGTAGCGCGGGTGCTAACCATTCCCACCCCACCCAAAGACTTAAGTCTTATGCATTGTTTAAAGAATGACCAAGGTCATACTGACAAAGGGTATATAATCCTGATATTAATTATATAGTCTTTGAACAGCATTTAGTAATTAGGACAGAATCAAATACAGTATCATTTCTGAACACCAATAACCATAGTCATAGGCGTACAGGGAAATTTTTGACTGGGGTGGTGGTGGTGGTTGGTGTCCCAAAAATGTAGTTAGGTTCTTAGTATGTTACATAATAATAATGACAGGCTCTACAATAACTCTTTTGCGACGAATTAGTTCTTAATTTCTAAATCATCAATAAAAGAGATAATATAAGAGATAAAAGTGGCTTTGAAGACCTAGTTATCCGTTTTCCAAGGCATAGTCCAAACACTGTCTCTCATACAAATAAACCATTTGGTACTGATTCATACCACATCAGACGCCATGTTGAATTACACAATATCTAATGTTTTAACACCTAACTACTTTATGGAATCAACGACAAATCTAACCTTGGGCACTCCAACCATTTTTATTTTTGTTTTATCAATATGAGAGAACTAAAATTTATTTACTTGTAATATACACAACCAAAAACAGTTGTTTATGTAACTGCAACTCATGTACTCCATACAATAGAGGGTTCGAGTCTTAAGATTTCTATTGAATTGCCCAACTATAGACACTCTGAATTTAAATTCGCTGTTAAATTGGACACATTCAAGAACACAATATTTTTTTATACAACTTTTACAAAGTACAATTATGTGGTCAAATTTTCACAGCATTTGGTGCCCCCCCCCCCAGCTTGTACACCTATGACCATACATGTAGTTTAATACACTGTAACATTTTAACAAGACTTCATAAGTTGTTATCTACATGTAGCATATAAACTAAAATAAATAATAGAAAATTAAGATGCAGGCTACATGTTTTCTATATTAGTTTATCTTTACATTTTATCTATTGCATTTGAATAATTCAAACAAACATACAATACATTTTAACAACTGATAGCACATTTAGGAAATATCAACTAACTAGGGGTTGACCCGGTACTGCATGGGTTGTGCAGCACCATGTTACTCCCCGGTCCAAGCTACCCCACTAAACAAAATTTCTGCTTTGGGACAATCTTAGTGTAGCTGCCCACCCTGAACAGACAAACAAACGACAGTTGCAATTATTAGTATCAATAGATAGATACAGTTATCCCTGTGTAAACATCCACTCATAATAATAGAGATATGCTTGATACAGACAAGACTGTTAGTAACCCAGTAATAATTATTTTATACACCGAAATTTATGTATTGATGTTTAATACCATACTGTACTTTACAACAAAATGGAAAACAGCTTGAAATAACATATCAGATCAAACCAATTTTAAACGAAATCAAAAAAACTTAATTGAACTTATTTCAAATTATAGCATAAATTTTTAAGAAATAAGAAGGACTTGTGGGCGTTGTGGCAGCTTTGTAATTGGGAGCAATACCTTGAACTAGTTGTAAGTGTGCTTATGACAATCAAATCAGCAACGGAATCTGATAAAGGCTTCTGGCCATTCTGGGGCCTGATTCAAGAAAAAAAATAAACAGAAATATTTTAAGGCCAATCTGATTAAAATACATGTACATGTATAGATCTATATTTCGTTTCGTTTTTTTATACTTTCGATGGCCTAAATTACATGAATATCTGCTTGGTTGTAGTTGCAGCTTTAGACCCTATGACATCAGACATTTGATTAACCAATCAGCATTGATGTTTTTAGTGGATTAGCCACAGTTCCGTGCACCACACGTCAAAGGCTCAACGTAAAAGTCCATTTCATTGGCAAATCCTACACATCATCCAGAACATGTCAGGGATAACAACTCTTCCAGATCATAGTGTAGTAAAGACAAGTATTTGAAGTAAACAAAATATTGAACAACATGTATAAAAATCAGAACGAAATAGTATCGGTCATCTGTGTTCTAATCAGATGAGCACCCAGCCATAAGGTTATTAATCATATTAATATTTAGTCTACTGGGTCAATTTCATCACTATCGTCAATATTACTTTCTGATTCACTTTCTGTACTTTCTTCAGCCGATACGTCTTCTCTCCATGATGAATCAACAAGAGACGTAGCCTTCTTCTTCCAAAATAATGGAAATTTAGATGCTGGGGTGTCATTAGAGGGCGTCACACTATTAGAATTAGAATGTTCCGTTGCGTGAATCAATGATTTCGATACATCACAAAACTGAGTGTTGTATGAATTCTTAAAATTATTTGCGGTATTAGTTAAAATATCCGGTTCATATGAAGTCGATTCTGATGCATTGGTTAGTACAGATAAATTGAATTCATTTGAATTTGTTTGCAATTGGCTTGTAGATGCTTCATCACCATTGTAAGATTTGAATTCACTTGTCGATTTTATGACATTAGAATGCAATTCCCTTTTTAAAGATTTATGATCGCTAAATTGTAATTCATTATGTGATTTAAAATTACTAGCATTTAAATCACTTGAGTAAAATGCATTTGATGCTGATTTGAAGCTAGTATTTATACTTTCACACAGCTTAGTTTGTAATTCAGGTTTGTAATTTTGGGATTTTAATTCAGGTTTGTAATCTCCAGATTGTAATTCACTTGACACAGGTTTGGATTCACCTATTTGTAAATCATTTGAAAAAAGTTTCATATCACTTGATGAATTACCTGTGCACTTCGGTAATTTACTTGGTGTCACACTGTCTAATTTTTGTGCTTCTTTGGATATCTTTAAATCACAGGAATTTGACACTCCATTGCTGTACACACTGGAATCCTGAAGCTGTTTTGAGAAAGGTTTTAGATTTAAAGATGAGTCGATAAATCCGTTTTCATTAGGATTTTTTACATGATGTAAAGACGATGTGACACTGGGATAATCTAAATAAATTGGTAAAGCTAGGTTACAGTCTTTAAATGCACTTGTCGATGATGGTTTACTATTTGAATTAACTGTTGGTTTTGAATGTATCGGAGGAAATGTGACATTATTTACAGTATTGTTAGTACTTAAATTGTTATTGAAGTGATTATAATTGTTCGTTATTTGTTTTATGTTTAATTCTAACTGATCTGTATCCGTATCCCTCACTAATTTTTTCACTCCATTTTTTTTCAATACTGGACACTTTGCTAAAAGAATGTCATCTTTATTTTCCGATATATGAACTTCTGGTGAACTTTGTAAATTACTAGAATTGTGATTCAAAATACTCGCCGAAGAGCGAATTTCGGGATCTTCGTCCGAAATTTGCTGATCTGAAAGAATATTAACAGAGTCCACATCGATATCTGACTGTGAATTATCAAGTCTATAAATATCAGTCTCCGCATCGGAGTCATCATAATCGTTACTTTTTTTGCTTACGTCCAATTCAATAACATTATCTGCTTCAGGCTTGGAGCTGTTGATGGTGTCATGAGACGAATGGACCATTTGTTCTGAATCCGAACTTTGTATTTCTGTTGGGGATAAATCTATGACATTTATTACAGCATCATCAGATGAACTACCACGTTTCCCTGCAGTGGAAGATCGTGGGTGATTATCTTCCTTATCAAAACTTACAACATCCAAAACAGGCGACGCAATTTCTGTATCTGTTTCTTCATTGCCACTACTTGACAGGGTCAGATCCATGTTATTAGGTTTTGTACTGTCTGCCTGCTGAACTTGTGTAAGGTCTAGTGGGACAGAGTCACGGTCTAAAGGTGTATTTGCTAAATTTAAAGGATTTGATTGTGTTGTTGAGGATGGTCGAAGACCAAGATTTAACGGTTTATTATTTGAAAGAGCACTGGTGTAGTGTGGTGGTTGTCTATACCAGGCGTGTGGGTTATAACCAGAAAAGGCACACTGAAAACTCTCCAAAACGTTGGAATACAAAACAGATCCTGCACCATGACTAAATAATGGATCACCATGCATCATCACATCAGGCAGAGGTAATGAAAGAGATGTGTTTGTTTCTGAAATCCTTCTTGTATGTGATCTTTTATGACCTGAGGGATGTTTTTTGAAAGACATTGCACCATTTGGTTCTTCCAAAGACGGCAGAGAAAGATTTGTAGCTTCAATGGAATCTGTACCGTCTATTTTGGATACAACATCTAAAATGTCATCATCCAATTCGTCGGGATTGACTGAAGTTAAATCTAGGACATCATTTGCTGTACTAACTAAATTGCCTTCTATTCCAGTTGTCTTTTTAGCAATACTGGTTGCAATCTCAACTGGTGTCAATGTATCACAGATACCAGACAGAGCATCAGTAAATGATCTGGTAGACAAACTTGCTTCGGATGACGTAGTTGCGCAAATGGAAGAATTTTGTGAGGATGTTTCTGGTGTCATTTTTTCAATAATGTCAGTAGATTCTGCCACAACAACAGTACTAGCAACAGTCTTTTTATGGTGCTTGTGGGAACTTTTATGTTTATGCTTGTGCTTTTTGTGTTTCTTTTTGGACTTGTGATGAACACTGATGATTTCTACACTTGGACTTCTGGACTCCTTCCTGCTCTTTTTCTTGTGCTTTCTTGTATTTTCTGGTGATCGTGATCTAGAAGCAGATGAAGATATATTGTGATGAGCTTCACCATCATCTCCTAAGTTAGCAGATTTATGATCATGATGCTTACGTTTTGAGCTTAATGATGAGCGAGGAGAATTTACCAATTCTGATGAATAAGATATTGTTTCTTTTCTTCGCCCACTATCCGATATCTCCGGGGATGTTGATCTTCTGTGAAACAGAATGTTAATTCTTTTAGAGTAATGGGAATCCCTATAAGACTTTGATTTATGCTTTGATTTTTTTCTGTGAACATCTGATTTTCCAAGGGAAGTAGAAGGTTCTTCGGAAGGTCTTTCAGGTGCATCACCAAGTGTTTCAGCTGGTGTTTCAGTTTGTTTGTCTGCAGAAGTATCAGTTGCTGCTACTGAAGTTGCCTCAGAAGATTTATCTTTTGTCCTATGTGACTTTTTGGACTTTTGTTTTTTAGATTTGCTGTCTCTCTTTTTTGACGTTTTATTTGCTGAAAGTACTTCACTTTCTGTTTCAGAGTCAGTTGAAAGACTAATAGGAGAACGTTCCTCCCAAGGTTTATCATATGCTACAAACACGATGGCACTTCCTGCACTACTAGCAGAGTCACTACTTGAGTCAATTTCAGTTTCAGTTAAACCAACAGATCGACCTAAAGCAGGAATAAAATTTCTAACCGGCTGCGGTGGAGGAATTTGTTCAAACTGCCAGGATGGTCCAGGAGTTGGAGAATGCCAGGAGGATGTTGACAGATAACTTGGACCTCCCCAAAAACTGAAATTAGAACTTCTGACCTGAACTTCAGCACTAATATCTGGTAGGTTTAAAAATTCTCTTGATGGTGCAGATGGGGCTGCCTCTGTTGAAACAATCTGAACATCACTATCCTCATCACTAATAGAATTAACAGTATCTGTATCAGAGGAAACAGACTCAGTTTGTTGTTGATATATCGCCTTCTTATCGTGAATAGTCATAATATATGGAGACATGGCAAACATTTGAAATTCATGAACAAAATGTCTGGTATGTCTTCCAATAAATGGGGAGATATGTTGGTAAAAGTCTTCGCTGTTAATTTCAAATCTTTTAATGAGACCCATTATCAGCTCTAAAACGAACTGAACGTGTGATTCCTGGTTAAACAGAAGTGCATTAAGTTCCCGATTCAACCAAGGTACTAGACGATGTGTCAAGGCAGGATTAGCAGTGAAGAAGGCAGGACTTATGTCCCTTACTCGACCATTTGTTCCCCTAACCCCAGATAAGCGCATACCATTGGTATATATTCGTCTACGAAAGTCTGAAGTTGAAGCTTGTCGTCTTCTATTCCAATCCTGTCTGGTATTAAAGTCTGTTGTACGAAGGATATGGGGAGAAGCTCCAATAGCTTGGAGCTGTAACACAGTTTCTGGATCTGTTACTGAGTTCCCGATAACCCTGCTCCTGAGATTAAGTACCCGATCTTCAGTCAAAGTCGTTCTGTATCTGAAACTTCGACTGTATGGATGTTCTGGAGAATGATTACTCCTATACATGGACAAATGATATTGGTCATAGTCTTCATAGGATCTCACATTATGAATAATACTCTTAAACGATTGTTTACAAAGCGGACATTCATTTTTAACTTTCGACCATTCCAATAAACACACGAAACAGAACATGTGAAAACAGCTATCTGTGAAAGATTTGTTCTCTAGTTTACCAAGGCAGATGGCACAATTGGGATCTGGTGAATTGGTGGATCTAGTTGGTGTATCTGCTTTGGGTGGTTCATTTCCTGTTTCTGGAGGGGGAAGGAGAGGTGGAGATAACTCCTTTGTTGGAGTTTCAGTCTTTTTCTTCGATTTGTGAGAAGATTTCTTTTTCTTGGAACGTGTAATGGTACTAGAGTCAGCCATGACGATCAAAATCTGAAATAAAACAGAAAAAACATTAGTCAAAGTTCTTTACAGCAAAGTGAAAGTAACAAAAAACACACAAAAGCGAGAGAGTCTTTAGCTGTGGGAGGAAACAAGGGGACCAGATTGAAAACCCATGAGAGGCGGCTATTTTATCCTGCAGTTTTGGTCTGATTTTCATGAAACACTTAATTTTACATCAGATTATAATTGTGACCCTCTAGAGTGTCCACAAGCTAAAAATGCGAATTTTTGTACAATCAGGGGCCATATTTCAAGAAGTTACAATCTGATACGCGCAAATATCAAAAGGAACGAAGATCTTAGGTTATAAACAAGCATTTCAAGTTTCATCAAAATCAGATGAAAATTGTGACCTCTAGCTAAAAACGTGATTTTTCATAGTATGGTACATGTATTATTTTTATACACCCACATTTTGATGGCATACATTTTACAATAACTTCATGGATTATGGCCCTTGATTGTATGAACATCAAAATGTGGGTGTATAAAAATAATACATGTACCATACACATGTTGGTCGACAGATATAAAATAATTTGCAAATAGTTATTGCAATGTAAGCCATATTATTGATAAATAAAGGATACGGTACATGACATGTATATAAATACTAAAAATTAATACAATACATATATACATTGTATTATGTGAATTTTTCAATATTTTACAAACATATGAAAATTGTCTCAGTAGTAGGCCAGCTGTGTATTCATAAATTGTCTATGTAGCTGTATTTAAAACACGTCTGTATGGCTTTAAATATTAGGAACTTGCTTCCAGGATTTGAGTAATGGAATGTAATCATTACATTTTATATAAGAACCATGTAATGAGTAATGGAAAATTGACAGAATGTAATAAATTACATGTAATGGTCAGTTACATTACAATTACTTTTCAATTACATGTAATAGCATATATACAAATACATGTATTTCCAATATGACAAGTCTCACATTTTATAGCATCAGAGAAGTAGATTAACTACATGTATATCTGCAACAAATCCATTATATTGGAATTTAAAGAAAAAAGACAGACTTCAATCAGGATTAACAAATTATAATAAGAAAAGCATTAAAAGTTTTCTTTTATTACTTTTTATTTATGAGTACGACCCTTTTTGAGGTATGTAACCTAAAATGCGGATTTTTAATAAAAAGATAATCATTGTAATCTAAAATCTAAGATTAGTGCTAATTTGTAGCCAATCAATTCATACAGTGAATCAGTTAAGATTAAAAGACAATATAAATATAATCTTATTACATTTTAATCTTAATCTCAAGGTGGCAAACCAAAAACAATGGCCTTCCAGTATCTCATCATTTTATGGGTAGGCTACATTTTAATCTTAATCTCAAGGTGGCAAACCAAAAACAATGGCCTTCCGGTATCTCATCATTTTATGGGTAGCTACTTACATGTAATACACAACAAATGTATAATTTGTTTTTAATATCATGCTGAGTAACTTCCCAGATATACAAGGTTTTTAGTTGGATTGATAAAGAATTTTAAAAGATTATGATTCTTAAACATGCATTATACAAGAGCTAAATTTCCCTAAAAATAAACACACTTATATGGAAAACTAATTCTGAATTTATTAACATGCTACGTTTCGATACACATACAGATATCGTTATCAAGCTTTATCGAGGCCAGGCGGAATTTCATTTCACTGACTTAATTCTCAGCTCATAGTGGAATAATTTGACTGAAATTTTCCTTTACACTATCTAGTTTATGCCAACTCTTTATCGAATCTCCCATAATGTAACTTTAAAAATAAATGGAGTTAACTGTACTTTTGATTCATTCCTTAAGTCATGATACAGTTAAAAGAACAGTTTTTATCACTACTGCCTCTCAATTGACAATTTTCTTTTGCTTTTATGTTATAATTTATAGAAAACATATATACAGAAAAATTGTACATCTCTATATTCTGTTAAAAAACAACTTAAAACACAATTATTTAATCTGGCTTTTAACTGACTGTGTATACAATCGCTAACATGTCCATAATCTTGTTGTTTATTTATGATAACATTATCACTTTATAAAGTGTCCATGAAAATGTTATATGAAAGGGCGCACTATAAATATGCTGTAATAATAATAAATATTTACCAAAAGGTTAAAAGTCTATCAAGACACCTATTTAGTATACTTCTTGTTTATTAAGTATGTAAAAGTGTGAAACCTGTAAGAAGGTTGAATAGTTCATTATACAGTAGAAAAATATGGTAGCTCACATAAATGACTTTGCAATTTACAGGTAAGCCTGGCTGGCTGCATACTCCGCGCAATTAAAAAAAGAGTATGAGAGATTTAGAGAAAAAAAGAGAGGGAGAGAAATGGAGTTTAACGTCCACTCAACACAAACCTGTCATTTCGGGACTAACATATGGTTTAACTTTATTTCAATAATTTGCTTGTGTGTGGCAGAGAACCAGAGGACTCGGAGAAAAACCAAAAGGTTGTTCAAGCGACCATACTTCTTATCACGTACAACTGGGGATTCGAAACCACGCCAGTTGACTCAATGACAGGCTTTATGATACAGCGATTTAGAGCAAGAGGCCAGAGTCATATGTAGTTCTATATATATATACATGTTTAGCAGTGGTTGGGAATGGGAATCAAAGTGAAAGTTGACGTATGATATGATATGATGATGAGAACTAACCAGCTCATGGGATCAGGAGACAATAAACAATTCTGAGATTTCCCACCAAACACAATAGCTATATGTATATATACATGTATATATATAAATTGTCCCTAATTTCGTAGCCTGCTGTTCTACACAGACTGTTGCATAACACTCGAGATATATATATTTTTTTACAGTAGGGTTCCGTCACTGGATGTCGAATCAAATCGTTATTACTCAGTCATGGAACAACAATAATTTTTCACCTTATTTCCTTCAAAAAACGAAATAATTACGATGAACTTCAATCCTACCCACCAGCTAAATCATTCTTGGGTATTACCTTTATAAACTCATCTTACAAAAAAACAGCAATTCGATAGGTTTTATCTAGAATTTTCAAGAACAATATCACTTCTTTGCAACTAATTCAGCTAGTAGCCATATTGGTAATAATGTTGATAAGTGAAAAATACATGGGGAGTGGTTAGCCAAAAATAACTGTCCAATGAAAAGAAGTATAACAATGTCTTCATAACATACGGGATTCGTCGGTGGAAAAGGTCAACTTGATAAGGCGCAATAATGATGTAGGTTATTTCCACAAAAGTGCCCATTTAGTGCACGTATTTTCGAATATAAAATGAAAAATAAAGTTTTCTTACAATATTGGCATTCTTTGGAAAGGACGTTAATCATAGGGCTAATCGAATTTTTGTAGGTTAAATTATAAATACAGCCAAAATATAAAGAGTCCGGAATGTAGTGTCAACGAAATCGAAAGTAGAGAAAACAGGATCCCAGTCACAAAAGAATCATACAACTTTTTCTGGCCTATCATAGATTATTATTATAAATGTACCGTTTGTATCATATGGGTAGTTAAGATGGTTATACAAGGTAATTAAAAGAGTAAGATCTGTTTCTTTTCTGCAGGAAAGTGACAGATGAAATTTGGAAATAATAAACTGAAAGTAGAAGCTTATGATTGTCTTGGTTGGATCATAGAACTAAATTCTATGGTTGGATGTGATTGATCATCAACATGCATATACATTTTCTACATTATGAGCTGATGAGAGCTACATGTAATATATCCTAATATCTACATTGTTAAATAATGACTGATGATATTGTCAGTTTCTCAAGCACTACGGATATAACAGAAAAAGCCCAAAAAGGTAATGGATGGTTTAGTGACATATAATATTGTTGAGGAGCCAAGGGGAAGAACAATCTAAGTCAGTTTTCAAGGAACCTTATTTAATTGTGCCATCTGGTAGCAAATTGTATATGCTTTCTTTGGAACAATCGATTTCAGGTAAAAACGCTCAGAGTCATATGGAACCTAAGCCCTTCAGAAATGGCCTTCCGTACAAATGCAAGTTCATCTTACCCTTCCCTTTGTTTAACCTTAATTTGCCTGAAAAGTTTAAGTCAGTTGTACTGATAATTATGGTTGTTCTGTTCGCGTGAATTGCGTCAAGCATTTTTGTTAAAAGTCTGTTTTGCGTATTATGTGAAAAAACAAAATTGTGACTTTTATTGTTCTTCCCCTGTACTCTTCAGTTGTATTAAGTTATAAACATTTTACCATTGGTACTTGAATCGTTTAGTATAATGCGTTTCAGTGCCATTTGTAACAAGGGACTGGAAGAGCGAGGCTAGACATATTCCACAACTCATGTCAAACGCAATAAATACTATATCGGTGCAGACTTAAATAACCAGATGCTAGACATTGTCATTCGGAAACGACTGAATGTAAATCAGTTTTTATACATTCATATTACATTATTATATACGTTGCGACCCACATGCATTGCACATACATGTGGTTTACCCACAATTCCGTGCATTGGCTTATCCCTCACCTCATCCAGACCGCAGGTTCTATAACAACTCTTCCAGATCCTAGTGTAGTCAAGACAAGTAAAACGAAATTGTGAACTATAAAAAACGAAACGAAATAGGATCTGTGTTTTAATCAGACTGCGCAATAGCAAGTTTGTGAAGTCAAAATATGTTTACTCAATGAAATGAAATGGGGTTTAACGTTCTACTGCCAAGGGATCTTATACGTGCACGCAAATATGTACAAGGGACCTCATTTTCCGTCCCATCCAAATGACTAGACAGCTGTCCTTGTCAGGCCCTCCATCCTGCATCACTGACACAGAGAAACCACGTGGGAAATCGAGAAAAAACACATCATGTCAAATAATATTACTTATTACTATATCCATGTGAAAACTATGATTATCATTTTACTACAGTATGGAGTAAAGGTGATGAATGTTGTGTTACGTGGCCTGGTGATGGGCAGACGTACAATGGTAGAATAAAAAAACTTAGAAGATGTCTGGAGTCTAACAAGATCTATGCTTTGGTAACATTTGATAATTTTGGAAAGGAAGATGATGAAGAATTTAATATTAAAGAAATACAAGAACGATTACCAGAACCATCACCCGCCAGAAAAAGTATGTAAATAAATAGTACAAATATTGCCATATAGGTCAACGTTTCCTAACCGTTGGGGGTTTTGTTGAGTCAAAGGGGTCCATAGTCGGGGAGGAAAAAAGGGGTGTATTATGAAAACAAAACGGTTAATTTTACATAATGATGCACATATAAGGCTTGTGGTTACCATATTGATAAATTGTACCTACGTTAGAGTTTATTAATAATTTATCAAGGACACATACCCCACCACTCAATGTAGGAATTTGGGAAATCAGACTAAATGGAGCACGGTAAAAAATGATGTGGGGGTCCTCCGATTGTGGATCCATTGTGAAACCATTGCCATAAATAAAACAATTGCTCTGGTTACAGAAAATCATTTTGTTATTATGCAAAATATATATTATGCAAGAGCTAAATCTGCCTATTGTAGGTCTTTCTTTAGGTCTGAAATGTTATCTAAATTATTGATTAGACATTAAATAACTTATCCAGACCGTAATCAATTCTCGATGAATTAATCATGAAATGAATAATCGAGACTATGTTTTTTATTGTATCGACTTTAGTAATGATGATCAAGGCTAAGCCGAAAATTCAATCGCTAAAATCTCTGTTCACAGTGGGTTGATTTGGCTGTAATTTTCAGCAAATTTCCTTTACATTATCTAGTTTTTAACTACTATACGGAGAAATGCCAGCTCTTTATACATAGTCTTCCATAATGTATCTTTGATATTGCTGAAAGTGCTGTTGACCTGAAATTTTATTATCACTTATTCTTCAAGTACCGTACATGTACAGTGAACTCTTTACCACAAACTGTTAAAAGCAGTGAAAATATATTCAGGCCTTTGAACAGAATTTGGTAACAGAACTTTTCTGAAAGTCATATTGTTAATAACTTGTGACTCTGTAATTTGTGCTTTTGACAGCCAATTATTGTTATGTTATAGAAGTTTTGGAAATTATGAATTTGAGAAAATGTGTATAATAATTGGCTAAGTAATTATATTCTCTATATTGTTATATTTTTTTTCAGAAAAAACTGGTGAGATAAAGAAAGGCTTGTTTCAACCTCTAACTGGTATAGAAAACAATAAACGTCTAGAGTAAGTGTTGGCTTCTCCTAGTACATAATCTGATATTACTGAATGGAAGGGGCTGAATGGAAAGTGGTGGGTGGGAGAGGATGTGACTGAATGGTCCAACACTAGTGCTTTAGATCGCAATGTCTGTAATTTAGTCATGTTGCATGCTTTCCATCCCACACTTGTATGTGACAATGAATAGTGTCACCTGCCAAACCTCGTGGGTTTTCTTTGGGCCCATTGGTTTCCTCCCACAGCTAAAGACCCCTACATGCAAGCGAATTATTGAAATTAAATTGAACCATATCCCAGTCCCGAAATGACAACACGTCTAGAGACAGCCAATCTAATGCACTCCATTTGCTGCAGGGCTCACTGAACCCGCATCTAAAATAGACACGGATTAGGCCATGAAAAACTCAGGAGTACGGTTAGGCCACAAATTAACGCATCTGCTGTCCTGATGAATTCCAGCCTGGTCGCCTCTGCGCCGCTACTCCCACTGCTGTTAACCCGGAAATATTGGTGGCAAAAATAACACACTCTCTGGTGCCGTAACCCCAGAAACATTGGTGCCATTGGTGGCAAAAATATGGCAGTCTACGGCCCGATTACTTTCTGTGTGCCAGTACTTATGAAATTTTTAATTTTAAAGGAGCTCTCAGATTTCAGAAGGAATAAATCGCTACAACTGTGTTTATCGCGAAAAATGCTCAAACAGCTGATAATTGTGACCAATCAGTGTCTTGTTTTAGTGTCTGCCAAATTTATATGTAACCAATCAAAAACAGCTTATAGTAACACTAGTTACTGAAGCTACTGTATATTTGTCTGTGTTAAGAGAAGTAATGTACACATTCAAATAGTTGAAACAGACATACAACAGACCTAGGTGATGACAATATAGATCAAGTTAAATATGAGCATATTGAAACTTGTTCGTTTGAAGTAGTCAAGTCTAGAAAATGAAGCCAGTTATTCCAAATTTTTTTGCAGTCTGTATTGCAAGATGACATGTCCACAACAGTCTCGATACTCTCTTGTATGGTTTTCCCCACGTTATTCCACAGAATCGTTGTAGGCTGTCAATATTCCATTATCTAAATACCATTTATCTTTTTTGATAGAGAGAAATATGGAGGTCTTGATGATCTGGATGACGAATTTACAGAAAGATCAACCAGCCGAGAAGAGAAGACAACTCCAAGGCCTTTAATTAGAAGAAAACCGTCTATAGTAACTGGTGGAAGTTCAAAATCGTCAACCTCTAAACAAAAGTGGGTGTGTTTTAGAGCTCTTTGTCACATTTGCTTGTTCGGGGCCTGTGTTGTCAAGCAGTGGGCCATTAACGTCCCAGATTCTATTCCTACTGTGGGCCGAGAAAAACCTTTTGGAATTTACAACAAAAAAATTTTGTTTCATTAATAAAGCTAGTAAAATGTATCTATCTTCCTTAAAATTGAGCAGACGCAGCAAAACACCATGTTTTAATTATTATCATATTGTTTTTAACCAGAAAATCAAATGCCTCTGAACCAAAGCCAAGTGCTCGACAAGTAGAGAGCGAGGTTAGAAATACGGCAAATAGAAACTCAACAGAACCAAAGCCTTCAACAAGTGGAAGACATGTACATGTTAGCAGTCAAGTTAAACATACAAATAGTAAAAACTCAACAGTTGATATAGATGATGACAATGAAATTTTAGGTATGTTTGTTAAAAAATATTAGAGTTATTTTTTTGACATATTTATTTTTTTATCCTCGTATTGTTGTGAATTTTTGTCTTCCCTGTCAGCAGTCCAGCTGTCAATTGTTTTGTGATGCTCTAGAGGCTATAATTATCATCCTATTGAGTTGAATTCATACACAGTTTCCAAGATGAAAAATCTGACTGGTTTTAAACAATTTCAAATAATTATTGTTGGAATTGAAATGAAAATGAAATGAAATTGTGTTTAACGTCCATTTTTATTTTTAAATTTCTGACTCCAGGATTCACTGAAGATGATTTAGAAAAACCTGTTTTTACCATAAAACCTTCTGCAGCTAAAGTTCCTTTTATTTTATCCGGAAACAATGATAAATCTGTCGTTCAGGTAGGTGAAAATATAAATGGTTTGTTTATTGAGGAATTTGTGAAACTTTAAAAGATATGTTTACTTTAAAGTCTGTGAAGTTCTTAAATCTGAACTCCAATTAAAAAATACCAAAATAATTTAATAAAAAAAAAGTTAATGCCCCCAAGCTGCCATAATTGTTTAGAATTTGTGGAATAAATATGGCGAACATGGAGGCTTATGACCTGGAAAGGTTAGCCGATCTCACTTCCAGTTTGTTTCTTGTCAGCCACCTGTACACATCCGACTTTATTCCCTACAGGGTCGCGTGTCCTGGGTTTTTGTCCAGCTCCACCAGTATGCTCCCACTGCTAAAGACTGCTAAGGGAATTATTGAAATAAAATTGAACCATATGTTAGCCACGAAATGACTTAGTTTGTTTCGAGTGGATGTTAAACCTCATTTCTCTCTCTTTTAAAGGTTCCTGCAACAATAAACCAATATTTACGAGATTATCAGAGAGATGGCATTCGATTTTTATACCGACATTATAAAGACAATAAAGGAGCCATATTGGGAGATGATATGGGATTGGGAAAAACAGTTCAGGTAGGCCTACATATTGGGAAATGATATGGTATTTTATTGAACACTCTACAGGTCAAAATTTCTATCCAGTTTTTACGAAACTTGAAATATAGGTCCCAAAGATAACGATTCCTTTCGCTATTGGCACATATCTGAATGTAAATTCCTGGATTATTGTACAAATTATCGCATTTTTGTTTAGCTTGTTCTCTTTCCATCACTCCCTGGTGTGAGCGTATGTGGCGTGGAGATAGGGGGGCATTCTCAACCTCGTGGGTTTCCTACGGGCACTCCGGTTTCCTCCCACTGCTAAAGACTCCAACGCACAAGCTAATTATTGAAATAGAATTAAACCATGTGTTAGTTCCGAAATGACTGGACGTTAAACCCCATTTCTCTCTTTCTTTCCATCATTTGCAAATCGTGGGCGTATCTTGCCTGGCGAATGCTGGTTCAATTCCTCCTGTCATTGGCTGAGTTAAAAAGATTTATTTCAACTTGTATCAATCCTGTATGTGCCTGCGGCGTTACCTGCCATTATGTATAACCTTGGTCTATTTTTTTGCACAATTGACTACACATATTTCAGGTCATTGGCTTTCTGGCAGCTTTATTAAATAAACAAGGAAATCGGGTTGATGTTTTAAAACAAAAACCATCATTCATTAGAAAGGTAAGATTCCTCTTTAATGTCGTGTTCAAACCTGGAAGCACCAATTTGAAACTATACACATTAAGGAGTCAGATAGAAGTGATGTTCTATTGTATCTATCTTTTATTTGCACACTCTTGCACTCCCGCACTCCCGTCATGTTCGAACTGGGAAGCACCATTTTGAAAGTAGATACATTAAGGAGATGTGAAGGGATGTGCTTTTCCTGTTTTTTTTATCATGTATGGGGCATTATCACCAATCCAGAGGTTATGGGTTTCATTTCCAGCCAGATTTCACCTTGTCACTGGTGCTGGACGGAGGGCTTGGTAATAATGTTTGAATTTGGTGATAAACTAATGTACTTGTTTGCATGCACACAAAACAACCTTTGACAATTTGAACTGAATAAAGAGTAGATGAAAGTGCCACTTTAGTAAGGACCATATAGCTGGTCATATTATGATGTATGGCGTTAGCCTGTCTAAATTATCCAAATGGATGGAGAAAAATACAATGTTAAAAGTTAAACCCCATTGTATTTATCAATAATATATTTATTTACATATACAACAACAAAAGGACGTCACACTTATTCATCAAAGATTATTCATAAAATTTGTCTAAAATGTTATATATTAGAAATTAAAATCTTTATTTGTCTGTTTTATTTAACAGCTATCAGATACTGAATATATTGATGATAAAAGTTGTACGAGTCCGTTCCTGATTATTGGACCTGGTAGTGTTTTATATAACTGGTTAGATGAACTAGAAACATGGGGATACTTCTCTGTCGGGTAATTTATTTTCTTCATCGTCTTGTCAAAATAGTGAGATTTCATAATACTGTACTTGCTTTGATAATTCATTGATATGGACATTCTGTACACAGTTGTTTTCTACATTGATCGCAGTAAGTTATCATTGATTATTGCCTGAGTTGGACTCAGTCCCGAATTGTATTGTTATATTGTCCAGTGCCACCAAAATGGCCGCCATATTAAAAGATTAGTATTATATTATATTTCACTCCTGTTGTGTGCTGATAAAATCCATTGGGATTTTCTAGTTCCCTTCCCTTTGTCAGTGGTGGAGGACAACAGTTCAGTGTCTAGTTGTTTGGATGGGATGGAAAACCGCGGTCCTGCGTAGACATTGAAGTGTACGTGAAAGAAACCCTGACAGTTGGATTTGTAAATAAGACTAGGATGTAGTGCTGCTGCCTGGGCAAAACATCCCACATAGCACATTGTATGGCATAAGCCTGTCTTTATTTCGTTTTAGGGTTAAGTTTGATTTTTTAAAAACTATATTTGTTTGTTAGTATTTTTGTTTTTCATGTTGAGTAAAAAAGAAAATTATTTTTTTTAATTAGAAAATATCATGGTGTTGATAAAGAAAGATGTCTGACGGAAATATTGAAAGGAAAATTTGAAATAGTTGTCACAACGTTTGAAACATTTAGAGAAAATATGGTAAGAATTTATTTTTGTCTGACCAAATTTGAGTAAAGACTCAGGTTCTGGACTGGATAACTGTGACTAAATGAGTAAAGTGTGGCTATGTACTGGATGACTGTGACTGAATAAGTAAGGTGCTGGCTCGGTAACCAAGAGTTCTGGGGTTTTATCCCAGTGCTGGCCGTGAAAGTTCATTGTGATTTTCCATCATGGCTTCCCCTTGGTGGTGCACAGCCAGGGGTTCTGGCAAGGAAAAATATCCCGATAGATCACTGCGTGGCATATGTACGACTTCAGTTGGTGCTGAGAAGTAGGATGTTAAACGTCATTTATTTCACTCCACAAAATGTTTTGATGTTGGTTTCAGAAAGGATTATGTCGTTTAGACTGGGAAGCAGTAATCGTAGATGAAGTCCATCGGATCAAGGTTGGTTCAAATTTATGTTGCTTGTTTTTAATATCATTTAAGGTCATTTAGTAAAAGAAGCATTCTGAAAAAAATACATGGTTTGTGGTGTAAGGGGAGATAATATGAGATTTGGGACATGCATACAGAGTTACCTTTCCTTACTTTGTTAAGTTTTTTAGACAATTTCTGCTGTAATTAGAAATACACAAATTGTATGTATCGCAGACATACTCTATCCTTGATCGACAATGGTAGGGTAAGGTGTAAGTAGAACTTGCTTTATTTGGGACTATTGGTTTAAGAAATGAATCTCTCCAATTCCCATATAAAATGTGTATTTAAAGTTAATTTTACTCATTGTATTCCGATTTTCCAACATTTCCCCATGTCAGTTTTACAGGATGGAGGGTCTGACAATAACAGCTGTCTAGTCATTTGAATGGGACAAAAAGCCATGATCCCTTGTATACATTGGTGTGCATGTAAAAGATTCCTTGGCAGTTGGAATGTAGGCCATAGTACCGCTGCCCAGGTTAAATTTCCCTCATAGCACACTATGTATGGTGTATGCCCATCTTCATTAGCCCAGTCGAAGCAGAACAGTAGGACATTAAACCCAATTTCATTTCATTTCATTTCTACTTGTCATACACCCATAAATCATTCATCAAAATTTTCTACTAAGTTTGAAACATCATAAACACAAATAAACTTTTTATAAGGAATGAAATTAGAATATATCTTTCTGTTGTAGGATGTAAAATCACTGACAACTAAAGCCTTACGAAAAATACCAACTAATCGTAGATATGGTTTAACTGGAACAGCCTTACAGAATAATATGACAGAATTATGGTCTTTATTAGATTGGTAGGTGTTAATCAATATGTTCTTCATACACCTGTATGGGGTTTTTAATGTTGCAATTAATTATCTATTCTAAGTTGGGTTGAAGTAAATATATACATCATTAGATTCTGGTTTTTGGGGGGTTTTTTGTTATCAGCATTAATTTTATAAGAATTCTGAATACATGATGCCTTTAATTTTATCCATTTCACTTTATTTTGGCTTGGCTGCTGGAATTTGAAATAAAAATAGGTCGTAGCTCCGCTGTTTGGTCAAAATGTCCCTCATAGCTCACTATTTGGCTATGTCTGTCTTCATTAGCCCTGTCAGAGCTGAATAGTAGGACATTCAACGGACATTGAACCCGATTTCATTTCATTTCTAATGACATATTTTGTACATGAGACAGAGTAGGTTCACTTTATCTAGAACACCTGATACCACATCTCATAGCAAACATGTCTGTAGTCTAATAGATCCACTCTATATATTTCTGCTTCAGGGCTCAACCGGATATTTTAGGATCTGTTTCTGAATTTACTGCGAATTTTGTTAAACCTATTGAAAAGGGGCAAAGGGTGGATTCAACCAAAAGAGAATTAGCGGAAGCTAGGAAATGTAAGTTGTGAATGAATATTTATTTTTTTACGATATACTAAACTACTGTACTACTAAAAGTGATTGATTGATTGATTTGTTTTATTATTAAGCATCCATTATTCCATGTTGCTTAAAGGGACAATAACATTCTTGCTGACTTGGTAGCTCCAGAAAATAAATAATACCCTTATTCTAAATACTAGATGTTTAAGTGTCCTACCTGTTGTGTAAATTATCCATTAAAACCTATTTTACTTGTCCAGAGGGTTCAAAAATATTTTAAAATCCAAGTCACATTTGAAAAGGTTTACGTTAGACTTTTCAAATCAATTGGTTGAATTTTTCCAATTTTTTAAAATAGGTGTGTTAAGATGAAATTTATGTCATTATTTAATTGAAATATTCTAAAATAATACGATTTGTTGACCAGAATGAAGATTGGGACATATTATTCAGTTAACACAAGAGTGTTATTGGGGCTTTAAGCAACATCCACAAGTTTTACAACATCTCACCTTTGCTTCAATACTCAGCAATTCCCAAACTTTTGCGCCCGTTGTTTTAACACATGACTAATTTGCATTGTCGAATCAGAGGTCGTGGCACATAACACACTGTAAACAAACAGGGTTTACAGCCTTTGAAATTTTTTTTTTTAAATTGAGAAACTTGTGGAAAACCAGCAACCTTCACATTGATTGATCTTTGAACTTTGCAACTTGATTGTCAGATGTAGGCATTTTAGCCAGAAGCGCAAGTCTTGGTATGTGCAGGCATGGACTTAATTTGTCAGGGCAAAGTCTTCAATTCTATACATCCTTAACTATAACATGTAAAGATATAAATGGAAGTCATTTAAAGTTTTAAGATAGTTTGATATACATTACAACATTACATAGTCTGGTCATTTAACAGTTTGAGGTCACAGTTGTTTAAGTGGGTAAGATGCTGGCTCACTAGCTTGAGGTCAGGTGTTCCTGCATTGCCGAGAAAGCTCATCCAGATTTTCCGGCGTGGTTCCCACTTGTCAGTGATGCAGGACGGAGGGCCTGATAATGACAGTTGTCTAGTCATTCAGATGGTACAAAAAAATGAGTTCCTGTGTACACATTGGCGTGCATGTAAAAGATACATTGACAGTTAGAATTCGATATGAGAGTTGGCTATAGTGCCGCTGTCAGGACAAAATTTCCTCATAGCACACTGTATTGCATATGCCCGTCTTCCTTAACCCAGTTCAGAGCAGAACATTAAGATATTAAACCCCATTTCACTTCATTTCATTTAACAGTTTGTACTCAGTTTTTATCTTGAGTTTTTTTTTTAAAAAAAAATACAACGTATTTGTTGTATGGAGCTTACTTATAATATTTTATATTTACTATTTCAGTAAAAGCGAAATTTTCTGAGATGAGAAATGCAATAATGATTAGAAGAATGAAGACATTGATAGCTGATCAACTTCCGGAGAAAGGTGATTATTCAAATCTGTTGAATTACAAATACAAGACAACTTCTTATTTATGCAATTGAAAGAGAAAGAGAGAGAAGTGGAGTTTAACGTCCACTCGACACAAACCAGGGGCTTGTTTCACGAAATTTTAACTTAATTTTAGTAATTTGATTGGATAAAATTTGATTGATTTTAGTGCTTAGACAATCAAACTTGAAGTATCTACTAAAATTTAGATTTTATCTTTAGTAAAGATTTCGAGAAACAGGGCCCACGTCATTTCGGGGCTAAGATATGGTTTAATTTTATTTCAATATTGTGCTTGCGAGTAGAGTCTTTAGCAGTGGGGCTGTTCTTCTTGTCACTTTCTTCTTGACTCAGTGACAGACCTTATGATACAGAGCGCATATGCTAACCAGTACGACAAAGATGGTTAATTGTGCTGCACAGCGTGCGTAAGAGCCAGTGGAGGACGTATGCGCTACTGACAATTAAACATCTTTGTCGTACTTTTGGTTTTGACCCCTCTGACTTTGTACCGTTGATTACAGATTAAACATCCATAAGTGTACAAATGTGTTGTTATTGATGTGTTCCCATTTGAATATTGTTCACGATAAGAAGCAAAATAATAAGATATGTTTACAGGATCATTTTGTTATACGAAAAACTAAGTGATGTGTTTTCTATGGCGCTCAGTATATGATAATGTGGTGTTCTGTAATTGTCAGTTGATATGGTGTTCTGTAATTGTATTATAGATGATAATGTGGTGTTCTGTAAGTTAAGTCATCTACAGACTAGTGTGTATAAAGCTATATTAAATCATCCTGATCTACAGCTTGTTTTAAAGAGTGAAGATCCGTGTACGTGTGGTAGTGATAAATCACGTGGTACATGTTGTTACAAGGTATGTTGGGAAAAGATTATCTCAAAGTTTGTAAGAGATTGTTATATAGATATATACAAATATTTTACTAGCGATAGCATCAAGAGTTGATTATGGTCTGGATAAGTTGATTAATGTCTAATTAAAAATTTAGATAACATTTCAGGCCTAAAGATTTGCAGATATAGTTCTTGCATAATGTATGTTTAACTTTTTAATGGGCTGATATTTGTTTAATTCTATGAGGTTATTTTAGCATATCTGTTCATCATTTATTTGTAATATTATCTATGGTAATTTTTGTCATTTGTGGTAATGGATATTTTTTTTTGTATTAATTTTTCCAAAGGAGTCAAGCGATGGAATGACTGTTCAAGGTCTTAAATTTTCCTTCATGCATCTGCTGATGAAAGTGGCCAATCATGTGGCTTTACTAATACCAGGATCTAACACAAGTCTTAATCAAAATGCCCGCGCTCGTGAAATATGTGCGACTGCTTTAAAGGATCATCAAGAATTTATCAATCTAAAAGAAGATGCAACGTTCAGAACTCTCTCTGATCCAAAATACTGTGGAAAAATGAAGGTAGGTGGTAGTCTTATTGTTGCGATCAAATAGTTTTATGGGCTTATGATTTTTCAGCATAGCCTTGTTGCCTGGCAACGAATAATGTCTAGTCGTTCCTTGGAGTATTGCTTGTCGTGAATATAAAGGAATCTTTGGTAGTTGGAATTAGATGAGGAGTAGACAGAAACTCTGCTGTCCAGGAAATGTAGGATGTTGGGCCCACTGATCTATATAATAACTGGATAGCTCATTGGCTGAGAAGTGTGAAGTCACCGGAAGTACCAATTCCGCCATGTTTAACCTCGCAAAACATTTGTTTCTACCGTTGACGTAATGTTATTTACCTCAAGTAAACTTCGATAATATTAATACCGTTATAAGTTTTTAAAATAATCCTAACTTTTCAAAATTAATAACAAGTTGTCCTGAATGAAATGTGAAGACAGTTTTTGAAAATAAAATAATGTATAACGTGAAATTACTGTTTTACGTGGGCATACCTTGGTCTTTCTTTACATTCATCATAATCATGGTTGCATGGTAAATAGACGTAAATCAGGCCTATTATTTTAATGAAACTTTTCACATTATAAAGGAAGGGATGTGGTGAATTCACGGTTGAAAACAAAAGCAAATAAATACAGATCCTATTTATAGATTAAGCATTAAAGGCCAAACACATGCAGCTATTTATAGGCCTATCATAAGGCTAACTACAAGAGTCATAATCATATTTATGTATTTTAATATAGTCCAGTTCTTCAAGTTTTCTTTTCTTTTTTTTCCTTGGTTTTATTTTTGTTATATATATTTTATCCTTTTTATATTTATTCATTTGCTATTAACTTTGATTTAAAGAGTGAGAGCAAAAAAGAAATTGGATACATATTTAGGCCTATATATGAATAGCCTTTTTAAAAAATATATAAATAAATAATAATCACTACATCCGGGCTGTGATTTTTTCCTCTAGAATTAACTGTGAAATTACAGAATAATCTTTAATAATATAGGCCTATTTGTATTTTTAAAGAATAAATTTGGACAGTGATGAGTGAATAAACAGTGAAAATACAAAATTGTAAAGTGTAGAAAAGAAAATGTGATATAGGTAGGACTATGAAATAAGTAAGATTCTTTTAAGAAGAAAATAGGATGTAGGCCTGCCAAAGCTATGGAAGTTTTTTTTTTATCATACAATTACCTCATGTAGGTTATCCTTAAACTTTTAAAAAATATTAGAGAATACAAAATAGAAAAAAAAAATTCTTTCTTGTTATATTATGTATGTATATTGATTTTATTTCATTCATTTTTATTTTTTTCCCTTTTTGTTTGTTTAAACATCAGCGAAAAAAAGAAGTTATAAAAGAAGATAGACACATATCATAAACACATGGGCCTATAATTCTTTTATTATGTGAATAGCCTATAATTTTTAAAATAAAGACTTTAAAATTACAAATTATTCTGTCCAAAATGCCAATGAAATAACTTACTAACATCAAATCTTAGTTTCCCCCCCTCTAAAATTATCTGTGAAATTACAGAAAAGTAAAGACGAAAATGGTATATAATGTGGGGCCTGTATATTGATGAAAATATAAATTTTGAATATTTTTTTTTTAATAAACAGTGAAAAGACCGAATTTAAAATTTTGATATACTTGTAGGCCCCAAAAATATATTGATATAATGTAATCCTATTGTTTATTGCAAATAAATTTGTGCTTTTATTCTCTCTGAAATTACCATTGAAAAACAACATTATAAATAGTAAAGGTGAGAATGTGAATGTGATATAGGCCTATAAATATAAGTATTTATTTGTTTTAAAAAATAGGATATAGGTCAAAACTCTTAAGTATTTTTTTTAAAAAATGATATAGGCCTATAATTTATAATATAAGTAATTTTTAAAAAAATGACATAGGCCTATAATATAAGTAATTTATTTAAAAAAAAAAAAAGATAGGCCTATGCAATTGACTGGTGTTTATTCATATATAGACCAAATAAAGAAAAATAATTTATTACAGGCCTATATTATATCTTTGAACGTTTCTAAAATTGCTAGAAATCAGACAAAAATATATGCCTATATGTGAATAGCCCAGGGTTTTTTTAAAAAGAAAAATAAAGACTCTAAAATTACAGATTATACTGACCACAAGACGAAAGAAAAAAAAATAACTGGACAATACATGAGTTTTTTTCCCTCCAAAATTAACTGTGAAATTACAGAAAAGTAAAAGAAAAAATGGTGTAAGGCCTATAAACATGTATTTCTAAGTCCTTAGATGGATTCATAACTTAATTAAAATACATCTTTGATGATCCATATCAGTTATTGTTTTTGTTACCTTGTTAATTTGATTTCTTGTCATTATACGGTCATTACTCACTGACTGTTATCCATATTAATTTGTGTTATTTATCATATTACAGTTACTAAATGCCCTATAAGGATTTTATCTATTTCTAAAGAATAAATTTGGACTGTTTTGTATTTAATTAACATTGAAATACAGAATTTTAAATTGCGTAGAAGAATATGGGATACAGGCTTGTAAAATAAAGTTATGTATTGTAATCCTATATTTAAAAAAAAGAGGAATTTGTGCTATTCTCTTTGGAATTAACACTGAAAACACAGAATTGTAAATTGTAAAGGAGAAAACGGGATATAGGCCTAAAATATAAGTAGTGTTTTTAAGGAGAGAGAAATGGGGTTTAACGTCCACTCGACACAAACTAGGTCATTTTGGGACTAACATATTGTTTCATTTTTATTTCAATAATTCGCTTGCGCGTAGGGGTCTTTAGCAGTGGAGGAAACCGGAGTGCCCGGAGGAAACCCACGAGGTTGAGAAAGCGCCCCTATCTCCATGCCACATACGCTCACACCAGGGCTCGAAACCACAGCCGCAAGCCAGAGGTGACCGGCCAGCTAGTGGTCGAAGCGCGGCTCTCTAGACCACTAGGCCATCCCCTCCCCCCCCCCCCCCGTGTTTTAAGGACTATGATATAGGCCTATATATATATATAGAGAGAGAGAGGATCTAGAATTACAGACTATGAAGGTAATAATATTATATAATACAACATAAAATAACTGTTCTTTATATCTTGACCCCTTTTCCCTCTAAAATACTGAATAGTAGAAAAAGAAAATGGGAAAATTATACAAAGGTCCTAAAAGGTAAAAAAGAAAGTAGAATAGGGGTTTAGATGTATGTATATATGTAGAAAAAAGCTATAAAATATCAAAATTACATATATTCTAAGGATAAAGATGTGCACACACAAAAAAAAATAGCTGAACAGTATTTAAATTTGAATATTGTAATGCGCCATTGCAAAGACAACGGTAGTGTAAATACGGCTCATACTTTTATTATTTTATCATGGACCCTACATGTCAATAGATATTATGCCCTTTTTTTTACCAAAGGACATGATACAATCTTGGTATTCATAAATATTTAAAATATAGTAGAAAATTCGGGATGAATACAACTGGCTGATTTCCAAACATTTTTAAAATCCATAATGAAAACAATAATTTAAAAAAAAAACAAACAAGGGGTGGCATCTTAAATTTTTTTTTTAGTCAGATGATTTTATTTTTTCCAAACCTTACTCAATCATTTATTATTTTCAATTGTGTAGGCCTATAGAAATTGATAAATTCAACGGTATGTTAAAGTTATAATCTGATTTACGGCAAATGTGTGGTTCGCTTCAAAACATTTTATAATGAGAATGTGCACTTTTAAAAATAAAATCAATGTTGTGAATTTATTTTATATAAAGCACCAACAATGTCGTCAACAAAATATAATGTTCTGTTGTTAATGTTTACTAGTAATTTACTAGTAAACAAAGCACGTACTTACAGAGGAGACAAGGGACAACGAGTGCTTCTGGGAGGAGCAAGATGCCGGACGGTGGCTTCAAGCAACGTCATTTGTTAATTGCGTCATGAGCTATCCAGTTATTATATAGATCAGTGGTTGGGCCCCATTTAGTTTCATTTCTTGTTAGGAACAAATGGTAAGCACGTGCGGCTGTATCATAAGGTCTCTCTTTGAGTCAACTGAGTTGTACGTCAAAAGGAGTATGTTCGCCTGTCCATCCTCATGGTTTTTCTCCGTGTCCTTTAGTTTGCTCTCACTGCTAAACAAAACCTACGCACAAGCTAATTATTGAAATAAAATTGAACCATGTGTTAGTCCCGGGTTGAGTTAAACTCAATTTCTCTCTCTCTAAACCCAATCCACAAAGAAAGAAATAAGCTTCAGGCACTATCATCTTATTACAGTATTTACAAAATAATCAGCATGAATTTTAATTTTTGTTTTCAGATTTTGGAAGGACTGTTACAAGTATTTTATAAAACTCATTGCAGAGTTCTTATATTCTCTCTTTCTACCAAGGTAGGATTCAAATCTGTGGTCTAAGGGGAGATAATATGAGATTAAAGACACTGGCACAGAGTTATGTCCCCTTAATTATGATTCACATTTTTTACAATTTTAATGCCCCATTCTGATATTAAATACTCAATAATAAGTTGATAAATAAGACTTAAGCTCTTTAATTAAGTTGTACTATGACAATCTGATTAAAATCGTGAATTTTGTATGTTTTAGTCAAGCCTAAATAATCACCTGTCACAGCCAGTTTTAGTCACAATTTCAGGCTTTGTTCGACACAATCCCTCTGGTGCCTGTCAACATGTCTGGCACATATTATTGTTTTATTCAATGTTTTTATTGATTTTTGTTTTAACATGTCTGTACATTTAAAAATCATTTTTTCTGCACCTGGCTTTAGTGCATTAACATCAGACATATTTTATCGTGTGAAATTACTAACTAGTCAGAATGTCTGTCGTGATATACAGAGTTGTGGGTATGATTCAGTTTTGACCATTTTGAATACAATTGCCAGACATATAAAAAGATACTTACAGACAAAAATGAAATGAAATGGAGTTTAACCTCCTGCTGTTCTGCTCGGACTGGACTAATGAAGATGAGCATAAGCCTTACAGTGTGCTATGAGGGATATTTTGCCCGGACAGCGGCGCTACACCCTACTCTTATATCACCTTCCAACTGCCAGGGCATCTTTTACGTGCATGCTAATGTGTACATAGGACCTTGTTTTTTACGTTTCATCTGAACAATTAGAGGCCATCAAAAGTATAAAAAACAAAACGAAATACCGATCTGTATTTTAATCAAATTCAGATTTTATCTGCTGTTTATATTCTGATTTGGTTTTTGTACTTAATTGGTAAATTTGAGTACATTTTAGTGTGAATTAAGCTGTGGAGAGCTTTTTATCTTTCTTACGTCATAATTAATATTGTTTTCTAATGATTGAATTGATCACATTATTTCAGTTGTTAGATATATTAGAACAATATCTAATCAGTTCATGCTATGAGTTCAGAAGAATTGATGGTTCTGTTAGTAATAAAAAAAGAATGGAACTTGTTCGAGAATTCAATAAAAGTCCAAATATTTTTATCTTTCTTATATCTACCAAGTAAGTAACAAGATTATCGTATTTAATTTAAAAAAATAGGTATGTAATTATTTTACAGTTGTTAATGTATAAATAGATATAGGGATATAGAGTCTAATCACCCATTCATTCCCTATTCTCTTAGGGATGGGGGATGGTTTTGTGGTTTAACGCGTGTGTGTAAAATCACAAGGTCTATCGTTGAGTAAAGTGGCGTGGTTTCGATCCCAGCTTGAAAGTTTGAACGTGACAAGAATTAGGGTCGTTTATCCAACTTCGTGGGTTTCACCCTGCTGCTAAAGACCCCTACAAGCAAACAAGTTATTGTAATGAAATTGAAGCAAATGTTGGTCCTGAAATGACCGGGTTTGTATCAGTGGCTTTGACCCTATCTCTCGGTCTCTGTCACTTTGGACAGTTGTTTTTGGTATGGGATCAGTCCTTCGTGATCACAACTTGACGAAACTCACTGAAAACCATAAGGTTGTCCTAGACAGAGTTAATCAGGTTTTCTCAAAATATTGATAATTTTATCCTTGAAACTGGTACATATTGGATTTTAAGAATTTTTATTTTAGCTGTGTATTTGTTTAAATTTAGGTTATAAGTCTAGATGTTTATCGTTTTATATTTGTGTATTTTAGAGCTGGTGGATTAGGATTAAATCTAACTGGTGCTAATCGTGTTGTTATCTTTGATCCCAACTGGAATCCAAGTCATGATCTTCAAGCGCAAGACAGGTAACTACAGAGCTGGATTAAGCGTGCATGGGCCCCTTGGCTGAAAATGTCACTGTCGCCCTTCCATCAACAGTTGAAAAGGGGCATATTCTGGTCATTGTTCGTCACATTCTCAAACATGCAATTTTTATGTCAGTATGGTAGATAGATAGATTTATTTGGCACAAACAAATATAGCATAATCAATAAAATCATGAAATTAAAACATTAGCAATAATAGGCTTTATATGAAATGTATATAACTAATTTGTGGGCCACTTTATTAATATATTAATGTTTCATATAAATCTATTTCAGGGCATATCGTATTAGACAGAGAATAGATTTTACTAAATAAAACTATTCATGGCATACTGTATAGACCAGAGAATTGATTTTACTGTATAAATTTATTTCAGGGCATATCGTATTGGACAGAGACTGGATGTTAAAGTATACAGATTAATATCTGCTGGTACAATAGAAGAAAATGTTTATCTTAGACAAATCTATAAACAGGTACTCTCGTCTATGTTTAATCTCTGCCTGTTATTCCCCAAAGAGCTATTGTAGCACTGTCTGTGTATATGATATGAGATATATATAAACACTATCACCATATTTGACTACATATTTAAATCCTGCATGTTTAACTTAAATTATATATGGTGATTTGAAAGAAATAATCACATAATAGCGTCACCCTAAAGATATAACTGTGCCATTCTCAGACAGATTCTGTGATCACCTCACATCAATGTTCCAATTCACAGAATGCTTACATTTACACTATTGGTATTCCAGACACACTTAAAAATGGTAATGGAAACAGCATTTAAGATACAAATATTTTAACATTCAATTTTATGTTTCCTTCAGCCTTTATTCTCATTTCAACAACTTCAGCAAATCTTTGCACATGATTTAGATAATTGTTTCAAGTTGAGATCTTTTTGTTTCAGCAATTAGGAAATGTGGCCATCAGCGCTGAAAATGCCAAGAGATTATTTCACGGTGTTCAGGGAAACAAACATAAACAAGGTGAATTGTTTGGTATTAAAAACATGTTTCAACTACGTACTGGTGAATCCTGTTTAACAATGGATATCCTAGAGGTAGGATCATCTTGAACAACTTTTCATATTTTGAATTATTTGATTTTGGTTGGTTTTCATTTGAGGGATTTTGAATCCCTTGCTAAGGACAACATTCTGAAAGCTGAATTGCTATCAGTCCAAAGATGGTTGAATTCCATTCAGTATTGATTGACAAAGATTATGACATTCAAAATTCTATACCAACAAGCCAGTGCCACCTGTTTGTGTAGGGTAAAGTCTTTTGATTGGCATCTTTTTATTCCAAGTCAGGAGATCATATATCATTGATTTTTTGGTTGTGATTTCTTAATTTAATGTCCACTGACTATTATGACTAATTTTAGTGGGGTTTTATGTGTGAAAAAAATAGTTATTGTCTGATAATTGCAAATGATGATCAATGAATTTACAGCATATACAAGGTTATCATATTGATATTGAACACAAGCCTTGAAATAAGCAACATCTCACAGACAATAGCAGGTACAAATTAAGAATTTGTCAGGCAAATTTTTATCAAGCTCAGATTGGACATAAAGTAGTTAACATTTCACTATTAGTATTATGTCTTAATCTTTTGTAGAATCAATTTGTCTTATTTGTGATATTAACTTTATTACATATTATTGTTATGAAATCCATTTGTCTTATTTGCGAATTTATTATACATTTTTATTACAGAGAAATTCTAAAGTAGAAGCAGGATTAAAAGGATATGATATGACTAAATATATTCCGTCTGTTTACGAGACTCAAGATTCATCAAATGACACAGAAGAAGATAAATTAGATCTGAAGAGAGCAGATAGTTCAACAGATTCAGATACATTCCATGATCTCTTTGATTCTAATGGTAAGTCACATTCTATGATCTTTCTGATTCTAATAGTAAGTCTCTTTCCACTATCTCTTTGATTCTAATGGTAAGTCACATTCAATAAACTCTTTGATTGTTATGATAAGATATATTCATTGATCTCTCTGATTCTAATTGCAAGTTACACAAGCCTTGAAATAACTGCTTAGGTTAAGCCTGACATTGAGTCAGACTGAACTGATTTTTGACCGAATGATTACTTCATGTTGCCCTATATTTAGTATACCAAAAACTGTAGAATTTACTATGTTTAATTATTATTATGGTACTGGGTACAAGTCAATACTTATTTCCGCGGAAGTCAGGCCCTCGTCTTATACTCCACATCAGCTGATAGTTGAAAAAATTATAACCCGAAAACATAATTACCACACCCGTAGTCGTACAGTAAGGTCAAACTTTTGCTATCATCTAGAAAACTTACGATATCCACTACAAATACTTGTCGGATGTTGAATTTCCAACTCTTCTTGATTGTCTTATCTTTCTCTGCAGATGAAAGTGAAATGGTCACGAAAACCACCAAGAAGTCTGAGAAGTCTCCTGTGGCCGGTCCAAGTAAAACATCCTCTGTTAAAATGAGAGAAGATGTCACAAGACAGTTAAAGAAGAAGTCCAGTGTAACTGACGAACCTTTGAATCAGTCTTTTGCTTCTATTGGTGATGTATTAGGTGAGGATATATTTTTTTTAAGCATCTTACATTTAGATTGAATAGAGACAAATTAAAAGTTTAGTTCATTTTTTGTTAGATGCTAAGGGGGTTGGGTGCCGAATGGTTGGCTTGTATGCGTTGTATTGAATGGAGACAAATTAAAAGTTTAGTTCATTTTTTGTTAGATGCTAAGGGGGTTGGGTACCGAATGGTTGGCTTGTGCACGTTGTATTATAAGGTCTGTCATTAAGTGTTGATTTCCCCGGTTGTACATGATAGTAAGTAGGATGCTTGTTCAACCTCATGGGTTTCTCTGATTTCCTCCCACTGATAAAGATGCCTATGTGCAAGCAAATTATTGCAAATCAAATTGAATCATATGATAGTCCCGAAATGACCTAGTTTGTGTTGAGAGGATGTTAATCCCCATTTCTCTCTCTATTAGATGCCACAGTTTAGTGAAAGTCTTACTGATTTTGCTGCTTACTCATCTTTCAGGTATTAAGTAATTTACAATTGCAGTCTGTGGTATTCATATTTCAGAGTAACAACCATTAAAAAAAAAAAATCTTCCGTGATGTAGTCAAAGGGGAGATAATATTGTGTTTGTGACACTGAAGCAGAGTTATGTCCCCTTAGTCTGAATCTTCATAAAAGCATCATTTGTGATAAACCTTTCTTTTTTTTAATGGTATGTTTTAGGTCAGAGTCAAGTATTACATATACATGAGAATGTAAATATTATTGGTGCCAGTAAAGCTGAAGATTATATGTCACGCTGTGCTATACAAGAAGTTTACGAATTACATCAGAATTCTCAAGTTCCGGCTGCTCATTGTGATCCTTTATCAGAGGTAGGACTCCTACAATTTATGGGAGCCATGGTGGCTCAGTGAGTAAGATTTAACCTGAAAGTGACAATGTATAGTTGTTCGGATGGAAAGGAAAATTGGGGTCCCATGTACATATTAGCATGCACGTAAAAGAACCCTTGACAATTAGAATTTGATTTAAGATTAGGCCATGGTGCTGCTGCAGGAGCAGAATGTTTTTCATAATAGCACACTGTACAGCATAAGCCCGTCTTCATTAGCCGAGTTGGTGCAGAACAGTAGGACGTTAAACCCCATTTCATTTCTACAGTTTATACAGTACATTATGCTGTAAATACTCTTCTTTATCACAGGTAGGACTGCTCTCATTATTGTTGTATGTAGATTCATCTTTTTGCTTCTTCAGAATCAGAATTTTCTTAGTCACTTTTCTAAAAAGCCTCTAAAAACGAATTTTATAGATATTGTTTCAAAATGTTTTGTTTTTGTTTTTTGTACAAATTAATATAAATATTAAGAGTGGTAATGTTGAATTTATTTTTTTTTAAAAAATCAAATTTAAAACTTAGCAAAGCATTACAAGAGAACCGAAAGTAGCCATTAAAATTTTTGACGAAATATGTGGACAAATTTGTTATTTTTCAGCCCTCTAGTGATGAAGAACCTTTACCAAAGAAAAGGTTAGGAAGAAAATCTACATGTAAAACTGAACCAGATCATAATACTCCTAAAATATTACATCACGATTCTACTAATATACTACTTGGTCAAACTCCTACAGCTATTAAACGGTGGGTTTATATGACTGATTGAGGGGTTGGATGGCCGAATGGTTAGCACATGCTTGCTCTATCATAAGGTCTGTCATTGAGTCAACTAACGTGGTTTCGGTTGTATATGAAAAGGAGAAGGGTCGTCTGTCTAACCTGGTGGGTTTTCTCTGGGTACTCCAGTTTCCTCCCACTGCTAAAGAACCCTACCCGCAAGTGAATTATTGAAATAAAAATGAAGCATGTGTTAGTCCCAAAATGACCTAGTTTGTGGCAAGTGGACGTTAATCTCAAGGAGGTGCGGGTATCACAATCTTAAAAGGACAGTTTGTGTACTAAACATTTATCATTTGTTAGTTGCCACTTGATATGAATTCATAATGCTGATAATTTTTATTGAGTATAGAAAAGAGGTCCCCAACCCTTTTTGCCCTAGGGCTTACAAAACATAACTCAGGTGGGTGGGGACCACAATCTTAAAAGGACAGCTACGCATTTACATTGGGGTAACCTTGTAGCACAAATGGGCCTCGAGTGTCTGGTAAAGAAGATCGTAGATCCCTTGTACAGTAAACAAATTAATTATACAAAACCGTGTAGGTATAAAAATATACAATAAATATCGAAATATACATAGAGTGAATGTAGATATGCACAATAGAAATGAATTAATTTATCATTTGATGCACGTTTATCAGTCATATTTCTGATTTAATATCTGGCATATCTTATTTCCAACTTCATTCACTGAACATGGATACGGATAACGGGGTGGGGGGGACAGGGGATTTACTCAAATATCATTTATTGAGGGGAAAATATTATGGTTATGAAGTTCATCCAAATATTTATAATTGATTATAATTTGAAATATTTTCAGGAAACATTTTGAGGAGTTGGCAGAGTTTAAAGATAGTAGATCGTTAATAGAGTTAGCACTAGAAATAGTAGAAAGCTGTACAGAGGACAGATTGAAGTTATTAAAATCTTTTTATATTGCTGAACATCCTGAACTCCAGGAGATATTATCAGATGCTATGACTATTCAACCTTCTACTGCTACAAGATCTTCATCAACGCCATCTCGTGGTAAACAAGGTAAGAATGGAATGGTGTTTACTTAAAGGAAATGACAAGGACAGCTGTCTAGTCATTTGGATGGGACAAAAAACAGAGGCACTGCGTACACATTGGCGTTCACATAAAAGATCCCTTGGCAGTTGTAATTTTATATAAGAGTAGGCTACAGCACGTCTTCGTTAGCCCAGTCTAAGCAGAACAGTAGGACATTAATTATTAAACCCCATTTCATTTCATTTTATATTGCAGTATAAAATGTGTCGTCACCCATTTGTGTTCATTTCTAGGTGCCAAAGAATAGCAATTTAGCTCCTTGAAAGTCTTTGTCAAGGCTTTACCAACGTAATTTTAAGACCAGCATACTGTGAATTTATTTTAGTGGCATTTTTTATGAAAATGAAATGGGGCTTTAACAACGTCCTACTGTTTTGCTCCAACTGGATTAATGAACACAGTAATTTTTATGGGAAATGAAATGAAACAGGGTTTAACATCCTACTGTTCTGCTACGAAATGCAATGAAATGAAATGGGGTATAACGTCCTACTCTTTTGCACCTAACCTGGGCTAATGGAAGACGGGTGTTCTGCTACGAACTGGGCTAAAAAAGACGGGCATAGGCCATACAGTGTGCTATGATCGAAATTTTGCCTGGACAACGGGACTACGGCCTAGCTTACTCCCATATCAAATTCCAATTTTTATTGGAAACTATCACTGGTTTCATTATATTCTGTATGATGTGTGAATTTATCTCTTGCACAGGGGAGAATTTTGAATTTTCATTGGCATTTGTCTATTTCTTCAAAAATGCAAGCAAATATGTTTTTATGATAAATAATTTGTAACAATTGGGATATTTCATTTTATCATATTGATTTTTTACAGATAAAGTAAAAGTGATAAACAAATCTACAATCAAATCAGGTCGAATTAAAGCAGCTACGCCTGGTAGAAAACGTACAGTCCCTGGAGTTTCATTTCTAGATCCAAGTTTATCGGATTCCACAACACTAGAATCGACCATGCCATCTGATACTAATCCTAGCATTGAAGAAAGTAGTTTGGAAGTTGGCTTAAAACCATCTCCATTCAAACAACGGAGAATTCAACAATCAAAATCTCTAAAACTAAAATCTGCTAAAAGAAAGAATGTGAGACAGACACTAGAGGGTAGTGTTAAACCCAGTACATCCGCAATTTTGGACACTTGTGAAGATGACCTGGAAATGGCACCATCTGATGCAGAATCCGAGCAGCGATCAACAAACATTATCGGACCATCATGGTTGTCAACAGAAGGCATTTTATATGACAACATGGTTGTTATAAAACCAAATAAAACTTCAAATTCCTCTGATAATGTTCAAAATTCAAAAAGTCAAAAGGAAAGTAAACCAAACAAGCTCGCAAAAGTAAAATGTGAAGTAGCACCAACAAGTATGGACGACCTGTTGGCAGAAATGGCAGCGTCAGATTCATTACCTAATAATGAAGACATAGAGTTTGTGAATTCAAAGCTAATAAATGAAGGTGGTAAGACAATTAACACAAACAGTACAAATTCCAAACAAAATAAAAACAAAGCAACAAACTCAAACATTGAAATTAGAGATCAGAAAAGGGGTAAATCAGAGGGAAAAACGACTAAACCAGTGGTTAAGGATTCAAGGAAAGTGTCAAAATGTGATTATAAATCAGTACTCAATGAATTTTTCTTAAATGATTCAAGTGATGGACATGAACCATCTCAATCTTCCCCTCGGAAAACGTCAGATGACACGATAAGCAACAGTGAAAGTTCACCAGATAAAAAATCACAATTTAAATGTAAAAAGCGATCGACTGATGATTTATTCGCTGACTGGGACAATTTCACTGCTTGTTCCGAGGGTGTGGGTGACTCGGAAACAAGTATTTTGTTGAATAATTCCACGTTAAAAGATGACGCAATTGACTGTTTTACAGACCCTAGAAAATGGAAGAAAAAACCTAAAGTGAAACTAGGTGTGACAAAAACTGTTGAAAAATTTCTTCAAGAGTCAGATGACGATTATGAGAAATTATTTAAATCTGGAAAGATGCGGAAACGTGTCACAGAACCAGAATCAGTAAATCAAAGTGAAGATCTGAATAACTGGAATCCAAATAACACGCCTAGTCTCTTCTCTTAGAATTTTAAGTGCTATAGTTCTTTTTCAAAGTAGGTCTGGAAAGAATAGACAAAATGTCTAACACCATTAGTACCTACTGCTAATAAATTTTAACTGTGTGGCAGACATGTATTTTAAAAAAAAAAAACAACCCAACTTATCTGTGGCAGACAGTGACAGGCTGCCTTCCTGGCTTTTTTGGGGGGGGGGGGGAAGAGAGAGATTTCAGGACTAACATATGGTTCAATTTTATTTCAATAATTTGCTAGTGCTTAGGGATTTTTATTAGTGAGATGAAAATGACAAACCTGTAGAATATTGTTAGCACTGTATAATATACATGTAAGGCCTTGTCATTGAGTTAACTGGCGTGGTTTCGAATCCCTGGTTGTACATAACAAGTAGTAGGGTCATCTGTCCAACCTTGTCGGTTTTCTTCGGATTATCCAGTTTCCCTTCACTGCTAAATATACATACCTGCAAGCGAATTATTGAAATAAAATTGAACCATGTATTAGTCCAGAAATGACGTAGTTTGTGTCTAGTAAATGGTAAACCCCATTTCTCTCTTTCTTTCTCTCTCTGTTATTATAACATAGACTATGATAAACATTGCTACACTTTAGACACAGATATGATTGATTTTAGCATACTTGTTGTCTGTTTTATCTACAGAAGAATTTTTTAATCATACTTCATACATTTTTTTATAAACCATTTCATTTTTAAAATCATTTTACAGTTTTTATAAACAATGAACTATGTAAGTTTTATAATCTTGAAGAAATATAAAATTTTAATAACCATTTCAGATCAGATAGTTTGGAAATGTGCTTGAAAGGATTTATTTTGATGCTGTATAATGGTAGATTCTGTGCAGATGTTCTAAAAATCAGTTGTTAGTGTCCTGTCTTAAACCCTTTAAGAAATACACTTGTTGTTAATCAAAGATGCATTTTGTAAAATTTAGCTAAAGATCTGACAGTTCTCGCTATAATACAATGGTTTTGTTGTCATTTAATGATGTATTATGTAAGATTATATAAAGAACTGACAGTTCTCGCTATAATAGTTACAAAATAGATAATACAAAGGGAATATGTTGAAAATTTCAGTCAAATTACTTCATTCTGAACTACCTTGGGGCTATTTTGAGAATAGAGTAACTAGTCTCAATTGTCATGGCTCATGGCTACCATTGTTAGAATAAGAATTGTAAACAAAGTCTTGATTATCCAATTTTAAATTAAATCATTTACCACCAATCATGTTTAAATACTTTGAAAATCTTGAGCAGACAATGATGGCATCAAGTGTTGATTATGGTCTTGTCAAGCTAACAAATATTTAATTAATAATTTATGTAACATTTAAGGCCTAAAGAAAGACCTGTAATAGGCAGATTTACCTCTTGCATAATGTATGTTTAAAGCCATTGTTGGTCATTTGAGGAACTTTATGTACACTTTTATGGAAGCTGAATCTCTAAATGAAATATGCAGTCCAATATTGTTCAGTTTAGTATTTATAAATCTTTTATATAAATAAATTCAAAGATGTATTTATGTATGTTTGGCCATCGTGCTTTGTTGTAGCGATCCACCCCCACATGTGGAATAAAATTAAACATTTTCTTGGATTAAGCCTCAAAAAAATGAGATATTGTTTGAAATGAAATGACATTCAGCAGCTTTAAGCATTGCATAACAGGTATAATTAAGAGCTGCAGTCAAAAAATGACATTGAACAAATGAATGGTATGTTAGGGAAAAGAAAATATTGTTATTTTGTTATTCTTTAAATAAAAAAAACATTATAAAGAAAAACACAGTAATAAAAATAAATTGTTTTTATTTGAAATATGTACAGTATGTAATTAATATCTACAATCTGGCAAATTGTCCATGGCTATGAACAATTTGATGTCTGGCTCTGGGGGCTTTTCTGGTGGTTTTATGAACTATTGTTTCTTCTATGCCGTCTCTTAGGTGATTTTCAGCATTTCTATTTCAACATTTTTCCATAGTGATTTCTGACTAATTTCCACAACTCTCTATTGTTTCTATGTTTGGGGCTATTTAATTTCAATGTTTCCATGGCAATGTTTGACTAGTTTCCATGGTAATTTTGACTAGTTTCATTAAGTCTCTATTGTTTCCTTGGTGATATGAACTAACTGATTTCAGTAGTTTTCCATGATAAATTTTGCATATAGTCTACTAATGCAGGTCTATTGTTTCTGCATATCTATCTCTGTTATTTCTTTGTTTATTTTGAAATGGTTTGGTGATTTGAAATGAGTCTCTGGATAGGTTTATTGCTTTCTTGGCGACTTTTGGAGATTTGATTCTGCAGGGTGATTATTTCTTTCTTGGTGATTTTGGACTGGATTTGGGGGATCTATCTTTAAATGTTTCTATATTACTAACACATGTCTGAAACAAAGCATATTGGTATGTACAGCTCAAGAATTAATTTATTAGACAAACATGTAACTATGGTTTGAATACCAATTTTAGGTCTCAGGTTCTGGTAAAACTTTAAATGTTTTAAAAGGTATAATACATTTTTATCACAGAAATAAGCAAACATGTAGATCGGAGTTAGCAAACTGTAGGGATACCACAAGTTCCTTTCAGTTAGATTTGAAGATGTGATAACAATATGGACAGGTAATGGCTGTGAGTAGTACATTTACTAATACTATAGACTTAGGATCTGCAGTCTGGTTTCAAGTGCACAGCAGTGGTAAATTGGCCATGGAACAGATAAACATCGAATTAACGTATAATTGTTCTTTTAACCGAAAACTAAGAGATGTGCATTACCATCAGATTTCTACTCATAAAATATGGTTTATCATTTCCATTATTCATATCACAGTCTTCACAAAAACACATAAATATGGTATCTAGAGCAATCTGAAAACACATAATATATTGTATCTAGAGCAATCTGAAAAACACATAAATATGGTATCTAGAGCAATCTGATAACACATAAATATTGTTTCGAGAGGAACTTGTAAAACATAGTTACAGAGAATAGTTGTATCTTGGGAGGGGTTAATAACATATAGTAATATTGTAATACTGGTTCAAGACTTTATTTCTAAAAGTTTTGAGTGAAACGAAACGGGGTTTAACTTCCTACTTTCGACTTCCTACTTTCGACCGATCAGATGCTTGATTATCCCTAATGCGGAAACCACGCTGAAAAGCCTCAAGGAATTGTACCGACCAACACCGGTTAACCGGTTCCCATTCTGGTTTAATGAAGTTGGCGCAAAACCGAAACTTAAAGGGTGAGGGGTTTGTTTAAAAAGTTCCGGCGTCATGGTAAAAATCATCAAGTGCGGGGCACTTGCTTTGAACAGAATACGTGTCTTAAAAAACCTAGTGAATAGCTATTAACCGTAGCTATTAACGAAGTCTTGGGCTTCCAAACATCATGCTATCGTTAATGAATACTGGGTTAAAATTAATACATAAACACCAAAACTCACTTCATAAACCAGCATAAAACAATGAGCTATAGCAAACGCTATAACACCACCAAACATCAATGGTACATACTTATACGTTAAATCGGGGTGAAACTGAAACATAATAATCACATTATACCATTCATATACACATACCTGCATGACTTTGATTATTAATTTCCATTCATTAGCTCGGATAGTGCAGAAAATAAATACCCCATGGTAGTTCACTATTATAGTCATACATTGTTATACAGGGCAGGCATTTTAACTGCCTACTTTTGTTTTGAATTTCAACCACGGGACCTCCTTTTTTCATACCTGCCGAACGACTAGTTGCCATCCTACACCGACCGTTAACAACCACGCTGGAAAATCGCGGAGAACTTTCTCGGTCGAAATCGGGTGAGAATCCCGTACCTCCCGGTTAACGAGCCAGTGCCACCGTGTTTACTTCATGACAAGGAATGAGACGGAAACAATATGTGAATAAGATATATTACCGGTATAAACTCATTGCTTATAATGAGAACCAATGCCACACAGCCTAGTTTACTGAGAAATAGTAGAAAATCACCAACAGTATTAATAGCTATAACTCTCAAGGCATTGTTTACAATTGTAACTAAAGCTTTTCTTGCTCCATTACAGAAATTATCTCCATGAATAGCTGTAAATATATAAAACATAAGTTACTTCACAAACAGCCAATAGAACAAAAATAAACACACATATAAGTGTGTTTATTTTTAGTGTAATCTATTTCTATATGTCTTATAAGGATTAAGCCAATAGAACGTTTATACAATCCGTAACAACGTTTTCAGCATATTCCTGAAGCAATGGCCCGAGAAATCCCTCTCTGGCATTACCTCTAATCAAACGAAACACTGAGATCGAATTATTTCACTTCAGTCATTATTAAACACCCTTCGAACTGAGTTTTAGACATTAGTTATTGGCGTACCTATGCTACAGGCACGGTTGATTTTTTTGCACAGTAGAACTATTTACGTCGAAATGGGGTGATTTAAAGAAATTAGAGTGGTAATGGCGAATGAACGAAAGACCTACTCCAAAGAATGACATATTCAAGATGAACTCCGTCAATAATTAACCCCTTGCATTTATGATAAAGTAGACCTACAGCGGTGGTAAAAGTCATGCATTAATAACATGGTTTGTGAACATACTGAAACAAAACTTCTGGAAACACCACAATTTAAGTGTTAAATCAGCCACAATAACTGGGTTAAAAACTACAACCTGATAGAAATATATAGTAGTGGTGACAGGGCTGAATGTGGCAACCCTCGTCAGGCTACGTAAAAGAGTACAAACTGTATTAATCAAAAACAAAGGCAACTATTAATTGCCCGGAACATTCTTACCAATCATTATATACGCATTTCTATTGATAAATTTCAGGAATCGTTCAAAACACCACAAACAACAAGCTAACATTTTCATCACAAATTCAGCAAATTTATTGGTCTTCCCCTTTAATCTGAAATAAAGGAAGAAACGAGACAGACACATTTAGATTCTGATGTCGATCGTACTTCTACTCGTAATATTCTTCTTCACCGCAGTGGCATATTTACATAGCTACACAGTGACGTAGTTATGTAGCTGACGGAACAACCCAGTGGCATGTTTATGTAGCTAACAAGTAGCTCAATGGCTTAGCTATGTAGTTATAATAGTAGTTTACAGGCCCGTATCTAGACACCATTAAGCTGGGGGGCATAACCTTTCGGTAGGGGGGGGGCGAACATTTTGAGGAAATTTTCGGAAAGGTCATTCTAACATACTGCTGTGATCATCATGCTATGTACTTATGTAGTTACCTAGTCGTCTAATAAGTATTTTAAAATAAGTATTCAAACAATTAAAATTTAGCTTTTTTAGGTTAATATAAGGAACTGTGTGTACTTTAATGATTGTTAGCAATTTCTGAGCGGGGGGGGCGAGCATTTCACGCGGGGGGCCATGCCCCCCGCGCCCCCCTGTAGATACGGGCCCGGTAGTTTAGCGGTGTAGCTTTGTACTTTAAATGAGTAACTTAGTGGCGCAGTTTGGAACATGAACGAGTAGGCCAGTGGCATGGTCATGTAGCTATGTAGCTAAATAAGTAACCCAGTCGCGTACCTATGTGGCTAACAGAATAACTCAGGGGTGTACGTATATGTAGCTAAACAAGTAAATCGATGGCGTAGTATATATAGCGAAAAGTGTAGCTTAGGGGCGTAGTTAAAAGGTCCAAGATGTAAATAAAACAAGCCCTGTGATCCTAAAACCATTATGAATCTTACAACCCGTTTCTTGAATACATTCACAAAGATCTATAAGGCTGTTTACAGTTAGCTCCACTTGAGAACAGACACTAAGCTAGTTGACCGTCACCGACATTTTAAGTCCCAAATCGACGATTTTAGTCAAAAACACTAAGTATACTTCGAGAATTTTGTTAAGTAGTTGTTCTGCATCCATTTAAAGTTCGAATTGCATTTTTTAAAGTTATATTTTTAAAATGTATTAAAATAAAGCCCTAAAATAGATTGAACCTATAAACAGTCCTACCTTGTTAAAGAATAATCCTATTATTAATCCTATAATTCACTATTGCCAGTTGAAAAATTGGCAAAAATATCATTTTCAACTTCAAATTCAAAAAAGGGAGGTAATTGAGTAACTATTTCCTCAATCAGCGGGTGTTAGCCTTTATAATGCCCAAAAATTTAATTTTTGCCCATGATCATATAATAGTGAGTTGTAACCTTTTGAGCAAAAGACATAGAAATAATTATGTTTTGACTTTCTTAGAAAATATGAAATTGGAACTTTAATAGAATTGAACGAGTTTATTTGGTCTGTGTGTGTATGACAGATGTGAAACGGAGTAAAACAGTATACTATTTTTTGGATATGGCTGTCATTTAGGACAGAGATCTATTCTTGAAGTATAAAGTAGATGGACCTCTGTGCGCAAAATGTTACAAACATTAACTTGAATCAGCTTGGTATTTGAAACGCCCGACTTTTGGGTAACTTATGACTACAACTTTATATTAGATCAGAATTTATATAATGAGTTGTATTACTTACTTCTTCTGTATAAGCATGAGAATAAAACGAACAAATCTAACAAGAGCTATCAGAAATGATCCAAAAGCCACAGATCCAATATGATACCTGGAAAAAAAAACAACCACGCACACAGTAAAAAAAAATAGTACATCCAAAGAAAATACACACTAAAAATCTTATATTTAAATAAAGTAAACCTAAAATAGTGCGATATAACAATTCACGCTAAAGAAGATAATGGACGACGCCTGAGTGGTATAGACAAAACTGGTGAGGCTCTATTAATTAAGGTGGCATTAGGTAAGATTAGACAAAGTTAAAAATATATAACGGAAAGAGAATATGCTAAACATTTCTTTCACTCTGAGGCTAAATATCGGCGATACAATTATAGTCTAGCCTCAATTGTCAACACTACCGTCTTTACGATGATAAACAAAGTCTCGATTATCCATTTTACGGTAACCGCATCGACCATAAAACTTATTAAAAGTTGATTCCAGTCTTGGTAAGTTAATCAATGTCCAATTAATAATTTAGATAACATTAGAGGCCTATAGCAGAAAGGCCTGCAATAGGCAGAATTAGCTCTTGCATTATGCCCGTTTAAGATTACATGGTCTGTTGACCCAGTATCACGACTATAAATGTAGTATTGTATTGTTTGGGCCTTGAAGTAAGTATATCTAATGTATGTTCCAGGCGCGGATCCAGGGGGGGGGGGGGGCGTCCGGACCCCCCCCCCCCCCCCCCCTGCTCAGACTTGAAAAATTTGTATGCGATTATCAAACTTAGACCCCCCCCCCCCTGCAAAAAATCCTGGATCCGCGCCTGTGTTCTTACCTTATGAGGTTGCTGGTTGATCGGCCTATCGGACATCCAAGTTTTGTTTTATCTCTAGATAAATAAAAATTAATTGTTGTGGTAAAATATAACATATCATCGTTGGAATATCTGTATTTAATAATGAGTGACTACTAAGACAAATTTGGAAGTCGGTAAAATGAATTAGTTTGTGATGAAAGCAACTATTCAGACGAACAACCCTGTTATCTATTTGCAAAAAACTATGTTGTCCTATGCCATTTTTTAATTCTTGTGGGTTTTCTCCGGTTTCCCCAACTGTTAAAGACCCCTCTCGCAACGGAATCATTAAAATATCAGAAAGAAAATATATTGTCTCGTATTGACAGGATATTTTGACGTATATCGACAAAGTCAATGTCAGCACCCCGCAAGTAATTGACGCATGATAAGACAAGAATAGAAGTCATCATTTAGATCGTATGGCCACGCTCCAAGATTACTCGAATAGGATGGAAACTTCAGCCGAAAATTCTGGATGAACTTTCTCGGCTATTGCATGCATCGAACACCCGGTATCTTAATCACTGTGATCTCCATGGATGAACGGACAGTGGGTGAAGAAAATAATAACCTACGTCGACATTAAATGTGAGCATGAACCAACAGACTGGAGAGTTTAGATGTCTCTTAAATATCGGGGCATAAGTTTGTAACATTCTCATAACTATCAATTAATATTGAACAATGTATTATTCTCTAGAACCTACCTAGTGAAATACCATATAGATACAGCTCCTGCTATAACTAAATCCTGACATGCTACGATAAAAGCCGAAATCCAAAATATACCAAATAAATGGTACCATCGCAAATACTGAAATATACAAATTTATTAATATGTCTCTAAACACAGGCACTTAAAGGGATTAAAATAAAACTTCTTACTACTCTTTGACTCTATATTACAGTTATTACCGTAATATATAATATGTAGTAAGAAGTTTTATTTTAATCCCTTCAAGTGCCCGTGTCTCTAAACTGCCTTTAAATAGCTATTTCAAAGCCCTGTGGTGTATAGCTTCCTTGTTTTCCCATGTCAGTGGTGCAGAAGATACTAAATGTAGGATCCGAGGTCCGATGTATACCATCGGTATAACACGTTAAATATGCGCTGACAGTTGGAAATCAAAATACGTTTATCCAGCAGAGTGTCTGCCAGCACACCACATGCCTGACTTCATGATTCCGGGAAAAAGTAAGACGCTAAACTCTGTTTTATTAACTTCGATATAAAGATTGGCATTGCAGGACCCTTGCTAAAAAGTAACTGTTTTCATTAGTCCAGTCGGAGCAGAACAGCAGGACCTTAAACATCATTTAATTGCATTTCTTACTCGTTACACTAGAAGTTCTCACAAAAACGCCACATTACATTATTGAACTGTATGAGGTACTAAAACTGTGGTTTATTGAGTTAGTGATACGACTGTTTATTTAAATAAATAAAAATAAACTGTCGATATTTAAAAAAAACCCACTATTCTAATAGTTCAATTCTGTTCAGCATTTACAAAGATAGGATCAATTGAAAGCATTGCAGCATTCAGCATCCTCTGTAGAAATAAACACCCAGCGTCGGATAAAATCCTTGACGGGCTTCTATAACACTTAGAAAGCATCTACTCAGGGGCGGATCCAGGAATTTTTGCAGGAGGGGGTTTGCCAGGTTTCTGTTACGGAAATCTGCCATCATCGTCTCTAAATTACATAGGCATGCATACAAATTGAGCTTTTTAAACAGAGAAATCATTTTTATACTGATGTAGGATCACTTTGTGATGTAATTTCATTGATGCAAGGCATTATTTTTTTTTATGTAGCTGAGCAGGGGGGGGGGGGACCCCCCAAACCCCCCCTCTGGATCCGAGCCTGCTACTGTTCATATTTTGATTATGAAATATTTTTGGATAAATTAACGTACCTTCATGAGTTCTATTATTTGGTATTTTACAAACCCAGATGGTCGTACAACCGGTACTTCTGTAAGTGATATCAAATAGTTAGTAATTAATATATAAAAGACTACTCTTGGGCTAACATTTTTGTTCTAAAATACGTGGTTCAGTTATAAATCAAGCATCAAATTTAATATTTCTGAATAGACAATCCAATTTCGCTCTTCTGAGTAATTGGATGACCCCGGGCAGTTCATCCTGGGTATATCCCCAATGGCAATGGTCTCACCCCGTTATACTCCACTCTACCCTGGGTTCATCAATGGGGTATTTAAATTATCTGCCCTTGATTGCAGCTTGATTCTACGAACCAATCAAAACACTTTATTGTTAAAGATACATTCATTACATATGTATATATTATACATGTAGTAATATTACATTGATAGGTAAATATCATCCAAATATCTTACTAGAGGTTTCTATATACAGGGCTATCACAAGAAGACCAGCAACACCTGCCAATAATATCAGTAAAGTCTACAAATATAAAAACAAGCACAAGAAGTTTGTTAAAAAAAAATAGATACGTCGCCGTCAAAGACGTCATAGTTTTTATTTATTATTAACTACTTGCTTTTGACGCTCATCGAACAGGCAAGCGTCTTTTGCTTTAACAAAAAAGGTTCCAGAAAAACACAAATTGATTTGATTGTTTAGTTCACCGGGAAAACATCAATAAAAATTCACGTTCGTGCGTTAAAAAAAGAGACCGTTATACTTGTCTTACCCATATAGGCTGTAAAATTAGAAGTGGCATATTAGTTATAACTCTTCCGGTTTCTTTAAATAGCTTGACAACCTGGAAATAAATAGATTCTGTGCATTACGTACTCGCCAATGTGTACATGGGATCTCAGTTTTTTATAAAAATTCTTAAATCCTTTATTCCATACAACTACCTATCGCTGGAAACAGATTATAATATGAGGAAAATTGGAGGAATACATTTAAATAATTCCTATCTTTTACTTACCAGTTTAATTCTCTTCCTCATAACCAATAATATCAACACAACCACAATCTGTAACGTAAGTAGAAAAGTTGTGGGTCTGCGATCGGTATTGTGGGACACCAAACCGTTATATTGAGCGAGGTCGGACAAAATAATCACTAGGTATAAGTAAGAAGATAATAGAACGAGACCAGCAACTGGCAAAGTTAACAACCATATCTTGTAAAACAACAATCACTTGATACAAGGACGAACTATACTCGATAAACACTAGTCACGTGATACAAGGACGAACGATATCCGGTAAACATTAATCACTTGATACAAGGACGAACCATGTCCAGTAAACACTAAGCACTTAATACAAGGACTAACCATATCCGGTAAACACAAATCACTTGAACGAAGCGTGTCCGGTAAACACTAAGCACTTGGACGAACCATGTCCAGTAAACACTAAGCACTTGGACGAACCATGTCCAATAAACACTAAGCACTTGGACGAACCATGTCCAATAAACACTAAGCACTTGGACGAACCATGTCCAATAAACATTAAGCACTTGATACAAGACAACTATAACGAACTATATCCAGTTAATCATTGTAAATATAAAATACAATATCTTACAGCTACAGCAGATGTTATTAAGGAATAAATAAGCCATGTTCTTAACAGATCTTCTTGTTCAGGAGTACGTTTTGTGGGACTTGTTTCTTGATAAACTTTATCTAATAAATACCATTTATACCTGTGAATAAACAATACTTACATATTATCGTTAATTATTATACCAGAATTTATAATAATACCTATATATTATTGTTAATGTCATCTTATACCAGAATTTACACTATTTCAAATGAAACGAAATGGGCTAAAGTAAATGGGCACACGCCAAGCAGCGTGTCTGCTAAGCGGAGTATTTTGCCCGGCTGTTTTCGTCTACTCTTCGGGGGTTGGGTGGCCGAATGGTTAGCACGTGTGCGCTGTATCACAAGGGTCTCATTGAGTAAACAGGCGTAGATTCGATTCCCGGTGGGTTTGCTGCTGCGGGTACCCCTGTTTTCACCCATTGCTAAAGACCCTTACGCGCAAGCGACTTATTGAAATAAAAGTGAACCATGTTATGATCTGGTCTGTATCGAGTGGACGTAAAGTCCCATTTCTCTCTTTCTCGTTTACTCCTGACCGAACTCAAAGGGTTTTTTTTTATGTCTATGTTGCGAGTACACACAGATGAGTCACGATTAGACACTGTTAATTTGGGATTAGTATGTAATTTTCATTTGTATAGTTTTCCCTTAGCCCTAGCTCACAACCCATCGTGCGTGCTACTACGGGCAGTCTACGAGGGAATTTAATTTTTTTAGTCAAAACGTGCGTAAGACCTACGCGTCGCTTGTGTGTGTTGAGTACCACAGAAGATCTCAGACTACCCCTGGATACTTTTCGTCGTAAACATTTAAAATTTCCATCCAGTTTCTTGCGGCTGGACTGCGACCTACCAAACCCAACGACCTGAGTGAGTCACACCAATAACGACGGGTTATGAGCTTGGCCTCATGTGAGGTGGGAAGTTTTTTCTGCTGAGCTAGGTTTACACCCACGCTTCTTTCTTGGAATTCAAACCGCCAATGGTTCTTTTACGTATTCGTCATTGTGCACTCAGTTGGATATCGTATATTCGTCCAAGTCGAATGACTATGCACATTTTCCGTGTCAGCCCGTGTGTGGCTCCTTTGAACCGAAAATATCTCTCGGATCACACCGCCCCCCCCCCCCCCTTGGATAATTCTAAAGGCCCAACCGTACGACTATCGCGACCCCCATTATCTGTTGACTTACCAGCTATATCCGGCTGCAGCGAAAAATAGAAGTGTTGTTAGAATTACTATTAACCACACAATAACACCAGCAAATAACCGTAACAATATAACTATCAGAAACGATGCCCCTGAAGGATAAAATTACAATGATTATTTTATAAACAGTAATACATGACATACATCTAGGAATAAATCATACGATAAAAATCATACATCTGGGGCCGCTTCATTCAGAAATGCAGTCTTCCACTTTTCTTTTTAAGCCCTGCCATTTGGGGGAAGGAATCTAATTAGGGCCTCATCGTCGATTCAAGTACAGTAATTTCTATCCCGTCAAGTGGGGGGGGGGGGGGTCGCCTGTTTCACTGACCTTTAAGGACCCACTTATTGATATAAATATAAATCATACCCCAATCTTAATATGACCTTTCTAAAGTTATAAAACAACAGAATGTAATTATTTGGCGAAATAAATAATTAAAATGAAATAACTCTACTATACCAAATGCCATTGCAGCCATGTATAGGATCTCTCTCCAGCTCAGCACAATATCAGTGGCGATACTCTACAAAACAGTGGAATATTAAACCCGGATTGGCAGTCAACCGTGGGGTTAGATGTTATTATGTGCGAAAATATTTACTAATACCACGCCCTGAAAAAGTGTTCTTTAATACGGTTTTATGATTTTGTGACGCTATGCCGTCCAAGTCTTATATCGAAAGTGCCATTTTAATGCTATGGACCCAAAGCTGAATAATAGGGTAAGATTTATATGATTGTACCGGTACACATAATGTGGATAATATCAAATAATAATCTAAGTTCATATGCAATGAACTATTTACTATAATAATAGTACTAAAGTAGTGCATTGCATTAAAACAGAAGTTCGGACATTTTGAATTTTATAGCTACCGTTATCATCAGGAAAGGATTTTTGTTTTTACAAATTTGCTATGATATTAGATACCCATCTTGTCTATGTTTGAATATATTGTGATTCTTATATTAAAAATTAAATAGTTTACTATATTTTTAATCTTACCTGTGCCACATCACTTGACGCCATGCTACTAAAAGATGATGCTACACTTGCCGCTAATTGAAACATACTACTTGGTATACATCGATTCAACAAACTCAAACTGTATACAAAACAAACACAATTGATCAACTGACCTCTCAATGTCATTAACGTACACAATGTGATGGATATGTAGTGTGGTGGGGTGGGGGTGCCAGTGGATCTTTAAGGTGTACTTATGTCACTAATAACAGCTAAGTAGCAAGATGTTAAATCCCAAAATTAGAACCATGCACAATCCAAGACGCTTTTATCATAAACAATCACCTGTTTCAATAATTGTTCAGATTATCATTTCTAAGTTAATGTGGCATTGAAGAAGATTGGGTAAAGAGCGGGTAGTTATCGTGGTAATAGTTAACACATAGATAACGAAAAGAAAATATGCTGAAAATTTCAGCCAAATTGCTTCACTTGAATCTAAATATTAGCGATTTAATTTTAGTCTAGCCTCGATTGTCGTTACTACCATTGTTATAATAATAAACAAAGTCTCGGTTATCCAATTTTACGGTTATTTTATATTCAAATCCACTAAATATCACATGCTAACGATGGCATATAGAGTTGATTACGGTCTTCATAAGTTAATTAATGTATAATTAATGTCTAGATAACATTTAAGACCTAAAGAAAGACCTGCAATCGGCAGATTTAGCTCTTGCATAATCTAGGTTTAAGATATCGGTATGTTAAGATTGGATTCTATTGATTCCACAGCGCCATCTTTATCTGTCTTTTTTTAGAAACATAGGTATATAATAATTCTGCTATCTTATTACAAGTCCGTCTAGATAATAACAATGGTATTTTCACTTTAAAGCGAGAATTTCATATTTTCTAAGAAAGTCAAAGCATAATTATTTTTTTGTCTTTTTCTCAATAGGTTTTCAACTCATTATTATACAATCACAGGCATTATTTCCCACACTTAAAAATCATTCATACCGGAAATAATTACCTTCCTTGTTTTCTATTCCCCATGCAATAGCTATCATCAAACGTTAGAATTTAAAGCTGAAAATCATATTTTGCCAATTTCTCAACTGGCAATAGTGAATTATAGGATTAATAAGATTATTCTTTAACAAAGTAAGACTATTTATTGATACCATATATTTTAAGGCTTTATTTTGATATATTTTAAAAATATAACTAAAAAATATGAAATTCTCGCTTTAACATTAAAATAGTGCACTATGGCTTGTGCGTGCCTTAAAAGTAAAGTTACTTACTGTGGTGTAACTGGGAGAACAGGACAGAGCGTAGAATTTGATACATACGAACTGATGTCATATCGGCATAAATGTGTCCCCGTTTCAGTAGCAAAATTATTAACATCTGCTGCTAAAGTTAGTGATTTGTAAGGACATTTAGCAATACAAACTATCATAGGATCTGGATCACGTGTTAGGCCTGTACTAGGTAATGCCGACATGAAGTACATCTGATTAAAGAAGAAAGCTTTACTGAAATAAATTAACAACATAAAAATTCTCTGACAAAACTGCGTTCTCAAGGGCCTTAATTTTCAGATATATGGGCGATTTTTAAAACTTCTTCCAAGCTGAACAATGATCAACCCGACAGATTGGGTCTGTTCAAAATGTACGTTCAAAATAAAATACTATGATATACCGTACTGTATACATGTATGTTAAGTTTTGAACGGATTTTTTTTTTTTACGTCGTCAACGGGACAATCATCTAATCATTCTACCTAGGGTGCAATTCAGACAAAGAAGTCGTCAGGGGCGGATCCAGAGGGGGGTGGGGGTCCACCCCCTGCTCAGCTACAAAAAAAAAATAATGCCTTGTATCCATGAAATTACATCACAAAGTGATCCTACATCAGTATAAAAATTATTTCTCTGTTTAAAAAGCTCAATTTGTATGTATGTTTATGTAATTTATAGACGATGATGGCAGATTTCCGTGACAGAAACCTGGCAAACCCCCTCCTGCAAAAATTCCTGGATCCGCCCCTAGGCGTTAGCTTGTAAATGATAGTTCATGAAAATGATATGAAATGCGGTTTAACGCCCCTCTTTTCTGCACCGACTGGGTTAACGATGACGCGCATACGCCATAAATTATGCCATATAGGGGAATTTTTGCTTGGACAGCGGCACTTCGGTCTACTTTAATATTGAATTCCAGATGTCAACCTTGAGTTCTTTTACGTGCATGCCAATGCATACACGAGACATCGGTGTTATGTCCCATCCGAATGACTATACATTGCCCTTTTCCAGACCTTCTGTCATGCATTCACTGCAAGAAGGAGGGAAACCACACCAAAAAGTCTCGATGAACTTTATTGGTCAACACAGGGATCGAACACGGGACCTTAAAGTTAGCCAACGAACGTCTTACTCACTAAGCCAACGTGGCCGCCTATAAATCATAAAGGATAAAAATAATTCATAATATCCATGAAACTTACGGTCTGTCGACCATATTTCTTCCAGCAAACTGTGCAGAAATGTTGAGATTATCATTATTTTGTCCACAAATATTACCCCAGCTATCATAACCATATCTGACTAAGTTAGGATTACCATTCTCTATGGCTAGGTAACTTACATAACCCTGAAATGAAATACAGAAAAAATCTGGATCCATCTGGAGGCCAATATTCATTTTTATACGCCCACATTTTCTGGGTGTATACTGTCGTCACCATGTTCTTCGGTTCGCCTGTCAGTTCATATTTCTTATTTCTGACAAATGAAATGCCGTCATCTTGTTAGTTGTTACCATCCTTCACAAAATTTCATTTGATACAGAAAAGGATTAAATACTTTTTTTTTCAAATATCTGAAATGTGTTCTTCAGATAATAATTTGAAGGATTAAACAATAAATCTATATTATATAACATTATGGCATTGGGTTGTGGTTTGGGAAGAAATGGATTATCCTTCATGGAGTTCAGTAAGGGACAGAATTGGTCGACTTGAATAATTTTTGGAACAGTATGCTTTACGCTAGGTATATTGCACGGCGTTAAGTCGATATGTGTCCCTTATTTCAGTTTGGGAATAATATACACCCTAGAATTCGAAATATATAATAATCGTCAAAGCTACCAGTGGAAACTAAGATAAAACCATTATTACGAATAAGCACGGACATATAATTTATTTATCAAATCAAGAAATACAATGTATGTTGGAATTACTATATTTAATACTTACCATTCCTGCAAGGAACCCCAAGAAGATTATCAGAAATATGATATCAGTACACTGCCGATGTTTTGATGGTCCCTCATCTTCAGGCTACAAATACAAGAGAGAAGTTAAAAGTTTTAAAAGTTTATAATAGTCGTGCCCGGGATTAGTTGATTGTGTCGACCTTCTACATTAGTCCAGTCGGCGCAGAAAAATAAGATGTTAAACCGAAAGAATAGACAAGTTTGCTGTTCAAGCCCCTCGTCCTGCTCACCAGGAAAATACCGGGTGAACCAAAGCCTTATTCATTTTATTTTACCACAATGTTTGTATCAGCGAACCACCTGAGAAAATCAAGTAACCAAATATTTAACAATCCACAAGCCCCTGAAATGTTTGCGATTTTTAATCGGATTTGCTGTAAAACATCTGTCTGTACAATTCTGTACAGACCTGGTGAGTAAAGCGTGGGCTGGAGGTTTATATTCATTGTAGTCCAAAGGAAATCGGGAGCCACTGTGGTACAGTGAGTAAGGCGCTTGTTTAAGAATTTGGTGATCTGGGGTTCAATACCGATGATTGCCGAGAAGCATTCTGTATATCGATCATAATCATAGACCGATGAATACGCGAATTTGTATCCTTGTGGTGTGCAGCTTTCCAAGGGTCGACGAAGACGGAAAGTGTGAGTTGTCAATTAGAATTTAAGCGATTTGGAGACTTAAGTTCTGACTTATATGTCTAGAATGCACTCAAATTAAAAGTTCCTATGGGTCCCAGCTGAAAAAATAAACATAATAATAGAATTTCGACTCCATTTTCTTCCTCTTTTTAATACATCTTATTTATATTTAGGCTTTTTATTATTCATAATTTATTATATATAATTTCTTGTCTAAAGAACGAATTGAATTGAGTAAATTTTGGCCATCATAAACTAGGCCTGTCACTAATAGTACTAATTATGGACTTTAAAATGCATAGTAATTCACACGACCATTGTACATACGGCACTAATTAAACTAATTTGATTCCATTTTTTAATATTGTCGGCTATGGTTAATGTTTATGGTACGAAATGATTTATAAATCAGCGTTGAAATTATTATATGTGATGCGCGTTATCAACACTGACAACACTGTAACAGGGTCAGGAAGGACGTCCAATCCACAGGCGAAGGGATTAAAATGAATTAAAATAAAACTTCTTACCACTGCAGTGGGATTTAAATAAATTAAAATAAAACTTCTTACCACTGCTTAATACAGCAGTGGTAAGAAGTTTTATTTTAATTTTAATCCCTTCAAGTATTAAGCAGTGGTAAGAAGTTTTATTTTAATTTATTTTAATCCCTTCAAGTGCCTGTGGTCCAATCCAATAATAATAAAAATAATAGGCTAATATTTATAATAAAGCCAACAACTTTGAACAACCGCACAATAACAATAGACGGGATAGTTTCGTCAGACGTCAGTCGAAAGTAGAAGTAGTTAACAAGGTCGCCCTTTAAAATATAAACACCGACCAAAAGCTTCTGTACTAGAAAGGCAGACTTCGCCAGTTTTTAGCTTAGTAGTAGTAGAGAGAGATAGATAGACTTAACCTTAACTAACTAGGCCTAGGCCTAGGCCTAACTTACAAAATTGTCAACTGGTTGAACCGCGGTGTTACTACAACAACCTGAAACCATCACAAAGGATTCGTCTGGTTTATCTTGGTATTTACCCGCCAGTCTGGCTGTACTGCCGGGAACTCCCGTTCATTTGTTTTAAAGATATATTTTTAATTAGGCTATAACTATACTATAAATTATAAACACTGAAAAGAAACCTATTCAGTATTCGACGAAAAAAAAATGGCCGCCTGCTTTTCAAGAATGACGTCATATACGTCGTGACGTCAGAAAGTCGCCTCGTTTATAAAGTACGTAATTGTTTTTCTTACTTTGATTTTTTGTTATTGCATTCTAATGTGCTATGTAGCAAGGTTGTCTCAAAACCGTTCAAGTTAAACACCTTTATGAAATTGTGTACTAAATTTGTTAGGTCTAAATAGTCTAATCGTCACTTTTACTTATTATACTTTTTTTTGATTTGATTAGGCTAGGATACTAATAATTATATATACTACGATTACGAAGTATGATTAGTAATATAGGCATAGCCTATCCTATAGGCTAATCGATTATATAATTCTATGACTGATTAGAGTATTTTTTCTTTCTTTTAAGGACGTCCCTACTGTTGAACTTAGATACCGGTAATATGTTGAATTTCTCTGTGGCATTCGCTATATCAATGATTAAGTCCTATAAATATTTATATGTACACCAGTATGTAAATTATTACTGGTCTGATTCCGTCAGCGAAGACGTACGTACTACCCTGGAGTTATTTCCCATTTCCAAGATGTCAGCCCCCATTTACTATCAAAACTTGTCAAAATGTATTCTAAATTTGAGCGTAAATAGAACTATAAGTAGCAAATTAAAATGTCCCAGTTCGAAATTTAGAAACATACAACGACAGCAAGAGCTTGAAAAAACAAACGTGAGATTCTTTAACAATGGCCTATCCAAAAACGTTTCGAGTGCAAGACCATCACATTTACTATTAAAATCTGTTAATAAAAGGAACCCTATCTCAGCTTGTGGCTTTTCATTTTATGCGAAACATGAACAATTTCAAAACTGCTGTCCTATTTCGACTATTCATATAAATAGATTTTCAACCTCCATTAAACATTTGAGTGAAGAGAATGAAAAACGAGGCAAAGAAGAGGAGAAACAACCAGAAGGAAAAATTATTTATGTGGTTAATCCCTTTAGTCTCTTACTTTTAAAGTATAATGTATATAGGTTACGACGAATTGATCCTTCATTTAATATGGATGAATTTCTTGCGGGTGTTAAGCAGGTATTAAATATGATACAAAATCTTTTCAAGCCTTTTGGCATACGTGTAACATAGTGCTTGATTAAAAAGTTGTAAGAATAGTCCTCAGACTATTGTTATTGTTACGACGATGCTTTCAGTGCCCTCCATTTTGGTTTAGGGTTAGGTATGGATTCGAGAGTTCCGTGTGTACAAATTTACAATGGCACTTGCTTCCCATCTCTTCATTAATTGCTGTCATGCATCAGTTCTGAAAACGTTGAAAATACTGCTCCTTTTTCAAAGCTGGTGCTGGGGAGATTGGCAGCCGATTTGGAATTTGTTCTAAACTTGCCGATACAAGGCTCTGAAACATCGTCGTAACAATAGCCTGGAACTATTCCCGGCATGTACATGTAGCATCCGTTTGTTTTTCTATGCCAGCCCGTTGCGGTGGCTCAGTAAAATATTGGTTTGCTAACCAGGAGGTCTCGAGTGCTCCCAAATGAGAAGTCTCATTACCTGATGTTAGCTGAGAAAGTTCCCTAAGATTTCCCGGCAGTGTCTCCCTTTGTCAGTAATGGTGCAAGACTGAGGACCTGACAAGGATGACAGTGGTTGTTACGATGAGACAGAAAGCCAAGGTCCCGTACATGTGTACACACTAGCATGCACTTAAAAGGTCCTTTGAGAGCTGGAATTCAAAATAAAAATAAGCCATAGCGCTGCTTTAGCATATGCCTGTGTTCGTTAACCCTGTCTGTGCAGAAAAGTAGGACGTTAAATCCCATTTTGTTTCATTAGTTGCAGGTATCCGGTATAGTATGCCTTCTAGTAATTTTTATGAGGCTTACAGAGATTAAAATTTATGTTTTTTTATGTTTTAACAGGCAGTGACATTAGTTAGTCAATACATATCGCGTAAAGATTACAGTAGTTTAGAAGGATTAGTTCGACCACAGGTGTGTATTAATTTAATACCTATCTTATTCCTACTGTTTTCTTCCGATTCCAGATGTCATTTGTTTGTAAATATAATCTGTGTCCCTGACATTAAAGTCTTAATGTCCACTATAGAAATCACTTGCAAACTACAATATTCTGAAAGGTGGGTGTCTAAGAGGAATACCAAAATGGGTAATTCCATACAGTATTTCATCCATACATGCTGCTTCCTAACTAAACTTGTGTGTTGCCATTTTGATATCCTTGAAAATTTGTTGAGAGACCTTTTTTAAGTTTGTAGGAATCCAAGCTTATCTAGTGTTTGTATTTTGCTTTTGTTAATTAATTGGATATTAAATAATCTATCTGAGGAGTACATATTTAACTTGGATTAAGCAGTGAGAAATATGGTATTTTAGCACTAAATGCAAATGGTGCATTGTTACTTTAAGCTAGCATTTAAATGCACAAGTGTATGTAAATTGATGTATGTGCGCTAGCACTATGATTTTATTGCATGTCTCTTTAAGTAGGTTCATTTGGGATTTTTCGACATGGTTTCTCCTTGTCAGTGGTGCAAAACAGGCGACATGTAAAGGACAGCTGTCTAGTTGTTTTGATCAAATGAAAAACCAAGGTCACATGTACACATTGGCGTTCACGTAAAAGATCTGTTGGAAATTGGAATTTGATATAAAAGTAGCACACTTTTTGGTGTATGCCGTTTTCATTAACTCAGTCAGAGCAGAATGCATATGGCGAAGCTCCATTTCATTTCATGTTGTTTATGTATTAATATAAATTACAGGTTATTAAATGGTTACAGAAGGAATGTAGTGAATGGACTAATGAACAATATAATGATATAGAACTGCAAACAAAAAATATTCAGTTTGTCCGGTCTAATGGAATAACAATTGAAGAAGGAAAAAAGGGTATGATTTTAGATTAGTGGAATTTCTAAAACCATTAACATAGGGTCTGGCAAGGAACAGAGTCTAGTCATTCGGATGGGAGGATAAATCCAGGTTTTGTGTACACATTGATGTGCACTTTAAAGAACCTTTGATAGTTGGAATTCGATGAAGAGTAGGCCTAATTACCGCTGTCCAGGTAAAATTTCCCTCATAGTACACTGTATGGCTAACTGGTATGCCAGAATTTTCCAGTGTGGTTTCCGTCTTCAGTGATGCCGAGCGGAAGACCTGTCAAGGAAGTGTCTAGTCTTTTGAAAGGAATAAAAAAATTAGGACTTGTGTACACCTTGGCATGCACGTAAAAGAACCCCTGACAGTTTGAATTGAAATAAGAATAAGTGGAATTGTTGCTATCCAGGTAAAATTTCGCCTCATAGCCTACCACATGTACACTGTATGGCAGCTTATTCCCTTCTACATTAGCTTGCTTGGTGAAAAAAAAGGAGGATGTCTTATCTCATTTTATTATATATCTAAAACTATTCTTATCTAAGGAGTGCAATTCAAAAAAATTCAGTATCAAGTTATCGTTATTATTATGCCAAGGGCTATATTTCTAAAAAAAATTCAATTTTAAATTATTCTTATCCCAAGGGGCATGTTTCTCGAAAAATTCAATTTTAAATTATCTGAGGAGCATATTTCTCAAAGAAAATTATATTTTGAATTATGCTAATTGCTAATGCTAATTTCTACAATTGTTTCTGGAAAACTCTTTATATAAATTTTCAGGAAACTTTCTGGTAACCGTAGAAACCCTCACAGTAGGTGTAAAAATGTCTAACAAATTGTTATGTGTAGTGGACATTGCCTCCAAGTAAGTATGTTATGAATTTTATTAAATTTTCATGTGGACTTACCCCAAAAGATGCTCATATGTTAGTACAGCAGGCAATTAAAAAAAATGAATATATCATTGGTCTTCCTGAATAATTGCTGTAATCAGGACAAGAATTTAAGGCTGTAGAGAGTAAACATTAATACAATCCTGTTCATTTATCCACTGTACACTGTACATTGATCAGTGCATGACAAAGCGTGTTATCCTCTGGACAATGGTGCAGGATAAAGCTCCGAGCAAGAATCAGAATCTAGTCATACGGAGTGGCCGAAAAAAAAATGTAAAATGTAGGCATGCACATAAAAAGAAAACTTGACAGCTTAGTTTCAATTGCTGCCCAGGAAAAATTTTCCTCATAGTATGGTGTATACAGTGATCTGTAGAAGAGTATGACAATGTAATGTTATCAACACTCACATACAAGGGCCAATAACTCTGCAAATACTTTAGCCAAAGTACTCCAAATAGATAGGCTACATTAGGGATGATCTAACAACTCTTGACTTGAAAACAATTCATCTCAACTTTACCATAACATGAACTATGTGTAAATATTGGATAACCAAAATTTAAACTTTGTAGAGTGTCGGGTAATAACTCTAACTACGATTAAAATCAGTAAGGGGCTGTCTTTACCCTTATACTAAAAATTTGTTTGAAATGGCTCAAGAATTGAAATTTGTAGAAAATGTCTGAGTATTGTAATCTGAGTATTAATGTCACAATCATGGGCAGTAACTCTGGAACTACATTTGTGTATGAATACACACACTGACAGTGATGTAGTACCAAGGCCCTGGCAACGAACGAATGGTTTCTAGTTGCTTGGATGAAACAAAAGGCTGAGATCCTGGGCCCTGATTCACGAAATCTTAACTAAAGATAAAATCCAAATTTTAGTAGATACTTCAGTTTTGATTGGCTAAGCACTAAAATCAATCTAATATTATCCAATCAAATAACTAAAATTTGGATTTTATCTTAGTTAAAATTTCGTGAATAAGGCCCCTGTGTATACGTTGATGTGCATGAAATATGAATCTTATAATACAATTGATACTGCCGATGTTGGGCAATATTTCCTCTCAGCACACTGCATAGGTATAAACTAGTACAGAAAACTCAGAAGTTAAATCCCATTTCATTTCATTTACTCCCAAATTCAACTGGTATCAAGAAACTTGTTTAGAAATTACTATTGATATTTTTTTTCTCTCATTTCTCAGTTTTTGTAGGAATTACAAGGGTGATGAAGCTGGGGACTGGATATTAGATAAAATAACAGGCATGAAAATTAAAAAAGCCAAAGACGATAAAGCAGTGCCTTTTTAAAAATGGCTGAAATGAATACAGAAACATCGACTGCCGGTGCCTGTTGCCATCTCAAAATCAGAGAATCACTGTCTTCGATTAAAAACCAATATACCGATAATGTAAACAAAGATTATCATGTATTGGTTGTACACTGGTGCTTTAAGAAAATAAATATAGGGGGAAACTGTGTGAACGAGATTGGCAGTTGAAGAACTAGTTCTAGAGGAATATAATCATGGATTACATTTTATAGTAAAAATTAAATTGATACTTTTGAATGTAAATCCTGGATTAACTATTTAAAAAGTATTAAATTTGAATGAGATTTATTGAATATCTGTTGTTTTTTCTTTTGTTTTCCATTCCCTAAGCCAATTGGGAGCCGCGGTGACTCAGTGATTAAGATGCTGGTTCACTCGGTATGGCTCCCTCTGTTGGATGAGAAAGGTTGCTTGTCAATCATATGGTACAAAACAAATGAGATCCCATGTTAACATTGGCGTGCACGTGAAAGTTGTAATTTAAAATGAAAGTAGGATGTAGCCTGCTCTCGTGTGGCAAACGTTCCCTCGTAGTACACTGCATGGAGCATGTCTCATTATCCCAATCGGTGCAGAAAGGTAGGATGTTAACCCTATTTCATTAGCTGCCTTCTTAGAATAATCTCCATACAAACAGCCAAGTGGGGAGATCGGTGAAATGCACCACAGATCAATTTTCTCTAACACAAATTTGACAGAAAAGGAATGTTGAAAATCACGATTTCATTGAGAGAGAGACACAGAAATGGGATTTAACGTCCACTCGACACAAACAAGGTCATTTTGGGACTAACATATGGTTTCATTTTTTTATTTCTATAATTCGTTTGCGCGTAGGGGTCTTTAGCAGTGGGAGGAAACCGGAGTGCCCGGAGAAAACCCACGAGATTGAGAAGGCGCCCCTATCTCTATGCCACATACGCTCACACCAGGGATCGAAACCACAGCCGCAAGTCAGAGGTGACCGGCCAGCTAGAGGTCATTGAGCAGCAATACATTGATAAAGTAGGGCATGAGCCGTCCACCGAAGATTTGGATGCCAACCGATAGTTTCATGCAAACGAGGTTCACTGCCGCGCGTAACAACGTCCCGACAAGTCCAGCAGATTATCCGACAGCATCAACTGGCTTCATCATCACTGACATACCCCGTCGGCAACTATACGCCCGACAAATACGAGAAATAAAATAATACATTTACTGGGAAGATTAAGCGGAATTGGCACACTTACTAACGCAGACTTTATCGGTTAGTCTAACATATCTCCAGCAAAGACAGACTTAACCATTGCACTAAACAAATCAACACGTGAACTGTTGGATCCAAATTAAATGAATTGTGAACGACGGACGGAAGTGCGTTGGCGACGGTAATATACGACCACATTTCCTTGTTGGCATATAAAAATAGTAGATTTTAAAATGGCTACCGGTACAGCTTTTTGATTTGGGGGAGAGGGAGTTCGGGTGTCATTGAGTCAAGCGGCAAGGTTTCGACTCCCCGCTTATAACTTATAAGTGTGGGGTGAACTGACAAGCCTTGTGCCTCCTACTATTAAAGACCCCCCTGCGTTTAAGTGAATTATTTAAATAAAATTAGTAACGTAATGGCCTAGTTTGGTGTTAAACCACATCTCCCTCTCTCACTCGATCGACAAATAACGAGACCCACTTGTGTACAAATTTGGCATTGGTGTGCACGTCAAAGATCTCTTAACAGATTGCAAACTGTTAGTCGTTAAAGGCCTTGGTATTCCATTCTTTAATTCGGGTCCAACATTCCACGGGTTGATTGTTTAGTGTACAGATTGCATTTATGATCTGATTGAAATTGACGTGTGTCCTTTACATCAGCGAGTTGAAGAACCCTATTTAATTTCAATAATTTTCGGTTATTTCGTCGGAGTTATGTCCCTTGTGAACGCTCTAACGACATAAGATGTCATCCGATCTGTATGAATGTCATATGCATCATTTAAATTAGTGAAACGAAGACGTCTATTGAATTTCACCAATTTCCATTAATTACGCCTATATTATGACTTTTGTTTCACTTTGTTAAAGCTTGTGAAAGCTCTAACAACAAAAGTTGTCACCCGATTTGTATGAAATTTATATGCATTATTTAAATCAGTAAATCGAAAAAGCCCGCCATTTCAACAATTTTTGTCAATTACCTCCAGAGTTAAAGCTCCAATAGCATTTTTTTAAGTTATATTTTTAAAATGTATTAAAATAAAGCCCAAAAATAGATTGAACCTATAAACAGTCCTACCTTGTTAAAGAATAATCCTATAAAACCTATAATTCACTATTGCCAGTTGAGAAATTGGCAAAAATATCATTTTCAACTTCAAATTCAAACGTTTGAAGATGGCCGTCCATGCAGAGGAATGGGAAAACAAGGGAGGTAATTGAGTAACTATTTCCTCAATCAGCATGTGTCACCCTTTGTAATGCCCCAAAAATTTTGCCCGTGATCGTATAATAGTGAGTTGACAACCTTTTGAGCAAAAGACATAGAAATAATTATGTTTTGACTTTCTTAGAAAATATGAAATTGGAACTTTAAGACCCTTGTTTTAGTTCTTAGAACCTTGTGAACCCACAAACTTAACGTTGAAAATTATAATCTGATTTGTATGAAATTGTCTAGTATATGTCCCATTATCTACAAAAGAATAAATATGCCACAACTCTTGTTGACACCTCGGACGAGTTAGCTGCTGATGGGGTATATTTTTGTTACCTGGCAACCTATCTTTTAAAACATGAATATGTCAATACATTTCGTATTTGATACAAGCCATTATTTTGGGACGACATGAGATATCATTAGATGACAGAGGCCTTGAAAATATTACGATGGATGTCAACAACACTGATAGGTTATAAAACTCATTAGGGCTTTAATAACCCAAAATTACTACGCCATTCAGAGAATGGTTGGAGTATTATACTGGAGGTACTGATGACTTGATGGAAACTTAATGAGGCCTAAAAAATTACATTAAATCGACATTATCACCTTTATAGCTATAATAACAGTTCTATTTATAGACGTTGAAAGCTTTAATTTCCAATCAGTCATAGTCATTACTCCACCAGCCCTTCAAACGCATGCAATATGGGATAGCGTCTAGTTGTTCGGATGGGACGCAAAGCTAAGGTGCATGTACAAATACTCCTTCCCATAACCGCCCCGTAAATCCTGTATGTCCGTCTTTATTAGTTCGGTTGGGGCAGAAGGGGAACTGTAGATTTCATTCATGCATTTGTCATTGAGTTGGTTTTTCCCGGGTCCTCCGCCCCCTCCCCTTATAAAAACCCTACGCGCAAGCGAATTATTGAAATAGAATTAAACCATATGTTAGTCCCGAAATGACCTAGTTTTTGTCGAGTGAACTTAAAACCCCATTTGCCTCTCTCTTATTCATGCATTCATTTATTAATCTTTTAAGCGTGGTTTAATGGTCGAGTGCGAGACATTAAGTGATATATTGATATGGCAGGAGTGCGATAACAACTTAAAATACAGACACTATTCAGCACGTGCATTTCAATGAATACGTCACGCACGTCCAATATTGCAATTTGTATAATAATTTACTATTGGCTTTTTGCCTGTACTACGCTAACATCCAAGGATGACGTCACATCTGTATTTTAAACATTGATAATTGATAACTTAGTCAATCATTGGCTCAATGACGTGTGCATTATTTACTGGGTCGGGCAGAATGGTGCCTTTTACACATTTTAATACCCATTTACACTAAATTGGAAATAATTTTTACCTACAAACACTTCGAACGTCTTTATCTATTTCTCTAATACCACATGAAAAATTGTTTTAGAATTGAATTTGTTGGCTGAAAAAAAAACTTATCATTTGGGACTCATTAAGTCGCATCGATGTCATCCTTATCTGTGACTGAAGGGAGAATGTGGGTGGAGAATTGTTGTTGTGATAGGCTGAGGGAAGTAAAGGGTGGTGACTGCGTTTTTAGATTGCGGTTACTACCTGAAAATAAGGAAGGGATTACAGGTTGTCGTATTCTTTGCCCCACGAGGCCATATGGGTTTCGCTTGAAAACGAAATGAAATAGAGTTTAACGTCTTGCCCTGTGGTCCAACCAAGGTGATGAAGACGGGATTATAGAAGACATTATCGTCGAATGCATGCTGTACACTCGTCTTGATTGTTCGTTTCGCCAAATCAGTAGACTACTAAGGAAACCACGCTGACAAAACCCAAGGAACTCACTCGATCACCACCGGTATTGAACCTGGTACCGCCTGGTTTACAATCTGTATTATACATTGGAATTGTCACCCCTCTATTTCATTAGCGCCTTCCGTATTGTGACGCTTCCAACAAAAAGACACTTTATATTTTAGGGTCCAAAGTTAGTCCTTTTACTGGATAAGGTGTCGCCTTTGGAACGATTCGCTTCAATTTTGCCAACAACTGATTTGCATTCAAAGAATAATTCACACGAAAGATAGTAGTTATTACATACCATACCATATTACCAATAAAGTTTGGCATATTTGGTATTTATGGAAAGTAGAAATGCCCAGTGTTACTACAAAAATATATATACTTTGAGATTAAACGGCGGGTAAAGTTGGCGATAATCCATGGTAAGCAGACAGCAAGTAACGACGGTTTCACGGAAAGGTACCTTTGGGGTATTAGATTTTATTGTTCTTTGCGTTTTTCTGTTTTTCGCCAGAGAAGAACAGGAAGCTTTTATAATCAACCCATTATGTGGCTTAACATTGTTAGATACATGTTTACTTTAACGCCCTCATTTTATGAGTCCACTTTGTAAATTATGGGGCTTCTGTTGAATTCCTTGTGTAAACGCCATTTTCTGAACATCGATGATTTTTCTGATAAAATAGTTAGCTTATGACGTACATCGCATTTCATGAATCAAGTAATTATTATCAACATTATATGAAATAACATGTGGTAGTAACGTCCTATAGGTTTTAGCATCAGCCGTGCCGATGTGGCCACAGATCACTAATTATTTCCCCATTGACTTCAATATTAATTCTCGTCTCTAAGACCAGTTGTAACTTTTCCCCAAATATTCGTTGGGTAAAATGCTTTCTGCCACAGATGGAGCAACATATGGCAAACTCTTGCCCAAAAGCATGTATGAGGTTCTTCATGAAAAACTTGAGATAGACAAGCTTGAAGTAGAGACAGCTAACCTTGCAATTTTCGGCCCTCCCTTTCAACGTAACCAACCTCACAACTCTTGTATCCTTCCGCCTCAAAATCATGGATATTCACCAAAACTTGGCCGAAAATGTAATTTCAAACCCTTTTCTTCGATTCTACACCAAAACTCAACAAAAATCGCCATGCAAATGGGGGAAAAGGGAAAGGGAGAGAAAGACTAAAAATAACTTTCGCCCTTGTTTTGGGTGACGGCCCATGAATATTTAGTGATCTGTGTCCTATGTAGAAAAGTATAAGCCATGTAGTATGCTAGGGGAGCAAAGTTAAACGTCCATTCGACACACACTAGGTCATTTCGGGACTAATGTGGTTCAATATTTTTCCAATAATGCGCTTGCGTGTAGTGGTCTTTAGCAGTGGGACGAAACCGAAGGACTCGGAGAAAACCCACGAGGTTGCACAGGCGATCTGCTCCCTGTCACATACAACTGGGGAATCGAAACCATGCCAGATGACTCAATGACTGAACTTATGATACAGCGCGCACGTGCTAACCATTCGGCCATCCAATCTATCATTATGTAAGAGCTAAATCTGCCTAGTAGGTCTTTCTGTAGACCTTAAAAATTAATATAATTTATTAATTAATATTTATTAATTAATATTTATTATTTAATATTTATTAACATGACAAGACCATCACCAATTTCTCCGATTTTATGAAGAAAGTAGTGGGGGCCTGAGTACAGCGTCGTTTTCGCGCATGCGCAGACGCCCCTAGCAACGGGGTTGCGCATGCGCATGTCACTTCCGGTCCTCCTTAGCAACGGTCATTTCCGGTGATGACGTCATCGATGACGTCACTTCCTTGATGACGTCACTTCCGGTGATGACGTCACTTCCGGTAATGACGTCACTTCCGGTGATGACGTCATGAATGACGTCCTTAGCAACGATCTTTTCCGGTGATGACGTCATAGGTGACGTCATGGCGACGTGACGTCATAGGTTTTTCCGGGATTCCCTCTTCTTGTTTCTCGGGATTTCTTGAGGATTTATTGGGGTTCTCTTGAGGTTCTCTTGGGGTTTTGTTGTGGGAACCCCCTCCCAGGTGCTCATTTACTCTCGGGGATTCCCTCCCTTTGCTCTAGGGATTCCCTCCCTTTGCTCTGAAGATTCCCTCCCTTTCTTTTTTGGGCAACATTTTCTAGGGATTCCCTTCCTTTGCTCTGAGGATTCCCTTTCTCGAGGGGTTCCCTCGCCTAGTCTATATTCACATGTCATGCAACGTTGGGGAAATGAACCGTAGTTACTGTTAGGTGAAGTGTGATATGATTTCTTATCACAAGTTCTTATACAGATTCTTATACAAATTATGATAAGATTTCTTTTAGAATCTTGGATTTTTCTGGTGGGAGCTCCCTGCTAGGATGCGATTCCCATAGTTATATTATAGATATATTATAGATATATCATAGATATATCATAGATATATTAAGCGGTGAGAAAGTGGTGACGGATGTGGTCTACGTGTAGGCATTTCATCCATTCTTATAAAAGCGTTTGTAAAAACGTTTGTAAAAGTGTTTGTAAAAGTGTTTGTGAAAGGTTCTTATAAATGTTCTTATAAATGTTCTTATAAACGTTCTTATGAAAGGTTCTTATAAATGGTCTTATAAATGGTATTATAAAAGATATAAACAAAATAGAATATGAACGTTCTTTCTGAATGAGTTGGGTGGCCCTGAAAAGGGCCGTTTGGGTGGCCTTGAAAAAGGCCGTTTGTGGACTGCCTAGACGAGGCGTCGGCGGACATGCCTCATGATGGGCTCGTCGTCTTCATCGTCGTCGTCGTACAGTTTACGTTTAAGGGTTGGTGTCGGCGGTGGCGTGGCTGACCCGGGCTGGTACCAGCTCTTCAAGGTGTCCATATCGGTGAAGGGCTGGAAAATGGATGCTGGTGGTGGAGTGGTTGGCCTCACTGGTGTAGAGGAGACATTCGGTCTGAATGCCTCCTCATACAGCCAACTGTACACTTCCTGGTCCATTTCGCACAGGAATGGGTCTGAGACCAACCACTCCTCGTCCCCAAACATCCATTCTTCTTCTTCTTCGTAGCCATCATCAATATCATCCACATCAGCTTCATATCCGTTGTTTGTCTCGACTACCTCTTCTGTCACCACCACCTCTTCCATTGAACAGTCTTCGAGCACACAGTGAAATTCCATGATGAAATGACAAAAAAGTGCGACCGAGCGGCCTTTTATGCAAAATAATCGGATCGAGCCCCTGCAAGCGCGGACTTCATAGAGAGCACCTTTTTTTTAATAAAAGACTTAAATAGAAGAACATAAAAATGGAGTTGGGAAATCGGATCGAGAAATGGAGTTGGGGTATTCAAGCGCGGACTTCATAGAGAGCATTGAACCCGCCCTTCTTTTCGTTAAAATACACTTAATATACACTTAATATACTACACTATTAAAAATGAATGGGCGAAATAGGAATATAGGATTGGGAAACAGGATCGGCATATCCCACGACGTGAAAGTAAAGACGCTTAGATGCTTTGTTTTAGTATTCTAAAATTTCATTATCAAAATAGAACTATTATTAGAACTATTATTAGAATTATTATTAGAATTATTATTAGAATATGTAAACATTCTTTCTGGATGATATGGTGGCCCTGAAAAGGGCCGTTTGGGTGGCCCTGAAAAGGGCCGTTGGTTGGTTGACCGCCTAACCAAGGCGGACACGTTGGATAAACTCGGCGTCGTCGTCCACGGTGCTTGGTGTTGATGGTGATGGTGGAGTGGCCGGTGTATACCAGAATGGGTCACTTGTCACTAACCACTCATCGTCGTCGTCACTATCACTCACGACTATAATTTCCGGCTCAAGGGTGGTATCTGACACAGCTTCTGGTACAGTGTCTGGTACAGTTTCTGTCAAAGTGTCTGGTACAGTTTCTGGAGCAGGTATGACGAGCACCTCTTCCAGCACCTCGAACCAGTCATCGCCGTCAAGCATGATGTAAGACCCCATGTTGAATGACAAGAAAGCGCCATCCGCAGCCCTTTTATGCAAAATAATCGGATCGAGCCCCTGCAAGCGCGGACTTCATAGAGAGCACCTTTTTTTTTAATAAAAAAAAAAGAAAGGATTAAATATAAGAACACAAAAATGGAGTTGGGAAATCGGATCGGGAAATGGAGTTGGGGTATTCAAGCGCGGACTGCATAGAGAGCACCTTTCTTGACCTAAAGAAATTAATTAATAAATTTTAAAAATATTAAAAATTAATGTACTAGTATACTTAAAATGTCTCATGCTCCAAATCGGATCGCCAAGTGCCGCGGCACTGTGATTTAATGATTATTATTTTGGTTTGCAATTAGAATATGAAAAAACTCTTTCTGAAGGATTTGGTGGCCCTGAAAAGGGCCGTTGGGTGGCCCTGAAAAGGGCCGTTGGATGGCCGGTTTGCCTTACAGACGAGGGTAAAGACTGTAAGGCGGTGGGGGTGGTGGTAGGGGAAGTACCCCATCAGCCTGTAGCCGATAGAGGTCCAACAGCTCCTCTCTATGGGTATCCAACTCCAAGGATTCCAAACGATAGAGCTCACGGCGGGTCTGCCGCAACAGTTTCTGGAGGTACCCTCGCTCCTCCAAAAACCGTTGACGTTCGGCCTGCCACGCCGCTTTCTCGGCCTCCCATGCCGACCTCTCCGCACATTGTTCAGAGAGGAGTTGCTGGAACTCCCCCTGCCACAGGCTTGCAAGACGCTTCTCCTTTTTCATAGAATTACCCATGATTGAAGTGTTGGGTTTCACACGCCTATTTGTACTTCTATCGCGGACCTGTGAGAGAGCCTTCGTTTTTTGGACAAAAAACATTTTGTAATTCTATGAAGAAGACAGGAAAGACAAGAAATCGCGCGGACTTCACTGTAAGCCTCATCAATCCTGTATATATAAAGCAGCCAGCGACTGTTGGCTATAGCATTCTACAATGGCGAACACACCAGGCTACACCCTACGTTTAGGACACCAGCGCCGTTCCAGACGATTTCATACGGAAAGTTTATATGTCAACATTGATTTTCATCAGAATTGGGACCAGATTGCACCCGCGGACGTTCCAGAAGTTTTATATGATACTTTTGATAACATATTAAATGATCTGGGGAATTTGGTTGGCTGTCAACCCAACGATTTTGTACGATTTAGTGTATCGCACCCGGGACTCAAGACACCGGCGTGGATACCGTTTCAACCATGGCAAGATGTCAGACCACATCACATATTGGATCCGTTGGCCCGAATATTACAATCCAACGAAGAATTTAAAATGGATGAACGTCTGAGACTACATGTGTGTCACGTAGCGCCGCCTAATGGATCCGGCAGGGGACCGCTCAAAAAGAAGGACATGAGTTCATTTGAAGATTATTTGAAACGAAAGAGAGCCATTGTGGTGATTAAAAATCGGGACCAGCTCTGTTTTCAACGTGCTTTGGTGGTGGCCAAACACTATGCCAACAAGAATGACACCCCAGAATGGGAAGCAGAAAGAAAAAGACTTGTTAGACAGTGTGGACCCAGCAGCTGGCAGACACGAAAGACCCGTCGTTTGATTGAGGAGGTAGGAGGTGCCTACGAAGCTTGTCGTGGCCCCGAGACCTGGGAACAATATCAACGTGTGCTGGGTCCCCAGGGGTATCAGATCAACGTTTATTCCCGACAACTTTTTGGAAAACTCATGTTCAAAGGCACCAAGTACATCGTAGGTGGCCAGCCTAAAGTATTGCATCTATACCATCACGCCGATCACTATGACGTCATCACGTCCATGCCTGCTTTTTTTGAAAGAAACTATTTCTGCGAGGCCTGTCAGAAAGGTTACGATCATCCTGATCGACACGAGTGTCATGCTATATGTCAAAGGTGTCAACAGTCAGGACCCCCGTGTTTGGAAGACGCCACCCGTCGAGACTGTGACACATGCCATCGACGTTTTCCGAATCAGATGTGTTATGACCGACACTTACAACCCCGGCAACCAGGAACACCAACGATCTGCCAACGATGGACGAAATGTTTACAGTGCGGCAAAGAATGGGATATTCTGAGAAGACACCGGACATTGGCCGAACACGTGTGTGGGGAATACGAGTGCTCTATCTGTAAGAAATGGCATCAGCGCGGAGACCGTTGGTGCTTTATTCAAAAACTCAAATCACCCATCGATCTGACCCAGCCGGACCGGCCACAACAGTTAGCGAAACTCCATGGAAAAGACTTGACGCGTTTTGTGTTTTATGATTTTGAGTGCAGCCAAGATACGGGAGAACATTTAGTTAACTTGTGTGTGCTGCAGTGCTGTTGTCATTTCTGCATGGCATCGTCGAACCCTTGTGATTACTGTGATCCTTTCTGGAATGGTCAACGCGAATGGATATTTCGTACGTTGGACGACGTGGGAAAATGGTTCATCCATTTATCGGCACACGGTACAGTTCCGGGAGGAAAGTCCACACAAATCAAGTCTACACAAATCATCGCTGTTGCACATAATTTCAAGGGATACGATGGTTTACTCATGTTACAGGCGATACACGACCATGCGATAGCCGCTCCTCAAGTTATTATGAGTGGTGGGAAAGTGATGACAGTGACCTTGGGGACCGTTAAATTTGTCGATTCGCTGAACTTTTTACCGATGCCCTTACGAGATGTACCCAAGACGTTTGGCCTCACGGAACTGAAGAAAGGTTATTTTCCACACTTTTTCAACAAGCCGGAACATTACGCGTACGTGGGTTCATATCCACCTGCCGAAGAATACGATCCGGATGGAATGAGTGTGTCTGAACGTCAAGCTTTTTACGCCTGGTACCAACAACACAAACACGAACCGTTTGATTTTCAACAAGAGTTGATGACGTATTGCACGAGCGACGTGGATGTCCTCAGACGGGGCTGTGCTGCTTTCAGAGACTTGTTTATGATGGACACGGGCCTCGATCCTTTTGTCGAAAGTCTCACGCTGGCTTCGGCCTGTAATAAAGTATTTCGTACGCATTATTTGGAACCTGACACTATGGCCATCATTCCTCGAGCGTTGATGCAGGAACCCGAAGCCGGAAAAGATTGGAAGCAATTTCGACCGCGACAGCAATCTAACATAGCCTTGAGATGGTTGGAATGGGAACAACACTGTCAGACGCTAAAAGCGTTGCGAGAGGGAAGACGCGTTCCACAGATTCGACATGCCCGTAACCAGGGTGAAGTGAGAATTGGCGAGTATCATTTAGACGGTTACGACGATAACACGGGCTACGAATTCATGGGGTGTGCCTATCACGGATGCCCGCGCTGCTACCCCGGACCCATACAAGACGTGAAACATCATCACCCCTATGATCCGTCTAGAACGATGCGTGATTTGTATCAACACACCCAAGATCGTCTTCACAAATTACGTCACGTGTATTGCCTATCTGAGATCAAAGTCATGTGGGAATGTGAACTGAGCGAAGAACGTCGTCGTAATCCTGAGATGGAAGAATTCTTTGCCAGTTTAGAAGCTCAGGCATGGCCTTGTCCGGATCCCCTGTCGCCCAGAGCTGGCTTTTTTGGAGGAAGAACCAATGCCTGTCAATTGATGGCCAAAGCCGAACATCCCGACGAAGAGATCCGATACGTGGACGTGGTATCCCTTTACCCTTGGGTGTGTAAATACGGTAAATTCCCTCTGAAAGAACCGAAGATCATCACTCGACCTAGTCAAGCTTGGGAACAGTACGAAGGTCTGATTCAGTGTTCTGTGCTTCCACCCCGTCAACTCTACCACCCCGTACTCCCGTTTCGATACAACGGAAAACTCACCTTTCCGCTGTGTCGGAGCTGCGTGGAACAGTACATGCAGAAAAGTGAGATCACCCACTACGTCGATTGTACACACCAACAGAAAGAACGTGCCTGGGTAGGAACTTTTGTGTCGTTGGAATTAAAGAAGGCCGTGGCGATGGGTTATCAAGTCCTCGTCGTGTACGAAGTATGGCATTGGAGCGAATGGAGTCAGTACGACAATCAATCCAAGTCTGGAGGATTATTTGCTGGATACATTGATCATTACTTGAAAAAGAAGATGGAAGCTAGTGGGTATCCGGACGATTGCTCCACGGACGACGATAAACGGCGTTTCATCCAAGACGTGTATGACAAGGAAGGCATTCAACTCGATCACGAAGCCATGATACCCAACAAAGGCCTGAGAAGTTTTAGCAAGCTACAATTGAACACATTGTGGGGCAAATTCGGACAACGCGATAATTTTACCCAAACCGTGTACATGACAGACCCTGCCGATTATTTTCCACTCATGATGGATGTCACCGAAACCATCAAAGATGTTCGAGTCGTGAACGACAACATGGTTATGGTAGAAAAGCTCAAAAAAGAAGAACACGTGAGACCATGTCCCATTACCAACGTCGTGGTGGCTGCTTTTGTGACAGCCCAAGCCCGGTTGAAACTGTATTCGGTATTGGAACCGCTGGGAGAACGTGTGTGCTACTTTGATACGGACAGTGTCATTTTCAAATACGATCGGAATCTGTGGAACCCTCCGGAAGGAAACTCGTTAGGCGAATGGAAGAACGAATTACCCGACACATTGTCGATACGTCAGTTTGTATCTGGTGGACCTAAAAATTACGCCTATCAACTGAGTAACGGCGAAACGGTGTGTAAAATCAGGGGATTTACGCTCAACTACCGTAACAGTCAACTGTTGAATTTCGACACCGTGAAACAGATGGTCCTGGGTCTCGCCCAAGACAAAATAACAGTTACCAATCCGCACAAGATTGAGCGATCACGTGATAGACGGTTATGGTCACGCGTGGAGGAGAAAATCTATAAGATAGTATACAACAAACGGTTTGTGTTATTGGACCAAGACGGACAGCCGAGCAACACCCTACCTTACGGATACCATCACGAAGAAATTGAGGCAGAGACCACCTTACTTTATGGAGACCCTCACGGAGAAACTGAGACAGAGGTGGTTGGCGCATAGCGTCAGTCATCGTTATTTACCTATTATAGACCACCACCAATATACGTTTTGCATTGGATGTTCCTACAATCACCCGAGTCAGCGGTATCATTCCTGTCTGGGTTTGGGAGTCTGTCCTACCACCGGTCAAACGTCCCATCCCGTTGACATGTATCTGGATCAAGTATTAGAGGACCATAATCACGACGATGTCGAAAAAGTATTGGGAAGTTTCATGGACGAGCCGCGACAACAGGTACAAGAATGGGAAGCAGATCCCCAATGGGCAGTCGACGTGGAACACGCACTTCGACAACACTGGGAGGTGGTACCGGGCTTCAAAACGGCATTGATCAGAAGAAAATATGAATAGAGAAGATACGTTGGTATTAAATGATATGTTGGAAACGGTGTACCCTCTTACACACCTTTGGAAGGGGTATTATGAAAAGACTCAAGGCTATCGAATCATCACCTGGTACGAGGAAGATCGGATTATTTTTGATGTATTGGATCTGTTGGTCAAGACGTATGGAGTACAAATGACACAAGAAGCAATGAATCACTGGTTCGCCCCCCGTTTACTACCGGACTATCACATGGCCATGACGTATTGTTTACGTTGCGTCGGGCATGCGCAACCAGCTCAACGCTCTGGATGTTGTTTATTATGACCAATATGACCAATATGACCAATGAGCGAATGCCACGTCATCCATCACGTGATTTAGGGGGATATAACGCCGCCAACAACATCGATACTTCATTCTGGAGACATCAACTCAAGTACTCGGACGTAGTATGGAAACCTCTGGCGATGGACAACAACAGTACGATCTTCAGCGAACTCCTCAACGAACCACTCAACGAACAGAAACTCAACAACAACAACAGTCCAACAGCTGCTTTGGGTGTGGAAGCCATGAACATTGGTACAGAGACTGTCCACACAGAGCTACTCAACAAGCCACTCAAGGAGCCACTCAACGAGCTACTCAACGAACTACTCTACGAGAAACCAAACAACAGTCCAACAACTGTTTTGGGTGTGGAAGCCATGAGCATTGGTACAAAGACTGTCCACAAAGAGTCACTCAACGAGCCCCTCAACGAGCCCCTCAACGAGCCCCTCAACGAACTACTCTACGAGAAACAGTCCAACAGTTGCTTTGGGTGTGGAAGCAATGAACATTGGTACACCCCACAAAGAGCCTCAACCTCGCAAACAGAAGCTCAGCAAGAAGTCTACACACAAGGAGAAATATTTAACGGAAAAGAAACTCAGCGAGAAACTCAGCGAGAAACTCAGCGAGAAACTCAGCAAGAAGTCTACACACAAGGAGAAATATTTCACGGAAAAAAAACTCAAGGAGAAGTCAACACCCAGAGCGAAGCTCAAGGAGAAATATTTAACGGAAAAGAAGCTCAACGAGAAGCTCAAGGAGAAGCGCAAGGAGAAGCCAAAAAAGTCAGTAAACGCTACGACACCTGTTATCGATGCAAACAAGTCGGACACTGGGCTCCCGCCTGTCCCCAACGCTACCGACCTTACCCATCGACCCGTTTACAGTCTGGAAAAGAAAAAGAAGAACAAGAAGCTCAACATCGATGTCTCAACTGTGACGAATTTGGCCATGGATTGTTTGCCTGTGGACAGCCCCCAAAAAGAATCGACGACTTCAACACCCTTACCAGCAAACTGTGTCACGCCGAACCACGTAACTGGTACTGGGGCGAAGAAGCCAGCGAACTCTATCACCGATTCAAGCAAGGCGAAGAAGATGTTAAACCATCCTATGTCCGAGCCCTGTACTACGACAGCAACTAGACTGGAACAGGATTTGAAACAAGATTTGGTTCATTGCCCGATTCAACTTGATGTGCCACCGTTTTCCATTTCCTTGACGACCGAAGAAGCTCAACGATTAGCCCACACACTCATCATTCCGGGTGGCTATCGTGGCATGACAGAACAGCCTCCACCACCACCACTGCCTTGGATGGACAAGGAATGGGCACCCCTGGTGTTGACACTACTAGATGCCCAAGACTGGGTCGACGACGACGTTCTACAACAAATGATCGGTTCCGTATATTGGGTACCCCGTGTGTTGACGCGATCTCCGTGGCTGTATGCGCATATGGTGCGCATGGAATACCCTTTGCCGTTGTGAACTTTTTGGAGAACACTGTTGTGAATTTTTGGATAACATTTGTGAACTTTTTGGATAACATTAATTTGTGAACTTTTTGGAGAACGTTAATTTGTGAACACTTTGGATAACATGTGTGAACACTTTGGATAACATTAATTTGTGAACACTTTGGATAACATTAATTTGTGAACATTTTGGATAACATGTGTGAACTTTTTGGATAACATTAATTTGTGAACTTTTTGGAGAACACCGTTGTGATTGTAAATAAATTGTAAATAAATTGTAAATATATTATATTGTTAATAAATGTTATTTTTGTTATTATACACATCTGTTTTATTTTTGTTTAAATTTTGCCAGGGAAAGTATAAAAGGGGGACTGTCCAATAAAGGAAAGTTATTTCACCATGGACGTGTCATTCAAACACCCCTTTACCATGTTAGTGAGTGGGCCAACGGGTGTGGGGAAAACGGTCTTTGTGCAGAAATTTCTCCAAGCGTCGCTGTTTGATACTCCCCCTGATCGCATTGTCTGGGCTTATGGCGAATGGCAAGACAGTTACAAACAGTTTCCTTATACTTATACCCGTGGTTTGGGCAATTTGGACGAGGTGATGGAACAAGTCCCAGGACCCCAATGTTTAGTCGTGGATGATTTGATGGGAGAAGACACCGACACGTTAGAACGTTGGTTCACCAAGAAAAGTCATCATAGGAATGTGAGCGTGATTTACATTGTGCAAAATCTGTTTGATAAACAACAGAGGACCATCAGTTTAAATGCTCACTATGTGGTCCTCTTCAAAAATCCCCGCGATGCCTCGCAGATGGGTGTCTTGGCCCGACAAATGTATCCCGGACAAGGTCAATTTATGCAAGAAGCCTTTGCCGATGCCACCAGTACCCCTCGCAGCTATTTACTGATCGATCTAAAACCCGATACCCCTGATGAACTACGTCTTCGTACACGTATCTTACCAGAGGAAGAACCGTCTCATGTCTACGTGAAAAAGGTATAAAAAGGCCCCTGGGATGACCACCTTCATTTAATGTCAGCATGGCTCGTGTGAAGAACACCGTTCGTCGACATCCACCCCCAGGACTACCTCGTGCTAGATTTCCACCGCCCGCCTGGAAAGGACAAAATTCATTTGGTGCCACACCAACAGAGGCCGCAGGACCCAACCGACGCCGCAATGTGGGTACCAATGTGGGTTCCAATGTGGGTTCCAATGTGGGTTTTAATAGGGGTACCAATCTAGCTCCAGATTTACGTTTATCCCCCGTGGTTGTACGAGTGCCACGCCATCATCAGATTCCAGTCACAGACGATGACGCCCGCCGTCCCACGAAGCGCCGTCCTGCACCACGCCGCCCTCTACGTCTGGATGATGACGGTGTCGTCAGACGCCGTCCAGCGCCCCGCCAACCACCACGTCAGGAACTGAAAGGAATGCGGAGCTTTATTAACCGTTTGAAACGACTGTCCCCCGAAATGGCTTATGGACAGTTGGCCAAGAATACAGGGATGGCTCAAATTGGTTTGCTGAAATGGTTCAAGCTGGCTGCCGACCATTTGCTGAAAGGAAATATACGACCCTTGCACAAACAACACGAACGCTGGGTAGAGCGAAATCGAGAGAGATTGCAACAACTGACCCGAGATCGTTTATCTGTCAACGATAAATTGAACATGATTATGAAACCTGGTGGACAGGGATTTTTCGGAGGTATCCTGATTCGAATCTTGATTCGTTGGAAAGAACGTTTGCAAAAGGCCAGAGAAAAACAGAGACCCGTGAGACGGGTGCAACGCGGTGGATTTTTTAGTGACATTGCCGGTGTCAAGTCCAGACAAAAACGACGAAGACGACGCTAAATACCAAAAAGGCTATAAATACCAAAAGCCAATGCTTCTCTCCACAACACCATGAAATCCCGTGATCTCAACATTATCCGGTCGCTACGGGCCCTGCCCAAACCTTGGCAGAAACAAGTTCTGAGACATGCTCCTGATACGTTTATTCAGACTCTTTCCGAATGTTGCCGCCAAGTCTCCAGACCGCTACCCCCATCTTTAACTCTGTTGGCAAATCGTAAAACCCCGATGAGAACGAAACGACGAATCGTTCAACGCGGTGGTTTTTGGGGTGAAATTGTCAAATTCGTGCTTCCAGTTCTGAAAACCGTCGGTCAGGCGGTGGGTCGTGCGGTAGGTCTACCTATCTAGAGTAGTATCCAGAGTAGTATCCAGAGTAGTATCCAGAGTAGTATCCAGAGTAGTATCCAGAGTAGTATCCAGAGTAGTATCCAGACCCCTATAAAAGCTTTATAAAAAAGCTCTCCAGTATAAAAACCAAGACGTCACCATGCAGTCATTACCTCTCTTGAATGTGTTATTGAACGTGTCTCCAGCTTGGCGAAAACGTCTAATTCAACAAGCGCCCCGAGACGTGGTGAATTGTTTATCCGAGTGTATTGGTAATTTACTGCAAGGCACCATACCTCTGAGCCCCAGCGAAAAACAACGTTTACAACGTCTAAAACGTGTGTTGCGTTCTTTGGGAACCCCCAACACCTCGTGGCATCGACGAAGACGCTTATTGGATTCTTCAGCTCTTTGGAAAAACGTCTTCCCCTGTATTCAACGGCAGCTGGAACGACGACGATGAAATTTGCAAAGAAAATGAAATTGGTTCCGGTGGACGAACCCAGTGTCACGGTCATGAAGCCGTACGAACCCATGTGGGAACGGGACCCCATTCGCCGTATCATGGAAGAAGTGTCAACCGAAATGGATACCGTCTTGAAATCCCGTATGTCTGATGCCGATAAAATGCAAAAGTATGGGCAGTTGTTTGAAAGATTTCAAACGATGCAAAAGAAACTCGAGACCCCCCAGCCATCGCCACTACCACCACCACCACCACCACCATCATCATCCCAAACACCCCAAACATCAGCGCCACCAGCACCAACCCTGCCACCCCAATCACCGCAACAACCCGATATCTCGCAATCGATCCTAGAATCGGTTCCTATCAAGTATCGCCCTAAAGCCAAACTGTTGTTAAAACACATCAAAGAAAAAACACCTTTGGAATGGAACGACAATTATGAATTGGTACGTGATGGTCAAGTGATTAAAGGAACGAATGCCTACGATATCGTCAACGATTTAATGCGAAGCCGTAAAACCGTGTCGCCAGCTCCGGGGTGGAGCGATGTTGTGTCCACGTTAAAGAAGACACATGCTTCGCGAGAATGGGTAGGGAATGCAGACCGATGGAAGACACCCACTCGTAGACCACAGGTGAAAGGCCGAAACACGGCCCAATCACCTCCACAGGCCCCACAGGCCCCACAGGCCCCACAGACCTCACGTACACCCCTGGAGGTACGCTGGACAAGACCTCGAGAACGAAAAAGGAAACGTCTTCAAACTAGCCGAAGAGCCACACCCCGTTGGATCCCCTTCAGTGCTTGTAAAATTGTTATTATTAAAATATTAAAATATTAAAATGTTTATTATTAAAATGTTAAAATTGTTATTATTAAAATGTTGTACAATCAATAAAATAAAATTAATAATATATTGAAAATAAAACTTTGGACATAGTATAAATACGGGTAAACTTTGCAAATAGTATAAATACTGTTAAGCAGTGCAAATACGTTTAAAATACGTTTAAAATGGACAAGAAGCTGGCTCGTGTGTACTACGACCCCAAACACCCTGCGGGTTTCGGGGGAGCGACCCGTTTACAGAAAGCTACCGGGGTTCCGTTGAAACGTGTCCGGGCCTGGTTACGTGGACAACGCACGTACACCTTGCATAAACCCATACGGAAACGTTTCTCTCGTTTATCCACCGTCGTGGCTGGTGTAGATCATCAGTGGCAGGCCGATTTATCCGATCTCTCGTCCTTGGCGTCCTTTAACGATGGGTACAAGTTCTTACTGTGTATTATTGACGTGTTCTCCAAATATGCCTGGGTAGTGCCACTCAAGAATAAAACGGGTCCCACGTTATTGAAGGCTTTACAGAGTGTTTTATCACAAAAACGTATTCCCCTGCGGCTGCAAACAGACAAAGGAACCGAATTTCTCAATCGACATGTTCAAGCTTTCCTGAAGAAGAAAAAGATTCATTTTTTCGTCACGCACAATGTCGAAACCAAAGCCAGTGTGGTAGAACGATTTCAGCGCACGCTCAAACAACGCATGTGGCGTTATTTTACGTATCGGAACACACAACGTTATATCGATGTACTGGCCGATCTAGTGAGGGGCTATAACGCGGCCCGACATCGTACTATTGGCATGGCACCCAAGGACATGACCCCGGACAAAGAATGGCAAATCACTTCCAAGAAAACCAAGGTCGTTCCAACCCGATTGCCTCCACGTACGTCCGTTCGTTTGGCCTTACCCAAACACGGGGCATTCGACAAAGGCTACTGGCCCAATTGGACCCTGGAAACGTTTCGTGTGGATCGACAGAGTGGGTCGACGTACAAATTATTGGATGAACGTGGCGAACCTATCGCAGGATCATTTTATCCCCAAGAATTACAAAGTGTGAGAACGGATCCGAACGAAGAATTTCCCATTGAACGGGTGTTGGACCGTCGCCGCGGCGACATGTTGGTCAAATGGTTGGGATACCCCGCCAGCTTCAATTCCTGGATACCCAAGAGTGCCGTTGTCTATAAATAGTCCCGATGTGTTCCAGGGAATGTCACAATGTCACAAGACGAAGCCACGTCAACGATTTCTACGTCCCTCTCCGAACATCGACGTCACTGGTCTTGTTTTGGCAGTCGCATCCCTCAAGCGGAAATTGTCTTTTTCTGTCAAGTGATTTTAGTGTACGTGGTGGCCGGTGTCGCTTTAGCTCAGTTAGCCACACGCCCAGACGGTCCACAAACCACCCTGTGGACGGCCCTCCTGTCCAGTAGTATTGGTTACCTGCTTCCGGCGCCAGCTCTCAATCCCACCCCTAAAAATGACAAATCCCCGCCAGTTTTATCTCACGTTGCCTAGTGACAGTTCCATGAAAGTGTATCCCGACAACACAATGTCCAGCTATCGTACGTTGCTGAATTCTCCCATCGAGTTGGACCACCGAGACTGGGAAGTGGGATTGGCCTCCGTGTCGTTTCCCACGACGTGGAACAATCTCCCGGAAGGAAGTAGTGAGGTTAGTCTGATGATGGTGATGGTTGCACCCTTTAACCCAGACGTACACAGGCCAGACAACATACCAAAGACTGACAAATGGAAGGTAGTCGAAGAGCCTGCCAAGGTTGAGATCAAAAAATACCCTATTCCTGGAGGAACGTACAATAGTATCCAACACTTGTTGGCTGAGATAAATTCGCTTATACGAGCTCTGTTTAAAGATCACGTGACGCTGGAAACACTGCATGCCAAACCCAGACGAAAACACCCGGACAATCCCGAACTCACGGAACTCGAAATAGAACACGAGAAGAATTATCAAGCCAAAATAAATGCCTACAGCAAAGCGATCAAAGAAGAACCGATCATATCCTTTGTGCTGGACGCCGTCACGAAAAAAGTCAAGTTGCAGATCAATACGGAAGATGGCTTTAAATATCTCAAACTTATACCCTTTCTCAAATTGAAGTTGACGGGCCCCGTGGTATCCTCGTTGGGGTGGATTCACGAGACCACGATTATGCCCCGCTTGGACCATTTAACGTCTTTCAAACAGAGGGATGTCATCGTGGCCCCGGACACCTTTGACATCAATGTGGGACACACCATGTTTTATCTGTATGCGGATCTCTTGGAACCTCAACGTGTGGGGAATATGGTGGCGCCTTTATTGGATGTCTTTCCCAGTTCTCACGGTTATCATCGACCGACGGTCATCCATTATCAACCCTTCAAGTACGACAGCATCACCACCATTGGCCTCTATATAAGAAACGGCCTGGGCCACAAAGTGTCATTCACCAAAGGAAAAGTCGTCGTCAAACTACATTTCCGACGAAAAGCGTAATATGCAGTTTTATCGTGGTGTGTTACGCCAAAAGGGCGCCAACATGAAGACCCGCACGCCCATCAATGTCTACCGGGGCGGTGTCTTGCGGCAAAAGGGCGCGGGACGTTTACAGGGGCTACTGAACATGGCGAAACCCTTTCTGCAAGCCGGAAAGAACGCCTTAAAAGCCAATTTCTTGAACAAAGAGACGTTTGGAGAGTTGGGAAAAGCGGCCCTCGGTGTAGTGTCGGGAAAACAAAGTGTGGGCCAAAGTTTGAAGAATGTGTTCCAGCGTACCATAAAACCGCGTCTCCGACAAACACTAGCCGACGTCATGTCCTCCAGACCCCCCAAAACCCAACGCCGACCAACACACACCAGACCACCCAAACCCAAAACTTCTATAAAAAGGAAAAGAAAATCCCCTGGCGTCATTTCACGAGCCAAACGTCCTCGGCCAGACATCTTCGATCATGGCTTCAGCAATGCGTAACGATTCCTGTCCCTGTGCTCGAGATGAACTGCAAGAATTGTTCCAAGTGCCCGACACGCACACGGCCATTACCAGAGTGACCAAAATACGTAAATATTCCATCACACCCGATCTGAATCACGATGGACCGATTGAATTTCTGGTGAACAATGCCAGTATGGATTTCATCGATTTGGCCAATACGACCCTGTACCTGCGACTCAAAGTGGTGAAAGAGGATGGTACCAATCTACCAGCAGACGAAGCCGTGGGTCCCGTGAATAATTGGATGCACTCTTTGTTTAAAGATGTGAAATTGCGGCTGGGAAAAGATTCTGATACGCTGGTCACGTCTCCTCTACCTAATTACGCCTATCGAGCTTACCTAGAGAATTTACTGAGTTATGGAAAACAAGCCAAGACGAACCATTTAGACCGACAAGTCCTGTGGCACAAGGATACAGCCGGCGAATTTGATCAAGCCTCACCCGTCAAAGTCAATGCAGATTCCCCCGAGCCTGCGAATGCCGGATTGGTGGAACGCTACAAACGCATCTCTGAAAGTCAGGTGGTAGAATTACAAGCGCGGTTGCATTTAGATATGTTTTTACAGGAGAGATACTTATTGGACGGGGTCGATCTACGCCTGAGTTTGGAAAAACAAGCCTCCAAATTTTTCCTGATGTATGCCGACAACAAAGGACCCTACAAGATTGATTTCATCAAAGCTTATTTGGAAATTCCGTTCGTCACCCTTTCTCCCACCACGTACACGCGAATTACCAACCAACTCCAAACCACCAATGCCAAGTACCCCTTGAAACGCATGGTCGTCAAAGATGTGGTCGTACCCAGTAACCGCACCAGTCACGTCCTGGACAATCTGTTCATTAACGAAACCTTACCCGCGCGTCTATTTGTGGGGTTGGTCAGTAACCGAGCTTACGATGGATATAATACCAGGAACCCGTTCCGATTTCATCATCATAACCTCAAGCACATTCGCCTGACCATGAATGGAGAAGTCGTGGATGATTATGCCGATCTCAACTTTGCCGATAAATTGGCTATCACACCGTACATGGATTTAATGAATCGTGTGGGTGTTCTCAACACCCGAGAAGATTTGGATCTCAGTTTCCACGATTATATCAAGGGTTACACACTCTTTTGTTTTGATTTGACCAACGACCGAGGAGCTAACGGGGCCTATTCACACCCCAGAACCACCGGTAACCTGTCTCTAGAGCTACGCTTCTCGGCCGCCCCCGCCAACGCTCTCAATCTTATGCTGTTTGCCGAATACGACAATGTCTTGGAAATCGATCGTAACCGACAAGTCATCCTGGATTGGTAGTCCTTTATCCACGTTACAATTAGAAGAGGCCCTGCGGTATCATTCTGACGTCTTTGGCGGTGTTTGGTCACGGAATCACCTGTACCGGTTGCAACCCCATACCTATCCTCTAGCCTACATCGTCAATACCGACGACGAACAGGACCCCGGCACCCACTGGACCGTGTTTATGTGTGAAGGACCTGGACACTTGTATTTCTTCGATTCTTACGGATGCCCACCCGAAACCTATGGACAAGCCTTTGCCGATTTCAGTCAGCGTCACGGACCCACTACCCATCAACCCCAATGGTTACAGAGTTTAACAAGTTTTGTGTGTGGACATTATTGTTTATTTTTTATCTGCCACTCGAAACGGTGCCTGCAATTGTTTGGCACCGATACTCGGCAAAATGATGTGCTGGTGAATCAATGGGCTCAAAATCATTTTCCATCCTTAAATCGTTTGGGTGGACAAACGTGTTGTTCTTTTTCAAACATGTAAATACGTTATAAAATTGTTCTGCTGTTATTAAAAATATGAATAAAAATTGTTATTAAAAATTGTTATTACAAATGCTATTAAAAATGTGATTAAAAATTAAAATGTATTGTTATTAAAATTGTTAAGAACTCCTGGGGAACCCCTCGAGAAAGGGCGAGGGAACCCCTCGAGAAAGGGAATCCTCAGAGCAAAGGGAGGGAATCCCTAGAAAATGCAAAGAAAAAAGAAAGGGAGGGAATCCTCAGAGCAAAGGGAGGGAATCCCTAGAGCAAAGGGAGGGAATCCCCGAGAGTAAATGAGCACCTGGGAGGGGGTTCCCACAACAAAACCTCAAGAGAACCTCAAGAGAACCCCAATAAATCCTCAAGAAATCCCGAGAAACAAGAAGAGGGAATCCCGGAAAAACCTATAACGTCACGTCGCCATGACGTCACCTATGACGTCATCACCGGAAAAGATCGTTGCTAAGGACGTCATTCATGACGTCATCACCGGAAGTGACGTCATTATCGGAAGTGACGTCATCACCGGAAGTGACGTCATCAAGGAAGTGACGTCATCGATGACGTCATCACCGGAAGTGACCGTTGCTAAGGAGGACCGGAAGTGACATGCGCATGCGCAACCCCGTTGCTAGGGGCGTCTGCGCATGCGCCAAAACGACGCTGTACTCAGGCCCCCACTACTAAGAATATAACGGTTCGATCAGTTAATGGTTTAATTTAAAAAATGGTGAAGTGAGTCTAATACTCGAATGACCAGTATACGATGGTTACGATCAATGCATATTTTCAATATATTCATTTTGCATTATCTTTTTTTTTAAAAATCTGATCTAAATCTTACATAATGTCCCTTTAATGTAACACGTCATAGACCAATCCCCATCAATACTGCCTTATCCTGTCACATCTTATCTTATCCAATCTCATCAATAAAAACTTCCCAGGTAAGTCATCCAGTCACTGTTTTAGTACACGTAAACACGTATACATCGTATTGACGTACCACGCCAACGCCGACGTTAAAATTGTATTAAAATAGCTTAAATGCATATCAAATGTTAGTTTAATATCTTATCTTGTCGGAAACAAACATCAACGGATGATTAGTCTGAATTTGAGTGCTGATGGAAGTTGTAAGTATTGTTGAACCGAGAATCTTCGGTAACAGATACACATTGGAATTGTCCTTGAAACTATTTAATACCGTCAAACATTAAATATCACATACGGAGAAGAGCACGTCCGACAGGCAGAGTGATTGTCCCGGAAACTGTATAACCCTAGAATGCTGAATGGATGTCAAATTTCATATTTAAAGAAGCTAGTATGAGAGTATTAAAATTAAAGTGACAATTTAAAAACATAAGACATATTAAACTGTAAAAGGGTTGTCACACTTTTGAGTAAGGACTGTCACGCTGTTATAAGGGTTGTCACACTGTTGTAAAAAGGTTGTCACACTGCTGTAGAAGGGTTGTCACACTGCTGTAAAAGGGGCGGTAATTTATAATAACTGCTGGTAAAGATATGTGTTCCAGACGGATTAGATATTTAAATTGATTTGTTGTCATTTACTGGGTTTTTTTCGGCACCGAAGGTAATTGTATACGACTTATCGGAAATAAGTTGAGTATTAATTCGTCTTTACTTCATATTAATAACTCTTAGCGAAGATAGACGTGACGACTGAGTTGTTTACATTCGCCATTTTCTGCACACGTATAACGTGATCACTGTATTGTTTACACACATAAAATGTGTACGTCATCATTGGGTTGTCTACATTCACGTTTTTACATACATAACGAAAAAGAGTGTAACTACCGGCTTGTTTACATTCGCCTATTTTACACCCGAATAACTCACATCGAAGAAAGACGTGATCACTTGGTTGTTTACATTCGTCTATTTTTTACACCCGAATAGCTCATAACGTAGAAGAACGTGGTTACTAGGTTGTTTACATTCGTGTCACAACGAATTTCGGATTTTTTACATAAGTTATAACCGTAACGAAGAAATGGCGTGATCACTGTGGCGGAATTTATAAAGAAAATTGCGGTTATTTAAAGAGTTAACTATTTTATTTATGGGAACATTGTATTGTGAAATCGATTTTCAGCAACCGGGGATCACACCAAGTTTAGATGCAAGACTTCTAGAATTGTTTAATGTTCGGTTTCTGAATAAATGGAAATCCCCGACTTATAAAGAAGATGGGTCAGAAAGTAACTTTAGCTTTGGAAATGTTTAACGTCATTGACGTAATGATGAACCACACGTTAAGCATTCATGTTGAAAGAAATAAAATGTTATTTTTCTAGTTAGATTACTGGTGATAAAAACCCATAACAATAATATGGTACTTTATAGTTACCGGGGGAGACATTTACTACCAAACCATCGATTTTGTTACTAGATAATTACAAATCGCCTTCATTTACATACCATAAAACCTAAACTGAAAGTAGTTGATGTAATACTCAATAATTGAGCTTTCATCTCTAAATTAAGTTTGCTACTGACAAATATCACTATGTATGTTGGTAGGGCTTTTATTAGTGGGACTGGATAGCCGAATGGTTAGCACATGCGCGCTGTATCATAAGGTCTGCCATTGAGTCAACTGACGTGGTTTCGATTCGCCAGTTGTACGTGACAAGGGTAGGTTCGGCTGTCCAAGACACGTATTACAGATGGGCCGTCTTTCTCATAACAAGCAGTTAAACCTCCACCCACTTTTATATAAATGTAAAAAAAAACGTTACTAAATAAACTTGCCAAAACAATATTTAATGTATGAGCAATAACAATAGTTTACGTTAAAATTAACGTTATACGCCTTGTCCCCTATTATACTCCAAGATAATAGTATCATTTGTAGAACAGTTCTAAAATAAACGCGTGTTCTAAAGTTACATTTCTATTGTAATAAAAACAAAATAATGAGCACCATATCCTCAAAATACTGACAGCTCATTGTCTTAAATAAGCAGTGTGTTTTATTTTATATCTCAAAGTAATAACTAGGGGGAAACAGGCGCCATGGTAAATTATATTCATTCAAGATAATTAATACTCTATGAGGAAATGCAGGACTGCGAAAACGGATAAAGACTAAATTATATCTATCCAGTACTCTATGATACATTGCAAGAATACGAACACCACACAACACCAATACACATGCATGACACACATGGTTACGTGCAGTGTTTTTTTCCCACAAAGTGGCGTTTCTGCCAATTCTTCTGCAAATTCCAACCACGAAGGCATTTCAGGAATACCAAAACTGTGCAACAAAATACAGACATGGCAAATGATACAAATTCAATGTTTCGTCTGAGAGTAACATATTGCAATTATTTCAATGCTGCCAAGCGTAATGGTGAATTCCCCCCAACCCCCAACAGCCGTCTGTCTGCCAACTATTCTCCGAATTGCAATTGCAAAAGAATTTTATACGCGCACTACCAATCTGTTTTTTTATCCCATCCACACATTTCAGGATTAAAACTCGGAATATTCCATTAGTTAGTCCGATTCATATTTCTCAGATGCTAGTCTCGATTATCCAGCTTTATTTGGTACAGTGCGTGAAATACCACGGGGAAGGGTGGGTGCGACATTAAGAGCAGAAAGATGTGATCATTGAGGTTTTTTTTTACATCCAAATCGCAAAGAAAGATGTGATCGCCGAGTATGTTTGCATCCGAACAATGAAGAAAGACTTGACAACTCCCAACTATCGAAGAAAGACGAGAGCACTGAGTTGTTTACACCCAAATAACGCAGAAAGGCCAGATCACCGATTTAAAGTAGGCTATGCAGTACTATGATGCTGTACATGGGTTATTGTACATAAATTGTAGGTTAATTGCTGTTGTGGTTGTGGTTTATAAGGTGACCAGAAAATAACCACGCAGTTTCCTTATTAATCCAGTGTACAGGCCAATGATACAAACACAGGCCGGTACTAATTCTTTCAAATACGGAAATCTTGGTGGGGGGGAGGCAGTTTCTGAATCATGCGACTCAGTGCGGCGTTTTCATTTTTAAATACAGGTCGTGCTATAATGTACTGAAACATAAAGGCAAAAGTGTCTGATAATTATTGCTAATATGCATTTATTTTGCTATCCATTGTCTTCAGAACAAACAGTTATTCTGATTTAAACGTGTTTTCTTTGATGAAAGTGGAGGGATACAGGCGGGTGGGGGGCACATAAAGCCTGGACCCACTGGTAGGCGTGAATACGCTTTGATCGTATATGGTTTGATTTTGATGAATTTTGAAATATATCAGTTATTAGATTTGACCGATATAGGTACCTTTTAACCTATCGACAACATTACCAGGAGGCCATTTGCTGAGCCATTAGTGGCTTAGATAACAACTATGAATATAATTATCCTTTCAGACAAATGATCAAAAATGAAGCTTTAATGTCCTTGTATACATGTATATATAAGACAATGGCATTTTATGTTGGAAACGCGAATAATGTAATCTTGACGAACATTAGAGGCCTGGCGAAATACAGAGCAACATGGTCAAAATAACACCAACACAAAGCAAACACAATACAACACAACATAGTCTAAAAACACAATATAATACAAAGCAAACACAATACAACACAACAGAGTATAAATAACATCAACACAAAGTAAACACAATACAACATAACACAGTCAAAGTAAACATAATACAACAGAACATAGTCAAAGTAAACACAATACAACACAACATAAAGAGTAGTAGAGAGGGCAGACTGGAGCAATTTTGGAATTCCACACATTCCAAAGGTCTGACGTCACACATTCCAAAGGTCTGACGTCAGAGCATTCCACAGGTGTTCTATTTATAGTTTGAATATGGTTATTGTTGACTGAACAATGAGGTTATGAATAATAAAAAAGGTATGCAGGTGTTGTATTCTTTGATCGTGTTTGACTTTTGTAACGAGGGTATGGGGTCCACGAATTGTTTATTGGAGGGTAGGGGGGGAGATATTTCGCTTTATAGTCAGGTATGTAGGGTTCACGTTCAGGTCGCATGTAGATACACAGTTAAGGGATAATGACCTCCACTATTAAGGTTGACAGGTATCTGTGTTGCAATTGTTTATCCGTGGTTGTTTATACCCACACCCCAAGCTCCATCTTCCCCCCCTCCACCCAACCAACCCTCCACCCAGCCAACCCCCAAATCCCATTTCAACTGTCTACACTCTTCAATTAGTGTCGATACTAAGAAACCAAGAATAGCCTTTTTTATAATATTTTTATTTATTCATAATGTTATATATATATATATTTATGGCCAATTAATGTGACGGCATATTCCAGTCTGCCAACTCCCTATAAGTGTCGAGAACGGTGATTATTTGTTTGAACGCATGATTCGTTTCTTCAACCATTCTCAAACGTGTCAGCATGTAATCAGTAAAAGCTAACAATCTACAGAAAAGAACAAATCAGATAGGTATCGGTAAAATAAAACAATATTAATATTAAAAGAATTGCATTGTCTACCTCCGAAACCCACCCCCTTCTCTATACCAAAATCCAAGTACACACACTACTGCATTTTTGGCATTCCACAGGTGTTCTATTTATAGCTTGAATATGGCTATTGTTGACTGAACAATGAGGTTATGAATAATAAAAAAAAGGTATTGTTATAGTGTGCAGGTGTTTAGCCTTTGATCTCGTTTGACTTTTGTAACAAGGATTTGGGGTCCACGAATTGTTTATTGGTATGGGTGGGGGTGGGGGAAATATTTCCCTTTATATCCAACTGTGTAGAGTTCGCGGTGAGTTCATGTCTCGTGTAGTCTGAGTTATACTAAGCCTGTAGATTTAATCTGCATATTTGGTTTAGTTAAATTTATCCCTTCAAGGCTACGAAAGAATTAAAGCTTGTATTCATGTTTTATAGTTGTATATAAGAATATTGACTTTGAAAATTGTAAATGATTGCCCCCCCCCCCAAAAAAAGAAATTTAAATATTTGAATGTTATAGGTTAGTTTTTATGGAATCCTTGGCCGTTGAGTTATTTTACCTATCTATCCGTAGGTCGGCTACCTATAGAATGTGTCTTCAATTGACCGAAACGGGTTAGCTACCGGCTTAGCTTGTCTTGATATGGAGTCTAATATGAACACTCACTGAGTAATTCCCAATTCGTCACCTGTCTTACCTACCTTCGAATCTCGTGGCGGCCCGCGCAATCTAACTATACGCACACCACAATTGGATGAGGAAAAAAAAGTTGAACACATTTTAAATTGAAAATTTAAGGAATCATATTTAAATCTGACGATGGTATAAAAAAAAGCTTTTAAATTGCAATGATATAATTCTATACACGTGAAACTTGTTTTAATGTCCAAGGTTTGACTATATCTAATCGAAGTTAACAAGTTCACAATTCAATTAACTAATAGAAGACGCATTGATGTAATGTTTTATTTTTGACTGGTTGCAACGATGGGGTTATAATTACTAGAATGACGAATAGCAATAACACATTAAACCATTTTTTTGCAGGGATAATACAAGATAGAAATGTTTTCTGGCAATATCAATTTGTCTCAATATATTATGTATAGAAAAAAAGAAATCAGATTAAAGCTAAAGGCATTTACTCAACACGCGTTAAATATAAATATACTAAACTGTTATCGATATATATATGGAGAAAAGGAGAGATGAAATTATAATGTCATGCATATTCAATTTGTGGAATAAAATAAGTCGTAACATTATATTACGGAACTTCCAATTTAAATATATACATAGAATTATATATTTTAATGATTTTTTTATTCAAAAACAAAATAAAAGAATCTTAACGGTTTGGTATTTTAGTCTACATAATACAAGGACTATTGTCGTCTCTAAAAAACTAAACCCAACTCTTAACAATCTTTGCATACTAATTGAAAAGAACATAAGAATAAGTTATTGTTTCAGAAGTTTAAAAGTATCGTTTACTGAGGTCTCTAGCAATACAAAGCTTTTATATCACCGTTATTCGTCTGTGTAAACGTAAACCGAAATAGATATGCTGAAAACGAAGGTACTGTACCGGAAAATGTCCTTTCGTGAGGTCCTTAGAACAACCACTTTGAATGAATTTAGACGATATTGTCTATTCTAGATTCTACTAAATTCCAGGGATATACATTCTTACCAAACGCAGAATTCAAAGCTGCATAGAAATATTCCTGCAAATACTGCATGTATAGTCCCACCCAAACGCCTCCCAGTCGTGTGTAATAAGTGAAAAGCATAGTTTACCCGATCAGATAAAATCGTTGCTTACTATTTTAAAAAAAAATGTTTAAAACCCAATTAACTAAGAATGATATTTTATTACCACCCCAAAATATTTACATCAGAAAATATAATCCAGTCTAAACCGCGTTACAATAAAAGTATCATGACGCACCTGTTCCCTGTGGTCGATAGATATATACCGCACGGTATATCATTTGTTAAACTGTTTTGTCGATGATAGGTTTCAAACTATAAATAAATGACCGAATAGTTTTCATTTCAAAACTATAACCAATGTAAAATACTAGTTGCATCAATTACTTTCTCTGTTCGCACGACATCGTCAAAAACATCACACGTAGCAAGGTATTGCATTAAAAGTGGCAATAACTATCAAATTTACATACATATACGATTAGTACAATTATAAAAATATTGTACTGCTAATTGAATTATGAAGTGTACATATTATAATTGTGTTTTGTAGTATGTTTTTATTTTAAATTGAGGCAAATTAGTATCATTAGTATATGAAGTGTACATATTATAATTGTATTTTGTAGTATGTTTTTTTTTAACATAGAGGCAGGCAAATTAGTATCAGTTTTGGACTTGTTTATGAATCTTTATCCTTTTAACAATGCATACATGTTTCATTCACGACTGGAGTGTCCATATTTCTTCGATCTGGAGGAAGATTTGAAATTGAGTGGCTATTTGTAGTAATTTTATACCATTGAGGACCTAGCAATATGAACGTTTGAGTGGTGACGTTTGCAAATAATTAAATGGTTTTAATTCTTTTATGTGTTTGATTGTCGAAATCGCTTACTTGTTTGGTCATTTATCATTTAAAGGAAAGGATTTTTTATTTATTTTCTATTTTGGGGGATATTTTACACGTCTTGCCAAAGTATATATAGACAAAAGAAATTTTGAAATTGTCGAAAGTTTGAAAACTAGTAGATCTTATTTAAATGTGGCACAGGGGTGATTTGAATAACAATAATTGCTTTAAGGTTTGATGGGGTCTATTCAACTAGACGAATGGTGAAAAGACACACAACTTGCCCCCCCCCTTCTCGCTGTCTCTCTCTCTCTCTCTCACACACACACACACAAACTCACACCCACCTTTCTCTAACTCATTAAACTCTCTCACATACACAGGCACGCACAAACTCACACACACACAAACTCACATCCACCTCTCTCTCTAACTCATTAAACTCTCTCTCATTAAACTCTCTTCCTCTATCTCTCTCTCTTATTAAACTCTCCCCCTCTCACACACACACACACATACATACACACCCACACACAAACTCACAACCCCTCTCTCGAACTCATTAAACTCGCTCTCGCTCTCTCACTCTCTCTCTCTCTCTCTCACACATACACATGCACGCACTCTCTCTCATTAAACTCTCTCTCTCACACACACACGCACTGTCCCCTCTCCATCTCTCACTCATTAAACCCTCTCGCTATCACTCTCTTCTTAATAATATCTTTTCGTGCTGTTTATTTAAAAATGTATATACATTTCCTCAGATCCTTTTGCTAAATATGAATACCAATCTTACTTCCTCTTTTTCCACTCAAAAATGGTGACCATCCACACAGCCACGTCTCTCGCACGCCATCACGGGCTTTGTTAACCTCCACGCGAATAATATCTTTGCATGTGGTTTATTACAAAATAAATAATATTATTATTATAATTATTATAATATTATTTCCACACCCACGGTCATTTATTTTAATAAAAATGTATACCAACCCGACACTTTTTTCCCACTCACAAATCGGTGATTAGAACGCTCAGTTACTCGTGTCATTAGTTGTTTGTCTTTATGTATTAAAACAATATCTATTTGAACTCTTTTTTTTCGGCCTGAAAAACAGAACTTATTTTATTCTTGAAATACCCCAAGTAAATGATATAGCCGTGTGTGAAACTACCATATCGTTAAGTTTCGTGTAATATTCATTTTGAGTGGTAATATCCCCGTGAATAATATTATCTAAAATACTAAATCATTCAATTTACCGTACATTACCCAAACCTATAAGAAATAATTTCTTAATTGTCATCCTTGTTTATACGTGTTTATTCATTTTATTGTATGTCATACTTGGTCATTTTTGAGAGTGGGTAGTAGTTTTATCCATAACTTTCTCAAATTACATCAACCGTACACCAAACATCAAAATGTTACAGACCTACACAGAATTGCGATTAGTTTATCAAGCGGGGAAATTTGTTGCAATAACAAATACCTATATTCGGCCATTGATTTACTATAACATTGATGCGTCCACAATAACAGAACGTTAACAGTAACTTCTGTAGATATGGAAAAAAAATGATAGTGATTACATGGAAATACCAAAATTATATTCCAAAAAAGGCAGATGTAGACATCAAACATACATTATGCAAGTCAATGTCTAAATCTGTCTATTACAGGACTTTCTTTAGGCCTGAAATGTTTTCTTAATTATTAATTAGACATTAATTACTAGTCCAAAGGCCATAATTAACTCACGAGTGCATCGGATTTCTCCGGTATTAAATAGATTAGAGCGGTTCGACCATATTTTAATTTAATTTAATAATGGTGGTTGCAATTATTGCACACGTCTTGTCAAACCATCAAAGGTTAATATCTTCACCCCGTAATGCAGTAATTGGAATGCAAATTTTAAATTATTCATTTTACGTTATATAATTTCGAACTGTTATTGCAAGAATGACCAGCTCTTTATCTAAATGTTACATGATGTATCTTTAAGTTAAAGGTTCAAACGTGAATTTATAGATAAAACGTTACATGTTCTTTGTATGAAATTTTACAATTTTATAATAACGTACCGGAAATATACATAACGAGGATAAAGCATAACGTTTCCCCGGTATAATAACCCCGTAAGCGAACAAGCAACACTTCAAAATGCATATATAACGTTCATTAAAACATCTTACCATTCGACACATAGATACGATGAGCATTTATTAAAAACACACATAATATAACATATGTGACTGGTCAAAAATATTACTATATGATATATATGTCAAGATGCAAAAGTCTTTTTTCAAACTGAAATAATAAAATATTGACGGTGCAACTCTGTAAGATGCATATAAGTATATATCGCTCCTTCTATTTCGAACAGAATATAAAAACATCTCATTGGAAAAATTAAACATTTGTGACATAGATATATATCATCAGTTAATGATACCAAAAAATATGTATAATGATTTATGTAGTTATTTTCGAATGATATGTTCTGGTGAAGTAAGGCTGGTTAAATAAGCTTATTCGGTATTTAATCAATTGTATCAATGATTTGTCAAGTCGTTTGAGTTTTAAATATGTTTCGTACTAGATAGAGTAACGGAATATATATGTATGTACAAACAAAAAGTTTCTTTGAACTATATTTAGTAAAAACCATTTAGAAACCGCTACTATAAAAACGGAATTCAGCTGTGTTGCGTTATGGGGAAATTGAAGTACATGTATACGGTATTAGACTGGGAAAGATTTGCGAATGAATGTCGATGAAGGGTGGGGAGGGGGGATTTCCAAGTGATGTTCATATAAGTTGTGAATAAAAGAGATAACTTACTCCCGACCACATAACTCTTATTGCCTGGATCATCCCAACGTGATTAAATAATCGACTAATAATGTGTTAAAGTAAATATGGCCTCATACAACAGAATGACCATTTGTCCAGACGGGGAAAAATGCCTCTTCAGACTAAAGTAATAGAATATCGACAGTCTTGTAGTCCGATTAAACTTATCCCCAAGAATGTAACTCCATCTCGACAAATAACGACACCTCCCGCCAAACACCCACCAATCCTAATACTCACAATCTCAGACAAGCCCATACAGTTTGAAAGGTATATTATTTGGGTGCTGACGATATCATAAGGGAGTACTAAAATCGCTGAGGTATGTCGAATGTACAAGCGTCTGTTGTCAACAAAATGAAGACAGGGTACCCCCTTATAGTAGTAAACCAAGCATCCATTTTTTTTAAAAATGCGGTTAAGTTTGTGTCCTCTGAACTTAAAAAAGTGAAGAATTAATTTATAAAATTAAAAATTAATTCACAAAATGGAGAATAAATTTACAAAATTGAAAACAAATTTACAAAAATAAAAATTATTCTTCAAATTTAATTTCTTTCTTTTTTTTTGTTTTACAAAATTAATTATTATTCTTCTATATAATCAAAAATAATTTCGCAAAAATCAAAAATTATTTTTCAAAATCAAAAATTATTTTTCAAAATCAAAAATTATTTTTCAAAATCAAAAATTATTTTTCAAAATCAAAAATTATTTTTCAAAATCAAAAATTATTTTCCAAAATCAAAAATTATTTTCCAAAATTAAAAACTATTTTCCAAAATTAAAAACTATTTTCCAAAATTAAAAGGAATTTACGATGAATGATTCTTAGTTCACGAGGCACAAAAATAAATGGAAGCACGCATTGAAGAAACGCCGTGGTCTTCCAGTTTGAGCTGGGGTTTCAATTAAAGCGCTTGCAATTTATTCTGACAACGCCCACAATTATTTCTATACTACCCTGGTAATGCAACCTTTTGTTCGTCAAGTGATGACGGCTATATGATAAACATTGTGGAGAATATGTTTTTCGGGGTCGGTGCCTCTAAAATATGACATAAGCGTCTAGATACTCACTTAGTCTTTGTTATGTCATTAGTAACAGTAAACAGACGGGGTGGCCAAGAAAACAAACACAATATATACATTCAAACGACGTCTTTATTATACACACTGCAGTCTCAGAAATTTAAATCGAAAATCTTATGTCGAATATATATATATATATATATATATACATAAAAACAATGCATTATCCACACCAGTATGACAAAATGTGTTTTGTTTCGAATTCGTTTTAGGTATGCCACCACAGAATTTCGTTGGATTTCGTGCTGGGGTTCCATTAGCTTTCAAAGACTTGTTGTCGCAGTATCTCCATTTTAAGCTTATGTTCATCCACAATAGCATTAATCTTAGCATTTAACAATGCCAATCTTAGATCATGAACAGATGTAGTGTTAATTCAGTGTTTCAACAAATAAGTTTCGAAATCATGTGTTTCGGCTGAGGTGTTGTCTATATCCCACCGTTTGATTTTATCTTTTTTGCAATTCCCCTCTGTCAGGAATAAATAGACGCTAACCATACTATCAATAAAGCTGAAGTCGGCTTTCTTAGCAGCGTCAATACATTCGGTTTTTTGTCCTGGAGAAACAACTGACGGGGTGGAAGAAATGGCATCATTGTCGGAAAAGCCGCATTGAAAGATATTGGGTGTCATAGCGTATCTTGTGTATATTGTACACAACTATCGTTTGTACTACCTTCTGGTCAATTTCTGTTGCAATCCTACTATTATCGTATTATTGTGATTATTTATAAAGTAGAGTTGTGGCAAGTTTTCTCAGTACAACCGATATAATTTGTACGTGATGGATACCCCAAGGAGCCGCTCCCCTTCAATGACAGATTTCGAGAAACAATTTCTATTGAACGCTGTAAAAGAATTCCTAAATATACTTGATAATAAGCGAAGGGATGTTGAGTCGGTTTCTCTCAAAGAACAAGCTTGGAAAGAAATAGAACGACGATTCTGCACACAGCCAAATTTCTCCGTTAGAAGTTCGACTCAATTAAAGAATTATTGGCGTCATCTTAAAAGAAACGAAATAAAGCTAACAAGAACGTCAAAGAAAAAGCCGGGTGAATGCGTAGAAAATGAGGCTTATTCTGGTAAGTACTTAAAACCCGCTTAAAACACTATACCATGTTAAAACGACATATTAGATACAACGGTAGATACGTTGTTTTGTGCTTGAAAGATAAGGATACATTGCAACAACATAAGTTATTCACATTATTTAAGTATTGGCATGTCCTTGTTAAAGGGCTAATCCCGATAATGTTTTGAAGAATATAGCTGCTCAATGTTGTGATAAAATCCCTTAAAATCACCTTCCAAAGGACCGAGCAACTAACTCAGTATTTGTTATTCGTTTTCAAACAACTTAAGCACGTCAGTCTTCTTCTGGAAATTAAGATCAGTGTCCCAAGCTGCATTATGCGATGTCTACGTAAAACCAGGCTTTCTTTAAACTAAAAACAATGTGTAGTTGAAATTTATCTTTGGCTATCAAGTACAGCACATGGGCCATTCACTATATAGACCTCTCAAGGAACGGGAATCGATTATCAGGTCACCAACGAAAAAATTGACCCGGAATCTTAAAAGGGTTACGTGTCCGGATAAGCAGTTTTGACATTCACGTCCAAACGGCTCAATATTTTGAGCTGAAATTTTGTGACAAGGCTAATACAAAATTCTCCTATATTTTGGCGTTTAAATTTCATATGTACTCAAACTTTCATTTTTTAAGACTCTGTTCTTATCGGGACTGTCCCTTTAAACGATTTTGGTATTTTCTTTTTTCAGGTATTACTGAATACAACTATGGTCGCGACGTCAGTAATGTAGATCCGAATGTAATCAGTCAGCAACCACTCGACATCGTTTCCGAACCATTCGGTGTAAATAATAGGACAGCTGTTCATGATCTAAGATTGGCATTGTTAAATGCTAAGATTAATGCTATTGTGGATGAACATAAGCTTAAAATGGAGATACTGCGACAACAAGTCTTTGAAAGCTAATGGAACCCCAGCACGAAATCCAACGAAATTCTGTGGTGGCATACCTAAAACGAATTCGAAACAAAACACATTTTGTCATACTGGTGTGGATAATGCATTGTTTTTATGTATATATATATATATATATATATATATATATTCGACATAAGATTTTCGATTTAAATTTCTGAGACTGCAGTGTGTATAATAAAGACGTCGTTTGAATGTATATATTGTGTTTGTTTTCTTGGCCACCCCGTCTGTTTACTGTTACTAATGACATAACAAAGACTAAGTGAGTATCTAGACGCTTATGTCATATTTTAGAGGCACCGACCCCGAAAAACATATTCTCCACAATGTTTATCATATAGCCGTCATCACTTGACGAACAAAAGGTTGCATTACCAGGGTAGTATAGAAATAATTGTGGGCGTTGTCAGAATAAATTGCAAGCGCTTTAATTGAAACCCCAGCTCAAACTGGAAGACCACGGCGTTTCTTCAATGCGTGCTTCCATTTATTTTTGTGCCTCGTGAACTAAGAATCATTCATCGTAAATTCCTTTTAATTTTGGAAAATAGTTTTTAATTTTGGAAAATAGTTTTTAATTTTGGAAAATAATTTTTGATTTTGGAAAATAATTTTTGATTTTGAAAAATAATTTTTGATTTTGAAAAATAATTTTTGATTTTGAAAAATAATTTTTGATTTTGAAAAATAATTTTTGATTTTTGCGAAATTATTTTTGATTATATAGAAGAATAATAATTAATTTTGTAAAACAAAAAAAAAGAAAGAAATTAAATTTGAAGAATAATTTTTATTTTTGTAAATTTGTTTTCAATTTTGTAAATTTATTCTCCATTTTGTGAATTAATTTTTAATTTTATAAATTAATTCTTCACTTTTTTAAGTTCAGAGGACACAAACTTAACCGCATTTTTAAAAAAAATGGATGCTTGGTTTACTACTATAAGGGGGTACCCTGTCTTCATTTTGTTGACAACAGACGCTTGTACATTCGACATACCTCAGCGATTTTAGTACTCCCTTATGATATCGTCAGCACCCAAATAATATACCTTTCAAACTGTATGGGCTTGTCTGAGATTGTGAGTATTAGGATTGGTGGGTGTTTGGCGGGAGGTGTCGTTATTTGTCGAGATGGAGTTACATTCTTGGGGATAAGTTTAATCGGACTACAAGACTGTCGATATTCTATTACTTTAGTCTGAAGAGGCATTTTTCCCCGTCTGGACAAATGGTCATTCTGTTGTATGAGGCCATATTTACTTTAACACATTATTAGTCGATTATTTAATCACGTTGGGATGATCCAGGCAATAAGAGTTATGTGGTCGGGAGTAAGTTATCTCTTTTATTCACAACTTATATGAACATCACTTGGAAATCCCCCCTCCCCACCCTTCATCGACATTCATTCGCAAATCTTTCCCAGTCTAATACCGTATACATGTACTTCCATTTCCCCATAACGCAACACAGCTGAATTCCGTTTTTATAGTAGCGGTTTCTAAATGGTTTTTACTAAATATAGTTCAAAGAAACTTTTTGTTTGTACATACATATATATTCCGTTACTCTATCTAGTACGAAACATATTTAAAACTCAAACGACTTGACAAATCATTGATACAATTGATTAAATACCGAATAAGCTTATTTAACCAGCCTTACTTCACCAGAACATATCATTCGAAAATAACTACATAAATCATTATACATATTTTTTGGTATCATTAACTGATGATATATATCTATGTCACAAATGTTTAATTTTTCCAATGAGATGTTTTTATATTCTGTTCGAAATAGAAGGAGCGATATATACTTATATGCATCTTACAGAGTTGCACCGTCAATATTTTATTATTTCAGTTTGAAAAAAGACTTTTGCATCTTGACATATATATCATATAGTAATATTTTTGACCAGTCACATATGTTATATTATGTGTGTTTTTAATAAATGCTCATCGTATCTATGTGTCGAATGGTAAGATGTTTTAATGAACGTTATATATGCATTTTGAAGTGTTGCTTGTTCGCTTACGGGGTTATTATACCGGGGAAACGTTATGCTTTATCCTCGTTATGTATATTTCCGGTACGTTATTATAAAATTGTAAAATTTCATACAAAGAACATGTAACGTTTTATCTATAAATTCACGTTTGAACCTTTAACTTAAAGATACATCATGTAACATTTAGATAAAGAGCTGGTCATTCTTGCAATAACAGTTCGAAATTATATAACGTAAAATGAATAATTTAAAATTTGCATTCCAATTACTGCATTACGGGGTGAAGATATTAACCTTTGATGGTTTGACAAGACGTGTGCAATAATTGCAACCACCATTATTAAATTAAATTAAAATATGGTCGAACCGCTCTAATCTATTTAATACCGGAGAAATCCGATGCACTCGTGAGTTAATTATGGCCTTTGGACTAGTAATTAATGTCTAATTAATAATTAAGAAAACATTTCAGGCCTAAAGAAAGTCCTGTAATAGACAGATTTAGACATTGACTTGCATAATGTATGTTTGATGTCTACATCTGCCTTTTTTGGAATATAATTTTGGTATTTCCATGTAATCACTATCATTTTTTTTCCATATCTACAGAAGTTACTGTTAACGTTCTGTTATTGTGGACGCATCAATGTTATAGTAAATCAATGGCCGAATATAGGTATTTGTTATTGCAACAAATTTCCCCGCTTGATAAACTAATCGCAATTCTGTGTAGGTCTGTAACATTTTGATGTTTGGTGTACGGTTGATGTAATTTGAGAAAGTTATGGATAAAACTACTACCCACTCTCAAAAATGACCAAGTATGACATACAATAAAATGAATAAACACGTATAAACAAGGATGACAATTAAGAAATTATTTCTTATAGGTTTGGGTAATGTACGGTAAATTGAATGATTTAGTATTTTAGATAATATTATTCACGGGGATATTACCACTCAAAATGAATATTACACGAAACTTAACGATATGGTAGTTTCACACACGGCTATATCATTTACTTGGGGTATTTCAAGAATAAAATAAGTTCTGTTTTTCAGGCCGAAAAAAAAGAGTTCAAATAGATATTGTTTTAATACATAAAGACAAACAACTAATGACACGAGTAACTGAGCGTTCTAATCACCGATTTGTGAGTGGGAAAAAAGTGTCGGGTTGGTATACATTTTTATTAAAATAAATGACCGTGGGTGTGGAAATAATATTATAATAATTATAATAATAATATTATTTATTTTGTAATAAACCACATGCAAAGATATTATTCGCGTGGAGGTTAACAAAGCCCGTGATGGCGTGCGAGAGACGTGGCTGTGTGGATGGTCACCATTTTTGAGTGGAAAAAGAGGAAGTAAGATTGGTATTCATATTTAGCAAAAGGATCTGAGGAAATGTATATACATTTTTAAATAAACAGCACGAAAAGATATTATTAAGAAGAGAGTGATAGCGAGAGGGTTTAATGAGTGAGAGATGGAGAGGGGACAGTGCGTGTGTGTGTGAGAGAGAGAGTTTAATGAGAGAGAGTGCGTGCATGTGTATGTGTGAGAGAGAGAGAGAGAGAGAGTGAGAGAGCGAGAGCGAGTTTAATGAGTTCGAGAGAGGGGTTGTGAGTTTGTGTGTGGGTGTGTATGTATGTGTGTGTGTGTGTGAGAGGGGGAGAGTTTAATAAGAGAGAGAGATAGAGGAAGAGAGTTTAATGAGAGAGAGTTTAATGAGTTAGAGAGAGAGGTGGATGTGAGTTTGTGTGTGTGTGAGTTTGTGCGTGCCTGTGTATGTGAGAGAGTTTAATGAGTTAGAGAAAGGTGGGTGTGAGTTTGTGTGTGTGTGTGTGAGAGAGAGAGAGAGAGACAGCGAGAAGGGGGGGGCAAGTTGTGTGTCTTTTCACCATTCGTCTAGTTGAATAGACCCCATCAAACCTTAAAGCAATTATTGTTATTCAAATCACCCCTGTGCCACATTTAAATAAGATCTACTAGTTTTCAAACTTTCGACAATTTCAAAATTTCTTTTGTCTATATATACTTTGGCAAGACGTGTAAAATATCCCCCAAAATAGAAAATAAATAAAAAATCCTTTCCTTTAAATGATAAATGACCAAACAAGTAAGCGATTTCGACAATCAAACACATAAAAGAATTAAAACCATTTAATTATTTGCAAACGTCACCACTCAAACGTTCATATTGCTAGGTCCTCAATGGTATAAAATTACTACAAATAGCCACTCAATTTCAAATCTTCCTCCAGATCGAAGAAATATGGACACTCCAGTCGTGAATGAAACATGTATGCATTGTTAAAAGGATAAAGATTCATAAACAAGTCCAAAACTGATACTAATTTGCCTGCCTCTATGTTAAAAAAAAACATACTACAAAATACAATTATAATATGTACACTTCATATACTAATGATACTAATTTGCCTCAATTTAAAATAAAAACATACTACAAAACACAATTATAATATGTACACTTCATAATTCAATTAGCAGTACAATATTTTTATAATTGTACTAATCGTATATGTATGTAAATTTGATAGTTATTGCCACTTTTAATGCAATACCTTGCTACGTGTGATGTTTTTGACGATGTCGTGCGAACAGAGAAAGTAATTGATGCAACTAGTATTTTACATTGGTTATAGTTTTGAAATGAAAACTATTCGGTCATTTATTTATAGTTTGAAACCTATCATCGACAAAACAGTTTAACAAATGATATACCGTGCGGTATATATCTATCGACCACAGGGAACAGGTGCGTCATGATACTTTTATTGTAACGCGGTTTAGACTGGATTATATTTTCTGATGTAAATATTTTGGGGTGGTAATAAAATATCATTCTTAGTTAATTGGGTTTTAAACATTTTTTTTTAAAATAGTAAGCAACGATTTTATCTGATCGGGTAAACTATGCTTTTCACTTATTACACACGACTGGGAGGCGTTTGGGTGGGACTATACATGCAGTATTTGCAGGAATATTTCTATGCAGCTTTGAATTCTGCGTTTGGTAAGAATGTATATCCCTGGAATTTAGTAGAATCTAGAATAGACAATATCGTCTAAATTCATTCAAAGTGGTTGTTCTAAGGACCTCACGAAAGGACATTTTCCGGTACAGTACCTTCGTTTTCAGCATATCTATTTCGGTTTACGTTTACACAGACGAATAACGGTGATATAAAAGCTTTGTATTGCTAGAGACCTCAGTAAACGATACTTTTAAACTTCTGAAACAATAACTTATTCTTATGTTCTTTTCAATTAGTATGCAAAGATTGTTAAGAGTTGGGTTTAGTTTTTTAGAGACGACAATAGTCCTTGTATTATGTAGACTAAAATACCAAACCGTTAAGATTCTTTTATTTTGTTTTTGAATAAAAAAATCATTAAAATATATAATTCTATGTATATATTTAAATTGGAAGTTCCGTAATATAATGTTACGACTTATTTTATTCCACAAATTGAATATGCATGACATTATAATTTCATCTCTCCTTTTCTCCATATATATATCGATAACAGTTTAGTATATTTATATTTAACGCGTGTTGAGTAAATGCCTTTAGCTTTAATCTGATTTCTTTTTTTCTATACATAATATATTGAGACAAATTGATATTGCCAGAAAACATTTCTATCTTGTATTATCCCTGCAAAAAAATGGTTTAATGTGTTATTGCTATTCGTCATTCTAGTAATTATAACCCCATCGTTGCAACCAGTCAAAAATAAAACATTACATCAATGCGTCTTCTATTAGTTAATTGAATTGTGAACTTGTTAACTTCGATTAGATATAGTCAAACCTTGGACATTAAAACAAGTTTCACGTGTATAGAATTATATCATTGCAATTTAAAAGCTTTTTTTTATACCATCGTCAGATTTAAATATGATTCCTTAAATTTTCAATTTAAAATGTGTTCAACTTTTTTTTCCTCATCCAATTGTGGTGTGCGTATAGTTAGATTGCGCGGGCCGCCACGAGATTCGAAGGTAGGTAAGACAGGTGACGAATTGGGAATTACTCAGTGAGTGTTCATATTAGACTCCATATCAAGACAAGCTAAGCCGGTAGCTAACCCGTTTCGGTCAATTGAAGACACATTCTATAGGTAGCCGACCTACGGATAGATAGGTAAAATAACTCAACGGCCAAGGATTCCATAAAAACTAACCTATAACATTCAAATATTTAAATTTCTTTTTTTTTGGGGGGGGGGGCAATCATTTACAATTTTCAAAGTCAATATTCTTATATACAACTATAAAACATGAATACAAGCTTTAATTCTTTCGTAGCCTTGAAGGGATAAATTTAACTAAACCAAATATGCAGATTAAATCTACAGGCTTAGTATAACTCAGACTACACGAGACATGAACTCACCGCGAACTCTACACAGTTGGATATAAAGGGAAATATTTCCCCCACCCCACCCATACCAATAAACAATTCGTGGACCCCAAATCCTTGTTACAAAAGTCAAACGAGATCAAAGGCTAAACACCTGCACACTATAACAATACCTTTTTTTTATTATTCATAACCTCATTGTTCAGTCAACAATAGCCATATTCAAGCTATAAATAGAACACCTGTGGAATGCCAAAAATGCAGTAGTGTGTGTACTTGGATTTTGGTATAGAGAAGGGGGTGGGTTTCGGAGGTAGACAATGCAATTCTTTTAATATTAATATTGTTTTATTTTACCGATACCTATCTGATTTGTTCTTTTCTGTAGATTGTTAGCTTTTACTGATTACATGCTGACACGTTTGAGAATGGTTGAAGAAACGAATCATGCGTTCAAACAAATAATCACCGTTCTCGACACTTATAGGGAGTTGGCAGACTGGAATATGCCGTCACATTAATTGGCCATAAATATATATATATATAACATTATGAATAAATAAAAATATTATAAAAAAGGCTATTCTTGGTTTCTTAGTATCGACACTAATTGAAGAGTGTAGACAGTTGAAATGGGATTTGGGGGTTGGCTGGGTGGAGGGTTGGTTGGGTGGAGGGGGGAAGATGGAGCTTGGGGTGTGGGTATAAACAACCACGGATAAACAATTGCAACACAGATACCTGTCAACCTTAATAGTGGAGGTCATTATCCCTTAACTGTGTATCTACATGCGACCTGAACGTGAACCCTACATACCTGACTATAAAGCGAAATATCTCCCCCCCTACCCTCCAATAAACAATTCGTGGACCCCATACCCTCGTTACAAAAGTCAAACACGATCAAAGAATACAACACCTGCATACCTTTTTTATTATTCATAACCTCATTGTTCAGTCAACAATAACCATATTCAAACTATAAATAGAACACCTGTGGAATGCTCTGACGTCAGACCTTTGGAATGTGTGACGTCAGACCTTTGGAATGTGTGGAATTCCAAAATTGCTCCAGTCTGCCCTCTCTACTACTATAAAGTAAATACAATACAAGGCAACTAAGTTAAAATAAATCTGGGCGTTTAGAAATGTTCTTAGGACTTGGAGAATAACTGCGTAGAATCGTTGCGCAACGCTAAATTTCGAAACAATTCGAGCAAATCTGGAAATAAAATAATAAAAGAGCCCCGCCTGTGCAGGATTTAAAACTTTCAATTTCATGTCACAGGATAATAACCACAAATAGGATTCTTCTTTTGGGCCAGCCGAACCATCTCAGCAAGTTTGATAAAACCATTCCAACAATTGTGAATGAATATACCAATGGGCCCACACGCCCCCCCCCCCCCCCCCCTAATATTCGACAGTACCCTATTTTACTGCTGAAAGTGCCTTTTCTCAGACCCAAATGTGTCTGTTCCGTGCCCCCTCTCCGGGGTAAGTGCCCCCATTTTGAGGCGCCCCACACCTTTTCAAAATTCCTAGATCCGCCCCTGGAATGTGTTTGTGGGATAGTCGATTGAACGTCCGAGATTGGATTCTCTAAATCCCACGAATATTGACACTCGAATAAAACAACAATTTCGGGCTACAACACATGCGTCGAATCATAAGAACACGCTCCAACTAGCCACAGCAGCAAACGTGTCGCTTCTAATCTCACCGCGGATATAGGCACTGGTCACAGAACTGGATTCCATGGCAATTCTGTCAATTCGGAACAATCCTGAATAACAATCGAGCATCTCCCCATAGTGATATGACTGGATAAGATTTATTCTAGGCTCCATTATATTATGTAAATATTAACCTGGTGCAAAGAAAATCGATAATTTTAATTAATCTGTAGTCTCATGCTCCCAACTTTTGGATTGTTTTATTAATCGATTAAAGCCATAGAGGTAGACAGAATAAATACATGTAGACTCATTACTTTATATGGTATGGCGGCGTGGTTTCCCTCTTGTCAGTGATGCAGTACGGAGGGCCTGACAAGGACAGTTGCCTAGTCGTTCGGATAGAACGAAAAACCAAGGTCCCGTGTACACATTGCCATGCACGTAAAAGATCCCTTGGCAGTTGGAATTCGATAGAGAAGTGGGCCGTAGCGCCGCTGCCCGGGCAAAAATTTCACTCATAGCACACGGTATGGCGTCTTCATTAGCCCAGAACAGTAGGACGTTAAAACCCATTTCGTTTCGTTTTTTATATGGTATGAATAATATCAAAGGAGGATTATCACTCTGACCCAGAAAAAAAAATATAATCAATTTTTTCATAATAATAATTATATTGTAGTCTCATAAAATTCAGCGATGGCGTTACAGATATATCTCAGATTTCAATATTCATGATGGAACTGTAAGAAAAATCACGTCAAATAAAAAAAAAATATTAAAGGGACATCAGGCAAGATTATATAAATAGAGAATGAAAAGAGAATTTGATGAAAATTTCAGTCAAATTACTTCACCCTGAACCAAGATATTAGCGATTCAATTTTATGCTAGCCTCGATTATCCACTTTTACAGTTATTCCATCCATCAAAAATCGTATTTAAATCCACTAAATATAGCAGGCTAGCAATGGCATCGAGAATTAATTATGATCTTGATAAGTTAGCACTGTAGCACTGAAATTTTCAGCAAATTTCATTTACATTATCTAGTTTTTAACTGGCTTCAAATGACTTTAAAACTGAAAATTATAGGTAACATAAAGAAACAACAAATTTATATCCCGATTTGTAATATACGTCAATATGATTGAATGGGTCCAATCAGGAATGAGCCTACAAATTGTCTTCTTTACCTATCTACGTAAGATGATTGCAATCAGTCATGTCTGAGTCGATCATAATGCCAGTAATTGAAGGATTCTGATTGATCAGAATTTTGTTTACCATTATGAAACCCTATTGACGTCATTTTCCAGAAACAAAAATTGAAGGTTACGGCAAAGTAATAATGTACATACGTTGTCCGCACTATAATCTTTACTTGTCTATAATTTATAATCATATGGTTATCGACCAACCATTGTTGTTGGAAAAAGCTGTTAAAAGACATATTTATTTAAAATGGTTTGTACTTGGCATATAAAATGGTTTGTGATCGGCATATAAAGCTTATCCAGAGCTACTGAGAGAGAGAGAGAGAGAGAGAGAGAGAGAGAGAGAGAGAGAGAGATGGGGTTTAACGGTCACTAGAGTGACTCGTCACAAAATGTCATTTCGGGACTAACACAAGATTCCATATTGTTTCAATATTTCGCTTGCGCGTAAGGGTCTTTAGCAGTGGAAACCCAGATGAGAGAGAGCATTAAGTTCGGGGAACAAATGCATTTTTTGATCAGGAACTTGTTGCATACACAATAGTATTCTTCTTGGTAAAACTAATCGGGAACTTGTTGCATACACAATAGTATTCTTCTTGGTAAAACTAAGCATTCTTATTGGGGGATATCGTGCTTTGATTGACGAGCTTCCAATTTTGATATGACGTCACTCTTCCAAGATGACTGCGTTGACGTCATGTCCGGTTTCTGGTTCATATAGTACTCCATTAATGACCATATTCAGGAAAGCAATGGCGACTTGAATGAAGTAGGCGGACAGACAGAAACATTTCCCAGGCAGATGAGTTTCTACATGTAATAAATGGCTTGATATTTATTTGAACCCACCAAGTACAACTAGATATCAATCTATAAATCAGTATCATTTCTAATGGTTATTGCGTTGTTGTCTGTATTCAAACAGTGTTTAATTAATTTGTTAACTGTACGCAGCCACCTTGAATAACCCAGTCGATAATAATCTTTGCTTTACGCCGTTAGAAAGAAACGCAACATTATAATATGAATTTAAATCACCGGGTTTTAATAGTCAATTCAATAATCTAGAACTGATTTCGTATTTAAAACCATAATGGAACTACCCGTGGATATTGATCGACATTGTAGTTGTACTGAATATACGGAAAATTTCCTATGGACACAAACTTACTGAGATATTAATAACACATTAATAGCAAAACCATTTAGGCATTTTTTCATCCATATTTCTATTGATGATATTCTTATTAACTGTTTTTCACTGATCATTCTTGAGGTAACTGTACTATATCTCTAGTTTCTTAGTTACTTTCCCATGTATACATTTTGGCGTGCATGTAAAAGATATTTTGGCAGTTTGAATTCGATATAATAGTAGGCAGTTGTGCCGCTGTACAGGCAAAATGTCCCTCACAGCACACTGTATGGCGCAAACTGATCCCGCAGTGAATATTCGCTTGGCCGCTACAATCACTGATAAGCATGACATTGACGAGGCTTAATGAGTACGGCATATTAACTTTTTTACTCCGACAAATTAAATTCTCAAACATTTTTTTGAGTTAAAAGAAAAATAAATAAAGACGTTTGAAGTATTTGTAGTTAAAAAATATTTCCTATTTAGTGTAAATGGGTATTGAAATGAGTAAAATGCATCATTTTGCCCGAAGCAGTTAGGTGTTAAGTAAACATTGCACGAGCCGTTGCGCCAATGACTACGAGGCGTGCAAGTCAACGCACGTGTTTTAGACAGCCATCCGTTACAGGGATATTTCGTTAGTAATTCTCTGTGAAACAGGTTGTGTATGGCGTATGCTCGTCTTCATTAGTCCAGTTCAGAACAGAATAGTAGGACATTAAACTCCATTCCACTTCATTTCATTTCTTAGTTAGTTAGAGAGCCACGGTAAGGCGCTGGCTAATTAACCAAGTTGTCCCGGGCCTGATCCATGTTGAAAGAGGATGTTCCTCGGGAATTTTCAGTCTGGTTGCCCATTTTAAATTTCTGACAAAAAAAGTGCATAGTCGTTCGGGTGCGACCAAAAACCAAGGGTTCTTTTTCGCTTACTGGCTTTCAGATTTATATAAATAATTCTCTAAATACATAGATTAAAGTTCCAATAGCATATTTTCTAATAAAGTCAAAACATAATTATTTCTATTTCTTTTGCTCAAAATGTTGTCAACTCAATATTATACGATCATGGGCAAAATTTCATGGGGGTTAAAATGGTTGAGACAGGCTTATTGAGGAGATAGTAACTCAATTACCTCCCTTGTTTTCCCATTCCTCTCCATGGACGGCCATCTTCAAACGTTTGAATTTGAAGTTGAAAATGATATTTGTGCCAATTTCTCAACTGGCAATAGTGAATTATAGGATTAATATGATTATTCTTTAACAAGGTAGGACTGTTTATAGGTACAATCTATTTTAGGGCTTTATTTTAATACATTTTAAAAATATAACTTAAAAATATGCTATTGGAGCTTTAAAATATATTACAGCAGTAGTATATTAGAGAATTGCCATGCCACCAGCTAATGAGGTTGATAGAAATGGCTTTTATTATTGATGTGCATCTCCATATTATCCCTGATATATCTAATTATGTTGTCAAACGTTTAGCGTGTAAACCATTAAATGACTGACATATATCAGTAAATTGTTTGAACTTGACATTCCCTGCATTTCATTTGCATCTACCAAACTGTTCACGTCTATACAAGGAGACGTGTAATTTGTAAATTCTTTAGAAATCGGGGATAATGAAAATAAATTGAAATGTTTATCAATGCTTGCGAATTTCTTACGAATCTTGCAAATATCTTTACAAATGCTTGCGAAGACCTTATGAGTGTTGTGCAAATTGCATATAAACCTTTGCTCATGGAAGTGGACTACAGGTATGATATCACCCTTGGTGGAAGTGGACATAAAACCCCAGGAACGAACAAAGTGGACGTAAAACAATAGGAATAAACGAACGAGCAAGGCAAGAACTGTGGGAGCAGACGTTAAAGCACCACGCCACTTCGGCGATGCTTCTTATGCTGCTCTCACGCAGTTTCGAAAAAGGTGGCGAATCGACTTATGGTGCAATTCATATCGAATTCGCAATGGTCACAAGGCGATCTCATCAAGTTAGGGTGCGTTATTTAGACTATAAGTTAAGAATGTAAAATAAATCAACATAAGAGGTACTGATGACATCCGAAATCGACGAAGTGTTTGTTTAATAGATTAAAATACGATTTGAACGATAAAATAAAACAATTAACGGATTAATGTCAGGTTATGCTTCCACCAAAGTCGGACATTGGCAGATTTATGGGATATTGTCCAGTTAAAATAAAATTAGAGTAAATTGACTTACTTAGAAAAATATATAATTTGGAGATTATTCCACTATGATAGTATGTTGGTTGGTTTCGTCAAAATATTTGAGCCAGCAGACACGGACACCATGGACATGCAACATAAGGGACACGAAGGATGTAGCTTTAAGAAATACCATGTGTGGAGGCAAACGATGCGTGTAGCTTACGGACACTGTGTATGTGGGAGGGCACACGGTACGTGTAGCTGCATGGACACTGTGTTTATGAGAGGGCACACGATGCGTGTAGCTGCAAGGATACCGTGTATGTGAGGAGGCAAAAGCAAGCATGTGGGAGATGCTATTGCTTAATCCCAATGATAATACTTATATCCCAATTATAATAATTATACTGAAAACAAGATACGAAACAGTTCAATTTTCTGAAACGGTTCTCTTGTCGTTTCAAAGAAAACAACCGATAAAGTCATAAACAATATACATAAGTATAATAAAATCTCGTTCTTGCTGACTGATTAATATTATGCTGGGAAACGACAAGAGCACAATTGTAGGGATGTAGCTCAAATTAAATTTCAGTAATTGTCTGTCATAGAATTAATGTGGTTATTTGAATGTGATTAATTACTAAAGTCGGTGCATGAGTGTGCACGCAAAAGACCCACTGACATGTGGAATTAGATGAAAGTGTACCGCATAGCACAATATAGAAACCAAACACCGAGGGCAAACAAAATCACACAAAAACAAATAATGGCTCCTTTTCTCCAGCAAATCGTTACTGTAATAAACAAACAAGATACGAATATAAGTAATAAACATGCTGTTATCTATATACATATATCTACGTGTAATAATAATAGTGGCCCCCACTCGTTATTTAAATAATACACCAAACAAACATATACTACCTACATATAATATACACCACTAATAAACACACTCTGTACTATCATACATAATGACAATTCAAGGGACATATTGCTGAGGAAATTGTTCGATTGATCTTGTCTTACAAAGGTAACCTAGAAAGACAAAAATGTCAACCTATGTTTGGAAATGTTCACTTGGCTAACTAATTTAAAATATTAAAATACCTAGCACTTGATTGAAATTTTGATTTTTTTTTAAAAAAAACAAAAAATAACTCCCAAAAGTGGACTTACTATTTAGTGAGAAATTTTTTCCATTGATCTTGACGCTACAGCTAACAGTTAAAAATGTCAACCTATGATTGAAAACATTCACTTGGCTAACTACTTAAAGTATTAAAACCAAACAATGACGTCCAAGGATGGAGCAGTATGTTTTAACTATATATTCTAGGTTTTATTTCATTTTTTCCTCTTTTTCATATCTTTTTGGGGATGGGGGGTGGTGGTATACGGTAGGGTAATCCCATTCGGACGAAAAAAAATATAGGATTTCAACATCGCACCATGTATATTATTAACCATATTTTGTAGGAGCTATTTTTCGTCAGCGATATGTTCCTTTGTTGAATAGAAGAGGTCAGAGGGCATGGGATAAAACATCAAGAATAGTAGTTTATTGTCCTTTATTTAGTTAAGCAGAGACTCAGTATATATATATATATACCAATATTGTAATAAACGACGTGAACCCACATACAAAATAAACCAGTTTGCTTAATCCGATCATTGCCTAAGTATTTGATTTTGAAAAAAAAGAGAATATTGCGACAACCATATCATAACTCGAAGATAGACTATTTAATTCAAGCTATTAAGTAGCAGTAATATTTTCCTTGATCGAATCTCGCTATTACGTAGACTACGAAGCCAAACATACCTGGAATCCGACCACGGTAAAGCCTGTTTCACCGGACCATAAACAAGAAGAAATTCACATGCTTTAAACCGCAGTTGAAATGCCCCTCTCTTCGCATTAAAGGAGCCGTATCTGAGAAATATTAGCGATTAAAGACTGTTTATTCTGTGGAACAGGTTCTTGTCAGAAACCTTTATCGGCTCACCTACCAAAGAGAAACAGATGATCCGTGTCCACGCGTAGATGGTGACAAGTATTAGTGGACGAGGTAAATAGCGTTTTTATTTTTACTCGCATTCACTGTAAAACGTAAAACCCTAAACAGCCACTTAAAGTAACTATGTGTTTTATATACTTTTAGGAGTATGGTCGCCTGTTTAACTTCGCGGGTTTTTCTCCGGGTCCCCCCCATTTCTGCCCACTACCTGCTAAAGACCCCTACACGCTTTTCTGCGTATTGTGTCTTGTCCGTAGATTTGTTTTGTGCAATTGTGTGTGATGCAGTCTCCCTGCACTTACTATTGTAGTTTGCAAGGCATACCTGTATCACCCAAATCATACCCATAATCAGAAAATGCCGTAGTAACGTTTCTCCATTGAAAATAAGTTTCCTTTAATTTTTAATTTCTTTTTTTTTTGGGGGGGGGGGTATATTCGATGAATGAGGACGTTTATAAATCGCATTATGACATAAAATAACCGCCCTATCATTTCTAAATGAATAAGTATTTTTGATTAATCCAATCTCCGACTTGGGGTAGTAGCTGTAGCAAGAATCTATACAGTTTATTGTCGACAGGGAAGAGTCCATTGTTGATTCGTTGGACATTTGAGCACCGACCTCATCTGAAGTTGTGCTGTGGTAATTTTAGTAGCTATCAGATAACTATTTTGTATTCATCTTTTATATTCGGTTTATTCGAATTCTTTGCGGATTTGTATGTATGTATGGCGCTTTCGTGTGGTTTGCCTTTCTACTTTGGCATTTGGAAAAGGGCTCCGAAAGTTGGAAAAGGTTTGAAACAAGAGCAATATAGTACTGTATAGCTATAGCCTGTGGCTTATATTCGCCCGCGACCAATATTCGTTCGAAGCTCAATTCGCGCGTGGCCCAAATTCGCCGTACCCCGAAATCGCACGAGGACCAAATTTGTCCGTGGCCCAAATGCGCTTGGGGCTAAATTCTTCTGTGGTCCCAAATCAATCGGACCACATTCGCTTAATTTACACATGGTAGAAATTCAATGGCCTAAAACATTCACGAGGTCACGCTAGTTATAATTTGATACTACATGTGGGGACGAAGAGCGTCGACGTGACCCAGGCCCCTTTACCCAATGCCTAGGACATTCACGGGGTCATCCTGGTTAAGTTGATACCGCATATGCGGGGTGATCGCGGCGACGAAGCGTGATGGGCGAACACACACTCACAAATACACCCAAGCAGACATCTTTGATATTATTTATGTAGATGATATATTACCTACTCTGGAAGGCCGTACCTAGCGGGGGTGCAGAGTGTACATTGCGCCCCCAGAAAACAAGGCGCCCCGAGAAATGCCCCCCCCCCCCTCCACCAAAAAATAATAATTTGACAATCTTTCAATTATAAACTAATACACTTGATTATGACCACACAGTGATGCTCTTAAGGCACTGATCAATCGGTAGGTTTTAATGGCGTCCGAACGCCAATTTGTTCGTTTGCCCTAATTCAAACTGTCTTATATCACTTACGTGGAGGCACTGTTAATTGGACATTTTGTTTTTTGTCTATGTTTAGTTTTGTATTGGGGAGGAGGGGTCGGGGTGAATGGCCGAACAGCTAGCATTGAGTCGACTGGCGTGGTTTCGAATCCCCGGTTGTACGTGGTAAGGAGTAGGGTCGCCCATTCTATCTCGTGGGTTTTCTCTGGGTTTTCCGGTTTCCTCTCACTGCTAAAGAACCCTACGCGCAAGCGAATTTTTGAAATAAAATTGAACCATGTGTTAGTCCCGAAATGACCTAGTTTATGTCGAGTGTGTCCTCCCCTCTCTCTCTCTCCCTCTCTCTCTTTCTCTCTCTCTCCCTTTCTCTCTCCCGCCCTCTCTCTCTCGTTTTGTCTCTCCTGGGTCATGGTGGCTCAGAGAGAATGGCGCGTGTCCAATATCCTCGGTTTCGAATTTACTAAAAAATTCTTTGCCTTATTTTACCTAAAATATAGTTCTTTATAAAACTTTAGTTGTTTTAATGTATCAAATTTATCAATTAGAATCTATGTCCAAGGCCTTTTGTGTCTAATTCAGTAAATTCTTATGGTAAGGCTGAGGATGTTCTGTGCAACCGGGGTCATGTGGTCCCAATCTTGGTCAGTTGTGCAGAAAAGGTGTCTTGTACGGATGAACGAAAACAATAGCGTACACTCACACACACACCCACCATCACACACCTATACACACACACACACACAAAAGAACCCTCGTCAGTTGTAATTCGAATAAGACTAGGCTGAAAGAACGCTGTCCGGGCAAAATGTCCTCACAGCAAACTATAGTATCCTGGTTAGCATAGAAAAGTACATTTCATTTATTACAGATATACGAGACGATACAGGTTTGATCTATCCAATAAGGTCAGGTTGCCGTTATTATTTTGTTATTTTTTTTACCTGATTGTAAACTGAGACTGTTTGTGTGGAGATGTGGTCAGTAAGACATTGAGATATGTGTTTAAGTAAAGAGGAGTATCTATATTAGTATCTGGTTTGTCAGAAGAAATAACCAGATACCTCCCGCTATTGAAAACAACACGTCAATCGCCGCCTCGTTAATCAAGGTCGTTGATCTTTTACTGGATCAAACTCATTACATTGAGCGTTCATACTTACAGTTTAAAGGAGAAGCCAAACCTCTTTTATTTGTGGAGCGTTGAATGGCCGTACGGTTAGCACGTTCCCGCTGTATCATAAGGTCTGCCATTGAGTAAATTAGCGTGGTTTCGATTTCCCGGTTGTGCGTAACAGGGATAGGGTGGCCTTCCAACTTGGGTTGGTTCCGGGTCCTACGGTTTCCCTACTGCTTAAGATTCTTACGTGCAAGCTAATTATTGAAATAAAATTAAACCGTATGTTAGTCCCGAAATGACCTGATCTGTGTCGAATGGACGTTACCCCCTCCCCCCCATTGCTTTTGTTCAATAGGTTGTGAACACACTATTTGACGATCATAGGCATTATTTCCCACACTTGAAAATCATTCACGCCGGAAATAATAACACAATTACCTCCCTTGTTTTTCTATTCCTCCCATGGAATAGCTATCTTCAAACGTTTGAATTTGAAGTTGAAAAGTATTATATTTTTACTACTTTCTCAACTGGTAGTAGTGAATTATAGAAATAATAAGATTATTCTTTAACATCTATTTCAAGGCTTTATTTTAGTACATTTTAAAAATATAACTTAAAAATATGAAATAGTAGCTTTAAACCATGGGGCGGAAATCGGTATGTTTACTTATTTTACTTTTGATTTTTTTTTTTTTGTTAAATTTATTTTGCTTAAATTGTCTGGCGAAGATAAAATCAGTTGTATATCAATAACAGCTTTTCCTGCAGGCTCAACATGATAATTGTAAACAGGTAGTCACTTTTCAAAACAAATCTACACATTAAATCTAATACATGTGTTTTTTAAAGGTTTCTACATAACAGGCGATAAATATTGAAGTTGCCTGAGGTCTTAATAACCGACTGCAAGTCACAATTGTTTTTTTAAAAATGCAAAAACAAAGGTCAAAGTCATATCCAATGCATTGTGCAATGCTAGCTCTGCCCCCTTGTTATATTGTTTTGAAATACTATAATTTTATGCTATAAGTTAAACACCATGCTAGGGTGTAGAAGGAAGGGAACTTCATGCTAGAAATCATACTGTAAGAGGAAGGGAACTTCTTGTAAGGATGTGAATACCCAACAGGCCTCTTAAACAAATCATACTGTAAGAGGAAGGGAACTTCATGTAAGGATGTGAACACCCAACCGGCCTCTTAAACAAATCATACTGTAAGAGGAAGGGAACTTCATGTAAGGATGTTAACAACACCCAATCGGCCTCTTAAACAAATCATACTGTGGGAAGGGAACTTCATGCTAGAATTGTTAACACCCAACCGGCCTCTTTAATAAATGATACCACAGGAAGGGAACTTCATGCTAGGATTGTAACACCCAACCGGCCTCTTTAACAAATCATACTGTAAGGGGAAGGGAACTTCGTGTAAGGATGTTAACACCCAACCGGCCTCTTTAACAAATCATACTGTAGAAGGAAGGGAACTTCATGCTAGGATTGTAACACCCAACCGGTCTCTTTAACAAATCATACTGTAGAAGGAAGGGAACTTCATGCTAGGATTGTAACACCCAACCGGTCTCTTTAACAAATCATACTGTAGATGGAAGGGAACTTTATGCCAGAATCTTAACACCCAACCGGCCACTTTAACAAATCATACTGTAAGAGGAAGGTACTTAGGCTATTTCATATGGTCTGCCATTGAGTCATCTGGCGTGGTTTCGATTCCCCGGTTTTACGTAAAACAAAAATTGAACCATATGTTAGTTCCGAAATGACATAGTTTTTGTTGAGTGAAAGTTACCCCCCCTCTCTCTCTCTATCTCTCACTCTCTCTCTCTCTCTCTCTCTCTCTCTCTCTCTCTGGCTCTCTCTCTCTCGTAAATTAATAGATGATAACTTTGTATCAAAAGTTAAACATTCATTACAGGCGCGGATCCAGGATTTTTTGCAGGGGGGGGGGGGGGCTAGGTTTGATAATTGCTTAACTAATTGCGCTCAACCGATTAATTTGGTAAATTAGTTTCAATTTGGTTCATTCTGACGTATTTCCGGAAGGTAATTTCCAAAATTACAGGTCTAAATCGCCAATAAAATCGCATAAAAAATTTTCAAGCCTGAGCGCGGGGGGGGGGGGGATCCGGACCCCCTGGACCCCCCCCCCCCCCCCCCTCTGGATCCGCGCCTGCATTATGCAAGAGCTAAATCTGACTATAGATGGTTTTTCTTTAGGCCTGAAATGTTATTTAAACTATTAATTAGCAAGACAATATTCAACTCTCGATGCCATTGGATGGCTCCGATATTACGTAGATTCGAACGGCGGTTCAGCCATATTTTGATTCAATTTAGAAATGGTGAAGTGAGGCTAAGCTTCGAATTACCAGTAACGTGGTTGCAATTAATGCACACATCTTGACAAACCTTCAAGACCTAATATCTTTTCTCATGATCAAGTAATTTAAAAGAAATTTTCGATATATTCATTTTTCATTTTCTATTTTTGAACAATTATAGTAAGAACGTCTAGCTCTTTATCTTAATCTTACATAATGTATCTTTAATCGATGACAATTTTTGATCAAAAAGCAATTTTACTTTGACGGAATAATCAACGGATATTTACATTTTAAACACGACCCTCGAAGATCATGAAGCTAGCACTAACTCTAACCCAGAATCCCTTTCGGAAAGCCTACACACGCAGGTGGTTGTGTCTTTATTTCATCATAAATTTTCAAGGGATGATCAATGAGGATGTTTAATTACCATACTTGTATAATTCATCACGCTGATTTATAAAATCACAAAATAGCACCTTATGTTTCCCCATAGGCGACACAAGGCGAATTAACTCAGACTGAATATATTCCTTCATAAGCAGGTACATTAATTATATTTAGGATTCTGTATTATTAATTAGTTTGTATCATGTCACAAAAGAGGATTTGAAGGGTATTATTTTATAATAATAACTTGCTATCTGGAGAGATTTGATGACAACGGATCTGGGTCTATTATGGATTGTAAGTCAAGAGAACTAGGGGACATAAAACACTGCGATTATCCTATTGACAGCTTGGAATTATGGGGATTGTCGTTCAAACGGGTTCGATATCCATCTGTCCATCTGTCAGGGTATCTTTAGCATTTTGTCAATGGTATACACACCCGGAACCTTGATGATTCATCCTATCTGAGCGAGGCATGCTTTCCTTTGCCAAACAACATACCGCAGCCCCCCGCACCCCCCCCCCCCCCCCAGCACCAAGGTCAATATACTAACCTTGCGTTGTTTACAGTTAGCTCCGCTTGAGAGCATACACTAAGCTAGTTGACCGACATTTTAAGTCCTAAATCAACGATTTTAGTCGGAAACACTAAGTAGAGAAATATACTTCTCAGGGAGAATGCTGAGAAGTATACATTCTTCTTTCATTTAATAAAATTGAAAAGGTTTAATTAGTCTCTTTTCTTGTTTAACACGGGCAAGGGGGTGAGACCACATTACAAAACAGTACACTAATTATTGGATATGGCGGCCAGTTAAGGTGGCCAGTTAGTAGAGAGTTCCCTATGTACAGAGGGACAATCAGGCTTGAAAAACCCAAGAAAACCACCGTACCTAAAACACTCCCTTCCACGTCGTGATGATATTTAATCGGTAGCTAACATTGTTTATTTGTCTTCTGTTTCAGGTCGTACGTCGTTAAATGGACTTATTCAACACAATCCTTGTTTGAAGCAATCTATATTGTCAATATGAGTTGAAATGTAATAAAAGTAATGGGATTAAAAACCGATGTTAAATGCCAATAATTACTACAACTTCATTAAATCAGTAGGATTGTTTTCGAAATTCATGGATTATATCGACTTGGTTCATTACGAAATAAAATACGCTTTATACAAACCCGCGCAATAACTAGTTTTTCGAAATCAATTGTCATTAATTTCTCAAAACAGCCTAAATGACCAATAATAAAGATGATTTGGAGATATTGCTCAATGAATTCTATAACATAACTCACACAGATTAAATACGTTTAATAATTCAAGCTATCGAGAAAAATACGATAATTGCAGGAGAGAAAAAAATCACTAATTTCAGCGAAACAACAGAAATTCTGAACTTAGGTTTCTGCAAACAGGGCTTATGGAAGTTAAAATGAGAACGTTTTCTCATGGAGATACAGTTAACACGCGGATCTTTAATTAGAAAATGGTAACAAATCTATAGGAAAATCTATAAATCCATCATGGAATTTTCCATACCGTGAAATGGCAGCACGGTACTTCGTATTCTACTCATATTTCAGGCAACCTCGAGACAAAACATGTTTTTCTACAGAGGAGCCATATGAATGTTAAGTAAGTCTAACGTACTCATTATTGATGTGGCCTGGATCAATTTGGAGGGATATAAAGAAGTTGATCAGTTGATCAAGTTAATAATTAAAGTCCCCCTCCTCTACTTGACATAAACTCACAGTTCATCATTGACGTCAAGCTCTTATCACGTTTTACAACTTTACAAAAACATCAACAACACCGATCACAGATGTTTTTTGGACTTTGTTTATTTCTTGGCGGCTTAGATCGAGAAAAAACAGTAATTAAAAACTAAGTTCTGGAGATTCACCTCATCAGAGTACTTGTAAGTACAACGATTTATATAAGCTACGACATTATCGTCACAAGTTGTTTATTTCGTGGAGATTTAGAACCAGTAAAAAAAAACCCCAGATAATTGTATTCGAAGTTCCGGGGATTCACCGCATCACAGAAGTACTTGATTGTATAACGATTTAAATAACCTAAGACATCAACAATCCGGGATATTTCTCATCAGTTGTTTGCTTTCAAAATTTTCAGACATTAAAGATGCATCTATTCCTTGATTGGCTTTTAGTAACTGAATATATTTTAACACAGGGTACAATTTGGTTTGTTAAAGACAAGAGTATCCTCGTCGAAACGTCGCTTAGTATTCAACTCAGTAATTGTGTATCCATAAAATTGTACTCTGTGTTGTGTAAGAGCTAAAACATCGTATTGCACACATTTTTGGGCGGCTTTAAATGTTACATAATTTATTATTGAGAAGACACGTATTCACATGACAAGGCTGTATCCTTTTTAGTTCATCAGATGGCCGAAATATTGAAAAGATAAGACCACCTGTATAATCGATAAACATTAAAATGGGCGTCACTTAATAAAAGAACTGATTATTTTATTATCATGGAAATGCTACTTGACTATCTGTTTTCAAAACTTCAAATGCCCATAACTTTACTCAGAATAAAGTAGTTTGATATATCAATATATTTTATTTTTTTTATCTAAAATATTTTTACGTCCGAAAGATGATTAATGGGTACCTTATGAATAACAATAAAATTTGCCATATCAACTCCTTATATTATAAATAAGAACTTTCATCAAGTTTTGTTGAAAGCCTAAATTATCCACAATCACGTGCAGGACGTCATTATTTGAAGTCTAGAAAATGGTAACAGTATAGTTTTTTTTTAAATGAAACATTTAATATATAAATTTTTGATTTGATAATTGTAGGATGGTAGCGTCAGAAGAATTGGGGTGGCGTGTACAGTTCTTATATTGATTTGGACGAAAACAGTTTGTTATTTCATAAAACAAAGCACCGTAGAAAAAAGGATGATATCAATGGAATTAATCTTCTATTAATTAGATTAAAGTGGTTGTGTGACTTTAAATTCGCATCAAGATTATACACGACTATTAAAGTGGGAATGCCATTTGAAATCATAATTGGTATCAACATTATGCATGCAGTGAATGTGCCATTTTAAATTATAATTCGTTATACACCCAGATGAAAATGGATGTGCCACTTTAACACGAATAATTCGTATCAACATTATAGATTGGGGGTGCGTCACTTTAAACACTAAGTTGTATCAAAATTATACACCTAGACCAACATGGGCGTGGCACTTTAAATCGTTATTATTTCAGGATCGTAGTGTGGCATGTAATAGAGCTGTATACAGAGTTCTTTCTTTACTGCGAGTCGTACTTAAATTTCTCTATTCTAACGCTTCATGGCGCAGGTCAATACTAATGTTTCGGATTTAATCGGAATTAAAGTGGGTGTGTCCCTTTAAATCCCAATTCATATCAAAAAACAGATTCTTATTAAATCAATGACTTGGTGCAATAACATGTGATAATATATTCCAAATTTGACAGGTGTGCATATTTTAATGACCTACAATTGTACAGCAACGTTAAAATGCCAAGTTTATAGCAATAAACTGAGGTGTTTTAAGAGTTATATGACTTGAAGTTTACGACGGTTACTTATATATAATCTAAACATTGGATTTATCTTTACACAAGTGTGTGTATCTATTTTTAAAGTTTATGTGGGAACATGTTTTAATAATTCATTTTTAAACCGAGACACATTGTTTTACGTTTCTTTTTAAATGACAAGGAAGTCAAAGTAAAGACAAACTGCGTCGCCATGCATGCTATAAATGAGTACGATTCTAACTTGGACTATTCGGAACACCTCTGTCCTATACCGCCTGCTTCAGACGAGTTTAAGAGAGCTTTACGCCAGCTTCGCACAGAAGAGCGAGTCTCGCTTCAATCGTTAAAAGGAGCCAACTCTTACAGCGTGCATTCAGTCGACTCATTGCCAGCCGCTCATTTAGCAATGGGAAAAATCGAATCACGGAGTCTATACGAGGAAGAGGACTTCCACAATCCTACAGTTACGATAACCAACGGTCATCCCGGACATGTGAACGTTAAAAACTCGGTGTCGTATAATGGAAAATATAAAGACGCGTTTGGTGAAACGCCCAAGGATAAGGAGAAACCGAAAGTTAAAAAACTTATTACGAGTCGTTCCCCGAGACTCAATGACCATTCTGGACATCATACGGTCATGCACGCACAATTCAGAGACTCGAACCTTTTCACGGACGAGTTCCGTCGACGTTCTATGAGCGAGTCGCATGCTCAGATGCGGAGGAAAGCCTTAGAACGCCAGGAAAAACGCAATGCTCGATTCGAACAAGGCGGGAGTGGGGATATACCACACGTGCATTGGGCAGATTCCATGGGCGACAGTTTAACATCGGATTTAAGACGAAGGTCTTTTTCACACGGTTCCACGGGGCTGCCCAATAAGCCTATATTAAAAAAGATAACGAACGGCGTAGCTTCCGATTCTAAATGTTGTGTTGAACATTCAAACTTACTGGCTGTGGATACCCGCTATATATAATATGTGTTCCTAGGATCAAATGTGTCTTATTACTTTGGTAAATAAATTAAAAAAAACCTTATTTGGTTGTGCCAGAAACTATTATGGGATAATTGATATTTTGTGTAAATGTGTCCTGCTATCGCATCCAGTGAGATGTCATCTTGATGAACGGGATCCGGTGTATTGGAGAGACAATAACATTACGATTCATTGACGATAATTGCTTTTCTGGAACGCTTCAGGCTAGTAAAATGAATGGATTGTCCTGAGAATGTGTGTGATATTAAATTTTTAAAGATGGAACCGACAAATATTAAAGCGATCTGGATAATTTGTAATGAAAAGTTGTTTTTTGAATACAAATAAATTAGAATCGCAGCAGATAAAATACTTCATTATTTATATTTTTAAAAAAACCCCTAGAGAAACAGTTTCAACAACATTGGAAATATTAGTAAATCCGGGAGATACGACGATTGAGCTCCAAACTAAAGTTTGCAGGACATGTATTGATGTGGTAATTCAGGAAATAGAACGCATATTCTACTTAGTACATGATCCCATCATTTTAAATCTAGAACACAGTAATACTGGATGGATTCGTGACATTATGCCCAGGTGAGTTGAAAATGAGACTAATGGGTTCGTTGCCGAATTTGTAGTCTGGTTTCCGCTTGGCAATGATACAGGACGTAGGACCTGACCAGGACATTTGGCTCGTCATGCGAGGCCCCCTTGTACACATTGTCAAGTTCTAAAACAACCGACCGGTTTATCTTACAAACCAGTGGGTTTATGGGGCGCTATTCTGGCAGTTTATCACCCATAGCACATTAGCCAGGCCAAAAGGTAATATATTAAACCCATTTTACTTCATTCATTTCGAATAGAATGCTCTGGTTTCAAAGGGCCTTCTAGGTGTTTTAATCCCCTTACTTACTTGTTGTAGATAATACTCACAACGGTATGAATACGTTACCTATAAAATTTAAAAACTCCAGGATCAACTTAACTCAGGGCTGAGATGCTGTTAGTAATTTAGGATTCAATTGACGCCTTGAGTTTCTGCACCAGGCTAATTAAAGACGGGAGATTTAAAAAAAGCGAACGATACTTTTGAGAAAATGTAATAGAACGAGCTGTGGTTGAACGCCCTACGAATAATAATCTTTAAATGGCATTGAGTAACTGGATAGACTAACAACAAAAACACATACTTATGGACAACCGTTGTGTATTCTAAGGCGAACGTTTCGAAGAGTATTCTCTCAACGTTATCAAGCTACGAGTACATCATGCGGTGTGCCACGAGGGAAATTTTACCTTGGCAAATCCTTTCCCGGGACTTCTTAGTTTCGTGACCCACTGCAATAGGCTACTCATTGAGCCACCGTGGCTCTACAATATAGGAAAGTAACAAAATAACGTGCTAGCAAGAAGTTAAACCCTAATTTATATTATATACAACCACTAGTGGTCAAGTTAATGGCTCATATCCATGTCGTGAATACACGGTATAAAAACATGCTCTATTTCCAGATATACTCCATTAATGACCATTTACAAATGTTAAATATACCGTTAAATACTAGGACGTAAAATATCTATTGAGCTCAGTTTTTATTTATTATTAAACGGTAATAAAAAGCCAATATAGCTTCTAGATGAATAATTCAGTGTTTTGGCTCGGCATTGATTAAGCTCATTAACAACACGACTGGGTTTATCTCTTGTCTTTCTCTAATGAATTTTTACGTCTAAAAGAAACCACACTTGACATGAGGACTAGGATTCACGGTGGCTAAGTGGGTAATACGCTGTTCGCTAGCCTAGAAGTCACGAGTTCGATCCCTTCATTGACCGAGAAAGTTCGTCGAGATTTACCGACTTGATTTTCCTTTAGTGGTGCAGGACGGAGGGCCTGACAAGGACAGTTGTCTAATCGTTCAGATGGTATGAAAAACCGAGGTCCCGTGTATACATTGGCGTGGACGTTAAAGATCCTTTATAGTTGGAATTCGATATAAGAGGATGTCATAGTGGCGCTGTGGTGGCTAAATTTCCACCAGAGCACACTGTATGGCATATGCCCGTCTTCATTAGCCCAGTTCGGAGCCGAAAAGTAGGACGTTAAACCCCATTTCATTTCATTTCACTTTGACATAAATACACATGAAATAAAATGGGGTAAATGTTTCCAAGATAGCTTTGTTTCCGCCTATAGGCTTGTCATCTACTCCCAACTGCCAGCGGTTCTTTTATATGATCGTTAACCAGGCCCGGATTGGGGGGGGGGGGGGTCGGGATGCATACAGTCTGATATCCCAGTGTTAAGGTGTTTATTATATTTGTGCCAAATAAATCTATCTATCTACCATACCGACATACAGAAAGGGTCCCAATGCCAGTTTCAGTCAGGCCCCGAAGTCGACGTGGCGATCAGACGTTCTTCCTTTTCATATTTCGTTTCATTTTATGTTCAAATCTCAATATTTTGTACCCCTACGTTTAATACAGAATCATACGACTGATTCGAAAATCGAGAAACAAGAGATGATCAATTTCAAGAAAGAACTGGAATACTTTCTGTCGGCTTATCATCAGTACATATTTATGTCTTTTCAGGGTTTGGAAGAAAGATGGCCGAAAAAAAGACGTTGGTTGTTTTATGGTTACATATCTGTTTTGTTGACAACATTTGATTTCCACGAACATGAGAATGGCCGATGGATGTTGATATGATGTGTTTTTTTGGTGAATGATTTGCGCGGATGAATATTTTCCATAAACTGATGTGTAAACAGGTAATGAATCCGCTCTGAACAGGTTAATTTGCACGTGAAATGTGGATAAATCTCCTAGTTATTCAATCGTGTTGTGTAAGAGTATTTTATGCTAAGTAGTTCTAGAGAAAACATGGGTTTTTTTGCTCGATGCGAATGAATATAACTGAGGTGTAGGAGTGAATAAAATGACGTCTGTTGGTGTGAAAGGTGTATTTTTATGCTTTGTAGTATAGCCTATGATATTATGTTATTTACTGTAATAGTGAAAAGAAAGATTGTACGGTATGTAGGAGTGAGGCAAGATTTTATGTTACGTAAGTGTGAAAACATGTTATGCTAGGTAGGAGTGAAAAAAAAAAGATTTGATGCTATATGGGAGTGAAAAAAGATTTTATGCTATGTAGGTGTGAGACAAGATTGTAATAGCGTGGGAAAACTAATAGTGAAAAACTAATTGTGAAAAACTAATAGTGAAAAAAAGATGTTATGATATGTAGGAGTGAACAAATCTATTTTATATTACGTAGGTGTGAAAACATGTTAGGCTTCCGATGTTATGCTATGTAGGAATGAAGCTACATTTTATGTAGGAGTAAAGCAAGATAGTCGGCCATGTAATAGCGTAGAAAAACTAAATAACGAACAGAATATAATTGGAAATATAATTTGATGTTTAATTCAGCGGTGGTGATATTGCGTGATGGATGTTATCTTTGACAATTTAATTAAATTATTATAACATATCATACTGTTGACATGGCTGTAGTATGAAAAATAAATTCAAACATATTCTAATACAAATTCCATGGCGTAAATGTAACGTGTTTCGACTTGTGAACAGTAACCAGGATTAGGTCTATTTGATAAGGCCAACTTCACGTTTGGTCAAAGGTCACGAGATGTAGACAGGACTATAGCTAAAATCCCAAATTCTTAAACCTCACCCTGGACCTAGTCTAATGCTTACCCTTACCCTAACCTACAATCTCGGCAACAATCACGTGCCCTAACATTTTTTTACATCCCAGCACCCTTGACGAAAATTGAGCCGCCTTTGCAAATAGATTTAGCCCAGTTACCAGCTGTATCTGTTATTTAATTGAAATTATAATGTATAGTAAATGTGTTTTATATTAAAATATGTGAACAATATCATATTTAAAGGAAAATCAATATGATTATAATACAGATCTATATTTCGTTTCGTTTTTTTATACTTTAGATGGCTACACTGCACGAAAATATGATCGGTTGTACTAGAAGGTCGTGTCAGTGGCCGTACGAGCGACTTTTGATCCTATGACGTCATGCACGGATTAATCAATCAGCATTGACGTGTCTTGTGATTTACCCACAGTTCCGTGCATGGTACTCCAATTGTTTCATTGGCTAATGCCTCACTTCAACAAAAACGCCGGTAATATAACAACTCTTCCAGATCATTGTGTAGTAAAGACAAGTAAAACGAAATTTTGAACTATACAAAAAACCAAACGAAATAGGATCTGTGTTTTAATCAAATTGATGACAAAGCTATGAACATTTCAGCTTTTCATATAATTATGTTTAGGTTAGATTACAGTATAAACCACGGGTGTCAAACTCGTTTTGATTCATGGACCACACGAACTAAAATTTTACATCAAGTGGGCCGGAGATATGCACACATATCAAGATGAAGCCAAACGTCAAAAAACTTTACTGAATTCTAAAATCAGATCATCATTACTAGAGTCGATACGATAAAATAATATAGCCTCGATTAACCATTTCATAATCAAATCATATTGATATCAGCAAATCGGATCCTAATCCAGTAAATATCACAGGCTAGCGATGACATCGAGATTTCATTATGGTCTGGATAAGTTAATTAATGTCTAATTAATAATTTGGATACCATTTCAGGCCTTAAGAAAGAACTGCAATTGGCAGATTTATCCCTTGCATAATGTACGTTTAACTCCGAATTAAAAACAATATAACACAACGCCTATCTGTGACCGGCTTATGATCATTTGGCATTTTTGTAGATATTTCAAGTTAAAAATGTTTTCTAGAGACTTTATTGTAAAATTGTACGGTGATTATAACACTTGACATCAACACAACGAAACCTTTTATAAATCATGAATCATGAAATCGATAACGTCTTCAAGAGCACTGATAGGCTCAATCTAGCTTACAATTACAAAACTAGCAATTTGACGTCGAACACCTCGTTTTTGTAGATTTGTTATTGATACCGTTCAAATTATTAGCGACCAGGAGTGTTTTGCCTGTCGGTAAAACATAAATTATTTCGATCTGTCGTAATCTTACTATTTAGTAAAATCGGGATTGTTCAAATTAGATTGTCATTCAACGGTTGATATGTTGATGTTTTACGAACAGACAATATATCCAAGATGTTCAGAGAGTATTAGACTGAGCATGTTATTTCTTAGACTATTTCGTTTCGTTGTTTTATACTTTCGATTGCCTCTTCTACATGAAACACTGGAATGTCGCGTCAGGGGTCATACGAGACCCTATGATATCAGACAATATTGATTAACAGATCAGCGTTGGTTTTTCTATAGTGGGTTTCCCTCAGTTCCATGCACCTCACACCAAAAACTCACAGGGGCGGATCCAGAGGGGGGGGGGTCCAAACCCCACCCTGCTCAGCTACATAAAAAAATAATGCCTTGCATCAATGAAATTACATCACAAAGTAATCTTACATCGGTATAAAAATGATTTCTCTGTTTAAAAAGCTCAATTTGTATGTATTCCTATGTAATTTAGAGACGATGATGGCAGATTTCCGTAACAGAAACCTGGTAAACCCCGTCCTGCAAAAATTCCTGGATCCGCCCCTGCGTAACAGACCGTTTCATTCACTTATTTCTCAAAACAACCAGAACGCGGGTTATATAACAACTCTTGCAGATCCCAGAAAACGAAATTTTGAACTATAAAAAACGAAAGGAAATAGGATCTGTATTTTAATGAGATTGAGATTTTGAATAATCCGTTGATGTAGTATTATATAAAAATATATAAATTCGCTTATAAGCTGAAGTCTTTTGTATTTTATATTTTTTGTTTGTAAGACACCCCTGGCATCGTAGAATGTGCTTGTTAAAAAGGAAGTAGATTTCTACAACTGATTAATTGATGGACATTGTGTGTGTCTTTATCTCCACGAGTACATGTATATATAAATAAAATAAGCCGGTTATTAAGAGTACATGTATATATAATTAATATAAGCCGGTTATTAAGAGACGGCTTCCTATGAACCATTGATCAATATTATAGTACGATGCACGTGATTTCATATACATGACTTTATTAAACCATATACCATATATTAAACTCATAACGTGATTTCATATGAGTTTATTAAACCAGTTTATTATATAGTAAACTAATAACAATGAATATATTCAAGAATTAGCTGCTTTATGATAATAAATCATTAACTGGTGGGGGATTACGGTAGTAAAGTTTTAGTTCAAGTGGCCTAGTTGTTCGGATGGAAGGAAAACTGAGCTCCATTATACACCTTTGGTGTGTACGTAAAATATCCCCTGACAGTTGGAGTTCGATATAAGAGTAGGTCGTAGCGCTGCTGCCTGGGCAAAATTTCCCTCATAACACACTGTATGGCGTTTTTGTAGCAGTACAGTAGGACGTTAAACCCCATTAGTTGCTGACACATGAATGTAATGAAAGGGGATTCAGCACGCCCTAATGTTCTGCTTCGACTAGGCCACTGAAAACCACTTTATACGCCATGCAGTGTACTATGAGGGAAATTTTTGCCCAGCTGGTCCAGAAAGAGAGACAGAAGTAGAGTTTAACGTAAACTCGGGACTAACATATGGTTCAATTCTATTTCAATGATACGCTATCGCGTAGGGGTCGTTAGCAGTGGGAGGAAACCGGGGAACGGAACCCGGAGGAAACCCACGAGATTGTCACCTACAACGAGGAATCGAAACCACGCCAGTTGACTCAATGTAGGCCTTATGAACAACGGGGGTGCAACGGGAAGAGGAGGGGTTGAGGTTATAATACCGAAACCTTGAGACGCCCCTGTACAGACAGTCGGGCATGCTTGCTCAGAAAAGTTAGAAATAGTTAAAATATTACAGGTTACCTGAATTTGAATTAATTGAAAGAAAGGTGGGAGCCAAACTGACCAACTTGACCCGCTGCTTCAGCAAACCTAAGTCAATATTCCATCCTTTATCCTTATTGAACACAAGTCAATTGGGTGATAATTATGGGTATTTTGTGGTCGATATACGCTAGGGTTGTAGTTGACTTATAATTATGGCAATTTTCCATTGATTAATGATGTCAGTACAACAAATTTATAAATGATTTTTGTTTGTTGTCGATGTTTGGTTTGATCTGGTGATGTAAGATGTGGAATTTATCGCGGACAGTTTAATAATCGCTCAGACGTTCTGTACCGACTTTCAACTAGAGCAAACTGTCATATGAGATAAGGCACTTGGTATTTTTTTCTTTGGAAAATTTCCTGAAATAAAGTAATATTAAATTAGTCCTAGCCTTAACATTAACATGGAAATTTCATCGGTCGCCATCTTAGAAAATGCAAATCTGGAGGGATATACAGGTTTGTGATGAGCACCTCCTGTTGCCTGTTTTTGTTGAACAATGATCACGACGGAAAACACATTTCTGGAGGTCTCCTTGTGCGCACTGATAGGTCACGTCAAAGTTTCTTAAACTATCTTCTTTGCACAGTGCGTCAATTTTGACAGAGTTGGCTCTAAAGGGTATGGGCCATTAAACCCCTAAACATTTTTTTAAAACAATATTAAGATTCATAATATCCTATGTAAATGCCACCACAGCTAAGCAGTGATAATTTAATATATTCCATCTATTAACAAACTGAATAATACTCCGTCAAGGATTCCTAAACGTTTAGAATTCAGTTGCTGGCATGGTATGCCTTCTTGATCATCTTTGCACTAAGGTTTAGAATACCCACCACCTTTAAGTCGTACGTGATAATTAAATAATGCACGATCTAATAAGATATATTAAGAAACTGAATAATACCCTATTAGTAACATATTAATGCTATTGTGACCTCAACTACATGCTGTGTTTAAGAATAATATGGTTTATCTTTTATAATAAACAAGTCAGTTACGCCCACAGTTATTTTTAGCGTGTGGTGAATATGGTGTAGTACTATAACCCACAGAATGAAGGAAATGTTGTTATTTATCAAGCGGTGAATATATATATATCTGTTTGTATATTTGTATATAGTGTAAAAGGTGACAATAATAAACTGTTGTTTGTTATAAGTAAATTGTTTTTATTGTTATAAACACGCACAAGGAAAATAATTTATTATGAACGAAGCTTTGGTATATGGCTCAGTTGACAATGTTCTACCCAGAATGGGTAAACGAAGACGGACATACGTCGGTGCAAAAATGAAATGGGGTTTAACGTTCTACTGTTCTGCTCCGACGTGGACATACAGGGGATGCTCGATTCAGGGTCCAGAACGTTCCGAATCGACAGAATTACAATCGAGTGACGCGGAATTCAGTCGACATATGCGTTGTCCTCCGACATTCTCCTTTTCACTCGATTGACACCAGTTTTTGGAATTTTATTCCGGAACTATGAATTGAGCATCCCCAATGTGTGCTATGGGGGAGATTTTGCTCGGACAGCGGTGCTACTGTCTTCTCTTATATCGAATTCCATCTATTTGCCACGTGTTCTTTTAAGTGCACGCCGACGTATACACGGGACCACGGTAATTCGTCCCCTTCCAGACCTTCCTGCTTAATCGATCTTTTGAACAAAGTGATCCGTATCTGTAACAAGAATCTAGTTTATTTCATTTCCGGCTCCCCCTCCTTCACTTCCTGTCTTTGGTCGACAAATCTACCACTGAATACGCTAACCAGACTATTCTTTCCCCATGTATGTTATACAAACCGGAAATTGTAACCATTACTGTGATATCTCCTTTACGCGTATGACATGCTGAGTTTATCTTTGATATCAAAATATTAGAGATTTTTTTTTCTCCTAAAAATAGAGTCTGCCATCGTACGAAATGTTTAAGATCTCGAGCATTTCGGCTCATTAGTTTTATGGCTTGCAGAAAATTTAGTTAAACGATTTAACACACGTGTATATTAATGACGTGGACTTGGTATGTTATTAAACAAGTTTGGTTTCTTTTAACTTACATGTTTAGCAGTAAGCGTAAGGATGGGGGCGGGGCTCTACGCACAATCCATTAGTTAAACCTGTGATTTTGGCGGAACAGAGAAAGAAGGCGAGAGAGGAATGGGGTTTAACGTCCACTCAACACAAACTAGGTCATTTCGGTACTAACATATGGTTCAATTACGCGTAGATATTTTTAGCAGTTGGAGGAAACCAGGAATCGAATCCCCATCACCTGACTCAATGACAGACCTTATGGTTTCACGCACACGCTTTGAATCACTCGCCCCCCCCCCCCCAACCACGGACACTGGGACACAAATATTGCAATGAAATGAACTTTAGCGTCCGACATTTCTGCATCCACCGGACTGAAGAAGACGGGCATGCGTCTTAGTTCTGGTCAGTTTTTAGTAGAATTGCCAAGAGTATAAGACATTATGGCGGCCTGAATTATATAAAACAGTCGTGCTGTTTTATTACAGCCATTATTGTTAACTTTAACATTTTTTCATATGAACAGCTATTGTAGCTTAAGATACGTTATGGGAGATAAGATAAAGAGCTGGCAGTTCTCACTATAATAGTTAAAAACTAGATAGTGTAAAGGTAATTTGCTGAAAATTTCAGTCAAATTGATCCACTATTAGCCGAAAACGAAGCGAGTGAAATATTCACATAGTCTCGGTCACCATTACTAAAATCATTAATACAAACAGCACAATCTCGATTATCCACTTGATTGATTTAATTATCAATGGTAAGCGGCATATAGAAATTTAATCCACCAACATCGAAGGCTAGCCTTGACATCAAGGGTATATTATGGTCTGGATAAGTGAATTAATGTCTAATTGATTATTTAGATAGCATTTCAGGCCTGTAATAAGCAGATTTTGCTCTTGCATAATGCTATTTTAGTGATTAATACAAAAATAATTACGATAAATACTTTCATTTGTCGGCTTATTTTCAATTATGAATTCTTCCAGTTGTGCCTTGCTTATTGGGGTATATTCTCGACATGTTTTATAGATCATAACAGATTAAGGAGAGAGAGAGAGAGAGAGAGGGAGAGAGAGGGAGGGGGGTGGGGTGGCATGCACTATGCAGTATGCTATGAGGAACATTTTGCCCGGACAGCAGCTACATTCCAAATGGAGACAAACTAGGTCATATCGGGACTGACATAGGATTCTATTTTATTTAAATAATTAGCTTACGCGTAGGGGTCTTAAGCAGTGTGAGGAAACCGGAGATTTGACAGGCGATCCTACAGCATGTCACGTATAACCGGGGAATCGAAACCACGCCAGCTGACTCAATGACTGGATTTTTATACATATTCCTTTTACATTATCTAGTTTGTAACTATTACAGTGGGAACTGCCTGCTCGTAATCTAATTTCACATAAAACCCCTTATGAGGATTATAGGTAACAGCAATCAGTGGAATAGTATATCACTGAACATATGTGACAAGGGTGTATACTTCATACAGCATAGTAGGTTTACTCTATGCATATTGGGGTCACAGTGGTTAAGTGCGCAAGACGCTGGCTCGCTAGTCTGGAGGTCGGGTGTTTTTTCCCTGCATTGGCCGAAAAAGCTCATACAAATTTTCCGATGTGGTTGTCTCTTGTCAGTGATTTAGGACGGAGGGCCTGAAAAGGACAGTTGTCAAGCCGTTTGGATGGGACGAAAAACCGTGCATGTAAAAGATCTCTTGGTAGTTGGAATTCGATATAAGAGAAGGCCTTAGTGCCACTGTCTGGGGAAATTTCCCTCATCGCACACTGTATGGCGCATGGCCGTCTTCATTAGCCCAGTTCGGACCAGTTCGGGGCAGAGCCGTAGGACGTTAAACTCCATTCATTTCATTTCATTTCATTCCATTCCACTGTATGCACACATTGAACAGCATTTGCTATATTGAAGATTTATTGCGGCAGATGGTGTGCTAAAGATAACAAATAAACCATGTAATAGAATTAAAAACATCCCAGGCACACATTCTTCTTCCCCTAATAGCATTTAAATAAAGATTTAACGCAGCAGTGGAAAGTCATATTTATTATACACAAGACCTTCATTGTATTCAAGGTTCTCAATAGCATTGACCGAGAAATTTCAGTGGTACTTTGGTAGTTGAATATTCTTCAATGACAAAAAATACCCTAAATTCCAACTCCACCCCCGCACCGCATCTTCACTGTTTTTATAAATTTACAATTAAAATGAATCGTAAGGAAGCAGATCATGTGTTGAATAAGAAATCACCCTGGGGGAGTCGAAAACACATTGTTATGTGTATCAAAACATCTAAAGAAAAATATACCCAACATTTAGCGCTGCGAATAATAGCAATCTTTCACACTCCGAGATTCCCCTTTCATTCTGATTACTGTTTTCATTTTATTTACATGTTATCGCCCATGGCAACGTCATTAAAATTGTAATAAATAGTGAGTTTGAATTTAATCATGCTTCAGATTAGAGCGAGCATATATAAGAAACGTTTTAGCATGTTATAATAGCAGATTAAATTCTATTTCGGTCGACATATAAAAACAGCTTATTCCTTCTTTTGAGATATTTTTTCTTAGCTTCCCCGCTAAATAACATTTAAAAGGCGTATACCTCTATCCGAGAGGGTGGGGTGGGTGGTTTTTTTTAATGCCCACTTGTCACAAACAAGGTATTGGCCAACCTTATTCCAATGATTCGCTTGCGCGTACGTGTCTTTAACAGTGGCAGGACACCGGAGGATCCGGAGGAAACCTACAAGGATTGACTGGCGACCTTACTCATTGCCAGTAAACCTTATAGAGTAGGTCATAGTGCCGCAACACGGGCAAAATATTCCTCTTAGCACACTGTATGGCGTATGCCCATCTCCATCAACCGAGCCGGAGTAGGACGTTAAACCCCGTTTCATTTCAATTCATTAAGTATTCCTCGGTCCATTTTCGTCTATGTTAAGGTTTGAAAGAATAGTGTTATATGCCCTTTAAAATATTTTTTAAGAATCTGGTTTTCGATTAATTAGCTTGAACACATTCCCGTAAACTCCTGGCAACTCGCTAACTTGTCTCTGTGACACTACAACCGATCGTTTTTCACATATAATAAATCACTTCCTTTTATACAGTTTTAATTTTGTTTGGGTTTATAAACAGAAGTGAAATGCTATTAACTCCCTCCTTTCAACATATAACATCTGTATTATGTCAAGAACTATGGAGGTTTAACGTCCTACAGCACGCGGCTAATGAAGACAGTAGAGACAATAGCTACTACAAGGAGACAGAGAGAGAGAGAGAGAGAGAGAGGGAGATGAGGGGGGGGGGGGGGGGGTAGCGTCCACTCGACACAAACTAGGCCATTTCGGGACTAACATATGGTTTAATTTTATTTCAGTAATTCGCTTGCGCGTAGGGGTCTGACAATTTGGGACCACAAAATCCATTTCCATCTATTACAGATTATTACTTAGTTAACGTTCACTAGGTTATTTCGGGACTAACATTTGGTTCAATTTCATTTCAATAATTCGCTTGAGCGAAGACGGAGTCTTTTGCAGTAGGAGGAAACCTAAGGACGCGGAAAAACTCCACGGTTACGGTGGGAAACACCACTATTGTTCTCCAGTGTGTGAGGCGTCTTTTGTCAGTGATTAAACACCGTGTTTTCTCCACTTTCCTCTCAGTGCTAAACACCCCTTCGTGCAAGAGAATTAATGAAATAAAACTGAAACATATTTTAGTCCCGAAATTTCTTACTTTGTGTCGAGTGGAAGTTACCCCCTCCCTCCCTCCCTCTCTCTCTCTCTCTCTCTCTCTCTCTCTCTCTCTCTCTCTCTCTCTCTCTCTCTCTCGATCTCTATCTCTCTGTAAAATGGAATATGTTTTAACATTTTGTCAACACAATATTTCTGCTATTTTGAGATTTATTAGATTTACGTGATCAATGCTTTGGTGGATAATTGTGTTCTTAAAAGTCTTAACAATGGTTCTTTGTATGAGATGACGTGTTTTATTTCATATACGATTGATAGTCATATAATTGGTGGTTCTTAACTTGGCTTTATCATCTCTGCGTTATGATTATGTACGAGGTAAACATCATGTATTAACCATTACAATGGGACCAGATTTTATAAGGCCGCCATTAAATATGCTAAACACCACCTTTAATTATAAGTTGATGTGCAATTATTAATAATAATAATAATACTAATAAATTTATGTAGTGCCAAAATTCAATTCACTGAGTTGCTGTGGGGTGCTATATATAAGTACATTTAATATAGCAATGAAATGAAATGAAATGGGGTTTAACGTCCTACTCTTTTGCACCTAACCTGGGCTAATGGAAGATGGGCATACGCCATACAGTGTGCTATGAGGGATATTTTGCCCGGGCAGCGGCGCTACGGCCTACTCTTAAATCGAATTCCAACTGCCAAGGGATCTTTTACGTGCACTCCAATTTGTACCCCCCCCCACCACCACCGACCCCATCAAAGACAAAAAAAACAAAAAAAAACCGAAAATACAAAAAAAACCCTCAAAATATTAAAACTACGTAATAGTCCCATATGAGAAAGATTAGGATGTTATAACTATGTACACTGGTCTGTTCCGCATTTATAAAACAAATTTCTGCTTCACAAGGGCTACTAGATCGATTAAAGCTAGCTAGTGTTGTCAATCGATGTATAATTGATCACCTATAAGGTTCGACTATTTCTATCTGTATAGAAGAAGAAATATATACCCTGTGTTATCTTATCGAAAATTTGACATTTCCTTTACCAAAGAAAGAATAAATAATCCATGGAATAAAGAGATAAAGCAAAATTGCCCCGGAACAGTCAAAGTTTTGCGATAAATTCCATTTCACCAGACATCATTGATTGGAAGCAAATCCTCCACGCTAAAATACCAACCTTTATCCTAAAAGTATAATTTAAGATAAGTTTAGAATCTGATATATAAAAGTAATCCTATCGGCAGTCGCTGTGTTATGGATCGCGGTAATTTTTCACCGAGGTTTTAGACAATGTCAAAATTCTAAATCAATCTAAACCTCTAATCCCTTATATGGGTCTATGCTATTTCAAACTTCAGATTACGAAATTAAGATAAATAGTTTCTTTCCTTTCTTATATAACAGCGTTGACAATTTATGTTTATGCCTTCGGTGTTTGAGACAACGTTGTCAGCAACGTGACTTTATATTGAAAGCAAAAAAGCATCATCAACTTATTATTTTAGTAGAATTACATAGAATTCAGTCTATTTTCATTCAATATTTATTTTTCCAATAACTCTTAAAAGAAGAAAACAATATATTATAGTTATCCCTTAAATAAGAAACGCGTTTATTTTAGTAATCGATTATGCTATGTTACCACCATCGCGATTCGCGTTGCAACTGAAATCGTAGCCTTTACTCGTTGAGTAACCTTGGTGATCATATCAGGTCTTATTATATATTAAGGAGGGGTTGGGTGAGCGCGCTGCATCACACGGCCTGTCATTGAGTCAACTGGCGTGGTTTCAAATCCCCGGTTGCATGGGGCAAGTAGTAGGTTCGCCTGTCCAAACTCGCAAGCGAATTATTGAACTAAAATCAAACCATATGTTAGTCCCGAAATAACCTAGTTTGTGTCGGGTGGACGTGGAACCCCACTTCTCTCTCTCTACTATTTATGATGGTCAGTCGCAGCAATCATATTGATGGTATCAAAACGTATCAAAGAGTATCTGCACGTATCAGATCGTGGACTGAATAGGGACATTCATGTCGTAACGCATTGCACACCAGTTTGTTATCGTAACAAGGGTAGTAATGGCAATCGTGATTATCCTGTTCTGCAATCGACGATGAAGTAATTTGACTGAAATTTTCAATATATTCCCTGTGTATTATCTATTTTGTAACTACTATAGCGGGAACTGTCAGTTCTTTATCTAATCTTACATAATACACCATAAAATGATAACTAAACCATTCTATTATAGTTATCCTTTAAGGCCCACTCGTAACAAACTAGGTCATTTCGAGACAAACATATGGTTCAATTCTATTTCAATAAATCTTTTGCCCGTATGGACCTTATTAACTTTGAGAAGAAAACGGAAAAATTCGGACCCAACCCATGTGTTATGCCAGGCCTCACCACTCCTCGTCACGGGAATCGAAACCACGTCACCTGACTCAATGGCCTGTTCCATGATGTGAACCCATCATTGCTAATAAGAGTCAAAATAATATGTATTTCGTGTTCTGCATTTTGAAACTATTTCAATATCAGATAAAGATTAAAATATACAAACGAAAACAAAATAGCTTGTGTCCAATAATAACACTGGAGGTCGTGTGTTCGACCCCTTCATTGGCCGAGAAAGTTTATCCGGATTTTCAGGCGTGGTTTCGCCTTGTCAGTGATGCAGGGACGGACGAAAACCGAGGATCCGTGTACACATTGGCGTGCACGTAAAAGATCCCCTGGCAGTTGGAATTCGATATAAGAGTAGGCCGTAGCGCCGCTGTCTGGGCAAAATTTCCCTCATTGCACACTGTATGGCGTATGCCAGTCTTCATTAGCCAAGGTTATAATTTGGTGTAGACAGTAGGACGTCAAACACCATTTCAGTTCATTTTATTTCCAATAATAACAAACGCTATACAAACCTAATACATCTGAAGAGGACTGTTAATTTACTTTAGTGTTTCGGTTTGTGAATTTGTAAACAATTATTAAATTAGATAAAACGAACAAATCGTGAAAAAGACGAGCATTTGACAGTATACAGATTTAGGGTTGTGTATTTTGAAAACCAGATAAATATAAACAAATGAAAAGTCAATGTTGAGCTTACACACATACGAATGGATGATTCCTCTGTGCCTCGTGAAACTAGGCCACCGTTTGACAATATGCAACTTTGGTATTCAGAGTTGTGCATTTATTTTTAGAATAAAACCCAAAAAACATCAACAAATGAAAATACCGATATTCCCTTTAATAGACACGAATAACTGCTTCCTCTTCACCTCGTGTATCAAGGGTTGTGTATTAGTGATTTTTCTTTTCAATTAGACGAAATATGAACAGCCGTAAATAACTGCTTAATACACACCTCGTTATGTTTAGTTTGTGTCGTGTGGACGTTACCCCCCCCCCCCCTCTCTTTCTCCCTCTCTCTCGTTATGTTTCAAAAGATTTTCTCAGTCGTTGCCCTATAATTAATGGCTCCCACCACACCTCGTTAAATAAGACAATATACACGCTGTCATTAACATTTTATTCTGGAACATAATAGGAGAATCTGAACAGATTAAAGCGACGAAAATAGTACGATAATTTGTCAGCGATCTAATTATAACGATATTATCTATCCCTTAAGTCATTTTTTTTACAATGAACGACCTTTAACAAAAATAGACATCATTACCAATAACCGTTATAGAAACTTTCCTTATATAGACAATAATCCTATTGGGTAAGTTTATATAAAACAAATAATTGAAATGAAATGAAATGGGGTTTAACGTCCTACTCTTCTGCAGCTAACCTGGGCTAATGGAAGACGGGCATACGCCATACAGTGTGCTATGAGGTAAATTTTGCCCGGACAGCGGCGCTACGGCCTACTCTTATATCGAATTCCAACTGCCATGGTGTCTTTTACGTGCACGCCAAATTGTACACGGGACCTCGTTTAATATAAAACCACACAATTATATGGAATTTATTTCTGGCGACGTTTCGATGAGGGTTCTCTCGTCTAGATCAAACAAAGAATGACAGCTATAGATAGTACAGAGAGAGAAAGAGAGAAATTGGGTTTAACGTCCACCCCACACAAAGCAGGTCATTTCTGGACTAACATATGGTTCAATTTTACCGGATGAAACATGGCTGCGCCCGTGATGTCTTGTAACTACTTTAAAGGTCCCGGATGAAACATGGCAAGTGGAAACCAAGGCGGAAAATTTCGATGAATCTCGATGCAGGGATTGAACACCGGATCCCCAGGTTAGCGATGAACACTGAGCCAATTTGGCCCCATTATTTGGTGCACAACTGCTAAGTACGCTACGTTTCATGTCGATCAAACTTGAATTTGCAAAATTCGTAGGTCCAAGAAGAAGAGCAACATGAGTAGAAAACACGGCAATTGTCCTTGCAGTAAAAATCATTTTTTTTTTATCCCCTCGTTTGTTTTACAGGATGCATTTATTACTTTGTTTTTATACGCCCCAATTTTCGTGTGGACCCGTCCGACAAAATGGCCGCACGTTCTACGAAAATAGTGTAAAAAGTATGTAAAACCTAGGTTGTTGACCCTCTAGAAGACACATTTATGATGAAACTTAAAAAAAATCACATTTTTGTTTAGCTCATGTTCTGTCCATCTCTTGCAAAATGTGGGCGTATCTTGGATGGCAACCGCTTGTTTTCAAATTATGTAACAATTCACACATACATCATAGATTAACCTTAAACCATTTAGCCTTTTACATAAATCTTATGGTCTTAAAATTGTATCAAATTTGTGCATCATTCCTATACGTTTTCCGAATGATGGTATTTTCTCTCTCCGTCCCTCTGTCGGCCGTCAACTTTTCACAATTTCCACTTCTTCTGAACCACCGGTTGCTTGGATATCGGGAGGGGGGTCGTCGAATGGTAACGCGTCCCCCCCACCCTCTCTCTTTCTCTCGCTCTCTCTCTCTCTTTGTTCAAATGTAATAAGTCTTTTGGTCAGATTGACTTAATGTCCTTACTGGACTCCGTAGTAATTTGGGCAGAGAGTCAGGCAAGGAACATCTCGTCTTTCGGACGGGACAAGAAACAAAGGTCTCTTGTACACCTTGGTGCACACGTAAAAGAACCTTTGACATTTATAATTTAACTGCCAAATGTCCCTCGTGGCATACTGAATAGCGCACGCCCGTCTTCAGGATTCCGGTCGGAAGCCGAAAAGTAAGACGTTAAACCTTATTTCATTCATTCTCTTATTCATCCTTTTAGATTTACTCCGTCTTCATCTCATAGCATAATGTATGGCATATTCCCGTTTTCATTAGCCCAGTCGGAGCAGAACAGTAGAACGTTAAACCCCATTTCATTTCATTTCATAGCACACTGTATGGATTATGAGCAGAACAGTGGGACATTAAACCCTCATTTCATTTCGTAGCACGCTATATGGCGTATTCCCGTCTTCATAAGTCCAACCGGAGCAGAGCAGTAGGTCATTAAACTCATTCCATTCCTTTTAAACATCTACTACAATCATGGCAGAAAATTACACCGCTTTCAAAATTTCATTTATTTAATACAATGCATTGTATTTACATACGAAAGATTGTGAAATATTTATTGCGAAATTGTAAGCAGCTGATTTGGCTTTGAATGGTCGCTATTGACAAAGTATGTATGAAAGATGAGTATACAGTGGCGTCTTGATGTCAGTGAAATCAGACAGTTGAGAATTATTAACAGATAAATTTAATATTTTCTATTTATAACTTATCGGCATTGTTTAAACTAAAACTCATTTGTTTGTAAAGCAAAAGCGTATCGATTGCATTTTATAGTTCTGCCACATCCAGCGAAATTTAAATAGGCGGAGTTACGCCACACAGTAATTCTTTAATAAAGAATTATTCCAGTTTCAATAGCGTTGGTGGGGGGGGGGGGCTACGGTGGCTAAGAGGGTAAGACGCTTGCTCGCTAGCTAAGAGGTCGGGTGTTCGATCCGTGCATTGACCGAGAAAGTTCGTCCAAATTTCCGACAAGTTTTGTCTTACCGATTTAGTAGTAATGACCGAGGCTAAGCTGCGGAACTTTCATTCGCTTAGTTCTAAGTTCATAGTTGATCAATTTGACTGAAATCTTCAGCAAATTGCCTTTACGTCAGCCAGCTTTTAACTATTGTAGTGAGAACTACAACTCGTTATCTAATCTTCCGTAATCTCCCATAATGTATCTTGAAACAACATAAAGTAATACAAGCTTTTTGTCTATGACAAGTCCTATACTAGTGTAATTATACGGACGATGACGTCATTTAAATACCAATGGCGGCGTAGAGAAGATTGGTGATATAAATGACGTTCAGGATAAGTTAGAGAAATAAATAAATAAATATTTCCTGCTAATGCATATTTGCGGTTCATGTTGGAATTTGTTTTGACATTTGATATTAAAGTGGAATAATGCCAGGGATTATCAAGAGTAACTTGCATCGGGAAGAGTAACTTGTTTTATTGTCTTTCTACCTAGAAACACATACAATTAGTATAGCTGATTCGTGCCTGGAAGAGTAAATATGATTTGTGGTCTTTCTACCAATAGCTTGTCCGTAGTCTACCTAGAAACACCTGTATTAAGTATAGCTTATTAGTGCCTGGAAGAGTAATATATGATTTGTGGTCTTTCTATCCAGAAACACATATAATTATAATTGAGATTTTCGCAGGCTTTGGTGGTTCTGATTTGCTGCTCAACGCCCATTGATGATATAATCCAAAAATGGATAATCGAGACTGTGTTTTTTTTCTTAATGTATCGACTTAAGTAATGATGGTCGAGGATAGGCTCTAAAATTTAGAAACTAATATCTCAGTTCAGAGTGGAGAAATTTAATTTAACTAAAATTTTCAGCATATTCCCCTTTCATTATCTAATTTTTACCTATCATAGTGAAAACTACCAGCTCTTTATATAATGTTCCATAATTCCACTTTAAGTAATAATCTGTACTAGATGGAAATAGATTTTGTGGACTCAAATTGTCAGGCCCCTACGCGCAAGCCCAGTTTCTGTTGAGTGGACGTTAAACCCCAATCTCTCCCCTTCCCTCTCTCTCCCAAATTGTTATATGATGAACAATATAGAAATACATGTTTTTCATTTCTTACTAATTGAAGTTAAACGGTTTTTACATATTTGCTCATTACGAGCATAGAAGTATATATTTCTATGTTACGAGGAATGACAGGTTTTCTGTTTCTATCTGTTTCAACTTCCATCGTATGTGTCTAAATTTAGCAGCGGTAACCCGGGCAATCTTTCATTCTTCTGCAGGACACACAAAGATTTATCTATTTTAGTATTCAGTAGGGAGACCACGCTACATTCGAAATTTCCACCAGCATTAATGCAATGCCAGATTTCCACTGTCGTGTGATGCGCTACGATAGGATTGACCTCATTGAATCCACTATCTGGTACGTGCAGATAGATTCGGATGCGTTTGGATATGATCCACACTATTGTTACGATTGGCATCAATATTTGAACAGACCTGATAGGATCACCACGATAACTACACGAGTACAACTACGATTTCACTCGTAGCACTAATCGCGATAGTGTGTACATCGCATTAGCATTTTTTCCTTCACGATCATATGAGGGTGTTGGGCGATTGCACTTAATCATAAGGTTTTCCATTGGGCCAAGTGACTATTTTTCTAACCCACACTTGTACGTGGTTAGTAGTAGAGTCGCTTGCCTAACTTCAAGCCCCCACCCACCCCTGGGGAGACCACCGCCTACTTGCAATTACTAAAGACCAAATTTGCAAGCGAATTTTGAAATAAAAATTGTACATTATGTTGGTCCAGAAATGGCATCGTTTGTGCTGAGTGGATGTCAGCACTCACTCTCCTCCATTTCTTTCCCACTCTCTCTTCTCGCTCTCTCCAAACTATTAATATCAGACGGTACATACCCCCCCCCCCCCCCCCCCCCCCCACACTCTCTAAACGGTATCAATAACAGATTGTGAATGAAGCTATGTCGGACCATGTTTATTCAGGTTAATAAAGGAATCAATTTCCTAGTACAAAGTCTACGATCAATTCTCACGTCTCCGTGAATGAACACCCCAGTTGTCTGTAGATATTCCCGTTAGTGAATAGAGACAGACATCAATATCTAACACCATCAATGATCATGGCGATAGGGAATATATAAATGGGACCGGGGAATATATAAATGGGACAACTAACCCAGTTATTTATATCTTTATTTCATTCTGAACAAGTCTGATTCTTCTCACACACTGACCTGATTTGGCAAATCAATTGAGTTGGTCATTGTCCGAATAAAGCTATAAAATGGCAAAACGATTTCAATTTACTGAGAGCACAGTATTTATGATTTGTGATATATTTAGTGATATATTTGTACGTTAACTTTTGTACATTAACTTTTTTCAATCTACTTCCGAGTTTGATTAACAAATTTCTTTTACAGTGGTCTAAAACTTACACCGATCCCCGTCTTCGGCAACTCAGTCGGTGCAGTAACATTTCATTCCATTTCTCCTCTTGATCTTCACGAAATGCAATCTCACCGTTCAAATTTATTCGAGCAGATGTAGTAAGATTTATTTGTGAGGCTACTTTAGTAAATTGGTTTCATCGCGTAAAATGGTTAACATCTAATCTTTAGAAATTCTAGCAATCTATATTTCGAGTGTATAGGATTCGCTACAAATGGATAGTGAATAGGTTGCATAGACCTTATAGCAGTTTAATTAAACTTTTACCATGATTCTGTTCCGTTATATTTTTGGCTGTTTACTTCACTGTGTGTGTGTGTGTGAGAGAGGGAGAGAGAGAGAGAGAGAGAGAGAGAGAGAGATTGGTTAAACGTCTACACAAACCAGGTCATTTCGGGATTAAGATATGGTTGAATTTTATTTCAATAATTCGCTTGTACGTAGGGAGAAGAGTGAAGAAACCGGTGGAACTGGAGAAAACCCATGAGGTTGGAAGGCGACCCTACTCCTTGTCACGTGCAACCGGGGAATCGAACCCACGCCAATTGACTCAATGACACCATACAATATGTAACATCTTTAGGTGACAATGAGTAAACATATGATGCTCGGAAAGTGGTTCAAGAAAAAGGCTGTGAGGCTTTCCAGTATTTTAAAACATCTGACAGTAATTCCACCCCAAGAGGCGGATTGTCAGCTTATAGTTAATAATGTACAAAACATCGACATGAGATCGTGCATCGTTGGTCGGTTTCACTAATCCATGCCAAAGGTATTATTGTGCTGACGTCAGAAAGCTTATTTAATGGTAAAGGGGGGGGGGGCTTCCGAACAAACAAAATGGAAGCTTCATCTTGACTTAATAAGACTAATGATCGAAGAGCGATCATTGCTAGATATATGGGGGATGGATGGCCGAATGGTTAGCGTGCGCGCGCATTATCGTACGGCCTGCCATTGAGTCAACTGGCGTGGTTTCAAATCGCCGGTTATACGTGGCAAGGAGTAGGGTCGCCTGTTCAAGTACTCCGGTTTCCACCCACTGCTAAATTAAAGTATATCTTAGTCCCAAAATGACCTAGTTTGTGTCGAGTGGACGTGAAACCCATCTCTCTCTCTCTCTCCCCCCTCTCTCTCTCTCTCGCTGTTAGATATATGTATTCACTTTTTACAATTTGATTGAAGGACAGGCACCGAGCTCACAAAACATTCTCAGACTTAAGTTGAGAATTTACTCATATAACTCTTTAAAAAACTTTTGCTGTGTTAACGTATCAAATAAATCAATGAGAAACCATGTGCAAAGTTTTGTGTTTCTTGTTCAAAGGTATTTCTTATAAACAGTGATTGAAGGTTGAGTAAATTCTTAACTTAAGTCTGAGAATGCTTTGTGAACTTGGGCCCGATCCTATGTTATTCCCTTTAACAGATTTCAAGTTTCATTTTAATTGTTTTTAAATAAACCAATGTTTATTGGGATGTAAGGGAGAACCCTTTTCAGATAATACAGAGGAACATTATAAATCTAACTGTATTTAAAAAAACATAATACAATCTAGAAATATATAGTATATTTGTAATAGTAGTTTCAGCCATCAAGTGGAGCAGCTGAAAATCTTGCCAGAACAAACTCGAATACTATAAATCAAATCTTTAAATGGCATTTAGTTGAGAAACAACAAAAAACACATACTTATGGAAAATAGCTAATGGTGTATTTCAAGGCGAACGTCTTGATAACGCTAGAGAATACTCTCTGAAACGCCCCCTTAAAGGAGCTCAAGCGCTAATATTTAGGAGCTAGAAATTGACACAAATGAGTCACAACGCACATAATAATATAATATGAATGTATAAAAACTGATTTACATTCAATCGTTTCCGTTTTACTTTAATTGCAAATGTTCGACGAAATAAGCCAGAAGTCTCAATTTAATGACAATCTCTGGGGTCTAGTTATTCCAGGTTACACCATTGCGCAAGCTCATCTGATAAGAATAATATGGCTTTACCGTTTGGCATGACTCGTGGAATATATTTAGCCTCGTTCTTCGAGTCCCGATGAATGTTTATTTTGTCTTAAATATTGGATACCCGAAGACTTCAATGTTGATTTAAATTGACAAATAATTCGTGATACTATTGTAAAAGTCTTCGAATGTTACTGGGTTACAGCCTCAACTACTTTAAAATACACAAGCAGCTGTTTTCCATAAGTATATGTTTTTGTTTTTATATCAGTAACGTTAAAGATGTAGATCTTTAGTACATATGATACAAACCATCGTATAGTAAACTATTATAATCTATCGCCATTCATCAAGTCCCAGATAATCGGTAGTAATCTGATTGGTGATGGCCATATGGTGATTATATATGCCTTTGGGTAATGAAGATTGCTGGATAGATGTCTTAATGCGGTCATTACACTTGTTTATAAAAGATCACTAACCAGATGGTCCCTGGTTCGATCTATGTTTTTGACCGAGAAATCATATTGTTATTGGTGCAAGGCGGGGAGAGTTAGGTCTAAATATTAAGGTCACCTGCAGATTTTGTAAAGGTCACGAGCTGTAAACAGGGCTAGTCCGAACCCCACCCCCAATCTCGTCAACAGCCACATGCCCTTACCCTGTTTACATCTCACGACCTAGACGAAATCTGAATGTGGCCTTACTTGCCAGGGGGTCTGGCAAGGAATAGTGTTTACTGTCTTGTCGTTCAAACGGGACTAAAAACCGATGTCTTGTGTACACGTTCACGAGCACGTAAAAGGAACCACTGACAATTGGAATTCGAAATAAACCACTGTCCGGGCAAAAATTACATCACAGAACACCGATGGGTCCAGTTGGTGCAAAAAAGTATGCCCCAATCCATTCCAGTATTTATCGGGTGGTTATTGCCTGGCAATTTTGGTATATATGTAAAGTAGAGATATCCAATCTTAGTAGAAAAATACTGGATTCCCTGAAAACACCCATGGAGCGTATACAGGACAAAAATGTAAGGGTTCCCCTAATCAACAGCCCGACGATTAGGGCTATCCCCACGCCTGACGTCGAAGGCTGCACGAGTACGTTGAGCGCTTTGTGTACATGTTGATAAACTATAGAGCTAGATGTACAACACTTTCTGGGATAAAAATCACGGAAAAAGACGCAAGCAGTGGATAATCCGAGAATTTAAGCAGGATTCGATATTTGTAATAAACAGTCAGCGATTACAGACAACATCGTCTTGTGTATGCAATGAATTATCACCCGTCTCCATCCGCCGTTGCTATAGGGACGGAGAGGGGTAATCATCCCCTGACGCAATTATGGACTCTTTTGGTCGATTTTTATAGCAGGGTATACATGGCAATTACGGTGTTTTGAGAAGGATTCGAAGCAAAATTATGATGAATTAATTAAATTGAATATGTTTTTAGTCCTAATATATCATCAAATCACCCAGTTTGTACCCGGGAATGCGAGGAAGGCCTGTCATTAAGCCAAGTTTCGATCTCACACTATTACGCGACTTCCTAACCTCGCGGTTTCCCCCGGGACATCATGTTTTCTCCCACTATTAAGAGCCTTATGCAGTAAATAAAATAAAAAATTTCCCACGTCAGTCCGGAAATGACGTAATGTGTGCTGCGTTGTCGTTAAATCCTGTTTCTCTCTCCTTTTAATATGTAAATCAAAAAAGGAAACAGAACCTAACCCAATTCGTGTGGCTGGTAGTATAGTGTTACTTAGATTGAATATACTGCTGGGAATTCTGTAACAGAATTCAATTAAATTGACAAATCATGTAGCTTATCACTCTAGACATGCAAAAGTGCTACGAATTTATTGGGTTCCCGCTCCAATATATACGAAGATTGCTTTTAATTTCTAGGATATCGCTGACGTTTTAAGATGGCTTCTTTTTATTGGAGTGTGATCTCGTGTATTGAGTTGTGCCGGTAAATGTAATTAACACAGAAAGAAAAACCCCCGTATCAGTTTCCTCGCTTTCGCATCAATGACTGCGTTAAAGTAGTCACCAAGACATTAAATTGAGTTTTCTTTAAAGATGCATTGGTTAGAGCTACATCTGCCGATTGCAGGTTGTTTTTTTTCTGGTGTCAAATGTTATATTAAGCTTATATAATGCATCTTTCATGAACCTACATTTTTGTGGCCCCGAAGCTTGATTTGTTATGAGGGCCCTTAGCTATCCAGAAACGAGACCTGTCTAGTCCTTGTTATCGGCTTCAATGCAGTTTTTCTATGACAGATCACCACAGTTTTATTTTTTGTGTAACGCTGATCTTTTAGTCTTAAATATATCAATGAAATATATTCCCCAAGCCAAGTAGTGCCATGACAACCAAATCCAACTATCTTGCCAACTATCAGGACCATCTACATCATTTAGAAAATAAACAGCAAATGCTTCGCAAAGGGCACCAAAGGTTGAAATTAAAGGCTGGAAGTGTTTAACGCATGGTATTGGCCGAGAAACTCCTCTTAATCTGGTTTCTTCCTTGTCAGTGATGTTGTTCGGATGGGTCAAAAAACCTAGATCCCATATATATTCTTGGTAATACGTGGTTGGGTTTAACTATTAAGGCCGACGGTATAATTCGTAGTGCTAACCCTAGCCTTAGTTGGCTACTTAATTCCTATCCATTTCTGCCTTCTTTATTATTGGCCTTCTCGCGCTTTCAGTAAAATGTTTTGATCATAAATATACAAAAAGGTATAATCCCAAGACGCAAGTACATGACTGAAATTATTACATTTAAAGAAACACTACGCGGACACAACATTCGCAAACTAGCTGATTCCACTAGCTAGCAGTTATATCGTCTGAAATCTCAGACTTATCTCTGTAATTATGACGATATATAACGTCTTTAAAATAGTTTACTGTCTGGTCAAATAATCAGTTATCTATTTTATATCCTACGTAAAGATAAAAGTCGATAAAATACCCGAGCATAAAACATTCTGTTAAATCGTTATATCGCAAACTCACCTTAAGAGATATATCACAGTTCTATTCTAACAAAAAACCTATTGAGATGGTCGATCGTATTCAGAAAAATCTTAGACATTTGCGGCTATTTGTCTCAGATTAGTCATTAACGGCTGTTTACCATGTCAAATATTTGATCGTGAAAGGCTGTGGTAGATTACATTTTATACAGTTTTTAAAATGAAAAACACAAAAAAATGCAATAAAATAAATTGGGATTTAACGTCCTACCTTTTATGCATCGACCCGGCTTTAATAATGAAGATGGGCATACCCCATAAATTATGGTATAAGGAAAATTATGCCCGGGTAGCACTTGAATAAAAACTGTCGGGGGATTTTAGAAAATACAAGTCAGCGTGTATTTGGGAACTCGGAATTCGATATAAGAATAGGACACAGTGCCGCTGCCCGGGCAAAATTTGACTCATAGCACACTGTAGGACGTTAAACCCCATTGCATTTTATTTCATGCTTATCAGGTGATGAGAACGTGAGCGGTGATACGATACAGTATATTGCTAGTACTGAGAAAAAATTGCAAGTTTATAATTACCGAATTGCCCATCAACTATTGCCAAAATAACAACACCCGAATTTTCTCCGATCAAACATTGCCCCACACGAGGTTATCAAATTGTATGTGCATATAAATGAAAATGTTCGGGGTTTTGGTGGATGTATTTATAGATTATGACAGGTATGTTTATACATGTAGACAGGTGTATTTAAAGTTACAATCTTTCTGACAGTTTATACCTGGTTAACCTGTAAAACCTACATGTTTTTATCTCTTTAATTACTGGCATGGGTTCCACATACCTGACAAAACAATAATACCACTTATAACGTATTAAACGGTTTATTGAAAAACGAGGATATAATTGTGTGTGTCTCGTTATTGCGCTACCTGAAACTTTTCCGTGCTTTTACTGTGCTTTATTTGTGCTGATGAAGAACGGTGTCAATGCTGGCTCACTAGATAGAGAGAGAAATGGGGTTAAACGTCCATTCGACATTGATTTGACGAAAAGCAGGCGGGGAAACGGCGGTGTCGAGCCCAATTTCTCCTCTAGCCCATTTTCATAGTTTCGGTTCTCTATCTGAGTTACCCGCGAGGTTCGCCCTACTCCCCCATTGGAAGATCCCCCCTCACCACCACCACCACACACCCCCACACCCACACTCTTTAAAACATTCAGACTAGTGTGACTAGGTCTGTGATTCCCTCCCCATGTCCATTTTAAGAGCTACTTCCCATTACTGTTCATGTCGTTTTTTTTAAAAAAAAATATCATCTTCAATTCTATTAGTAAAGGAGTGTTGTTACTCAAAAGATTGGAGTGCGTGATATTACGTAATTTAGCCACAAGCTTTAAAAACCTACCAATAAACTACAAGAGAGTAGATTTATAACCCCACAAGCTAGAGCAGTTTATATTTATGCGATTTGACCATTAAAGTCTTGGCAACGAATAAACCAGTCAGTGTGAAATCCAATACAAACAAAACAACTTTCTCATAATTTATATTAATGGGAAAAAACCTTAAGAGACATGCCAATGTCTTTATCTGTTTCAATATCCAGATGTCCAATAAACAACTCTATATCGGATTTAGATTAAAATGGCCAGAAGTATGCACTCAGTGACATATCTTATGGGGGATGAATGACCGAATGGTTAGCACGTGCGCGCTGTATCATAAAGTCTGTCACTGAGTCAACTGGCGTGGTTTCGAATCCCCGGGTTGTAAGTGACAAGGAGTATGTCGCTTGTCCAACCGCATGTGTTTTCTCCGGGTCCTCCGGTTTCCTTCCACTGCTAAAGACCCCAATGCGCAAGCGAATTACTGAAATAAATTTTTTTTCCCTATGATAGCTCAGAAATGACCTAGTTTGTGTCGAGGACCTAGTTTGTCTCTTTTCTTTAGGACTGAAATGTCATCTAAATTATTAATTAGACATTAATTAACATATATTTACTTGATAAGAATCCTATTTCCTGTTCATTTTTCATTCATGATTTAATCATGAACTGGATAATCGAGACTATGATTTTATCGTACCGATTTTAGTAATTATGATCGAGGCGAGGCTGAAATTTCAATCGCTAAATCATCGGTTAAGAATGGATCAATTCAACTGATATTTTCAGCAAATTCCCTTTGCATTATCTAGTTTGTTACTATTATAGTGAGAACTGAATTTCTGTATCTTATCTCCGCAATGCATCTTTAAGTATTACTAGATTCCAAAATGACATTAACAAATCATACGAATGTCACTGAAGCAATTTTTAACAACTATAAGCAAATAGGATTAATAATTTCGGTTTTATGAGTAAGATTGCAGATGTTCTAGACTGTTTCGAGCAAATAGGTTGAAACTCCCCGTTTAAATCATGGTTGAGATGAACGATAAGATGGAAGCTGAAACGTGCCATATAGTTCTTCCCATATATCATTATAAAGAGTGCTCAGATGAATATAACTCATTTCGTCTCTCTGAATTTCATTTTATTATTGCATCACCTACAGAAAATGTTTCATCGAATTGTTTTTTTCTGTGATTGCTAGACGTTAGGGAATGGTGCGTGTGTGGGTGTGAGTGTGTGTGTGTGTGTGGGGGGGGGGTACACTCTGTTGACAATTTATGGGTGATTGTAACTGGTTTCGTCTTACTTTTCCGCACCATCCAGGGATTTTATCTAACTAATTCCAGTTTTTGACTATTTATGGACCTATCGCAGCCATCCTTCAAATATTTGTCTGTTCCGAGATTCTTACCATTGCGGCCGTATCTACTTAATTTCCAATTGTTTAACTAGTTCCAGCCTAGACTATTTAATAGACCTAGCAGCCATACTTCAAATATTTGACTGTTCTGAGATTTTGACAGGCTATAATGGATGGTTGTAATTAATCAATTTGTGTATAATATTGTGTAAGTAGTATTAGTACCGGTACAGCAGTGCCCATCGATTAATCAATTAATACGACCAATCTATTACCAGGGGCACAATCACTTACGACTCGTGTACGTGTTGCTAGAAAGCAATTACCACAGTTATCCTAAAGACCGACAAACGCAATATCATTCGAAATGGAACGGAATTAAAAAATGTTTTTAATGTTCTAACTGAAGACGGCAATAAACCATACAGTATGCTATACAGTGGCAAGTTTACCAAGGCCCGTGGAACAAATTTCAACAAATTGACGTATCGCTAATTCTTAGAAACTAGCTGTGGAAATCATTTATTACTGTTTTCTCGTTTCAATAAGACCCTGACTTCTGTACTGTATGTCATAGATATCCAAATTTGGTCCATTTAAAAGTATTGTATAGCATCATAATAAAATGTTGTGATTTTAGTCAAATAAATCAATAAAATGTTCTTTATCTTGCTATTTTCGTATATTTCCGGGCCACTAGAAAAAAAGTATACTTTAAGAAATATTTGAAGCCAATTAGCTCATTGTTTAATATAATACATCTTTTAAAGTAGTAGGTGCCATTATTTACAGAAACGTTAAAATATCTCTTACATATAATTAACACAATAATGGTTACATCTGTCAACAATGTCATGTTTTATTTAAACACACCGCTACCCGTAGAGAAAAAAGGGTCAGTGTCTTCTGTATTAGGAAAGCATCAAAACCTGCGCCGATAAAAGGGTCTGTAGATTATAATTATATACATGTCGGGGGTTTGATGGCAAAATGGTTAGCATGTAAGGTTTACGTGCGCGTTGTATCATAAGGTCTGTCATTTGGTCTCCATTCCCCGGTTATACGTGACAAGGAATACGGTCGCCTGATAAACCTCGTGGGTTTTCACCGCGTCCTCACGCTGCTAAAGACCACGACGCGAAAACCAATTATTGAAATAAAATTAAACCATATGTTAGTCCCGAAATGACCTAGTTTGTGTTGAGTGGACGTTAAATCCCACTTCTCTCTATGTACATAAACAGGTCACCTTGTCATAACACCCAGTTCTTATCTGGGTGGATTGTCCCTAAACTTTGATTTGTATGTAGGATTGATTATACCCAGTATATCTTCATTAGCGGTGTTCGACCAAGGCCCCGTGCACATATTGGCGTGCAGTTTAAAGATGGTTATTTACAGAACAAGGATATAATTTACTTTTATTACATAGAAACTAGAAAATCACAAAATTAATAATAAGTCTTGAAGTCGTATTTATTCTTTAAAATAGAAAAAAAAACCCCAAGCAAAATGCCAGCTAAATATCAACACGTGCTATCGTTGAATAATAACCGTTCTTACACCAGCGATGTCATCCAATTGTTATCTTAATACAATGACGTATCTGTAAATAATGACGCCTACGTTAAAAGTTAAATAATCAAAAACTTGTGCTAATTGGCTTCAAAATTTCTTAAAATATACTGCTTTCTATGAAACAAGAATATTCCGGCTCCTGATTGTGAAGAATATACAATCTTTCGGTCCGTATTTATTATTAATGGTTCTGATTCAAAAGAAAATAATGATAAATCACAAGGAATAAGATAGACGCCAGAAAATAACAAACAACATGAATAAGTTTACGTTGTCGGGCGTTTACGGAACAATTACAATTTAAAACAAGAGCACAAATGGGCTTGGGGGTAGGATGGCCGAATGGTTAACGAGTATGCGTTGCATCATAAGATGACCTAGCAAGATAAATTTTGCATTGAAAATATATCCAAAAAGCCAGCATCCATAAAAACTTTCTTCAAATTATAAAAAGAAAATGGTTAACTTTCCTTTTGACTGTGTCATAACATCGACACAAAAAGGGTTAAGCGAATTCACTCAAGTTACTGTAATTTACCAAGTCTAGTTAAGCACTAATTTCATGTGGACGTATAATGTCGTCGCCCCTACCCGTTTGGATGTTCGTCCGACACTTGATTTTGACGAAACTTGAACTATAGGTTTATCTCCATTCGATCTCGGTTCCTATTTATATTGGCATGTAACAGTTCATGGATTATGGCTCCGAATTGTACGAAAAATCTCGTTTTTAGCTTGTGGACACTCTTGAGGTCAAAATTTACATGTAGATATGGGGAAATACAAGAGACGCTAATGAAAAGAGTTGATGGTTTCAACAACTTTTAGGGGCCTTACTATAAAGGATATATTAATAAAGCAATTGGCCAATTAATAAATATAAAATCAGTACAGTTTATCCTTAAATATAATTTATAGCTAAATATCAAGTAATCAGTTGTACCTTATAGAAACCTGGGGTTTTCTTGAATTTAATTTGGTCGACATTATAGCCAACAATTATTGCTAAAGTACTTTTATTGATCAAGGTATTTTTCTTGAATGTAATAAGGTTGGCAATTAAATATGTCGGCCAGATAATGCACGATTAGCTCTATTGAGTCTTTTAAGAAAACACCCGAGGAACCGCTGCAATATTAAACATAATATTGTAAGGTTGATAACAGACACAAAGGATATTCTCGGCGAAAGGACATCATCTAGGCCATGTCACCTCTAGGCATGCGCTCATCCGCATTAATCAAATGTCTGATAAGAAAGACCACAGTTTTAATAAGTAACCCCAACTGACAGAAAACGTGATTTATATGAGCAACCAGTCATACTAAGTTTTATAAAAAAAATTCTGATTTATCTTTTTATAATTCCTGGAGAGGATTGTATAGAGATACGGCGTATTACTTAACAAAATATCCCTTTATACAGACGAAGCAAAGTCACGAACTGACAAGCTGCCGTGCGGGTTGAAATAAAATTATGTTATTTTTACTCGTTGTTTAATACAAAAGTACACCAGAATTCAACCCTAGGCCCTCGTCTTTTATTAGTGTTTAACCTCCGCTTGCACCAATAGAGATACCGTAGACAAGTTGACTTTTTATTATGCCTCGCGCACACGCAGGGGTCTTTCCGTTTGGAGTGAGAGAGAGAAATGGGGTTTAACGTCCACCCGACACAAACTAGCTCATTTCGGGATTAACACATGGTTTAATTTTATTTCAAAAAATCCCATGCGCGTAGGGGTCTTTAGCAGTGGGGGAGGGAACCGGGGAATCCAGAGAAAACCCAGGAGGTTGGGCAGGCGACCCTACTCCTTGTCACGTACAACTGGGGAATCGAAACCACGCCATTTGACTCAATGACAGACCACGAGCTAACCATTCGGACTTCCACACCTGCCCCACTCCCCCTTTTTTCGTAGGAGAAAACCGGAGAAGGCGCCCCCTATCTCCAAGACACAAACGCCCATTACAGGAATGAAAACCACTACCACAAACCAGAGGTGACCGGTCACTAGGCGATTCCAACCGTAGGCCACCTGTCTAATAGTTTCAATACGTGTGGCATTGGGTGTTCTAGGAATAATGACAGTGATATCGCACATACGGACCACAAACCAAATTGTTTAAATACAGACGAATGTTAGCTATGGGACACGTATAACATGTTGTAATACGAAATAGCTGTAGTAATGAATCGGGGAACCACTCGACTTATCTGAATGTATGCATTTTAGTATAGTCAACAAATTGCATGAAATAGGCTCTGAAATAGATTTTCGGTCTGAAACAAACATACGGGTGCTGTTAGAGATCTGGTAGACATTTTTGAACCAAAATATTGTAATCCAATTTATTTCTTCTTTCACGATATCTAAATATCTGGGCCCTGTTTCACGAAATTTTAACTTAAGATAAAATCCAATTTTAGTAGATACTTCAATTTTGATTGGCTAAGCACTAAAATCAATCTAATATTATCCAATCAAATTACTAAAATTGGGATCTTATCTTAATTAAAATTTCGTGAAATAGGCCCTTGATTATATGAGCCTGTTTGATTGTCATACCAAGGAGAGGAAGGGACGGTTGTTGTTGTCAACAAGCATCGGCAAACACAATACTGTTTCTTCAACGGCTCCGACGGGTTCAATGACCGCGCTGTATTATAAGCTTATACTTGACACGGAGTAGGGTCGTCCCTCCAACCTCGTGGGTTTTCTCGGGTTCCTCCGGTTTCCTAACTGCTAAAGGCCCCTACGCGCAAGCGGATTGTTGAAATAAAATGTGATAGGCCCAAAATGAACTGGTCTGTGTCGAGTGGACGTCAAAACCACCCCTCTCTCTCCAACGGCTACATGGATCTGTAATAATGTCTTTCTTCACAATAATAAAATTATCAGCTCGTCGTCTTCTTGATTTATTTTACACATCATTGACCTAGATCTTTTATCGTTTCATTCCATGTATGGCCTTGAACTCCCAAGTTATTTCTGTTTATTAGCATCGGAGGCACTTTAAGGTTCTAATTTTGTTTCCGTTTATCCGGGATTTATTGATGCCAATACACCTTAGTAGCTGAATTATCATGCTGGCTACAGTGGAAAGCTTATTAACTAGCTTGTCTAGCGAATTAGCCGACATTGAATTTGCCCGTCAATATTGACCCGCGGTGACCTGGAAGTAATCGTATTAGTGTAAAGAAGAAATATAGCTGAAGTGGGATTTATTCAATGTCTAGTTCTATGTAAGGAATTCCAGGTTGAAGTCCTAACGGAGATTTACTATAATATAATAATGACTGCCTTTAAGACATTTATAGTTTAATCGGGCATCGAGAAAATTCGCCAGGGAACGTGATCATATCAACATAAGTCGGCATTTTCTATGGTAACAAGTCTCTGATATGCGTTTTGGACTTTTGATGAGAGATGGAAATTCAAATTGGCGGGAACTAGTTGAGTTTCTTTAAATGAAATGAAATGGTGTTTAACGTTTTACTGTTCTGCTGTGATGGGCATACAGTGTGCTATGAGAGAAATATTGCGGGGCAGCGGCCTACTCTTATATAGAATTCCAACTGCAAAGGGATTTTTTTACGTGCAATGTATACACGGGACCTTCCGTTTTATGTCCCATCCGAACGACTACAAAACTGTTTTTGTAAGGTGCTCTGTCTTACACCACTGACAGGAGGAAACCACGCCAGAAAATCCTGATAAACTTTCTCGACCAATACATGAGGGGTCGATTGTATGTGTTTTCTATATGGCGGCTGATTGGTGTCATGTCAACCCGACACCACGACAAACCGACATCACGACACACCGACATTACGAGATGATGTCGTGGGGTCGGATGAAAATGCGGTATTGTCGGCTTAAAATGTCGTGATGCCAGGTTGTGGTGTCGGGTTAAAATGTCGTGATGTCCTGTGAAGGACGACAGGGCGACATCATGACATGATACCAATCAGCCACCATAGTTCTCTGTGTAATGTGTCATTAGATGTATCTGATTATGGTTATGGTAAATTGACGTCCTTAATGGGCGTCTTATCGATGCAATAAACATCTTCTCCTATCTGATCTATGCCATGTAAACGGAAATGGCGTCATTTCCGCTTTATCTTACTCGATTTCCAATTGCACCGGGCAAGATCATTCCGATCCTCGGAAATTTTCATGATCTATTGGAAGGGACAGGAAGCTTTTATTCTTGATGAGGTCAAAGTAGTGGTTGCAATGAAGTGAAATGCATGATCATGTGTCGAGTGGACGTTAAACCCCATTTCTCTCTTTCGCTTTCATTGACCCAGTCGCAGCAGTAGGACGTTAACCATCCACATGATCTGCTTTCCTGAGCCTCCGAGACTTCCGTTTGGGATGGGGTAGAGAGATTTAAAACCAATTAGTTGATCTTAGTTTAGAGAAATTCAAAAGAAATTTGGAAACATGTCTTTGATCCAGTAACACAAAAGTTTACAGATAGTTTCTTATTGGTGTATTTAATACATTAAAACAACAAAATTATTATAAAGAGCTGTGATTTCATTAAAATAAGACGAACAATTTTAAGTAAATTCTCAACTTAAGTCTGAGAATGTTTTGTGAACTCGGGGCCTGGACTTGTTGTATCGAAATGAAATGAGTATTAATGTCGCACTGTTCGGCGCCGACCGGGCTATAATAAAACACTACCGATAACAGAAAATCAGCATAATGATAAGTTCAATTTCATAAAGATAGGAGCGCCTTCTCAACCTCGTGGGTTTCCTCCGGGCACTCCGGTTTCCTCCCATTTCTAAAGACCCCTACGCACAAGCGAATTATTGAAATAAAATTAAACCATATGTTAGTCCCGAAATGACCTAGTTTGTGTCGAGTGGACGTTAAACCACATCTCTCTCTCTCCCTCTCTCTCTCCCAATTTGATAAAAGTTATAATACATCACTTACCGGGCTACAATTTTGCCCGGACAGCGGCGTTGCTGTATATTCTTTCATCGAATTCCAACTGCCAAGGGATCTTTAACTTGCGCAATGTATACACGGTGCCTCGTTTTTTCGTCCCATCCGATCGGTTCTACGTTGTGCCTTGCCAGCCCTCTGTCCTGCACCACTGACAAGGTAGAATCAAGTCTTACTCACTGAGCCACCGTGATTCCTGTTTCTTGCTTCAATCTCTCCACTATTCATATCACATCTAAATAAATAAACATAGATAATGCAAGAGCTAAATCAACCAATTGCCGGTCTTTCTTTGGGCCTGAAATGTTATATAAATTATTAATTAGACAATAATCATCTTATCCAGACCATAATCAACTCTCGATGTCATGATGATAGAGGCTCCCCAAATTCATTCGCTAAATACTCGGTTCAAGGTAGATCAATTTGACTGAAATTTTCAGCAAATTCCCTTTACATTATCTAGCTTTTAACTATTGTAGTGAGCACTGACAGCTCTTTATTTAATCTCCATAATGTATCTTTAACGAATACATTCTTTTTGATTAAACGAACAAATGAAACAGGGTTTAGCGTCAGCCCTCTCTGCATCATCCGGGCATACGGTATACATTGTCAAACAGATCCCGCAGTGAATATTCGCTTGGCAGCTACAATCACTGATAAGTATGACATCGACGAGACTTAATGAGTTCGGCATATTAACTTTTTTACTCCGACAAATTAAATTCTCAAACATTTTTTTTGAAGTATAAGAAAAATAAATAAAGACGTAGTTAAAAAACATTTCCTATTTAGTGTAAATGGGTATTAAATTGAGTAAAATGCATCATTTTGCCCGAAGCAGTTAGGTGTTATGTACATAATGCACGAAACGTTGAGCCAATGATTGACGCCACGTGAAGTCAGTGCACGTGCTGTAGACAGTCATCTGTGACAGAGATAATTCGTAAGTAATTCTCTGTGAAACAGATTGATACATTGTACTATGGAGGAAATTTTGCTCGGACAGATGGTTTCGATTCCCTACATGTAGGTTACAGGGAGTTATGTCGCCTGCCTAACCTCGTGTGTTTTCACGGGTCTTATTCGACTGCTAAAGACTCTTTCTTGAACAATATGATAGACCCGGAAGGACCTTGTTTGTGTCGAATGAAAGTTACCCCACCAACACCTCTCTCACATTGTTATTTTTATAACACAGGTAGCATCTATTTATCTCTCTCTCTCTCCTATTGTTCATTTAGCCAACAGTAATTAATGTGTGAATTCAGGATTCTATTCAAATGGACAGTTACTACATGTTTATTATGACATTATCCTCTATAACTGGTCTCATTAATCAATTGTTATTAACCAAGCGTCTGCGAATAATTGAATATTTCTCCCAAGTAAACAAGCTTTCAATGAATTTAACACACTGACCTTCGTTCTAGTTCACGCAGACCTTCAAATGCCAGACATTTTATTCTTGAGAATACAGAATATAAAGCAACATAATATATATCATCTGATGCCCGCCGTCTCCCTTACATATATAATATTATATAACTAGCAAAATTTCCTGTTGGAAGTCTTTTTGAAATCTAACAAGTGTGACCACATGTCATATTAACTTGAATTCGCATTTTTAACAAGAGTGTTAACTTAAACATACATTATGCAAGAGCTAAATCCGCATATCACAGGTCTTTCTTTAGACCTGAAATGTTAATAAAAAAATTAATAAACTCCTGCTGCCATCTTTTGTGTCCGATTTTCATTGGATATGAATCCAATCTGCTGGACAACACCCATTGATTGTTAACCGTAAAAATGGAAAATCGCACCCTGGGTAGCTCCAGTGGTTTCATTCCGTTTTACTCCACTAACCCCTGGGTTAATCTATAGGGGAGACACGTTTTCAAATTATCCACCCTTGATGAGTGTGCTATTTTTATCGACCAATCCCATAAATTGTTAAGTGAAAAGGAAGTTTACAAAGAGAAGTAACTCTCATCGAACATTGTTAGGAGTTGGCCTAAACAGGGAAAACCAAATCGTTCTAAATGTGTATTTATTAACAAATTATATAATATTATATTAATGAAGACCAGACGTTCATGTAATGATATAGCATCAAGAGTTCTATTGAGTATCGTTCGTTCCCGGAGTTTTATGTCCACGTGGTATCTTAGACAAGTTACAATGAATCGTCGTACGTTTAACGTCCACAGTGAATCAAATTACCGAGTATAATTTCAATAAAAATAAGCATAACAGAATGAGACATTTCAGACAAAGAAAGAATAGTAATAATAATTACAAAAGCCAAACATACAGATGGTATACATATTTGAAATCAACAAAACATGCCACAGATTTTGATAATACAATTAAATATAAATAAATTAGAAATATATACATGATTTACATAAATAATTCAGTAAATTGACATGAATATGATTATCTACCTTTAAAAAAACGAAGGCGAAACGATTTGTTTTTAAACTGTTTTTTTTTGATTGGTTTGTAGATGTAGGTTCAGGAATATACCGAGGTTGGCCGAGTGCTGTAGCTACCTTATAAGGCCAGGGCAGATAATTTGAAATCGTGGAAACCCTATGGATTAACCCAGTGTATAGTGAAGTTGAACAGAATGAGACCACCGGGAAAACGAGGATGAGAAAATCGACACTTTGTTAATTATCTGGCAACGGTAACAATGACAACCGAATGCATACTCCGCGAAGCGTTTCGTTTGATTAGAGGTAATCCCACTACACACTGCTATTATGAGTGGATATTGTTGTTTTAAATTTTGATTGGTCAGTAGTCCGTCTACCAACCAATCACTAGCTGCCCTACAAAAGCTTTACATTTAAAACGAGTGTCAATATTGGACCAAATATGTTTACATAACGTTACGTCATGGCTCACGATTTTATTATGCCTAATTAACCCGTACATAGCAGAAAACTGCAGTAAAACTAATTGCGTGATAAACGAGGCTATCAAGTCGAATGAAATGTAAACAATACTGTTTGGAAATGAACATACTTTCACCGTTTTTAATACCTTAAATCACTGTCCAGAGTTTTAGGGAAGACCCAGATTAAACGAAGGACTGTCATGTTGCTGTACTTAAGTGATAGCTTTCATTGAACGGAAAGAATAGACACACTCCCGCATAAGTTCAAGAAACAGACGCTATTCCAGCAATGGCCAGAGAGTAATTTCTCGGGCCATTGCTTCAGGAATTTGACCGAATGTAGCTTTAATGTTATATACACTATCAATTAGATATATATTGACGTGACAAGACCACAATCAACTCTCGATGCCATCTGGGTATAATTTTAAACAAATTTGAATCCGGTCTGCGATTCAACGGCTGTTCACGATTAACCGTAAACTTGGATTATCGAGTCTTTGTTTATTATCGTAACAATGACAACTGAGGCTATGGTGTTTTTGAAATTCGGGTTTTCTTAGGTCAGAGTAAAGAATTTTCAGCATACTCTCTTTACGGTATCTATTTTTTAATTATCAAAGCGAAACTGTCAGCTCTTTACTTAATCTTCCACAAGACTCCTTTTAACACAAATTATAGCAAAACATTAATGTAATGATAAGTAAAAAATCTTGCTGCAGATGCTTAATACAATATGCATATGGGAATTGGCAATAACGTGTGATTCCCAATATTCCACGCGTCATCTATGGCATTAATCCTACAAAAACATCATGGTAACTTAAAGAGCTTGATGTAAAACTAGCCAAAAAAGACTTTTGATGACTACTTCCGCTTGTCATGCAAGAATTCGAATACAGAAACTCGAAAGAAGCTTTCGGAAATTGCAATCAAAGTTCTATTAACGTCAGAAATTCTATGTTTGATTTTATAATCAGTTGTCTGTCGATGACAACCAGGCCTATTATGATTCTATTATTTAAGATACTACAAATACTTGATTTAATTACGGCTCATCAAATGACAAATGTCAAGGGGTAGGTTTATTTTGGAAACTCTATCGACGAATGTTAGGTGGGATATATCATCAAACGGTAATCTGTGCGACCTTCGGTTATATATTTTTCACGACTACTTGTCGGAACTAGAAACCGAATGCGGATGGTCCGGTCCACCGTCCATGCTAGCTAGGGTGGCTGCCCTCTTGGACAAAATTTCTTGTAATTTACCACATTCTTTTTAAATATTCTGCACTTCCGTTTCATCGACACCCGCCATCTTTGAACTACGGTATTTTCGGACTATGGTTCAGACTAAATAAAAATCGGATTCAGTAGTCAAGAAATTACGATAACCGAAATCAATAATAGTGTTTGCTTTACAACATTTGTTTTCTGTAAAATAATATGTACTTTACTCGTGCTTTTATCTCATCATGAAGCACCGACTTTCTGTCTACGCATCAAACAGTATGTTGTCTAAAGCTTCCAGTGGCATATAGGTGGCAATACAAGATGAACAAGGTGTAGTAGAACCCGGCGTTAAATTTTGTTAATACAAAGTTGGAAATACATTTTTGTAGCATCCGCGACTCATACTTTTACCGATCCTCGGTAACCCAAATGGTTTCTTTCCGTTCCGCTCCACTTGTCCCTAGGTTCATCCACAGGAGACACGTATTCACAATATCTGCCCTTAAAGCATGTGCTATTTTTATCGACCAATTGCAAAAGTCGCTAAATACAAAGGAAGTTGACAAAGTGCAGTATCTCTCATCTTGTTCCCAAATCTGATTACCTCTTGCCATTGGTCCAGGAATAAGGACCTGTAAAGGAAAACTTGTAGCGGTTCGATTTGGGCCAAAACCACGTAGGGCTTGCTATTATATGGACCAGACACCATACCATGTGATCAAATAACCTAGGTATATTAAAGATAAAGATTATGGAATGCTGATCAGCGATTGATAAAAAAAATATATGCCCTGTAAATTGGTACTTTACTTTGAAGTAATGTATATATATATTCTTGTATGCAGTGTGTGACACTATAATAAACAATTACTTACTTACTGAGTAAATCCGGTAAAGATGCCAAATATACGATCTTTGGAACCTTTAATGGACAAAAATGGGCCAAAAAGCACACATTAACATATTATGGGAAGCTGATTCACATTCATGGGTTTAAAAGGTTTATTGTAATTTGTATTCAGATTTGTACGTCGAAATTTACTGGAGGTCGCTCGCGCTTGGCTAGACATCGCTGTATCGGAAGTACGGTTTAACGTTTTAAATTCGGTTTTAGTTTTAGCCTTGCTCATCAAGATGCATGCGAGAGCATAAGGAACACATCGTCACTATGTCTTAAATATTTAATATCGGGAAGCCATATTTTCTCGCTATTGCTAGGTTCCCACTGGCGTGCGATGCGTTACGATAGGATTGTCTGTATTTAATCCACATTCTGTTCTGGTACGTACACATACGATCAACAAGATCTACGACTGACCACAATATATGATAAAGACTTGATAAGGTTACCACGATTACCGCGATTTCAATCTTAGCGCGAATCCTTATAGTGAGAACCTAGCATAAGAAAACAACATCTCAAGAATGGACAACAAATTGGTGTATGTAATGTGGAAGGATAATACTGAGTTAGAGCATTACGCCCTTTAAACTTTACAACTCAACATAGTAATTACTGAAACAAGAATCGAGCGAGATTTTGCATTACATCTTGCAATCAGAATATCTCAAATATCTCGGTGCTTTTTTTTTTTTTACAGAAAACACCCATAGATATCATTTTGCAACAATTAGAAATTTGATATAAACAATTACGTATGCACTTTCAAATCGACACAAACTCGTTCATTCTGCGTAGGGATCTTTGGTAGTGGGACGAAACAAGAAGATCTGGGGGAAACCCGCGGGTGTGGCAGGTGTCCCTAATATGTCGGATTATCAAGAACATATGGAATACTATACAGGTCCTATATGGTACATAACTACGGGAATGGCCCACACCCCAAGCAGTCGTCACGTCGTCTGTCTTCTACCAAAAATTATACATTTCAAAAGAACCTTATTACATACCAGGTTCTTATACACGGAGAATTAGATAACAAGGGTGGATGGACGAATGGTTAGCGCTTGTGCGCTGTATTATAAGGTCTGTCAATGAGTCAACTGACGTAGTTTCGATTCCCTGGTTGTACGTGACAAGGGGTAGTTTCGCTTGTCCAGCCTCGATGTTTGTGTCTAGTGAACCTAACACTGCTAAAGCCCCTACGCATTGAACATGTGTTAGTCCCGAAATGGCCTAGTTTGTGTGCAATGAACGTTACGTCACCCCCACCCCTCTCTCTTTCTCGCTTGTGCTCTCCCGAGCTCCCCCTCTCCCTGTTATTTCAAATACTCATATTATACATTGATATACGTTTGTCGCGTAGTACCGTATAAATATAACGATTTCTTCATCTCACTAGAGAATTCCTTTAATTGATGAGTCTGGCGTATTATTCACGGACCACACGTGACCTAGAAGAGATTGTATTAGTGTAAGACAGGGGTGATTATGGTCGTAGTAAATCCTGTAAGATTTTACCAATAACCAAATCAACTGTGATTTATTTTGACATCTGGTCTTATATTAACGTTCTAACACACATTTACTAGTAGGGTGATGGTGACTCGATCTATTAGTCTTTTTATTTCGTCCTTGACATTGGCTATGAGGAGCGCATATGTGAGAGAGAGAGAGAGAGGAAGAGAGAGAGAGAGAGAGAGAGGGATGTGATTTAACGTTCAGTTGATTTAAACTAAACTAAGTCATTTTTGGACTACCATATGGTTCAAATTTTTATTTCATCAATTCGCTTGCTCGTAGGGGTCTTTAGCAGTCGGGGGAACACAAGGTTGGACAGACCGGGTATTCGAAGCCACGCCACTTGACCCAATTACAGAACTTATCATACAACGCGCACGTGTTAACCATTCGGCCATCCACACCCCCGTGTCATATGAGACTGAAAAGAAATGGGGTTTAACGCCCTACGAGTTTACTCCGACCACCTGTCTTAACGTTAATGTTCACATAAAGGATCCCTTGGCAGATGGGATTCGATGAAAAGTATGAAGAGTCGCCGATCTCCGGAGTAGGTTAAAAGGATTAAAAAACTAATTTATCTTTTGATTCAAGGGGTTTCTGCTTAGTTTCCAAAAAAGGGGTTGAGGGTCAAAAATGAGATCTAAAGCTCACTCAGCACAAACTACGTCATTTCTGGACTAATTTATAGTAACTTTTATTTGAATAAGGACCTGCCTGAGAAAACCAACGAGGTTAGGCAGGCGACCCTACACCTTGCAAGATCCTTTCCACGTACAATGTTAACGGAATGATCTTTATGCACGACGAGTTTATCTTTGAAAGACGAAATTATATTGGCACTACGATTTTGGAAAGGTTTATTTCATTTCTATTCTAGTTATTGCAGGAAGATTGTATCATTCCTTGTATTGTAGCAATTATAAGATAACCGTTCCTATATTAGCAGATAACAAGTTTTATATTAGAAAAAACTATATCTTCTTCATCGTCTACCGTCCCAGTTAGTGGCCACAACTAGTTACTTCTGTATTGCATAGTTATATCTGTAACCATAAAATAAATGAAATAAGTAGTTTAACGTTTTACGGATAATAAAGACGGGGTGGGGCGTTGGAGTAACGGCTACCACCTCTTGTCGGTGGTACATGACGGAGAGAGAGAGAGAGAGAGATGGTGTTCAACGTTCACTCAACACAAACTAGGTCATTTCGGGACTAACATATGGTTTAATTTTATTTCAATAATTCGCTTGCGCGTAGGGGTCTTTAGCAGTGGGAGGAAACCGGAGTGCCCGGAGGAAACCCACAAGGTTGAGAAGGCGCCCCTATCTCCATGCCACATACGCCCACACCAGGGCTCGAAACCACAGCCGCAAGCCAGAGGTGACCGGCCAGCAAGAGGTCGAAGCCCGGCACTCTAGACCACTAGGCCATCCCAACCCCCCGGTACATGACGGAGGAGCAACGTCTGGTCATTCGGATGGAATGCAAAATCACATCCCATGTAAACATTGGCGTGAACTTATCACAACCCACGAAAGCTGAAATCCTTGTCTACGATATAAACAAAATAAAACCAAGTACGAACAACCATTAGACACAATTCGAAGTCTTAAAAAACGGTATTGACAAAATATTGTAATCAGCAAATGGACAGTTCACCGTGTACAAACACGACAAATAACAGGTGTCCGGAAGAGTAAGCTTATCCTGCCTGGCGCCACATCTGAATCAGAACTATTAGACGAAATCACGGTAAAATAGTGTATCACCCTTGGGGGAAATGAACGTAAAACTCCAGAAACGAACTTCGTAATTACAGTATTTTCAGATAAAATCTTCACCGTTTCTGGATTTATGCTTCAAAGGAACCATCCCCATTTTAACAGTCTCAGAAATAAAAGTCTGTGTACGTCTGTGTACGTATCAAAATAAAGAGAAATGGTGAATTTACCCTGTCACAGAATTTCAGCTCAGAATAAGGCAGTTTTATTCTGCAAGATATAATCGAGATTATCCCTTTAACAATTCTGTAGTTCGATGAAATGTGTGTCACATGAACAAGTTAGTTATGCTTTAAAGACAGTGATCTTTCTAAACCCCTCGTTTATTTTAGCACACTGACCTTTATCTAAACTGCTAGCCATTAATACAGTGTAACACAGAATTTAAGACGTTTCAATTATTCTGAGGACATATAATATTCATTCATCAGAGTTTCACGAAAGTATCCTTTCCACTGTAAATTTGTTTAGATCGTGGGTTGGCGACGAAGTGTGATAATTCAATTTGGAGACGTGTGTAGTTTGAGCTTCTCTCATGGGATGATACCGTTTAAAGGGGGCCTGTCGGGTACATTTTAGTTCAAAGAACCAGTCTTTGTGGGTTACAGACGCTTGATTTGTGCAACTATCTGAAACTCTGCGATACTTTCTCGAAGTCACATAATTTTAAGTTACTGGATAATGGTATATATAATTGCAGAAGGCATAAATGCGATTATCAAGTCACCGGTAAACTTGAAGCAAGAAATGCCTTAGATGAGTAACATACACCTGTTAAACAAATCTAGTGAGCATTTCTTAACGACAAGGCAGGCCCCAATAATTTGGCCGCAAGTACTCTCTTCGCCAGGTTACTATACTCAAGTAACTACTGACTTAACATAGAAAGTCTTGCTATGTTCTTTACTATACAGATCAACTCAACAGCCGATCATCAAATAAATGGCAGGGGCAGATGCGTACGAAAATTGAACTCACCCAAGAATATGGCGTATGTCCGTCTTCATAGGCCCAATCGGAGACAAACAGTAGGACGTTAAACCCCATTTCATTTCATTCCATTTCAGTTGTGGCTAGTTTTCTTGATTTTAGCCTCACCACTGACATCGAGATCCCCATTTTTTTGACGTAAAAGTGGTGCTCAAGGAGAATTATATGGAATTATTGTCGATCAAAATCTTCCATTAGTTAGAAATTAATAATATATGATAAATCAGATTTACTTTAGAAGGAAAAATCTGACATTTCCTTAATGTACTTGTCAATCATTCTACAAAGAAGATTGTCATCCATATTTATAAGAAATAAAAAAGATGTAAAAAAATGCCGATTTCGTCATTTCTAGACGTCATGTGCAATTAACCTGAAATAATCGTACATAACTATTTGTTGAATTCTTTTTTGTGTCGGGCGGGGAGGGGGGGGGGGGGGTATCATAAGGATGTTAGTCAACTGGGGTGGTTTCGATTCCATAGAAGTGTGACCTGTAAGTAAATACTTTCTGATACCTATTCCACATAATGCATTCCTGAATAATAATTATTATTTTGAATCTTAGAATTTCAATAATTTAAGATCTCGTTTCAGCTTTAATTGTAGGGGCTGGTATTTCGTAGAAACGTCTCATATTCATATTTAACAGTATAATATTTTGACGTGTGTATGACACCATACCCGGTAAATAAGGGAGAGAGAAATGGGGTTTAACGTCCACTCGACACAAACTAGGTCATTTTGGGACTAACATGGTTTCATTTTATTTCAATAATTCGCTTGCGAGTAGGGGTCTTTAGCAGTGGGAGGAAACCGAAATGCCCGGAGGAAACCCACGAGGTTGAGAAGACGCCCCTATCTCCATGCCACATACGCTCACACCTGGGCTCGAAACCACAGCCGCAAGCCAGAGGTGACCGGCCAGCTAGAGGTCGAAGCGCGGCACTCTAGACCACTAGTCCACTAGTCCACCCCCACCCCCACCCCCGGTAAATAAGGAAAGTAGTATTCGTGGAGCCAAGGATTATAAGATCAGCATTGTATCTAGTTCCCTCCATCAGCTATTTATTAACCAGATGATGATCTTTGACAGATCAGATTATTAATAAACAAATACAATCCCTGGAATTAAAGCCTCCTCGAGCAAGGTTGTGATATGGGCTTGGCGGCGTTATAGTACCACATCCAGTTTCGGTTCTGAACTCTTCCCGTGAAACGGCGGATAAACCGTCAATAAATTTATAGAATTGTCAGTATCCCCGTTTTTTTTTTGCAAAAAATAAAATCCATTAAAACAGTTCGCATGACACAGTAACTCTGTTACACAGGAAATCGTGGAAATTGAATAAAACGCACCAATTTTATTTAATTTGATCGTCATCAATTTGATTTAAAACGTTGCACGTACAATAGGTTAACAGTTAATTTGGGTATTATCTGAGATCGACTGCGGCAAAATGATAAATACCTTTAAATGCAGTGTAATGGACATCCGTTCTATTGTATCATAATCACAGAATAATAACTGAATGATAGGGGATTTCTTGGTACTGACGTAATTTATTTCCTATTAGAACCATTTAGCCATTCAGTTTCAGGATATTACGGTGCCACACAGCGTCATGAAATTAAGAAGTCACAAACATCGGCAGGTATGTATTTTGATCAATCTCGTTCTCAGAGGCAGCCGCGCAGCCGAAGGCCTCTGGCACATTAGACCGTCCATTTTTTCCATTTTTTTTCAAACCTAAGCCCCGCCCATTCTGACCTCTGATTGGTCAAACTTTTTGGATCGATTTCTCAAAAACTTGAGGTCGGATCGTCGTTTCGTTTGTTGTAAAATGATCCTTGAGTCAAAGTCAACTCGCTGACATAAAAAAATTGATCCTAAAGATCTATTTTTCTACGCGTGGGTATATTTTTAAGTAATTCGGTTATCCAGGCACGTAAAATCAGGGGCGTACGACGCAAATAAACGAGAAATTTCGCGCGTAGGAATTACATGTCACCTTCCGGGAAAATGGCTACCCCGATTCACCAGAGAAATTTCTTCAAAAATTTTTCTGGTTTCGAGATTGTATTTTGATGGACGTTGAATTAAAGTTGCAATTTCATATTTTAAAGTTATATTTTTAAAATGTATTAAAATAAAGCCCTGAATAAATGTATCTATAAACAGGCCTACCTGGTTTAAGTGAATAAAATAAAAACCAAGTACGAACAATCCAAACCAATAGACAAAATTCGAAGTCCTAAAAAACGTTATAGGCCAAATAGTGTAATCAGCAAATGGACTGTTTATCGTGTACAAGATACACAACAAACAGTGGCAACAGGTGTCCGGAAGAGTAAGCTTACCCTGCCTGGCGCCACACCCGCCATAGCTGCATCCAAACTATTAGTCGAAAGCTCGGTAAAATAGCGTGATTGGCCAATGGACTATATTAATCCTTATGCACTTGAGAAATTGGCAAAAATATCATTTTCAAATCCAAACGTTTGAAGATAACCATTCCATGGGCGGCAATGGAAAAACAAGGGAGGTAATTGTATTAATATTTCCTGTGTCACTGATTTTAATGCCTGGGAAATAATGCCCGTGATCATATAATAGTGAGTTGACAACCTTTTGAGAAAAAGACAAAGAAATAATTATGTTTTGACTTTCTGGGAAAATATGAAATTCACGCTTTAAACCCCCATTCCTTCATGCCAGGGATTACGAATTGACCTTAAAAATTAATATATAAGAGCGAATTCTGCCTATAGCAGGTCTTTTCTCTGGCTTTAAATGTTATATAAATTATGATTTATATGATTTACACATTTATTCTCACGACAAGCATATATAATCAACTGACTGAGAAATTGAATAGATTAAAAAAAAATTTTTAAACCTTACAAAATGCATCGCTAAATTTTAAAATCAACTATATGTACTGGATTACTTCCATGTTAACGTCTTACTTTTCGGCGCCAACTAGACTAACGACGACGGACATGTGTCATGTAATATGCTGTCCCAGGCAGTGGCTCTTTAAGGGACCTTTATGCTGCCAATAGTAGACATGGCACCTTGAGTGTTCGTCCCACACAAAGAATTAAAAACTTTTATTTGCTTCAGTATCCAGAGGAATTTATTGACCAACACTTTAATCCCACAAGGTGACCCTTCTCATTGTTTAAATGTATATCCGATCTCTGGAGAATATCCAACCCATTCAACTTATTGGTACCATATTAAATAATAATTTTTATTGGCCCAATGATCACACAATATGTCTCAGAGTTGTTCACTGGCGCAAAATGGCTTCCACCCTAAACATGGAATATCTCTCATAGTAAGAATTCGGTGGTAACCAGTGGTTTGAATGTACGATGTTTCAATACCGAGTGTTGAAGTAACATATCCTTAAAGATGAGTTCTTATTAAATTATTTATCCGGTAGATATCCCCCCACCCCCAATATATATAGAGCAGTGGTTCTCAACCTTTTTTAACGGCACACCTGGCTAAATGTATGTGAAAAATATTTGTTTGAATTTTGCAAAATAAAAACATGGAAAGTTATAGACGGCATACAACCATAGACACGGATTGGTCATAGACACGTAGGGTTACTCAAAGCTATGAACTTAACAGTAGGCGCATGTGAATCACGTGGTTCTTCGCATTTACCTAATAGATGTCGCGGCACACTGGTTGAAAATCACTTATATAGAGACATGCAATCTGATTTTAAAAAATGCTGGATTCTATGAAAACCACAAATCGGAAGCACACAAAGAAAAAATAAATAAAAAAAAATGTGAGAGTGTCTTTAATTAACTGACAACCTGTCAGCTGAAGTGATGTCAGGAGCGTGTCATATATATTGATCTAAAGGCTAACGGTCGCGAGCAAATTGGAAGTATTTAACGTTCAGTAGACTCGGCGATTAAACAGCAGAAATTAATTAGTTAGAATATATATTTAGTTCATATATATCATCGCATCACACAGTTTGTACGTGGGTAGGCCTCTTTAAAGACAAGATTATCTTTTTATTACCAACCAGTGAATTCTTTCAATAACATTCAAATTGCCTGCTGTCCGGGCCTAATTTCACCCGTAGTACACTGTAAAGCGGTGCAGAACAGTAGGACGTTAAACACCATTTCATATCACTTCATATCTTTTTTGAGTGGCATTTAGTAATTGAACCGTAATCATTATATTCCATAGGAAGATGTCCCGCGTATTATAACAATTTCAATGAAGACTTGGCCTTTTAATTAAATTGTATTTTATCAAGCGACGTTATCAAATTGTATAGAAGTTTTAATCGATAAAATCGATTTATGACGATACATTCATGTTAGATTGCACTGGATAACTTGACTACTTCTGATTTAATGACGGCATCCAGACACAAACATTCAGATTAAAGGAATTTTACAAAGATGCAGTCTAATTCTGAAACCGAGTAGAAGATATTGCTGAAAGCTCCTTAATGAAATTATCAGACATGAACCCCTTTGACTCGAGGGAAATTCTCCCATGGCCAACTCATTGTATGGATTTAGGCAAAGTGAGTTTAATCTATTCCTGAATAAATGCTTCCTTTGATGGTCATGGTTTGGTCTGTTGATGTTCGAGTGTTTCTGTTACCGGTTTAGTGGCGTGATTGTTTGGTATTCCTGCATTGGCCGAGAAAATTCATCCAGATTGTCCGGTATAGTTCCCGCTGGGACAAAAGCCGACTTCCCCTTGCACACATTGGCATGCACGTTAAAGATCCCATGCCAGCTGAATTCGATATAACAGTAGGCTGTAGCCGACCTGTCCGGCCAAAATTTCCCTCATAGCAATGTATGGTGTATGCCAGTTTCCATTAGCCCAGTTCGGAGCAGAGCAGTAGGACGTTAAACCTCAATTGCTTGGGGAAAGTGATAACCAAAGCCTAGGTTCAGCTGCAGACCCGTAGATAGATAGATCTCTTTGTTCTGAGGGTTAACCATTTAGCACTGAAACTACTGCTCCTTCAAGCTCTCTCAACCCCCGCTGTGACCTATTTACTTTACGTATACTGGTTCCATGATTCGAACTGTTTCAGGTGGACAAGCGAGCTAAAATTTCTGGCGGTTTCGAGCAAATGTAAAATAAATTACTTCTGTCAAAGTCTTCCACGGAACGGGGGCAGTCTCAAAAGCTGAAAATGTGCTAATGAAGACGGTATACGGTATACAGTGTGCTGTGGGGAAAATTTTGCCCGGACAGCTGGGCTACAGCCTACTGTTATATCGAATTCCAGCTTCCATGGGATCTTTAACGTGCACGCCAATGTCGACGCGGGACCTCGGTTTCTTGACCTCGGTTGAAACAAAACAGGAGACTTTATCTTTAAACATCATTTAATTTCTGTTCATGGATGCTAATTGGTGATCTGAGGGAGAAAACGATGACAATTCTAGCGTGATGCCATTGTCTTACAATGCATTATCTATGTTCTAGTTACTACAACTATATAGATTGTCTAGATGTAAAAATGTATTTTCTGGAATTATTTCCCTTGGCTACGTAACCTTGACCTTACGTTATCGCCTCGTCTGGCATTTAGTTCTCCTATCATGCCCTTCAGGTAAAAACTTAATTGTTAAGACACGCGAGGTGACAATATTCATATGGAAATAAGAGAACCAAACTCATTTGATTTATTCTATAACGCATTACAACCGAAGGACTCACGAGGTTGGACAGGCGACCCTACTCCTATGGGGGAATTAAAACCTCGCCAGTTGACTCAGCCTTATGATACAGCGTGCACGTGCTAACCATTCAGTTCCCCACCCCACCCATATTAACACTTGCCCCAAATCAAAAACCTTGAGCTGATCTTTATTAGAATTACTCTAACTTTCATCCTAACCTAATCCTAACTAACTGCCCGGTTGTACGTGGCAAGGAGTAGGGTCGCCTGTCCAATTTCGCGGGTTTTCTCCGGGCACTCCGATTGTACGTGGCAAGGAGTAGGGTCGCCTGTCCAATTTTGCGGGTTTTCTCTAGGCACTCCGGTTTCCTCCCACTGCTAAAGACCCCTATAGCTACGCGCAAGCAAATTATTGAAATAAAATTAAACCTATTTTGTGTCGTGTGGACGTTAAAAGCCCATTTCTCTCTCTCTCCTAACCAACTTTGATTCGAAAAAAAATCCATAGATTTAAGAAGCCTACTTGAAACGTTGGCCAGTAAGAAACAGTAATTGTATTCCATAGACTCGTGACTATGGTTGTGTGATTTATCTTCTGTTAAGAAATCGAAAGTAGTTAAAGACATCAATTGGTCTTATTAAATTAGTCTCGATTTAATCAATTATCAACGCATAATATATCAGAAATTATTGACTACTTATGTCTAAATGGTCTTGTTTGTTCCTATTTAAAAGCACCATACTTGTATAAGTGTCATTTGGATCTAATTTTTAACACCTTCGTTGGCACTTATTTTCAGATGAGTTCACCTCGGCGAAAATGTGTTTAGCCGTTTAACAGACAACATGTTAGTATTTTCAGATTAGCCGATAGGTTTACACTTTAACGGCGAATCACTATAATGAGGTCAACGGATTTCCTCTTCTTCGCCTATCAAAAAGTCGTTGAAGCAGGACAGTACCACCACCAGATGATCTGTTATCAAATATTGAATTCTGAAACGTTGCCAGTTGTTTCTTCAAAACTTAGTTTCATATTAAAGCGATAATTTCATATTTTTTAAGAAAGTCTAAACATAATTATTTCTTTATCTTTTACTCAATAGGTTGTCAACTCACTATTATACGATCATAGGCATTATTTCCCAGTCTTATAAATTATTAACACCGGAAATAATAACACAATTACGTCCCTTGTATTTCTATTCTCCCCATGCAATAGCTATCTTCAAACGTTTGAATTTGAAGTTGAAAACGACATTTTTGCCAATTTCTCAACTGACAATAGTGAATCATAGGATTAATAGTATTATTCTTTAACAAGGTAGGACTGTTTATATAGTGTCCATCTATTTTAAGGCTTTATTTTAATACATTTTAAAAATATAACTTAAAAATATGAAATTGCAACTTTAACTGAACAGATTTTAGCAAGAAAAGTTACCAGAGAGAGAGATGGGATTTAAGGTCGATTTGAAACAAACTAGGTTATTACGGGACTAACATATGGTTTAATTCTGTTTCAGTAATTCGCTTGCGTGTAGGGGTTTTGAGCAGTGGGAGGAAAGCGGAGGACCCAGAGAAAAAACAGACGGGCAACACTACTCCTTGTCACGTACAACCGGGGAATCGAAACCACGCAGGTTGACTCAATGAAAGACCTCGTCCCAAGTTCACAAATTGTTAACTTAAGTCTGAGAAAGCTTTGTGAACTCGGGGCCACATGATACAGCGCACGTGCGCCAACCATCCGGCTATCCAGCGCACCCCACCCCACCCATCCTGAAAAATTACCATATGCACCACATAAAAACAGCTGAAAAAGATAAAACAAACGCAGGAAACTTCTTACTCTTAAAGGAGTCAGTCTATGATTTAAGTCACAATAAAGTATGTGACCCGATTGGCCACCCTAGGTGGAAATGGACGTTAAACCCCAGGAACGAACGAACTATGTGACAGGGTTGATCTGATTAAAGAGTAAAGCCACATTTCGTCCACAACACCACGAGCCGACTATTTCTAGAAGACATTTTCTGGTGTTTGGTCATTAACTTTTCTAAAAGGAGTCCATATAGCTAACATACTTTGAATCTGTTACCAACAGTCCATTAGTGAGTAAAAGTGGTGAAAATTGTCTCCGCATCGACGGCAACGAAAATTTGATTAAAGTCTGGACAATATATAGCCTCAATTTTCTAGAGAGAGAGGGATGGGGCTCTACATAAACTAGAACATTCAGGCCAACAACGATTGGTCGATCAAAATGGCATAAAAATCCGATAGCTTGAAAACGTGCCCCCCTACCTTAGATTAACCCAGGGGTTAGTGGAATAGAACGGAATGAAACACTGGGTATACCGAGGATGGATATAGATTAATCAAGGAAATACAATTAGCAAGGAAGGGACAAACTGAAATATAAACAAATAAAATATATATAAACCCACAAAAAAGGCTTGTAGTAAATGTCAATCTATAAGCCGATTGGGGATTATTTAAAACGCAAAGCGGCTCAGTGGTTACGATTTAAAATGATGTTTCAATACTAACGATTGCCTGCCACTTGGCAAGATGCGTGGTTATCTCTTACATCCTCCACTTTCAGACAAGTAAGTGAAAAAAAGAGTCATTTATGTTAGTACCACTCGGAGGCTATCGTGTTGTTATGCGTATCCTTCAGTTCATAATTAGATTAGGAAAGATTTTAAAATTGTATTGAGCAGTCAAGTAGTATACATAACCAGTCATACAAACTCTACGACTAAAAACTCATTTTTTTTATACAACCATATTTTCATGTGGACGTATATTTTTTGTTGCCCTTATCCGTCTGAAGGTCCGGACGGCCGTCTCCATCATACTCGTTGAATTAAATGAAAAGTCTTCAAAAAAGCTAAAATGTTCTGCAATCTGAAATAATCCGAATTCTGAAATAACATCTAACTGAGAATATAAGGTTTCCATACACAATATTTGTGAATTATTTATTTGGTAATATAATACGTTTATATATTTTTATTTTAGCCTGGCTTACTCTTAAATCTTAATCTTGCGCTACATAATCACATTTGATAAATACTCTTTGCTAAGAACTTTGTATTTCAAAGAACGGCAACATCTCAGAAGTAAAAACAATCCAACATAATTGCTCTATAAAACACACGAGGGGTGTTTTAATTTAGGTTTTCGACCAGGTTTGAGTGAATATTTATGATTTTCAGAGAGTAAACAGACGCGAGTTATGGAAATCACCGTTTAAAATTGCGACAATGACTGTAAATTCCTTTTACTATGCCTTGAAAAAATCGAAAAGATCAATCGCTTTCAGATGGCTGTGGTGTATTGTGTTCTTTTATAGTTATCAAGATTAGATCATTGGAAGTTTTTTTTTTTAAAAAAAAAATGTTAAAGTTTAAAGGCCACGAAATGCATGGATTGAGGTCATGGTGAGGAGAATTACTAGTAAAGAAGCACATTAAAGAAGCTTAATCTCTAACTCTATATTGTCCATAATAATTATTCGAAATTAAAAGCAGGAGAAAAAGAGAGAAATGGGGTTTAACGTCCACTCGACACAAACTAGGTCATTTCGGGACCAACACATGGTTTAATTTTATTTCAATAATTCGCTTGCGCGTAGGGGTCTTTAAGCAGTGGGAGGAAACCGGAGTGCCCGGAGGAAACCCACGAAGGTTGAGAGGGCACCCCTATCTCCATGCCACATACGCTCACACCAGGGACCGAAACCACAGCCACAAGCCAGCGATGACCGGCCAGCTATAGGTCGAAGCGCGGCACTCTAGACCACTAGACCATCCCAAGCAGGAGTTGGAATTCAATATTGGTTCATTTCAATTAATATCGAAGTGATTATCTTATCGTAAAACTATAGGATTCTAATATCCAATATTTAAGGCACAATGAACATTTAATAATCAGTACACGAGTCGTGAATTTGTTGATTTCGGGCACCATTTGTAATCAACAAAGAAAAACATATCATACAAGACAATGCAGAATTAATTAGTAATGGGTGACCCACAAACGACAACATAATAATTAAAAAAAAACCCAAACGTGTAAAATGGACCTTTCGTGTATTTCACCGAACGTAACTGATATTACAATATTGTTTTATGATATATTAATATAAATAACTTTATATATATTCTTTTAGAACCATTTTCATCTTTTTAAGGTTCAAAACATTAGAGACATATTCCCTTTAATACAAACCTCCTTGTGAAAATGAAGTGAAATTGGTTTAAAACGTCCTGCACTGAACTGGGCTAATGAAGACGGGCATATGCCAATTACGCCATATACAGTGTGAGGGAAATTTTGTCCGGACAGCGACACGATGGTCTACTCTTATATCGAATTCCAACTGTCAAGGGACCTTTTCGTGCACGCCATTATGTACACGGGGCCTCAGTCTTTCATTCATCCCATCTGAACGACTAGACAGCTGTCCTTGTGCACGCCATTATGTACACGGGGCCTTAGTTTTTCATTCATCCCATCTGAACGACTAGACAGCTGCCCTTGTCAGGCCTTGCGTCCTGCATCACTTACAAGGGAGAACCACGCCGGAAAATCTGGATGAACTTTCTCGGACAATGCACGGATCGAACGCCCGGCCTTCAGGCTAGCGAGCCAGCGTCTTAACCACTTAGCCACGTGATTCCAAGCCTTCTTGTAACCCATTTACGCCTTTAAATTGCACAATATCTTCAAAATAAATACTGTTTAAAGCGCGAATTTCATATTTTTTTATAAGAAAGTCGAAACATAATTATTTATATGTCTTTTGCTCAATAGGTTGTCAACTGACTATTATACGATCATAGGCGTTATTCCCCACACTTATAAATTATGAACATAGGAAATAACAACACAATTACCTCCCCTGTTTTCTACTACCCCCATGGAATAGCTATCTTCAAACTTTTGGATTTGAAATTGAAAATAACATTTTTACCAATTTCTCAACCGGCAATAGTGAATTATAGGATTAATAAGATTATTCTTTAACAAGGTAATACTGTTTATAGATACCATCTATTTTAAGGCTTTATATTAATACATTTTAAAAATATAACTTAAAAATTTAGAAATTGCAACTTTACACCAATTACTACCATGAGTCCGTATTTAATCCTGCATCATATTATATCGTCTTGAGTAGTAACAGGTGCAATTTATGTGTACTATGGTGTATTGTCAGAACCACGGATAATTTTGTATCGTACCGTATTGAACTAAATATTATGTCAATGGAAGCGCGAGGCTAAGTGAGTAATCAATTAATCGATACGCTGTTTAATGACTTATTGAATTGAGATCGTGATCTGAATGAAGATCTCCTTATTAATACTGAACTCAATAACTCGCACATATTTATCACCTAACTGGACAAAATCAAAAAAAAAAAAAAAAAAAAAAAAAAAAAACCCTATTAATCTCTTGATCTCGATTCTCTTGCTGTTGGAAATTTAACACTTTCTCAGCAGTGACGCGTCATCAAGAACAGCCGAATAGTCAGGTTGTAACTGTCTTATAACTGGATGATTAAGACTATAAACATTCCAACTGGTTAGAAAAAAGTCCCTTAAATAATGAAATTAACTGGGGTTTAGTATCCTACGTTTCTGTTCCAATCTGGTTGAAATTTAATTTTTCTCCACAGCGACACGTCATCATGAATATCGAATAGTCTGGTTGTAACTGTCTTATTACTGGGTGATTGAGACTACTCTAGATCGAATTACGTGTATGTCAACGCGCATACGGACATTGATTTTTAGTCTCGTACGTCGACTGGATGCTTTTCTGTAACAGGAGGAGTTAGGGACACGGTGGCTCAAGGAGTAAGACGTTGGCTCGTTAACTTGGGTCCGGTATTTCGATCTCGGTGTTGGCCGAAGAAGTTCATCGAGATTTTCCAACTTGTCAGGGGTGTAGGACACAGTACTTGAGAAGGGACAACGTATAGTCGTTCAGATGGTACGAAAATCCGAAGTCTCTTGTACACATTGGCGTGAACGTAAAGTAACTCGTTGACAACTGGAATTTTAAAAAAGAGTAAGCCGATCGAAGCGCCGCTGTCCTGGCAAAATGTCCCCCATAGCACACTGAATGACGTATACATGTCTTCATTAGCCCAGTTGGTGCAGAAAAAAAGTAGGATGCTAAACCCCATTTCATTTCTAACACGAGAATAAAAGCCTGACAACCAGAGAACCGACCGGAAGTAGTCAAGTCTTCATGGACCCGATTAGTGCAGTAACTTAGGTCAATAAACTCCGTTTCATTTACTTCACGTGATCTTTGGTCGGTCAGTAATAAATACCAATGAATCTAACAAAGATTACTAAGTGCTTTATTACTTCACAGCTATTCTGCTAAAATCCATTTTTATGTATTCCGTGCCATTATCCAATTAACCCGAGGCCTGATTCGGTGTCATCAGAGTGTAGTTAAGTTTAAACCGATAAAAGATTGAAACTATGTAAACAAACACTATGACGTAATAAAAATCGGTTGATCGAGGAGAGTTTTGTATTGTGACACATTGGATCAATTAGTTTATGCGAAATAACGGTGGAATTATGTAACTTTCATTTTTTATACGCCCGCATTTAAGTGTAGGATAATAGTCTTGTCGCCAACGCCCGTCCGTCAACAATGGACGTCCTCGCTAGAGATAAAGGGACATAATTTCATAGAAGAGCGGGACCCAGTGACCTCATTGTATACCGCACAGCGTTGTTTTCCTGTACATTCAATACGATGTGTTGATAAACGTTAGTTTTTGTCGCTTATATGGAATTTAATCCCTATACGTCAAAACACGACCCTTTTACCATCGATGAGGTCATGTGGAACCGCCTTTTTACTGGCGACGCCTGGTAGGAATGCCTTTAGCGAGGACGCACAAATCTCGAATTTTCGACCCATCTCAGTATGCAACACTGTCATTGTCCGTCCCCCAGACACAGTCCCAACCCGGGTTTAAAAAATTACATGGTTCTTCTACGTCTACCTTGGCTGTCCAATCCGAGCCTTCCAAGTCGAAAATCCAGTGCTCTTACTCCTATAATCCAGTTTAGAAAAAGACGGAAAATGAAATAATTATACGGTACAATAGTCTAGATAGCTACTAAAATAAAGATATATCGTAGATAACTTCGGAATATCCAATACTTTAATTCGTTTACGATCCCAGAAAATTCATCTGGATTTCCGACGTGGCTCCTTCATGTCTGTAGTGAAGGGCAGATTGCAAAGAACAGCGTATTATCGTTCCAATGAGCGAAAAACAAAGATCTCAAGTGAAATTGTGCCCGGACAGTAGCGCTACGGCTTATTCGTACATCGAATTCCAAGTGTCAAGGGATCTTTTACGTGCACACCAAAGGGTAAACGCTCGGTTTTTCGTCCCATCCGAACGACTAGATATCTGTCCTCATCGAGCCCTCCGTGCAGAACTTTTTAACCCCATTTCATTTCATAAAACGTTGAGAAACAATTTAATATACTATTGTAACATGCTTCATGGTAAACCCTGCGTTTTGATTGGTCAATTAGACACTGTCTATTGGACAATAACACCCTTCTGTTTTAGTAATGTCTTTTAAAATCCTAAAAAAAGCATGTTACAATGTCGATAAACACTTCTTTTTTTTTTTTTAAACAACTTTATTAATAATAACCATTCATGTACAGTACAGTTCAGCAGGAATATATACTAAAAGTTTACAAGTATATTAGTAAATCAATACATCACATGCTGAAGTTTTAATTTATATATTTCATACATTAATAAAAGATAGGCTGGCACTGCCAGGCAGGATACGCCCACATTTTCGAGAGTTGGACAGAGAACAAGCAATACCGAAAGTGATTTTTCCTACATCTTTAAGTCCTGTATTTCATACTGTATTGGGAGCAGCCATTTAGTTGGTCAGTTCCAGTCTGATATTAATGAAATTCAAAACCGACAATGATTATGGTGTGACGGTACACAACCTAGAAATGTGACTTTTCATCAAAATCGGATAAGAATTGTGACCTGTAGAGAGTCCACAACCATGATATACCATATTTTTACACTATTCGCGTACAAACGGCGACCATTTCGTCCGGCAATTTTGGTACGATTTTCACGAAATTAGAACTCAACCTTCCTCATCAAAATCGAATTAAAATTGTGACCTATACAGGCTCCACAACCATAATATATCATTTTTTTAACAGTAATCGCGTACAAACGGCGGCCATTTTGTCTGTCAATTTTGGTCCGATTTTCCCGAAATTCAAACTCAACCTTCCTTACAGTGTAACGATGATATAATCAAACGTTTTTTTAAATTGGATAATAATTGTGACCTCCAGAGGGACCACAAGCTAAAGTAAGGGGGATTTTGCGTATAACCAGGGGCCATAATTCAGGAAGTTACGATCCGATATTCGCAAATATCGAAAAGTACCAAGATCTTTGGGTTATAACCATGAATTTCAAGTTTCATCAAAATCGAATTAAAATTGTGACCTTTACAGGGTCCACAACCTTGATATACCATTTTTTAACAGTATTCACGTACAAACGGTGGCCATTTTGTATGGCAATTTTGGTCTGATTTTCCCGAAATTCGAACGCAACCTTCCTTACGGTGTAACAGTAATATAATCAAACGATTTTTTAAATCGGATAATAATTGTGACCTCCAAGCTAAAAAAAAAGCGATTTTGCGTATAATCAGGGGCCATAATTCAGGAAGTTACGATCCGATATGCGCAAATATCGAAAGGAAGCAAGATCTTTGGGTTATAACCATGAATTTCAAGTTTCATCAAAATCGAATCAAAATTGTGACCTCCACAGGTTCCACAACCTTGATATACCATTTTTTAACAGTATTCGCGTACAAACGGCGGCCATTTTGTGTGGCAATTTTGGTCCGATTTTCCCGAAATTCAAACTCAACCTGCCTTAGGGTGTAACGGTGATATAATCAAACGGTTTTTTAAATCGGATAATAATTGTGACCTCCAAGCTAAAAAAAAAAGGCGATTTTGCGTATAATCAGGGGCCATAATTCAGGAAGTTACGATCCGATATGCGCAAATATCGAAAGGAAGCAAGATCTTTGGGTTATAACCATGAATTTCAAGTTTCATCAAAATCGAATCAAAATTGTGACCTCCACAGGTTCCACAACCTTGATATACCATTTTTTAACAGTATTCGCGTACAAACGGCGGCCATTTTGTATGGCAATTTTGGTCCGATTTTCCCGAAATTCGAACTCAACCTCCCTTAGGGTGTAACGGTGATATAATCAAACGGTTTTTTAAACCGGATAATAATTGTGACCTCCAAGCTAAAAAAAAAGGCGATTTTGCGTATAATCAGGGGCCATAATTCAGGAAGTTACGATCCGATATGCGCAAATATCGAAAGGAAGCAAGATCTTTGGGTTATAACCATGAATTTCAAGTTTCATCAAAATTGAATCAAAATTGTGACCTCCACAGGGTCCACAACCTTGATATACCATTTTTTAACAGTATTCGCGTACAAACGGCGGCCATTTTGTATGGCAATTTTCGTCCGATTTTCCCGAAATTCGAACTCAACCTTCCTTAGGGTGTAACGGTGATATAATCAAACGGTTTTTTAAATCGAATAATAATTGTGACCTCCAGAGGGACCACAAGCTAAAAAGGGTGATTTTTCGGACAATCAGGGGCCATAATTCAGGAAATTACATTCCGATAGCCGCAAATATCGAAAGGAACCAAGATCTTTGGGTTACAAACATGCATGTCAAATTTCATCAAAATCGTTTCAAAATTGTGACCTCTATAGGGTCCACAAGCTAAAAACGTGATTTTTCGTACAATCAGGGGCCATAATCCATGAAGTTTTGATCCGATACATGCCAATATCGAAAGGAACCGAGATCTTTTGGGGATAAACCTATATTTCAAGTTTCATCAAAATCGGATAAGAATTGTGACCTGTAGAGAGTCCACAAACAAATTGTGGACGGACGGACGGACGGACGTCCGGACGGACAGGGGCGACGACATAATACGTCCACATGAAAATGTGGGCGTATAATAATTACTAATGCTATTAATTCTTATTTTGGAGACAATTTTATAAGTGTTGTAGTATCCTATTAATAAAACTATTTTCCTTTTTAAAGAAAATTGTTCTGAGTTTTAATTCTTCAGTAAGGATTTTTAAGATATTAATTTTTTTAGTTTTTTGATCAGATATGTAATAGATTTTGTAAATTGTAAATGAAACAATAGTTAACAGGTAATTTAATTCAAAGTAGTTTTTATCGTAGTATTTGTATCCTAACACAAGATCTTTTAATGTTATTTGTTTGTCGATGCGTAATTTTGATAGTAAATGATGGACTTTTTCCCACAATAATTTAAGATATTTACAGTTGACAAAATAATGATCATAGTTTTCTTCTACTGAACAGAACTTGCAAAGGTTACTATTACTAATCTTCCATTAGCATAATAAATTTTGATTTGGAATAATGCATTGAAGGAGTTTCCATCTAAATATTTTTAAGTCATTTTCCCTTAAAAACTTGAATATAAAAGTATATATATAGGATAGGTAGAGACTATTTTCGTTTTTGAAGTATCGCAACCAGTAATTTATTCCATATGGTTTTATAAATTTGTGATCGACCAGTGAATTGTATAATTTTCTTGAAGTTAATTCCGTGTGTTCTACTTCTTTTCCTTTCCAGGTTAGACAAGTTTTATTTATATGTATATTACATTTATCAGCCTTTTCTATGGAAATAGTTTTTAGCCATTTTTGGGGTATACATGTTTTAATCGTTTTGAATTCTGATATCCAGTTGGATTTGTTCTGTAGCTTGTTCATAATAATTGGTTATGAAATTTGATTTTTATCATCAAGAATATCATTTAGATGAATTATTTTACTATTAATCCCATTTTCGTAAATTAGACTTTTGTTGTTAATTTTAATATGTTTATTTCCCCATAGTATCTGTTTTCTAATCTGGATATGAGTTTCTGGATTTTGGAGTTGTCTAGTCTTCACCCAGCATGTTATTATCTTTTGGTAGAATTCTGGTATAGAATTAATATTTGGAATAGATTTTATACTGTCTATATTCATGTGAAAAATTAAAAGGTTCTTTCCAAGTTTATTATAAAATTTTAATGGAATAATCTTCCAATTAGCGAAATTTTGATCTGATAATCTTTTGACCTATATTGCTTCTTGTTTCGCATTTAGGGGGGTGTTATTGTCAAATAGACATGTCCTGAGATTTTACATTAGTCCTAATCATCTCAGGACATGTCTATTGAACAAGAACACCCCTCTAAATGCGAAACAGGAAGTGTTTATCTCCTAAATGTTATGTCCATGTGATTTATTTTCCACTTTCTACTTTTCACAGGACTGTAATGACATCCAGACAATAAACAACGCCGAGACTCAAGATTGCTTGTGATTTATCTGTAGCCTCGGAGTTATCGCCCCCTAGAGTGGTACATTTTGTAGAATAATGAGTTTTGTGACGTGTCGTTAATCTTATTACAGTTTATGGTTTGTTATAAAGTTATGGCTTTCTGGGATAAAAATTATGTCACTGAACAGAATATGCATATTTAAGAGACACATAAACTATAATTTGCTTTGTTATAAATACGATTTCATAACACTATTAAAAGCGCACAACGTGACCATAAAAATAACGATGCTTCTTTAGCATTTGTTTCACGGCTTAAATTAGCTATCTCAATATTTTCCATAAAGTCTGAAACTACAAAACACGAAAATACAATATCGGTTTATGTCATTCAATACTGATGATGTCATTTTGTAGTGAAGATATGGGATTCTAATGTCCAATGTTTAAAAGATTATGAACATTTTAAAATCACTGCATGAGTCGTGTATTTCGGGCATTATCCCACTGCTAGAGATCCCTAAGCGCAAGCGAATTATTGTAATAACATTGAACCATATGTTAGTCCCGAAATAATAATAATAATGAAATTTATATTTCGCAACAATTCATCCCACTTGGGGATGCTCTAGGCGCATGAAAGTTTTCACATGGGATTAATTATAGTGACTAAACATCCAGGTTTTCACACTTGATTTGAAGATGGACAATGTTTCACATTTTCGAATTGAAGGTGGTAGCGAATTCCACAGAGTTGATGCATTATATTGAAAAGTCCTTGAACCAAATTTCTCCATCTTATAAACTGGGACATCTAACAATAATTTACTCTCAGATCTCAGTGACCTATTTGGTTTGTAGTGTGTCATGAGATTCTGAAGATATTGAGGTGCCGTTTGATTTAATGTCTTGTAAGTCAAGGTTAAAATTTTAAAGTTAATTCTTTCGCGCACTCGGAGCCAGTGAAGATTATTTAAGATGGGAGTGATGTGTGATTTTGATCTAGCTTTAGTGACAATGCGTGCAGCATGATTTTGGATCCTTTGCAACTTGGAAATTTGTTCATCGGTTACTCCAGAGCGTATGGCATTGCAATAGTCAATTCTGGACAGTACGAATGATCGAGCCAGTGAAGCAGCTGCACTTTCAGATATAATGTGACAGATTGATCCTATTCTTCGGAGATGGAAATGGAAGATTTTGCAGATGTTGTTTATGTGAGAGCCAAAACTGGGGTTTGAATCTAAGAACACGCCAAGATTTTTTACAACATTTGATATCGGAATATCTGAATTGCCTATTTTGAGAGATTTCACAGTACATGTATTAAGTCTGTAATCAGGTCCAATAAGAAGAAGCTCAGTTTTGTCATCGTTAAGTTTTAACATGTTGGCGGACATCCAGTTCTTAATACCATTTAGGCAACTTTCTAAATTACCAATTGTGGAGAGCTGGCTTACAGAGTTGAGGTTAAATTTATCGATTAGCTGTGTGTCATAGCATAAAAGTGGTGCTGGGTGTTATAACTATCCATGAGTTTCAAGGGAAACTGTATACAGTGTAAATAAGAGGGGTTCCAATACTGAACCTTGAGGTACCCAACTGGATAATTGCACTTGCTTTGATGAAGAGTTATTAATGTCAACATACTGGTATCGACTGGTAAGATATGAGCCGAACCACTGTAGAGAAGATCCTGCTATTCCGTAGCCAGTCTTCAGTCGGTCAAGTAGGTTGCTATGGTCGATTGTGTCGAAGGCAGCCGATAGATCTAAAAGGCAACCTAAATCGACAGATGATTTTAAAGCGTCGATGACACAAACCAAAGCTGTTTCAGTGGTGCGGGGCGGTAGGCTGACTGAAACTCGTCAAAAAGTCTGGACTGGTCAAGGTAGACAATTAGTTGCTGCTTGATAACCTTCTCTAAAATCTTTGAAAGGAATGTTAGAATAGATACAGGGCGGTAATTTTTCAACAGCTGTGGGTCAAGCGTAGACTTCTTAATTAAGGGCTTAATAACTGCCATTTTGAAGCTAAGTGGTACCGTTCCCGATTACAGACTTTTATTGACGATTTTAGTCAGAACTGGTAAAATAGTATCCAGGATACTTAGCAGGAAGTGCGTGGGTATGGTATATAATGAGCATGATGTAGGTTTGGACTGAAGAATTATTTTCTTGAGCTGCTCTGGCTGTACAGATTGGAAACCATTGAACTGTGTTGAAACTATGGGTTGTTCAGTACGGTTAATAGATGAAAAACCAAGACCATCACGATTTTTGGATATTTTGTCTTTGAAATAATCATTGAATTCTTGAGCCACAGTACTGTCTTCTCCATTGGGAAGTATCACCTTGTTTTCTGTACCCAGAAGTTTACACAGCACCTTTGGATTAGAAGCACAGTTAGATATTCTTGTGTTGAGGTAATGTGATTTGGCATTTGAAACACATTTCTGAAAATCTTTACAAATTTGCATATAAATTTGTTTATGCACAGCCAGCCCAGTCTTGCGCCACCTAGTTTGTGTCGAGTGGACGGTAAACCCCATTTCTCCCTTTCTCTCTTTTTAACATTTAATTAAGAAATCAAAATGCAAATGGTTGCCCTTAATCATATTTCAGATCGGTTGGCCCTCTACAAAATGGCGACGGGCTTAATGTTCTGAAGTAAAACTTAAAGAGATTTGAGATCTGAACATTTGGCACAGAGACATACGTCACTACCACTTAACAAAGTTGAGAGATCACACTTAGTCCAGTTCAGATGTGGTATTCTACCCATGAGAATTGAGACTGGCCGTTCAGCTAGTCAAAAGATCGAGAATAGATTGTGCGTAATGTGTCAATCTGGAAGTATTGAAGATGAGTGGCACTTCCTTTTTCATTGTCCAAAATACAATGACGAAAGAATCAAAGCAATGACAAACCATGAACTTGATTTCGAAAAACTAAATGGCAATGCCAAAATGATTAAGTTAATGAATGAACTACCCTCGATATTGTGCAAAATACATTACAAAGTCGTTTAATATATGATGAGAATCCTTATTTAATCCTAACCAATTGTACATAAATAATCTCTCAACAAAATAACTACAAATATTTATAGTATTGCATGTACTCAATAACTTTATTATTAATTATATTTAAAGTGACTAATAGGCCGGGTGTTTGAATTATGTCATAAATATATTGTATATAACATAACACAAGTCACTATAAATAAAAAAAATTTCTTCTTTGCCGGTATGGTGACTCCGCGATAAGGGACTGACTAAAAAACAGGGAGGCTTAGGAATCGATTCTCTAGTTGATTGGGAGATTTTCGTATGAGAATACGAAGAAAAGTTTGCGTGAATATCCGTCTTTATCACCCGTGCCCCCCCACCACCGGTGCAGTTATAATTCAAAATAAGTGTTGGCGGTAACGCCGCTGTCCGGGCAGAATTTCCATTATAGCGCACTGCATGTCACTTTCTGTCTTCAATAGCCCAATCGATGCAAAATAGAAGCATATTAAACCCACTCCATTACATTCCCGTCTATATCAGCCCGGTTGGTGCAAAAAAGTAAGACATTAAGTCTTTAATTATATTTCATTAACGGGGATTTGATGGCCGAATGTTTAGTGGGTGTGCGCTGTTTAATAAGGTCTGTTATTGAGTTAACTGGTGTGGTTTCGATTCCCCTCATAGACAGTAAGAGTTCCCCACAAACCAATTGTTCTATGCCGCACACACGATAGACGGAGAATTTAAAAATTGGATAGAGCTGTGGTTTTCAATAATCAATGACAACCCGGAAGTCATTTAGCTACAGGCTGACTTAAATTAATGGTTTCTGTGGTTGTTGAAAACAAATTATATTTCTCTAGTTTAGCCAACAGCGTTTTAAAGATACATTATTTAAGAGCCAAATCTGCCTATTGAAGGTCTTTCTTTAGGACTGTAATGCTATATAAATTATTAACTAGACATTAATTATCGTACCAAAACCTTAATCAACTCTGGATGCTATAGGATGCGTTTAAATACGTTTTGTTGTTGATGCAGTTACCTTAAAAATGGATAATCGAGACTTTGTTAATTATCCTTACAACGGTAGTAATGACAATCGAGGCTAGGCTATACGTGTATAGCCGATATCTTGGCTCAGAGTGAAGTAATTTGACTGGGTTTTTTCAGCATATTCTCTTTCATTATCTATTTTGTAACTATTATCGTTCTTGTGGGAGTTAGTTGTATTTAACGTCCGCTTCCACCGAGGTGATATCGCAGACAAATAATAATTTTACCTAATGCCCCTTTAAGTAGCGTAACGCGTTCGATATCTTCTTCTTTGTAAAGATTCGGTCAAAATAATTGTGTTGAATTGATCTGAAATGGTGAAAAGGGTCAAATAGACGTAGAAAAATTCTCAAAGAAACCAAACCTCTATGTTTTAATTGGATCAAAATAAGGAGTATATCAAATGTAAGGGGGTTTTATGTCTTATATTTCTGCCCAATCCTTTTTAAACGGCAACGGGGAATTTTTGGGACAACAGCGCTCCTGCATGCCGTTAATTCGAATCCCACGCCAGGGTTCCTTTAACGTTCACCTTAGTATGTACCCGGTAACTCGGTTTTTCGTTCAATCCGAAAGACTAGGCACTGTGCCTTATCACCCCCCCCCCCCCGACATTTGCTATTGACATGGGGCACCCTTCGAAGTACTTTTTCCGCCATCTCCGGTATCCAATCAGTGACCCCCAGGTTAGCGAATCAGTTTGTTTCTAAAATACTAAACGTAAGTCGGCGTGCTTACCGTGTCGGAGTGGGGGGGGGGGAATTAGGTCTGTCGTTGAGTCAACTGGGCTGGTTTCGATTTTGAAATTGTATGTGATGATAAGGAGTCCAACCTCATGGGTTTTCTCCGGGTCCTTCGGGTTCCTCCCACTGCTTAAGACTCCCACACGCAAACAAATTATTAAAACAAATTGAAGCATAAGTTAGTCCTGAAATAACCTAGTGGACCCCCCCCCCCCCACCTCTCTCTCGCATTGTACCGACAACGGAACACAAAATCAGGTCAAATCAAAGTAAATTGTATATAATTGGTTTGATTGATGTGATATTCCAATTAGTGCTAGGAGCTGTATACGATTTAATGTTTGGGTTTGGAAAGAATAAGTGGAAGTGGGCTTGTTTGTTTACTACATTTAATTTCCGTTTCGTCTTGCTGTGTCGACAGCGGAAGTCCAGATCCGTTACATCTCTAGTCAATCAGGTCAACCTTTTTATTGTTACCCAACATCAAAGAGATCATTTCCCTTTAATTGAAAGCAGCCGGATTGATTAGTTTATTTTCTGTGTGCTTTGCTGTGTTCTGTCAAACTAACTTAAGATGTCTATCTACAGTCACCTCCACTTCAGAACAGACACTAAGGGGATGCTCGATTCACAGTTCCGGAATTAACTTCCAAAACTGGTGTTAATCGAGTGAAAAGACGAATTTTAGAGGACAACGCATTCAACCAATCATGGCAGCTGAAACATATTTTTTTTTATGAGGAATACGTCACGATTCTACTCACTCCACCTCAGCTATCGGGACTGGCAGAACTGTGACAGGACTGAATTCCGCGTCACTAGATAGTAATTCTGTCGATTCGGGACGTTCTGGACTGTGAATCGAGCATCCCCTATGCTCGTTGACTGACATTTTGAGTCCTAAATTTAAGTATATTTCGGGAAGAATTTATTTAGCTCCGATTTCATTCAATTGAAAAAGTTTTTTAAATCGTCGTGTGAAACGGATAAAAACGCCTTACAAAAAAGTATACTAATTTTTGGATGTGGCGGTCATCCAGGGCAGAGATCTATTCCCGTAGTATTAAGTAGATGGATCTCTTGTTTGCAGAATGGTGTTCTTTAGTATCACGATCAAGTCAATCAAATAAATTGTCTTTATTTAGATGGTTTCAGAGAGTTCATATAGAAATCTGTGTGAAGTAAACACATAGTTAATTAAAGATATTGAAGTAACTGTTTATAGATTCAATTTACTCTAGAATAAATATCTTGTGAAAATGTCGTGTTCAGCTGAATGTTTGTTTTGCATCATTTGTCTCAATTTGATTAAAACACAGATCCTATTTCGTTTCGTATTTATAGTTCAAAATTTCGCTTTGTATGCCCGTTTACTTAGTGATTTCGGCTAAAATCTTCGATTTATGACTTCATGTCGGTCAATGAGCTTAGTGTCTATTCCCGAGCAGAGCTAACCGTAGAAAGGCAGGCTATAAGTTAAGTATGGATGTGTCAGTTCTTATCTCCATTATCTTTAGCTGGTAAAATTGTGCTGAAAACCTTTTAAAGAAGGAATAATTTAGAATTATTTAATATCAAAAGGCCAAAATCTCTTTAAAGGGTAATAGCGTGTAATACTTAGCTTCTATAAGTTAAGGCATAATAATACGCGATGGATTCAATTAGGAATAATACCTGTCAATTATTTCAGAGAAAATTGCCATCCATATTATATATTATATGGAAAAACTACACATGTCAGAAACTGTCAATTACATTATGTCCAGACGTCAATGAGTGTTAAACTATAATTTGCCCCAAAGACGTTTGGTTGTTTTTTCCACGTCATGTTTTGCTGAGCGTGGTGCTTGCGCACTAAACAGGAGTTTGCATGACTGGTCCCGGTCTTATCCGTGGAGGTTCATTGGGAGAGAGAGAGAGGGGGGGGGGGGGGTAGAGAGAGATTGGGGCGGTGCTCAAGATAAGATAAAGCATTTTTGGGCGACACCAGACATTGCGTGGATTTAACGTCCACTCGACACAAACCAGGTCATTTCGGAACTAACATTTTATTTCAGTAATTTGCTTGCGCTTAGAGGTCTTTAGCTGTGGGAGGAAATCGGAGGACCCAGAGAAAACTCACGAAGTTGGGCAGGCGACCCTACCTCTTTGTAACGTACTGCTGGGGAATTGAAACCATGCTATGGTTGACTCAAAGACAGACCTTATGATACAGCGCGATATGAACCATATGCTGTTTCGAGTGGACTTTATACACCCCCCTCGCTCTCGTAAATTAATACACCTTAGATCTTGTTCGTGTTGAAGCCTAAATTATCCTACGATCACAGTGTCCTGATTATGACAAAACAAAACATAATTTAATCTGCCTCACGGAGTTGTGTCTGTAACTAAAATAATAATGGTTCCGAAATAGATTTCTCTATTATTAAGTCTCCAGATATAGTGACTGGTAGTCAATGGCTAACGACAACTAAAGACCAAACAACCCAGTCTATTTCTGTACAAACTAACATCATTACTATAATTATATGAAAGACAGGAAGAGTGGTAGACATGTTTGTGCTCCATTTTTTTTTTGTTACTAGCTATTATGTATGTTTTTAAAACATTTGTTACTCTAGCCAATGCTGGGGTCATCCCCTAAATTACACGTCTGTTCAATGGAAATTACACTCGGAATATGGTTATTTGGAATTTAGCTGAACGAGCAAAAATACACAAAAATAGATTTGGACGCATTTTAGTCGATTACTTGTATCTCAGGATGACCGTAAAGTGCATGATCTTGTGCTGTAGGCAAATCAACACACCGGATATGACGTTATGAGCGGAAATCCCAATTCACTGCGGTACTACTGATTTTCTTAAGAGCCATGGTTTTAAATGCGAAAGAGTTTGTTTGATAGGCTGTGTATAATTGAAACTATTTACGATTAGATAATAAACAAATGAAATTAAATGGAGTCTAACACTACGCCATGCAGTGTGTTATGGTGGAAATTTCGTCCCCAGAGAGCGGCACTTGACAAGCACTTACTTCGAATTCCAATTGCCATTGCCTCTTTTATGTGCACATCAAAGTGTACAAGGGACCTTAGATTTTCGTCCCATCCGAACAACTAGATACTGTTCCTTGTCAGTGTTGCCCCAATGACAAGGGGGTGAACACTGATTACAGTGTCAGCGTCTTACTCACTAAGCACCTGCGTCTCCCGTCATGAACAAAATATATACCCGTGTAAAACAGTGCGGTTTCCGGAAGGATGGTTGTCGGAATTCAATTTACCCTGATGGACATAAAGGTTAACAAATTTATTTAGTATATTCCTACCTTAACTCCGTAACTGCATCCGGAAAAAAACACAGAAAACGTTACAATTAAGTGTGGTTACGCGGTCCAAAATCCTAGCTACTTCATTATTATAGATTTCTATCGTTCATCAATATCGAAACCCATTGATGTTGTTACTGTAGGCAATGTCTGTAAACTAATACATGTAGTAAGTGCAGGGGGACTTCCTAACACATAATATACACAAAAACAAATATATGGACATGACACTATACGCAGAAATCACAACCAAACGTATACGTATCAAATTAAGTGAATGGATCCGGGGGCTAGCCGTAAGCGTCCACTGCGCTGTAGTGATACAGACTGCATCCAAATTTGAAAAGAAACAACCCAGTGAAAAACACTGTATAATACCAGGCACCAGTACAAGCCATGATCTGCTATATGTTACATGGAATATGAATGTAAGCTTATTGAAGTAAGAATTACCTATACAAGTATCTATATCAATAAAATGTATATAAACAGTCACTGTTTAGTTAGATCTTACTGAATCATAAAATAATATGTCTAGTTTTATTTATCTTCTATTTTATACCACTTAACCTACTCTATCACTATATTAATCTATACAAATAAATGCTACTGTCGATTGTTTGTTTGTCTGTTCAGCGTTGGCGGACACTCTTTAGTTGCCCCGGGGCTGTAACTTTTCCCCAAATATTCGTTGGGTAAAACGTTTTCTGCCACCGATGGAGCAACATGTGGCAAACTCTTGCCCAAAAGCGTGTATGAGGTTCTTCGTGAAAAACTTGAGATACACAAGCTGGAAGTAGAGACAGCTAACCATGCAATTTTCGGCCCTCCCTTTCAACATAACCAACCCCACAAAGGAAAGGGAGAGAAAGACTAAAAATAACTTTCGCCCTAAATTCGTGAGTGATGGCCTAGTTATATTTGGAGATCTGTGTCCTGATGTAGTTTCGGATTTATGCTACTTCCGGTTCATAGCTATAAATTATTACACGTCATATTTATAACACGGTATAACGTGTGCCTTGAAGATCATAAGGTATGCTCGCATGCTTAGTCTCGAGGGTTTGCTCAGTTGCTCGGGTCTCAGTCTACTGCTAAAAACTAGTATGTGCAAGCGAATTATTAAAACAAAATGTACCATATGTCAGTACCGATTCATTACCTTTAAGTCTACAATACACGAAGAAATTTATACATAATCTATCAAAAACACCCGACACCACTTCTCAAAACGTTTGTATTTATATTTCAAGTTCAGATAAGAGCACCGATTTCAATAGTTCCCGTGTTTTTTAAGATGTTTTTTTTTTATAATGCTGCTGTTTTTTTTATTTGGATTGTATGCTAATAGCTTTATCCTCATTCTTTCTGATTCAGCGTTAAGTCGTCTCTCACAAGATATAATTGGCGATGAATGGTACATAAGGGATAAACCTATCTGCACTAGAATACATTATAGCCGGGTTCTGACTTACTTCAATACTTAATAGGCTATAAACTCGTATAATTGTAATATACGCCAGTCTGGTAAACCGCTTGAGGTCAGATTGAATTAAGATCCCCATCTAGTTACAAAGACAATATTCAGATATTAAATAATAGACTCAGTAAAGCGGGGATATCTGTAAGGTTATGTATTAAAATTCAAGAGCTAAAAATGCCCATTGCTGTTTTTTAGGCTTTAAATGTGATCTAAATTATTAACTTGACATTTCGTAACTCATCCAGTCCATCATCTTCAATAGAAGGCTTGATCTCGCCTTAACTACATACATCTTATCAAGCCCTTCACGTAATACCCTGCATATTTCGCCACTAAGTTTGATTGGGTAACAAGCCCAGCTTGGTAGCCTATCGGATTCCTTCGTTAAAAATTTCGGAGAATTATCATAGCAAAGAGACTTGCCACTGCCGGTTTTCGTGCAAATAAACGGTACACATCTTTAGTTCCTAAAACTGCTTCAATTGCTTTTTTTTTTTGGTTTTCCAAAAATTGAAAAAAACACATTTCAACGGCTGTCGCTGTAAACTAGTCTGTTTCTTTTTATATGGAAGCCGCCATGTTTGTTTACGGTGTGTTATGTGCCACGACCTCTGATTGGACAATGCTATTTAGGCACGTGTAAACACAACGGGCGTAAAAGTTCGGGAATTGCTGAGTATTTAAGCAACGGTTAGATGTTAGTAAAACTCGCGGACGTTGCTTAAGGAACAGGCAAGTCCATAATCAACCCTCGATGCCATCGGATGCCTGCGATATTTAGTGATTTGAATACGCTTTGCTTTAATTTGAATGATATTTTCAGTATATTCTTTTTAAATGATCTATTTCTTATCTATTATAATTCTATCTTATCTTACCTAATGCCCTTTAATCTATTTTTGTGGAAAGTGAAAGAGGGGGGAAATGTGGTTTAACTTACACTCGACTAAGGTCACTTCGGAACGAACACGCGACCAAATTTCAATACTTCGCCTGCGCATAGAGGTCTTTAGCAGTGGATGTAACCGGATGAACCGGAGAAAACCCACGAGGTTAGACAGGCGATCCTACCCCTTGTCACGTACATACGGGGAATCGATATCACGCCAGTTGACTCAATGACAAACCTTTTGATGCAGCGAGCACACGCTAACCATTCGCTTCCCGGATCAAACCCAACGAATATGTAAACATAAAGTGCATCCATCACCCAATTCAATACTTTTCTCATACCCAAATCAAACATACTTCGTCTTAAACAATACACCGTTGGTGGAATGTGGGTGGGGGGGGCAGACCTTTTGATGCAGCGCGCACACGCTAACCATTCGCTTCCCCCTCTTCGTGGTTAGTGAGTAAAGCACCGGTTCACCACTGGGTTCGATCCTAGTGTTGACTGAGAAAGTTCCCCGAGACAGAGTTGGTGAGCACACAACAGAATTAACCCTTGAGAATTGAAATTTGACAAGGAGTAGGAAGACAAAATGTTCCTAATGACAAACTGCCTGGTTCATACAGAAAAAGTGGGATGTATTATAGTTGTTATATTTAAATCCTTGGTCTGTACCTGACAAGGACTAGGGTCGCCTGGCCAGTTTTTAAATTCGCTGGAAGCACTTGACCTTAAAATCCTGGACACATTCATAAAGTTCATTTTGACAGCATATCTGCCAGCGTGTTCTTGTTTCGTTGCCTGGTAACAAATTATTTTTAATATATAACCCCACACTAAACAGAATTAAAATAACACTACAATAAAAAAAAAACTGCCAGATTTGCAGATCAGAAACAAATCTTCTAAGTAATAAATTAAATGATTACGTAGTAGAGAAACACGGATTATCCAAACATTTGTTTGCCAATGGCATATTGTCAATATATTCATCAGTCCTTTACCCTTCACCATATTAACTAGATCTCCCGAATACACATATATCTTACCCAAGGCCTTTATATTCATCAGTCCTTTACCCTTCACCATATTAACTAGATCTCCCAAATACACATATATCTTACCCCAGAAATAACCGAAAAACTCACCTAGGCCTTTATCACTACAAAACTTTGCTCTTTAAACTTTCCGAATATCAAATCAGAAAACTACAAAACATTCAAAAAACTGCAACACGACTTTTAACTAAATTAAATGTGAGAACACAAGAACCTTAAGGTCATCCCCAACAAACTGATAACTCCTTTGAAATTAGAGCTTTCTCATTCTTAGTCCCCCTACCTGTGGAATAATCTTCTCAAAGATTTACGAATTGCCAAATCCGTTGCGAAATTGGAACGCGAGTTAAAAACACACCTAGGCTACTCAACATTTGTCGCGGCTCCCAAGCTGCTCCGTCACACATACATGTAGTAAACGCGAGGAGGTAACGGTAGGTCCCTTATCGGCTTCCATGCCAAAGTAACCGTTTTTTTTTATTTTTTTGATTCCATTCCTGGCTAACCTGAGGCATGATCCAGTATCATCTTGGTAAAGTTAATTCTAATGTAATTAAAGATGGAGACTATGGCGTAACAAGTCGGTTGATAGAGAAGAGAGATGGTACCAATGTGACCAATAATACACAGAGATATAACGGAACAAGGAAATAAATCATGATTGCTTTGCGAGACGTGTCGTCCGATATTGATTCACAGCTTTCATTGATAACGGAAATGTATTTTAATTATAAAAAATTGTTGACGCAAATTCTTTGAAGACGCTTGTCTAATTTTTAACCTTATTAAATAATAACTACAAAACACATTAACGTCAGTTTGGTATATTAAGTGTATGGAAAAGTATATTTACAATGACAGAATTCGGTGAGCTGTCAGCACTTACATTGCAATCATAATTATTTCTTTTTGCCTCCATAAAAGCTATTTTCACGAATTACGTTGGTGTAGATACCCAGTAATACGCTCTAAAAATCCTGACAAACGAACTGGTAAAAAAATATTTCTGTAAATGACAATAGTTCAAGCTCTTAAGATATATTCTTCTGAGAATCACGAGTGTTGATACGCTACCAGCTGTGTGTTCCGTAATGTCTCTAAACTAGGGGTTTGGGTGATCTGTCATTGAGTCAACTGGCGTGGTTTCGATTCCCCAATGTACGTGACAAAGAGTAAAGTTCCCTGTCGAACCCCGTGGGTTTTCTACGCCCCCCCCCCCAACTGCTTAAGACCCCTACGCGCATGCGAATTGTTGAAATAAAATTGAACCATATGTTAGTCCTGAAATGACCTAGTTTGTGTCGAGTGGACGTTAAACCTCATTTACCTCTCCCTCTAAACTGCCTATTAAATTTTTTTATTGTCTAAATTTTTTTATTGTCAGAATCTTTGTGATTTGAATTTGATGTAAAACTGTTTCAAAATATGTGTTGATAGCCTTAGATACAACGTCATTCTTAGGCGATGGCCCTTCGAAAAGTCGTTTCTTTTAAATGTTCGCCATTTTACTTCAGAAAACGCATACTCTTAAATAGTTGGGAGTGGGAAGAAAAAGGATCGCAGAAAACCACGGGTTTTTTTGGTACGCGACTCTACTCCGTGTCCCGAACAAATACCGAATCGAAATCATACCAATTTAAGGAATGACAGACCCTGTGATAAAACGCACACGCGTTACCCCCCCCCCCCCCCACACACACACACACACCCACAAACACATTCCAACGGTGTATTGTTTAAGACGAAGTAATTTAATTTGGGTATGAGTAAAGTATTGAATTGGGTGATGGATGCACTTCATGGTTACATATTCATTGGGTTTGATCCGATGTGGTATTTTGATTGATGAGGGGATAAGCTCTTCCAGGTTACGTTTTTATTAAAATCATTTAAGCGGAAGTCGACTGGTGTATTAATTTTGGTGTCAACAGTGGAACATAAATTCGGTTATATCTTAACATCTATATTCGTCAAATGTTCAATTAGGACATGTAACCATCATCTAAAAGTCAATGAAATCGACAAGTTTAGTTCTGACCAATATCATACAGGGCATGCCATTTCCAGCAGAGAAAACTCAAGATGCTTTAATTTTAAAAACATTATCATTTAACATCCGCTGCTTGACATTCATAATGGGAAAATGCTGTCCGTGGGTACGTGGGAGGAAATTACAATTGTGCGATTCTAAACCAAGAATTCGTGAAATCAACACATTAATGATATACAGTCTATAAAGTTGAAGTTGCCACACTGACTGTAGGGTAAGATGGAGCGAATGAGTGCGGTAATGTTAAACTTCGTATTGAAGACAGTTCTCGTTATTTAAGTTAATGCAAATATGGTAATGAGTTTTTGAATTGTTCGTCGTTCATTCATTCAACATTTCATTCATTCAATAAGATATTTATATCTTTCGTGTGTTTGTGAGGACAGTCCGTTCCTAGACCAGTCACTCTGATGGTGCGAAGTAGCGTTCTATATTTACGATATTAAGTGTTTTCCTGTATTCAAGGATAAGCCTCCTGTGTATTATTATTCAAGATTCTCACTTGTACAATATTAATGATTGGAAGTTACCGGAATAAACCAAATACAATAAAAATAGGTTGCGTTAATATCGGCTATTGAGAGTCTTCTATTTATAGATTGAAACCCCCGTCTGGTTAATCGAACTATATTTACAAATGTAGTCGGTATTTACACGGTTTCCGCGGTTCATACAATCTGTGTGAAGTAAACAAGTAGTTGAAAACATCCATGAATGCCGATTGTGGTATGAGAGAGAGGGGAGGTAACACAAACTGGGTCATTTCGGGACCAACAAGAAACAATTTTATTTCAATAATGCGGTTACGCGTAGAGGTGTTTAGCAGTGATAGGAAAACATACGTCCCTACACCTTGTCACCAGCAATTTGCATAACTCAATGACAGGAACCGGTTAACACCCCTCCCCCCGTATTAAAGTAATGTGAAAAACATTTAAATGTCCAAGTTCAGGGTTTAACGCCCGCTTCCATCGAAGGTGATATCGCAGACAAGATGTCTTATTTTCATTTTTATTATTGTAGCGTACGCCTAGGGGTCTTTCCTGTGGATGAAACCGAAGTAAACTCGACAGGTTGGGAATGCGCCCAATCTCCAAGCCACATAAGCTCACACTAGGGATCAAAACCCAAACCGTCAGCCAGAGCAAACCCTATCCCAGCACAGGTCCTACTGCACATGTTATATATAAACTTTCTTCCTTTCCCTCGTTCCCCAGTTGTATGAAATGGGGTGTTATGCACTAACCGGGATAATGACGACAGACATGCACCCTGCTGAAAACAAGGAGGTTAATCTCTGGTTCGATTTATTTATTCACGTTAATCCCAGAGAAATTATTCCTGTCGGTTTGTAAAATAATTCTTTATGTCTTGTTAAAACCGTAACTGATTTCATTATGAAAGGTCCTATCCATGTCAAAAATCTGTAATTTAATCAGAAATACGTAATGTTTGATGACATTAATGTTAAATACTATACAAGTTTGTCAAGTATAGTCCATATTGTATATTTCTTCATATCATATAGAGAGTTTTATATTATGACAGACATTATATAGTCAGTGCAGGGAGGCTGCACCACATTTAATTTACACAATAACAAATCTACCGACAAGACACAATACGCAGAAGTCATAAAAAACGAACATATCAAATTATATGTATGGATCCAGCGGTTAGCCGTAAGCGTCCATTGCGCTGTACAATTACCCGCGGAGCCATTTCCGGCTCAGAAGACTAAAATATCCCATTTCCCTTCTTTGTTGAAAATTATATATTATATATAGATCTTTAAATGGCATTTAGTAACTGGATAGAGTAACAACAAAACACATACATATGGAAAACAGCTACTAGTAGTTACTAGTGTATTTTTGGCGACGTTTTTTGAGGGAATACTTTACGAAACATCGCCTAAAATACACTAGTGGATGTTTTCCATAAGTATGTGTTTTGTTGTTATTATATATACATGTATAATCCTGTAGATATTCCTATTTGTACTCGTAGATGACCTTTGTTTTGTGCAGAAAACTATATCTATGTTTGTAGATAATTTTGAATTTGAAGAACCCGTATATTTGTCGGAATTCTAATTTATACTTGTATAAAACATCGATATTTTAGATTAGCTTTGGTGATACTTGTAGATAACCTCGTAGAATCCTTGTATTTGTTGGAATTCTAATTTATAAATGTATATAACATCGGAATTGTAGATAAGCTTTGAAGATAACCCTGTATATAGTTTTATACATGTAGATAACAATGCTCTTGTAGATGGCCACAACCATTGTGCATACTTGTAGATAATCCGGTATAATATATTCTTATACTTTGTAGATAACGTTAGCGTAGATAACCATTGTATTAAATAACCCTGTATATATTTTTATTTATACTTTTAGATAACTTTGAACTTATAGCTTGTGTTTATACTTGTAGATAACGCACACTTGAATATAAGAAGTATTCATGTTTGTGCAAATATTTTTTTATTAATACTTGTGTAAAGCAGTTTTCTTGCGATTAAAATATTTTGAGTGAATTTGAAGCAAATTATCGATAAATTAGTTTGCATGTTTTTATTCCAAATCAAACAGTTTGTACATGGGAAGGTATCTTTAAGATTGTTTAGTAAAGCTATACAACAAAATGCCAAAAAATTGAATGTTTGTAGTTCAAATCAAACAGTTTGTACGTGGAAAGGTATCTTTAAGATTGTTTTGTAAAGATTGACAACAAAATGCCAAAAATTTGAATGTTTTCAATTCAAATCAAACATTTTGTACGTGGGAGGGTATCTTGAGGATTGTTTTTTATTATAGATAGAATGCTAAACGAATGAATTGTCGAGCTTCTTACAAGATAACTGTGTGTATCCTAGAGCTACATTTCACGGAGCCATACAATTGACTGATGACGTAGCTTTAATAGTACATATATTTATTATTTGCTCATCAACGGCCGATTTTATTAGAAGACATGCTACTTCAGTACACAAACCTATTCATTTCTCTGAATATCCAGACGTAAAATTGAATCAAAACCAATTTAATTATTATTAGGACTCTTAGAAAATTTATCTCCGACTTGATCTTTGGCGTTTGATAATTTGAACTGTGTAAAAGCCTATAATTTCGTCTTTATCACAGCACTTAAATTCGACCGTAGCTAGTTTGATCATGATCGTAACTCTGAGAAAATATCTAGCCTTCCCATTGATCCCCATCTTTACAAATTGTTAATGATTTGAGCTGTAGAAAGAGCCATGGTCTCAAATACTAGTATGTTGTCTGGAAAGGTTGTAATTTCTGTATTAATGTAAATCCTTCAATTGGCTGTACATGACGAACCAGACGCCAACGTAAATAAAATTAAAGCAACACCAACATCGCAAAGGGATATTTATATATGTAACTCTTAATTTGCCCTTTAGTTCGTTTTATAAACCAATAAAGGCAAATCTCTTTGATCTTTGGGGTATATTCTATGCGGGCCCGTGGCCAACTCATAAAATTTGGCGGTGGGGGCTACAGAATTTTTCGGAGGGGCTGCGGATGTGGCCGACTAAGAACACTCCTAAGAAATCATTATTGTTGGCGAAATATTGGGGGGGGGACTAACTCGATTTTTGTTGGGTTTTTTGGGGAGGGGGCTTTGCTTTGCCCCCACCCCATGGCTACAGCCGGATTCTATACCAGGAATAACTTATGGTCCGAAAGTCGGGACGGCTTTGGACAGTTACAGCGGAATTTCAGGTTATTCCCCTGAAAATTTTCTTTAAACCTATAACGAGTTTTTCTTCCAGAGCAGTTTTTTCCGTAGGAAAACATGACATAAGGTTTTTCTTGCGGAAATTCTGGGATATTCTCAATTTGCGTACATGAAAACATAGATGATTTAAAAGCAAGATAAAGTCCCCGAATTCGGTTATGCTGGGGACGAAGGAGGTCAAAAAAGTCTTCGGGTTATTTTCGTCAGTCTTTCTTTCCCCACATAACCGAAGTCTCGTACTTTATCCCACACTTACACGATAACTCCCAGGCCACGAGAGGTTAATACAGACCGCGGTAAGTTCATATGTTTTCTACTAAACCAATTAGCTCAAAAAGGTGAATGACCTCTGATATCGATAATTCGTATTCTTTACATGTAGCTTGTTGTCAAGAACCACTCAGAATCCAAGGTCAGCTCAGGAGGATAAATGAACTAAAAGGGAAGAGGATAATTTAATAAGCATCACTTAGAATGTTGTTGTAGTATGGATGCAAATATGGCGTGTATCTTAGGATTTGTAGATGGGTCTGGTTTCTCTAGTTATTGTTTTGCATTCATATATCGTTTTGCGCTATGACCGAGCTCGTACCGGTTCATCCAAAGCAAGACCATCCTGTCACATTTGGCGTGTAGTGTGCGGCCTTGAGACCTTCAAGTGTTTGGGGCTTGCGCGTGGGGGTCTTTAGCAGTAGGAGGAGACCCCGGAGGACCCGGAGAAAAGCCACGAGGTTGGACAGGCGACCCTACTCCTTGTCACGTACAACCGGGGATTCGAAATCACGCCAGTTGATACAATGAGAGGCTTTAAGATACAGCACGCACATGCTAATCATTCGACCATCCAATCCCCCCAAATATTAAGGGATATACTAATATTTTCAGAATAGTTCCGTTACGTACCGTAGGTAGCTTGGTCCACGGGTTACTGGTCAGTCTAAAACCATCCACATGTGTCTTAATACTAAGTATTGCCCTTTTCAGTAACGTCTGAAAATTTCCCTTTAATTCAAAAGGCTTCAAATATAATTGAAGCTCTTAAAACTATTTTTAATAACGATAATCGATCGAGTTTTACTCAAATATAATCACGACCTACACGCAACCTTAATTTTTTTTAAAAAATAAGCGTCATATGTGGTCAAGGATGCTAGAGATATCAAGCCTCTTCCCGGTGTAGGTGATAGCCTTATATTATCGTTCTCCTTAATTAATTCAGTATTAGTTTGTTATAGTAGCGTGGGTTTCACAATTTTAAACTGAATTCTTTTTACAAATGCTAAATATGCAAACGCAACGCACAATATACTGCGACTCGTATCTGATACTGTGATTAACTGTTTCCAGAGTTAGGACATGGATGGCTAGCAACCAAAAAGCTAGAGGATTTCCTTGGGATACCAACATGTGATTATTAATACTTCTGTATATGATTGATCAAACTATACCTTAGACCTGAAAGAAAAGTTGATGGTCCGTGATTATACGGATATCCCTTTTGCCGTCTGAGAATTTACCGGTCTCCTCAAATATGTTCTTACATGAATAATTTCTCATCTGGGTTTTGAAATTCTTCACAATTGCCAACCACTGGAAGTAAATATATATTCCAAGTGCAGAAACTGCACATGTATGTTCCGGCAATATTATGGCAATGCCTCGTTGCGACCGTTTTCAAGACATTAAATAAAACACTATGAAAATTCAGTTTTATTTGGCAATTTATGTCACCTAACGGAACATATGAATTGGGCCATCTCAAGTTGATGTACCCAACTTCCATCATAAGCAATGCATGCCCCAGTAGAAAAGTAGGAATATAATCCCAATTCATTTCATTTTCGTACCAACGTTTACTTCTCCATAGTCACGCAGCCGCTATAACTGGGCGGCGAATAGTGTGCCCTAAAGTCACAAAATGACAATGGATGAATTTAACACGTAGTTGCTTCCTGGTTAGATCTGTGGTCACGGAGCCCACTTGACTATATAGGCGGCGAATAGTGTGCCCTAAAGCCACAAAATGACAATTGCGAAACTTAAAATCCTAACCCACATACAATATTGACTATATTCTATGAAGATGTTTTAATTCGGTGTCGATGATACTTGTGCTATGAAACGTCTCCTCAACAACTCCATAGTGTTGACATAAACCAGTTTAATATCAGAACCCAACCCACGTGATGCGAATCGTTTTCCGCCTTTAGAAGGTGGACTTGTTTCTCGGACAAGCTTCCTTGTTCACGGAAATAAAATGTGGGTTAAACGGAAGGTTTCTCGTCCAAGTTGTCTTGAACATTATTCAAACCGTGATGAATCCACTTAGTCGACATCTGTGCCTTTCTGAACTGCAGGTGAATTTACAATAATAGGCTATGTCTTTACGTGGGTTAGTTGTATTTATTTTTAGATTATTTCAAACAAACAAATTCAGTGAGGGAAATGAACAGATAATACATGCACAAACGTACCAGTACCGCTCATAAACTATCAACCAATCAGGTTGAACAATGGGACGCAATGGCGCATTTTGCGTCTTTGCGCTCCCTCCCCAACGACAAAAACGTGATTTCGATGCAGAGAGAGAGAGATGGAGTTTAACGTCAACTCGACACCCAGGTCATTTCGGGACAAACATATAGTTCAATTTGATTTCAATACTTCGCTTGCGCATAGGGGTCTTTAGCAGTGGAAAAAAACAGAGAAAACCCATGAGGTTAGACAGGTGACCCTACTCCTTGCCACATAAAATCATTAAGACGTTAAACCTCATTTTATTTCATTTCCTCATAGCACACTGTGTGGCGTGTGTCTGTCTTCATAGCCCAGTCAGTGCGGAACAGTAGGACGTTAAATATCATTTCTTATCATACCCTCGTCCTGCACCACCTACAAGGGTTGAACCAGACTGCCAAATCCCAAGGAACATTATCGGCCAAGATCCGAACCTCCTGGTTCGTGAGCTAGCACCATACTGGCCTCGCCCCCGTAACTCCCCAATTAGACAAGATACGCAAGCATTACATCACGTTAAAATCCCCCGTTTAACTTAATCGACGTTAGCTATAACATAATGTAATATTTTGTTCGATATCCAATCTTTCGAATAAATATACTGATTGTTTATTTTTAATTTGATAAAACTATTCATCTCATAATTTTCGAGTCACAAATTAGCTTTCAGGGACTCCTATTCCATCATTTATAATTAATAAGCACAATGTAATACAAAACGATTGCTATTTGAGCGAAGTGATCGTTTGGGACATTAATAAAACTGTGACGGCTATAACCTAAACGAACTAATGATTCTAGACTGATTGATCGATGATCTGTTAAAGCGAAATCCCGATCGCAATAAAATTGCCATTAGGTCAGGTAAACGATAATTAGACATTCTTTTTTTAAACGCGCACTATGTTAACATCATTTGAGTGATGGGCCTACCATTTGGAGCGAAGCTGTCAAAGTATCTATATTGTACAAGATGTGGAATGTTAAATGCTATAATATATAGGTACAATATTTATTGAATTATTCCATTTTATATACTGTACTCGTGTTTTTTTTTATTTCTAAGCAGTCAGATATACTTTACTTATATAAAATTGAATGATATATCACCCTAACCTCCTGGTCCATCTGGAAAATGAATACGGACATATATGTGGACTCAGATAAAATAAAATGGGGTTTTGCGTCCTACTTCTATTCTACACCAACCGGGACAATGAAGGGACCACGCTAGATCGGAAACGGCCCTGCACATATGACGTCATATATGGAGTGTGCTTTAGGGTAAGGCTTTAGGGCTTCCCCTGTTTACATGTCGAGACTTGTAATGTGCAGGTCCTAATCGCTACCCTAATCCGCAATCCACATATGACGTCATATGTGCTAAAATGTGCACGACCGTCTCCGATCTAGCGTTCCCCATAATGAAGACGTGTATTTATATATGGAATGAAATGAAATAAAATGTAACGTCCTAATTTCTGCACCAGATGGGCATACGCCCTGCAGTGTGCTGTGAGTGAACTGTTGTCCTGACATACGGGTTCGGTGGTGTGTGGGTGTAGTGCTCTAATGCATGCGCTTTAGATCATAAGGTCTGACGTTCGGGGCAAGTAGCCTGGTTTTGGGACCACATTTGTGTGTGTGCGGCAAGGAGTAAGGCCGTCTGTCGAACCTCGTGGAATTTTCACGGGTCCTTCGGTTTCCTCCCACTGCTAATGAACCCTGAGTGTGGTGTCGATTGGCCATTACCTCCCTTTCCCTCTCTACTATTGATTGAAGATGGGGTCACGGTGGCCACGTGGATAAGACACAGATTCGCTCGCCTGGAGGTAGGGTGTTTGATCCCTTCATTGGCCAAGAAAGTTCATCCAGATTTTTCGGCGTGGTTTCATCTTGTCAGTGATGTCTAGTTGTTTGGATGGGACGAGAAACCGAGGTCCCGTGTACACATTGGCTGACTGTTGCTATTGGAATTCGATATAAGAATATGTCCAGGCAAAATGTCCCTCAAGCACACTGCACGCCCCCCCCCCCCCCGTTCGGACTAGAACAGTAGGACATTAAACCCCATTTCATTACATTTCCTATTGAAGATTACTCTCGTTTGTTGACAATAACGATAGCAATTTGTTGTTTAATCTAAAAATTATAACTTCATCGCATTGATAGCCGTATTAATACATCCATTAATATGATCAGACTATATAAATCCCTTTAATTCACTTGAGGTGAATGACTTTTAAACATCTCGTGGTGAGACTGAATACTTAATGGAAGTTGATGACTTATTATTCTGTCTGGGAAGAGAATGAATTAGAATACAAATGTCTGTGAAGTTGTTTTTCTACCATCAAGTCATACACTGTCCTCTATTAATCGGGTTAGAGCAGAAAAGTTGAAGTCTGTTCCATACCTTCATTCATCAAGAGATGCAAAGAGAGAGGCAGACAGGGATGGGGGCTTAACGCCCACTCGGCACAAACAGGTCATTCCGAGATTGACCCATGGTTCAACCGTATTTCAATCAATCGCTTGAAATGCAAAATGAATATACTCTCTATCTAAATCTTACATAATGCATCTTTAATAATGAATATTATATGGGTTCAATAAGAATTGAAATGAAATGGGGTTTACCGCCCTACTGTTCTGCTCCGGCAGCGCTCAATAACTACAAAAATAGGTTAATGGATACAGCACACGACAGCGTAAGTTATTTAAACTATTGGAAGTAGGAAATAAACAAGCATCCATAGCTGTTAAGTGTTCTTTTGTGCCAACAAATCGGTTAAAAAATTCATATTTTTCATCTATTTTGTGCATAGTTTGCTCATGTGTTATTCATAGCCAACAGACAGTTATTAAATCATTGGGTTTGTTTGGTATTCTAACTTAATTTAATAATAGAATATTTGACACCATTTTACACCATAAAGATGAATGGTCACGTTTTCAGACTGATCTATTACATTGCCAGCAATATACGGCATACGTTGCGCCAAAATGTTTTAGTTTTATTAAAGACCTTGCCCCATTACTCAAAATTGTTGTTTGCCTTATTTTAAATTAAAATATAGCCCTTCATAAAACTTTTGTAGTTTTAATGTATCAAATACATCAATAAGGAACTATTTCCAAAGATTTGTGTTTCTGGATCAAATATATTATTCATCAACGGTGATTGTAAGTTGAGTAAATTCTTAACTTGAGTCTGGTTTAATAGGGCTGACAAATTAATCGTTTAAGTTCCATGTACCAACAATTATCCGTACGACTTCCGGTGTTCGATATGGTGTTACCACTCGGCAAATCTCGACTGATTCAGGAACGTTCCGGAACCTACATCTAGTCTCGGCTGTATGGCAGTAAGTGATATGTACCTACGCCCATACATTTGCGATGCGACTACCGGTTTACTTTAACAGGAAAATTTGACGCTATTAGTTTACAAACAAACAAGACACCATGGGCGCAGCCATGTTTCATCCGGGACCTTTAAAGTAGTTCCAATATGGCGGAATTCGTCATACAGCCAAGACTAGATGTAGGTTCCGAAATCTGTCGAGGATTGCCGAGTGATGGTGTTACACATTGATCAGCAGTGAATATTCGCTAGGTCGCTAATATCACCGAGAGGGGTGACATATATCTATGCACGTTATGGAACATTTTTGAAGCAACAGAGAAATAAATAAGGGTGTTTGAACGATATCTGGATAAAAATATTTCCTTTTTAATGTAAATGAGATAAAATGACTAAAAGGCATAGTTCTTCCCGGACCATCCACGTTGTGTAAATATGGCACGAGTTATCGAGCGTGATGTGACGTCACATCTAGAAGGAATTTTATTGTAATTCCACACTCGGTAAACCACGGCAGATTCCGGTACTCTACATCTAGCCTCGGCTATGTGACGGCTAGTGATATGTACCTACACCTATACAATTGCGATGCGGCACCGGTTTAGTTATTTGGAAAAACTAACGCTTATAGAATGAAGTTCTCAAATCGCGTCGTTCGAAGAGTGTAGAACTTTCAGTACAACGTTGTCCTTGTTTAAAGAAAATTGGATAAACTTGAAAGAAAAGTAGCTTCAGACTTCGAAAGCTTTGTATGATAAAAATTCACCAAAGGCGTCGTTAAGGGCGACGCCGCTGGTAATTTGGGAACTTGATAGTAGTTCCAATGACGGACCTAGTCATACAGTCGAGGCTAGATGTAGGATACTGGCGTCTGCCGAGGTTTGTGGAGTGTATAATAACACTGTTAAACAGATTGATAAAGTTAACCGACATAAAAAAAATCATTATTTACTTCAAAGAGACTTGATTATGATATTGCTTGGAATAGTCTGTGATGCTGCTTTCTTCAGCAATAATGGATAGAGAGAGAGATGAATTACAGACAATTAAAGAAAATTACGTCGGTCTTGGATCATTATTATCATGAGTGACATCGCTCTGCTCCCTACTCCTGGTAGCGTTTCGTTTAATTTGATCTGATCGCACCTAAACACTGCTGGATTGACCGATGATAACCGTCTGAATTTATGAATGGCTAATAGTCGGATTACTACCAACCGATCCATTAAACTGTAACAAATCAATCTGAATTTTCCACAGCTGTGAAGATGTTAAGGAAAAGCGACTACTTCCGTGTAAATAAAATTATCCCCGTATCGTTTTCACTAGCCTAATCGGTGTAGAAATGAAATGAAATGAAATGGGGTTTAACGTCCTACTCTTCTGCACCTAACCTGGACTAATGGAAGACGGGCATACGAAATACAGTGTGCTATGTAGGGAATTTTGCCCAGGCAGCGGCGCTACGGCCTACTCTTATATCGAATTCCATCTGCCAAGGGATCTTTTACGTGCACGCCAATGTGTACACGGGACCTCGGTTTTTCGTACCACCCGAACGACTAGGCAGCTGTCCTTGTCAGGCCCTCCTTCTGCATCACTGACAAGGAGAAACCACGCCGGAAAATCGTGATGAACTTTCTCGGCCAGATCCTTTGTCTAGAAGAGTGCATCAACCCACAGTGTATCAGTAGGTGAGACAGGACGAGTCACGCTAGGATATGTCTCCCTCGACACACAGTTAATTATGGGGTTCTTTAACATCAAGATGTTTGTACTTGATATGTTAGAACGGTAGCAGAATACTAGAATTATAAGATCTTAAACCAGTGTTGTCATCCAGAACCTGACATAAAGAACCAACAGAGTAACAAATCAATTGGCGACGTCTGACCTTAGCAAGGTTCGATTGTGCGATTAAATTCCATACTAGATTAATTTTATCTTACGTGATTCGGTAAAAATCAGCATTCATATTTATCCCAAATGATTTTGTCAGAAACATTTACTGTCACGTTTAAAATCGCGGGACGTGTATGCGGAGCTATTTCACAGAAATGCAAGTCACAATTAATTCCCATAGGATGAACTGGTTACCAGAATGTCAGAATTAAATCTGTTATTTAATGGAATTAATCCTGATAAGAATTGGAGTTGTCTCCCTCTGATTAGATCTGTCTGATCTGTGAAACCCCCCGGGTCACGTTAACATTTTAAGGTCAAATATTTCAAATCAAATCAAATTAAACGAAATGTGGTTAAACGTGCTATGATTTTGCTCCGACTGGACGAATGAAGACGGTAAATGTTTCTATAAATTATTACTGTCAATGTTTCTATAAATTATTACTGTCAATCATATAACGAACTCGTACCAGACCAGATTTTAAAATACTTTATTTAACAATGCTGTTTGTTTATGGTGTGATGACTCACGATTTTATTATGCCTAATTAACCCGTGCATAGCAGAATACTGCAGTAAAACTAATTGCGTGACAAACGAGGCTATCAAGTCGAATGAAATGTAAACAATACTGTTTGGAAACGAACATACTTTCACCGTTTTAATACCTTAAATCACTGTCCAAAGTTTTAGGGAAGACCCAGTTGAAACGAAGGACTGTCATGTTGCTGTACTTAAGTGATAGCTTTCATTGAACGGAAAGAATAGACACACTCCTGCATAAGTTCAAGAAACAGACGCTATTCCAGCAATGGTCAGAGAGGGATTTCTCGGGCCATTGCTTCAGGAATATGGTAAGGAACTGGGCTTACGAAGACGGGCATGCGCCACACAGTGTGCTATAAGGGAAATTTTACCAGGGCAGCGGCATTATGGTCTACTCTTATATCGAATTCCAACTGTCAAGGGCACTTTAACGTGTGCGGTAATGTATACACGGGACCTCGGACTTTCGTCCAATCTGAACGACTAGACAGCGGTCCTTACAGCTAGCGAGCCAGTGTCTTAACCCACTTAGCCATAGTGATCCCCCATTATGTAAAAGTTACTAAATCTGCCTATTATAAGTCTTTACTTTGGCTTCAAATGGTATAAACTCTACAACGTCGGAGAGAAAACTAGGTCTTTTCGGGACTACCATATGGTTTAATTATATTTCAATGGGAGGAAATTGTAGAACCCAGAGAAAACCCACGAGATTGGACAGGCGACCCTACTCCTTATCACATACAACCGGGGAATCGTTTTTTGATCAGTAACCCACTCAAAAAGGTTATACTTAAGTTATAATGGCTGAACTTACACTCATAATCGTTGTACCGGCAGAGTGGCTGGTGTACTTACATTTATAATGGTTGCACTTACACTTATAATGACCGTACTTGCAGAGTGGCTAGTGTACTTACAATCTTTAAAGTCCCACTGTTCTGCTCCGAACTGTGCTAATGAAGAAGAATAGTTGTACGTACATAGTGGCTGTTGTACTTACAACTATACTGGTTATACTTACGGTTCTAATGCTTGTATTTACAGTTAAAATGGCTGCACATATAGTTGTGATGACTTTGCGAGTAATGCGCTCTTTTTCCCGCCTACTCTATTTTAGTTAACTTTTGGACTATGCTCGAAGAGGAGTGTTTGAATTCACAGCATTGGGAATATTCATGGGGTGAAGGTGTAGGGAAGAGTCGGGATGCGAACCCACATGAATTAAAGATACCATGAAAATGACACCTAATTCTATTCTCTTGACAACACGTGGTAAAATAAATAGAAACTGTCAACCTCCTTCATTATTTCTATCGGCTCTCTATCGAATTAGATCATTGGAATATTCAAAATGTAAGAGACGAAGAAATATCTTGGTGTTATCATTGTAGTAAATCAGTAGTCTGAGCCCTTGTGTTTACAGAGGTTATGTCCCTTTGCATAAGTTTATTGGAAGGTTTACTCTGTTGTAAAATTCGTAGTTTCGTAAATAATCTTTCTTTTCATTAGTCCGTGTATATCATATTTACAAAAATCCAACTAATTGGCAAATAAAAACGAATAAAGCATGGGCAAGTGTAATTATCTGAAAATCAATCATCACAAGTGAAGCGCAGTTTTGGTTTAAACAAAAGGGGGTAGCCTGTCTGATACTGCCTATCACATAGATCCTTTGAATAGATGCCATAACGTTGTAGGATGACCTACCGTATGTAAATGATGCTTCAAAGCCCCTGTAATTGTGTTCATTATCTGTATTGTGGTTCCTTACACGTGAATGTACTATTAGATCATTTTCAAACTGTATTCATGATACACATAATAAAGCCCAATAAATCTAATGACGTATTTGTCAAAATGAAAGAGGACTTAAAGAACTCCCGTTTTATTACATTTCAGAAATGAAATAGGCCTAATTTTTTAAATGGAATTATGCAACAAAAGAACAGTTAAACATTGAATATATGTAACGATAGAAATGTCGGTAACGAGAAAAAAAAGAATTAAATCTCATTAAGGGCTATCGTCTACTTAATATCATCATGGCTGCCAACTTAACCCTCGTGAATACGTCACCGAAACTGCACGCGACACCTATAGGTTAAACCAGCTCGGGCTCCCAACACGAAGGTCTGAGCCAAAGCTTGCATAACTAAAGATGTTAATGAATTAAAGTCCAGAGGATCACATCAATCTGTTGAAGCCGACACCGTCAACATATCCAGATCATGTGTATGGAGGTGTCTGTGGGCAGTAAGTGTGACACTTCAAGAAGTAGCGAATCAGTTGACGTCGAAACATTACCTGTATTGCTTCAGGTATTTCAGGTATTGATAGCTTTACGTTTTTATGCCAGTCATACATACATATCGCTTTGTAGTGAAAAGTACCCTGAACAGTTTAAAATAAAGTGGATGTTGATGGGCGTCTGCAGGGAGTATGGTACTACAAGCGGGTGCAAATCAGTTTATATTATTCTCCCCGGAAACAGAAGAAAGATGAGGTGAAACGGCTTTTTTTTCAAAAAAGATTTTTTTCGGGTATATCTGTCTGGGCCTTTTGTCCTTTTTTAAAACCTTAATTCTGTTGTTTAGACGTTGTTCCCAGATCTATATAAACTCTTTAGGCCTAGAGATATCTTTTATTTAATTTAAAGTTGATTTTGCTATAAAGGTGTATCTTAATGTAATTGTCTACATCGACGGATTTTTGATACGGATAAAGAAGCTCTCTGTAAAGACGGGGGCGGGGGGGAGAGAAAGAGACTTACACGGTTCTATTTTATTTCGTCAATTCGCTTGTGCGTAGGGGTGTTTAGCAGTGGGGGGAATTCCGAATAGGAGGACCCTGAGAAAACTCACGGAGTTGGACAGTCGACCCTACTCCTTGTCACGTACCACCGGTAAATGGAAATCACGCCAGATGACTCTATGACAGACCTAATTATACAGCGCGCATCCAACCCCCAAACAGTAAACAAAAAGGGGTTCATCTGCAGAAAAGCTTACCCGTCTATCAAGGCACAGCTGGTTCATATATGTGGTATATAGAGATTAAAAAAATAAAATTATCCAGTTACGGTATAAAAGTCCGGCTCATGCAACAAAAACATTTGCCTTCTCCGTTATGGTATCCCTTCGATTTAAAGAAGTTCTTGGAGTCTTGGTATTTTCAACCGAATATGATAAGAGCGTGGAATGCTAAAGGCCAGGGAGTATTTCAAAGAAACTTTTTTGTGTGTATAATCTCACTCCTATGGCGGGAAAAGAAGCAAAACTTAACAAGGGACTCTATGGAAGAACTTTGGATCATAGTCTCTTGACTTACGGGGTAAAATCTAAATTCTAACTCTACACGTCGAATCATCAACCAGATCGATATTATGTACAAAGAAATTCGATCCAATAGACATATTACCCAAAATGAGACATTGAAAAGTATCAAGTCACTCTTACAAGATGTCAAATCTCTGGTAACAAGAGGAGACTTAACCACAGATGATACCAAATTGGTAACTTCAGTTATTAAAATTAGAAACAGGGGATTCCACAACAATGCGATGTCAGTACAACGACAACTGAAGGTAATCTAATAAAACTGAATATGATAAGACTGGAATACTTAAAGTCTGTGAGTTGTTCAAAGAAACTTTTTTTGTATATATAAACATTATTAAATGTCTGAGTACCCCCGTAGTGCGTGAAAGATGAAGTTATTTTTTTTTCTAAAATTCTCATTTCTATATACTTTTACCGGAGAAAAGATTCTGTTATTTATAATCGTGCACCCAAACAGACAGAAGTAAGAGTCATTCCAAGGCCATGCTAAAAGACAACCATAGAATCACACCTAGATAAGGTACCCCAACACAGTATCATACCCAACATATCTGAAGATGTTTACGGAACGTGCAGTTGACGTATGCCCGGGTTGTTCTTATGAAACATGGGAGTAATGACGTCGAGGCTTGGTAGTGTTGGGAATATTTCACTTGGAAAGCTCATCTAGCAAATGCAATCATTCAAAAAGAAAAGAAAATAGAATAAGTAATAATCCTTTACCGACAGAATTCCCACCTCTATTGTTCAAAATTTATTGTAATGTTTTATGATTCTAACATTTACCAGGAAACGTATTCAAAAAAAAGTCCACGGATATCTATGTATGTTAGGCTTATCGATACCCATATTTATAGTATTTCTTACAGCAGCGGACTAGTGAACCCCGGGTCATCTGTGCTAAGAATATTTACCTCCCCTATTCCGTTCTGTATGAGGTGGAAATAAGAAGCGTATAGAAACAAACATACACTTTTGTTCCTTTTGGGGAAAATGCTATGTGTACATAATTCATAATCATATTGTTGACGGTAAAACCATGATTACCACACCCACTGTCATATTATAAAGCATGTCACCACCATAAATGTTTGTAAAGGTGAGAAAATTTTTGCTGAGAACAAAACTTCGAAGGCACGAATAGTGGCGCTATCGTGATATACGACCTTATGGGGAAATAGACAGTCTTTACTGCCCGGTTCAAAATCAGTGTATGACCGGCACAAATCTCGTGGTGTGTCTCATCGAATTTTGAAGCATGTAGGTAAACGATTTTCATTCCAAACTTCAAAGACATTGTTCAAGGTATTGACAATTCGACGGGAAATAACTTGTACCTTATGCCCACAATTTGTATGCATTTACTTTTGTATTTCCATATGTGTATATTTCGTTTATTATGAATATCAAATCGAAGACTGCGAACCCGAGTCCGCTTTTTATGATATTTGTCTCTATTAATAAAGTGGACTGGGCGCTGTATCAAACGGTCTGTTATTGAGTCATCTGGCGTAGTTTCAACCCCGATCGTACGTGACAAGGAGTAGGGTCGCCGGTCCAACCTCGTCGGTTTTCCCCGGGTCCTCTAGTCTCCTCCCACCGTTAAAACCCCCCCTACGCAATCGAATCATTTAAATTTAATTCAAACATTTGTTAGTCCCGAAATGACCTAGTTTGTGTTGAGTGAACAGGGGGGAAATCCTGAAAGATATAAGAACAACGAAGCTGACTGAAAAATGAAGTTGTCTACCTTTAAATAAGAATAACATCAGAACGCCGTTGTAATATTGAAAGGGGAATAACTCCCTTTATTTATATCTGTGTGAGCGACACCGACGTTATCAACACACAAAAAAAAAGTCTTTAAAAAGATTTTACATTTTATTTCTACAAAAAATTTTACCAATTCGAATCCGTGGTCACATTTATACAAATTACATTCTCTCTAATTTAATGGGAAAAGGCAATGTCGACAACGTCAACTACTAGTGACGTCATTATTTAAAATTTGTTAAAATAAAAAAGAAAATTTAAATGCCTTAAATAGAAAATATAATTTTTTAATGAAAATGAAAATTAAACTCTTGACGTTACATAAAGTAGTTGACGTCACAGCCGCTACGAATAACTCCTATTTCCAAATGTCAGAGGATCATTAAATTTCAGCAAGTCGTATACCCGGGACCTCGGTCTTTCGTTCTACGCCAAGAGGCTCATCCTGTAACCCTACCGATTTATTACCAAATCACAATTCAAACAAACCTTGACCACACGTGCTGTCCCCTGTGTTGCATGGAATCAATTTACACTAACTGCATCAGGTTTCATATGGATACACGTCACAGACAATTATTTTGCCAAACTTAAACGAAGTGGCGATTTTTCACATAACTTTTTTTCATTGTTTGTACGATTGAGAAAATGATGTCCGCGATGATGATCACACATTTTTGAGTCTATTTCTCGGGGAGTGTGCGAGAAATAATTGTTCCATTTACGCTGCTCGCATGCTTTTGAGTTTCTGTTAGTTCCTTCAGAAAGGGTAGCAGCTCGTCGTCTAGGAGATTTTCTAGGGGTAATGTCTTCTTGTACTTTATCTGGTCCTCTTGGCGAAAGGTATTTCCTAAATTCAGCCATGGTACGTTCGTGTGGCTCTGATCCCAGTGGTAGATGAGGTCTGGTTGGTACGTAGTCCCATGCTATCGTCGATTCAACTCTAGCAGGGTAACGAGGTGAATGGGGAATTTCCAAACCAGGCGAAACGTCCCACAGGTTAGTGCAACGGGTACGAACTTGTGTAGAACAAGTAACAGAATCACTGTAAGATCGAAATTTGCGTACTTCTGTTGACATCTTTTAAAATTTGTAGGAAACGAGCGATTCCGAACCACTAAAACTTCCTGCAGTTTGCACCGATTTATAGTCCCCTGGAATAACTGTTTCCACAAAAACAAATTGAAAGCGTCTTTTCGGTTTAAAGAAACATAATTTCGAGACTTCAATAGTTTTAAACACAGATTGTCTAAATATGAGTTTACACACACTGTGTCTCTGCAATATTGTGGCAGGTAAAAGCTTTTTATGCAGAAAATACTAAATAATTTTAGACAAAAGAAAGGAAATGTTTCATCAGTGTATAATCTGCAAGTCAACTCCCAATCTTTTGTCAAAAACTTATCAATTAATCCGGCACATTTAATATCCGTTCTTATATAAAGAATATATATCTCTCAAAATATTTACATTTAACCCATTATGAGATAACCCGTTATTAAACATCGATTTTAATGTCTATAAGGTTTTCGATAACAACAATCGATCATTTAAGAGAAGATAAACAAATTGCGCTAAATCCGTATTCGGCTAATAAGATCCTTCTACCTACAAATTCTATTTAAATGGTTGTTATTCTTGTATGAATTTATTGAATATCCGTGAAAACCAAAGTTCGGATCATAAATATATAAATATCGTGGTTTAAGTACATATGATTATTTTATTGCGATACTTTTATGCCCACTTCACAAATCACTGTAAGATTAACCTTAAAATGAGAAGAACTTTGATAAGAATTCAAACACTACGTCCGAACAATATCTTGAGCAATAGTTGTTTCCATTGTTTATGGACAACATGAGAGGTCCGAATACATCCAGTCATACGAGTTTAAATTGAAAGAGTTCAAAGACGTTTCAGGTCTCAACCAGTTGCCTGTCACAGATCTGGCAACAATACGATATTAAAAATCAAATCAAATATCTCTGTCGAATACCAATTGTGGCATCGGGACACGCCTTTCAAGATACTCGTACGAATATGTCCTCAACAAGCAAAAAACTGTAAAGATGATTTTGGAAATGAGAAGTTGTCCTTCCTCGTCAACAGAGTCGTGGTTGTCTGTCTGTAGTATACGTGTGTTATACCTGATAACGATATTGATAGGAAATTAAAATGGCTACCTTTATAGGTGAATTGTTTCAACAAAATATTTACTTTGGGTAAAGGTGTTATGTCCCTTTCACCTCGTGGTCACCTCTGTTAATTGACCACTGTCCACTTTAGTTCAATTATTTTCCATGTAGTAATAGCCAATGTTATAGGTTAAGATAAAACTGTGTTTACTAAATAAACATGGTTTTACATGTAACGTGGATATAACTGATGGTCTAAACGTTAATCAATTAAAAGACGTGTTAGATCCATGTCGTGGAGGTAATTTGTGTGTTAATTGTCTTTCTATATTTCAATCTGATTAAAACACAGGTGCTATTTCGTTTCGTTTTTTATAGTTCAAAATTTCATTTTACTTGTCTTTACTACACTTGGATCTGGAAGAGTTGTTATCATTGACGTGTTCTAGATAATGTGAGGGATTAGCCAATGAAACGGTCTGTTACGAAGAGCTTTATGCGTGTGGTGCAACGCGACTGTGGCAATTTGAACATCTGAGACACGCTACCTGCGGAGAAGCTAGCTACCATTTAATTTTCGTACGTTAGTTACGTACGGCAACTTTGGGTTATCCACTAGAAACATCAATGCTGATTGGTGAATCAAATATTTTGACGTCATAGGGTCATAAGCCGACCTATCGCTACAACCGATCAGATCTTCATGTGGTTTAGGCCAAAAGTATTATAAACGAAACGAAATATAGATCTACATTGTAATCAGATTGTCTATATTTCAAACTTTTGTTGGTGTAAAGTGATGCTGAAAATATAATAGCGGCGGAGAAAACCAATAAAAACATAGAAATAAAATAAAACAAAGTACGAACAATCCAACCATCAGACAAAATTCGAAGTCCTGAAAAAAACTGACGACAACATTGATGAAAACCAGATATCCGGGTTGTATTTGAATAGATATCTCTTTGTGGTTTAGGGTCGAAGTCGGGTATTCGTGCAATGTCATTCCCTCCCCTCCTTAACTTTGTCTGTTATTGAGTGAAATTTGACTTAAGAAATGAGGGACACCCCACCCACGGAGAAATATGCAGCTAGCTATCATTTAGGTCTCCAGCGATATATTCGTACGAAAAAATGTGTTGAGAAAAATAACTCAAGACATACATATAGCCTTGGCCAGGGGAGTTATTCGCATTGAAGTGTTAATGGCAGAATGTTTCCCGACCTAACCTTTCCCTTAACGAACACCTTAGTCAGGTTAATGACGTTTACATAGAAGAAACCCATATAATGTAGGAAACCCTGTCTTATCCCGATTAATATTTACTTTACTCGAGTGAGAGGTAGGCTTTTATTTACAAACAGGCGTGCGAAACAAAACGGAAGTTAGCCATGACAAAAATATTGACACAATCCAATAGCTCCTTGACATTACAGCATGACAATCTCTATGGTATTTATGATAAAAGTCTGGATGACATCAAACATTACACAGCAGTGAAAAATTCCTACGCATCAGGTTTTTTTTATGTCAATGTTTGATTTTTTAACCAAAAGTTAAGGGCTTATAATCCTCTTAAGAGTCCATTTTTTGTGGCACATCGTCTTAAAAATTGAAATCCAATACACCTTTATTCTGATTGGTTGCTTCTAGGTTTTGTATTTTTTAAACGAAGAAATATAGGGAAGAACATTGTTCTAAAATCTGATTGGAGAAATTTTGGTTTATTTTAAAAAAACTTCCGGAATCATTATAGATATTGTGGTGTCATAGGACAATGTATTAAGAAGTGAAACCCAACAAACCTTTATTCCGATTGGTTGCTTTTAGGAGTTATTTTTTGTTTAATAAAAAAAAATATAAGAAAGAACAATGATTTAAAATCTGATTGGAGGAATATTTGTTTATTTTAAAAACTTCCGGAATCATTAAGGAAATTGTGGCATTAAAGGACAATGTTGGTGTCTACCAGTTTTACATAATTTGTGATTGAAATGGTGTACCCTTTCCAAATATAATGTTACGGTTGATCTGTAATAACAGTCTGAAGATTCTTGGAGCGAATCAGAGAGAACTAAATCCATCGGGTACCTGGTTTACGTACAAATCCGGGATGCAACCCGGAATACAAATAAAATGAAATGGGGTTTAACGTCCTACTGTTCTGCTCCGAACTTGACTAATGAAGACGGGCATACGCCACACAGTGTGCCATGAGGGAACCACGCTGGAAAATCTGGATGAACATTCTCGAGATCGAACACCCGACCACCAGGCTAACGAGTCAGCATCTTAGCCACCGTGTCCCACCCCCGAACCCGGAATACACATACCTATTATGAATAGAATAGAATGTGGAATATTTGCCACCAGGACTATATTCCCATCTGTTGTCATACATACCCGTTCCAAATTAACCGCTAACAAAATATATTCAGACAGATCAATCCTCTGAGTGACTAGACACATACATATTTGTTATATTTGAAACCATAATCTTATCCGAAAAAATGAAATGAAATTGGGTTTAACGTCCATTTTTATACGCCCACATTATGTTGTAGCCCTGTCCGTCCATTAACATCTTGTGTTCGTCGACACTCTATAGGTCACAATTTTTTTAATTTTATTTGGAAATATAGGTTTATATCCAAAAGATATCAGTTGCTTTCGACATTGGCATGTATCCGAACATAACTTCATGAATTATGGCCCCTGATTGTACGAAAAATCACGTTTGTATCTGAATTTGAACAAGTCTTACACACTTGTTTATGAACCTAAAGACCCCGATTTCTTTCGATATTAGCAGAAACTGACAGACAAATAAATGGCCGCTCTTTATACGCAAATAGTGTAAAAAATATGTAATACCAAGGTTGTGGTCACAATTTTGATTCGATTTTGATGAAACTTAAAATCTATGTTTATATTCCAATAATCCCTGTTCCTTGCGATATTTGCGCACATGGAACGGTAAATTCCTTAATTATGGCCCCTGATTATTCGAAAAATCACGTGTTTTGCCTGTGGATCCCAAAGGTCACAATTTTTATCTGATTTTGATGAAACGTAAATTGTATGTTTATATCCCAAAGATCTTGGTCCCCTTTGATATTGGCGAATGTCGGACCGTAATATCCCGGATTATGGCCACTGGTTGTACGAAAAATCGCTCTTTTTTTTAGCATATCTTGCAAAATATGGGCGTATCTTGCATGGCAACCGCTTGTTAAATATTGTGTAATACCTTGAAACTAAAAGTGTACGTTTACCTTATTTGCAGTAGTGGCACCGGTATTATAGACTGTGTGATTTGGAATGTCTGGGATAAGGAACACAATTAACAGGGATCAATGCAGCTTAACGCCCATGCAAAAAATAAAAATAAAAAAAATAAACCGAACGTAGATCATGACTCAAATGACAGACCTCATCATGATTTGAAGAACACTCCTCAAATCCCCAACCGTGCCTCCATCAATTGCATCATCCTCAGCATCCCCACCGAGGACAATAAATAACAATATTATACTGGATATTGAACAGGCCAATATACATAATATTTAACTTAATGTCGCGTATATCGGTTAATGTATTCTGTCTGAGTTGTGACGTTTTACGTGATTATATCAATGTTTGTTTTTCTATACAAGTATATACCAAGCTTCAACAAATTACATTTACTCCAATATAATTTAAAACGGATTAACCCTCACCGACATTCTACTCGTATTTACATTTTTTATATATTTGATTTTGCTCCCTCGACACACAGCAATCTCACATACGTACAGAAGAAATATTGTTACTATGTGAGATAATCCCAAAAAATAAAATTGAGGATTAGGGTTATTTTGAGTCTGTCTTCGATCTCATCAATTTCTATGGTTACACGTGTAATACTTAAGAAGGATTTGGTCACGACAGCGAAATTTCTATGTACCAGTGGATTATTTTACCTACACTGTCAAATAAAAATATCTTTTTTATCGACCGACGCTGCTTTTCTGAAATAAATGAGACGGGAATAAATAAAAGCCTGAAAGAAATAAATATAAAATGTCCTACTCTACTGCGATAATGGCGGCAGAGGAATGGCGAGGGAAATGTCTTTATCGAGTTCCAAACTTTATGAGTATGCAAACAAGTACATGGGTGGACCGCTGATTTTGTCCCATTTGAACAACTAGACACATATTCCTTGCAGTTCATCCGTCCGTGTGATCAAACCCGCGACCTCCTGGTTAATGGTTCTGTGGGTGTGAGTTGGTTCACTAACCTAGAGGTCTCGTGTTCGCTCCATGTGCTGGACGAGAAAATTCCTCCCTTTTTTATTACCATGGTTCCCGTTGTCATTGGTGCAAGACCGAGGACCTGGTAAGGGACATCGTGCAGTCGTTTGGATGGTACGAAAAACCGAGATGTACACATCAGCGTGCACGTAAAAGAACCCTTAGCAGTATGAATTCGATATAAGAGTAAGCTAGAAGCGCGGCTATCCGGGACAAATTTTCCTCGTAATTCACTATATGGCGTATGTCCGTCTTCATTAGCCCAGCCGGGACAGAACAGCAAACCCCATTTCATTTCTCTCACTGAGTAAGAAGCTGGCTGACTAACCGACGGGTGCCTCCGGATTTTCCGGTGTGAGTTTCCCTTAAGTCAATGGTGCAGGACTGCATGTTCATCGTAGTTTATCGTACGCCCGTCTTCATAGTAGGACATTAAAGCCCATTTCATTTTATTTCTGTGGTAAATGTTAGACGACAGCGGGTATTGTTCAAGATGAATACAATGTTTTATAACACATTATATATATATATATTGTCTGAAAAATATAGCAATGACCTTAAGGGGAATCTACTTGAACGCTATTGGCAGTCGTCGGACAACCTTGAAAGACAGGACGACACATGATTGGAGACCTAAGATCTGTAATCTCATTGGTCCAATTAATTTTGGAACGTAAGTTGCCAGATAATGCGGAAGAATGGGGTTTTACGCCCTATAGTGGTTCGGTTTCGATTCCAAGGTTGTACGTGACAGTGACGAGGAGTAGGCTTGCCTGTCCAATCCTGTGGGTTTACTCCGTTTCTCCCGGTTTCCTCCCACTGCTAAAGCGAATTATTGAAATAAAATTGAACCATATGTTAGTCCGGAAATGACCTAATTTGTGTCGAGTGGACGTTAAACCCCCATTTCTCTTGGTCTCTCTCTCTTTAGTAAGACGATGGCCTTGTAAGGACTTATTCTCCCGCTATAACCATATATGTACTCAAAATACCTGTATTTGTCTATAATATAAGTAATGACGAATAATTGTATATCCATTAAGCAACCAATTAAGTGTGCCCAACCCTTTAGTACTTACTGATAAACACAACCACACAACATGAGAACTGGACACATTCAACAGACATTATTGATATACGTTAGCATCCTAGATTACAACGGCATTGTTCTACACCCCCGCGAACATTGTTAAAAAGGGGAATTTAGCACGGGCAGCGGAATTTGAACAAAATCTTATCAAGTGTTCTTTTGGACTTGTTTCTTGTGCCACACGATAAGCTAGTGACAACCAGGCTTCAATAATCCTAATATTTTTCTTGGCTGCAAGACATTCTGGTTGTTTCACTAGCGCAGTGATCCGGGCTTGAAACACCACAGCTCTTGTAGGGGACCCGGGACAACCCAATGGGGTTGGGGTGAATGGGGGTGAACATTGATCAATGATCTCACATTTCTCGATGAACTGGCGGCACTATAAAGGAATATAAATGACTACCAGCGGAGTCAAAAATACCCACGGAGTCCTTTTTGGTGTAAAAGGGTCCAAATCGAATGCAACAGCCAGGAGTTAAAATGCTGTCCCCGATTGTGTACTCAAAGAGGTCCCAGAGAATGAACTTGATATTTTCAAATTTAAATTAGAATCTCTCAGTATTGCAATGACACATTTAATCTTGTACGAAAGTCAAAATGTAGGGGGCCAGGGCCATTGACCCCACTTTATCCAAGTAGATCCACTCGGTAGAGAAAATTGGGGGGGGGGGGCGCATGGACATTAGCCCCTCTTTGACCTCCGTAGATCTGGTACTGGTTGGGTTTGTTATCAACCATGCAAGTGTCCCTACAGCTTGGATAACGCCAGCGCCGCAACCCACGCCAGTACCCTTAAAGCTTGATTACCGCCACCGCAACCAACGCCAATGCCCGTACCGCTTGATTAACGCCGCCTCAACCTAGATTATAGAATATTATCTAATATATCACAGAGAATTGTGATATAGTGAAACACACTTCGACAAATAATATATTGAACAGTTGAGTCGTGTAAACAATCCTATCAAACACTAACTAACGGAGATTTATTGAATTGGTCATAAGGCTGATAATCTTTATTGATAAAGCTCTGGTTCAGATTGGGTATAAATGAGGGGGTGGTTTGTTGATGTACTGACTGACATTGTTGTTGTTTTGTAATGGCGAGATCAAGACCTGTATCTATTAAAATAGAAACTCAAATGATTTGTTACTTTATTTGTGAAATATAACGCGATTTTTGATAAAGATTTATTTTGTAGAATTTGAAGGTTGAAGGTGTGTACACACTTCTACGCCTATCAACCAATAGATTGTGTAGTGATATTGCTATGAGTGTCCTAAAAAGAAAAGATAGGATTGGTTTGTTGTTGTTTTGGAACTCCTATTGTACCAAATGGCACTGGTGTGACGATTTTCTTATTCCGTTTTATTTTCAAATGAAACAATGGAAATAACGTTTTAATGTTCGTTAACAATTGTAATGATTCACTTTATTCGTCAACAATTTTAATTTACACATGAATGTAACAAACCATGGTCTGTGACAAGAACGTCTACTCCCTGGGACACGCAAGGGGGTTTGGGTGCCCCCCCCCTCCCCTTTGACTCGAAAATTCTTGAAAGATACGTGCTCTCTTAAACCGTCATTTTGGCGTATATCTAGGGTAACTGGAGGTTACCTTGCTAAAACGCAGGAACTGAGATTTAACAAGACAACATATGGCATAATAAATACATGGACTACGTTTTAATTTTACTGATGTAATGATAATCAGATGTTCACGATTTCGATAGGAAATTTTGGGCAAGTAAAACAATGGTAAAACAAGAAACACGCTATCGTTGGTCGGAAAAGCGATCCTCTGTTAGAACAAATATTGAAAACGCAACGAAGACGAAAGTAAAAGTTTCGCTTTCGATTTCGAATTTTTTGTAATGATCAGATACCAGTCAGCCCACCTACAGCTATCGACAACCGCGTACATTATCACTGGTGGCAGAGCGCACTCACAATCATGGCAGTTTTTCACGCGGAACCTTGATTTTTCGCCTCTGGTACACTTACTTTGTTCCTGACATGTCGAGGGAATTTTAGTTGAGAATTCGGTGCCCTCGCCGAATTATTATATTGCCCTGGTCGAATTATTATATGACCCTCTTGGAATGGAAGTCTAAACGCAGCCATTTTATTGATTTGTTCACTGTGATACGATTTTGATCGATAGCAAGGTGTTTAGTTCGTCCAAAAAGTTAGTCAGGCGTTTAAAAATTGAATCGCAATTTATTACAACTAGACAGGTTTTCTCTATTTGGCAAATCCATGGGGAATAATTTAATATTCTGTTTTTGTAACATCAGTACCTTAATGGACAGCTGGGATTCGGCGGAATCATGGATAATTTTGAGATCGGATATTTTCCCCCCAGACTATCACCTCAAGACTGTTTTTCAATGACTTTACATGCCAGGCGAAACTTCCAAAATCCTAGAATACCGATGTATACAAGGCCTCGGGGGTTTCCCCGTCAGACGTATTACCACGAAACAAGCAATGTCCATTATCAACGGCCAATGTTTCCATTCTCACCTTTGTGATAATACTGCCGATTCGGTAAAATCATTATACGGAAACAAAGACTTTGTCTGATGGCGATATCAACCGCCTTAGGCCAAAGATAACCACAAAAACAAACACAAGACTCACAGAACTATTCTTATTAAAACGCAAATCATAGTTCGTTTCGTAATATTTCACATTTCATTGTAGTAATTATACAACAAAATGCCAATGAAATCGGTTGGTTTGACATTTTATAAGTAAAAGCAATATTTTCATTTTTAATTCATGTTCTAGATTAAACATTTTATTGGCAGAATTCTGCTATTTTTTTTACAAATAGTGACTTGGACATTTGTGATTTCGAGGTTCTCAATGATCGGTAAAGAACATTATTTACGATTTGACGTGAATTGATTTGTGTTTTGTTAATTAGGGATGTTTGAACCAGGCTATATACGAAATCCCAGACAAGTCTGTCAAATGAATTATTTGTTGGCAAGATTCAATTAAAATGCATCACAAAACTCAAGTCAATTACGGCTACTATAACAAACATATATCAGTTAATTGGTGTGTAAGACTATGGTCTTAGGTCTTTAAGACCATATTGTGTCTTTGGAAAATTATTAAATTCTCTGTCTATAAAATTAAAATCTCACGTACCTAGTAAACGTGAAATATAAGCTATACATAATAAGTCAGTGATGTTTTGGTAAAATCATAACCTGTGACAAAACTGTCCATCACGCTCTTCCTGTTATTGGACCTATGGTTAGTAGACATAATATGGTATCAGCACCTGCTTTATTTGTGTGAAATTTAGTAGGTTATTACGCATTTGGAATGGAAATTAACGTCAAGGCTATATCTTGGACGTGCAGGGATGGGGGTATAAATTTGAGTGTAGATCAAGCCCCATTAGATATTCACTCAGATATTCAAGAAGCCATTATCTGTTGAGAACAAGGGACCTGCGAAGTCACCCAGCTTGGCAATACAGTTCTTATAGCTGAAATACTGTGGTATTGTTTTACGATCACAAAAAAACACAACAAAGAAGAAGTCCTAAAAGTAGCGGGGGGTTGGGATGGCCTAGTGGTCTAGAGTACCGCGCTTCGACCTCTAGCTGGCCGGTCACCTCTGGCTTGCGGCTGTGGTTTCGAGCCCTGGTGTGAGCGTATGTGGCATGGAGAAAGGGGCGCCTTCTCAACTTTGTGGGTTTCCTCCGGGCACTCCGGTTTCCTCCCACTGCTAAAGACCCCTACGCGCGAGCGAATTCTTGAAATAAAATTAAACCATATGTTAGTCCCGAAATGACCTAGTTTGTGTTGAGTGGACGTTAAACCCCATTTCTTTCTATCTATCTACCTAAAAGTAGCAGTAGTACTACAGGTGTTCCTGCGTAACGTATATACACAATCGAATAACGGTGGGTGGGGGCACACATATCGTTCATTTTGATGGCTGACTGCACAACAGAACCTGACATTCGAATGAAATGTGGTGGAGTTTAACGTCCCACTGTTCTTCTCTGGGTAATGAAGCCGGGCAACGCCATACAGTGTGTTATGACGGTAATTTTGCCGGACAGCGCCTCTACGGCCTATTCTTATATCAAATTCCATCTGTCAAATATCTTGTTTTTTCTTCCCATCCGACTACACAGCTGTCCTTGTCAGACTCTCTGCCCTGCATCAATGACGTAAGGAAACCACGCCAGAAAATCTGGATAAACTTTTTCGGCCAATAGATCGAATATCCGACCTCCAGGCCAGCGAGCCAGCGTCTTACTTACTTAACCACCGCGCCCCCACCCATTTCAAGTAGGGTGTCTAATCGTGATAGGCTTTACATAACCAGTCGTTATTGGAAATTTAGTGTTCGTAGTATAGGGTGTCATGGGCACGTACCATCGTTTAGCAATTTACTAGCAAAAACATTCCCACCCCACCCTTGTCACGAATTTAAATTTGACTGCATTAGTCATTAGTTTCACTACATTCAATACATTAGTCATTAGTTTCACTACATTAAATACATTAGTCATTAGTTTCACTACATTCAATACATTAGTCATTAGTTTCACTACATTCAATACATTAGTCATTAGTTTCACTACATTAAATACATTGGGCATATAACAGTTGAAAATATTAAAACAGTTTTTGTATATAAAAATGTTATATCAAACACGGAGTTAATGTTCGCTGTTGTAAGACGAGCAAGTGGGTCATCTTCTCCCTGTGTCGTTCACCGGTATAGTTTTATGGAGCATTGCGCCTAGCCAATATTAAAATCGTTCATGTGCCTGTGTCCAAGTTTCGTAATAAAACCTTGACCTTACTACAACCATTTTGTGACTAATATTTCACGATACCTCCCCACGTTCAAACTCAAACTAATTTATCTATTAAACGTTTGCTTCAAATAAACTACCTCATACCGTAGACTTGTTTGTCATGTAACTTGATTGACGGAAAGGGGGGGGGGATACAGATTGTATTTGTAGTTATTTGTTTGTTGTACATTTACCATACAAATCGAAGCCCAGGTAAATTATTTGACTATCTTCTGCCAACCTCATTTTCCGCGCTCCTTAAATCAAGCCGACAGACAACAAGCCGTCGGGTTGCCAGTCAGTGATACCCTAACATTTTTTCCCAGTGTTTGTCCCATGGTGTTTTTCAGGGAATCTGTATTTTTCTAATAAGATTGGTTGTCTCTAATTTCCATATATACCAAACTTGTCATACGTTTATTGGAAATACTTCGTGGGAATGTATCTTTCACATCCGGTAATTTTTGTTCATTTTTAAGGTCGGCGTGTAAAGGTTGGCCTGCAGGTAAAATAACTCATGGCATGTGGACACGCATGGTGTATGCCCGTCTTCATTAGCCTTGCCGGTACGGAAGAATACGATTTTAAACCCTATTTTAATTCATTTATTTCAACCGCATACAAAAAGTGTGACTCGGCTGGCACAGAAAAGTAGGACGTTAAACCCCATTCCATTTTATTTCATTTCCATAAAATATTTATCGAAATCTGTTTCATGAAATGAGAAATACAATCTATGTTGGGTAACAGAAAGTTGATGAAATAATAAGACGGAGGAGTTTTGTTTGTGTGTTGGTTGCGTGATTTAACTAGACTGGTGCCCTTTAGCTACAATGGTGGTTACTACAATACCCCCCATAGACTATAATCTTACACTATACTGACGTCATTGTAAACTATGAATGGAAGAAAAGACCTATACAAATACGGCTCAAAATAATTTCTCAAATCTATGAATGAAATAGTTGCTTTTGTCGTTACTATTTAAAGGGAAAAAAATAAAATGTTTACAACACCTAAAGAATTTATATTTTGTTATTGCATTTCGATTAAAATGGAATGAAATGAAAAAATAAAAAAGTGCAGTTATTTTAAAGCGGCGAACTCAATATCATCCAAAGTCTTCCACATTTGAAAACACGAATTATTTGTCAATTTGAATCACCAACGATGGGCTTTCTGGTATCTAATTATTAAGACAAAATAAACATTTTACCACAATGCGTTTCAGCGCTATTTGTAACACGGGACTCGAAGAACGAGACTCGACATATTTCACAAGTCATGTAAAATGGTGCCCTCATATTCTTAACTGGAGAACATGGAATAACCAAACGCTGGGGATTGAGACTTTGGCGTATTTCGCCGAACATAACTCATTAGAAATTACGGTAAAACAGAAACAATTGATTGTTAATCATTTTATATACATGCATATTGCATTATCATATGTGTTGCAACCTATTTGTTTCAATTTCTAGGTCCCAAATATCAGCGATCTAGCTCCTTTAAACAATATCTAATTCATTTGAAAAGATTGGGCAACAAGTTAATTTCTTTCCTAGAGAACAGTGAAATGAAAATGAAATGAAATAGGGTTTAACCGAAACGAAATATGGCTTAAATGAAATTAAATGGGGTTTAAATGAAATGGAATAAGGTTTAAATGAAATGAAATGGGGTTGGCATGGAATAGAATTTAGGAGAACGCTAGATCGGAGACGGTCCTACGCATTTTAGCACATATGACGTCATATATAGATTGTGGGTTAGGGTTAGGGTAAGGGCTAGGACCTGTAGATTTGGTCAAAGTCCCGAGATGTAAACAGGGCTAGCCCTAACCCTAACCCATGATCAAGCCTAACCCTTACCCTAACCCACAATTCACATATGACGTCACAATTTGCGTAGGACCGTCTCCGATCTAGCGTTCTCCTAGAATTTAATTTAAATGAAGTGAAATAGGGTTTAACTGAAACGATATAGGACTTAAATGAAATGAAACGCAATGAAATGGAGTTTAAATGAAATGAAATGGAGTTTAAATGAAATATCATTTTTGCTCCATCGGCCATATTGGAGACGGCAAATGAAATGGGATTTCTACGCCCCGCTGTTCTGCACCAAGGTTACCCAAAGACAAATGGAATACTCTAAAAGGCGTGTAATTCATCGATCTGAAGCTCTATTATTATTTACACAACAAACATGGTATAGTCAAACTATATTAAACACAAATATTGAATGTTCTCAAAGATTTGGAAAGTGAAGCAAGAAAAGCGCTTTACGATGATAGCATAAACAGCTTGGCATTTTCTTTCAAAATGAGAAGTTTTTCATTCCGAAATCCATGTCACCTAACAAGGTTTTGTAGCAAAATAAAAAAAATAAAGAAATAAAATGCGGTTAAACTTTTTTTTTTGGTATCAACTAGGCCATGCACTGAAGACAGGCATAGTGAATGTTATGTGTTTAATTTCGCTCGGACGGACACCAGCGCTACGGCAACCTCTTGTTAAAATTCCATCTGTCAAGAGTTCCTCTAACTCTAAGTGCAACTTTCCAGCTTTCTTTTAAGTTCAACTGCCAATCGTTCGTTTAAGTGCACGCTTAAATGTAAACGAAATGAAATGGGGTTTAACGTCCTACTCATCTGCACCTAACCTGGGCTAATGGAAGACGGGCTTACGCCATACAGTGTGCTATGAGGAAAATTTTGCTTAGACAGCGGCGCTACGGCCTACTCTTATATCGAATTTTACGTGCACGCCAATGTGTACACGGGACCTCGGTTTTTCGTCTCACCCGAACGACTAGACAGTGTGATACCAGGCTGGGAAAACCCGAGGATCTTTCTTGTCCAGCACCGGGGTCGATCCTGGCATTTCTTGGTTATTGACTCAGCACCTTACTCATCGTAAATTATGGCAGGACTTTATAATATAAACCTCAGTAGTTGTAATAATTTACATTAGTACCAATCTATTTGAATAAGTTTTGACTACTATGATTTTTTTTTCTAAGTAATTATGTTGGTTTATTTGCTTGAAAAAAAACATTAATTTATTTCTTTGGTACTTTCGTTCAACAACAAAATCCTGTTTAATATGTTGAAACAAAACAACTCCCCCACTTGACATTTGTCTATGGAGATTAACTTTTTAAAGTGGGGATATTACATGTTAAAAGGTTTAAAGAGAAAGTAAGACACTTCATGAAATGGATTGGTTGTTAGCTTCTTGTTTGTCTAAACCAACTGCTAGGTACTATTAGGGAACTTTTGTTTGAGCAGGGAGGGGTCTTTCCATACTAAACTTGACACTGTCTGTCTACGTATAGCTTCACTTGAGAACAGACACAAAGCTAGTTGATCGCAATTTCAATTCCTAATTCGTCGATTTTAGTCGAAAACACCTAATATATATCGAGAATTTTGTAAAGTATTTATTCCACTTTAATTTAATTACATTGAGATTGTTTATTTAATCTTAGTGTGTATGACAGATGTAAAATGAGGTAGAACCACATTACAAAATGGTTTGATAATTTTTGGATAAGGCGGTCGTTCAGGAAAGAGATCTATGCTCGAAGTTTATAGTTTTCTGTGTGCAGAAATGTTGTTTCCGCCCACCCTTCATCTAATTCAAACTTTTAAGGATTCTTTTACGTGGACATACATCTGAACACTGGTGGACCTCGGTGTTTACACAAAACACTATTTCCTGCATCTCTGACAATGGGGAAACCAGGTTGAAAAATACTGAGGAAACTTTTTGGAACAGGAATGGCGGCTAACCGCGACACATCTTCTTCTTCGTCTTCTGCCTAAGGCTCCGTAAATTCAAATCCGATCGACATGAAAATGACCATGGTTGATCTTTAAACACTTCTACATCAATTTTGTGAATTAAATTTTTAAAATTTAATCCAACAACATGGTCCATAGTACGATCGTACATTTTCTACCACAGCCGGGATCCCCTGGTTAGTGCGCCAATATGTCTTCCCGCTCCCACTTATATAAAACATGGAGCCGTAGTGGCTCAGTTAGTAAAACACTGGCTCGCTAATCTGGATATCCCATGCTCGGTTTTGGCCGAGAACGTTCATCCGAATTTTCCAGCATAAGTAGTGTCTGGTAATTGAAAACGTATAGTCATTCGGATGACACGAAAATGTGAGGTCCCCTGTACACATTAGCGTGCATGTAAAAGATCCCTTGACAGTTTGAATTCGATATAAGAGTAAGCCGTAGTGACACTGTCGAGCAGAAATATTTCACAGCACACTGTATAGCATATGTGCGTCTTATTAGCCCAGTGGGAGCAGAATAGTAGGACGTTAAACCCCACTTCCTTTCATTTATATTAAACAGATTGACGTATAAAACAAGGCCATATGTTCTCATCTATCAAGGTTTTATGTTTCTTTATTTCGTGTATGACGTTTGATATATTAATAATTATCTATTTGATAGTATTTTATATATTCTCACGACATGAGAAGATTGATACAAGTCGATCTGTTTTGGGATGAATCGTGTTAGCGTTTGTGTATTTGACGTCAATGACCCGTTTGTTACGGAACCCATACAACGTTCAGTATAGGATATAGGGAGCCGCGGTGACTCGATGAGTAAGAATATAGTTGGTCCTATAAATTGCAACCATATTAAATGAATATGTGCTTGAGGGTTTACGAGTGTGCGTGTGTGTGATTGTGTGTGGGAGGGGAGGGGGGGGGGTAATATTCTGTTAAGGTTTATCTAGTTATATTTGAATGGCGGGGTGGGTGTGGTTTGGTAGCTGGACTCAAAAACAATAATTTTATTTACTGGAATCTTGCGTGGGTGGAGATGAATCTTCGGGGTTTCCAATCTCAGGTTGACGCCCGTGGGCCCACAAGGAATGTGTAGTTAGTCATGCGGATCGGAATAAAACAAGACAGGCGTCCCGTCTACCGATTGGTTGTGCACGAATATGACAGCGGCGCCACGGCCTACACTTATATCGAATTTCAACTGCCAAGTGATCTTTTACGTGCATGTCAATGTGTACACTGGACCTTGGTTTTTCGTCCCATCCGAACGACTAGACAGTTGTCCTTGCCAGGACCCCCGTTTTGCATTACTGACAAGAGGAAAGCACGTCGGAAAATCGAGATGAACTTTCTCGGCCAATGCAGGGATTGAACACCCGACCTCCAGGCTAGCGAGTCAAACAGTAAATAGATCAGCCTGTTTTTTATTGGTTCATAGAAATAAAATTCCTCTTCAAATACCTTAAATACTCAAATTAACCTGCTTCTTTGGAATTAAAAGTTACGTGGTCCGATAACTGTGAATGGCCTTTATTTTGAGCATTACTGCATCTAATAAAACATTTTTTAGTTACGTTTTAAATTGCATATAATTTCAATTATTTTCCCTTCACTGTTGAAATGCTTTAAATTGTATATCGAACTTCAATTATTTTCCTTTCACTGTTAAAATGTGGCCAATTAGTGATATTTTGTAACTACATGTAAATGCTATCTAATTCAGTGAAAGGAATATTTTCGTCTTTATTCTTAGTGTATGTTGTAACAATATAAGGCAATCTACACGGTCCATCATTTCATGGTGTTTAGGAAGAACTATAAGATTTGGGAGGATGGTGGGTGGTGAGAGAGAGAGAGAGATGGGATTAAACGTCCACTCAACACAAACTAAGTCACTTCGAGACTAAAATATGAATCAATTTTATTTCAATACTTTGCTTGCCGCATTGGGAGGAAATCGAAGAACCCGGAGAAAATCCATGAGGTTGGGCAGGAAATCCTACTCCTTGTCACGTCCAACAGGGAAACGAACCACACCAGTTTTTATATATGACATACCTTGTGATACGCGCTGCTAACCATTCCGCCAACCAACTCTCCATGGTGGGTGGTTAAACCATGTTTTATTTCATACCACTGCGAATGGTCCCCAACCCTTTCCATGTCCAGTTATTGTATGTCTAATACTTTCTAGAAACTTGATTTAAAAAAAAAAGAAAAAAAGGAAATCAATTGCCGATGATCGCACGCTTTCGACAAGGTCGCATGTACCTAGTTAAGATAAAATATACTTGAACATGGTCGACCTGTTCTAAATCTGATTAAAATACAGATTTATATTTCGTTTCGTTTTTTATACTTTTGATGACCTTCACTACAAGTAAAACGAAACGAAATAGGATCTGTGTTTTAATGAGATTGACTCGTTCTATAAAATTGATTCATTGGTTAAATTCATCAGATTGTTGGTTCATTTGTCCTCCAAACTGTTAGTTAATAGATTACTATGAAGACTTCCTGGTTTGAAGGCACCTTGTTGATGAATTCATATAAACCGTAGTGGGTAATGGATTTGTTGATACTGATGATGGCTAGATGTACAATAGAAACTATAATTATCTGGTTTACTTCCAGGACAACCACATGTACAATAACACTATCATTGTCATTAATAACACCATTAGCAACAACAATACATTACCTCATCCACTTTCTGGAAGAATCGTAATTTGTATTGCTATTAACCAACATTTTAACGTAAATTGTATGCTTTTAATGTAATCTGAGTGTAGAAAAATATCAACCCATATTCTAGCCATCGCTAATGTTTGCTATTCTAATTGCAATATACCCAGTCCTAGCACTCGGGGAATATTATATTGATTTATAGCGAGGGTTGATTGAAAACATTCTCTGATATTATACTAATGCTGAAACAAAACATCAAAGTGCAGTAATAATATACAACAATTGTTATATATATTTTATCCGTTAATGAAATCTCGTTGTATACGGAACCTCTATACCACTCAGAAAATTAATTAACATACATTAGTTCAAATTCGTATCAAAAATACATTGTGTAGAGCTAAATCGGTCTTTCGCACAATCTAATTAAACTATATTTCGTTTCGTTTTTTAAACTTTCGATGGCCCATGCTACATGGAGATCTGACCAGTTGTATCGAAAGTCGGAGGTCATACGAGCGACTTTTTACCTTATGACGTCAGACAATTGATTAACCAATCAACATTGATGTTTTTAGGGGATACCCACAATTCCGTGCACCACATGCCTAAAGCCCGTCGGAACAAACCGTTTCCTTGGCTAATCCCTAACATCACCCAGACACGTCAATGATAACATCTCTTCCAATTCCTAATGTAATAAAGACAAGAAAAACGAAATTTTTGAACTATAAAAAATAAAACGAAATAGGATCTGTGTTTTAATCAGGTTGAAAACAAACTAGTGCTTAAACAAATTCATCTCCTCTCAGTAGATTCGCTGAAATGAGTGAATTACTGGAATCGCTCAACTGTGTGGAATATTATTCAAAATTGATCAGTGATTAAGAGCCGCGTTGGGAATTCCCAATTCGGATCATGAATTACATTACAAAGACACCGCTTGATGTTGGAGAGTATCTAAATAGCCTTGATTATTAATTATAGCCTTTTCTGCAGATTTCTGCAGATTTCCATTTTGGAAAATGTGTAGGTGTATTGTTTACTGTTTCGCACAGACACGATAAATCCTGGTGGACAAACGACAAATAGGTTTATTCCTGGTAACAGAGAGTTTTATTTTGCCTTTTTAAAATAACCCCAATGTAATTTAAAAGCCAAACAAATAAGGACATCCAGTAAATAATGTTGTTTACAACGGCAACCGAGTCTCGTATTTCTAGGGAAATAAGAATCTTATTTCTATTATGGATCCTGGAGAACAATTCATTGTCTCATGAATAATGAACCTGTTTGTGGTTTCTCTATTACGTAACAAATCGAAATTGTTTTGTTTACATTAAAAAAAGTTTTACGAAGAGATTTAAAGTAGCATTTAAAAGGTAGGGCTGTTTGTTCCATAGAATTGGGGGGGGGGGAGGTGAATCGTGTACCATAATTTCAGCGCCACTTGTAACAAGGGATACGAAGAACGAGGCTAGTCATATCAAACGGTGACGCCATATTCTTATCTTGAGACCACGAGGAATAAATATTATACGTGTAGACTAGAATAAGCAGATGCTAGAGATTGCCATTGATCGAGACTTTTGGCGTATCTCGCAGAACATACCGGATTTGAAATTAGAGTAAAAACTGAAACGATTGAATGTAAATCAGCTTATATTCATCCGTATTACATTATTATATGCTTTGCGACCCATTTGTGTCAATTTTTAGGTCCCAAATCTTAGCGATTTAGCTCCTTTAATATTAATGCTCCCCTACCACCACACAACATTAAACCGGTCCAGAATACATTCACAAACTATGAAATCCTTACGATCATGTAGAACTTATTGTTTCGTGAACTTGACCCCATAGCCCACTAACTTGCCCCTAACACATAGTATCATCTATCATTGGTAGCGTGATATCTGGTGGCATGGTTCTGTGACACGGTTTCAACCCTTTGATCAGAGAGCCAACATCGGAGATACTGTCTGGAAGACATCCGTCAGTGTCCAATTTAACCTTCATTTCTAAAGTTTTGGAAAATAGTAAAAAAAGGGTATCTGAACATGTAGTGCATGAATTTCGACGGATGTACAAATCTTAATATGGTACAAATACAGTCTTGCATCTATCACATATGTTGACAGTGGTGAAGTATCCCCCACCCCACCTCTTAGTTCGCCTGGTACGGGTGGAAACTGATATTGGTGTAGAACCGGTACTTCTTTAATGTGGTCTGATTTATACTTATCACAAAGAACCCTAATCCCAAGTAGTCAGTTCATTATCCTCAACTGAAACTGTGTTAAAATATGGCGTCCTCAAGGAGTTTGTGTTAGGACCCTTGCTGTTTACCAGGCTCACAAGGCAGGCTGGGCATCTTGACTCTCTGTTGCGGAGACCCATCTGAAGCTATAGTCATTTCAAAGTTGAAGCCAAAAGTTATTCTTAGGATCATTTATGTCGGTTCTTGTACCTTTACATTTGTTTTGTTTTGTTGTAAATTACAATTGGTTTTACAGTGTAAACATATATATATATAATCTTTATGAGCTCGTTTCAGGGTTATACAGCAATATGATCGGACCAAAATGACATTAGTTTCAAATTTGATCGATTAGAAGAATAAAATATAATACTATCTATTTTAAAGTTCATGATCGACCCCACCCCTAAGTAATAGACATAAGAAATAAAATATAGTACCATAGATTTTAAAGGATGATCAATTAAAAAATAACTTTTAAGCAATACAAAGCAGAGTAAAAGCACACAGACCCACTGCCTCCTTATTGAAGAAACTGGTACCCAACCGAAAATGTGACAATCTACTATGAAACTAATGAAGCTTGAGGAGGCCTTATCCCCGGGGAACCGCTTTACTTCACTGTATTAATTTGGTGGGACATTTACGTAGAATGGTGATATGGAATTGAATGAGGTTTAACGTCCTATTTTTTTGGACGACGGGCATACGCCATACAATGTGCTTTGAAGGAAATTTTGCCTAGACAGTGCATCTACGACCTACTCTCATTACGAATTCCAACTTTAATGTGCACGCCAATGTATGGTTGGGACCTCGGGTTTTCGTCCCATCCGAACCACTGACAATGGGAAAATACCGAAGAACTTTGTCGCCAACCCGTGACCTCCTGGTAAGCGAGCATACACCATATATAAAAATATTCATCGTTAAGGGAAGTTATAATTACACACGATTAGTGACTGTTTGTAAATAGAGCCCAGTAAGAAGGGTGGGGTCGATCGAAGGTCGCCGTCAGGCGGTAGGTGTTATCTTTATTAGGACAATAAAACTAAGAATTTACTTACTAGTGTATACCGCTGATTAGGTATTAATTCAGGTATTTTTGGGTAATTTGTTTACAGGAAAGACATAAACCCGTATAAGTAGAATAGAGTGTGGTGGACAACGTTCGTGGTTGGATCGTGATCAGCAACTCCAGTTCAGATGATGACCTCATGCCATTAGATTTCAGGACGTAAGCAACGAAGTTGAAATTTATTACGACCGCCAATCCTTGTAACGTTATAAGGTCTTGTGTTAAATGTAATTTCCTCTGTATAATGAGTCGTCGATGTCATAATTGTAGTTTATGCACGGGTTAGGGTTGGGGTTCTTGTGACTGTTCAACCGTCTCTGGTCTTTTTAGCGTGTATAGTCGTTCTAGTGAGTCCTACTAGTTCTATATGTTGATAATATGTTGTGTAGTTGTGGACTAGTGAAGCCGCGGATATTATACACCTACACCTATTATAGTAGGCCGTGGGTTTTCTCCAGGTCCTCTGGTTACCTTCCACTGCTAAAGACCCCTACGCGCAAGCAAATTCTTGAAATAAAACTGAACCATATTTTAGTCCTGAAATGACCTAGTTTGTGTCGATTGGACGTGGGGGAGGGGGGCTTCCTCGGCTTATTCCCGGATAAATACGATAACACACCTCACTGACTTGACTCTCGATACCAGACTAACCAGACACTCCACCAGATTCCATATAAATGAACTAAAAAGGATTTTAGGTCCCACTTTTCTGGACCCACCAGACAGAAGAAGAGCATAATCCATTGTGTGGTGAAAAGTCTTTATACGACCTTAGAATCGATTCAAATGGGAGGCGGGGCTCTTCTCGGGCAGCTTGGAAATGATACGGCCGTAAAGGAGCTAAAACACAACTATTTGGGATATAGAAATGGACACAAATGGGTCGCAATGCATATAATAGTATAATATAAATATGTATTCACAGCTTTACATCCAATTGTTTCTGTTTTCACTGTAATTTCTAATCAGTTATGTATGGCGAAATACACCAGAAGTCTCAATCGAATGGCAATTTGTAGCGTCTGGTTATTCCGGTCTACACTGATATTATGTATTGCACATGCTCTCCGGATGAAAAAAAATAGCGTCACCGTTTGACATGACTTGTGGAATATGTCTTATCTCGTTCTTTGAGTCCCTTGATACAAATGGAACTGAAACTTATTATGGTACATTATTCGTATATCAGAGGTAAAATGTCTATATTTCTTAAAGATCCCCAAAATCAATGTTGATTTAAATTGACAAATAATTCGTGTTTTCAGTGTCGAAGACTTTGGATGAGTTAAAGACTCAGTTAAAGACTTTGCTACTTTAAATGGAAAGAATCTAGCAAACAGAGCAGACTACCAGGAAGAAGACATACATCTTCGGAATATCAATCATACTTCTGGGGCTTTTATTATGGTTAAAAAAACGATGTCGTGTAAATGAATCATAAAATGTCCGAAATGTAATGCTAAGGCGTTACAACCTTATTTAATTGGACATGTAATTTTAAGCAATGTACTATTATTGATTGAGCAATTTATCACTTTCTCCAAATTATAATAGGGACTATTATGTCATATCATATTATATCAATTAATGGCTCAGTTTACAAATATTATGAAAGTGTGCCTCGTTGTGCCTTCGAGATACACGGTATAGCCTAGTGAATTTACACACTGCATTAATTAGTTCTTTGTTCTATTCAGAAACTCGAGACGTCTTTACTGCTGAGACGTTGCAACATCTAGATAGTTAATGATCGGGAAGTTTCTTAATACGGCCAGAAAAACATGTTTGTCCCTTTTGTCAATGGCTATCAGCGAATACTATGATAATGTCGTCACCGATGTCAAATCTGACAGCGTGCCCTTTGGCGCCAAATTACTGAATCAGACTGTGCGGGAATCCTTAGACGTCCAGCAACGTTGGGATCACGTGTTAATCGCGCCGGCGGACATCAGAATTCAGAGCAGCTGTAGATTTTGTTGGGATAAAAATAACTCGTGTTGCATTACGTCATTTTAACACACTCCAGCGTACATTGCTTGTCAGGCTGTATATCACTGTGTACCTTCCAAATAGGGTGTAACATCACGTGTAAACTAACTACGTCATATTAGGGTTACGTTTCAACAGTAAAGGACGTATTTCCAGAAATGTCTGACATTTGTTTTCACCGAGATTTGGAATATTGTGTAATACGGTTCCTGCCCATTATTGACCTTCAACTGGCGCGCACAGTGCCATGGTGCCAATAATCTGACATGTCCGCTTTGATATTATAATTTTCATATAAACAACTTTACTTGACCTGAGGGTTACAGTGAACGAAAAACAATAATTGTAAATATTGAACTGAAACTGCGAGTCGAAAACGAAGGTTAACGCATGTGATATAGAATTCATCTGGAATGTTCCGAATGTACTGCATATATTTTACATACGATAAAGTCGTAGAAAAACTAATACTGCGATTTACCTAGGGTGATATTTTTTTTAATTAAAACCATGCTTTTCGATTTCCCCTTTCTGCGTTGTTGGTCTGAAATGTACGGCAAATAATTTTACATGCGATAAAGTCGTAGAAAACCTGATACTGCGATTCTTTTATGTAAACCATGCGTTTCGTTCTCCCCTTTCTGCATTGTTTACACTTGACCGGACTTATTTTTCTTATACGTCATCTTTTGCTGTTTCTGGGAGTCGCCCACAAAAACTTATCCAATCTCAGAAACGGTCCCATATCGGAACGAATGTGTAATCACTCATTATGTCGTGGGCCAACATGGTTATAAGAGGCGAGTCGCTGTAATGAGGAATAATGATGTATGTATTATTTTATCGTATGTGCATTACTACCAGGAAGTCTATTCCTTAAACATACATCATACAAGAGCTAACATCCGCCTTTTGCAGGTCTTTCTTTAGACCTGAAATGTTATCCATGTTTTAACTATTTTAGCAAGAGCAGCCCGTTCTTTATCCAATCTTACCGAGGTCCCCTGTATGCATTGTTGTGCACGTAAAAGACCCCATGGCAGTTGGAATTCGATATTAGACTAGGCTATACAGTATCGCTGCCGGACAAAAATGTCCCCTACAGCACGTTATATTGCGTTTAGCCGTCTTCATTAGCCCTGTCGGAGCATAGAACGTTAAACCCCATTTCATTTAGTGAATTATTATACCTAATAACTAGCTCCGAGCATAACATGCTTGCAGCCGTAGATTATTCTGCACAATTCTCGCCTCGATATGTTGATTTGGCTGTTTTTATCATATCGAGGTTGAATCAGTACGCTTCGTGTTTACATACAACTGTGGAATGTTCTGGAAAGGAAATGGCATGGGGTTTAACGTCCTACTGTTGTGCTCCCTACTGGTCTAATGAAGACGTGTATATGCTATACAGTGTGCTATACAGGAGATTTTGCCCGGGTGGTGGTACAAAAGCCACTCTTACAACTGTCAAGGGATCTTTTACGTGTACACGGGACTTCCGTTGTCGTCCCATTCAAACGACTACACAATTGTCCTTGTCAGGCGCTCCGTCCTGCAACACTGACAAGGGAGAACCACGCCGGAAAAAATCTTGACGAACTTTTTCAGCCAATGCAGGGATCGATAACCCGACCTCCAGGCTAGCGAGCCAGCGTCTTACCAACTTGCCCACCGTGACCCCCGCAGTGTTATGGAATCATGGATAACACATGAAGAGAACAGTTTATGGCGCCATTTGGTAGCAAATTGTATAAGCTTTCTGTGGAACAATCAATTTCAGGTAAAAACGATCGGAGTCACATCGAACCAATGCTCTTCTGAAATGACCTCCCGGACAAATACGTCCATCGTCCCCTTTATTTGACCTTAAATTGGCTGAAAAGTGGAAGTCAGTTGTTGGACTGGTTTTATGATTCGTATTAAACGAACTAAACCTACTTGTTGTAACTAAACCTACTTGTTGTTCTGTTCTCGTCCAAAAGTTTGTTTTGACTTCTATGCAAAATGACAAAAACGTGACTTCGATCGTTCTTCCCCTGGACTCTTCACATCTATTTACAGATTAAAGACGAGAATAGGTGACAAAAAGGGGCTCTCATCCATTTTTATCCAGAGTTTACACAAATGGGCTCTGTCCCTGATTTATTTTCGGCGCATATCTCAAAAGTCGTTCAAGATATCTTTCTGTAACGTCATACCTTCTATGGTTTCGATTCCCCACTGTTTTTTCCTTCCATTACTAAATGAGTCATATGCGCAAGCGAAATTCAATCATTGAAATAAAATCGATCCAGGTGTTTTTCCCAAAATGACCTAATTTTTGTCGAGAAGACGTTTAGCCTTTACTTTTCTCTCGTTTTCGTCAGGAAGTTGGGTAAAATTACCAATGTATACCAATTACACCCTGTGCCACGTGAGTAGCGTAATAATTCTCACGATTAATCAACCAATTGCGCCGTAGCATAACATTCGGGTCAATAAATTACAATATCAGTGTCACGGAAATGTAACCACGGTTTACTCACTAACCAGGAGGTCTATGGTTCGAGATTTTTCTACCGGGTTCCCTCTTTATCAGTGCTGGTAAGAAAATGCGTCCAGTCTGTGTATTACCCTTTACAACTCATTAAAGGTGCTACCAGTAGGATGCTAAACCCATTTCATTTCAAAACTTGCTCCTGAATCGGGTAACCCAGTGCAATATAAAGCTGGAGATCACGAAAGATTATTTATTCCATTACATTACGTGTAAAAATCGTGTGCGTCTTAGACGAATATTTCAGTGCATTAAAACTGATAAAACTTGTATTAACCCCTCGTGATCCCGAAGTTCATTAACCCACTAAATAAATGTAAACGTTTACCCTAAAATTTAAACCCGTTGACGTCAGACGGTTCTATTTTTGTGCTATAGTATTGGGTAATGTGTGTAAAGGTCTGGAACTTGTCAAGTTATATAGACTATGTTGTGTGACCTGTCGTGTATAGGTTATATCATTGGTTAATGACCTGATAACTAGAATGGATCAATGATCAAAGGCATATGGTCTAACTGGAACCAGGACCTGTAACATGCGAAGCCCTACTTTTAGAAGGCTAATACAAAGGGTCATGTTCGGTTATTCACATCAAACACGGTGGCTAAGTGAGTAAGGCGCTGACTCGCTAGAGTGGAACTCGCGGGTTCGATCCTGGTGTTGGCCCGGGATATTCTGGCGTTGTTACCCCTTGTCAAGGCCTGACAAGTAGCGCCGTCTAGTGGTTCGGATGGGAAGGAAAACGGAAGTTGATATAAGATTATCAAAATGTTAAACTAGCGATTAGTTTCTTTCTTTGCCATCTGTACATTTAGTTATTTAGGAATTTTTTTTCAAATCGACTGAATATTGTTGTGTAGCGATGGTGGTTTACTCAGAGGCGGATCCAGTGCCCTTTTTTACTGCTGAAAGTGCCCTTTTTCAGACCCAAATATGTCCTCTCCGAAGGTTTACTTAGACGAAAATATCAGCCAAATAGCTCTTGGAATGTCTACAGATGCAAGAAAATGACGGATAATTGCCTTGGGCCTGGGAGACCCCCCACCCCCTCGGCGTGCCCCGTCTCCGCAGTAAGTTCCCTCATTTTGCGGCGCCCTCCCCCCTTTTCAAAATTCCTAGATCCGCCCCTGTTACTTTATATTTAAATCTTTTAGTCCGATTGGGAACTGACTGAACTGAAATGATATGAAGCTGCCCCAATCGGACAGCGATTCTACGGACAGGTCTCGTGTCAATGTTTTTTAATGCTCACGGGACCTCGGTTTTACGTCCCATCTGATAGATTAGACGATGTTTCTTGGGGGACATCTCACTGTGCCACCCGCTATTGTTCTGATGGGGGGATTAATCAAGCAAGGGGATTATCGAATACAATGGTGTTAAAAGTATAGTCCGCTTTTTAAAACTACTAGGTTTAGACTGATTAACAACTTTATTCACAATAAATTACATTAAAGTAACAACAAATACATGTATCAACCATAAATCATAACCCTACTAAATGTTATCTGACGTCAGTATATTCATTTGCATATTTTTACTCCGTTTACTCCATTTAACAGTTCGATTTTGGATCATGAATAGATTCTTCTATTCTTTCATATTTTCATCTTTTAGGGGGCAATCGTCCCCCGTTATCCAATTGAACTATGGTATTTTCAGTACAAGTCTGTTCTTTCAACGCTTTTTCCGATCTTCTTCATTTAACTGTGCCAAATTAACTAAATTTTGACCTCCTTGAGAATTAAAATAATTAAATTTTAACTAGGTGAACAGTACTAATAAGGATACAGTCTATAATCCTTTGTTTACTTAAATTTTCACCAGTTGATTGGGTGGCTCAGTGAGATTAAACCGTTTCTTGCAATGCCCTGGCCATGCACCACTGACAAAGTGGCGGGGGGGGGGGCGCAAATCCCGAGCATCTTTCTCGGTCAACAATGAGATCAAACCGGGGACCCCCTGGTGAGCGAGCGCATTGTACACATTTTCATCACAAACAATACTGCATATTAATCAAAACCTCTTCCTGTAATTGCGGATGCCCGTGTGAAAATATATTGTAAATCGTTTTAAAGGTCATAACTCGTGTTTCTAAAGTTATACCGACACACGAGTTTGCCAGACATAACATATCTACCAGAAACTCGTTCAAGTTACTTGATTATTATTTAAATTGTTAGCGTGAAATCGTTCCAGAAAACACAGTAAGATCAAACATAGTAACTTGGCAAATAGCATAGTAGTGGCAGAATGTACAGAAATGCCAAATGGTTCCAGAAAACATAGTAATGCTAAATGGTTCCAGAATTCATGGCAATATCAAATTGTTCCAGAAATAGTGGTAATATCAAATCGTTCCAGAAAGAATTGTAATGACAAATCGTACCAAAAAGCATGGTAATATCAAAACGTTCCAGAAATCATAATAATGTCAAAACGTTCCAGATAGCATCGGAATGTCAAAACGTTCCAGAAATTATAGTAATGTCAAAACGTTTCAGATAGCATCGGAATGTCTAAACTTTCAAGAAAGCACAGTAATGTCTAAACTTTCAAGAAAGCACAGTAATGTCTAAACGTTCAAGAAAGCATAGAAATGTCAAATCGTTCCATAAATCGTTCCAGAAAGCATAGAAATGTCCAATCGCTCTAGAAACCATATTAATGTCAAATCGTTCCATAAATCGTACCAGAAAGCACAGTAATGTCAGATCGTTCCAGAACGATTATTATTCTCAAAACATAATAAAGATTAGTGTCTGCACGAAGTAACCTCATGGCAACATAGACAATCCTTGCTCGAAGAATTGATGGCCATGTGGCGTGCATAGACCCCGCGATAAGCATATAAATAATGGTAATGAATAATAGTCCGGTTAAAACTATAGCTTTGAAATGAAAGGAAATACGATGGGGTTTAACGTCCTACTCAGAATTATAGCTATAAATTGCCTTTGTCAAACTTAACATAAGATTATCAAAATATACGACTGTATAATTCAATGAAGGTAATTGTCAAAAAATATTTATATTTATACCAAATGATAAATTTTGAATCATAATATTGATTGATCTAAATGTTTTATCAACTCTCACAGATCAGGCAGAATTTATAGGAAGATCTCTTGATTCTGTCCAAATTCTGATCCTCTGATCCTCTCAATTACACGAAATTCCCCCAAATACTGACTTCAAATGCCAAATGGGGGAGAAACCCAAGGAACCCTTTTCAAGTGACTCTAATCCTATAACATTCCAGATCACCAAAATCCGCGCTACGCTACTGGTAAGTGTTATTTTATACATTTTATTACATATTTTGTGGTCATTGATTGTGGGGTGGGATTGTGGATGACACCCTTGTTTTGCCTCACTTTCCCCCCACCCATTCACAGCTTCTAGGCCCGCTTCCGGATCAATAGGGCATGTACCGAACAATGGCATATATCAAGGAGAATTTCGTCCAGACACAACTAGACCCAATTTCTTACATGTCTAGCGATATGTGCTGCGAACATAAAAAACATAAAAACAAACCGTATGTCTGTCTTAATTATCTCAATAGGAACAGGAGAGTGGGATCGGGGGGCGGAGCATTTCATTTCATGGTACACTGCATGATGTATGCACGTCATCCATAAGTCCAATTGGTGCTGAAGAGTAGGCCGTCCACGTGGTTAATTGAAGTCGTTGATCTCTGTATTACAACACTATATGGGGGTTATATGGCCAAATGGTTAGCACGTGCGCACTGCATCGTAAGGACTGTCATTGAGTCAATTGGCGTGGTTTCGATTCCCTGGTTGCACATGACAAGGAGTAGGGATGCCTGTCCAACCTCGTGGGTTTTCTCCGGGTCCTACGGTTTCCTCCCGCAAGCGAATTATTGAAATAAAATTGAACCATATGTTAGTCCTGAAATGATCTAGTTTGTGTGTGCGTCTCTCTCTCTCTCTCTCTCTCTCTCTCTCTCTCTCTCTCTCTCTCTCTCTCTCTCTCTCTCTCTCTCTCTCTCTCCCTCTCACACATACACACACAGAGAACAATAATTAGGCTTACATACTATAGAATTTTTTATTGTCTGGATTCTGACGTATGCTCTCGGTCTGGGTCAATTAACCATTTATTTCGTTCATAATTTTCACAGGTGTGACGTCATTGAAGTTTCCTAATCGCCACCTATGATTGGTTTATTCGTCCATTATACCGATTAATTCGTCCATTACAAAGATTAATTCGTCCATTAGACATCAGCGGGTTCGAGGAAGTTTAGCTTTTAATGATGACGGTAAATATACTCTCTGATTAATCGCATCCTCCACGGATGCATTGTAGTTAAAAACAATCGGTTATCATAGCATTAGTGCACAAACTGGAAGAGTGCTGACAATACAGTAATTTACAAACTAATTTATCGCTATCATACAGCAGGCGCGGATCCAGGATTTTTTGCAGGGGGGGGGGGGGGGGGGCTAGGTTTGATAAAAGGCACTAAACCAATTTGGTAAATTAGATTCAATTTGGTGCATTCTGACGTATTTCCGGAAGGTAAATTCCAAAATTACAGGTCTAAAAGTCTCCAATAAAATCGCATAAAAAATGTTCAAGTCTGAGCAGGGGGGGGGGGGGGGCGGACCCCCTGGACCCCCCCCCCCCCTCTGGATCCGCGCCTGTACAGTGAAATGAAATAAAATGAGATTAAAGAGGCCTCTGTTCTACAACGACTGGGTAAAGGAAGGGTTAGGTCTAAATATTAAGGCCACTTATAGATGTAAACGCTAACCTAACCCTAGACCTACCCCTACCCCTAACCCACAATCTTGTCAACAATAACGTGCTATAACCCTATTTACATCTAGACGACCATTGTAAAGATCGGTCGCATTATTTCTGTTACCTCTTTTTTTTTTCTTTTTTTTTTCAAATCATTTTTAGTGAAGCCTGTACCATAACAGGCCCGGGACTGTACAGCGCAGTGGACGCTTACGGTTGGCCCCCGGATCCATTCACTTGATTTGATATTTTCCGCAGGTTAATCTTATAGGTTTTTGTTTTTCGTGTAGTGCGGTCCCCCTGCACTTACTATTAAGACCTGCAGATGTCCTTAATATTTAGACCTCACCGTTAAAGAAGGTGGTCTTACTTCATGCAGTGTGCTATGAGTGAAGGTTTTTTCAGACATCGAATTCAACTGTCAACGGTTCTTTTACGTGCTCGCCAACGTGTACACGACACTCGTTAAACGTTGTTCCTTGTCAGGCCCTCCGTCTTGTCCTACATGGAAAAATCTACAGACATTTTCTCCCCTAACACCGTCTTACCCACTGAATCACCCTTTCAGAGAAGCTTTACAAGATTGGTTGGTTGGTTGTCCAACTGGACATACACTGAAAGTGCTACAATGCAATCTAAATAACATGGAAAAACTGAATTTGTTACCTACGTGAAAACACTACAAGACCTAAAAAGATCCTTACGTTAAAGCATTCACGTTTCAACAATGTGAGCCATAAATTCGCAAGAAAATGAACAAAAGTTAATCTTTGGTAGGCATCGTCGTTTCATTAGTTTTAACAATTTCTAGCAGATTGGAAATCAATTTTACAGGATTATACATTTCATTAAAGTTAACGATACATAGCATTCAGGCCGACACACTTTCGTCACTAGGGCGCTCACAAGATTTTATGATATCAACAAGGGTCATAATTTGGATAATACACATACATTTTAAACAGATAGGGTGATGACATGGGACGACAGGGGGTTCGCAAGATTCTAAAAATTGATCAATGGCAATAATTCCGAGCACCGTTATGACAAATCGCAAAATTCAATACGTTTAAGGCGCTGGCTCGCTAGCTTGGAGGTTGTTGTGTTCGATCTCTGCATTGGCTTAGAAAGTTCATCTCGATATTCCGGCGTGGTTTCCCCTTGTCAGTGATGCAGAACGAGGGGTCTGACAAAGACAGCTGTCTAGTCGTTCGGATGGGACGAAAAACCGAAGCCCCGTGTACACATTTGGCAGATGATATTCAATATAAAAGTAGGCCCTATCGCCGCTGCCCGGGCAAAATTTCCCTCATAGCACACTGTATGGCGTATGCCCGTCCTCCATTAGCCCAGGTTAGGTGCAGAAGAGTAGGACGTTAAACCCCACTTCAATTCACGTTTACAGATATATTAATTGAACATAATTTAGCATGATAATCAGCAGTGAGTATTCGCTAGGCCGCTACAATCATTGATAAGGAGAGACAGAGAGATGGGGTGTTGGGGGTTAATGTCCACTCAACACAAATCATGTCATTTCGGGACTAACACATGATTCAATTTCATTTCAATAATTCGCTTGTGCGGAGGGTCTTTAGCAGTGGGAGGAAACCGGAGGACACGGAGAAAACCCACGACGAGGCTGGACAGGCGACCCTACTCATTGTCACGTACAACCAGGGATTCCAAACCACGCCACTTGACTCAATGACAGCGCTTTATGATACATTGCAAACGTGCTAAACATATATATGCGACTTAATGAGCCAAAAATATTAACTTTTTCCTCCAAACAGTTTTTTATGTATTAAAAAAATAAATAAAGACGTTTGACGTATTTGTAGGTAAGCATTATTTCATATTTAGCGTAAATGGGTATTAAAATGAGTAAAATAGGTTGCCAGGCAACGAAACATACGCCCCCACAGCAGCTAAATCGTCCGGGCAGTCAACAAGAGTTGTCGCATATTAAGTTATTATCAGAAAATCATTAGAATTTGTTTGGTTTTAATTAAGTTCTGCCCCATGCTAAATTACCATGTAACGGTGATATAATCAAACGGTTTTTTAATCGGATAATAATTTTGACGTCCAGAGGGGCCACGAGCTAAAAAGGGCGATTTTTCGGACAATCAGGGGCCGTGATTCAGGAAGTTACGAGCCGATGGGCAACAATATTGAAAGGAACCAATATCTTTGGGTTATTAACATATATGTCCAGTTTCATCAAAATCGGTTCAAAATTGTGACCTCTATAGGGTCCACAAGCTGAAAACGTGATTTTTCGTACAATCAGGGGCCATAATCCACGAAGTTTCGATCCGATACATGCCAATATCGAAAGCAGCCGAGATCTTATGGGGATAAACCTATATTTCAAGTTTCGTCAAAATCGGATACGAATTGTGACCTGTAGTGAGTCCACAAACAAATTGTGGATGGACGGACAGGGGCGACGACAATATACGTCCACATGAAAATGTGGGCGTATACAAATGCAGCTTTCTGTCAGATTCAGTAACGTCTTATTTAAACAATGCACGTGTTTTGAAGACACGTGCTAAAGACAGTCATCTTTTACAGAGATATTTGAAAACTTTCGTAATCCTCTATGAAAAAGATTAATAATTTAGATGACGAATCTATTCTGGAGTGTGTGAACACTCGTGGGTGTATATCAATGAGAATTTGGATTCATGCGGTATTTGAAATGTTAACTAATGCGGGAATAATCTGTAACCGCCATACGTGTTCTCTTATCTATAACGCGATGAACAGTAAGAACGTCAGTAGATAATACCGTCACATCCCTCAATTAGCACTTTCGTTGTTTATCCCTGCGATCATGTTTCACCAGGTGAGATATAGTAAGAACGATGAGTAGCAGGTATTGTGAAATACACATTTGAAATCTACGTGTGTGTATTGATTAAAGGAGCGTATGTACATCCTTGTAATTAAAAGACACATCTGTTATCTGTCGTACTCTATTGATTTTTATTGAACATTTTATGCGAATTTACTGTAGTTTGATGTCATAAGAGAGAGAGAGAGAGAGAGGGAGAGAGCGAGAGAGAGAGAGAGAGGAAAAGACGGGGGGGGGCGGTAACGCCCACTCGACTAACATATGATTCTATGTTACGACAATCCTCGTAAATTGGGTCACTTCGGGACTTACACATGGTTCAATTTTATTTCAATAATTGGCTTGCAAGTAGGGGTCTTTAGCAGTGGGGGGAAGCCAAGGGACCCGGAGAAAATCCACGAGGTCGGACAGGCGATCCTACTTCTTATCACGTACAACCGGGGAATCAAAACTACGCTAGTTCACACCAGGATATGCGCTAACCATTCGGCCATCCAACCGTCCTCAGTGACTAAGACGCTGGTTCACTAACCTGTGGTTGATACATGTGTTGGCCGAGAAAGTTCATCTGGGGTCATTTCGGGACTAAAAAAACTTCTCAATTTCATTTCAATAATTAGCTGGCACGTAGGAGTCTTAAGCAGTGGACCGGATTACGACCAAGGATGGAGGAGGTGGGGGCCGTGGATCCTCCCCGATTTTTATTTAACATTTATACGAACTGGTTTTACTGCGAGGCATAATGATATGGATATTGGATCAGGGTCGTTGCTCTTAGTAATTTTCTTTTATTATCGAAATCAATTTTACTGAGTATCGAATTAGAAACAAATGGCAATCTCTAAATAGATAGGCTAATTGTAACATTAAGTTTTTAATGGATGTTAAGGTGGAATGATCAGGAGGCCGTTGCTCTTATCTAATTTTCGATTTATTGAGAACTTGATGTCTTATAGAATTAGTTTGGATTGCGATGACCTATTCTATTAAAAAGAGATGAAGTACGTTAAAGATAATCTGCTCCTCCATAGTATTGAATTACGCATGCGTAGTCGTCTTCAGTTATATACAGATATTGGTTTCCGATCAGGAATCGACTACCGGTCGTTGTTTTCGGCCATTTTTAAATGTAAACTTATAAACAGTTTCAGTAAAATGGGTTCTTGTGCCTAGGACTTTATGAAAGATAATTGCTTGTGCGTAGGGGTCTTTAATAGTTGTAGTGGGAGGAAACCGGAAAGCCCGGGGAAAACCCACCATGTTGGATACGCGACACTTGACTGAATGACAGACCGTATGATGTGTTGCGCACGCATTAAACACCCCTCCTCTGCCCCCAGAATATACCCAAGAATGCATCAAATCGAATTTATTTTTAAGAATAATCTGGGGGCTTCGCATCGCACTGTACCCTACGCTTTCTTCCTTAATTTCTCCCACCCCAACCCCTCGCCATTCACATGTTCCGGGCCTCCCATAAGAAGGCTAGGCCGTAGTGTATCTTTCCGCCTTCAATGGCCCAGTTATTTCATTTCTATTCAATGAAATTAAATGCGATGGGGTTTAACGTCCTACTGTTCAGTCATACGCCGCCCAGTGTGCTATATATGAACGGTGATTTTGCCCTGGCAGCGGCACTATGGCTTACTCTTATTTCGATTTCTAACTATCAAGGGTTCATTTACGTGCACGCCAACGGGACCTTGGTTTTTCGTGCCATCCAACGACTAGTTATTGTCCCTTGTCAAGCCCTCCATCGAGCACCATTGAGAAGGGGGAACCACGCCGGAAAATCCCGATTAACTTTTTCGGCCACGAAACTAGTATTAAATCTTCGAATCATTAAAACGCACTAAAACAAATTAGTTACAAACCCGAAAAAAAGAATTTTATAAAAATCAATTTATTGTCATTTTATGCACTATGCGGGTAACATTGTTGGATGTTTTGATGTTGTTATTTTAAATATGATACAAAAAACGGTGTCCTTGCAAACTATATTCTAGAATTTCAAAATATTTTGAAAATAAATTCCCGAAGCAGTATCACTAAAATTAAATTAGACATTCATTTCCTTGTTCTTGGATTTTTTTGATGTTATTATAATTCATCTTGTAACTGTACACTGCAAAACAAATTATCCAGCGTCACCGATTCTGTTGTGAGGAAATGAATTTATCAATTTTAATATCCCATCATAAACACCATCATGAATAACATGTATTGATTACCTGTCCGTCGTCACAAAAATAGCTGGATGAAGCTCAGCATCCGGTTTAAAGTCACCCCCACCTAACTTGTTTGGGTCCATTAATCACCTTTTTAATAGAAGTATTAATTAAATAATGATCCCGCATGTTGTCAACAATGTATAAAGAAAACATCCTTATTAGCTGATGTAATTATATGCGGTGTGGGAGTTAAGTTGGCTCAGTAAGACAGAGAAGAGAGAGCTGGGGTTTAACGTCCACTCGACACAAACTAGATCATTCCAGGACTAAGATATGGTTCTATTTTATTCCAATAATTCGTTTGCGCGTAGAGATCTTTAGCAGTGGGGGAAGTCGGAGGATCCGGATAAAACCCACAAGGTCGGACAGGCGACCCTACTCCTTGTCACGCACAAGCGCGGAATACAAATCACGCTATTTGACTCAATACAACGCAAACGCGCTTAGCATTCTAACATCGACGCTGGCTCGCTAACATGTGGTTGATAAGGAAGTTCATTTGGATTTTTCTCCGTGGTTCTCATTGTCAGTGGTTCTAGGAAGAGGGCCTGGGAAGGTACAAATTGACGCGTACGGCACGTCGGCACTCAATAGAAGGGGGAATCAGTGTGTAACCTGGAGGTCCCATGTTAGACCTTGGTATTGACCGAGAAAATTCATTTGGGACTTTGGGGTTGGGATGGCCTAGTTTTTTAGAGTGCCGCGCTTCGACCTCTAACTGGCTTGCGACTGTGGTTTCTATCCCTGTGGGTTTCCACCGGGCACTCCGGTTTCCTCCCACTGCTAAAGACCCCTTCGCGCAAGCGAATCATTGAAATAAAATCAAACCATATGTTAGTCCCAAAATGACCTAGTTTGTGTCGAGTGGACGTTAAACCCATTTCCCTCTTTCTCTCATTTGGATTTTCCGGCCTGGTTCCTCATTGTGAATGGTGTTGGACAGTGGGTTCTGCAGGGGACAAGGTATTGTTGTTCAGATGGACGAACACCGACGTCACGTGTACACATTGACGTTCACGTAAAAGAAACCTTACAAGAGTATCCACTAGTGCCAATGTCCCACCAATGTGTAGACGGGTCCACGGTTTCTCGTACCATCCGAACGACTATACATTTGGTCATGCCCTCTGTCCTTCACCACTTCCAAGGGGCAACCATAAACTTTTTCGGCCTATGCCGGGATAGAACACACTACCTCCAGGTTAGCTAGCCAACGGCCTACCCGTACGTGGTGTGGTTCGAACAATTGCTGTGTATGGAATAAGCGTGATAAAACATCAGTGACATGTTGGTTGGTTCCCTGTTCTATACGGAACCTGTTCCATAATCAATGGCGTGCACGGAAGGTGGGGGAGGTGTGGGGGAGTGGGATATGCCGCGGGACGACGGGAGGAGGATGGCTTTTGTTGTACAAGCTCAAGCTGCTTATTTGATTTGTTAATTTGAATAAACAGTGTACATATTTAAAACGTTTTCATTTCTCATATTTTCGACAAACTGAATAAAACACAGATCCTATTTCGTTTCGTTTTTATTGTTTAAAATTTCGTTTTTTCTTTTCTTCACTACAATATATTATATTACCGGCGTTCTGGGTGAAGTGAGGGATAAGTCAATGAAACGGTCTGTTACAGTGAGTTCTTCGCCTTTTGATGCATGGAACCGGGTTAAACCACTAGACACGTCAACATTGGCCGTGAAAATTCATCTCGATTTTCCGGCGTGGTTACCCCTTGTCAGTGATGCAAAACGGAAGGCCTGACAAGGACAGCTGTCTAGTCGTTCGGATGGGACGAAAAGACCGAGGTCCCGTGTACACATTGGCGTGCACGTAAAAGATCCCTTGGCAGTTGGAATTCGATATAAGAGTAGGCCGTAGCGCCGCTGCCCGGGCAAAATTTCCCTCATAGCACACTGTATTTCGTATGCACGTCTTCTATTAGCCCAGGTTAGGTGCAGAAGATTAGGACGTTAAACCCCATTTCATTTCATTTCTTTCACAATGATTGATTAATTAATGTAAACTCGCACTAAAACTTGTCAGATCTCCATGTAGTGTAAGTCATCGAAAGTATAATAAACGAAACGAAATATAGATCTATATTTTAATCAGATTGGCATTTTCAAGGAGAACGCTAGATCGGAGACGGTCCTACGCAAATTGTGACGTCATATGTCAATTGTGGGTTAGGGTACGGGTTAGGCTTGATCATGGGTTAGGGTTAGGGCTAACCTGTTTATATCTCGGGACTTTGACCAAATCTACAGGTCCTAGCCCTTACCCTAACCCTAACCCACAATCTATATATGACGTCATATGTGCTAAAATGCGTAGGACCGTCGCCGATCTAGCGTTCTCCCATTTTCAAGTACTAGTTTAGTGTTCGAAAATTAAAACCACCTATGTTATCACAGCTCTTATAATGAAATTTCTTGTCTACATGATGCTGTGTTTCTATTATAGAACTTACCATAAATCGCCCACTCGTCAGGTGAAACTGAAACTTAACTACCATACAGATAATTGAACAATCGTTAGAGAAGATTGCTATGCCGACAATATGACAATATCCGATTAAGGCATCCTTATAAACCCTTCCAGCCTCGTGAGTTTTCTCGGGGTCCTCTGGTTTCCTTCCATTGCTAAAGACCCCTACGTGCAAGCGAATTTTTAAAATATAATTGAATCATATGTTAGTCCCGAAAGGAGCTAGTTTGTGTCGAGCGGCCTTTAAATCTCATGTCAATCTTTATGACACCTATAATAGCATATTGTCAGCAAAATGCAGCATTCATATCGCATACTTGTTATAAACAATAAAACGGGCTAACATAGTAACTTTATTCCCTTCCCTATAACACGGTTCAATGTAATATCGTTATCAAACCAAACAATAATACAGCATTTAAGATACTTTAAGATAGTATTTGTATAACACCCATAAATCATACAGCTTAATATAACTTAGCTTGTGATAGCATTCTTGTTAAACCTATAAAACATAGCTTGTTAAAGTATCTTTATTAATCCCTTAATAACAGCTTGTGTTAGCATCTTTATAATGACAAATTTTCATCCCTTTAAGTGTAAATGATTTAATTAAATCAACCTGTCCATAATATCACATTTAATGTATTGGATGTTAAATCAGTAATAAACAATAACAACATAAGTTATTATAACATTCTTCTCCCAGTATACCACTTGTGTCATTCGCAATCTATATCGAACTACCAAGGGAATGTTGAAATAAACACTCTAGTTTGTTTTCTACATTGTGTAACTAAAACCAATTAATCAAATCCTCCTGTTTTATTTAAAACCAAAATGGCGCATAATAGCATTATAAATCAAATTAAAACAATACAATTCATTTTAGATAAAAAGTGTGTGACCAAAACACATCAAATGTTCCTTGTTATCGCCCCCGCTTACCATATCTTAAAGTAGGCAAGTCGTCGACATTGAAAACACGAATTATTTGTCAATTTAAATCAACATTGATGTTGTGGTCTTACCGGGAAAAATAGGCTTCTGATATCCAATATTTAAGACAAAAAAACATTTTACCATTGGTACGCGAATCGTGTACCATACTTTGTGTCAGCACCGTTTGTAACAAGGGATTCAAAAAACGAGGCTAGGCATATTTTACAAGTCATGTCAAACGGTGACGCCATATTCCTATCTGGAGAGCATGCGCAATAAATATTTCGAAGTAGACTGGAATAACCAACCGCGAGAGACTGCCATTCGATTGATACTTCTGATTAGAAATTACAGTAGAAACAGAAACGATTGAACGTTAATCAGTTTATATACATTCATATTACATGATTATATGAGTTACGGCCCATTTGTGTCAATTTCTAGGTCCCAAATATTGGCGATTTAACTCCTTTAATCAACTATTCTACTAGAACCATGTTTAAAGGGATACAAGTTCTATGATCAGATGTTACTAATGTTACTAATTAATCATAAGATGAATGCGCTTTATCAGCAAAAACATATTTGTATAGAACAGGAAGAGATAAAGCAGATAATCAACCTAGTTCTAATTCTCTCATTCTTCTAGTATAACGAATTGGAAATGGTTTATAGTCTCGTGGACATTTTACTCGGTAATTATGAGACTAACTGACTATACGGTCATTGCTTGACAAATATACCCGTAAGAATATGGCATTAAAATAGGGATTTACTTCCGAGTTTGCTACATTAATGCGACTAATAAAATACGTCATGTATTCTGTGTTCTATACATTTTGAGCGGACAGTGGCGTTTCCGGTCATACACTTCGTTGAATTCAGACTGTGACTGATTCTTTAACGGGCACACTGACGTTTAAACGGAACCTCAATTTTTCGTTCAATACGAATGACTACGCGTTGACACGATGGAACCACGCTGAAACATTCTGCGTTACCGATAGGAGGTCTATTGGCTTCTGCCTGTTTTCCAATTCAGTTTCTGTGAATAAATATTGTTTAGAAAATAAAAATTCCAAGGTACCGTCAAGACCGGGATCTAACTCAGAAACTTCGGTATAGGGAGCCACCGCCTTACCCACTAAACCACCCTGGGTCCATAGTTAACTTAAAAGAATATACATGAATACATGAAGCTGTGTGAAATGTCCTTTACAATTAACAAAGAAATAGTAAATAAACCAAACTGTGTAAAACGGCCTTTACCTGCCCACAAAATAAACACAGAAGTAGTAAATACCCCAAACTGTGGAAAACTGCCCACAAAATGAATTAAATCGAAAATAAAAAGAATTATTACGACTTTTCACTTCCTCAATTGATATTCCCATTTCATATGAAATCTCAGTTTTCTTTTATAACCGCCTCCTCCATGGATCACAGTTATAGTAAACACTAGCAAAACAAGGTGTTATATAAATTATTACAGTTGTAGTTATTTTCATTGACAACTTAACACCCCCTCATTTTGACATATAAACAGCTGAAATCATAATAGGTCTTATATTTACTTAATTCGAGAGTAATTATCGATAATATATAATTAAGAGAGAATCGATGGGTTCAATGCTTTATTATGGCATACTCGATATACGGAGGCTGATATTAATACTAGGATCATATGTATTCATGTATAGAGACAAATTGTTTCGTTAGAGACTAGTTTCTCGGATGGGACGAAAACCGAGGTCCCTTGCACACATCTGGCATGCGCGTAAACAAACCCTTGGTATTTTGAATTGAAAACTACAGGCCTTATAGTTTCGCAGTCCGGGCAAAATTCCCCTCATAGGTCACGTCATAGCGTATGTCCGTCTTCATTAGTCAAATCGGTGTAGAATAGTAGGACGTTAAATCCCACTTCCTTAAGGGCGTAGTCCTGACAAGTTATAATTCTTATATGAAATAAAAATAAATTGGTTTTAACTATCAAAGGCTTTTGTAAGTACACACCAAGACGGACAGAGCGCAATTTGATTAAAACATAGCAGAGCAGTATGTAGAATTTTAAAAGTGGGGGCGCATCAGGGTGTTTGGGCTCCATAGCCTCCACGTCAGTGATATAAGAAAGTTTTGATCAGGGCAAACGAATCCATTGACGTGTGGGCGCCCTTAAAACAAACCGACTGATCAGTGCCTTAAAAACGTGTGATTATATATAATCAAGTGTAATTTTTTATAATTGAAAGATTGTCAAGTTTTCTTTTTAGGGATGGGAAACGGGCGCCATTTTTCGGGGGCGCCTTATTTTTCTGTGGGTGCAATGTACCCCCTGCACCCCCGCTTGATACGGCCCTGAAACACAGATTCTATTTCGTTTCGATTTTATAGTTCAAAATTTCGTTTTACTTGTTTTTCATGTAGTGAAGGCCATCGAAAGTATAACAAGAACCGAAATGAAATAAAAGTCAGATTGGACGGACCGATGTTTATCGTACAATCCGGTGGCTATTTCTTGTCCGGCTCTCCGCAATAAACCACTGAGAATGGGAAATTTGACTGGTTTAATCCCGAGGACGCTTATATTTCAAAACCGAAATCCGACCCAGGGCAGGGTAGATAGGTTGTATCAGAAGTGCTGTCATTGAGTCTAGTTTCGATTTCCAGATTTTACGTGACAAGGAGGATGGTCGCCTGTTTAAAATCGTGGGTGTTCTCCGGGTCCACTGGCTTATCCCAATGCTAAAGACCCGTGCGCATGCGAGCGAATTATCGAAATAAAATTTAACCACAAGTTAGTTCCGAAATGACCTAGTTCGTGACGAGTCGGCGTTCACCATACGTCATAATTACTGAACCACCGTGTACCCTATTCCATCGAATACAGGCGGTTGGGATGGCTTAGTGGTCTAGAGTGCCGCGCTTTCGCCTCTAGCTGACCGGTCACCTCTGGCTTGCGGCTGTGGTTTCGATCCCTGGTGTGAGCGTATGTGGCATGGAGATAGGGACGCCTTCTCAACCTCGTGGGTTTCCTCCGGTTTCGCCCCACTGCTAAAGACCCCTACGCGCAAGCGAATTATTGAAATAAAATTAAACCATATGTTAGTCCCGAAGACCTAGTTTGTGTCGAGTGGACGTTAATCCCCATTTCTCTCTCCCCCATCGAATATACATCACGAACGATTCTATAAAAGTTCCCACCTGCTCGCAAGCTGAATCAATTCCGTCCCATTTTGTCTTTTTAGCTGTGCTGTATTTAGTATTGTTATTTGAATTTACCCTTTGATGTTGACAAACGCTCTTTATTTAATTTCAATGTAAACATAAAGAAAAAGGTGTTGCAAACTAAAGCCATTAGAATTCTGAATATAACTTTACTCACACTTAATTCCTAAAATGGAAACATGTTAATTTCCTATCCGAATAAGAATCTGTATATGGGAAATTCTCTAGCAAAAGATTTTATATGTAGCAAGACAAATTTTAATCACTTGTTTCTCATAGATGTTTATGTCTTTTTAATTTGTAATTTATGAGTTTCGTGTGGTGTATTAGCTAATTAAATGAATATGAAGGGCTATTCTTCATCAGACAAGAAAAGAAAAGGACATTTTCCTTCCTGTCGCTTAATTTCTTGTATGATTAAATTGAGATTTTAAATTAGTTTCCTCATACGTACGACAAAAAAAAAAAAACACAACAAACAAAAACAAAAAAAACCCCACGACTGTTAGGTGCCCTTCAGCCGAGCAAATATCATCTACGATATGGTGTGGGTGTGTGAGAGGAGAGGGACAGAATGGTTAGCACGTGCGCGCTGTATGATAAGGTTTGTCACTGAGTCAACTGGAATAGGGTCACCTGTACAACCTCGTGGGTTTTGTCCGGGTACTCCGGTTTCCTCCTACTGCTAAAGACCCCTACGTGCAAAGGGAAATATTGCAATAAAATTGAACTGTGTCTCGAAATGATCTAGTTTGTGTCGATTTAAACCCCATCTCTCTCTCTCTCTATCTATCTATCTCTCTCTCTCTCCGGTATGATAAAACTATAATCGGAAATCGGTAAAATTTGCTAAAATTCACATAGGAAAAACAAAAACAAAACCAAAAAAAAACCCAAAGGTCACATTGCTATTCACATTTTTTTAAAATTCATGTGGATGTCCGCTGGTTGTTAATGAAATTAAAAAAAAAAATTTGTTTTTTTTGTTTTTTTTATATTTTAAATAACAAACATGTTACAAAAATAACAGTTTTTGTTATAAATCACAATGATTGTCCGATTTGATTAAAATATGCAAAATTAAAATCATGAGAAATAGGTTTAAATTTGTATTTGAATTGCGACACAAACAAGTTCAAATTTGTATAAGATCAGCGGCACAAACAAGTTAAAATTGTATCAACGTGCGTTGAGCTTTAATCTGTATATACGTAATCCGCCTATTAAGTCCGCATGCAGCAATAGTAAGGGAAAACAAAGTTATGGCTATTTTTTATATACTGCATGTATTTCTTACAGAAATAAATCCGAACTCTTGAATCATTTCGCAAGTATCGGGCATGCACTCACCGAATTTAATTCCTTGACGTCATTGATGTCTACATCGGTGAGGTTACGTCTAATATCCCACCTAAGATCAAGAGAACTCCCCTATATGATTGATTAACAAAAATAGGTCGGATTATGAATGTGTACGGTTGAATTTGTATTACTGAGTGGCTTTTTCCTCACGGCTAGTACTGCAATAGAACAGAGAAAGCTGTGACCCAATAATACCTTTTACATCGACGCACTTTCACGAGCAGTGAACGTAAATATCACATCATGTGACGAAGACGTCATCACAACAAGGCTATATATTGCCGTGTTGAATGACAGTTCGTCAGTTATCACTACTGATATTGTCGAGTACGTTATCAATAATTGACTAGGATCATTACACGAGAGGACTATATATACCAGTTAACAGCCAGTGTTTCATCATAAATCTTTATGATTTATACAAGTCTCAGAAGTATTTTGAAGCGAATCCTGAACCAACAGTCCAACAAGACGAAATTCGACAAGAAAATCGACATGAGTTCCCGATGCCACAACTGTGAACAGAACTGTATCCACGAGCTGATCTATTCCAGCACCAAAGCGTTCCGGGATTTCAATAACAATCCTTCCAAGTGTCCCGCTTGTATTTTGTTAAACAGCAAACAAACGAAGAAAGTTCCAGGGGGCTCCGACACATTCCGACGAGCATTAGCAGAAACAGAAAACATGGAACAAGTCAATAACAACCGATTTCCTGGAAATGAAGGTTCCCCAGTTTTATCAAAAGGTGGACTTAAAAAACGGTTCAATGACTTTAAAGAAAGTTCTAAAAATGACTTTTTGGGAAAAATATCAGGAATTAAGGATAAATTCTGTGAGAGCAAAAAATTGGATAAACACAGCAAAAGAACGGTGAGATGGGCAGACGAGAAAAAGGGTATGAAATTAGTCACAGTTCATGTTCTTCGACCAAGATTATCATTCGCCACCCAGGCCTCACCACCCATTGTTCCACGATCTATTCTTCGTGCCTGTTAAAACAAGACCACGATGCCGTGACCAGTATACCGATGTGCTTTCAAAAGACTGAAGTCGAACATAAACATTGCAAAAACGGATGAATACGCAGTACTTTCTTTTTTGTGTGACTTATGATACGCAGTGCTTTCCAGACATTATGTGTACTTATTATCATGACTTTGCTGGGTGCTTTCAAATGACTTTGGTACGAAAGGATGATATTCAGTTTTCTAGCAGTTACAATCCAAATAAAATAACATTTAAAACTAAATTCACGAACTTAGATGGTGTGAAATGTTTTCAAACTTTCGAAATGATCTACAATTGTTTCTTTCGAGAAAACATTTGAACCAGTTGCTTTAAGCTCATAGCTTGTGAGTGTCTTTGTATCAATGGATTTAAATGCTTGGGAAAAACATTACCAATTTATTGAATTCCTGATTTATTTAAGAGTGAGGTCTGTCACTCAATGGTTGTGCATTTATCAGTATTATTTACCATTATACATTATTCATGATTCATTATATTGTTTTTATTTACATGCCATTATACATATAAAGTATTTTTTATGTTATTCATATTTTTATTGCATATTCATAAATTTTTTAAAATATGAAATTTTATAATAAAAACAAAATTGAATTTATTTCTCTAGTTTGTTATGCTATTTCTTTGTTTTTGCTTGGGTATTTTCTGTTAGCAGGAGTTCTTTCGCAAAACGTAAGTGTCGCAGATTAGAGAGATGCCATCTTTCCGTAAGCGTCACAGAAATGAGGGATGATATATCTTTGTTCGGGCCTGGGTATATATTATTAACCGGAGTTCTTTTATCAAAACTTAAGCATCACATAATTAAGGGATGACATATCTTTGTTTGGGCCTGTGCATATATTATTAGCGAGAATTCTTTCCCAAAACATGAGCATCGCGGATTTGACGGATGGATGGTGTATCTATGTTTGTGCTTGGGCATATATTATTAGCAGGAGTTCTTTCCCAAAACGTGGCTCCGCAGACTGGACAAAGGATACAGTCGAAGTATGTTTCGGGAAATCAGAACTTGGGTAGAAGAGCGTTTAGTCAAGTGTTAATCGACCAGCGAACTGGGGTTTTTTTTAGCATAATGGTGATGTTAGTTTGCTCTAGAGATGGGTGGATTATTTTGGGCAGATCCTGTATCAAGCAAAATATCAATGGTTGTAAAACAGAGATAGGAAGGGTATGTCAGATGCACATAACATGTAAATGTCGCTTAGAATGGGTGGGGTTTGTTGGATGGGGGATATCTATGCTTTAGACTAATTCCAACTGCCTGGGAGGATCTTGAGTTTTCATTGAAGCTGAACATCTAGACGTCAAACCAGTAAGAATCGCTTTCAAAATAGAGGGAAAAAAATAACCTCGAAGATTTTTTTCTGGATAGTCTGATTGGGATTCCAGTGTTTGGCAGGCCTGAGCAACCAGACACACATGTTAAGAACGAAAATTAAAAAAAAAAAAAAAACGATCTCGAAGATTCATTGGATATCACCGGCTTAATACACGAATGCGTCCACACCCATGGAAGTAAAACGGAAGACAGCACGAGGTTAAATTAAGCATGCTGACAAGTTGATCAAAGTCCATTCACCATTCATTGGCTTGTTTGGTTCTATTTCATAAACTTCGGGAAACTTCTCTTCGGGTCCATTCACAATTGATTTGTTTTGTTTTTACATTCGCGAATATTCTATAAAGAAGAAAGAAATCATGTTAGATTAAAATTATATCAGATTTTCTGTTTCTGTGTTTACATTTACTAAAAGTCGATAAGTGGTTTGCACAAATCATGGTTTTATTTGAGAAGAGTTATGGCATAAGATAAGACACGTTCGTTGGAGAAGGGTAATGGATTTTCCTCATTACATTTAATATGGTTATAGCGCTCTAATACTGCGGACACGCAATAAAATAAATTTTAATAATCTATTTCATAATCACTTAGCTGGGAAATGAAATGGGGTTTAACGTCTTGCTCTTCAGCTCCGATTAATCTAATGAAAACTGGCATCTACGCCATACGATGTGCTGTGGGAGAAATAGGTTTTAAATTCCAGTCGACACAAACTAGGTCATTTCGGGACAAACAATAAACATGGTTCAATTTTATTTCATTAACCCGATTGCACGTAAAGGTCATTAACAATGAAGCAAACCATAGGACTCGGAGAAAACCCACGAGGTTGCACAGGCGAGACTACTCCTTATCATGTAGAGGATTTGAAACCATGCCAGTTGACTCAATGACAAACCTTATGATACAACGCGCAAGCTCTAACCATTCAGCCACCCAACACCACATATTTATGGAAGAACAACTACTTGATAATTGTTTTTCCATAAATATGTTTTATAGCTTATCAATCTATTTCATAATAACGCACAATATTGCATGCAACAACTATTTAAAACAATGTTTTGAGGGGTCTACTTAGTCTTTTCATCAACTATTCATACGAACCAAGGTTGATTTTTGTTTTTAATAGTATACGTATAGTTTATATTTGAACGGACTAAATTTTACCCGCGTAAATCAGAAACGATATAAATAATGATATAATTTAGAAAAAGATTCAATAAAAAGTGACATTTGCGGAATAACTAATTAGATCCGTTTTGTTCCTGTAAGTATCTACGGAGCTGTGTGTTGACAATTTAAAACCACCAATCATATTTCACAGTCACATTTAAGTGATACGGCCACAGATCACTCATGGTTTCCCCAACTGACTTTAATGTTAATTCTCGTCTCGGCTCTAACATTTTCCCATTATTATTCCGTGGGGTTTAACACTTTCTGCCACAGATGGAGCAACGTGTGAGAAATTCTTGCCCAAAAGTATGTATGATATACACAAGCTGGAAGTAGAGATAAGTATACATGCAATTGTCGGCCCTACATTTCAACTCTTATATCCACCCGTCTAAAAATCACGAATATTCACCAAAAAATGGAAAAATCGGCTTGCAAAAGGTGGGAAAAAGAAAAGGGATAAAAAGATTAATAATTACTTTCGCCCTACATATTTGGTGAGGACGTACATGTAGTAATATTTGGCGAGCTACGTCCTATATGTACTCTGATCATGTGGTTAGTGACGATAGTTAAAACGGAAACAGGCGTGACAGATAAACGGGCGATGTTTCCGATTTCACACAGAAAGCGGGGTTGGGGCTATTTATACATAATGTGAGTCTTTTAAGCAGTTCAATAAAACGGAAATTTTGATCATGTAATAACATTTTAATCTTTATTGGAGATATTTTAACTAAATTACTATAGTTTTATATCATACCAAAAATAATCGTCTCGTTTAGCCCGATCAGAAATTGTGTTCTTAACCCTTCGAGTAATTCTCTTATCTCAGACAATTAATTGACAGCTTTTCTTAAAGAAAAATCCCGTGATCAGGAAACAGTTCTCCGCCTATAAGCGAGCATTAAATTCTTTTATAGCTCGTCTAGAAGCAGGCACTGAAAAATACCATGGGCGTCACGATATAGTTCACATGAGTACTGTTTAGTCCGGTCTGCGTCTTGAATTAAATACTCGATGTTTACGGCCGATTATATTAATTGATTAAGATTTATAACCCTGCATCGGGTTTGAATTTCCAACAACAGAGACGATTCAATGATAGGTTTAGAAAGGTCGGCTGAAATAAAACCCATCTTCAAACTTGTCGAAAACAAGTATGCTTTATTCTCCATCTAAACATTACTCGTACAAATTATTCTATAGAATTAAACACCGTGTCTCTTGCCAGCATGGGTGGATGGTCGAATGGTTAGCACCCTGCGCGCTGTATCATAATTAAGATTGAGTCGATACCCCTGTCCGATTGTGTGTCACCTGTCCAGTCCCGTGGGTTTTCTCCGGGTGCTCTGGTTTCCCCCGTTACGCGCACCAGCGAATTATTGAAATAAAATTGAACCACATGTTACTCCCGACATGACTTAGTTTGTGTCGAGTGGACGTTAAAATCCATTTCTCCCCCCCCCCTCTCCCGCTTGCACAGCAGCCGCCATTTGTTGAACCCGGGTCAGCTGAGGTAGGGGTGGGCTGGCATTTAAAGCCCCCCTCCCTTTTAAAGAATAGTTAGAGCAGTAGTTCTCAACCTTTTTGTGCAAACACCACACCCTGGAACACACGAAAAAATAGCGGCACACCTGGCTAAATATATTACATGAAAAATATTTGAATTTCGAAAAATAAAACATGGCTAAGTCATAAGCGCATGGAATGACTCAAACTAAATTAAGAAAAACACAGCTATGAGCTTACTTTATTGCAATGTTTCCAATTGTATTAGTCCACTAGCTGGATTCTTTACTGAGAAATGTTCTTAGTGTGCCGTTTAAAATTTCGCGGCACACTTGGAAAGATCTCGCGGCACACCTGTATGCCGTGGCACACTGGTTGAGAATCACCGAGTTAGAGCCTTCTCCCTGATCCATGGTTTAGTAATTCCACCAGGGCAGCGGCATTTAAATTCTTTATTATTAGAACCGCTGGCCGACCCATCTATGATGGTTACAACAGATTTTGAGAAGACCTGAATAAATGTTAAATGAAACGTCCTACTCTTCTTCACCAATCGTTTCCGTCTACTCCTCATCGAATGCCAACTGTTAAGAGTTCTTTTACGTGCACGCCAACATGTACAAGGGCGACTGCACCATACGAAGGACTACACACTTTTTCTTACCAAACCCTTACAAGTAAAGTATAGAATTTAGAAACAAACCTTCACGGTATTTATGAAAAAAAGAACCACGCCCGTATTGAACTTTCTGATTTGGAATCAAAGGTGGTGTTTAATTATGGATAAGACATTTAACTCTCTGCCTATATCGGTACATCAAAGCTCAAAAATACATTCCGTTTCTACGATAGAAAACCTACTCGAAGACGTCACGCAATAGTAAGAATTCAAAATAGTTTATGACTTAATATGCCCTTTAGCTGTATGTCATGACTTAAGTAATGAAGAGACTTATTTACAATTATTTCGTTTGTTCTGTTTTTTTTTTTTGACAATACCAACATTCAAATGAATAATTATGCCAGAATAAATGAATAATTATGCCAGAATAAATGAATAATTATGCCAGAATAAATGAATAATAATGCAATTAGAATAAATGAATATTCTATTACATAAAACCTCATTTGTTTAAGCTGGAATCATTATAACACGGCATCATTTGTTTTTATATGAATTATCATAACAGGTAATGACGTCATGGCTGTCTTGCCGTGGGGATTTCATTTCTCAAGTAGCGACGGTACCGTGTCTTCGCCGATCAAAGTAAATTAATGATGTCGGTTTACGTGTTGCAGGATTCTGAAATGGAAGTTGGCGTAACTTTATTGCTTCTTTTGTCTTTGCTTCCGGAGATAAAAATTTATTTTATGGATAACTACTACCTTAGGTTAGGGTATTATAGATGGGTCAAGATATTTTCATTAATGAGTAAATTAATGGAATAATTGTAGGCAATATTTGGATAAATGTGTATTTTATTTTATCTATTCCTGGGTATAATTTCCGATTTTAGTAGCAAATTAATATAATATCATTCACATTTAAAAGGTGGTAATTATTTGTCAGACTGAAACACAAATAAAACAGAATTATTTTTAGACACTAGCACCCTCACCAGGCGAATAAATGTAATTAATTTTTGGATAATGTCGTATAAAAAATAAATGCCAATAATTTTGGATAATGTCATATTCAAAATAAATGTAATTCATTTTTGAATAATATTATATGATATACACACGACGTTTCAACAAGATTATGTTTGGTTTATTGGAGGGAGCCAAGGTATCTAAGTGAGCAAGACGCTTGCTCGCTAGCTTGGGGGTCGCAGGTTCTGTCCCGGCGTTGTTGGCAAGAAATACCGGCGTGTTTTCCGCTTGTCAATGGTGCAGGACGGAGAGTCTGACAAGAATAACCGCCTGGTAGTTCAGATGAGATAAAAAAAAAGACGTGTCCCCGTGCACGTAAAAGATCCCTTCGTAGTTAGAAATTCGATATAAGAGTGGGCCGTAGCGCCAATGGCAGAGCAAAATTTCTCTCATATAGCACAATGCTTGGCGAATGCCCGTCTTCATTAGCCTAGTCGACGAAGTTAAAGTCCATTTCATTTCATTTCGAAAAGTCGTGTGTATATAATATAGTGATTTTTCTCCATAGAACTTTGCTGTTATATTACATCCAATCGTCAAATGTCATTCACTTATTATTCATATGGGCTTGAAATCCAAGGTATTAACAATTGAAGCCAAATCTAGAATTTAACGTTGGCCCAATAAACATTTCAAAAAATTTGGTTGAAAATCGCACGTTCTAAACCAATAATACCGATACAAGCAGGGCCCCGAGAGTAAAAAATGTGCTAGGGTAGGACCGTTTTTGCCCCCCCCCCCCCCGCCCTTTCTAAGGAAATAAAAGTGTTTTAAGAGGAACAATTAAAAAATGTATGCATAATTGCTCATTTCAATTTTGAAATTTGATATGGATGGGCCCCATACACTCTTACAGGCCCTGTGGCGACGTACCGGTTGCACCCCTCTCTCGAGGCCTGTATTTAAGTTTAAACTTCGCTCAATGACGTTTCAAAAGGGTAAATTCGACCAGGTCGATAGAAAGCCGAAAGGGTCGACTTAAAATCTATGGTGTGAACCCAACTTTACTGATCTAATCTTATGAGTTCTTTGTTTTCGGGAAGTAAATTACTGTTGCTGCTGCCGATGTCTTGGGGGCTTAACGTCCAGTTCCATCTAGAGTGTTATCGCACACAAGAAAAAATTACTACTGCGTATTATTTTCTGATACCTTAACCTACGAGGCAATGATCTTAACATTATTTTTGGACCCGCAAACAAAGGAAAGCAAAATCCATGTAAGACTGAGTGCATTTGGTTTCCAAATGACATTTTCAGGAGGAATAAATTATATCGATGCTTTTAAGCACACGAGCGTACAAGTTAACTAATTAACATCGGTGCATTGTCGGATATTGCACAAGTTTTTTTTTTAATGAAGATCGTAATTATGCGAGTAAGTCGGTCATACCAGGACGAAAGACCAACTTTCTGGTTCAAACTAAGACAATCGAGCGGTCATTAAACAACTTTTCAACAACCCTTCACAACCGCTTCCCAAATGTTGAAAGCTCGCCTCGAGCCATTCGTACGGTTTTCATACAATCCCTTTTTGTGAGAATGTCTTTAGGTTCCTTGTTTGCTCTGGGCGATCGTCCAGTTGATTGGTTCAATATATTAGTCATTGCAGAAAGAGATTGCCTTTGACATTAATAAGACCTGATAACCTTTAATTAGACTAAATATCAGTGTTATAGTTCTCCATTTTAGAAACAATTAGCCTTGAAAACCCATATCTAGGATTGGTTAGTTTCATATTTAAAAACTGACCTTTTAGTTTCTTAATGGTGTAATGGCAAAATATTAGAAACTGTGTCATGTAAATATTATGCTTTATGTATGTAAACTATGACTCAATACAAACCTTGTGACAATAGTGTTTGAATGAGGTTATTTAAAGATTATACATATAGGCTTATATGTCGACTTGAGCTGCGTTCACACTTTAAATGCAACGCTTTAACGTCTGAAGCCAGAATTTTAATGGTGGCCCGATAAACGTCCCAATAAATGCGATTGAACTCACAGACGTAGGCGATGTGTGTTTTGGAGTCGAGGGGAATTCTCCTTAACTTTTTTTTCATGGAAATTTATTATTCACAAACGATATATTTTTCGTCTTTCCCCGCCAACCACTTTTTAGAAATAATTTTCGATAAATCTCAAATTCAGAGCTGAAAAAGTCACACACGTTACATGAAATTTGTCCGCGGATGTCGTCTTGCACTGTAGCAGAAAGGAGGTTTTACTGAAGAGACATCAGTGGCGGATCCAGGAATTTTTGCAGGAGGGGGTTTGCCAGGTTTCTGTTACGGAAATCTGCCATCATCGTCTCTAAATTACATAGTCATACACACAAATTGAGCTTTTTAAACAGAGAAATCATTTTTATACTGATGTAGGATCACTTTGTGATGTAATTTCATTGATGCAAGGCATTATTATTTTTTCATGTAGCTGAGCGGGGGGTCCACCCCCCTCTGGATCCGCCCCTGGACATCATTGTTATAAGGTTTTAAAATGTTTTGTCTAATTCGGCTGTGAACATGAATAAGCAAATTTTAACACGAGGTAAAATTTTATGGATACACAGTTATTGAGTTTAATACTAAGCGACGATCCCGATTAATTAGTCTGGTAGCCACATACCGGTATTTGCTAGATAAATACGAGAGCATCCTCGTCAAAACATCGCTTAGTATTAAACTCAGTAATTGTGTATCCATAAAATTGTACCTTGTGTTAATATGTTCAATAAATAAATGCCAATCAAAGAAGCAAAATTTTGTTGGCTTTGAACAGATTCGTGAATATCCGTTCATATACCCGACTGGCGGTACCACGTGCCGGTAATTAGGGTTAAAACGGTATCAGGCGCGACTTATTCCAATTGCGGACTCTTAAAATTATCGTTGAAATTTGGCATAACTTTCATTAAAAACAAGATCTAAACACATGCTTTCTGACCAAGCATTGTTTATGGGTCAAACACGGTAGCTATGTATAAAGCCGTCTGTTCATCAGAGAATCTGACACGAGTCTCGTGGCTTTATAGCATGAAACCCTCCTTGACAGCAACAGACAAAATGTCATAATATACTAATTCGTATTTAACATTTTCAGAAACATTTGCTAATCCCAGCTTGTCATCTGGGAGTATAATAATCCGCTTGTGATAAGCTCCAAGACCAAATTGACGGGTAATTAATATTTTATTATTCGAATAGTAGTGGACACTAAGAGATAAAACTTCTTGTTTGTAACCAGGACTCCAGACGTCTCCGCGTTACGGTGGCTTTCAAGTTGACGCAATGGTGTCATATTTAGGCCTATCTATCTCTCATCCGAGTTGTAATTTTTCGTTCAATACAGAAACTATATACAGTACAAAAAAATTGTGGGGTTTTGCTATGGAAATTAAAATACCAGAGTCTTTAAATGTAAAAAACAGTGGTAAAATAAAAGAAGAATCGTTGGTGGAATTGTGGATTGCATACATAACCTTTTTTTGTTGTCCAAGGTCTATGAAGAGAAGTTTCGTAATATTACATAATTTATTCCCTCGCAACATCCTCTTTCCTGGCTTTTCACTAATGGTCAAAGTTACCTCCAGGCAGGTGCTTGAAGATATGATATAACTGAGTTGTTGTTCAAGTAGAGTAAGTTCTTCAGGCTAAGTCTATTTTCCTCTTGAAATTAATAGCCTTCGGCTAATCTGTTTCTTTGTTCTTTCTCGTCTTGCCCAAAATATTGATCTTGGAATCTAATGAAACGTTATAGTACTGCGTTGTATGCCTAATTCGTTTGTTTTGAAAGTTCTGAAAGGTTATACAACTTAACAGGAGATTGGAAGACAAAGGTTATATCTATAATAAGTCGTCTTTAAAAAAATATTTCGACATCTTTTGACAAACAAAGAACACCGGTATAGCGGGATTATTAATTAATTAATTAATAACCGACCACGTCCAGTTTTGGTATTGAGGTAGAACATGCTCTTTTATGGTCAACTGAGAATCTCAACAGTTCACAAATACAAACGCTTGAAAACTCTAATTCTTAAATTACTTGGGATCAAAATCAATAGGAATTATAAGACAATAACACAATTACTGGAATGTAAATATGAGAATTACTAAATGAATATGCATTTTCAACATTTAGTATTACATTCTGGTTATGCCAGGTTCCCAATGGCGTGAAATGCGTTACGATAGGATCGTCCCGATTGCGTCTACGATCTGTTACGAGCAGATACGTTCAGATGTTTCAATACGGTCAACACGATTGCTACGACTGACCTGAATATATGATAAGACATGATAGGATCAACACGATTATTCCACGATTAAAACCACGATTTTGGTGGTAGCTCGAATCGTGATAGTGGGAATTTAAGTCAGGCTGACACTTGCACGATTCCGTGGCACGCATTGGCACGACTCGAGTCGACACGACACCACCCGATTTGCGCAAATTTTACTCGTCGTGCCAATGCGGGAAGTGCGTAAACAATGCGCAAACTATGCGTGAACTCGTCGTGCCAGTTCGTGCCAATATGGACACTGATGGGCACGACAAAATCGTGGCCAAAAGTCGTGCAAGTGTCAGTCTGGCTTTAGCACTAGGTCTCTTGCACAGACAGACTACTGTACATAATTCTATTTTATTTGTAATCTTAAGCTAATCTTTAATCCCAGACCTCTTGTAATTATGATTCAGGTTAAGTAGGTTCGTGGGTCTACGTATATGTTAGTCGTAGTCGTTCAGTTTAAAGAGAATGAGAATATCACATGGTGCAGTATTTGCGGCACGTGTAAGTGGAGTAAGCTTACTCTTCCGGACACCTGTTACCACTGTTTGTCTTATCTTTTGTACACGATGAACAGTCCAGTCCATTTGCTGATTACACTATTTTGCCAATACTTTTTATAGGAATTTTGTCTAATTGTTTGGATTGTTCGTACTTGATTTTTTTATTTTATTTAATTCGTGGAGATTGTTATAAACACATTAAAATATAATTTTACAGACGGTGAATACTGGATTAACGAGAGATAAATAAGTTTGGCTTCTGGGCTTACTCGATGCGGGAGTTAACCTCTTTGGTCTTGCCTGGTCTTCAATATACAAACCTATAATACCTAACGTCTAGCCTGTTTTCCTGTGATTAAAAGTTCCCGTTTCATAATGAGATATGTTACAAAGGAACATCAGACCGAAAACGGTAATTTACAAAGTCTTGGGTGCAATCTATTGATGGAACCCCCTTTTAATTCAAATAAATCAAAGCCGCGAGATTATCTACTGGGATATTTTGGGTTTATTGTCGTAATTAAATTGTAAATAATCAATTTGTGTACATTTTACAATGAATTAAGTCAAGAAAAATGAGATATTATACAAATAATGTACTGTCGGGATCGGCGAGTTTAAGCAAAAGCGAATAGTCATTGGGGGCTTTATCTTCGTTTGATTAGACCTAGTTGCAGTTTCAATACTGCAGAAGGATTTGTGTACTACTAGTAGACATTCGTATGTGAAAAGAGAAAAATATTCCTTTGAGAAGATGCAACTGCTCATTTTACGGATTTTTCTGTCCCTAGAGTCAGTCCTTACAGCATTCCTCAACCCTTAGGTCAGTCTTACAGCATTTCACATCCCTTGGGTTAGTCTTACAGCAAGGTACAACGTACACCGATGATCTAGTTTACGAAGTTAAAAAGATTGGTGGAGACAGAATTATTAAACACGATCTCAGCTAACTTCAGTTTAATGTCAACCATTACCTTAAACCATTACTCGTTGACGCTGACGTAAACCCGTCCCAGGCAAGACAAACGCCGATGAAGTGGTCTGAAAAAACTTGACCAAGGGCTCATCTAAAGCATATGATCTACTGGAAGACGAGCCATTCGGCGAGTTGATATTTAACTGACATAATTATGATATAATAACGTCTTCAGGAACAAAAGCATGTTACAGCAAAAAACTAAGGATGACATCAATGGATGTCTGGCTATTTGAATAAAAAAAATATACATGATAAAGATCATTGCAAGGAAGTTAACTGGAGGGGTAGACTTCATCTACAATTGTTGTACGATAATGCTTTCATGAAATATCTCACCAGGTTAAAGGCTTCTCATTGAGCAGAATTACGACAATGTTTTTTTTTTCAAGTTGCTACGGGGTTCCGGGGACTATATAGAGAGGAAGAGTCACTATTTGAAGCTACTGGGAGTAACTCTTCGTGTGTAAATGGCATTTATAGATGCTGCTAATGCTAGTATTAAAGTCACTGATCATGTTCATGCGTCTTTCTGCACCCCACTCCAATACACTTAAACATACTCAAATTAATTAAGAAAGCAAAACAGCAAGGTAGATACCCAAAGAGGACCGTGGACATACAGATCATACGGGCTTGGAGCTGTTCACCATATATATCCTTGTATACTGAACAGAACGAAAACATTTTTTGACTGATATAAATTATCATTAGGATAAAAGTATCACAGATTGGTAGGTTACAGAGGATACATAATTCGCTATAATGAGGCACAAGGGCGGGAATATTTGCGTGCAACAGAACATGCAGTATATTTGTTATTTGTTTTTGCGATGATAATGGTAGCAGCCTATATTAAACGAAATATCACAGCATACATATATAGAAGGTTTGGGTTTGCGAGACCATGCGCTTTTTAGCGACTTTTCACGCATCAGATCGGCATATAGTAGCTTAAGAATGTTAGATATTTCGTAATATTTTGCTAGGAAACTGTAGAAAATTGAAAACAAATCGTTAGTTTTAATGTGGATAACCTTTGCAGTTACCTGGACTATTTTAATCATAAACCGTAGGAAACAGTGCCTTAAGGAACCCACCGACCCAACGGTGAGAATAGAGCTGGCTAGACTTACAATTAGTGTTCCAGCATTGTCCAAAGGCAGCCTTATTATTTGCTATATTTCGCAATCATGGCTTTAATTCATCAAACATTGCGCATGTTTTTGTCCTTTAAATATGAGGGTTCTCCGTTGAACAATCAAATAAACATATTATTGTCTTCTGGGGGCGGGAGCATTATCCATTTGACCATTTCGTGGTTTTTGATTGGAACGAGAAGAACGTTTAAAGCCTTGCATTTTCTGGCTGCCTTACGGGCAACTTTTCTGTTTCTGATCAGGACAGAGCGCATTGATTTTGCAGACTATAATATAATACACGTCAACAAGAAAGGTTACAATATGGAAACCGTCCTCTGCTCGGCCTTAATACGTCTGGTTGATGTCATGGAATGAAATAAGGTGTTACAGGCATCTTTTTTGCTACGGTATGTTAGCTCGGAAACAAAGATAAAACGAACTGGTTTCTGAGACCAAATTCAGGGGCGGGTCCAGGATTTTCCAGGGGGGGGGGGGCGTGCTGCACCCACTTGGGAGTGCGAAGCCCGGCCCGTGATTTTTGAGTGGAATAAATGCCCACAATGACTAATTTCATACTAATACTGTAAATTACGATTTTCAACCTAAACTATTTTTGTTCTCCTTTACCGCGAGAATGTAATATGGAGCTAAAAATTGTTCGTCACCTCAAAAAATAGAGATGGCGTGCGCCGTAAATTCACTCTTAAGAACGGTACAGAAATGAAATGGGCGTTTATCGTCCTAAAGCAGTGTTCTACGGAAGATATTTTTCCCATACAGTGGCGCTGCGGCCTACTCGTATTTCGAATTCCTACTTTCATGGGTTCTTTTACGTGCATGTTAACGGAATTGTATTTTCCCTTTTTCGGGCACAAACACCAGAGAATTAGGCCTAACATCATAGAAATATAATTGTACAATTGTTTAAATGAAATTACTCGCGGTTTACGTTTTGAATGCCATTTGTGGACAAGTTGTTTTAGTTAATGATTGATCGGGTGACAACGAAAGTTTTCGGACAAATAGCCCCACACCCGGCTTATCTGCGATTGCCCCTCTACGCGCGTTTGTAACTGAAGCCATCTGTACAGTACACACATTCGCTTTAATGGTAGTCTGCATCGGTAAAGTCTTCCGCCTCATCGTTCAAGGTTAACTCTTAGTCTCCACAGCATTGTCAGGTAATATAATCTGAATCATGCTATTTAATTGAGTTTATCGGAGTTATGATCGTGTGGAATCACGATTGACCGTATTGTACTGTCAAATGCAGTTCAGAGGAGGAGTGTGTCTCGAGTAATTATTCAATTATAGCAACAATCATCTTGACAAACGACATGGCCACCTTATGTTCGGGTATTAGTGATGATAACAAACAAACCATAAAATATCGAAATAAAACGACAAATACAGCATCGTCATTTGTACAAGTTTGTGCAACACGCGTGAGCTACTCGCATCGCAGTGATAAGGCCGTCTGAAGTCAGGGGCTTTAATTTTGGAGATTCTATTGCGAAAACGCTCAAAGTAAGTGGACAGGGAGGAGAACGTATTCAATTGTGTTTATCACGGTCCATAACGCCAGAAAAACATTTGCGAACATGCGTAATTCTGGCTCCCCGACAATGTGATTAAAATCGAATTAATTCTGTTAAAGGAAATGAAATGTTTTACTGTCCGTACAATCTGTTGATCGAGAACAGGCCCCGAGTTCACAAAGCATTCTCAGACTTAAGTTAAGAATTTACTCAAAACTGTTGGCCTTATTTTAACTACAAAATAGCACTTTATAAAACGTTTGTTATTTTAATGAATCAAATACATCAATAAGAAACTCTAAGGAAAGTTTTGTGTTTCTGGATCGAAGATTTTTCTCATTAATATTGACTGAAAGTTGAGTAAATTCTTAACTTAAGCCTGAGAATGCTTTGTGAACTCAGGGCCTGATATAATATAGAGATGCACATTCTACATGTCATTTCCAAAATAGAAAAGATTTCTTAAAGAATTATTGAAATTTTGACAAAAACGGTCTTTCACGAACTGACAAGGGCTATTATTTTTGTCAATTCACTCCGGTCTTTCATTATCGGTTACATTTTGTAATACGTTGGACGATATTGACCAAAAAAAGCCCTTCTCGGCGATTAGTAGGACTCTTAATGGTGACTACTGATTATGGACGATGATAACATGTTGTGAACAGTTGGCTTATAATAAATTAAATTCAACAACTCGTGACATTATTATCACACTGGTTATAAATTATGTCGACTAAATCTATTGCCTACTTGTTCTATATAATACAGTCTGTATTAAAAACCTATTTTAATATCTATTCTTGATACTTGCTCTATATAATACAGTCTCTTTAAAAATAAAATAAAATCATTCTTTAAAGGAGCTAAATCGTTAATATTTGGGACCTAGAAATTGATACATATAATAACCCATATAATAATGCAAATGAAATGAAATGGGGTTTAACGTCCTACTGTTCTGCTTCAACTGGGCTAATGAAGACAAGCCATACAGTGTGCTATAAAGGAAATTTTGAAGGGACCACAGCACAACAGCCAAATCTTATATCCCATTCCAACGGTCAAGGGATCTCTTGCATACACACAAAATTCTTGGTTTTCCATCCTATCCGAATGACTAGACTGCTGTCCTTGTCAGGCCCTCTGATATAATAATGTAATATGAATGTATATCAACTGATTTACATTCAATCGTTTCTGTTTTACTATAATTTCAAATCAGTTATGTTCAACAAAATGCATCAGAAGTCTCAATCAAATGGCAATGTCGAAGACTGAATGATATTAAGTTAGAGACTTAGCTACTTTAATGTTTAACAGAGGCGGATCCAGTGGGGGGCGCCCCCCCCCTAATTTTCGACAATGTCCTTTTTTACTGCTGAAAGTGCCTCTTTTCAGACCTAAATATGTCCTCTTCAAACGTTTACTTAGACGAAAATATCAGCCAAATAGCTTTTGGAATGTCTACAGATGTAGAATGTCTCTGCGGTAAGTGCCCTCATTTTGCGCCCCCCACCCTTTTCAAAATTCCTAGATCCGCCCCTGTTTAATGTGAATACTTGACATTAGCCCAATATATACAACTATGTAATTAATGTAGGTCATCATCTTAGTATCAATACACTAACATGTTTTATAGCCATGATCCATAACAGTAGGTGACAGGTGCTTGCACACGAAATCACAAAGCCTGTCCAGTCCCATAGGTTTTCAAGGTTCTCTGGTTTCATCCCACTACTAAAGCGAATTGTCGAAATAAAATTAAATGAGTTAGTCCCAAAAATGACCCATTTTGTGTCGATTTGACCATAAACCCAATTTCTCTCTCTCTCTCTCTCTTACTGGACCTCAGTAATTAGGCCTACACAAATGACAAGCTGAAACCTGTCTGCTCATGAGGCAAGAGATTCAGTACCTCTGTATTTTTCGGGGTGGTTTCTTCGGGGCCCAATGGTGCAGGAATGAACGCCTTGAAGTGGCATAACTCCAGAATGTGGTAGTCCATCGCCACAAGACGTATGTCACTGCCCTGACGGAGCTACCCCTATACACCAAATTTCAACCTCGGGACAGCCCTAGTGTGTAGCTGCTAACCCTGAACCGATAGACAAACAAAAACAACAGTCATAATTAGTAGTATAGATTGATGAACATTTAATTCTTTCTTTACAAATAGATACACATTACTGGTTCAGGCAATATCAAGAATTCATTTTCTCTATGTTGAAGTTAATTCTGAGTTCTATGTACAATTATGTATGTTTTCAATGTTTAAATATGAGCAGGTTTCTGCGCTTAATTAGTTACTTTTTGATCAAACAACTCCATCTCTTCCTCAGTCATCATAAAATCATCATCTAATTCATCAATATTGGAATTTTGTGTCGGTGTAGTTGATTGGCTTTTACTTTGTGAGGGTGTGGTTTGTGTATTAGCGGGAACTCTTCGTACAACTTTAGGTGTTTTAGGAGTGGATTGAGATAGTCCTGTAAATAAAAAAGAACAAGAATAATTCTCTGAAAAACATACTAACTTTTAAGCAAGCTGAAGTTCCTGAATATGGATTTTTTAATTGGTTCCATCCAAGTGTCGGTGCAGAGTAAATGAACTTGGATTGAGGAGAGTTTTTATGTGCCAGGCCCCTTTCAACTCTAATTAGCTACCCATAATTTCCATAAGTCTGCTTTCCCCTTGTGTGGGCTGAAAGGGAAGTGACCATCTATATGAACTTTCCAGCGCCTGACTCAGCGCTGCACGGGTTGTGCCTGTACCTCTGAAATAAGAAGTTGTAGGCCAACGCCACTTAGCCCATGCTACTCCACAGTCCGAGTTACCCCATTACACCAAATTTCAGTACTAGGACTGTCCTAGTGTATTTGTCAACCCCTGAACAAAACTACAGTCACAAATATTATGCTACTCAGGGGTCCCAGCTACCGCTTTACAACAAATTTCAGCCTCGGAACAGACACACAAACAAACAAAAGACAGTCACAAAAATTTGTATAGATTGCATACCCGTGTAAAAGGCCCCATGATATATTTTAACCAAGGGTCCTACAAAAGATTAATCCGGCTCTGACTGCTGTCAGATCAAAATGACCAAGGTACTTTAAATAAAGATTTAAAAGACTGGACATAAGATTATTATCTGCGAATCACTTCTATATGTGTAAATTTAGATGACAGTCCGCTAGTAAGTAGGCCATAAACAAGTTATTATTTGATGATTATTATTATATGCATGTCAGTATGAAAACCTGCATTGAAATGTACAACCAATTATAACATAGCTTTAGAATAAATACACATGTCATATTAATGTCAACACAGAAAAACCTGCAGCAAATAATCATGAAATTGATTACTCTATGTATGTATGACAGAGAGATTAAAACACCAAAACTGACAATTGAGGGTAGATTTTACTTGCACTTAGCACAATGCCAGTCACTACTAGTGGTCTAGAGTACCACGTTTAGACCTCTAGCTAGCCGGACACCTTTGTTTTTCGGCTTTGATTTCAATCCCTGGTGTGAGAGTAGCGATAGGGGCACCTTTTCAACCTCGTGGGTTTACTCTGGGTACTCTGGTTACCTCCCATAGGAAATACCCATGTGTGTGTGGCACTGTGCCAGGATAATAAAAATATACAAACAAAAAAAAAGAATTGTCTGCGATATCACCTTTGGTAGAAGCAGACATTAAACAATAAGAACAACAAGAGCTAAATCTGCCTATTGCAGGTCTTTTTAAAACTTTTTTTATATAATCTATCCATTAGACCTTTATTAACATGACAAGTTCATAATCAACTCTTGATGTCATAGGATATCTCTGATATAAGGGAAAGTTCAGCCATATTTGATTTAATCTAAAAATGGTGAAGCGAGGCTGAGCTGTGTTACACCAGTGTGGTGGTTGCAATTAATACACACATCTTATCTAACATTGGAGCTTGTCTACGATATCACTCTAGGTGGAAGTGGACATTAAACCCCAAGAACTAACAAACAATATTGGAGCAATTTGAACCAAATTCATTTTGCATTATCTATTTTCGAACTATTATAGTGAGAATGGCTTTATCTAAATCTTACATAATGTATCTTTAACTAGTTCCTGACAATTTTAACTTTTTGAAACGAAATGACATGGGTTTTAACTTCTAACTCTTCTCTTATCAACTAGGCTAATGAAGACAGACATGTGCCATGCAAGTTTCTGAGAGTAATTAAGCCCAGACAGTAGTGCAACAGATTTCATTTATTTTTAAATTTCCAGCTGTCACGTGTATGCCAACGTGTATACATGACCTCAGTTTTTTTAATCAACCAAACATGCAAGATAGGCCTTAATGTTTGCAAGGGTTGGACAAACTAAAATCAAAAGAACACCACTTGACGCAATGACAGGCCCTATGACCTAAGCACTATGGCGGTATATTAGTGCCAAAATTCTAACATGCTATCGTCTAATTTCTTACTTCTATTCATGTAATTTCTAACCTCCATTCATGTAACTTCTAACTTCCATTCATGTAATTTCTAAATTAAGACAATGTATAATTCAACTTCTTTATTTGTTCAGTGTAAATATCAATTCTATTTCATCTTATTTCTAATATTGGGGCGACAAATGTCTACTTCATTGTGGTATTACATGTTAAGCATGAACGGCAAACAAATTTAGAATTTTGATACTTCTACCTAGCAACCATCATTATGACATCGTTTGGTGTCGCCTCAGTGTGCTCAGTTTGGCGATTGAGCACCTGATCGGGACCATTCTATTGATACAAACGACTCGCTCTTCGTCAGATTGAGTGGCTTGCCTGAGTGTTAAAATTGGAAACAACATCAGGAGAGAGATTTCTATTTCAAATATAAGCTAAACGGGATTTGGAGAATTTTATTTTATTTTTTTTACGGTTGAGCCAATAATTAATATTTATATGCAGTTGGTCTATATTAACACAGGCAGGCGCGGATCCAGAGAGGGGGTCCAGGGGGTCTGCCCCCTCCCCCCGCTCAGACTTGAAAATTTGAAACTTAAATCTATGCGATTTTATTGGCGATTTTTAGACCTGTAATTTTGGAATTTACCTTCCGGAAATACGTCAGAATGCACCAAATTGAATCTAATTTACCAAATTTTTCTGGGGAAGCGCCCCCCAAACCCCCCGTTAATTGGTTGAGCGCAATTAGTTAAGAAATTATCAAACCTAGACCCCCCCTCCCCCGCAAAAAATCCTGGATCTGCGCCTGACAGGGTATAAATGTTATAAATTGGCCTACACAGATACTGAGTTTAATACTAAGTGGCCTCTCTCTCTCTCTCTCTCTCTCTCTCTCTCAGCACGCCTTCCAACCTTCAACCAAACGAAGAATGGGTCGTTTATACCAAAAAATGGTCCCGATAAGGTGCGCAATCACCCAATTGAGCACGCAGTGGCGACACCAAACGATGTCATAATGATGGTTGCTAGGTAGAAGTATCAAAATTCTAAATTTGTTTGCCGTTCATGCTTAACATGTTATACCACAATGAAGTAGACATTTTCGCCCCAATATTAGCAATAAGATGAAATAGAATTGATATTTACACTGAACAAATAAAGAAGTTGAATTATACATTGTCTTAATTTAGAAATTACATGAATGGAAGTTAGAAGTTACATGAATGGAGGTTAGAAATTACATGAACAGAAGTAAGAAATTAGACGATAGCATGTTAGAATTTTGGCACTAATATACCGCCATAAAGCACATGCGTTAAATCCTTCGGTCACCTAAAACCCCTCCATCCCACAGTTTTACCTTTATCTCCATTTAATCTTTTCTGACTCTCTTCAAAATATTGATTAGGATGCTGAAAGTTTGGTACATCTCCGTCACCAGTTACACCACCATGTATGTATTCAAAATATTTTGAACAAGCTAACTGATAGTGACCTCTCTTTGTTGTTGTCATGACCTGTATTCAAATATGTTTAAACATTAACCATTTAATATGTAAGTCAAAAAATTGATAACAATTTAAGAGAGAGAGAAATGGGGTTTAACGTCCACTAAACACAAACTAGGTCATTTTGGGACTGACATACGGTTTAGTTTTATTTCAATAATTCGCTTGCGCGTAAGGGTCTTTAGCAGTGGAAGGAAACCGGAGTGCCAGCAGAAAAACCCACAATGTTGGACAGGCGACCCAACTCCTGGCCACGTACAATTGGTAATTCCCTAATAGATAAAGAACCTAACAGTTAGACTGATGTCCCCCACCCCAATTCCTACATAAACAGAAAATAATTATTAGTTATTATTTTATAAATCATCCAGTGATCAAGTTAAATCAGCTTAAACATACATTATGCAGGACCTAAATCTGCCTATTGCAGGTCTTTCTTTAGGCCTGAAATTTCATATAAATTATTAATTAGACATCGCTGTCTGCGATATTAACTGAATATGGATCCGGTTTGTTGCTCAACTTTCATTGATAATCAAGACTATGTTTGTTATTGTATCGACTTTAGTGATGATGATCTAGGCTAGGTCAAAAATCTCAATCACTTGATTCTCGGTTCATAGTGGATTAATTTGACTGGAATTTTTTAGCAAATTGCCTTTATATTATTTAGTTTGTAACTTTTATAGTGAGAACTGTCAGCTCTTTATCTAGTCTCCCATAGAGTATGTTGAACTTGAGCAGGAAATTCTTATTATCAAACTTAGTCAAGGTATGGATGAGGTGAAACTATACACCAAGCTCCATCCCTGTCACTCAATTAGAATCAAAGTTGCTGTGTTCAAAATTGCTTATCTGTGCTTAATGCCCTCTTTAGACACTCAAGGTGGAGGTCACAGAAACTATGATGGTTTTTCCCTATGCAGGAACTAATGTCAAATACTTACTTCTTCAATAGCATCCTTACTTAAACCATTAGTTCTTAATTTCTGTTTTAACATCTCTGCATCAGTATGACGAAATGGACAACCTGAAAAAAGACAAGAAGACAATTATTTAATTAGCTATGAGAGAAATCTCCCTAGTTAAACTTTACTTCTATATTTTGTTTCATTTTTTTTTTATACTTTCGATGGCCTCTACTGCATGTAGATCTGACCAGTTGTAGAGAAAAGTTGCATCAGAGGACATACAAGCAGCTTTTTACCCTATGATGCTACATTTGACTAACCAATCTGCGTTGATGTTTCTATAGGGGTACCCACAGTTCCATGGATGTTGTGCCAAAAACTTGCCATAACAGACCGTTTCATTGGCTAAACAATCCCTCACATCTTCCAGAAGGTGGGTTATAGAGAGAGAGACACACACAAACTAGGTCATTTTGGGACTAACATATGGTTTAATTTTATTTCTTTAACAGTGGGAGGAAACCGGAGGACATGCAGAAAACTCACGAGGTTGGACAGGCAACCGGAAGGTGGGTTATATAACAACTCTTCCAGATCCTAGTGTAGTAAAGACAAGTAAAACCAAATTTTGACCTATTAAAATGAAACTTAAAAGCATCTATGCTTTTATCAGATTGAAATCTCTATCAGCATATGTTTTGTATTTTATTATTTTATTCAGTCATGTTGTTATATCGTCTACTCTGTGTGCATCTGGTCACTTCTTGAGCCTGCAAATGTGCTATACGTGTATATAAGTACATCTTAATAAGCTCTGCCAGAGCTAATGAAGACTGGTACATCTTAATAATAATGTATCTTTCTAAAGCGGAACTCAAAGTTACTCAATAAACTTTTCATCTAAAATGTTAGGTAGTGACAAAAATTGCTGAGTATTAAACCTTTCAAGTATTCACGTATAAGCTTCTAGACTTGACATCGCAACACTTGAATCTATGACAGATCCTAATGATCTAAAGCATGTGTTAGGATTGTCTGATCCAAAAAACACGTGTTCGGCCACGGGACCACTCAGTTCCAATAAAGACAAGCTTGAAATAATTAATCAATTATTGATTGTTAGTCTGTGGACAGACAGAGCATTAGATGTCTATATCGAGAACGAGGATTATCATAATCTTTAGTTATTGTCACTAAATAATGGTACTGTCAATCAGATTCAATTCCCATAACATTCAACACAATGTTTAATCTTTATAAGAAGAATGTTAAAATGTAACTTGTATTAGGATTCAATTGATTAAAATTCATTTCACTATTCATTTTAGAGATAGCCTATTCATTCTTAAATATGCATTGTGTAAGATTTAGATAAAGAGCTATCAGTTCAAGCTATAATAGTTCAAACATAGATAATTTAAAACGAAATATATTAAAAAGTTTCATTCAAAGTACTGTATTCTGGATGAAGTTGTGAGTTTTTGAAGATGTATAGTGTAGGTGGGTGGGGTGTTGGATGGCCGATTGGTTAGCGTATGCGCTGTCATTGAGTCAACTGGCATGGTTTAGATTCCTCGGTTGTACGTAGTGTCGCCCGCCCATCCCACCTCGTGTTTTTTTCTAGTCTCAGTCACCCAGAATCCCCTAGTCTTCAACGTACGGAGGGTCTGGGTCGGTTCTCAATTAATGACGAAAATTACTGGATAATCTACCACATAAAAAAACAAACTCCCGGTTACGCATGGGCAATGGAACCTTTTGGCTAAAGTATCGGTAAGTGATAGATATTATGAAGCCGGGCCTATTTTGATAGATTCTATAAAGCGAGGATAAAATATATCCCACAATTCACTTGGCACATCTATTATTAGAAACAAAATAGAGACGATACAACAGCATGAATCGCGATTAAGGATATTGTGAGAAGCCATACATTTAATTCATGACGAGAGCAAATTACCATTTCAATTAAAACCTTTAAAACAAAATTTTAGAGAGTGTCATTGTTGACAAGCAAGATGTTTTGATAGATTCAGTAAGTGGTAACTCAAAAGACTGGATAATCCAGACATTGACCGACTTTCTGTCAAATTTTGAGGACCCATCCAGCCTAATATTCATAGAATATTTGTTTGGATGAAAAGAGACTAGTTTTTTTCAGGGTCCCCGGTTTCCTCCCACAGCTAAAGACCCCCATGCACAAGCAAATTATTGAAATAAAACTGAACAATATGTTGGTCCCAAAATGACCTAGTTTGTGTTGAGTGGATGTTAAACCCCATCCATCTCTCTCGCTTAATGATTGAACCATTTATATCTACATATATTTATTTCTGTTGTACTGTATTCACCAATCTTTGATCTTTCTTGTAAAACAGTTCAATTAAATTTGAATAAATGAAAGGAAATAAAATGTGGTTTAACGTCCTACTGTTCAGTTCCGAACTGGGCTAATGAAGATGTATACGCCATACAGTGTGCTATAAGAGAAATTTTGCCCGGACAGCGGCACTACAGCCTATTCTTATATTGCATTTGGACTGTCAAGCGATCTTTTACGTGCATGCCAATGTGTACCCAGGAACTCATTTTTTGTGGGTCCCCTCTGGAAAACTAGAAAGCTGACTTTGTCACACCCTTCCTCTTGCATCATGACAACGGGGAACCACATCGGAAAATCTGGATGAACTTTCTCTGCCAAAGCAAGGATCAAACACCTGACCACTTATCCACTGTGACCCTCTCATTTGAATAAAACCATTTTTATCTTCTGGTAGATTAAATCAAAATCTTTAAATGTTCTTAAATAGGGGAAGACTCATTTCACAAAATTCTTTCGACTTCATTAGTTTGTAAGAAAAGATCTACTGACCGAGAAAAAAAAAATCGAATCATTTTGTTTCACGAAGACAGAATTAGAAAAGTCCTAATGTAATTTACCATTATGGGTTAAGATGAATTCTGATACTAATCACAGACTGTCGTACTGCTGCCATTTTATAAACTGAGCAGAATAGGTTTCTATTTTTGTATTGTCACCATAAAGCATGCCTTAAGCTTGGTAAAACTAAAAGCATTAAAGTACATTTACCTTCTATAGTAACCGCCTTTTCTACTGAAGTGTGTTAACAAAAATAGATGATAAATTATGAAAAGGGGCATACATATTTCTACAGTTTACTTTGAGTGAACTCAAAAATAGCCCAGATCGTGAGATTTTCAATTGATGAAAGAATTTCTCAGCTATTAATTTTTTTGTTTTATGCCAGATTATTTTAGAATTGTTATCTGCTCAAGTGTGTTAACACAAATAGATTTATATAATAAATTATGGAAAGTGCATACATATATATGCCACAGTTTACTTTGAGTAAACTCAAAAATAACAAATGCAATGGGTTTAATTTCCTAATGTTCTGACAGCGCTAATGGGGTCAACAATAGCACACAATATGTGTGATTTTCAAATGCTTAAAGATACATTCTCAAAAGAGTATTTAAAAAAAGAATTATCAGCGATTATGTAAACAGATTATTTCAGAATACAAGTTTCAAAATCTTTTCTACTTCAGTTTGTTAACACAAATAGCTAGACACATGTGATGAATTGTAAAAACGACCATTTATTTGCAGAGTTTGAGATATCTTAAAAATAACATTAACCGTGTGGTTTTCACTTTCAGAATGAATTCCTCTGCCATTAATTATCATGTTTAACCAGTTCAGAAATCTTTTTCTACTCTGGTGTGTAAACACAAATAGCTAGACACACATCAGTAATTATCAAAACGGCCATTTAATTGCAGTTTGAGGGATCTCAAAAATAACATTTACGATGTGATTTTCAATTTCTGAAAGAATTCCTTAGCCATTAATAATTATATAAATAGATTATTTCAGAAGACCTGTTCAGAAATCGTTTTTGCTGCTAATGTATTGACACATATGCAAAATTATAGAATGGAATATTTTTCTAGTTTGTCTTGAAAATAGCACAGACCGTGTGATTTTCAATTTCTGTTAGATTTCCTTAGCCATTAATCATAATGTGTTGTATCTCTAGTAGATTATTTCACAATTCTACGTCACATTCTCATCACTAATAACAAATATTCATCTTGATGGATTGTTCTAGATTTTAAACCTACATGTCTTAAAATTTATTTGATAAGCTGATAAATTGTCGTCTAAAGATAATTTTTCTGACCACCCACAATTAAACAAATGTATCATGTTTTTTTATATTTTTAACCACCAATGTTCATATGATAAATTGAAACTATTTGTAGCCACATTGATATATTTTTAGCTATCATATTTATTTGCTATCATTATTTTTATTGTATACTATTAATGCCTAATGAGTGGGTATTTTAAATCTTTTCTGGACCAAAACACTAATTTTAGATCTATAATTGTTACTTTTGAGGAAAGGGCAACCAAACTTTTCTATTCAAAGAAAAGGTCATATTAGTTAAAACTATTTTTCGATGTGGATGACTTTTAGTACAGTCTACTCCAACCTGCCTTGGGACATCTCATTAGTAGCAGCTCTCAGCATATTTTCTCGTTACCGTTAATTACAATAGAAGAACTGGCAATAATTAAAACATGTTTACACCTCATGAAAGCTGGAATTAGATTTTTTTCTTTTAATTCTCTAGACATGATGATTTAATCTCTTAGTATTTATAGCCAAGTAAACCTGATAAAAACATTTTATGTAGTCTCTGTAATTAAGAACAACTAATTCCTTATATGTAATCTGTTCCTACACAAGATCACGACCCATCTATTTTCGTCTTTAATAACATCTGTAACAAAGGAACTTTTATTTTAGAAACATTTTTATTTAATTAAAAAGAACTAAATATTATTTTGATAAAAAAAAAAACAACGTAACATCAACTACGGACGCCCTTTCTTTAAATTCAATACAGAACATCAATTTGGGAAATATTTGAATCTATTGAAACATTATTTTGATTAAATGAAATGGGGTTTAACATCCTACTGTTCAGTTCCTACACTGGGCTAATGAAGACGGGCATACACCATACAGTGTGCTATGAGGGAAATTTTGCATGGGCAGTGGCATTACAGTCTACTCATATATCAAATTCCAACTGCCAAAGGATCTTTTATGTGCATGCCAATGTGTACATGTGACCTTGGCTTTTCATCCCATCCAAATGACTAGCCACTCCACTCCACACTGTACCAATGGCAAAGGGAAATCACGCCGGAAAATCCTGATGAACTTTCTTGACCAACACTGGCAGCGAACCTGTGACCTCCAGACTAGCGAGCAAGCGGCTTACTCACTTACCTACCGTGGCTCCTTAAAATACACCTAACCACATCAATTATACACCAAATACAATGTGTCCCCTATCCCTGCCCTCTTTCTGCAAATTCAACGTAATATCCATTACGCGAAAGACATGGAACTTTTATTTTGGCAACATTTTAGCCTAAAACCCATTAAAATAAAACCTATTGACATCAATCTCATGTTAAATGCAATTCCCCCAAACCCCTCTCTCCAAATTTGAGATAACATCAATTAAGGGAAAGATAAGAACCGTTTATATTTGGAAACGTTTTAGTCTAATTAAAAAGAGGTAAAAATTCTTTTGATTAATAACCCATTAAAAAAAAAACCTACTGACATCAATGCACTGCCCCCACTTCTGCAAATCTGATGTAATATCAATCATGGGAGATACGCGTAGATATCGATAATATTTCATTAAATTATTGCAAAATTTATGATGTCATAAAAAAACTGAGTGAAGATGCATTTGTAACAGACTTGCCAGCATATGTATGACATCAGGATATCTAATTTGCTAATTGTTAAAAAAAAATGTTTTATCGATTTTATCTATTAATGAAAATTGTGACGTCGCACGTCATCACTGACATGACACATATTTAACTTTCTAATCACACCAAACATTATAATGGAAGACATACAAAAATCAAAGCCACATATACACACAAGATTCTTTTTTCTTCAGAAACTCTCTGATGTTTTATTTTTTTTAAACTGAATTGACATTTGACAAATATTTGATTTGAATGAATAATTATATCAGTTGAATTTTAAGGCTTTTTACTTTGTTTCAAAATAGAAATGTAAACAGACGTCATATACAATGTACTTGATATGAAACATACCAAACTGTTTCGGTAAACATAATTTAAACATTAGTCTTAGAGAATATTTTAGAATGATTATGTGGCATTATTTAGAGTAATGGTTGTCAACCTTATTCCACTTACAGGCTACTTAAGTCATTTTACAAAATGCGGAGGCCTACCTCCTCCCCACCCTCACACAACTACATTTACCTCATTTTAGCGAGTTTTCCAATATTGTTCGAATACTAACAAATTTTTACCAAAAATAATTGGCTACCTTTTTTCATTAATCCCATTTTTCCCTGCAGAACGTCTTTTATTTGTCCCCCCACCTCTGCCCTTGAATCAGGAAAATGGATTTATAGGAGAAACCCACATAGAACTATTGATTAATTGTTGTTCATGTTACTTTTTCTTATATAATAATGAAATAAATTTTACATACTGACAGGTTTCAGCATTTGGTTGTTTTCTCATCGGCTATTTTCAGACATAATGATTTTATAAAAAATTTCGAGTATATGGAAATATTTCTATTGATTTTGTTTTAACATGGCATAATTTTATTTCAATAATTCGCTTGCAACGCAGGGGTCTTCATTTTGCAGTGGGCAGCAACCAGAGGAACAGAGGAACACTAACAAGGTTAGACAGGGAATTAAATTAAATAGAAGTGATGTATGATTTTACAAAATATGAAAATTCGATCCAATTTCTGACCACACACAGTATTTAAAATCATTCTTATAGTAACCCGTTGATCACTAACAGACCCAAGGGATGCAAAAGGACTTGATACTCTCTACACAGTAAGCATTACTCATGACAATTTGAAACCAACCTAAATAGATCTATACAATACAAGTGCAAATCAAGATATCAATCACATCACTACCTCCTAGAAAAGGAACAGCATGACTTATTATAGATTAAAATATATTGTAATTAGCATCGAGTGGGGGGTGGTAGTATTATCAGTTTGCACTCTTAGACAGTTTCAATCGGAACCAATTCTATTCCTTTGTTTACTGATATGTTTCTGTACAAGTAAGAATTAAAGGCAAGCACTTACAGGTATATTGACGACTTTCTGTCACCGAGCTGATTTCAAGTTTTGTGACTGTATATACCTGACTGTATTTACAACCAGATTATATACAACCGGATTCAAAAATTTCTTTAGCTGTTTATAACGAAAATTTGGTTAATTTGTCCTCACGAAAACAGGATCTGGTAGGACGTTTTAACAAATCAAGTTCTCATTGATAAAAGAGAAAAGCCAATAAAATGGTCTGTTTAATTGCTCTCTACACAAAGTGCACACTGAATTATGGGAGACAAATGGGAGAGAGAGATGTGGTTTAACGTGCACTCAACACAAACTAGATCATTTTGAGACTAACATAAGGTCAAGGACTAACATTTTATTTCAATAATTCGCTTGTGCGTAGGGGGTCTTTAGCAGTGGGAGAAAACTGTGCACAGGACAGAGAAAATCCACGATGTTAGGAAACCCTACTCCTTGTCACGTACAACCGGGCAATCGAAACCACGACAGTTGACTCAATGACAGACCTTACGACACACCACGCATGTGCTAACCATATGGCCCCCCCCCCACAAAGACAAAAGGAAAAGAAAATAAATTTTACATATAATTAGAGTATGGCAATCGAATTCCACCTACATGATCCTGATGTGACTTTCCTAGCAAATAAGTCAGATCTACATGTATATGGAATGGAAGCCATGGAAAGTATAAAAATTTAGATCTGTATTTTAATCTTCATTCATTTAAAAATATGAACCGGACATTTGCATATACATCCTATTTGGATATGGCCCCAAATTTGGCACTGAAATTGGTGAAAGGGAGAGTTGGTTTAACGGCCACTCGACATAAACTAGGTCATTTCGTGTAGGGGTCTTTAGCAGTGGGAAGAAACCGGAGGAAGTCCATCAGGTTGGTCAAGCGATCCTACTCCTTGTCACGTACAACCAGGAAATCGAAACCATGCCAGTTGACTCAATGACAGACCTTATGGTGCAGTGAAATTGCTGTGCAGGTGGCAAATAAATATATGTAACAACATGTCTCTCTTTTTATCTTTACAGATCTATCATACTCCACAGCAGTGCTTTTCATTTAACACAATAACAGAGGTGGGGTTCACGCAAAAGACAGGATTTTTTTTTATAACCAATATTTATTCAGACACTGAAGGAATTGGGGAACAGGCAAAGCCTATAAAAAAACCTCTCCCGAGACCGGATATGCTTATCCTTTCATGAACACCTGGTACCACTTTCTATTTTCTAATTACTGCCATGCAGCATATCTACTTGATGTTGTATGATGATTTTTACCACTGTTTGGCCTTGAATTTTATTTAATAAGAATGCTGGATTGATCAGCTGTCACGTATTAATGATGAAACTTGAATATTTTGTTATTTTAATAACAGATTTGTAAAATTCTAAATCTATTTGTTACAAGATTAATGACGTACTAACCAGACTGGCCTATTTCAGTGATTTGTGATTAACTATTTTAAGCCAGCCAGTAACAATAGCAAGGTGGGATGAAGCTGATGTCATAACAGGTGTTGGTGGTGATGATAGTGGGACATTAAATGATTCATCACCTCTTTAGTCTATACTTGAACAATCTGTACTATTCTTAGACTAATGCCATTATAATAATAGCTACAGTTGTGGTACTTGTCATATAATTAACAGGTATATTTAATACAGATAATGAAACAGGTGGGCTGACTCCGTATTTTGATTTGACAGGGGATATAATGTAATTAAGTCAACTTGTTATTAAAGAGACAACAAAGCAGAATAAAAGTCTATTTCACACACACAAACACACACATAATGGAACACAAACTTCTATTACAGATGTTTTTAGACCTTACCACTACCAGTACTTAAAGTAGCTAAGTCTCTAACTCAATATCATCGAAAGTCTTCGACGTTGAAAACACAAATTATTTGTCAATTTAAATCAACTAGGTATACTCTACACTACATCTCAAACGGTGAGCATGCGCAATAAATACTATGTAGACTGGAATAACCAGATGCTATATATATTGTGATTCAATTGAGACTTCTGGTGTACTTCGCAAAACATAAATGATTTGATATTAGAGTAAAAACGGAAACGATTGAATGTAAATCAGTTTATAACATTCATATTACATTATTATATGGCTTGCGACCCATTTGTGTCAATTTCTAGGCCCCAAATATTAGCGATTTAGGTCATTTAAAATCAAAAGAAAAGAATGAAATGTTCTCCTCTGACTGGGCTAATGAAGACGGGCATTCACCATACAGTGTGCTATGTGGGAAATTTTGCCCGGGCAGTGGCACAGTGGCATACTCTTATATCGAATTCCAACACTGCCAAGTGATTTTTTACATGCATGCCAATGTATACACAGGACCTCAGGGTTTTTTTTTGTCGCATCCGAGCTGTCCTTGTCAGGGCCTTCGAGTATAGCACTCCTTTCATGGATGTGTTCAGGGGCACTTTACAGAGTAACAAAACATACATTCAAAAGTAAAAAAAAACATCAAAAAGATAAAAATGCATTTAAATAAACAATTACTTCCTAAAATACGTACAAGAAAGACAATAAAAAAATAAATGGTTAATAAAGTTGTTATAGAGAGAGAGAGAGAAATGGGGTTTAACTTCCACTCAACACAAACTAGATCATTTTGGGACTAACATATGGTTTAATTCTATTTCAATACTTCGCTTGCGCATAGGGGTCTTTAGCAGTGGGAGGAAACCAGAGGACCTGGAGAAAACCCACGAGGAAGGACAGGTCACAGTACTCCTTGTCACATACAACCGGGGTTTCAAAACCACATCAGTTGACTCAATGACAGGCTTTATGATACAGCACGCACATGCTAACCATTCGGCCATCCAACCTCCCTATTTTTGTTATAAGCCTTTAAAGTTTTAGTCTGTTTAATCAGCTTTACTTTAGAGATATGGTATCTAACCAGCATGACCCGGTGCATGTTTTACGTCATCAAATTAGTGAATCAAGCTTTGTCATAACGCTCCTCCTTCTCTGCCAACACCTTCTGTTTAGTGAGCCAGTGTCTTACTTATTTCAGGAACCCAGGGGTAAAAATTCATGACGGCGAAAATGTCATAAACAATAAATAATAACTACAGCATTGTTTGCCGTGGTAATTTATTTAAGAATATGACTATTATGACGATGGCAATATGCCGATGTTGCCACTGAAATCGCCGTGGCATACCCTTGTAATCCACGACATAATAGAATACAGGAATTTATTGTTTTGTTTCTTTCCTGGGTTCTCGTGACTGAAGTTTTCTATCGAAATTGTGGTTTTAATCGTGGAGTAATCATGGTGAGAGAGTTAATGTCCATTCAACACAAACCCGGTAATTTTGGTACTAACACATGGTTCTAATTTATTTCAATAATTCGCTTGCGTGTAAGGGTCTTTATCTAATTAGCAGTGGGAGTAACCGAGAGGTTCCACAGATAGATGTATAAAATATGTGTTTATCTTACCATGACTGTCTCCTGGTCCTGGTGCATTTGACATTATAATCTTCATACAGCTATACGGTGTGTAATCAGCTCGTTTACCTTCCTTACCATAATTATGACGTATATTATACGCATATTGTTTATCAAACTACAAAATAAATATTTAAAGGTAACAAAACAGAAATGAAATCAGGGTTAACGTCCCACTGTTCTGTTCCGACAGGGCCAATGAAGACATCAGACGCCAAACAGTTAGCTGTGGACCGGACTGCGGGGCTACGGCCTAATAGACAGCTGTCAGATCGTAAATATTTCTACTGTACTGTATAATATTGATACTTTCACAAGATTCTAATAATCAAGGGCAATAACTCTATAAGTAATTATCAGAAAGATATAATACTGTTACATTTTTTAAATCCTGAAAATTCAAAAATAATTAAAGACGCGGCGGGCTAAATGACTATCAATGCTATGGTTTACTTAAGTAAGGAGCAAAATATGAATTTATTCACCGATGACATTACAAGAGTGACAAACAAACATGACAATTAAAATCATGTACCATATAAATCATTTTGACGAGGCAAAAAAAAAAAAGACCTGTGTTTAATAAGCATTATTTTACAGAACCATACCTGGTTGTTAAGCTCGAGTGGGATCAAATTAAGCATGAAACTGTTAATGTTTTAGGCAATCAAATTAGGGCCCCGACAAATTTAGGCCACATGAAAAGGGCCTTAGAATCTTATTCATTACAATGTATAAGTTTCAAAACAAAAGTAACAAACCTTGTCTCCATCTATCAATTTAATAAATTCTGTTTTCCAGAACTTTAAGGCTTCTTCTAACGACATTCCTATACCTTTGAGAAAGAGACCATACTGCATACGTCCTCCATGTTTTAAATGATGCTCTCTCTTTAAAACTTGATGTAAATGTTGCATACATAATGGAAATGATTTCTTGGAAAGCTGAAATTTGTAAATAAAAAACATAGTAGGAAGTGCAGGACCTCAACACAGGAACAAACACCAATAAGACAAACCCGTTGATTAGAATTCATTCCGTAGATTTTTCAAGGAAATAAAAAACAAAATATCAAATCAAGTGAATGCATCTTGGCGCCAGCTGTCAACAACTTCGGTGCTGTGCTTTCCCGGACGTATAATGATACAGTTTTCATTATTGCATCTTCCATTGGAATGGTTTCATTCAATGTTAAGATGTTACATACATGTATCCCAAACATTATCTAAATGTCACTTAAAGATTCTAATTAAAGATACATTATGCAAGAGCTAAATCTGCCTATTGCAGGTCTTTCTTTAGGCCTTTTCTAAAGTATCAATTAGACATTAACTAACTTATCCAGGTCATAATCAACTATCAATGGCATCCAATTTCTCTGATATTAAATAGATTAAAACGGTTCAGCGATACTTTGATTTAATCAAATATGGAGGAACGAGACTTAGCTCCTTTCAACCAGTACCATGATTGCAATTATTGCACAAGTCTGTCAAACCGCCAACAGGCTAATATCTTCGCTTGCAATAGAGAAATTATTCATTGTACATTATCTACTTTTGAACTACATGTATTATAGCAAAAATGGCTAGTTCTTTATCTACATCTTACATAATGTATCTTTAACAGACGATTAACAAACATTGGATAGTAGAAGGGTTTTCAATTCAAGAACTTTGTGTTATAAAATGTAACCAAGTGGTCAGAATTGTTACATATCCAAAACAAAGAGTTATAAGAATTTACTCATGTGGGTACTTAGAATAAAGCATACTAAAGAATTAATTAATCTTAAAAGAGGACACTTAACAAATCAAGCATCATTCCTAAAAAAAATTGTTATTTATAATAAAGTATTACTCTCAGAAGTTAGTCATGTCACTCAGAACAACAATTAATTTGACATAATAACCTGAGAAAACGTGTTGCCCACAACATCGCTGAGAAGATTAATTTGACATAATAACCAGATAAACGTTACTCTGAATACAGATTAATAACCACACAGAGAGCTTAAAAGATTTTTAATTTATTTTAGGAAAAAATGAAATTAAAAAACAACCATACCTTCAATAATTTACTTTACTAATCTATTGCACACCCACAGTTATTTTACAATTTATGAAAAAAGAGGCTTATCAAACATACATTATGCAAGAGCTAAATCCGCATATTGCAGGTATTTTTTCATGCCTTAAGTCTTAAATAAATTATTAATGAGACATTAATTAATGTACCAAGACCATAATCAACTCTTGATGTCATTGGATGCTCAAAATATTCAACAGATTAAATAAAATATGACTGACAGTTAATGATTTAACACAAAAATGGATAATCGAGAGACTTTGTTTATTATCTTAGCAACGGTAGAAATGATAATCAAGGCTACACTGTTCTTCAAGCGGCAACAACTCAGCTCAGAATGAAGTAATTTGACTGAAATTTTCATCATATTCCCTTTTGCATGATCTATTTTTGAACTACATGTAATTTTGCAAAAATTTATCTTACATAATGCATCTTTAATTAATAATTGTTTTTAAAAAGTCAGATTATTTGGAATGAAGAATTGATTACTGACCACTTCAATCATATCTGCTGTAATCTGACCTGCAGATGGCTTTTTATTTGTATAATCTTGACCGAGATATCTTTTACTTAAACCACATAACATCGGCAATAAACGATCATCTTCTTCTAAATGGGGTAACGCTCTGGATGTTTGCTGAAAATAATGAAATAATTAACAATCCATCGAAAACTATTTAATGCACAATTATCTCAAGTAATGATTTGTCAACATCTAAGGATAGCATCACATATTCATTTCAAACATGATTATTTATGTTTACTATAATGCACCGAACTTTACCAAGACCATGCGTTTGAGTCAAATATCAAGCTTGGAGCCTGGAAAAACAAGAAATACATCCTTCCAGGCTTTCTCCCTCATCCAGATGCTTTATTCACAAACATTTAGACAAAATCTAATTTTTTATGGCTTATAGAAATATTTAATTAAAAACAACAAAATATCAACGGTAGATAATCTGTGAATAATACTGAACGGAATGGATAGAGAGAGAGAAATGGGGTTTAACGTCCACTCAACACAAACTAGGTCATTTCGGGACTAACATATGGTTTTTAAAATTTCATTTCAATAATTCGCTTGCGCGTAGGGGTCTTTAGCAGTGGGAGGAAACCGGAGTACCTGGAGGAAACCCACGAGGTTGAGAAGGCGCCCTTATCTCCATGCCACATACACTCACACCAGGGCTCGAAACCACAGCCGCAAGCCAGAGGTGACCGGCCAGCTAGAGGTCGAAACGCGACACTCTAGTCCGCTAAGCCATCCCAGCAAGGGATTAAAAATCCTGTAAATGGCTTAGATGATGATCTCGATTTTTTGTCCCATCTGAAAGACTAGACAGCTGTCCTTGTCCGGCTAATCAGTGGCTTTAAAAAGAGAGAGAAATGGGTTTAACGTCCACTTGACATAAACTAGGTCATTTTGGGACTTACATATGGTTTTTAATTTTATTTCAATAATTTGCTTGCGTTTAGCGGTCTTAAGCAGTGGGAGGAAACCGGAGGACCCGGAGAAAACTCTTGAGGTTGGACAGCTGACCCTACTCCTTATCACGTACAACTGGGATTCGAAACCATGCAGGTGGCTTTAAATTCAAATATAAATTTAAGTCGATACAAATAAACTTACAGATAAAGCCTTTGAGAGTTTAGCTCTATATACAGACAGTAATATAGATATCAAATCATCTCGTACAACATATGCATAACCTCCCTTTAAATATACTTTACGCGATTTCACCAAATCTAACGCATCTGTGAAATAAACCTGAAAAAATAAACACATTGTGGAGGAGAAATATCACTCAGGACATTGCACTAGTATGAACGTGTTTTATTCTTTATATCAATTTTCGAAAGAAAAAAAAATTGTGATACGTATCGTATTGTGAGGTAAGTGTATCGCTGCAGAACTATCATTCATCGAATTCCGACTGCCAAGAGACCTTTTCCAAACACATCAATATGTACACAGGGCCTCTGTTTTTTTGTCCCATCCGAATGATCGTACGTTGTCCCTTGCAAGGTCCTCAGTCTTGTACCACTGATGAGGGAAAACTATGCTGCGAAATCACGACCAGGATCAGGATCAAACGCAGTACCTTCAGGTATTAAGGCTTACATGACTCACTGAATCATTGCGGCACCAAGTTGGTGAACAATACTGAGAAACCATAAAATAATCCTCTACTTCTATTACTATCGCATAAAGATATCTTTATGAAACTTTTCACAAATCTACCCGTTATAATAGTTATGTCTTTTATTAAACATAAATTTCTTGGATTTAATAATTCTTGTGTTTCCATGGAAACAAACTTGACTTAGTTTTTGTTTGGTTATAACTTTTCTAACCTTAAAGAAATCAGCAGTAGAAACATGACCTGAACTAATAGAATAGGCTAATTCTCCACTAATCTTCTCTTTTTCTTCACTAGGTATCTAAAAAAATACATTTCAATAATTAAATTACACAAAAATCCATTAATCACAATGTTTGTACAAATCCAAATATGATAATAATGATAGAGAGAGAGAAATGGGGTTTAATGTCCACTCGAAACATACTAGGTCATTTCGAGACTGACATAATAATATGGTTTAACTTCATTTCAATAATTCGCTTGCGCATAGGGGTCTTTAGCAGTGGGAGGAAACCAGAGATAATAATGATATGATATATAAAAAAAATAAAATAAATAATTTGATCCAAATATCAACAGTTTGACGAAATCCAAATAAAATCGAAAGTCTCATTAAAGAAACATTACGTGTATGTTATATTTAGATAAAGAGTTGGTCATTCTAGCAATAATATTTTGAAAATAGAAAATGTAACATTTGAAAATATCATTCAAATTACTCTATCGGGAGCCAAGATATTAGCCTTTGAAGGTTCGACAAGATGTAGGCAATAATTGCAACCAACATACTGGTTGTTACAAGCTAAGTCTTGCTCCTCGATTTATAATTAAATCAAAATATGGCTGAATTATTTTAATCTATTTAATATTGGAGAAATTCGATCCCATTGAGAGTTGAATGTGGCCTAGATAAGTTAATTAATGTCTAATTAATAATTTAGAAAAGATTTCAGGCCTAAAGAAAAACCTGCAATAGGCAGATTTAGTTCTTGTATAATGCATGTTCAAGGTAAATAGTACTTCTAACTTTGGAATGTGAACAATTAAAAACCTGTCTCTGTTCGAGTGGTATGGATGCTGTCTACAGTAACTTTAGTTTGTCATAAATATAATTGTTTAGTTCAAGATGCTTAGACCTTTTTTACAAAAATTAACAACAGATTTAAAGTCTGAAATATCTAAATTAACTTTTAACTTACTGGTGTATAATCAAGATTATTTAAAATAAGGAATTCTTCGCTACCCTGAATACTTTCATTTTGGAACCGGTATCGAAATAAATCCAATTCTTGTTGTAAAAACCAGCGACGCAGTTCCTCACTAAAATGAAAGATGATTCAAATCATAATATATGCATCAAAGACACATTCAAATCTTTATAGACACTTATTACTTCAGAATGTTCTCGTCCTTAGAGTTTACTTGTTTGTACACTACATTGTTTTGTTTTCATGTAGTGTGATCTTCATGCACTTAATATTACATACATATATGGTGCGACCTATTAAACATGTAGTAAACTTTTAGTCCATCTTTTTTCAGAATGTTCTCGGTGCTAGGCTTTGTTGGTTTGCTTACTATACATTGTCTGCATGTAGTGCGGTCCTCCTGCACTTACTATTATATATAAGGCGTGATCTTTCAGCTAGTGTTCTCTTACCATTTTAGAGCACAAGTATCATCTGTGCTTCAAAATTTAATCTTGCACCGTAAGCATGTACCATAAATCAATGATTGTAGTCAACATCAACAGACTTTATGACGTTAATGTTATCAATCATTAAATGCAGCTCAAAGAATAAATTCTTTAATATGCTTACACATATATTTGTTTTCTAAAAGTAGCTTTAATCCTACTTAACAGATGATCAACATATCCTCACAAATTAAAACATTGATAATGCTAATGTGTTTACTCGCTAAATATCACTTGAAGATTAAAATTTCTAATATATTTACAGTATATACATATAATACATAATCTGTTTCATAATTTTTTTTTTTATTCTATTTTAAAGATGATCAATTTCTTCTCTCAAATTAAAACATTGATAAATTTTCTGTAATTCTAGATCTGATGACATAAAGCAAAGAACTTACGATCTACAATATGCTAATCGCAATATAAAGTGAGAAATATGATCCAATTTTCTTCCATAAATATCTTCTTCTGTTAAATTCTCCTTTCCTGATGTCTACAACATAAAATAAGATTTAGATAATTGTCTTAAAGTAAATGAAATGGGGTTTAATATCTTAGTGTTGTTCTGTTCTACTCGGGCTAATGAAAACTGGCATATGCCATACAGTGAGCTATGAGTGAAAATATGACCAGACAGCATTGCTACAGCCTACTTTTATTTCGAATTCCAACTGTCAAGTGATCTTTTATGTGCACGCTAATGTGTACACAGGACCTCGTTTTTTTGTACCATCCGAACAACTAGACAACTGTCCTTGTCAAGCTCCCCGTTCTGCACCACTGCCAAAGTTCTTCTCGAAAGTAACGAAATAAGGTACCAGTAGCATTTGCAAACAAGAACCAAATATTTACCGGGACGCTAAGCTAACAAATTAAAGGGAAGTCTTCTTGGCATAACCATGATGATTCAAGGCTATGGTGCTAAGACACTGATTTACATTTATACATATACTCACCTTTAAAATATTTCTCAATTTAGTTTTTCGTATTTCTTTATGAAGAAGATCATTATAAGCTTCCGTACCACGAATATGTTTAATACCTGCTGTCTCACATGCCTTCAGAACTGAAATAATACAATAAAGACATAAAGATACTTAAATAGATTAGGCTACCCCAGTATTAATAATAATATGTGCATGTAGTTAAAAATTGTGGTGCACCAGATGATAAATCTGTTTGACTAATCTGGAGATCAGGTAATTCAAACATAATTTGCTTTGCTTGGATGACATGGCACATGGTGCATAATTCCAATAACGGTAGGCTACCGGTATATGGTCTGCAAAATAGCAGGTCTTTCTTTGGGCCTGAAATATTATTTAAATTATTAAAACATTAAAAGTATTCCATCACCATTGGACATGACTTTTGGAATATGTCTATCCTCGTTCTTTGAGTCCCTTGTTACAAATGGCGCTGAAATGCATTATTTTAATTATCTTAAAATAGATTGCAATATTGGATATCAGAAGCCCATCTTTTCCAGGTAAGACCACAACATCAATGTTGATTTAAATCAATATATAATTCGTGTCTTCAGTGTCGAAGACTTTGGATAATATTGAGTTAGATACTTTTAAGCTATCTATTAAATTACTTAAAGCCCCAATAACACTCTTGTTGTAACTGAAAAATATGTCCCAATCTTCATTCTGGTCAACAAATCGTATTATTTTAGAATATTCCAATTAAATGATGATATAAATTTCATCTTAACACACCTAATTTAAAAAATTGGAAAAAATCAACCAATTGATTTGAAAAGTGTAGCGTAAACCTTTTCAAATGTGACTTGGATTTTAAAATAACAATAAAATAGGTTGTAATGGATAATTTACACAACAGGTGTAGGACATTTAAACATCTAGTACTTAGAATAAGGGTATTATTTATTTTCTGGAGCTACCAAGCCAGCAAGAATGTTATTGTCCCTTTAAAAAAAAACAACCCATATTTCTCTCTCACCTTTCAAGCGCTCTACAGCAAACTCTTCAAATTCTTGTAAAGAAATCGTTTCAGTTGGTGGAACAGAATAAAACTGGAGGACATGTGGATATTGCTCTGCTCCATGGACTTTTTTCCTCTTGTGGGATTTCACCCTTGTTCTAATGTCCATTTTTATGATTATTCTCAGAAATTGACAGAATGCAAGATAAATCTCCCGCCAAATAAAATGCGTCTAAAACCTGGATATGGATATCCGTGTCTATTTTCATGTAAAATTGTAGATAAGGATGATTTTAATGGTACTAATCAATGACATTATGTTGGATATTATGTGGTACTGTTTATGGTTTCTACAAAATGGACATATATAGCGATATGAAATAAATAAATCTTTAAAATACAAGATCCAAATCTCCAAATTTTAAACAACCTAGCAGCTGTCTATTTACTTCCGGTTAAGTCATGTGATCAAAACAGACGAAATGGCGATTCCAAGTTTCGTTTTGGCAGCGGGGTGGATTCCCTTCGTTGTCATTTTAGTGGTAAGTAAAGCTAATTATAAGCACTAATCATGTTGGGTTTATTATCTGTGGACTCTTTTAATCGGTTATTTATAATTTGACAGAGAATGATGACCGTTAAAGTAATCGTCCAAGGATGTGCGTTTTCAAAACGAGTCAAAACTCAAACAGTTCATGGTTACGTCATTGTCATCAGATTAGATCTATATTTTTTTTTTACTTCTTATCATCATTCTTTATCACATCATTAACAAGTAGGGATTTTCGTATGAAATTGATAATTTTGTCGTGGTAAATGTAGTTTAGTTGTCAGGCACTTAATTATAAAGTAGCTAAGTTTCTACCTCAATAGTAAGTGCAGGAGGGTTGCACCACACACAATTTTACACAAAAACAAATATATGGACAAGACATCATACTCAAAGACCACAAACATAAACAAATTATTTGTCAATTTAAATCAACATTGATGTTGCTATGCTACCAGGAAAAGATGGGCTTCTGATATCCAATATTTAAGACAAAATGAACATTTTACCATTGGTACACGAATCATGAATCATAATATGCCTCAGTGCCATTTGTAACAAATGACTAGAAAGAGCGAGGCTAGACAAATTCCACAAGCAATGTCAAACGGTAAACGGTTTTTTCCGTCCACCGGAGCCTGGTCTTATGACGTCATATGTGGATTGTGGGTTAGGATAAGGGTTAGGCTTGGCCCAGGGTTAGGGTTAGGGCTAGCCCTGTCTACATCTCGAGACTGTGACGAAATCTGCAGGCCACAGCCCTTATCCTAACCCTTATTCAACCCACAATCCACATATGACGTCATAAGACCAGGCTCCGGTGGACGGTAAAAAATGCTTACCATGTCAAACTGTGACAGCATATTTGGAGAGCATGCACAATAAATATTATCGAAGTACATGTAGACTTGAGTAACCAGGTGTTAGAGCTTGTTATTCGATTGAGACTTCTGGCATATTTTGCTGAACAAAACTGATATGAATTTAGAGTAAAAATGGAAACTAGTGAATGTATATCAGTTTATAAACGTTCATAGTACATTTTTAAATGCGTTGCAACCCATTTGTGTCAATTTCTAGGTCCCAAATATTAGCGATTTAGCTCCTTTAAAGGACCATGTCACTTTTATTTCTTGAATCAGAAGTATAATCTTGTTTATACATGACAATTCGGACCAAAACAGTAAGACTTTAAACCCAGTATTATTTCATTTCATTCACAAAGTATTCTTGTTTTTCAGTGTATCCTGATATTTTCTGCTTCATATATTCGTTATTATATGAGCAAATATGACAGTGAATTATCATCAACTTTGGCAGCCATATTTGCCCTAGCCGTAGCACTGTTTACAACAGCTCTGATTCCAGTTGATATTTTCCTGGTGTCTTACATGAAAAATTCAGATGGAGATTATGAGGTTTGCTTTTTTTAATTGACTTCATATTCAGTTAGGATAAAAACTAATAAAGAAAACTATCTTATTTAACAATATTTGATTCTTTTAGAAATACATGTACTGTTTCTTAACAAATTTGTATTTATTTTAATTTTGCTTAGTCTCAAAATCACTTAATTCAGCAATCTCTTATTCTTTAAGAAATATTATATCCAGTTTAATAATATTTCTGGGTAAAAACCAATGAAAAGTACCACACATCTAATTCAACAATGTCTTATTATTTGACACTTTTTAAAATAAAAATATTTATATATATATGATTATATTAATCAAGTTTAAGTGAGTTTATTTTAGTTAAATTAATTACTTTCCACAATAGTTTTATTTAATTTATTTTATATTTTTAAGGATTGGGCTAATAGTTCATCGGTTCGTAAAGAAATAGAACGTTCAGTTCTCTATGCTTATCTCTGTAAGTATTGTCTTATCCAAAACAATTTTCCCCCTAATGTATTAGTATGGCTACTTCAAGAAATCATAATTTTATTATCTGTGACTTGCTTGATGGAAGCTGATAACTGGGGAAATAGGTTCAAGGGAAACAAATCTCTTATTAGTGTTGTAAATGTCATGGAGAGAAAAAAGAAAGTGTCATATACCTGTATGATTTTTTTTTGTGTATAGAAAGTGGTGGTCATGGTGAGTTATTTTTAAGGACCCAAACAATACATTATATAGAAAATGTAGATAAAACATCTATGTGCAGTAAACGTTCCTCTGGATTTTCCAGTTTGGAGAAGACATTAGTAGGGTCACATGTCCAGCCTCGTGGGTTTTCTCCGGGTCCTCTGGTTTCCTCCCACTGCTAAAGACCTCTATGCGCAAGTGAATTATTGAAATAGAATTAAACCATATGTTAGTCCCCAAATGACCTAGTTTGTGTCGAGTGGACGTTAAACCCCATTTCTCTCTCTCTCATATCAATGTCTCCCTCTCAACCTTTAAAACAGACATTGGCTTTATTTACTAAATTAAAGTATTAATAAACATTTCTATTTCTATAACAAGCAGTGTACGTAGTATTACTAATTATATGTAATTTTTTTTTTCTTTTATCTTAATGTGAATTTACTACTGCAGTTATTTATTTTTGATTTTCAGCCTTATATTGCTTGGTGGCATTCTGTATTTTTATACTGTTGCCATTTATTTATTTCTTTTATGAAGAAAAAGATGAAGCTTCAACCTGTAAATCAGTAAGGCATTATATGTATTCTTATAACTATTCTTAAATTCTAAAGGAAAATCTATATTTTCTGATACACTGACCACAGGTTGATCATTTGGGCTTTATCTCAAATATTAAATTTCTCAAGGCTAATCCACGCTAATATGTTCTCAGATAGATTATTCAACATTCAAATCAATTTAGAAGATCAAAATACTATAAACAATGACAATCTCCCGTCTTGGATTCCATCAGTTTTAAACAAGGCCGATCAGGTTTCTTCACTAGCAATAAAAGATGGCAGCATCTTGTTACAGCAAGCAGCATATAGATCAATGGAAGTTCAATTTTGTAAATATTCAGTGGAATTGCAATCTGATTAAAACACAGGGGCCTATTTCACGAAATTTTAACTAAGATAAGATCCCAATTTTAGTAATTTGATTGGATAATATTAGATTGATTTTAGTGCTTAGCCAATCAAAATTGAAGTATCTACTAAAATTGGATTTTATCTTAAGTTAAAATTTCGTGAAACAGGGCCCAGATCATTTTTTAAAGTTCAAAATTTCATTTTACTTGTCTTCACTACACCAGGATCTGGAAGAGTTGTTATATTACCAGTGTTTTGGTTGAAGTGAGCGATTAGCCAATGAAGTGGTCTGTTAGTGGGTAAACTACTGGATAGGTCACCACTGATTGATGAATCAATGTCGGACGTCATAGTGTCAAAAGCTGTCGTACGACGGGGGGTTGGGATGGCCTAGTGGTCTAGAGTGCCGCGCTTCGACCTCTAGCTGGCCGGTCACCTCAGGCTTGCGGCTGTGGTTTCGAGCCCTGGTGTGAGCGTATGTGGCATGGAGATAGGGGCACCTTCTCAACCTCGTGGGTTTCCTCCGGGCACTCCGGTTTCCTCCCACTGCTAAAGACCCCTACGCGCAAGCGAATTATTGAAATAAAATTAAAACCATATGTTAGTCCCGAAATGACCTAGTTTGTGTTGAGTGAACGTTAAACCCCATTTCTCTCTCTCTCTCTGTCGTACGGCCCTTGAGTACAACTTATCAGATCTTCATGTAGTTGAGGCTATCGAAGGTTTAAAAAAAACGAAGCGAAATGTAGATCTGTCTTTTGATCAGATAGCCAGAATTAAATTTCTTTTTTTGAAAAACTCTGTATTTATTATAGATAGAATGAATAAATAAGTTACTCTTAATTCCATAAAACATTGTGTACATATATATTTATGTGAAAAGCTGTAATAAGTTGAATTATTTTTACAGAGATGTTGTACTGCATTGAAATATCTGATAGTTTTTATCATCTTTGCTGCTGTCCTGTGTTTTGTTGGGTAAATTATAATATTTATATTTCTCGTTTAATGAATTAAGTAAGACACTGGCTCACTATTGAGCCTTTGGGGTAATCTGCCTCTGTGGTAAACCCCATTTTATTTCTAGCAAAATATCCAACTGGAAATAAAGAATTAGATTTAATCCAATCAGTAGTGCCATTTTGCGAAATGTATATTTCATTACTTACTGTCCATTTTCCATTTCATTTGTTTTTCGGGTAATCCAGTGTTTTTCTAGTCAGATTGGGTGTCGTCTATACTTTCCATATGTACAAAATTTGTCATACTTTTATTGGAAATAACTACCTGATAAATACTTTAATATCTTTATTAAGATATTTAGAAAAGGCTCAAAGGGATTCTATAGGCTTTTGCCAGCTCCACAATCCAGTAAATAAATATTATTTTAAGAAAAAGGACTCCGGCCTTTGCAATTAAAAGTACCGGTATATTGTGGTTTTTTTATAGAGCTTTTGTTCCAACTAAATCCCTTCCTGAAGCCAACAGTACAGAATGGAAACAGATAGAATCTTTAATAAAAGATATGGGACGTAATGGTCAGTATTAATTAGATGTCAAATGGTCTTAAACACATGTCATTAAAACAGTAGAACAGTTACAGACTTGAGCTGATTAATGATAGCATTAATATTTATACCCTCTTTTGTACACCGGGGTGTTGAATGGCTGAATGATTAGCATGTGAGCTCTGTATCATTAGGTCTGTCATTGAGTCAACTTACATGGTTTCGATTCCTCGGTTATACGTGACAAGGACTAGGGTCATGGGTTTTCCCTGGGTCCTCCTGATTCCTCCCACTGCTGAAGACAACTACACGCAACCGTACATGCAAACAAATTATTGAAATAAAATTGAACCATGTGTTAGTCCCAAATTGACCTACATGTAGCCTGTATATCAATGTGTGTTTCAGGTGGTGAAGATGCTATATCATTTACTATTAGTGTACTAAGTCTGATTGGAATGTTCTCTTTAATACTCTACACCGTAAGTTTATTTATTTTTGTTTGTCATTGACTTTGGATAATCGTCTTGAAGACATGGAAGTTTTAAACACCACTGCAATTAATGTGTTAATAGTATCTCATACATAGCTAGAAAAGATGTCATTATGCTATAAGCTTTGACAATTGAAATTATCTATCTATGTTCATTCAAAGTCTATTTAGTTTACTTCCAGTATTTTTATTCTCTAGTTATAGTATAGGGGAAGGGGAGGTGGCTGATTTGTCTATGTTCTTTCATTGATTCAAGTGTCGGGGTTTCAAGCCCACACATGTACTGTTTGTACGTGACATTTAATGGGGTCACCTGCCAACCTCATGCATTTTCTCTCGGTTCTCCGGCCAGTTTCTTCTCACACAGAATTATAAATGGTTATATGATTTATTGCATTATTGTAGTATTTTGAATGGTCCAAAAATTATTGCCGATTTATTGAAATTATTGTCCAGTCCTAACAAAATTCTAAACAAAATTAGTTTTGAAAGAATTATTTGTTTACAATAGGAGAGAGATTAATGTAGGTCTAGCTTGCTCCTCAATCCAATTTCAAATGAAATGAAATATTGTTTGTGTATCTAAAAATACACTTAATATAGAAACAGTACTGTAATTATACTTCTTGATTAAATGTATGATATGATTATAATTCAGGCATATGGGATGTCATCTCTACCTATTGGACTGATTAGAGGTCGTCTAGATGCCAAGAAAGAACGAATGGAAGTACAAGATCAATGTGAATCAACTGGGGAGGAAATACGAAGAAAAAGGGTATGTTATGAAAGTTTTTTTTAACCTGGTGTGCCCAAGGGCAAGGCTACCATGTAGTCGTAGCTCAGTGAACAAGGTGCAGGTTCTTTCCTGGTATTGGCCGCAAATGTTCTGGATTTTTTTAGCGTGGTTTTCCCTTATTAGTGATGTGGGTCGGGCCCGGGTGGCATGATAAGGGCATCACCTACTTATTGGATGGGATGGAAAACAGGTCCCTTGTAAATGTGTTAGTGCACGTAAAAGAGCCCTTAAACATAGGAATTCAGTTGCTGTCCAGGCAAAATGTTTCTCATAGCACACTGTATGGCCTTCAGTAGGCCAGTACGTAGGTGCTGACAAGTAGGACTTCAAAGATAAGTAATTATTCAGAATTAAATAAGTAAGCATTCACAGGGGCGGATCAAGGATTTTCAGAAAGGGGGCGTGCTGCACCCGCATGGGAGTGTGAAGCCTGGCCCGTGAGTTTTGAGTGGAAAAAATGCCCACAAAGGACTAATTTCATACTATTACTGTAAATTACGATTTTCAACCTAAACTATTTGTGTTCTCCTTTCCCGCGACAATATAATATGGAGCTAAAAATTGTTCGCCACCTCAAATGAAAGAGGGGACGTGTGGCGGGTGACTCCCCTCTGGATCCGCGCCTGATTCATATTAGTTTTTGTCTGTAAGTTCATGCTAAATATTATAATCAACAGAATCAGGGGCGTAAAAGATTGACGAAACGTGATGAAACAAGGGTTAAGAAACTAGAAGAATCGGAACATCTGATGGAGAGACGATTACGCCATCTTCTGGCTAAAGAGAATAGCTGTGTAAACAAATGTTTGAAATTTCTTCGACCGTTTGAGATGGTTTTTGGAATCTTGATATCTCTGATTGGTCTATTGGTGTTTATTTCTCTGCTGCTCAGCAAGTAAGATATTGTCATAGTTTATATCAATTACCGTAGATTAAAACACAGATCCTACTGCATTTGTTTTTATAGTTCAAAATTTCGTTTTACTTGTCTTTACTACACTAAGATCTGGAAGAGTTGTTACATTGACGTGTTCTGAATGATTTGAGGCATAAGCCAATGAAACAGTCTGTTGCGACGACCTGTTGACGTGCCCTGCACGGAACTGTGGGTAAACCACTAGAAACTTTAACACTTATTGATTAATCAATGTATGATGTCATAGGGTCAAAATCTGTGCGTACGACCCCTGACAAAACCTTTGAATAGAACTGGTAAGATCTTCATGTATAAAAAATCGAAACGAAATATAGATTAGTATTTTAATCAGATTGATAATATAACTTTGATAAAAGTAATTTTTATCTACAAAACAGTAGTGATTGTGTTCAATTGAACTCCATTTGTGTCCACTCTGTGTAGTTTATTGGTCAAGTGCAAGACATTAAATAATATACAACTTAAAATACAGACACTGTCAAGCACATATATTTCAATGAAATACATCATGTTGGTTCAATACAGCAACTAGTATAAATAACGTACGCTTGAAATAATGGTACATTAACGGATGACGTCTCATCTGTATTTTAAAACCAGGCCCAAAGTTCACAAAGCATTTTCAGACTTAGATTAAGAATTTACTTGACTTTCAATCACTTTTTATGAGAAATGTCTTTTGATCCAGAAACACAAAACTTTGTACATAGTTTCTTATTGGTGTATTTTATACATTCAAACAAGAAAAGTTTTATAAAGGGCTTTAATTTAGTTATGGGTCGCAATGTATATAGTAATATGAATGTATATAAACTGATTTTCATTCAATCATTTCTGTTTTTACCATGATCTCTGATCAGTTATGTTCGGCAAAATACAACAGAAGTCTGAATCCAATGGCAATCTCTAGAGTCTGGTTATTCCAGTCTACACCGAAAGTATTTATTGTGCATGCTCTCCAGATAACAACATGGCGACACCATTTGACATAACTTGTCTATATGTCTAACCTCGTTCTTTGAGTCCCTTGTAACAAATGGCACTGAAACGCATTAAATATTGGATATGAGAGGCCAATCTTTTTCCAGTAAGATCACAACATCAATGTAGATTTAAATTGACAGATAATTTGTGTTTTCAATGTCAAAGATGTTGGATGATATCGAGTTAGAGACGTAGCTACTTTAAGTCTTTGAATGCTTTGTGAACACGTGGCCTGGTTTATAATATACTTGGGATAACAATAGAATATTGTTTTATATTTTTCAGTATTGATAAAGCTATACACAGTGGAGGATATAAAATGGGTTATGCTCTACCTAAACGTCACCTCCCCAATCCTATTGATATTGTTCTCGTCTACAGTCAAAAAGTAATTATTACAAACTTAGAAATTAAATTAATATTTTAGTTACTTCTTTGAACTTCTAACATGACAAATGTTAGCCACCCCAATGATTTTCTTAACGGTTAAATTTCCCTTTTTTTGAGGGTGGTCTGTCATTGAGCTAAATGGCATGGTTTCGATCACAAGTTTGTATGTAAAGGTGGATAGGGTTGTTGCACAACCTTGTAGGTTCATGTGGGATCCTATGGACTCCTCTCACTACTAAAGACCCCTACACACAAGAAATTATTAGAATAAGATTGTTGCCACCGTCCGGCGAAAATTTAGCTCATAGCACACTGTATGGCATTTGCCCATCTTGATTAGCCCAGTGGGAGCAGAACAGTTGGACGTTAAACCCCATTTATTTTCATTTGTTACTTTTGAGATGACCTTGTTTGTGTTAAGAAGTTTATAAAGCTCATTTCTCCCCCTTATAACAATTGATTCATATTTCAAATGTACATTTGTCCCAAATGAAATGGTTGTTAATATTTTCAGGTATTTCCCCTGGATTATATACTCATGTGTGGTGTTGTTGTATATTTTGTATTCTGTTCGATGTCTGGTATCAGAAATATGGGAATCTGGTTCTTCTGGATCAGGGTAACCTATCTCTACATTTAATAATAATCTTGTAAAATTATATTTCTGTTCATAGATCAGAGCTGATATATTTAGTCAGTAAATGTAATACTGCCATTCATCCATGCAAGTTAGATTTAAGTAGACAGTTTAGAAGCAGATTGAAAATAATATCAATTGTTAGATATTAACTATTAACAAACCATCCTGCTGTGTAAAATTAAGACAATCAAACTCACTAAAATACATCATTTACAACGTATAGTATCATGTGTATTTACCATAGTATCATGTGTATTTACCATTGTATATGATATCATGTATATTTACCAAGGTATCATGTGTATTTACCATGGTGTCATGTGTATTTACTCTTCTGTCATGTGTATTTACCATAATATGATGTGTATTTACCATAGTAGTATGTGTATTTGCATAGTATCATGTATATTTATTATGACATTATGTGTTTTTACCATAATATCATGTGTATTTACCATAATATCATGTGTATTTACCATGTTACCATGGAATATTTCCCATTGTATATGTGTATTTACCATAGTATATGTGTATTTACCATAGCATCATGTATAATGAATTGTTTTAGATGCAGAATACTGGAATAAGATGAAACAGGGTTAATATTCTATTTGAATGTATATTTGAGCAATAAAGTTTATTAATGTTGTATTTTAGATCTATAAGATTCGAGTAAGACGAACACGGCCACAAGGTTTATTAATGTTGTGTATGATATTAATGTTCATAATACTAGCTATCAACGTTATGTTATATGAACTGACACCACAATATTCATCATTCGGTAGTCAACATTACAGGGTAGGTTTTTCTTGACACATTAACAAATTCCTTATAAAATGTTAAGTTGAACCTCAGGCATACCTGTATACAAATTCCTTATAAAATGTTACCGTACATCTAAGTCATATTAATAACAAAATTTTTATTTGCTTATGGGGGGTTGAATGGCCGAATGGTTAGCTTGTGTGCACTGTAGCACAAGGTCTGTCATTTAGTCAACTGGCGTAGTTTCGATCGATTCCTCGGTTGTACATGATAAGGAGTAGGGTCACCTGTCTAACCTCATGGGTTTTCTCTGGGTCCTCTGGTTTCCTTCCAATGCTAAAGACCCCACTGTGCAAACAAATTATTGAACCATGTGTTAGTCCCAAAATGGCCTAGTTTGAGTCAAGTGGATGTTAAAGCCCATTTCTCTCTCTCATATTGCCAGTTATGATATTATTTTATCTGGGGTAAAGTATTACTGTTAGCTAATACCAGTATATTTTACAATTATTTATATATTACAGATTAATTCAACAAGTCCTCTAGAACCATGCACAACCGCTGTATCAACAGGTAAATAACTCCATTTCTTTCATTTCCGGTGTGGTTTCTCCTTGTCATTGATGCAGGACGGAGGGCCTGACAAGGACTGCTGTCTAGTCCTTTGGATGGGATGCTACAACTACCTGGTGTTTTAACGTCCGCTTCCACAGAAGTGATATCGCAGACAAGACATAGGAGAGCCAAGGCTTCTTCCTGTTTTTAGAATATGGTTTTGCAATCTTTCCATTTGCGGCCTTGAGCCATGGAGTAGGTTTAGTGAGAAGTTCTTCCCTTTATTTAATAAAAAACATATTGTTTGGTAGTTGATCTAGGTGCCTTATACTCATTGGTCCAGTTTAGGAGCAGAACAGTAGAGCATTAAACCCCATTTCATTTCATTTCATTTCCATTTCTTTCAAATGTACTTTTGAAACAGGTCTCTTCCCTAGGCCTAGATATTGAAAAAATAGTGTACTGATGAATTATGCGGTTCTAATCAGTTTCATACACTTAAAGACTAAATAAACATTTTCAATTTGATTACATATGAAAATGAAAGCGGAATAGATACTTTTTGAAATGACAATTAAAATATCGTTCAAACTCTGTTCATATCTGTTCTCTAAACAGTGTTGATCGTAGACAGACAGCGCAAGAACTAGATGTCGACTTTTACTTCTTTAAAAATATCTGACAATGACTAGAAATTGTATTGACCTTTGACTGACCTCTACCCATCTGATTCAGTCTGTTTGGATGTAGTTAGTGATTCATTTAGTTAAAATGTTGATTTTATAATAAATTTTTACAGAGTATTGTACAGCTACACAGATGGTTGTCTTGTTGACCAGATTCTTCTATAAAATGTCCTTCTTTGGTGCCGCTTATTATTTCGGTACTTGGATATTCTTGGGAGTAAGTTAAACTTTTAGTTCTATGAGAATATATATTTAAAAATCCTCACATTCAGCAGTATAAAAACCATTCCGATTAAACTACAGATCTATATTTCGTTTCAGTTTTTTTTACTTTTTATAGCCCACACTAAATCTGACCAGTTTTAGTGGAAGGTCGCGTCAGGTGTCATGAAAGCATTGATTAATCAGACATTGATTAATCAATCAGCGTTGACGTTCTGTGCACCTCAAGCCAAACACTCGCTGTAACAGACCATTTCATTGGCTAATCTCTCATATCATCTAGAACACCGCTTTATATAACGACTCTTCCAGATCCTAGAGTTGTTAAGACAACCAAAATGAAATTTTGAAATATAAAAAACGAAACAAAACAGGATCTATGTTTAAATCAAATTGTATATAAACAAATTTAGGTCTAAACAATCTTCGTAAAGTTTTGAGTTAAAAAAAAAAACAGTCTGTCAAGCCTTTGGTGCTCTTTTATTCCATTCAAGTATGTTCAACATAATACATTTAAGTCATTTTAGTCCTACCTGACCAGAATTAAATTGACAAGTTAAATGGACAATGAATGTATTTCAGGTGTTTTTGATCGGTTTTATCGTGGCTGTAGTTCGTGGACGTCGTTCATCAATTAGTGGTGATGTAGAAGACAGTGATTTTGAAGAAAGCGATGAAGAATTGATCAGTGGGTGATTTGTTGACTACAGCTGTTGATTACAAAGTTTTATATTTTAATTGAGATAACTTATTTGTATATGTTGTTGTTGTATATGTAGGCCTTGTAATGACTTTCACAAAATATATCCATTGTATCATTGAACTGGCTTGAGAAACCTAATAGAATCGGTTAGATATATTTCACATTCAGATTCAATATGGGTCAACAGGGCTAACACTAACCTTAACCCAAGACGTAGCCTAACCCTAACCCCTAATCCTCGGCAACGATCATGTGCCCTAACCCTGTTTACATTGCGTGACCTTGGTGAAATCTACAGGTGGACATGTGAAATGGATCTAACCAAGTAGACTCATCACAAACCTTATTCAAATCCCCTAAATTATATAACATTTCAGGCCTAAAGAAAGACCTGCAATAGACAGATTTAGCTCTTGCATAATATATCAATTTGATCTACAACATTAGTTAGTAATTGTTGCTTTGCATTTTGTATGTTTGAATAAGTTAATATGTTTGTACTATTTTTTGCACGGAAGAAAAATAGAAAATAAAAGACATTTATTATGTGTAATTAAAACTGATTTTCAAGATACCATTGTTAAAAGCAGTAATAGATATGTAATCTGTGATATTTACAAATTAAATTATACTACATTTAATAGCCTTAAACACACAAAATTGAAATTGGACAGAATAATCCTTTGTTCAAAAGTTTTATGCTTTTTTTTTTAATATATAATAAAATAAAACCGAGTACGAACAATCCAAACCATTAGACAAAATTTGAAGTCCGAAAAAACGTTATGGGCAAAATAGTGTAATCAGCAAATGGACTGTTCATCGTGTACAAAATACACAATAAACAGTGGTAACAGGTGTCCGGAAGAGTAAGCTTACCTGCCTGGCGCGCCACACCCGCCATAGCTGCATCCAAACTAGGTAAAATGCCAGTAAAATAATGTGATTGGCCAATGGACTATCGGTATGTAAAATGCACGTGATGAACAGTGTTAATGATGTAATAGACATAATCGGAGAGGTAGTAAATAGGATACGTGTCAATTAAATATATCTAGAATATTAGCTGAGAGAGACATGTTATATTTACCAATCAAGTCAATATGACGGCCATAAAACTTTTTAAAAGGATTTTATAAGGTTAGTGCGCAAGTATTTAAATTTGTTGGGTTTTTTTCATTTGTAATATTTTCAAAATTATTACTTACTTACTTGTGAAAAACTCTTATCTGCCAAATTTATTCAAAATGCTAATTGAAAAGAAAGGTACTTATCTTAAAGAGAATGGAATAATTCTTTGTTCCTGAATTATAGCTATTTTCTTAAAATATTCAATTATTTATAAATTTTGTATATTTTCATGTTTATTTAAATTTATCAAACTTTTCTACTTTTAAAATAACATATTTCTGTCGAATTTAAATGTGTGAATTATAATATGTGTACTTTGTAAACTATAAAATATGTATTATGCAAGTTATGAGATATGTATTGAGTATATTATATACATTGTGTAAGTTCTGATATATGTATTGTGTATATTATATACATAATGTACATTATTGTGTATATTATATACATTATGCAAGTTATAATATATGTATTGTGTATATTATATACACTGTGCAAGCTATGTGTATTGTGTATATTATATACATTGTGAAGATGTATTGTGTGTATTATATATCTTGTGCAAGTTATGTGTATTGTGTATATCATGTGTATTGTGTGTACTATATATCTTGTGCAAGTTATGTGTATTGTGTATATCATGTATATTGTGTGTACTATATATCTTGTGCAAGTTATGTGTATTGTGTATATATTGATGTAAGTAATGATTTATGTAAATGCTAGTAAACAATAAACTGGCTTATTGGAGTCCAATTAAAGTCATATTTATGTGTCACTTAAATACAGGAGTGTGTAAATTTCAACAAGAAAAAAAATGAAAGAAAGAGCTTGGCTTCGTGAAGAAAACCTCACTATGTTGGAACATTCTACACTCTTTTCAAATATGGCAGGGAAAATAAGCTTTTCCAGAAAACATAACTTTCCTTGTCTGGGCGCTGGTTGATGATTCTACTTTTGCAATCTGATTAAAACACATATCCTCTTTGGTTTCGTTTTTTTTTATTTCAAAATTTGGTTTTACTTTTCTACTCAACACTAGGACCTGAAAGAGTTGTTATATAACAGACATTCTTGTGGACATGATCAATTAGCTAATGAAACAGTTGGTTCTGAGCGTGCTCTGCACAGAACTGTGGGTAAACCCCTTGTGTCAAAAGTCGTTCATATGACCACTGACGCGACCTCCCAGTACAACTGGTCAGATCTTCAGGTAGTGTAGGCCATCGAAAGTATAAAACAAGAAAAAGACATATACATATGTTAATCAGGTTGCAATTATATGACAGCCTGTATTATCATACCCATCATAAAGAGCTTGATCTTGGTTGGTCAGTGAAATTGAATGTGGGTTCAAAGCCAGATTAACCACAAGGCACCATGGGCCCCCCCCCCCCCACAAAAATCGCAGTTGCGCGCCTCCAGCATGGTTGGACCGAGGACTCCCACGGGCAGTGACCTAGTGGCGGTGCTCCGAGGGCCCTCCATCAGTAGTCCCTGGGGCCCCCACAATCTATCGGAAGGCCCCAGGGCCCCCCACCAAGGTTAATCCGGCGTTGTATGGGTTAATGTTCTACTTTGTTTTTAACCAACTGGGATACTAAAAATGAAATGGGGTTTAACGTCCTACTGGGCTAATGAAGATAGGCATACACCATGCAGGGTGCTATGAGGCAAATTGTCCCCGGACAGTTTGGGATTGGATGACCAAATGGTTAGTATGTGTGAGCTGTATCATATAGCCTGCCATGAAGTCAACTGGTGTTGTTCCGAATCCCCGTTTATACGCACCAAGGAGTTGGATCGCCTGTCCAACCTCCTGGGTTTGCTCCAAGTACTCCGGTTTCCTCCCACGGATAAAGACCCCTACGTGCAAGCGAACTATTGAAATAAAATTAAACCATATGTTAGTTCCGAAATGACCTAGTTTGTGTCGAGTGGACGTTAAACCCTATTTTCTCACTCTTCGAGATAAGCAACGTGATGATTGAAGTTTCGAGAAACGGTACCTTTAGTCACAGTGATCCAACCTGGTGTATATCATTTTGATTACATTAACACCATGACTAATTTCGATAATGAGCATTTTCTACTCAGGGTAAGCAGAGCAATAAACAGTTTGAATTGTCGAAACTTTGGAACAGAAAAAGTCTCCTAATTAAGCCACAATGTTTATTAGCTGAATGCATCAGCCCCAGTGACATAGTTGATTTTCATTTTCGTTTGCTTTGTTCAGGCGCGGATCCAGGATTTTTTGCAGGGGGGGGGGGGTCTAGTTTTGATAATTGCTTAACTAATTGCGGTGGGCGTAGCGCTCAACCAATTAACGAGGGGTTTGGAGGCCCTCCCCCTTTGGTAAATTAGATTCAATTTGGTGCATTCTGACGTATTTCCGGAAGGTAAATTCCAAAATTACAGGTCTAAAAATCGCCAATAAAATCGCATAAAAAATTTTGAAGCCTGAGCAAGGTGGGGGGGGACTATCATACTTCCCTGTTCTGGGGGCGGGGGGGGGGGGGCTGTGTGAGGTGTTGAAACAAAACGTGTTTCAAATTCCAACATTACTTGATTACTTTATATATCAGTAAAGTACGCCATATAAAATGATAATTCGTTAACTATTTTTTACAATTATATATATAAAAGAAATGTTTCCGTTTTATTCTATGAACAAATATTGTTAAGTCATGCTGTTAAAACATGTTACAAAAATCCATATTTTATGGTAGACCTAAAATTATCATATAAATTAATTGTTAATTTATTTTACAAGTACAAAATTGTTTCCGTATTTTCCAGTGAACAATTTATTGTTAATTCGCGTAGAAAGATATGGTGTTAAAGTCATAACGCCTTAAACCAAGGTCACACGGGCGATTTTCTGACGTATATTGCTAGAAAAAAATCGCCCGCGTGCACGCCATTGCGACCGACAACGAATATAGACGGCGACAAATTGGCAAATATCAAACAGGGTTGACATTCAACGACAACGAACAGCTAGATGTAAACCAGTCGCTGTGTACACGACATCAAGCAGTTTCTCGTGGAACAGGAACTCTGGGCCTGGATGATCCAATGACTTCGTTTTAGACCATAAGTTTTGTCATGAATCTCCAAGCTTGTACGTAATTAGTAGTGTGGTTGCCTGTTCAATCTCGTGGATTTTTTCCGTGTCCTCCGGTTATCCCCCACTGTTAAGGTCCCCTACGTATACTAGCGGATTATAGAGGTAAAATTGAACCATACGCACTCAACAGCATCGCTCACTGCTTAAAGACACGTTATGGGAGATAAGGGAACGAGTTGGCAGTTCTCACTATAATAGTTAAAAACTAGATAATGTAAGTGCATTTTCAGTCAAATTAATTCACTATGAACCCAGAATCAAGCGCTTGAAATTTCCTGTCTCGATTATCCATTTAATCATTAAATCGTGAAGGAAGGTCATACAGTAAATCGGATCATAATCCACCAAAGATCGCAGGCTAGCGATGTCATCGAAAGTTGATTATGGTCTGGATAAGTTAATTAATGTCTAATTAAATAATCCAGATAACATTTCAGGCCTAATGAATGACCTACAATAGGCAGATTTAGCTCTTGATCTATGTTTAACAATTGCTCATTGCTCCAGAAGAGCGAAGACAAATTACCCGTGTGATGTTGGCTTTATTCTTGTTTTTATGTGTCAAACTGGGTAAAATAGACCTCACCAAAGAGAAGTTGTATATCGTAGACTATATTCTGAACATCCCACACGTATAATAGGGTAAGTACATGTATAACAGACTAGACTTGATAATTAAATATTTTGGTGTGGGTAACTATTCAGTTAAATAACTGTTTTATTGTTAACATGGTCAGGCTAATGTTATTCCATGTCCAACATGCCATGCTCCCCAACTAGACTAAATTAGCTCACTAGCAGACATTTGTAGTGGTGGGGTACACCCGACAGAGCTATGCAATTGCCAGACATATGCAGTGGTGGGATATTCCTGACAAGAATTATCTAATTTCCAGACCACAACTAGGACCGAGGCGTCATTTAGAGCTATAGGAATCCCTTGTAAAATACAATATTTTGATGTCTTATCGGTAACTGGAACGTCATTTCAAACTGACTCTTCGGACAGACTGCTAAAGTGAAAACAAATATTATTTTTTCATTTAGTTGGCAAAATCAAGTGCCCAAAATCTAATAAAACACTAATTTACTTTTCTTTTAATTAAATACCACGAATTTGTACTGAATTTACAATGAGATTGTAGCGGTTAAATTTTCAAAATTGTATCTGGGAGCGCGACGATTGATCGGTTGTTTTTGATTCAGGTATTAAATTACATTGAAGTTGTTATATTCACGAGCTGGAAGTTCCTGGAACAGCAGGAAAACGCGTTATGTACACCTCCTATCCATCACCGGACCATTTTATGTATAAACTTATCTGATATTTCTTGATTTATCTTGGTAAGAAGAAAGCGGTGGAACGTGGAGCATCCTTCATAAAATGCCTCTGGTTGTTAAAAACTTTAAAAGTCACGTCATAATCCATACATATACGTATACAATTTCACATGGCGATTTTTCAACGATTTCCGATTAATTACTGTCAGAGTTTTGGCGGCCCTTGATTACTTTGTAAAATATTTTGGACTCTCTAGAGGCCAAAGTTAATATCCGATTGACTTTAAATTTATTCACAGTGCTTAAGGTCGCGAGACGAAAAAGCGTATTAGTGTTCAATGATTTCCGATACTTACTGCAAGAGTTATGGCCCTGGATCCCTTTGAAAGTTAATATTCGATTGACTTTAAATTTATACACAGTGTTTAAGGTCATGAGACGAAAAAGCCTATTCCGATAATTACTGCAATAGTTATGGCCCTGGATCACTTTGTCTTTACGCCTGCATACATAATCGTTTCGATTGACTTTCGATTGTTACTCAGAGTTTGAGGTCTTGCCACGACCAAATATATTGATTTTCAATGATTTTTGAAAACTTGAACAGCTGAATAAATGACATTAAATGCTTTGTATAGTAAACGTTAGCATGAGCCAAACAAATTCGAATGATTGTCTGATTATTACTTAAAGATGCATTATGTGGGATTACATAAAGTACTGACCTTCTCGCTATAATAGTTAAAAAATCAAACACGTAATAGAAGATGTTACAAATTTCAGTCAATTGTCTCCACTATGAACCGAAATATTAGCTTTTGAATTTTAAGCCTATCCTCGATCATCATTACTAAAGTTGGTACGATACAAAACATAGTCTCGGTTATCCATTTTCGAATTAAATCATCAATGAGCGTTGAGCAGCAAATCGGAGCCTTATCCAGTCAATATCGCAAATGTTATAAATAAAGACCTGCAATTGGCCGAATTAGCTCTTGTATAATACATGTATATGTTTAAGCGAAAAGATTATACCCAGTAATGTTGCATATACTCCACTATGGATGCTAGTCGTAACCCGAGTTACCTAAACACGTAACATTGTAATTCTCCTGCCTTCTTTTTAAGCAGAAATTTCCACATTTGTTCCCCAATAAAGGTTATATAATACCACAATGGAAGCTAAGCCAGTTGAAACTATAGACAAAGGTGGTAATGTAATGAAGCTACTGAAGATTGGGGATAGATTGTTCCTTAGAGGTGGAGCTGAAGTGTGGTGTGGTATGTTTGATGTGAAAGCAAGAGTTGATGACGTCTTTATAGTGGAGTATGTCAAGTCAGGTGAAGTATCTTCTTTTGAATAATTTTTGAAAAAACCCCAGAAGAAGCCAGGGCCTTTTTCTTTGGGTTATTGTCATTTTGACGACGTTTCAACCAGGTTTCTGATTGACGCTCATAAATGTACGTTGTCTTCAACCAATTGCATGTTATCGCCATATTCATTTTTGCCATTAATTTATGTTCATTCCTTTTTGGGTTTTTTTGTGCACAGGAATGCATTGGGTGTATGAAATTGTGTCTATGCTACGCAGTGGACAAACTGACCTAATGCCTGGTACTATGGAATCATCTCTTATGGAAGCACTCTGTCCACCAATGGTAGATCAGTTGCCATCACCAAGAACTCTGTGTACACATCGCTACCCTGACGAAGTACCACGTAATTTGACAGATTTGAAATGTAAAATAATTCTACTGATAAGAAATCCAAAAGATGTATGTGTTTCTTATTTTAACCTCCTGCGAGAAATGAAATCGGTGGAGTATGAGGGTTCATTTAGCGACTTCATTTCCTTATTCAAAAGAGGTGATGGTAAGTAGAATTACTGCTATTTCTTACATCATGGACCCTGATGGATAGGTTAAAGAGTAATCGTGGGTTCCCTGTGTTGGTTAACCACAAGGTCACCAAGCTTCAGTTCCAAAACTGTTTCCATGTTACCCCAACCAAAGCTCTCCCACTCACTGGATCTTTGCTTTGGATGTTTCGCGCAACTTTCGTCGACTGAATCTTTTGGCAGTTTGTGGACTGTAGCACTCTCTGTCTAATTTTAACACAGAGATCATTGCTACAATATATGCGTTATGAAGTGACGAACGCAAAGGGAAAACATGAGGCGCCAGAAATTTCATTTGAATGGCAATCAGAAACTCGTCTTTTCACGGGTAAGATCAGAACATCAATGTTGATTTAAATTGAAAAATAATTCGTGTTTTCAATGTCGAAGAATTTGGATGATACTGAGTTAGAGACTTAGCTACTTTAACGGGGATAAATGGCGTATTTGCTGGCATATATGTGCAAATGTAGCCTGAATTTTGTCTGTTGCTCTTGCGGGAGGTGTTATTTCAATCTTCGTCACTCCCGGTCGATCACGATTACGACTAAACATAATATCCCTTGTCATCAATTATTCCCTGTAAGCATCGATTATACAACGATAAGTGCCTGTACATTACGTAACTACACGATGGCCCCAAGTAATTGACAACCATCGTTGCCTGTACATGGTGCCCCAAGTGATTGACAACCCAGCCTTGTATGTTCATCTTTTTTTTATAGTCCTCCTTAACTCGTGGGATAGACATTTTCTTCACTGGAAGAAGTTTAAATGTGAAAATCCAAACTACCCCATACATACAGTTCGATATGAAGACTTGAAAATGGTAAGTTTCGCATCAATTTATTTCTTAGAAAACAACTGGCAAGGAGTAGGGTCGCCTGCCCAACCTCTTGTGTTTTCTACTTGTACTCCGGTTTCCTCCCACTGCTAAAGACCCCTACGCGCAAAGAATTATTGAAATATAACTGAACCACAAACTCTCTCGGCAAATTTAAATCATCTGTGGTAAATAATCGTTGGTGTGTCCTGAAATATTACGACTTCCTGTTTCTTTCAGGGACCAGTCGAGGAGATTAAAAAAATAGCTGACTTTCTGGATATTGAATGTACAGAAAAGATATGTCAAGACATTGCCATGGCAACCGAATTTTCTAAAATGAAACAACAGAAGGAATCGCTTACCCACCACTTGATACCTACATATAAAAGTGGGAAAGAAGTAATGTATAGAAAAGGTAAATACGACAATACAGATATTTCATTCACTGTGTCACAGTTTAACTTTGCATGATAAGTTCTATACAACACAAAACTTAGCAGTTTAGTAATTTTCATCGTAAAAATGAAAGCAAATTTAATTGTAATAGAGTTCACCCGAGCCAAACCGTGTACCGAGTTAAACCGGGTACCAAGTCAAATTGTGGCAATGGTAAACAAAGAAGCGTGGTGTCATCATCATCCAATCCTTACCAGACATTCTAATCATTGAACGTAGTAAAGACATTCACCGAATGGACATCTACACCAAGTTATTGTGTTGCAGAGTCTCAACTTTCAACCTATCAAATTCCTTACCATACTGCTTAACCTGGGCAATATGAACTACTCTCGCTTGATAAGAATCTAAGTTATCGTGCCCGGAAGCATAAACAAATCAAATGGCTTGTTTTCGCTCCGCCTAACCACAAAATGTTTATCATCGAATTCAGTTAAGACATTCGCCTTATACATAGCTCAATCTAGTGTGCACATTTAATTCTCGCCCAGTTAGAAGAAGAGCTCTTGAGACACGCAAAGGCGGGAGGGCAGATGGACAAGGTTATTTAAATTGTCCCCTGTTTTCTCAGAAAGGCGTCGGTATACAAAAGCAGGAGGTTAAATCCACATTTCATTTCTTCGAAAGGCAGGCGCCAAAAACAAGCGCTTATAATTTTATTTGTTTATTTCAGGACAAATAGGAGACTGGAAAAATAATTTTTCATCAGCAGAATCAGAATCGTTTGATGCTTATTATCGCGGTATATTAGATCCGGTTGATCATATATATCTAACAGATAAACCTTCACCTGAACAATCAAACTAAACTCGCGGCATTCGCTGCGCTCCCCAAAATGCCGTATCTTGATTTTATTAATATTTCAGGAGATACAATCAACTAAATAAAATCATACTGACTGGATGAATGGGTCTGTGTTTTTTTTCTCTTTTTTTGATATGTTATATTACATGGGGTGTTGCTGATAACTGGTTTTTTGTCGGTTTATTCCCATGACGTTGTAATACAACTTACGATATTTTGATGACACTGTCTAAAAAAGTTTCTCAAGATACGATGAATTGTATTTATTTTTTCTGATAAAAAGCTGGATATACGATGATTTGTAAAAACATATTTCGTTGAGGTCCACAGCTCTCGTATTCCTAAAGCAATAGCCCGAGAAAAATCGCTCTCTGGCCATTCCTGGATTGGCTTCTGATACCCGAACTTTTTTGGGAGTGTGTCTATTCTTCCTCGTATCAAATCTGTAAATGCAGCAACATCACAACCCTTCGTCGAACGTGGGATCTTCCCTGAAAATTTGGACAGTGATATAAGGTATTAAAACGGTGAAAGAATTGTTCGTCTCCATACAGTATTGTTTACATTGTATCCGTTTGTCATGCAATTAGTTTTTCTGTAATATTCCGCTATGCTTTGATTAAATGGGCGTAATAAATTTCGTGAGGCATGATATAACATTATGTAAACATATCTTGAGCTCTGTTTAAAACCGAATGACATTGCTACGCGGTTTAGTATTGGTTGTTAATTGGACTATTGACCAGTCATAATTTGGAAAAGAAATTTTCTTTCATTATAGGCGTGTTTGAGTGGGATTAGGTCTAATCAAACGAAACACTGCGGGGAGTATGCATAGCCAAACACCGTCAAAGTTCATATTAAAAGCTGACATTAATACATAACAACATTTCACCATAAAAACCTTAATTGTTTATATCACTTCAATAACCAGCGGCTCCCAGACAGGATACGCCCACATTTTGCAAGCGATGACTAGAGAACACACTAAAAACAAACGTGATTTTTTTGTACAATCAGGGGCAATAATCCAGAAAGTTATGGTTTGAAATGGTCACATATCAAGAGGGACTGCAACTTTAGGATATAATGATATGTTTTAAGTTTCATCAAAATTGGATAAAAAATTTCCGGAAATTCGAATTCAACCCTCATTTTGGTGGAATGGTCATATATTGAAACGGATTTTAAAAGCCGAAAAATATTGTGACCCCCAGAGAATCCGCAATCCATTAAAAATGCGATTTTTCGAACATCAGGAGCCATAATTCCAGAAGTTACTCTCGAATATGCGCGATTATCAAAACGAGCCACGATCTAAGTGTGTAATGGTGATATATTCACATGTTGTTTGGTTTGTTTTTTTTAAATCGGATGAAAATTGTAACCGATCCGATACGCGCAAATATCGAAAGGAACCAAGATCTTTGGGTTATAAACATGTATTTCAATTTTCCGATTTTCAACAATTGCGAACTCAACAATAATTAGGGTGTAAGGGTGATATTATTTGAACGTTTTTTAACTGGAATAATAATTGTGACCTCCAGAGGGACCCCAAGCTAAAAACGCGATTTTTCGTACAATCATGGGTCATAATTCAGGAAGTTTTGGATAGATTTTCATGAAACTCGAACTCAATCAAAATGACGGTGATATGTTCAAACGTTTTTTTTTTATATCCGATAATAATTGTGACCTTTAGAGGGACCACAAGCTAAAAACATGATTTTTCATACAATCAGGCCCCGAGGTCAAAATGCATTCTCAGACTTTACTTGAGAATTTACTGAACTTTCAATCACTGTTTATGAGAAATATCTTTGATCCAGAAACACGAAACTTTGCACATAGTTTTTTTATTGATGTATTTGATACATTAAAACAACAAAAGTTTTATAAAGGGCTATATTGTAGTTGACATAAGGTGAACAATGTTGAGTAAATTCTTAACTAAAGTCTGAAAATGCTTTGTGAACTTTGGGCCAGCATACTCCCTCTCAGTGTTCCGTTTGATTAGAGCCAATCCCACTACTCACTGCTGGACAGAGAGCAAATTCTTGTTCCAAATTATGATTGGTCAATAGTCCGATTAACTACCAATCTCTAACTGCATTACAAAGGCGCAGAGCTTCAAATTGGACCAAATTGTTTACATAACGTTACGTCATGGCTCACGATTTTATTAAACTGTGCATGGCAGAATATTGCCATTTCTCGAGCCATTGCTTCAGGAATATGGGGGCCAGGGGCCATAATATGTGTCGATATGCGTGAAAACCGAAAGGAACCAAGATGTGTGGGCTATAAACTTGCATTTCGCGTTTCATCCAAATCAGGTCAAATTTGTCACCTCTAGAGGGTCTACAACTGGTTCGATTTCAACCATTCTTAGGGCGTAATAGTATTGTACTCAAACGCTTCATAAAATCGGAGAAAAGTATGATCTCTATAGGGTCCACAAGCTAAAAACGCGATTATTCGTACAATCAGGGGCCATAATTCAGGAAGTTACGGTCAGATACGCACGAATATCGAGAGGAACCGAGACCTTTGGGTTATAAATTTACATTTCAAGTTTCATCAAAATCAGAACAAAAAATGTGACTTCTAGACGGCTGTCAGTTTTGGTCCCATTTTTATGAAATTCGAACTCAATCGCCCTTAGGGTGTAACGATAATATATTCAAACGGTGATATGTTCGAATCGGATAAAAATTGCGATCTCTATAGGGTTCACAAGCTACAAACGCGATTTCGTACAATCAAGGGCCACAATCCACGAAGTTACGGCCAGATACATGCCATCATCGAAAGGAACTGAGATCTTAGACAGATAAACCTATTTTTCAACTATTGTTGAAATTTTATAAAAATAATCGTGACCTGTAGAATGTCCACAATCATAAGGTCTGTCACTGAGTCAACTGGCACGCGTTAACCATTCATTTCAATAATTCGCCTGTGCGTAGGGGTCTGTAACAGTTTGGGGAAACCGGAGTACCTGGAGAAAACCCACGAGGCTGGACAAGCGACCCTACTCCTTGCCACCCCCAACCGGGGATTGGAAACCACGCCAGTTGACGCGCTAGATCAACAAATCGTGCTCAAAGCGCCTGGTCATATCTTAAAACGTCTTATCTTAAAGTGGATCTGCCCATTCTCACCCGGTTCGTCCTCTTATGACCGTAATTTTAAACGGAACCATCATCATTATGAGTGCCCTACAAAAGCTTTACATTTAAAACGATTGCCAATATTGGACCAAATAATGTTTACATAACGTTGCGTCATGGCTCACGATTTTATTATGCCTAATTAACCCGTGCATAGCAGAGTACTGCAGTAAAACTAATTGTGTGACAAACGAGGCTATCACGTCGAATGAAATGTAAACAATACTGTTTAGAAACGAACATACTTTCACCGTTTTTAATACCTTAAATCACTGTCCAAAGTTTTAGGGAAGACCCAGATTAAACGAAGGACTGTCATGTTGATGTACTTAGGTGATAGCTTTCAATGAACGGAAAGAATAGACACTGTTAAATAATTTTAGACAGGGGAGTTTTCAGAAAAGGAAATGAAATTGGGTTTAACGTCCTACTCCGAATGATAAAGTACATACGTCATACAGTGTGCTACGAGAGAAATCTTGCCTGGACAGCGGCGCTACGGCTTACCCTCATATCGAATTCCAACCGTCAAGGGATCATTGACGTGTATTTCAAAAGTTTACATGAGACCTCGGAACCGTCCCATCCAAACGACTAGACTGCTGTCATTGTCAAGCCACCCGCCCTGCATCCGAAAGACTATATTGCTGTCCTTGTCAAGCCCTCTACCCTGCATGACTGACACAGGGAACCACGCTGGAAAATCTGGGCGAACGTTCTCGGTAATGCATGCAGGGTCGTATGTAGGATTTTAAAAGTGGGGGTGCAGCAGGGTGGTGGGGCGCCATAGCCTCCACGTAAGTGATATTAGAAAGTTTTGATCGAAGCGCCCTTAAAACCAACCGACTGATCAGTAGCTTAAGAGCATCACTGTGTGATCATAATCAAGTGTATTATTCTATTATTGAAAGTTTGTCAAATTATTATTTTTGGGAGGGATGGGGAAGGGGAAATTTAAGTCATCTGTGGTAAATAATGGTTGGTGTGTCCTGACATAATACGACTTCCTCTTTTTTTCAGAGACCAGTTGTGGAGATTAAAAAGATAGCTGACTTTCTGAATATTGAATGTACAGAAAAGATATGTCAAGACATTGCCATGGCAACCGAATTTTCTAAAATGAAACAACAGAAGGAATCGCTTACCCACCGGTTTATAGCTACATATAAAAGTGGGAAAGAAGTGATGTATAGAAAAGGTAAATACAGTACGGCGAAACACATTTTTGATTCTCTGTGTCATAGTTTAGCTTGGCAGCCTAGCAGGTTCGTCAAACGGTGGGATGGAATGGGCATTCAATAATGATATAGGCATATGTGATATCACAATTAATGTCTTTTCATTAATGAAATCGGATAACAAAGTCGTCGTATTAATTCATAATGAAAATTGATGTCAAACGGGGGTGTTAGATTTATCTCTTTAAAAATTTCAGTGTGCATCTATATATGCTAAAATGACGATAGAATCCATGTATTTCTCAAACGTTTTCAAGATTGTTTGTCTCAAGTACTGGGCAAACCCCCTCCTGCCACAATTCCTGGATGCGCCCCCGAGTTCACCCGAGTCTTACCTAGTCAAATCGTGAAAACGGACATATTATTTAATTACACATTTTGTCAATAAAACATCTAGAAATAAAGCTGATTATCTAACTTAGTCAAGGCATTGATGTGGTTAACCTATATAAATCAAGTTTCACCACTTTGCTTCAATTAACCTTAACGGAAAGAGTACCGGAGGCGGAGAAGGCGTACGTATCTCCAAGCCACAAGCATTCAAACCAAGGATCGAAACGACAACGGCCAGAATTGACCGGCCAGAATTGACCTGCCAGCTAGAGGACAAAGCGCAACACTCTAGACCAGTGATTCTCAACCGGTGTGCCACAAGATCTTTCTAAATATGTAGAAATTTTGAGCCGCACACTAAGAAAATTTCTCACTAAAGAAGACAGCTATTTGACTGATGATATTCGAAACATAATCCCTTGTCAGTGATGCAGAAGGAGGGCCTGACAAGGACAGCTGCCTAGTCGTTCAGATGGGACTAAAAACCGAGGTCCCGTGTACACATTGGAGTGTACGTAAAAGATCCCTTGGCAGTTGGAATTCGATATAAGAGTAGGCCGTAGCGCCGCTGCCCGGGCAAAATTCCCCTCATAGCACACTGTATGGCGTATGCCCGTCTTCCATTAGCCCAGGTTAGGTGCAAAAGAGTAGGACGTTAAACTCCATTTCATTTCATTTCATTTCGAAACATAATAATGTGTCTATGACTATTTAGCGTCTACAGTTGTATGCCGTCTATGACTTGCTATGTTTTAATTTGCAAAATTCAAATATTTTTCGTATATATTTAGCCAGGTTTGCCGCTTTTTTAACATGTGTTCCAAGGTGTGCCGTTGGCAAAAAAGGTTGAGAACCACTGCTCTAGACAACTAGGCTACCCCCATCCCCACATAAGAACAGATGGACGAGGCTATTTAAATAGTCCCCGGCTTTCTCAGAAAGGCGTCGGTACAGAAAAGTAGAATGGTAAATCCCATACGATTTTTTCGAAAGGCGGGCGATAAAAACAAGCGCTTATAGTTTTCTATGTTTATTTCAGGACAAATAGGAGACTGGAAAAATAATTTTTCATCAGCAGAATCAGAATCGTTTGATGCTTATTATCGCGGTATATTAGATCCGGTTGATCATATATATCTAACAGATAAACCTTCACCTGAACAATCAAACTAAACTAGGAAAATTATCAATATTCTTAGAACAACATTATTCTGTGAAATTATCTGTAAGGGTAAATGGACAGTTGACATGAAGTCCGGTATGTAATTGCATGGGTCGATTTCTAAACTGTTGAAACACAGTAAGTCGTTAAACCCCATGGCATTTCATTTCATTTCAAAATAGCTTCAATGGTGCAAACATACTTAGATATGTTTGAAATACAGTACAAAGGTCAAAGTTTTACTGAAACCGGAAGACGTTTACACAATCTGGTTCGTTGATACGGTTTTGTCAATATCAGCGAAATAGCGTTTTCGTTAAGTAATATGTTTTGTAGCAATTCATTGAAGAGAGCAGGGTCCATTTTGACGACTATGGTCGAACTAGCTTCCGTTCGGGTGAAATGAAATTGGGTTTAACGTTTAACTTTCCTGAATCGACTGAGATACGTCATAGTGTGCTATGAGAGAAATTCTGCCGGTCAGCGGTACTATACGGCCTACTTCTATTTCGAATTCCAATTGTCGCGGGTTCTTTTACGCATGCGCCAATGTGTACACGGAACATGGGTTTTCCGTCTCACCCGAACGACTAACCACTGTTCTTTGCCGATCCATATATCCTGCACCAGTGACAAAAGGAACTCCCTTAGCCAACACCGGACAAAACCAGCGTCTTACTCAATGAGTCACCCCGGTTACAAGTCCCATAGAGCAAGGGGATCACTCGGCTAAGTGGGTAAGACACTGGCTCGCTAGCCTGGAGGTCAATCCCTGCATTGGCCGAGAAATTTCATCTCGATTTTCCTGCGTGGTTTCCCCGTGTCTGTGATGCAGAACGGAAGGCCTGACAAGGACAGCTGTCTAGTCGTTCGGATGGGAAGAACAACCGAGGTCCTGTGTACACATTGGCGTGCAGGTAAAAGATACCTTGGCAGTTGGAATTCGATATAGCACACTGTATGGCGCATGCTCGTCTTCAATAAGCCCAGGTTAGGTGCAGAAGAGTAGGACGTTAAACCCCCTTTCATTTCCCATAGTGCGGTGTCACTGCTTAACATATAGACTGCCTGACAAAAAATAATAAAACTTAATAGTCGTCGACATGGAGAAAGATCAAATACAATCAGCAGAAAACATTTTATTAACAATAGATATTGTAATTATAAATATTTTTTATTAAAACAAAATATAAATATTATCATATTGTAGATATAAACATGTTATTAATTAATATAATATTGTACTAATGTAGTCATAGACTACGTATAAGAATATCACAGAAAACAATAAATTAATAACAGTTTAAAATACAGGTAATAATAAAAGACCAACTCTTAGTCATTACGTCATGATTTGATTTCATAAGCTGTCGTAAAAGTTGGATTAGGAATATTTAAAGACAGAAAAAATACAAAAGAAATTACATTGTATACAAATGGAAGACATTCCCATCCTAAGTGTTTAAACTGTCGATTTGAAGTTGGCAAATCGGGGAACTTTCAAATTCCAAATCATCTTATCGATTTTCAAAAATTATTAAACCGATTAATCATAACGATTTACAAAAATCATCAGATCAATTTGTTTTTAAAAAAGTCACCTTATCAATTTATTGTTCAATCTACAATTTTTTTTTTAATCTACCGGTATGTGCAAAATCAAAACAAATACTGATTTACCACCGAAATTCACATCATTTTACCACTAAATGCGTTATATCCAGTTACAGTCAAAAATTGAGAGTTTAAACATTGTAAGTTATCTAATTTAAAGATAAAATAACGTAGTTGCTTTAGTAAACAAGACAGGAATTTATGTAAGAAATTGTAGCCAAAAACAGAGTGATAAATTACATGTCGCAATAAACGGCAAAGTAACAAAATTCATTAATAATATCTAACAGAGTATAGGAATTTGTGTAGAATATGATTTACTAATATTTTAAGAGAGAATTGTCAGTACTGGTAGAACCAATGTTACAAGACAAATCTGTACAAGGCCGACATCAGCTGAAAAATGTAAACAAATAGTATATAATCAGAAACGAAACAACATCATAATGAAATCTTAATTCAAACATTAGTCTGAAATATTACAAAACGTTCAAGAAGAGCTGGGTCTTTTAGTTTAGATATAATTGAAATTATTTTCCCCAATCAAAATATTGCCGGAAAGATGTGTTTTGGAAAGGCCGTTTTGTATTCTTATCCTAAAATAAGATGACAATGGAAGATCATTTAAATTTTGACTTAAATGGAACTTACATACTTTGCAAAGGAGGTTTTGTATTTTAATCCTAAAATAAGATGACAACATTTTATTCGAACATCAGTAAAAATTTGATTTAAATGGAACTTACATGTTAGATGTGTTGTTACTGTAAAATCTACTGCACGTGTCCATCCATCATAATCAGCCTGACATCTAAATCTCTTGCCTTCGTCAGTATTAGCCAGAGGTATTGGTAGGGTGCTCACTGCGTCTCCATATCCTACAAAGGGGAATAGAGTTTAAAGTTCATTCAATAATTCGCTTGTGTTTAGGCGTATTGTGTGTGATAAGACGTATGTGTTCAGATTTAACGTAGCCCAAAAGAGCATTGCAAAATTACTAAAGGTAAAAGTGTAGACTTTTACATTTACTTACTCAAAATATTAACATTACTAGATTTACTTACTCAAAGTATAAACATTACTAAATTTAATTACTCAAAGTATTAACATAACAAGATTTACATACTCAAATCATCAACATTACTAGAGTTTCTTACTCAAAGTATTAAGTCGAATTATTACTCGAAGTATTAACATTACTAGATTAACTTACTCAAAGTATTAAGTTACTCAAAGTATTAACTCGAATTATTAACTTACTCGAAGTTTTAACATTACTATATAAACTTACTCAAAGTATTAGCAATACTAGATTTACTTACTCAAAGTATAAACATTACTAAATTTACTTACTCTAAGTATTAACATTACTTGATTTACTTACCCAAAGTATTAACATAACAAGATGAATATACATAAACCATAAAGACAAGTGTATATTTACCTATCCTAGTTGTAAAACCGTGGGTCTTTTCCCATGGTTTTATATATTCCCAGATCTCAACGAATCGTAGACTTGATCAAAGCATTTACATTAATATATGTATATTATAGGAATCAGGCCCCTGGTTTCACAAAGCACCCCTATGCTTAAGTTAAGATTTTATTCAACTTTCAATCACTGTTTATGAGAAATATTTTTGACCCAGAAACACAAAACTTTGAACATAGCTTCTTATTGATGTATTTGATCAATTACAACAAGACACATTTTTTTTTTTAAAAAAGTCTATATTTTAGTTAAAATAAGGCGAACGCTTTTGAATAAATGCTTAACTTAAGTATGTTTTGCGAGACCAGCTACAGATCACTAGACTTCACGTAGACTTACTTACCCATGGCATTAACATTACTAGTGGTATATGCATAGACATTGTATGGCACTTCATCTTTAAACCATGATAACTTTGGAGGTGGGCGACCATAAGTAGCACGACATGTTAGATTAGCTGTGGTACCGGGTATAGGCAGGGTACTCCAATACGCACTGATATTAGTTGGTAAGGCTGTAATAAAACAAGAGTTTTCTTTAAGGCATAAACCATTTTCTTGATAAAAGTATATTTTTCAAAAGATGTAGTTGTGACATCCCATCGCTTCAAATCATTGCTTGGAAACGGGCCTGCAAACGTTAAAGCTCTAGCATTTTCAGTTGTTAGAATCTGCGTTGAGAGTTATACTATTACCCACTATGCTTCAACTATTTCCCCTTAAAATATGGTTGTAAAGTTTCAGAAGCAAGATGATCCATTTGAATTGCTTAATACATATTGTGTAATACCTACCAACAGCAATCAGATAGCCGGATTTAGATATAGTTGGTCCACTTCCGGTATCTCCGGCTTCACAGATGTATTCACCTTCATCTTGTACTGTTATACTTGTTATGGTTAGATTATAATTGTTATTGGCACCACTAACTCTGTATCTGTTACTCTTCACGCTAACAGCATCAGCCGTTAATGTCTCTGTGTCTCCTGCCTGAAAATATCAAATATTTACATCCATAAACAAATTTAAGTAAGCAATGGCTTTATAAATAGACAGCTTGTAAGGGGATTTTCCTCGAGTCGGCATAAAAATAATGTTAAATTTGATAGCGCCCCGACCATCCCTTGCTGATATATAGACGTTGACCTATTCATAACACGTTATAGCCTATTAAGATACGTGCTTTACATGTAAGTAATCCATCGTTTGGTTTTCGGGATCATGTCATTAACCAACGTAATATAGATTGTGATTTGTTGCCAATTCAACTTTGTAACCTTACAAGATCTAAATGAAGAAATGACTGGAGCTGGGCGCTGACCCCGCCATAATTTAGCGGATCCGCTAAATAACAAACTTCAAGACAATGACGTTTAACTGTATATTACATCAGCAGGTTGTTTGGTTTTATTTGTGGGAATTACATTAGCTTATTTACCTTTCGCCATTTAACTTTATCCGTTCCTTTATTAGATACCATGCATCCTAGAATGGCGTCTGTTCCTACTGCAGCAGATGCATTGGCTGGTGCTAATGTGATCAGTGTTGCTGACGATGTCCTAGCTGTAACAAAAGTAATAACATTGTTCATGTTAAGAAACTTCTTTCAAGAACACCGTCATAAAGCATTTACACAAACAAAGATTTGAATGGGAGGATGTTTAATGAATTTTGGTTTTTGGTGATCCTTGGCATTGAATCTTCAGATGCCACGCACAATTTGTTATAAGTATCCATCATGACTGATGCGAGTTTTGCAAATCGGGATTCGGGAGGTTAAAAACAAATTAAAAATGTACAATTTTAAAAATCTATATTTGTATCTACCTTGAAAGAGAGTCCAGCAGCAAATAATAATAACACCGATTGTCTTCATTGTTGTTTTATAGTACTACAACCCTGTTGCTCTTTTTCTGATTCTAGTCCGTCTCTGAAGGAATCTGGATTAAACCCCCATCCTTTTATAGAAGACAGAAATCCCGTTGTCAAAACAGAAGAATTATCTATTGCGACTAACAGACAGTTACCCGGGAATCGTGCCAGAATAATAGACGTTTTATTTACACATAGGATAAACGAAATAAACGAAATAGTAACATCCCTAATTGATTAGCCCGATTAATAAATACGTGTAGGTATAATTGGATTAGTTCCCAGGTTGGTCACACTTATAAGTAAATGAATATTTGATAGCAAAGATGGTTTATATTGCATACTTTCACCAATAGCCATAAGATGGGTATTGAAATGGAATGAAATGAAATGAGGTTTAACGTCCTAGCGTTCTGCTCCTACTGGGACAATGAAGATGAATGGACATACACAATACAATGTATTATGAGGGAAGTTTTGTCCGGACAGCGGCGCTAAGGCCTACTGTAATTGGCTCATTTACGTGCACGTCAATGTGTACATGGGACCTCGGGTTTTTCTTCCCATCCGAGCGACTATAAGCTATGCCCGACGGGTATTATTAACTCCCAAATGTACGGTCATTCCACTTTTTTTCACCCATCACTTTTTGAACATCTGCAGGGATGAAATTCAGACAAGAATCTTACAATCTGATTATAACACAGATCCTATTTCGTTTCGTTTTTTTTATAATTCAAAATTGCGTTTTACTTGTCTTCACAATACTAGGATCTGGAAGAGTTGTTACATAACGGGTGTTCTTGATGATTCGGGGAATTAGTCAATAAAACGGTCTTTTACGGAATAATCTGAAACGAACTGTCGGTAAATTCCTAGAAACGTCAACGCAAACTGATCCCGCAGTGAATATTCGCTTGGCCGCTACAATCACTGATAAGGATGACATCGACGAGGCTTAATGAGTACGGCATATTAACTCTTTTACTCCGACAAATTAAATTCTCAAACTTTTTTCTGAGGTAAAAGAAAAATAAATAAAGACGTTTGAAGTATTTGTAGTTAAAAAATATTTCCTATTTAGTGTACTTGGGTATTAAAATGAGTAAAATGCATCATTTTGCCCGAAGCAGTTAGGTGTTAAGTAAACATTGCACGAGCCGTTGAGCCAATGACTACGCAGCGTGCAGTCAACGCACGTGTTATCGACAGTCATATGTTACAGAGATAATTCGTAATTAATTCTCTATGAAACAGATTGACGTCAACGCTGAATGATTAATTGATGCCTGACGTCATACGTCAAATTCTGCTCGACCACCCCGTACATCTTGGTAAACGTTTTTTACCGTCCACCGGAGCCTGGTCTTATGACGTCATATGTGGATTGTGGGTTAGGATAAGGGTAAGGCTTGGCCCAGGGTTAGGGTTAGGGCTAGCCATGTCTACATCGCGAGACTGTGACGAAATCTGCAGGCCACAGCCCTTATCCTAACCCTTATCCTAACCCACAATCCCTATATGACGTCATAAGACCAGGCACCAGTGGACGGAAAAAAATTCTTACCCTTTCGTCGTCCGTCTAATGTATAGAAAAAAACGAAACGAAATGTAGATCTGTATTTTAATGAGAATGATAATCTTCACGCCGAAGACTCTAATCTCTGGTAGGACGAATCTCACTAGAATTATCGTTATTCATATCCTTCGAAAGAAAAATGTGAAAGTCATTTTTTGGTATATTCTGTATGGTGGTATTCGTACAGGGAGCAGGGGCGTGGTGAGAATGAGTTCATGAGTAGCCATACTCATGCGCCAAAAAGTTTTTGCGCCAAAATCACAATCAAATTACTCAAAAAATGAAAAACATTTGTAAGTGGAAAAATTGTTTCATCTGACCCAATTAAAAAAATTTTGAAAGAGTCAAGTTGGAAAATTTAATCATATTTTATTACCGTATTTCTTGTCTCGGATTGCTGGAGATTGCGTTTCTGGGCTTCTAATTTTCGAAATTTTCCTGGTGGAGGGCCCCCCGGACCCCCCGCCGCGGGCTCGCACCTTCGGCGCTCGCGGTGGCCGGCTTCGCCGGCCATAGCTCCGCGGTCAATAAAAGGGTTTTTGTGCCAAAATCTTTTTTGTTACTCATAATTTCTTCTCAATAATTGCCCTCACCACGCCCCTGACAGGGAGTCGTGGTGGCTCAGTGAATAAGACGTTGACTCGCTACCCTGGGGGTCCCGTGTACGATCTCCGCGTTGGCAGAAAAAGTTCATCGGGATTTTCGGGCGTGGTTTCGCCGTGTCAGTGATGTAGGACGAAGAGCCTCGCAAATGACAACGTATAGTCGTTGGGATGGGACGTAAAGGTGCGGTCATGTAAAAGAACACTTGCCAGTTGGAATTCGAAATAAGATTAGGCCATAGCGCCGCTGTCCGGGCAAAATTTCCCTCATTGTACACTGTATGGGGTATCCCCGTCTTCATTAACATAGTCGAAGCAGTACAGTAGGACGTTAGACCCCGTTTCATTTCATTTTATTTTGGTATTCGGGCTAGATAAAGAAATTCGGACACACGAACCTGTGCCCCCACCGTCTCCCCCATTTAGTCTACGCGCCTATAATTATACAAATTTTTATAACCAATACAAAGGGTTTTATTTGGTATATTTTATTTCGTGTCATTACTAATTAGATATATTATCTATATAATAAGATGAACGGATAAAGAGTTAGAATAAATATGTTAATCTTGGCTAATCATTTTGTTTGTTATCGAGAACAAATATTGAATATTATCATTCTTGTTGGATGAACTCATGGGTATTTTGCGTTTCATCTTTCACACTGGCATTTGAATTAGAAGTTAGATACGACGGTAACTGAATCCGCTACATGTAGCTAACCTGTGCGGAGAGGTTCGTGATATTTTAATATGGCAAATAAAGGTGTGATTATGGATAATAGTCTTGGAATTTGATTAAGAACATAGATTGTAAAGACAGAAGAAAGAAAATGGCACCTATTTATCAGCCTGTGATAATAATACTATTTCTAACGGGTAAGGATTTGTTTTATTCTAAGGCCGCCAAAAAGAAGAATACATGAGTCATTCTTTTGTGAACTTTCTTTCTTTCAATCCCTTGAAGTGGGATCACAATGTAGAAGATCTTAAAACTGTTGGATTATGATGGGAGAGAGAGAGAGAGAGAGAGAGGGAGAGAGAGAGAGAGAGAGAGAGAGAGAAAACTAGGTCATTTCGGACCAACATCGTAGGGGTCTTTAGCAGTGGGAGGAAACCGGAGTGTCCGGAGGAAACCCACGAGGTGGATTATGTTGGGAATCAGAATGCAAATATCATGTTAAAATTTCAAAGAATCCCGATCATATTGCTGAGGAAATATTTCGAAACCCAAGAACCAGACTCTATGTCCACAAACACTGTGTCCGAGGAATTGGGGTTCAAATTTTCAGAACCAGTAAACTTTTCATTAAGAATTTGTGTTATTACTATAATTAGTCTGTATGTAGTCAATAATATTTATTGCGGTACAATGTTCGACAGTTCATCGCAGTTTTGTGGTTGGCAATAGAACAATTCCTTATGAATAAATATGGCCTTAACTTTGGTTCGAAGACGGTATGTCTTTCTTATTCTCTAACACAATCCATAATTGTTATTTTTCCTAAAGTTAAGATATAGAATAGTCTGGTTTTAAGGCAGCCATTCGAATGTGGCTCATTAATTACATGTAGATATATATTTAGTACATATATTTTTGGTGCCTTTAATTTAAACAGGCATTTGGGTATTAAATGTTATCTAAATTATTAATCTGACATTAATTAACGATACATTATGTAAGATAAGATAAAGTTGGCAGTTCCCACTATAATAGTGTAAGAAGATAGTGTAAAGGTGATTTTCTGAAAATTTCAGTCACATTGATCCACTATGAGCCGAGAATGAAGCCCGTGAATTTTCCGCCTAGTCTCGGTCATCATTACTTATAAACAGCATAGTCTCCGATTATCCACTTTAAAAATTTAATTATCAATGGTCGTTAAGCAGCATATCGGAATCTAATCCAGTCAACATCGAAGGCTAGCCTAGACATCGAGTGTTTATTATGGTCTGGATAAGTTAATTAATGTCTAACTGATAATTTAGATATCATTCCAGGCCTAAAGAAAGATTTGTAATAGGCAGATTTAGCTCATGCATAATGCATGTTTAACTTATCAAGACCACATTTTACTCTCGATGCCATCGTTAGTCTGGGATATTTAGTGGATTTGAATACGTAAAAAATAGATTATCAGGTTTTTGTTTATTATTGCACCAATGTTAGTAATGTTGATCGGGGCTATCCTAAAATTAAATCACTAATATCTAAGATCAGAGTGAAGCAATTTGACTGAGATTTTCAGCATATTCTATTTACGTTATCTAGTTTTGATTGTCAGCTCCTTTTCTTATCGAATCTAATGCCCCTTTAAATAACCAAGCTACTTGTAAATCTTTTACAGGTTTTGTTAACAGTTATGAACTTTATAATAACGCATCGGTTTTAATAGGAAATGACGTCACTCTTAATTGTAGCATCATTCCTACAGACAGCGAACAACTTATTTTATGGGAGAAGGTAATTTTCCGTTTTAATTTTTATTGTTTGGTTGCTATGAATTCAAATTTTCTGAAGATATTCAAAGTTACTTAATTCTATTTTTCCTTATTTTAATGGTATACGGTTAATTAGGGGCATGTTCTGGGGCCTGTTTCACGAAATTTTAACTAAGATAAAATTCAAATTTTAGTAATTTGATTGGATAATATTAGATTGATTTTAGTGCCTAGCAAATCAAATTTGACGAATCTACTAAGATTTTGATTTTACCTTTAGTTAAAATCCAAATTTTAGTAGATACTTCAATTTTGACAGGCTAAGCGCTAAAATCATTCTAATATAATATGCAATAAAATTACTAAAACATGGATTTTATCTTAATTAAAATTTTATGAAACAGGTCCCAATAATTTAAGTAACGGGGATCTAAGGGCAAACTTGCGGTCTGGGAGATTACCAGCGAATCTGATAAAATCACAATGTATCAGCTCATTAAGGTCGAAATGAAATGAAATGGGGCTTAATGTCCTAATGTTCTGTTTAGAACCGGGCTAATGAAGACGGGCATACGACAGTGTGCTATGAGGGCCATTTTACCCGTACAATGGCACTACATCCTTCTCTTATATCGAATCCCAACCGTCAATGGATCTTTTATGTACACAACTAGACAACTGTCCCTGTCAAGCCCTCCGTCCTGCATTACTGACAAGGAGGAACCCCAACGGAAAATCAGGACGAATTTTCTCGGCCAATGCAGTTTAGCTTGTCAGCGTCTTACCCACTTAGCCACCTTGACCCCCCCCACCCTCTTCATTTAGGTGGATATAAAGGATTGGACTGGTGTTAGGACAAACCGCCCCGACCCTCCCCTCTAGACACGTGCATGTTAAACTTAAAGTTAGTTAAAAGTTAATTAATATACATAATATTAAAGAATATTAACAAAGCTATAATCAATTATCAAATTTGATAGATTATGAAACATTATCCTCCAAGAGTTAACATTGTTATTATTTTTTTTATTATTCTTTTTAATTTAGATATATCCGGAAGAACAGTATCAATTATTAAGCTATAAAAGTAAAACCACTAATACGAGTAAATATAGTACCAATATTGATAATAATCTCTTAATAAGAGATGTGCAACTACGTGATGAGGGGTTTTATCAGTGTGAAAATCATCAAGAAAAATACAACACGTCTTTATATGTATCAGGTAAAAAAAAAAATTTTTTTTGTAATTTGTACGACAGCGTATAAAAATACCAACCTGTTTAAAGTCACAGATCCCATTCGTTTCGGTTTTTATAGTTCAAAATTTAATACACTAGGTAGCGGGGTCTATCGAAAGTATATTTTAAAAAAACGAAACGAAATATGGATCTATATTTTAACCAGATTGTACTATTGGAATTTGCTATGAAGCTATTGGAAAAGGGGTTTAGACTAAACAAAGGTTAACACCGGGCGCCTTGTGATAGAAAGGCTATATATTATCGGACAGAAATCCTCGATTCAAACTGTATTTTTAAATACAGATTTTGATTTGCATATTCATTTTATTGACAGTACCAATGGAAGACTTATCTTTAACGGCAGATGTCCAACCACCATATCCTAACAACCAACCTGTAGCTTTAATATGTCGTTCTACACACAGTCGACCTCCAGCAGATCTTAGATGGTATAAAGGTGCTAGAAAGATTGCTTTATTTCCACCCAAAACACACAAGACAGTTACAGATAGGAATGGTAGTTAGTTTTTAACAGCTTTGTTACTAATCGGTTTAAACAAACCGCGGTCGTTATTTGCATTGAGTTGAAACATGCTGTATAATGGACATTCAGGGTCGTACAGCATGCTGTATTAGGGGCACACAACATGCTGTTTTATAGTCACCCAGGGACGTACAGCATGCTGTATTATGGGCATCCATGGGCGTACAACGTACAGCATGCTGTATTATGGACATCCATGGGCGTACAACATGATGTAAATGTAATATGGGCACTCAGGCTTAAAACAGCCTGTACTACGGGTACTCAGGGCGTACAACATGCTGCATTATGAGCACTCAGGAGCGTTCAACATGCTGTATTATGGGCACTCTGGGCGTAAAACATGCTGCATTATTGGAACTAAAGGGCGTATAAAATGGCACGAAAACTCGAAGTTGTGTGTACATACTGGATTGCACGTAAAAGATTCCTTGGCAGTTCAAATTCGATGTAAGAGCAGGTCGTAGTACCGCTGTCCCAAACTGATCCCACAGTGAATATTCGCTTGCCGGCTACAATCACTGATAAGCATGACATGGACGAGGCTTAATGAGTACGGCATATTAACTTTTATACTCCGACAAATTAAATTCTCAAACATTTTTTGAGGTAAAAGAAAAATAAATAAAGACGTTTGAAGTATTTGTAGTTCAAAAATATTTCCTATTTAGTGTAAATGGGTATTAAAATGAGTAAAATGCATCATTTTGTCCGAAGCAGTTAGGTGTTAAGGGGACAATAACATTCTTGCTGGCTTGGTAGCTCCAGAAAATAAATAATACCCTTATTCTAAGTACTAGATGTTTAAGTGCCCTACCTGTTGTGTAAATTATCCATTACAACCTATTTTACTTGTCCAGAGGGTTCGAAAATATTTTAAAATCCAAGTCACATTTGAAAAGGTTTACGTTAGACTTTTCAAATCAATTGGTTGAATTTTTCCAATTTTTTAAAATAGGTGTGTTAAGATGAAATTTATATCATCATTTACTTGGAATATTCTAAAATAATACGATTTGTTGACCAGAATGAAGATTGGGACATATTAGTCAGTTACAACAAGAGTGTTATTGGGGCTTTAAGTAAACATTGCACGAGCCGTTGAGCGAATGACTTCGAGGCGTGCAGTCAACGCACGTGTTTTGGACAGGCATCCGTTTGCCGCTGTCCGGGCAAAATTTCCCTCATAGCACACGGTATGTCGTATGCTCGTGTTCATTAGCCCAGTCGGAGCAGAATAGTAGGACGTTAAACTACATTTCATTTCATTTTCTGAAAACTGCTCAAGTGTAAAATTAGTTGACAGTTTTGAAGAGAATAATAATATCCAGAAACACGCATAATCAGCATTCCACGAATCTGCCAAAGAACCTTGTGAACACAATAGATGGTGTGGTTTCTGGTGTTCCCTTTAAAATTGCGGTGAGAAGAGAACGAACCATAACAACTATATAGCATGAGACTCGGCAGATCGGGTGCTTTGAGCATGAGTTGTGAGTTTAAAGAAATGAAATGGGGTTTAACATTTTAATTTGGAGCATCACTTTAGAAATTGACCTTAAAATAAGGTGAGTCAGATAATTTCACAGAAAAGTGTTGTTCTAACAATATTGATAATATTCATAGTTTAGTTTGGTTGTTCAGGTGAGGGTTTATCTGTTAGATATACATGATCAACCGGATCTAATATACCGCGATAATAAGCATCAAACGATTCTGCTTCTGCTGATGAAAAATTATTTTTCCAGTCTCCTATTTGTCCTGAAATAAACGTAGAAAATTGTAAGCGGTTGTTTTTGTCGACCGCCGTACGAAGAAATCGAATAGAGGTTCAACGGGTGGCCTAGTTGTCTAGAGTGTCGCGAGCTGCGACCTTAGGCTTGCGGTTGTGGGCGTATGTGGCTTGGAAATTCGGGGCACCTTCGCCACCTCGTGGGTTTACTCCTTGTACTCCGGTTTCCTCCCACAGAAATAGACCCCTGCGCGAGCGCTAATATTCTAAAATAAGACACTAAGAACAAGAACAACTGTCGTCATGTTTGTCCATCGTTTTATGACACAATAACCCCTCTTCTAATTGAGCAAGAATTAAATGTTCACAGATAAGCATGTTCCACTAAGGATAAGCAAAGATAATCATTTTGGTTGATGCGTTCGAAAAGTGGTGATACTTGGTTTCTATAGTTTGACCACATCAAAACCTTGACTAAGTTAGATAATCAGTTTGATTTTTCGATGCTTTACAAAAAGATAAATGTGTAAATAAATAATATGTTCCGTTATTTATTTTGGAATTGAGGAGGGGAACTCCCGCCTGTGTAATGTTGGTGTGAATAGGTAGGTCAATCTAATATAATTCGTTCTTTTAAAATTCTCATGAGACCATTGGCTATAGCCTATATATAGCCTAAATACAGTACGGCAAAACAGATATTTGATTCACTGTATCGCAGTTAAACTTTGCAAAATAAGTGCTATATATACAACACAGTGCTATATATACAACACAGTTTCGTAATTCTAATAGTGAAAACGAAAACAAATTTAATTGTAATATAGTTTATCCGAGTCAGTGAATCAAAAATCTGTTTCGCCGTATTGTATTTACCTTTTCTATACATCACTTCTTTCCCACTTTTATATGTAGCTATATACCGGTGGGTAAGTGATTCCTTCTGTTGTTTCATTTTAGAAAATTCGGTTGCCATGGCAATATCGTGACATATCTTTTCTGTACATTCAATATCCAGAAAGTCAGCCATCTTTCTAATCTCCTCAACTGGTCTCTGAAACAAAGAGGAAGTCATTAACTAAAATATTTCTGCTGCTCCTAACGTCTAATGTAATCATTACCGTTGACAATGAGGGGCGAAGCGGTTATGTCCGCATAGTCAACCTAAATGGGGTTCCCAGAGCCTTTTCCCGGATCCATACTTACACTAATAAGCACACTAATACCCATGTGTTTGCAAATAATTGGTGCCCCGATGACCTCGTATTATGGTTATGAAACGTTTTTACCCATGTGTTTGCAAACAATTGGTTTCCCGATGACCTCGCATTATGGTTATGAAACGTTTTTATCCATGTGTTTGCAAACAATTGGTTTCCAGATGACCTCGTATTATTGTTATGAAACGTTTTTACCCATGTGTTTGCAAATAATTGGTGCCCCGATGACCTCGTATTACGGTTATGAAACGCTTTTACCCATGTGTTTGCAAATGATTGGTGCCCCGACGAACTCGTATTATGGTTATGAAACGTTTTTAAAATGTCCTTTCTAAGAAAAGAATTGATACAAAACTGGCAAACGCTTACCGTTTTCAAGTCTTCATACCGAACTGTATGTATGGGGTAGTTTGGATTTTCACATTTAAACTTCTTCCAGTGAAGAAAATGTCTATCCCACGAGTTAAGGAGGACTATAAAAAAAGATGAACATACAAGGCTATAAAAAACATACAAAAAAGGGCAGGGTTGTCAATCACTCTGTGTTCTATCCCTGCATCGGCCGAGAAAGTTCATCTCGATTTTCAGGCGTGATTTCCCCTTGACAGTGATGCAGAAGGAGGGGCTGACAAGGACAGTTGCCTAGTCGTTCGAATGGGACGAAAAACCGAGGTCCCGTGTACACATTGGGGTGCATGTAAAAGATCCCTTGGCAGTTGGAATTCGATATAAGAGTAGGCCGTAGCGCCGCTGCCCGGGCAAAATTTCTCTCATTGCACACTGTACGGCGTATGCCCGTCTTCCATTAGCCCAGGTTAGGTGCAAAAGAGTAGGACGTTAAACCCCATTTCATTTCATTTCATTTCAATCACTCTGGTCATCGTGGACTTAAGTACAGGCAGTGAGCGTTGTATAATCGATACTTACATAGTATAATTGATGACAACGGATATTATGTTTATTTTGAAGTCTTGATCGACCGGGAGTGAATCTTTTACTATGACGTCAATTGCTTATACACCAAGCAATTGATGACAACGGATATTATGTTTATTTTGAAGTCTTGATCGACCGGGAGTGAATCTTTTACTATGACGTCAATTGCTTATACACCAAGCAAGATGGCTGATAGTACACCCTCCATGGGTTACCGAGCATCAGAATAATTCGGATTATATTTGCACGTATGCCAGCAAATAGATCTCATTACAACCCACCTGTATAGACTCTAGAACAATTGTCCGGGGACAAATAGACGCCAGGGACGAATTGTCTAGTAACGAGTTGTCAGGGGACAAATTGTCCCCTACCCACCTGGATAGTAGGATCCGATTGATGCCTATCAACGATAGACTTCATATTACATGTCCGCGGGAGAGTACTTTGTTGTTGTTCGTGCATGTCTTACCCGACCACCTCATTTACATGTAATTGGTCTATGAATAAAATCTGTTCTTATCGAAAAGACGAGCGACGCCTCAAACGACGTGTTCTCAAATCGATCTATCTTGGCGATATTAAATTCCTTCCCCAATATTCAATTAATATAAGCCCTAAATATGTTCATCCATAAATAAATTTAGAAAATAAGTTCAGTTCATGATGTCATTTCAGGTTACATCACAGCTTCTTTTTAGTTGATTGAACTAAGTAGGCCTAACCAGCAACATGCATTTGAAAGTTTTAGGTTCATGCTTCATATATATTCATTTGATTCCAAAATAGTAGTATGCTTATAATCAGGGGCGGGTCAAGAATTTTGAAAGGAGGGGGGGGGGGCGCCGCAGAATGAGGGCGCTAACCGCGGAGACGAGGCACGCCGCTGAGAGAGGGGTTGGGGGGGGGGGGTCCCCTAAGAAAGTTATCCGTCATTTCCTTGCATCTGTAGCCATTCCAAGAGTTAGTTGGCTGATGTTTTCGCCTAAGTAAACGGTCGGGACGGACATATTTGGGTCTGAGAAAAGGCAATTTCAGCAGTAGGGGATGGGGGGCGTATCCGCCTCTGATAATCATCGACCATACATACGAAGCCTTCCCGGTCTCAAGATCAGACATATCTAAAACAAATTTTAATATGGACAAAGCAATGGGCCAGAAGAGCTTGCTCGGTATAGCCATTGGGGTTTCCGAACCGACCATTTTGTTAACCGACAGATAATATGGAATATTTGAAGTGTATAGGTTTAAGGGATATTTAGGGAAACTACAAACAGTGCACACATTGGTGGTTGGATGGCCGAAAGGTTAGCGTGTGCGCGCTGTATCATACGGTCTGTCATTGAGTCAAGTGGGGTGGTTTCGAATCCCCGGATGTATGTGGCAAGGAGTAGGATCGCATGTCCAGCCTCGTGGGTTTTCACCTGGTACTCCGGTTTCCTTCAACTTCTAAAGAGCCTACGCGCAAGCGAATTATTGAATTAAAAATTAAGCCATGTTAGTCCCGAAATGACCTAGTTTGTGTCGAGTGGACGTTAAGCCCCTCTCTCTCTCTCTCTCTCTCTCTCTCTCTCAGTCGATGATGGTTGCACAAAGTATCAAAAGCAAAGATCCAGTGAGTGGAAGAGCTTTGGTTGGGGTAACATGGAAGCGGTCTGGGAACTGAACTTGGTGACCACGTGGTTATCAAACATAGAGAACCCACGATTACTCCTTAACCTAGGGTCCATGATATAAGAAATAGCAGTAATCCTACTTACCATCACCTCTTTTGAATAAGGAAATGAAGTCGCTAAATGAACCTTCATACTCCAATTCTTTTACTTCTCGCAGGAGGTTGAAATCAGAAACACAGACGTCTTTTGGATTTCTTATCAGTAGAATTATTTTACATTTCAAATCTGTCAAATTACGTGGTACTTCGTCAGGGTAGCGATGTGTACACAGAGTTCTTGGTGATGGCAACGTATCTACCATAGAAGGACTCAGTGCTTCCATATGAGTTGATTCCATAGTAGTGGGCATTAGCTCAGTTTGTCCACTACGTAGCATACACACAATTTCATACGTCCAATGAAGTCCTATGCATGAAAATGGAATTAAATTAATGACAAAAATGTTAATGAAGATAAAACGCCACTGGTTGAAGACAGACAGAAACTCGAAACCTTGGTGAAATGTCTTCTAAATGATAATAACCCAAAGAAAGAAGCTCTAGCTTCTTCTGTTTTAATTATACAAAAGAAGATACTTCACCTGACTTGAGATACTCCACTATAAATACGTCATCAACTCTTGCTTTTACGTCACACATTCCACACCATTTCTCAGCCAAATCTTTAGTGAGCAATCTATCACCAACCTCCATTAACTTCATTACATTACCACCTCCATCTATAGTTTCAACTGGTTTGGCTTCCATTTTGATATTTTATGACTCGTCTTGGGGGAAGAAATGTGGAAATTTCTGCTTTAAAAAAGAAAATAGAATTACAATGTCACGTGGGTAGGTAACTAAGATTCCGGCTTACATCCATAGTGGAGTATATGCAACATGCTTAGGTGTCATCTTTTCCCTTAATCTCCAAGACTTAACAGGGTAGCTGTTGATAAATCAAACGCCAAACTTAAAATAGATTGAACAATAGCTTTGCATAAAAAGTACATGTAGTACAAAAATGGAATCGTTCTATGTTCCTCAACATTTAAAAATGTAGGAGAGGCGATCACTTGTGATTCACTTATGATTTTTACCCCGACATGATCAAACTTAAAGGTTCCGTGCATCATTTATATTAAAAGCTCAATACCACTCTGTAACTGAATAATATGTCCCAATCTTTATTCTGGTCAAGAAATTGTACTATTTTACAATATTCCAATTAATTGATGATACAAATGGTTTAAAAAGCCTAACGTAATCCTTTTCAAATGTAACTTTGATGTAAAAATATTTTCGAACCCTCTGGACAAGTAAAATAGGATGTAACGGATAATTTACACAACAGGTATGACACTTAAACATCTAGTACTTAGAATAAGGCTATTATTTATTTTCTGGAGCTGTCAAGCCAGCAAGAGTTTTATTGTCCCTTTAACAGTAAAATATTAAATTTATTTCGGTTTATACACGCTAAAATGTATACAGAGAATGATTATTTAAGATGTAAGCAAGAAAAAAAAAATCAAAATACCAACGCCACATAATCTTCCGACAAAGATTCGGTAGGCTTTAAATTTTCCCAGCAGGTGTCTCCGAAGCATAGATCGATGAAATTTCAGTTTATCACAACTTTGTAAACACTGAATGGAATTGAACCATATCTGAATGCATATTCTTATTACTGATAAGACTTTAACATATTTTATTTTTGAAGGGGTCCCAATAGCCCAAAATGACGCATCGATCCTTTAAGTAGATACTACTAAATAAAGAAGTAACCACTGTCGTTCGGATCTGTCAGGACAATAAAAAACAAAGAAAGAAAGAGAGAGAGAAATGGGGTTTAACGTCCACTCAACACAAACTAGGTCATTTCGGGACTAACATATGGTTTTAATTTTTTATTTCAATGATTCGCATGCGCGTGTCTTTAGCAGTGTGGGAAAACCGGAGTGCCCGGAGGAAACCCACGAGGTTGAGAAGGCGCCCCTATCTTCATGTCACATACGCTCACAACAGGGCTCGAAACCACAGCCGCAAGCCGGAGGTGACCGGCCAGCTAGATGTCGAAGCGCGGCACTCTAGCCCCCCCCCCCCACGAAAAAAAAATATACAAAGAATAGGGAACTTTTGACTATCCGACTTTTGTATTAACGCCTTGTATACTTAATTGTCTCCATGCGAATGATAAATATGTATCAAAGGTAAAAATCGCTAAAAAAAAGTTATTTGACTGAATAGACATTCCTAATAAACCCTTAAATTATCAAGTCTAGTCTGTTATACATGTACTTACCCTATTATACGTGTGGAATGTACTGAATAAAGTCCACTTTAGTGTGCTCTACATGAGCCGTTTGACGTAAAAAAAAAAAATAAAGCCAAATGCACACGGGCAATTTTTATTCGTGAACACAGCTATTGATGTACAACTAGCTATTCGTTGTCGTTGAACCTGTGTGATATTTGCCAACTCGTCGCCATCGATAAAAATCAATATCCTTTTGTCAGTCAAGATGATTTATTTTAGCAATATACAATACCTCATAAAATCGACCATGTGACCTGGGCATTATGCGTTTAACCCTTGTGTCCTAGTTTACTTTTAAAAAGTGTTGTGTCAACGAAGATAACTCGCAGGTTGGACTTTTGTTTAAAAGTATAGGATATTAACCTTGCAGGTGCAAATCCAGGAATTTTTGCGGGAGGGGGTTTGCCAGGTTTCTGTCACCGAAATCTGCCGTCAACGTCTCTAAATTACATAGGCATACATACAAATTGAGCTTTTTAAACAGAGAAATCATTTTTATACTCATGTAGGACCACTTTGTGATGTAATTTTAATTGATGCAAGGGGGTGGACACCCCCCCCCCCCTGGATCCGCCCCTGCCTTGATACATTTAATATTACAATAAATTCGAAGTAAGCTACAGCCTGTATACCCGGTTCCCACTGTAGTGCGATGCTATTCTTAACTTGTCGTGGTATTTCTATTTACTGTCTGAAATTTCACGTTCTGGTACAATATGATCACGACTGGTCAATGTCAGATAACGCGATCTGAATTCTCGTTTAGATACGATCTAGTTGGTACGCGCTGATACTTTCGTGTACGTTCCCATAAGATCATTAAGAACCGATGCGCGCTTTTGCAGGATACGATCGGGGTCGAGAATGATCGCGGTTTGAGTTACGATTGGACTTCATTATTTCCTGAACTTCTATAGAGATCGTACTGCATACGTTTCCATACGATCATCGAGAACCAATGTGCGCTTTTGCGGTAGGATACAATCGGGATCGAGAGTGATCGCGGTTTGAGCTACAATTTGGCCCCGACGGCCCACTGACCACGGACTTCATTATTTCCTTCTACAGAGATTGTACTGCATCTTAATTCGGGGGTTTCTCTATCACGATTAAGGATACGATTTAAATCGTGGTCTTACTCGTGGACTAATTGTTGATTCTTTCAGGTCTAATAAAATCTTAGGATTAGTCGTGGCAAATCGCTTTGATCGTAAAAAGGTTTTGGATTAATTTTCGTGAAAATCGCACTAGATCGTATAAGATTGTAACAAAACTCGAAGATGGGAGAGAAAGAAATGGGGTTTAACGCCCACTCGACACAAACTAGGTCATTTCGGGACTAACATATGGTTTAATTGCGCGTAGGGGTATTTAGCAGTGGGAGGAAACCGGAGTGCCCGGAGGAAACCCACGAGGTTGAGAAGGCGCCCCGATATCCATGCCACATACGTTCACACCAGGGATCGAAACCGCAGCCGCATGCCAGAGGTGACCCGTCAGCTAGAGGTCGAAGCGCGGCACTCTAGACCACTAGGCCATATCAACCCCTTCACGAAGTTGGATCTCACTGCTTCATAGGCTGCGATTCATTATGAACACCGTGTCATACGCAAGGGATCGATAGTTGTTACTGCCAATTTCAATACGGGCGAGAGGGGTTGCCTCAAACTGGCGAGTTCCCTCTCAATTGCCCCCCCCCCCCTCCCCTGCTGCCAGATTCGCGTTGTTACACTTGTGTAGTTTTGGAATACTTGATCCTGCTTGATCCGGAAGCTCTCCCGATCCTTTGTGGTTGGGATGTGTTGGTGCTCGTTTTCTTCCCCTTTTCCGGCAATAATGTAAGCCTACAGCATAAAATACCTGTTAAAAACTTAAGTCTCTGTCGAGTTAAGATGATTTCGGCAAAGCAGAGCTTCAGAATACAATGTTGTAGAACGTAGAATTTCGACATTGTTTGTGCTGCCAGGATCAAAATGATTCACATAAAATGTGGTAGCAATAGCGGGGGAGGGACATAACGAGATGACCCCGTCCTCTCACGACACCAATGCTTCCAACCAAATAATTTGAAAAAGTAAATCTTATAAAATCACTAGCCTCTATCGCTGTCACAATGTTTTCAGGTTCTGCAAGCTAAAACGCGATTTCTCGTATAATCTGAGACCATAAAACATGAGGTTACCGTCCGATACGTGCCAAAATCGAACCCAACAGGGTATAACCATGACAACATATTTTTAAGTTTCATTGAAATTGGATAAACGTTGTGACCTGTGGAGTGTCCACAGACGAATGTGAATTGCTATCTCACAACCCAAGGGAAGATCGTTCACATCCCAGAACAATGACCAGTAGGATTCAGAATACGAAGTGATGTTATAGTGTTCTATTCACATATATGATTACTGTCTAACCAGAAAGAACCGTAATTGTCGCGTTCGTCTTGTTGTGCACTGGATAGTTTACATGACGTCATAGCGAGTACTCTCTGCCCTCTTCCCTTGATGAGACTGGGGTATAAGCCAGGTCCACTTGATTAAGATGTAAGGTGTCAAATTTACCGCAGGTGTATGATATCCTTGAAACTGCCAAATGCCTTTCTTACAAGCACTTTAGTCTTTATCATGGACGTCCCCCCCCCCCCCCCCCCCCAAACACTCCTCTGGATCCGCCCCTGCTTTCATCTTCATCTTGTTGCGATGGCGGGTTATTTGTGAGGAATTGAGGGTGGATGGGGAGGCGATATCCTATGATCTCACTTTATTTAGATTCTACACCAGATTAATGTTTTAGGTTTAGAATGTGTTTTTATTTTGTCGGTGTTTATAAATGTTTCAGGTTTTGGTAATTCTGAGAGTATTTTATCAGTCTTTGTAAACAGGGATGAGAAAGATATACCCTATAGATGTGTGGCCGATTTACCAGGTCAAATGTCAGTTCAAACAGCATTTCTGTTTCCTTTTGTCATATGTAAGTACGAGTATATATTATATTGTATTATCATAATAAATAACAGTGGCTAAGAAGACCTGGCCATCCCGGGTGTCAGTTACTACGTGTAGTTTGGATCGTATTGGACTCTTCAGGATGATTAGACTCCGGTTGTTGTCGTTCTAAGTGTTTAACGTCCGAAGTATACCCGTGAGGTTGAGAAGGCGCCCCACGCCATATACACACACATCAGGGATCGAAACTCTGCAGGATGATTGGACTCGGGTTGTTGTCGTTCTAAGTGTTTAACGTCCGAAGTATACCCGTGAGGTTGAGAAGGCGGCCCACGCCATATACACACACATCAGGGATCGAAACCAAAACTGCATGACATATGTTGAATTACACAGTATTTAACGTTTAAAAACCTAATTACTTTAAGGAATGAACGACAACTCTAAACATGGGAAGTCCAATCATTTTTATTTTTGTTTTATAATATAATTATTTGAACTGTTCGTTAGGAGGCCCAATCGGATTATAATACATTCCGTTTTTTATACTGTTGATGGCCTTAACTACATGAAGATCTGATCGGGTGTTGTGGGATGTCGCGTCAGAGTAATACAAGCGGCTTTTGGCCCTATAACGTCAGACCTTGATTAATCCACCAGCGTTGACTACTACTACTACTACCTGGTGTTTTAACGTCCGCTTCCACAGAAGTGATATCGCAGACAACCCAGCGTTGACGTTTCTCGTGGTTTCTATATTCCTATGAGTTGTCAAGACAAGTAAACCGAAATTTTGAACTTTAAAAAGCGAAACGAAATAAGATCTGTGTTTTAATCAGTTTGTTAATTGGCCATAATTCATTAGATTTATTTAAATCTCATTTGTCTGAACTCAATTTCTACTGACCATTTAAAAACAAATATAAACTAGATGTTTAGGATAGTGCTTACCAGGATCAACTCACTATAAATACAGGGCATTTTTATTTTATTTCGTTGCTATTGATATTTTAATTAGTAAGTGAATAAATCTAACAGTTAGATATTTGATCTTGTGTTGTTTTTGTTTTCAGCATTATCTTCAAAATGTTTATTTGATGTCTGGTTGTTTTTACTGACGACAATAACTATCCTGTTGTTACACCAATAAAAAAAGGAGTGTCGGCTAGTCGAGTAAAAATGAAATAAAATTAATTTTAAACCATTTATCTAAAAAAAAGGGTTGTCTTCGTTTTATCATGGGAGAAGTGTTACATAATATTGAGAAGCTGCGGTATCTTGCTGATAATACATGTACATGGTCAAGTCAAATGAGTATGTATAGTCGTCAAATAAGTTATCACACATCCATGGTTATGTAGTCTGCTGTATGTTTATCGAGAGATAATCCAGGGACGGATCCAGGCATTTTGGCAGGAGGGCGTTTGGCAGGTTTCTGCCATCATCGTCTCTAAATTACATAGGCATACATACAAATTGAGCTTTTTAAACACCAACCCCTCTGGATCCACCCAGAGAGGGACAATCCCGATAAGAACAGACTCTCAAAAATTAAAGTCCGAGTATTTATGAAATTTATGGACCAAAATATTGTGGCATGGTGTATTTACCTTGTCTCAAAATTTCAGCTCAAAATATTGAGTCGTTTGGACTTGAACGTCAACACTGCTTATCCGGACACGTAACCCTTTTAAGATTTCGGGTCAATTTTTTCATTATGTGACCTGATAATCGATTAACCTTTCTTGATAGGTCTATACAGTGAATTACCCATGCACTGTACTTGATAACAAAAGGTAAATTTCACCTACATATTATTTTTATAGAAAAAAGTCTGTTTTTATCCAGATACTGTAAAATACAACGGTCTCCATTTCCAGATGAAGATCGTCAGGTTTAAGTTATTTACAAGCGTATCACAAATATCGGGTTAGTAGGTGGGCCTTAGGTTATGGATTTTAAAGGATTTTGACACAAAATTAAGCAGTTTTATTCCCCAAAAAGTTATCGGGATTGGCCCTTTAAGGAATTTACCCTGGTGACTCCTACATCTCTCGGTGTAGAAAATTGTCCATTATATCAGGCGGCTTTGGCCCTGGGATGGGTCAAACTGATGCCCTAAATATCGACCCCTGGGGCTTGATAAAAAGGTTTATATTACCAGTTGAAATTAATTTTAAATGAAAGTTTACATCCCACTTTGCCGACAAATCTCGTGAACACAATAGTGTAGTTGATAGTGGTTACGTTTACAATTGCGGTCACTAGAGGACGTGCCACGTATCGACGAACCGGACGAGACTCGGCAAATCCACTTTAAGATAAGACGCTTTAAGATAACATCAGGCGCTTTGAGCACGATTTGTGGATCTAGCACGTTACACATGGACATTTATTATTATTTAGAAGTATAAAAATGTCTTGTGCCACATTGAACCCATTTAGAAACGGAGAAGAAATGTGGTTTAACGTAAATTTGTTGTATCACTTTAGAAATCAACCTTAAAAAGAACTTCACAATTAGGAGATAAACACTTCCTGTTTCGCATTTAGAGGGGTGTTATTGTCCAATAGACATGTCCTGAGACTTTAATGTAAAATCTCAGGACATGTCTATTGGACAATAACACCCCTCTAAATGCGAAACAGGAAGTGTTTATCGACATTGTAACATGCTCTTTTAGGATTTTAAAAGACATTACTAAAACAGAAGGGTGTTATTGTCCAATAGACAGTGTCTAATTGACCAATCAAAACGCAGGGTTTACTCTGAAGCATGTTACAAAGAGAGTTACTCAAACTAAATAAACACACAAGTGAATACTCAATGGGGATCCAGGGGCGTGGTGAGAATGAGTTCATGAGTAGCCATACTCATGCGCCAAAAAGTTTTTGCGCCAAAATCACAATCAAATTACTCAAAAAATGAAAAACATTTGTAAGTGGAAAAATTGTTTCATCTGACCCAATTAAAAAAATTTTGAAAGAGTCAAGTTGGAAAATTTAATCATATTTTATTACCGTATTTCTTGTCTCGGATTGCTGGAGATTGCGTTTCTGGGCTTCTAATTTTCGAAATTTTCCCGGGGGAGGGCCCCCCGGACCCCACGCCGCGGGCTCGCGCCTTTGGCGCTCGCGGTGGACGGCTTCGCCGGCCACAGCTCCGCGGTCAGTAAAAGGGTTTTTGTGCCAAAATCTTTTTTGTTACTCATAATTTCTTCTCAATAATTGCCCTCACCACGCCCCTGTGGGGATCACGTAGTTTTTCTAATTTTCTTGGTGTGCCGTTCAAAGTTCGCGGCACACTGGTTGAGAATCACTGGTTAATGATGTCACAAATGCAAATTAATAATGAAAATTAACTTGACATTTAATTTAAAACATATACATGTAAATGTAAATATTTACCAAAACAAGTGGACTCTCTCTTTCTTTCACTCGACCATCTGTATCTAATGTTACAGAAATGCAACTAACACGGTATAGCTAATTACATACCCGATTTAATGTCAACTTTCCATTTATCCTTACATATATTGTTCTAACAATATTGATAATATTCATAGTTTAGTTTGATTGTTCAGGTGAAGGTTTATCTGTTAGATATATATGATCAACCGGATCTAATATACCGCGATAATAAGCATCAAATGATTCTGATTCTGCTGATGAAAAATAATTTTCCCAGTCTCCTATTTGTCCTGAAATAAACGTAGAAAATTATGAGCGGTTTTCTTTTGTCGCCCGCCTTCTGAAGAAATAAAATATTGGGTTTAACAACTCTTCTTTAAACTGAGCTGGAATGTTCAAACTTGGTTTATCTGTTTATTAGTTAAATATCTTAAATGTTTTTAATATAAAACCTACTACGGTACTAAGTTCTGTATTATGTATTGTAGAGCTCCATCCCACCCTCATTGTACCAAGCCTAACCGAGACACAGTGAATCAAATATCTGTTTTGTCGTATTTACCTTTTCTATACATTACTTCTTTTCCACTTTTATATGCCGATATATACTGGTGGGTAAGTGATTCCTTCTGTTGTTTCATTTTAGAAAATTCGGTTGCAATAGCAATGTCGTCACACAAGATGGCGGAAAGTGGTGTGTTGTGTTCTGCTCCGGAATAAAATTTCAAGTTATTTGGGGCTATGTCCTAAATTTGTGATATACAGTCCGGTATGGTACTTTATTAATATTACGTGATGATTTTTATTCAAACATATGGTTTGATATGTGGATTGTGATAGTTAATTTAGCTAAATCAAACTCGGGTTACAGACTGCCCATGTGGTTTAAGCTGCACGGACTTTTCGTGTGCGGTGCGAAATCTTAGTAACAGTGAAAGAACAGTCTCCTGTTGCCTTCATTACCAAGTGATAGTATTTGAAAACCAGTATTTGACAATAGTTATAGTTATATAGGCTATATGGCTAGTACGCTTGCAAATTTGAAACGCCGATTATTCTCCGACACTAGTGCGAGTTCGCAACAAGAGACGAAGCGGCTTAACCGTGATACAAGTACAAATATCGACCTTTCAGAACCGATTCCCTACACGTCTCTTATTCTGAATACCGATATGGATTCAGATAACGATAGCGACCATGTCCTGCTGGACCCAGTGATCCCAGAAGTAGTATCGACTAATGAACAAATGCATGTACCAATAGACAGCTTGATAATGGCTCTAAAAAACAAGGCAGTTCTCAGTGCTATAAGCAATGCACTTGCCACTGTGCTTATGCCTCAAATACATGAAGAAATTAAAGCAACTGTACAACATTTGGGCATGAAGGTTAAAGTCTTAGAACATAAAGTGTCAGAGAAAGAGAGAGAGATAGACATTCTAAAAGAAAAAGTAGACGAGCTTGAACAATATAGCAGGCGTGAAGCTATTCGTATATCTGGTATCGAGGAACGTGATGGTGAATCGACAGATGAACTTGTTGTCAAAGTTGGAAAGCTTGTTGGTGTGGATATCCAAGCCAGTGATATTAACCGTAGCCATCGCGTGGGGCACCCCTCCAATTACAAAGATGAGCCACGCCCAATTATTGTCCGCTTTCGCGGGTATTATACTAAAAAGTCATTCGTTAAAGGTAGAGGTAGACTCAAACAGATAGCTACTAAGGTTAAACTTACCACTAGTCAAAGGACTAATAAGAGCTCTGACAACAACGATACCACAAATCATAATGATGATTTTGATTTGGAATCTGTGCCTTTAGAAATGCGACGAAACCCTGTGTACATTAACGATGATTTAACTCAGAAAAGGTCAAAATTGGCTGCGATCGCAAGACGACTCTTCAAGGAGGGGAAAATTCAAGGAACCTGGGTTGCAGATGGAATAATCTTTGTTAAAAAAATAGATGGGAACACAACCCTTGTAACAAAGCAACATGAAATGGACCTTCTGTTGGGATCATTGAGTTTAAAATATGTTATCAGAGCAAATGATGAAGAAACAATAGTGAAACAAGTTTAAACTTTACTCCATAGTTTTTATTTAATAACTTATCTAAAGTCAATTTAAGTTAGCATACAAAATGTTACTTTGAAACATCCAAGCAATGTTTGTACATGTACATCTACAACATTTATTGGTAATACCTATGTTTTTGCATACGTAGATATGAAGAGTAGGCCTACATGTTATGTTATTATTAGCCTGTATCATAATCTAAAACTAACAGTCAACATGTCCCAGTTTTTCATAAGATATTAACTCCCAGCATTATTGCTCTTGTTCATTTAAATGTGTTTGAAACTTATTTAAATATAGTATAATGCAATCTGGATATGCATCTTGTAAATACTACCCACTTCCCCAAAATTATATAAAAAAAAATTATGGTTACCTGCATGGAATTATAGTTCAATTAATTACAAAATTGCTTATGTATCTCATGTACTTATCTTTGCTCACTAGACTCTAAGCATTCCAAGTCCCAGCTACAATGTATGATACACATGATAAAATCGATTACAGGGTTATATTATGCTGACTTAAGAAATTCTCCATCTTTCTACATAGGTATATATGATCCCATGTACATCATAGAGCATATTGTTACATTTAGGATATGTAGTAAAACCAAAAGTTGTGAAGTTAACTTGGAATGATATATGGAATGAGTGTATGGTTATATCTGGAATATGTAGTTATCTTAAGGTTGCAACTTGAAATAGTATATGGAGAGAGTGAATTGTTATATTTAGAATATGTAAATAACTTAAGGCAGTGAAGCTCACTTGAAATACTATAACTTAAGGTTGTGAAGCTAACTTGAAATATATAGTATATCGAACGGGCCCATGGTTATATCTAGAATATGTAGTTAACTTAAAGTTTGTAAAATAAACTCAAGGGTGACAAGTTAACTTTTCGAGATTGTTACAAACAGGCATGTTTGTTACCGAGTCCCACATGGCACAAACCATAAAGAAATATTTCAACATTCAATGATTACAAATTTCCAGGCTGAAGAATTATTCCCTATTAATTGATTTTGTGTATAGATTCCTCATCATGGTCTTATTTATGAACCTATGGTTTCATAAAAACCAAAACTTAATTAATCATAATATTAAAGAACTATCCAAGTTCTTAGAAACACATACATAAAAATGTACATAATGTATTGTTAAATATTGTTACCGGGAGTCTACATGTATACCGAACTACCATTGTATCCCAGGTTGTAGGATTATTTTAGATTATTTGCTCTAACTTAGTAATGAAGAAATTAAGTATTTTTAACTATTGTGTCTTTCCATTTCCCACAATGGATATTAAATTGCGAGTAAGTCAATTTCTGCCAAAGTTTATGAGACCTGCTAAAAAGTGAAGTGTGCAGACATTCGCATTTCATTGGCTGTTATTTTTATATTGTCCAATCATATCTTGTCGATCCCCCACCCCCACCCCTCATGGTAAACCCTGCTGTATGGTTAAGCTGATATGCTATACATAGTGTTTGGTTTCTGAAGAGAAGTTAATTTGAATTTGCAGGATCGGGAAAATTATTATTTCGTCCTGTGCACATCTAAGTAGCTGCTTGTTGAACCATCAACCTAGTCTTCTATTAGTTATCCATATGAACAAATAATGATCGTGACGTGAATGATAATGTGTTGTGTAAACATAGATTCCATCCGGACTCATCTTAGTAATTATCATAGGCCCTATATATGTGATATTATATACCTAGAAGTCCCAAATAATTTCTTCTTTTATACAATTACATATCTTGATGTACGTTTATCCTCTTTTTTATTTATTTTTATTGAGTAACAAGACCTTTCTTTCTACCCCAGCCAACTTCGCAATGTTCTTTTTGTTGTGATGCATTGTAGGTTATATTGTTTAAAGACGTGCCCCAGTCCCTTGAAGAACATTTTGAATCCTTACGCCAACAGTGAAGTTTTGTACCATTACGCTAAGTTAACTTTAATGTTATCTGGAGACATACATCCAAATCCAGGCACTACTAAATTGCTAACAATATTGCACCTAAATGTGAGAAGTTTGCAGTCAAAACTTGATATGATTAGTGCTGAAATGTCTGAATTTGACGTTCTAACCTTTTCTGAAACCTGGTTAACTGATACATCAAACACTGAACTGCTTGAATTAAGGGGTTATCATAAACCCATACTATGCAATAGGACAGTTGGACCCGGTGGAGGTGTAGCTATTTACATACGCGACTCGCTTTATTTTAAAGCTAGGCTTGACTTAAACATTGCTGGATTAGAGGCAGTATGGGTTGAAATAAGAAATAAAAATAATATTTATTTGATAGGTTCTTTTTATAGATCCCCAACAGCTAATTCTGAATACTGGAATTTAATTGAACAGAGCATAGAACTTGCCAAAGAACAAAATATTAAAACTATAATTTTAGGTGATTTTAATGTTAATATAATTAATACAAATTCTTCAAGGATTAGCAATATTATGCGTCGCTTTGATCTTACACAACTTATTAAGTCACCAACGCGTATTACTGAGACTACTGCAACGCTACTTGATATAATACTTGTAAGTTGCCCGGATAACATTCACTCAACTGAAATTCTCGACGCGAACGTCAGTGATCATTGTCCTATAACAATAACTGTGTTTTTTAAGAAACCGACTTGTAAGACTTATCCAAGGCAAATCTGGAATTATCATGACTTTGACCCCATACACTTAAATAATTTCCTTAAGAGTTTTGACTGGGATGACTTTTTCGATCAAAGTTCCAGCCCAAACGTGCTAGTTGAAAACTTCTCGAATATATTAATGAAAGCTGTTGAAAAATTCGTTAGACACAAATTTGTAACGATTCGAGCACGTGATACTCCATGGATGAATGGGTACATAAGAAAAATAATTAGAAAAAGAAATCGTATTCATAAAAAGGCAAAATACTCAAACTCTCCCGCCCACTGGCAATGTTTCCGTAAGAACAGGAATTTCGTCATTTCGGAAATTCGAAAGGCAAAACTTAACTATTATCTCAAATTAGATAGCGACATTAGTTCAAATCGTTTTCAAGAAAAACACTGGTGGAATCTTGTCAAGCAATTTGGTATAAAAAATGGAAACTCGAGGAGGGACTTGCCACCTCTACTTGATTCTGATAATAAAATTATATATGGAGATAAAGACAAGGCAAATATTTTAAATTCCTTCTTTATTAACCAGACAATTTTAGACAATATTGATGATAAAGTCCCTACCATTGTCTTCAATGATTTTGAAATTGAAGAACCAATATATACATCTAATATTGTTTGTGATATACTAAATTCACTGTCCACAAATAAAGCTAGTGGCCCTGATCATATTAATAACAAAATATTAAAGGCGTGTTCAGTTAGCCTGGCAGATCCACTAAGTAAAATTTTCAATCTTTGTCAGCAAAATGCAATTTTTCCAAACAAGTGGAAAAAGGCAAATGTTGTTCCAATATTTAAGAAGGGCGATCCACATCATTGTTGTAACTATCGACCTATATCTTTGCTTAGTACCTTAGGTAAAGTTTTCGAGAAGTGTATTTATAAGTTTATTCATAACTTTGTTCTCACTCATGATATATTAACTGTCTTTCAGTCTGGATTTAGACCCAACGACTCCACAGTCTACCAACTTTTAGATATTTATGATCAAATTTCAAATTCCCTTGACCAAGGTACTGAAGTTAAAGTAATATTTTTTGACATCAGTAAGGCGTTCGATCGCGTGTGGCACAAAGGTCTACTACATAAACTAAATGCCATTGGCATAAGGGGTAAACTACTTTCACTTATCGAAAATTATTTACAAAATCGAAAACAGGCAGTTGTACTTAAAGGTGAATATTCCAAATTAAAAACTGTATCTTCAGGAGTACCCCAGGGCTCAGTCATGGGACCCCTCCTGTTTTTGATCTATATTAACGATGTAATAAATGATATTAAATCTAGTATACGTCTGTTTGCTGATGACACGTCGTTATACATGGCCATAGAAGATAACTCTGAATGCAGTAAAACTCTTAATACGGATTTGGACTCGATTAAAACTTGGGCAGCCAAGTGGAAAGTAAATTTCAACCCTACAAAAACAACTTCCATGATTTTCTCCCGAAAACATACGCCAACTAATATTGAACTGAATTTTAACGGGACTGAACTTAAAGACGTTGACGAACATAAACATCTCGGAATAATATTTCATAAAAGCTGTAAATGGTCTTCCCATGTAAATTATGTTATTATTAAAGCCAGTAAGATGATCGAATGTTTTCGCAGTTTCAAATACAGGATCTCGCGTAAATCACTTGAAGTTATTTACAAAAGTTTTATTCTGCCAATATTTGACTACGCTGACGTGGTCTGGAATAATTGTAGTCAGGACGACGCCGCTAAACTTGAAAAACTACACTTAGACGCATTACGTACTATTACAGGCCTTGTTAGAGGCACCTCGCACAAACAACTCTATGCCGAATCGGGTCTTCCATCTCTTAAAGATAGAAGGTATATGCATAAGCTTGTCTTATTTTATAAAATGTCCAAACATCAAACCCCCGGATACTTAAGTAACCTTGTACCCCCAAAAGTTACTGATTTAAATCCCTATCCAGTGCGAAATCAAAACCAATATAGAAAAATTCCTGCTAAAAGTTTGTTATACAAAAACTCTTTTCTTCCGTCAGCAATTGACGAATGGAATATTTTGCCTGAAAAAATTAAAGACGCCCAAAATATTTCTACCTTTAAGCGGGAGCTGTATCACATTACCGGCCAATTTAAAATCCCAAGTTATTACTACTTTGGCGAACGTCAATACCAGCTTATTCATTGCAGGATTCGTAACAACAAAAGTAATCTAAACTTCCATAAATTCCTTATGCATATCGGTGAAAACCCAGCGTGCTCATGTGGCCATCAAATAGAGAATCCCGAACATTATTTTCTCTACTGTAATAATTATTTAGCTATCCGCAATGTAACTATAAATAAACTGCCATATGACCAACGGTCTATCACTTGTTTGCTTAAAGGTAACAATGATCTTGGTGATGATGTAAACGAAAATATATTCCAGATAGTTCATGATTACTTAAAACTAACAAAACGTTTTGAGACCTAGAAAATCATTTTTGCGAACAACTGGAATACGTCTTTGGACAAATAATCAATAATTACTCTTCAACTTTAACTGAATATCTAATAATGCAATTAAGTTAGTTGGCGTGGTGGTTGGAACGGTCTGTTACTCATTTACTTATCTTTATTTATTTACGATTCCGTCGTCAAGAAATAAGTACATTATCAAATTCTTGAAATATCAAAAGTAAGTAACATACACATATATGAAGCAAATTTATATAAGCTTTTAGCTTGTTTTTGTATCATATCTTTAAAACTGTAATGTATTATATGATATTTTATGAATAAATATTGTTTAAATCAATGTCTTCACACATCTTCTCTGGACATTCAATATCCAGAAAGTCTGCCATCTTTTTAATCTCCTCAACTGGTCTCTGAAAGAAACAGGAAGCTATAATAAGTCTGAGCACTTTGATATTGTGGAGGCTGGATGACCTAATGGTTAGTGTGTGCGCGTTGTATCACAAGGTCTGTCATTGCATCAACTGGCGTGGTTTCGATTCCCCGGTCTGTGCGTGACAATAAGTAGGGTACCTTGTCCAACCTGGTGGGTTTTCTCCGGGTCCTCCCCCCACTGCTAAAGACCCCTATTATTGATATACAATTGAACCATATGATAGTGGCTAAATGATCTAGCATTTTTTTAAAACAATTTTCATTAAATTTGAATTGGGATTGGGGAACATGCTATGCCTATGTGTAACCCCTCACTCTGATTTAGATACATACATACATACATAATTACATAAATATAGAGCATATAAGATACATCATGGATAATATAGTGACTTTGATGATTATACAGAGTGCAGGACTTGGAATAACTAAAGAGTTGTTTATGGAGATATAAATTGTTGGGCTTCTGGAAAATAAGTATGTTTATCTTAAAAAACTAAATTTTGTTGACCAGACAACTGATTGTTTTTATGATTATGTTGAAGGTTATGGGTTGTCTGTTTTCTTGCATCTGAATATAAGTGGCATACGAGTAAATAGTGTTCGGTATCATCGACGTGTCTGCGGAATTTACAGCCTTGTAGATTCGAGGAGCATGGTCTTAGTTTACAGTGGATTATTTTCAATGTTCGTATCCCTAGATAGTAATATGATGGCACGATGGTATCTAATGTATTTAGTGAAATTCTAGAAATAGCAAGGGATCGAGAGTTTCTAATTTCAACATTAAGTTTGTTCCATTCCCGTTTATTGGTTTCCTTTACTTTATCTTTGTTTCTAAGGGTTATATAATTGATAGAGGTAAAGGACACTCCAGAGAGTTTTTTTGGCACGAAGTTGTTAATAATTTTATACATTAATTTTAATTTATGACGGCAACGCCTTTCCGAGAGTGGAACAAACCCAGTATCTTTATAGAGTAAGGCATGGCTAGTATCCTTACCGCCCCACAGATAGTGAACAGTGCATTTAATTGTAGGGATTCTAGTTTGTTAGCTAAATAATCACTGCACCCATCCCAGATAAAATCGGCATAATCAAAGTAAGGAATGATAAAAGAACAGTATATTTTGTTTAAAGATTTTCTACTCAATACATATTTTAGAGATCGAAGGCAATTTACTAGTTTGGATACTTTGCTTACAATGCTATCTATCTATATTATTATTCCATTTACAGTTAGTTTGAAAGATTAGACCTAGATGTTTTTGTTCACTTACTTCTTTAATAAATAATGGTGGGTTACCTATGTGGGGTTTAGTAGTAAGAGTCGGTGTCTCTGTTTTTAGGGGGTTAAGAGTTAGCAACCATGCCCAATTTCTGATTCGATTTAAGTCATAGTTAATGGTAGCAGCACGTGCCCCTGGGTTTCAATTATTAAGTATAAAGAGGTATCGTCGGCAAATAATCTAATGTTTGGATTTATATTGTTCACAATGTCATTTATATATATTAAGAATAAAAGGGGGCCTACCAGAGATCCATGCGGAACACCAGCAGGGATACTTCTGGGGTCCGCGGAGGTGCCACTGATTATTCCATTTACAGTTAGTTTGAAAGATTAGACCTCGATGGTTATGTTCACTTACTTCTTTAATTTGTACCTAGTTCATAAATAATGGTGGGTTACATATGTGGGGTTTAGTAGTAAGAGCCAGTGTCTCTGTTTTTAGGGGATTAAAAGTTACCAACCATGCCCAATTTCTGATTTGATTTAAGTCATCGTTAATGGTAGCAGCAATAGCCCCTGTGTTTCAGTTATTAGGTATAAAGAGGTATCGTGAGGAAATCTAATGTTTGAATTTATATTGTTCAAAATGTCATTTATGTATATTAAGAATAAAAGGGGGCCTAGCACAGATCCCTGTGGAACACCAGCAGGGATGCTTCTGGGGTCCGCGGAGGCGCCACTGATAACATTTCCGTCTGTATCTCTCTATTATGACACCACTGCTTCAAATCAAATTTGAAAAATAAATCTCCTAAAACCACTAGCCTCTATCGCGCGTTCACGGGGATTTCAGAAAAGGGTGCATAACTCCAGAATGGGCGGTCCAGTGCACATGTAAGTCAAACTATTTCCAGATCTTTAGTACTTAACATATTTCAAGTTTCGCCTAAATTATACCAGAATTGAAGGCTTTGTTAAAAGACAGGGACCATAACCAAAGATGCGAATCAATATTCAAGGGAATATCGTCACCGAGCGTATGTCCCAGGGTAAGCCCATAAAGATATCTTGCGCGCACAAACTGGGTGATTTGATGATATATTGGGACTAAATTTCTTTTGCGAGGGATATCCCTATATAAAAAGTCTGTAATGTTTGTGTCACGTGACTTTGCTAAGGTGCTACCTAGCAACGGGTGCAATCTGGTAAAAATACAGATCTATATTTCATTGTGTTTTTTTTTTATACTTTTGATGACCTACACTATATGAAGATCTGACCAGTTGTATTGGGAGGTCGTGTGAACGGATTTGACCCTATGACGTGGTTTATCCATGGCACGTCGGCAATATAAGAGCACTTCCAGATCCTGGTGTAATGGAGACGAGTAAAACGACATTTTGACCTATAAAAGAAGCGAAACAAAATGGGATCTCAGGGGCGGATCCAGGAATTTTTGCAGGAGGGGGTTTGCCAGGTTTCTGTTACGGAAATCTGCCATCATCGTCTCTAAATTACATAGGCATACATACAAATTGAGCTTTTTAAACAGAGAAACAATTTTTATACTGATGTAGGATCACTTTGTGATGTAATTTCATTGATGCAAGCATTATTTTTTTTTCATGTAGCTGAGCAGGGGGGGGGGGATCCGCGCCTGTGATCTGTTTTTTTAACCAGATTGCAACGGGTGCGAATTCATTGGCGTACACTCACCATTTTCAAGTCTTCATACCTGACTGTATGTATGGGGTAGTTTGGATTTTCACATTTAAACTTCTTCCATTGAAAAAAATGGCTTTCCCACGAGTTAAACGGGACTATGAAAAAGACAAACATTAAAAGGCTGGGTTGGCAATCACTTGGTTCATCAGGTAGTTATGTACAGGCAATGATGGTTGTATAGCCGATGCTTATAGGGAATAATTGATGACAAAAGATGTTAGTAGTCGTACCGGTCACCTTGTTAACCGACAAAGTGGATGGAACATTGGCCGAATACTCCGAGGAAGGAATCCGGGAAGGTCTAAATGCCAGATGATAGGGGATACTACGAATGTGTAAATAGCCATAGGGAGAGAGAGGGGTGTGGGGTTTAATGTCCACTCGACACAACTAGGTCACCTTGTTAACCAACAAGGTGGATGGAACATTGGCCCACTACTCCGAGGAGGGAATCCGGGAAGGTCTAAATGCCAGATGATAGGGGACACATAAGAATGTGTATATAACCATAGGGAGAGAGAGAGAGAGATGTGGGGTTTAATGTCCACTCGACACAAACTAGGTCATTTCGGGACTAATGTATGGTTTAATTTGCTTGTGCGTAGGGGTCTTTAGCAGTGGGAGGAAACCGGAGGACCCGGAGAAAATCCACGGGGTTGGACAAGCGACCCTACTCCTTGTCACGTACAACCGGGGATTCGAAACCACGCCAGTTGACTCAATGACAAGCTTTATGATACGACACCCGCGTGCTAACCATTCGGCCATCCACCCCCCTATCACCATAGGATACATCCTCCTAGTGTGGGAGGGAGTTGGGGCGTGCTGGACTGAAGAGCAAGCAATAAAAACAATTGCCCGCACTGTAAGAGTAAGCACAGGATTGAGTCGACGAAAGTTGCTCAAAGCATCCAAATAAAAGATGCAGCGACTGAAAGAGCTTTGTTCGCGATAACATGGAAACTGAAAATCGGTGACTAGTGATTAACCAACACAGATAACCCACGATTGCTCAATTACCGATACACACCCGGTCCATGATATGAGAAATAGCAGTAATCCTACTTACCATCACCTCTTTTGAATAAGGAAATGAAATCGCTAAATGAACCTTCATAATCTACTGATTTTATTTCCCACAGGAGGTTAAAATACGAAACACATACATCTTTTGGATTTCTTATCAGTAGAATTATTTTACATTTCAAATTTGTCAAATTACGTGGTAAGTCGTCACAGTAGCGATGTGTACACAGAGTTCTTGGTGATAGTAACTGATTAATCGTTGATGCGCCCACTGCGTCCATATGAGTTGATTCCATAGTACTAGGCATCAGCTCAGTTTGTCCACTACGTAGCATAGAAACAATTTCATACACCCAATGAATTCCTGTGCATAAAAAATGAAACTAGCCAACAGTGAGGCTGATTTGTCTCCCGTCGAAATCAGCAAAAGAATAGATGACATATATTACTTATTCGCACATTAAGTTTTTCTTAAAGGGACAATAACATTCTTGCTGGCTTGGTAGCTCGAGAAAATAAATAATACCCTTATTCTAAGTACTAGATGTTTAAATGTCCTACCTGTTGTGTAAATTATCCATTACAACCTATTTTATTTGTCCAGAGGGTTCGAAAATATTTTAAAATCCAAGTTACATTTGAAAAGGTTTACGTTAGACTTTTCAAATCAATTGGTTGAATTTTTCCAATTTTTTAGATTAGGTGTGTTAAGTTGAAATTTATATCATCATTTAATTGGAATATTCTAAAATAATACGATTTGTTGACCAGAATGAAGATTGGGACATATTTTTCAGTTACAACAAGAGTGTTATTGGGGCTTTAAGTATTGAGCAATCCGACTATACACTAAGTTTTATCACTCTCTATCACACATAATCAAGATCGGCAAATGTAATTGATTAGCTCTGCTTAGCTTATGCTCGAAACGCATTTATCGTCTTGTATAGGTCTTGATTAACTACTTCATCTGGGAATCAGTTGGCTAAGATGCTGGAGGTCGGGTGTTCGATTCCCTGCATTGGCAGAGAAAGCTCATCCAGATTTTTTGTCATGGTTTCCCCTTGTCAGTGATGCAGGATGGAGGGCCTGACAATTGTCTAGTAGTTCAGATGAGACAATAAACTGAGGTCCCGTGTACAAATTGGCGTGCACCTGAAAGATCCCTTGGCAGTTGGAATTCGATTAAGAGTAGGCCTGGGCAAAATTACCCTCATCGCACACTGTATGGTGTATGCCCATCTTCATTAGCCCAGTTTAGGAGCAAAACAGTAGGACGTTAAACCCCATTTCATTTCATTTCACTACTTCATCTGCCTTGATTGGCAGACTTTTGGGAACACCAGCAGCAGATGCTGGTCACATCAACGTCAAAATTGATGATGATGATACAAGTATTGGAAGTGAGCTCCTTTCATATGGGTGAAAAGTGTAAATATATTAACTTGTTAGAAATTTTGAAATTTCTGCGTTTTTGATGGCGAATTAAAATTTAATAATAGTCTCACACCGCTACCAGGATCAAACATGAGATCTTGAGGTAGGCATGCCATCTTACTTCCTGGTTAGGTTTAGTACAACAAAACCTTGTCGTGAGAACCTGATACAGATGTTTTCGATTCACTGTGATAGGCAAGTCAATAATTAAAACAACATATTCTACAATAATGTAGACTTTATTATTAATAATTTTTTTTTCTATATACAGGTCTATAGCAATATTATTAGCACTTTTTATTTTTCATTCATTTAACACAAACACACCATTTTTAAATTTTAGTTTTAAAAAACCTTACTGAACTCTTATTTTCATAATACAAATTTTATAATGTGCTTAATTTTATTAATTTAAGAGTTTTACTTGTTTCTGTTTCCTTTATACTTTTATTCTGAGATTTTTCAAAATTATCATTCTAACCCAAGTTGTAGAACATGAATTTTTAAATTCTTTCAATAACAACCAACAATTTGTTTGACTGAACAATCTGTGTAAAACTCTTGCTCAATTAATACATTAATTATCTGAAAACACCATAACAGATAAAATGACAAACTTCTGGTTTTTCTAATGTATAGTTCATGAAATTCTTTCAGATAAAATATATGTTACACCCAAACTCATACTGGTGAAAATAATAACACATCAATATGGGTGCTTTGTTTTTATTATAAGTTTATGTATTGTGTTTTATTTCAACTAATTGAAATTTGTGTCTTCTTAATTTTATCTGAGAAAATTTCAGTTTCTAGAACATCAAAATGTAACATCTCCTTAGTCCTTAGTTGGCAACCCTGATTTTCATGTGACCTACAATCTGTTTATTCTAAAGCTCGCTTTCCCTCTTCATGTGGTCGTTCTGTCAGTATACCAATTTTATGCTGGTTTAATATTCCCATGGGTCTTGCAAATGGAACAGTCAGTCCAGGCACTCTCCATTTCTCAATCTGACCCATTTTAATAAGCATGGCAGTTGTTCCAAAAATAAGGCCAACGCCCCATCCAACTTTTTGGGAATTGTCTGAAATGAAAAAGATGACAAAAACAAAAGATACATTATGTGAGATTAAATAACGAGTTGGCAGTTCTCATTATAATAGTTAATAAAAACTAAATAATGTAAAGGCAATTTGCTGAAAACTTAAATTGAATTGATCCACTATGAACCGAGAATCAAGCAAAAGGAAAGTTACGTCTAGCCTCGATCATCATTACAAAACTCGGTACAACATTTATTCATTAGATTATGAAAGAAAGTTATGCAGCAAATCGGATCATAAACAAATATCGCTGGCTAGCGTTGACATCGAAAGTTGATTATGGCCTGAATAAGTCAATTAATGTTTAGATAACATTTTAGGCCTAAAGAAACACTGGCAATTCGAAATTTAGCTCTTGCATAAGTATGTTAAAGCAAGACTTTCATCTTAACTTTTTTTTCCACCATCTTTGAGCGCTTACCTGTTAAGATCATAAAAAAATGGAGAGAAAACCCTACTCCTAAACCAATAGACTCAATGACACATCTTATGATGGTAACGCCCACAAGCTAACCTTTCTGACCTCCAATCCCCATAAAATAATGTACCCATGTACTTACATTTTCCTCCAAATATACTCCCAGCAGCTAATCCTGCTAAAAAGTGATTATACATATCATCGGTTTTACGCACGTTACCAATAATACACAGGGCAGAGGCATACGTTGCGGCTGCTCCTCCTAAAAAACAAAGAAAAATATTTCAATAATCTTTATGTATCTTCAACAACAAGAAGGACTTATTTCATTCCTTCTGTCTATCCAATTATATCAATTAGTAATTTCCGAAATTCTCCACCTTAACCGCTTGATGGATTTCAATGTTATTTGGTAGGTATAGTATGTTATCTTAGGTATCTTCCCTGACTGGTGTTTATTCATAGTTGTTCAGATGAAGTTGTTTTGTCTCCACTCGGAGTGCGCAAGGGCATCTTTAACGGGCAAATACATGTATAGGGGATATCCAAAAAAACCTTCATCTTCAGTACGGATCAATAAATTTCTTTGAAATTTGATAAGCATCATTATTAGAATCTTTGATGATCAAAAATTCAAGTTTGTTAATAATAAAGGTAACAGTGATATATTTTGCAGACATTGTGAAATCTTTGATACATATATACTCCTAACTGACAGGTGACATGCCTTTGGGCCTCTTGGTTTTATCTTTAGTGCAGAACTGTGATTATGATATGAAATGAACTGGGGTTTAATGCCCTGTCTTTCTGCACCCACTGGACTAATGAAGACAGGCATATGCCATGCTGTATGCAATGAGTGAAATTTTGCCGAGGCAGCAGGACTACGACTTACTCCTGTATTAATTTCCAGCTGTAAACTTTGTAAGGGAAAATATTGGTTAGGTTGATATTGCATGTGCACATCGTGTTCATTGTATGGAGAGAGAGAGAGAAATGGAGTTGAACGTTCACTCGACACAAACTAGATCATTTCGGGACTAACATATGATTCAATTTTATTTTAATAATTTGCTTGCGTGTAGGGGTCTTTAGCAATGGGACGAAACCCATAAGGTCGGACAGGCAACCCTACATACAATGACTCAATTACAGACCTTATGAAATAGCACACATACGCTAACCATTTGGCCATCCAACCCTTCTCATTATAATAATATGGATGTATATGTGTAAGAAATAATACCATACCTAATAAGCTAACATGATGTCCAAATCTTGTTGCACATACAAGTAATGTTGAAGGTTTTGTATACATTCCCAAATCTAAAAAGGTTGCATAGGCACCTGAAAAACAGTATTTTAATAAAATAGATAATTGTCAGGGAACAAAACATAAGCTCACTGCAGTTTTAATGAAATGAAATGCAGTCACTGTTTTTTTAAGGCGAGTGATCCCTCTCGCGCGCCTACAGCTCACCTGAATGTCGACCGAGGGGAGTTTTTTCCCTCCCCTTAAAATTGAAAATCACTCTCCTAGTCATTGGGGGTTTATTAACATTTATTAATCTACCAATCACTCTCCTTAATATCAGATCACTCTCCTTAATTTCTAAATCACTCTCTTTAATTTCTAAAGCATTCCTCTCTTATCGAAAATGGGAGAACCTTAAAGGAGAGCCATTTTTTTTCAATTTGTTGATTGAGGGGAGCTTTTTGGGGCTCTCCTCTGAAATTCAAAAAACAACGACTGGAAATGGGGTTGAACGTCCTACGCTTCTGCTCCAAAACAGGGTTAATGGCGAGGGGCATATGCCTTACAGTGATCTATGAGGGAAATTTTGCCCAGACAGCCTACTCTTATATTGAATTCCAACTGCCAAGGGATCTTTTAGGTACATGCCAATGCGTACACAGGACCTCAGTTTTCCATCCCATCCAAATGACTGGACAGCTGTCCTTGTCAGGCCCTCCGTCCTGCATCACTGACAAGAAACCACACAGGAAAATCTGGATGATATTTTTATGCCTGCAAGTTTAGAATTATGCATTTTCGGCATGACTTGGTGTGATGATTGATGATATTGTCATTGATGATAGATCGTATTTTTGGCTTGCATGTTTAAAGTTCCAATTTCACATTTTCTAAGAAAGTCAAAACATAATTATTTCTATGTCTTTTGCTCAAAAGGTTGTCAACTCACTATTATACGGTCCTGTGCAAAATTTTTTGGGCATTATAAAGGGTGACACAGGGTGATTGAGGAAATAGTTACTCAATTACCTCCCTTGTTTTCCCATTCCTCTCCATGGACGGCCATCTTCAAACGTTTGAATTTGAAGATGAAAATGATATTTTTGCCAAATTCTCAACTGGCAGTACTGAATTATAGGATTAATAGGATTATTCTTTAACAAGGTAGGACTGTTTATAGGTTCAATCTATTTTTGGGCTTTATTTTAATACATTTTAAAAATATAACTTAAAAAAATGCTATTGGAGCTTTAAAGTTCCAATTTCACATTTTCTAAGAAAGTCAAAACATAATTATTTCTATGTCTTTTGCTCAAAAGGTTGTCAACTCACTATTATACGGTCCTGGGCAAAATTTTTTGGGCATTATAAAGGGTGACACAGGGTGATTGAGGAAATAGTTACTCAATTATCTCCCTTGTTTTCCCATTCCTCTCCATGGACGGCCATCTTCAAACGTTTGAATTTGAAGTTGAAAATGATATTTTTGCCAATTTCTCAACTGGCAGTACTGAATTATAGGATTAATAGGATTATTCTTTAACAAGGTAGGACTGTTTATAGGTTCAATCTATTTTTGGGCTTTATTTTAATACATTTTAAAAATATAACTTAAAAAAATGCTATTGGAGCTTTAATGTTTATGTTGAACGAACTGTTAACTGTTAGCACCCAAAAATTAATTTATTAAAAGTCACAAGTACCTGCAACAATTCCATATTTAGTTAGATAATACGTTTTATTTAAGCAGTCACTGCTAGCGGGTTTTGTCCATGGGTTATAATAATTTCGAACCATTGTTAATAGATTTGTTTGTGCTTTGCTAAAATAAAACTCTTTCAATACTTTCTGAACACCATAACTTCCGGCAAAGACGGAAGGGCAACCTAAGGTCGTATACGCCAGGAACCGGTTTCGGTTGTTGTCCGGAAATTACCGAGTTCGTCGCTGTGTCCGGAATTTGCCGAGTGCATATCTCGACAGATTCCGGAACGTTCCGGAACCAACTATTGCCGAGTGCGAGATTATGTTCACGTGTACCTTAATATCCCATTACATCACTTCCGCAATTCTAAAAATATAATTCACAATATTTAGTGAAACCAGGCAGAATTTCATTGGATGCTTTTAGACAGGTAAATAACGACAATGTTCGATGTTGAACTTCAATGATTAATTTAACTAATAGAACTAGAACGCAGATAAACACATCTAAGGTAAACTACGACAAAATCAAGATAGCAAGAAAGCCACAAAAAGGATATAAATATTATAAAGCAATTTTAATTTACACTTTACACAAACTGAAACAAGTCGAATCCAGTTGAGTATCTAGGTAAGTAGGTACATGTAATTGTAAGTGAATTATTAGATTTTGCTTTAGATATTATTATGAGCTTAGGCCTATACAGTACTATAGGCCTACACATGTATGTCACAAGTTAGAACGTCAAAAAATTTGTGATATGTAAGGGCAATAATCCAGGTTAATTTCCCTAAACGCTATAAAATTAAAAAGTATAAAAATAATGCGTAAATTTATTATCTTTTTAGGATTGAGATTTATCTTTTTTTTTTCAGAATTTTTGCCCAACATAAGAATTAAAAAATGGAGATGAGGATTATTTTTACATTAGCTTGTTTTGTACCATTGGCATTAGGTGAGTTATTATATTACCAAACAGCGTTTAGTGCCGTGTACAAATAGGGATAAGTTCAGGACTCTTAAACAGTAACCAAACGAGTTTTCGTACTTGAGTTGACAAAAATAAAACCCTTAATGTTTGAATTTGAAGCAGTTACACAAAATTCTTAAGATAGTCATAAATTTAGACATCGTGCTGCAATACTGCATGATATACTGTATAGTTGAGGCTGCATGTATTTGCCGATTATGGAGTGTAGTAGTAGTAAACAAAACTTCTTGCTCACAAAATGATTTGGATTTGATCTACTATTATTGTGTTCAAATCTTATATAGGGAACCACAGAGGCGAAGTGGGTAAGACTCCCCACAGTGGAGGTCGAGTGTTCCATACATTGGCAAAGAAAGTTTATCAGGATTTTCCAATATGTTTTCCCCATATCGTTTGAATGGGGACGACAAAAACGAGGACCTGTGTATAAATTAGCTTGCAAGTAACAGATACCGTAGCAGTTGGAATTCGATATAAGTAAGAGTAGGCTATAGTCCTGCAGCAAAATTTTCCTTAGCATACTGTAACTGAATGACATATACTCGCCTTTATTAGCCCAGTTATAGCAGAACAGTAGGACGTTAGATATCATTTCACTTCAATCTAATAACTATGGATTTTGTTGTTTTTTAGGTGGATATCAACAAGATAGAGTTTTATTAACAGATGTTAAAACTTTAACATTACGACATGGTCTAATGACCAATGCTAGACGATCATCTCCAGTACCCCAGGTAAATTATCAGTTTTAATGCTTTTGCGTGGTCGTTTGGCTTGACCTGTACGCACAAGTGAATTATTGAAGTGAAATTGAACCATATTTTAGTCCCAGAATGACCTAGTTTGTGTTGAGTGCATGTTAAACTCTCTCTCTCTCTCTCTCTCTCTCTCTCTCTCTCTCTCTCTCTCTCCACCCAGGTGGATAAATTTATGAAGTAGCCATTGTCTTTTATAGTACACCACAAAGCATCATACAGTCAATGATGATGTAGAAACTAACACTCCCATCCACAAATTTCATCAGAATATTACATCATTTTTACCTTTTTGTTTGATATCGGTCTATTGATGTAATTGATACAAAGAAAGCTGTCTCATGTCTCGGGCAGTTTCTTTTGGTATTATAATTTAGGGCCGCAACAATACGCCAGGCCACGATTCGATAGGCATCACGATTCGTAGTCTACAATACGATTAATATCATGATAGGGAATAAATTTAAAAAGTAGGCTTTCTTTTCTTGACACTTCAAGTGTCAAAAACGCCTTAACACTCACTGAACGTAAAAAAAAGTTATTTTGCTCATGGACTTATTTTACACATTTAAAGTTCCAATAGCATTTTTTTAAGTTATATTTTTAAAATTTATTAAAATAAAGCCCCAAAATAGATTGAACCTATAAACAGTCCTACCTTGTTAAAGAATAATCCTATTAATCCTATAATTCACTATTGCCAGTAGAGAAATTGGCAAAAATATCATTTTCAACTTCAAATTCAAACGTTTGAAGATAGCCGTTCATGGAATAGAATAGGAAAACAAGGGAGGTAATTGAGTAACTATTTCCTCAATCAACCAGTGTCACCCTTTCTAACCCCCCAAAAATTTTGTCCATGATCGTATAATAGTGAGTTGACAACCTTTTGAGCAAAAAACATAGAAATAATTATATTTTGACTTTCTTAGAAAAAGTGAAATTGGAACTTTAAAGGAATATTAGTCTATTTTTGTGAAATTTTTATTTGGATAATGAATTGTGATACAGACATTGATTGTATCGTGCATCATGGTCAATTTTAAACACCTGTCTTCTATTTTTAGTTTATCATTTTTCTACAATATACTGTACATGTTTGTTTTACTTATGTATTGACCATATTATAATATCTCATACACAAGATAAAAACAATCTCTCTTAATAACTTGTTTTCACAAATGTGACAATTCGCAAGCTGTACAATTAATACCAAGTGTCTATGATTTCAGATGAATTTTTCAAAACATTGATTATCATCGAAAGCCATGAATGATTAGAATTTCTTGACAGATATCTAGAATTGAAAATTCCAGGGTAATAAAAGAAATGGCCCACGTTAAGATACATGTATATGTTCACTGCTGCCTCAGTTTTTTTTTATATAAAACATCAGATAAACCTACATGTACCATATACCCACAACTACTGTTAATAAGACATATTGCTATATGTTCATGTAAGATCTGATAGCCCCAGCTGTCGTAATATAATGTATAATACCTTTGTCTATTATTAGTATTACATTGACATCTATAATGCATGACTAAAAGTTAATAAATATTGATTTTTTGGCAAGCTTACAGGCAACAAATATAATACAAAACCAGCAGATTACGTATATTAATACTATGATTTGAAATTAGCAATTTTTGTATTTGTCATTGAAGCAACAGTTGTTACTTATAATTTGAATTTAGCAGTTTTTGTATTTGTTATTCAAACAACAGTTGTTACTTAATGCTCTGGAGCCTTGAATTCAACTGTGACAAGGAATAGGATCACCCGTCTAATTTCGTTGGTTTCCTCCAGGAGGTTTCCTCGTACTTCTAAAGACCCCTACGCACAAGCAAATTATTGAAATAATAATTGTAATAATTGAACCATGTCTTAGTCCCGAAATGACCTGGTTTGTGTCGATTAGATGTTGAATTGAACCCAATTTCTCTCTCTCTCTCTCCTTAAATTCATCAAAACTTAAACGGAAACGTTTTACACAAGCCTTGAAATAACTGCTAAGGTTCAGCCTGACATCATGTCGGGCTGAACTGATTTTCGGCCGGACATTTCAGATTTTCAGCCTGACAAATACCATTATTCCATGCAGTGGAAAATTCCCTCATATAATTCATATTTTTAAAATACTTTATATAGAGTTCACAATTTAATTTAGTCACAAAACCATCGTCTTCTTCGTATGTTAACCCCACGTCAGCATTGCATTTTGCTACGTCAGGTTTGATCCACTTTTATACGGTTTTTATTGTATGTAATTTTCGAACTAGTGACGGCGATGGCCCCCGTTTAGAAGTGTCATTTTGAGAGACATTAAACACAGTACCAGTTTTAAAATATTCTGGAACGGTCCCACTAGCCGGGATATCCTGTGCCCGCGGGTTGGGGAAAATAAGAAGTTATTTTATTCGACATGTTTTCAACGCTCGTCTATTACATTCACATCGATGATCGGAAGTGTCCAAACTGATCCCGCAGTGAATATTCGCTTGGCCGCTACAATCACTGATAAGCATGACATTGACGAGGCTTAATGAGTACGGCATATTAACTTTTTTACTCCGACAAATTAAATTCTCAAACATTTTTTTGAGGTAAAAGAAAAATAAATAAAGACGTTTGAAGTATTTGTAGTTAAAAAATATTTCCTATTTAGTGTAAATGGGTTTTAAAATGAGTAAAATGCATCATTTTGCCCGAAGCAGTTAGGTGTTAAGTAAACATTGCACGAGCCGTTGAGCCAATGACTACGAGGCGTGCAAGTCAACGCACGTGTTTTAGACAGCCATCCGTTACAGGGATATTTCGTTAGTAATTCTCTGTGAAACAGGTTGGGAAGTGTCTAACAAAGTGAGATATTTTAATTTTCGTATAAAAAGTCTCTCCCTAATTACACCCATAGTCAACTTGAACATTTTCTTGTAACATTTCAAATATCATTACTTTTATTACTAATAATTTGTATAATTACATGTCATGTTATGTGTGATTTGGAGCTAATCATATACGAAAGTAACGCAAAGCTAGCTACTACACGTAGACTCGAATAACCAGCGGAAAAGAGCCGATTCTCGATATTATTCATTATTTTATCTTCACGCGGCCAAGATACATGTATGTAAATAGTGAAATCTTAACTATGACTCCAGGCGCGGATCCAGAGGGGGGGTTTGGGGGGTCCAAACCCCCCCCTGCTCAGCAACATAAAAAAAAAATAATGCCTTGCATCAATGAAATTACATCACAAAGTGATCCTACATCAGTATAAAAATGATTTCTCTGTTTAAAAAGCTCAATTTGTATGTATGCCTATGTAATTTAGAGACGACGATGGCAGATTTCCGTAACAGAAACCTGGCAAACCCCCTCCTGCAAAAATTCCTGGATCCGCCCCTGGACTCGGGTCGTTGATATAACCAGCGAAAAAGAGCCTATTCTAAAAAAATAGTAATATTTTTACTATGACTCGGTTCGTTGATATAACCAGCGGAGGAAAGGCGATTCTAATAATTATTGATTATTTTATCCGCGCGTGGCAGAGATATAAATAGTAACATTTTCACTTTGACTCGAGTCGCTGATATTTTTGGGCCTGGATTTTGCGCCGATTCTATAAAAAAATATAAATATTTTTACTAGGACTCGGGTCGTTGATATAACCAGCGTAAAAAAGCCGATTCTAAAAATGATTGATTATTTTATCTGCACGCTGCCGAGATATAAATAGTAACATTTTCACTATGACTCGGATCGTTGATATTTTTGTGTCTGGATTTTCGAGTCTAGTAATAATTAGCGATCGACTCGAATTCGCGAATGAAATTACTATTTTTGGCTTACTGTTTTACCCAAAATCGGTCGGACATTTATGTCCGGACGAAAGGCAATTCGGTCTGTCAAAGGGGGTCAATTCGCCCGGACATTGTCCGTGTCCGGTCCCTTATTTCAGCGCTTGGTTTTACAGATGCAGGTTTTTCATTGGCTAACAACTAGAATTTATATCAGGAATTAGAATTACTGCACAAATATTATTGCATAGGAGTCTTTAGTTGTGAATGAAAACCAGAGGATACCCCCCAAAAAACTAATGTGGGTTTGGGCAGGTGACCCAACTCCTTGTTCTCTATACGTACAAAATTTGGATTGACACCACACCATCGTGAGCTAGATTTTACACTATATACATGTAAAGTGCATGTTACACCATCCAACGCCTTTATGTGTTAGTGTGTAAATGACTTCATACACATTGAATATAATTCTTGCGTGGCATTTAGCGTTTGAGCACAATAATAACACAACAACCGATTTATATTGAATACATTTACTTGTTTGTTACATGTATAGTACCGCACTGCGGCATTTCAACAAGTATTCAGTGTCTGTTTTCAGCCACAAATAATTGGCAAAATGTCGCACAGTGGTTTTGTTAGTGTTTGTTACATGTAGGTCATTAATTTATTAACTTTGTTCGTTTGTGGGTGTTAACTTGCACTTCCACAAGTAAAATGGTTCCTACAAAACTTTCCTGAAGAACTGATGATGTTGAAGCCCAAGACTAGAGGCTAGTCCAGCATAGGGTAGGGTAGGAATGAGAGAATGAAAAAAGGGATTTGAAGTCACCATTACCATAGAGAAAGGCTCTACAGAGTCTAATAAATTTACTGATTTGTGATGTTTTTGTTTTTGTAGTTGAAATGTGTTGGAGGTACAGCTGGTTGTCATGCATTTGTACCACAAGTTGTACAGTGTTATAATAGAGGCTCGGATGGATACGATGTACAGGTAATATAATCAATTTTACTTTCAATTTACACTTGGGGGATGCTTGATTGTCAGACCGAAACATTCAACTGTCACAGTTCTGCCAATGAAGGTGGTGTGAGCAGAGGTCGCAGTGGATCAATTTCGCGCTGCGTAAAAATATGCAGACATTCCAAAATTTTGCGTTTTTGCCATCTACATCTGCGTGACTTAGAGCCTCTCAAAATACTCAATAGAAGCAAGTCAAGTCGTTTTGTCATCAACCCTATTTGAAGCGACCTTATTTCATTTATAGACTTACTGTATTTAGTCTAATGCCGACTGGAGGTTAACAGCAATCTAAATGAGGCTTGTAGTACATAAATTGTACAAACTACAACGTAGAATAGTCTAATTATTCTCATGTCGAGAAATTTTTTGCGTGTAAATTATGCAGCGTCCATCAATATTTACTTTTATTTTGAAAAAAAATGTGTGAAATACGCAGAAGTTTTGCGTGACTGCGACCTCTGGGTGTGAGTAGAATCGTGACGTATTAAACACGAGTATGTTTTAGCTATCATGGTTGGGTGAGATATTATCTCAATCCAGTCGGTTCATTCACTCTAGCCCCAAATCCCCTTTTTATACGCCCACATTGAAATGTGGTCGTATATTGTCGTCGCCCCCGTCCGTCCGTCCGTCCGTCGGTCCGTCGGTCCGTCCGTCGGTCCGGCGTCCACAATTGCTTGTGGACGCTCTAGAGGCTAAAGTTAATATCCGATTGACTTTAAATTTATACACAGTGTTTAAGGTCATGAGACGAAGAAGCCTATTGTTTTTCAGCGATTTCCGATAATAACTACTAGAGTTATGGCCCTTGATCACTTCAAAAAATCTTGTGGACGCTCTAGAGGTCAAAGTTAATATCCGATTGGCTTTAAATTTATACACAGTGTTTAAGGTCATGAGATGAAGAAGCCTATTGATTTTCATCGATTTCCGATAATTAGTGCCAGAGTTATGGTCCTTGATCACTTCAAAAAATCTCGTGGACGCTATAGAGGCCAAAGTTAATATCCGATTGGCTTTAAATTTATACACAGTGTTTAAGGTCATGAGACAAAGATATTGATTTTCTTCGATTTCCGATAATTAGTGCCAGAGTTATGGTCCTTGATCACTTCAAAAAATCTTGTGGACGCTATAGAGGCCAAAGTTAATATCCGATTGGCTTTAAATTTATACACAGTGTTTAAGGTCATGAGACGAAGAAGCCTATTGATTTTCAGCGGTTTCCGATAATTAGTGCCAGAGTTATGGTCCTTGATCACTTCAAAAAATCTCGTGGACGCTATAGAGGCCAAAGTTAATATCCGATTGGCTTTAAATTTATACACAGTGTTTAAGGTCATGAGACGAAGAAGCCTATTGATTTTCAGCGATTTCCGATAATTAGTGCCAGAGTTATGGCCCTTGATCACTTCAAAAAATCTTGTGGACGCTATAGAGGCCAAAGTTAATATCCGATTGGCTTTAAATTTATACACAGTGTTTAAGGTCATGAGACGAAGAAGCCTATTGATTTTCAGCGATTTCCGATAATTAGTGCCAGAGTTATGGCCCTTGATCACTTCAAAAAATCTTGTGGACGCTTTAAAGGCCAAACTTATCATCTGATTGACTTCAGATTGATACACAGAGTTTAAGGTGTTGAAACGAACAAGTATATTGATTTTCAATGAATTTTGATAACTGAACAGCTAAATCCATGATTTTAAATGTTTCATGTATATATACTAATTCAATTGTTAGCGTGGGGTATAAAACTTTATAAAAAGCAATCAAATTCTAATGATTTTCTGATAATTACATAATGAGTTGTTACTCTTAATCAGTTTTTAGAGTATTACAAATGTTTCATTACCGAAAAAAGTAAAAATATGCGACAACCCTTGTTGACTGCCCGGACGATTTAGCTGCTGTGGGCGTATGTTTCGTTGCCTGGCAACCTATCTTTAACTTGATTGTCACTATTTTTGGATTTGACAGAATTCAATTCTACAATGTTCAATCGAGCATCCCCTTATTGTATATAATGCAAATGTTATCATTAAATATATTAGTAATTTAAATATTTCTGACCATTAAATCCTTAGATACAATATTAGTATTGTTTACATACAAACAATGTCAACTGGATGATTCAATATGGAAGTATTGTTTTATATTTCTGACTTGGGTGTTGACAGAGAAAGTTCCCCAGGATTTTCCTTCATGGTTTCCCCTTGTCAGTTATGCAGACAGTAGGGCTTGACAAGAGCAACTGTCTAGTCATTTGGATGGGATAGAAAAAAAAAAAAACCTACGTGCGTGTAAAAGAACCCTTGACAATTTGAATTCGATACAAAGAGTAGGTCTTAGCACCGCTGCCTGAGCAGAATTCCCCTCATATATCACTGCTATTTTGTTGTTTATTTTATAGTGGGAATGTAAAACTGATATGGATAATGAATATAGATTTGGTCAGGTAGAAGTTACATGTGAAGGGTATGACTATCCTGATGATCCATTTGTATTAAAAGGCTCGTGTGGAGTAAGTTTCTTATTATTGTTCAGTTTATTAACTATAGATAACCTTTATAACTATCGACATATCCCAGTTTATGTATATTCTAGTCCATTTTGTAGGTCTGTGACTTTAGTGGCCATGGCCTTACTAACCCGACCGACCAACTAAAACCACCAAATTATTTTCTGTGATCTTTTTATTTTATTTTGTTTGTCAACTTGATTAAAATACAGATCTATAGTTGTACTTGAAGACTGTGCCAGGGGTTGCACGAGCGGCTCTTGACCCTATGACGTCAGACATTGATTTATCAATGAGCTTTGATGTTTCTAGTGGTTTACCCATAGTTTTGTGCATGGCACTCCAAGAATTCGACCTAACAGACCATTTTATTGGCTAATCCCTGATCGTATTGTAGTGAAGACAAGTAAAACAAAATTTTAAACTATAAAAAATCAAATGAAATAGGATCTGTGTTTTAATCAGATTTTCAACTTATTTCCTGTTACTATGGCAATGGTTTGATTCGTTATTGAAACTGGTTAATCAAGACAAAAGTGTCACAGGTGTCGCTTCTCAAGAAAATGATTGTGGACGAAAGTGTGACTATTCCCATGAAATGATCTGCATCAATGATTGAACCTGGATATTACAATGACAATGATAATATATGGAATCTTGTATTGGAGAATTGTAAAGGATTATTATAAACTGAATGATTGAGCCTAGTAAGGTGTAATGTCCATGTGACACAAACTAGGTCAAACTGGAAGACCCAAAGAAAACTAATGAGGTTGGACAGGCAAACCTACTCCTTGTCATGTACAATCAGGGATTGAAACCACACCAGTTGTTTCAATAACAGACCTTATGATACAGCATACACACGCAAACCATTCAACCATCCAACTTGCCATTACTTCTATATAATATTTAACCTACTCTCACATGTCCAGATACTCAAATTTTGATGAATATCAACCCCTTCTCAGTTTAATATTATTTGTTTATTTTTCAGTTGGAGTATTCGCTTGATTTAACTAAAGAAGGTCATCAAAAACAAGGGAGACAATCCCATCAACATTCTGGTTACCATGGTAATCAATATCATGATAACTCTAATAGCTATTACAAGTAAGTTTAAACAATATATAGTTCTTGAAAATACCACAAAATTCTTGGTTTGTTCTGGACCAGTAAATGCTAAGATTGATGTGTCTATGATTACCTATAGGACAATGTTCTGATTTCTGATTATAGCATCTTATGAGATACAAGAAGCCTTTCACATTTAATAATGCCTTCCTACATACAAACAGTGTGATTTAATGATATATTTTGACTAAAAACATGTTCAAATTAATTTTTATCTATCAAAAGTTTGCTTCGAAACCTTTTATTCCCAGGAAAACTATCTTATGTCATAAGAATCTATTTTAAGAAAGCTTGTTTATCGTATGACAAGAATCCATTCTGTTGTATTTTTCGTAAGTCACTGTACGTTTACCATAATTTCGTTGATTAACCTCTGGATCTCTTAATGTTCTGACAAGGGATTGAATGGTTAGCACATGCACATTGTATCATAAGGTCTGTCATTGAGTCAACTGACGTGGTTTAGAATCCCCAGTTGTATGTGACAAGAATTTAGGTCGCCTGTCCAAACTTGTGAGTTTTCTCTGAGTCCTCTTGTTTCCTCCCACAGCTAAATAACCCTACGTGCAAGTGATTTATTGAAATATAATTGAAGCCTATGTTAGTCCTGCAATGACCTAGCTTGTCTGAGTTGACATTAATCCCATTTCTCTCTCTCTTGTTGAAACAGTTCCAAAATAGATAGTAATTAAAAAAAAAAACAGTGTAATTTTCTAAATATGCCAAATTTCAGAAATTCTCTTAACTTTAAAAATGCATTGTGTAGGAGCTGTGGTTTTAATTTGGCTTCAAACATATATAAAACATTATGTAGACATTTATTCACATGAGAAGCCTATAACCAACTCTATAGACTATCAGATGGCACAGATTTAAATACGGTCGCCATTTAATGATTTGAATTAAAAAAGGAAAATTGAGACTGATTCTCAAATGTTGCTGTAATTTAAGTCAAAGTTTCAAACAGTGATAATGTCTTTCAAAATAAAGTAATTTGAATGAAATTTTCCATATCTTAATTTTGAATTATCTATTTTGGTACTATTATAGCAAGAATACAAGTATATCTAAATCTTACATAATGAATATGGAAATAATTTGGAAATAATACTTATCGTGGAAATAATACTTATCGTGTCTTCTACCAGTATATACTGTGACATGGTTTTCGTCATGTCGTCTGGTTTCCTCCCACTGCCAAAGTCCCCTATACTGCACAATTGAGTTATTCGAAATAAAAATTCAACCATATATGTTAGTTGTTAGTCCCGATAATACAAAGCTTGTATCAAGTGGAATTTAAACCCCATTTCTCACATTGATTTTATAAATGGTTATACATTCTGATTTAGAATTATCTATTACAATAGATATTTGATGTGAATATTTTCTTTCATATTTTTCAGCAGTCACAAGAAATCTAAATCTGGATTTGGAGATTTGATATTTATCGCTGGTGTTGGTTTGGTCATCTACGCCATCTATAAAACGTGTATATCATCGAACAATCGACAGGCTGGGTCAGATGAGTACCCTAGAGATCAAGGCTATCCTGGTTCTCAGAGCCCCCCTCCACCAGGATTTAGGCCAGAATATATGCCAGGAAATGGTAATAAACTGTTGATATTATCTGTGACAATCAATTTCGGAACTATATTCAGTGAACTGTTTCAATTGCATTTGCATTTTTCTATGGAATACAATTACTGCTTATTACTGAGCGACGTTTCGGTTAGGCTTCTCTAGTCATAATCAAGCTAATCGAAACGTGTGTCAGTAATAAGCAGTAATTGTATTCCATAGAATTGTGACCTGTATACTATATTCAACGAATGACTTACCTTCTTTGAAAAGATGGAGGGGGGTGTTGGATGGTCTGTCATTGAGTCAACTGGCGTGGTTTTTATTTCCAGGTTGTACGTTGTAGTGTTGTTGTGGGTTTTCTCCTGGTCCTCCGGTTTCCTCCCCCTGCTAAAGACCCCTAGGTGCAAGCAAATTGTTTAGATAAAATTAAACCATATGTTAGTCCCGAAATGACCGAGTTTGTGCCGAGTGGACATTAAACCCCATTTCTCATTCTCTCTGAAATGATTACTCACCAAAAAATTGTTTTGGGATTTGAATAAACTCCTGAATTAAAGAAATTCCATTTTTCTGATTTTCAATCCTGCAAGAGAGAACAGTATAATCAAAATTATATTGTTGATATTTAGAATTTGTTAATTAAATGTGAAATAATCAGTTACATTTTAGACAGGATTTAACCATGAAATCTCAGATATTGTCCGAAAATTCGAAAGATGATCTTGCTAATTAGAAATTTCTCAGTTAATAATTTTTGTGTTTCCATAGAGGCAAATTGGATATAATTGGTCAAAAGATGTTGATAACGAAATCGTCTTGTTTGTATTTGTTATATTATAAATTGTTTATTTCAGATAATTGCCATGATGGCTACAGCAACACACATACAAGAACTAATGGAATGGGAGGATTAGGTGGAAGTGGATTAGGTGGTGGAGGAGGGGGATTCTGGACTGGTGCAATGACAGGTGGCTTACTGGGTTACATGTTTGGAGGAAGAAATAATGGCGGCGGTTACAGACGAGGTTATGGAACTGGGTATGGGAACACAGGATCATCATGGTTTGGTTCTGGATCAACTGGTTCAGGATGGGGTTCATCTGGTTCAGGATGGGGATCCGGATTGGGTTCTGGATCATCAGGGTTCAGTTCTGGAAGTTCAGGAACACGATCAGCGTCCGGTTTTGGTGGAACCAAAAGAAGATAATTTCAAAGAAAATTAATTTCTTCAGATATTTGAAGAGATGCACCAGATTAAATCTGAGAAAAATGCGACATTAATAAAAATAAAAAACAATGTAGGATTTAATTTGGTGCATTCAAAAATTTCCACCCACAAGTCTGTTAAGTATTTTTTAGGTTTATCAGTTTTGGAAATGAATTGTTACTTTCCTTGTGTATGCATCATGATTATGAAAAAAAAATCACAATGTTTTATAATGATATCTAATTATCAAAGTCTTAAATGAGATGTACTTTCCTAAAACTGATATTGTGACTGGTTTCCATAAGTCATTGATTTCTAGGGTTTTTTAAAACTTGTTATTGGTTAAGGAATGTTTTTATTTTTTGTGTTATGTGAAACGAATAAGAAAGCAGGAACAAAAAACAAAAAGACAAGTATTTATCTTTATCTGTATATAATAATACATATTAGTAATTTTCGAAAGAATAATTATATTCTAAAGAATTGTGACCTGTTCAATTTAAAAAAACGTGTTATCAAAACATCACAGGTCATGAGGTCACATCAACCAACAAAATGTTAACATTACAAGACACGATGTTACATTGTAAACAAGCCTTCCTGCAGCCTTCAGGACTGTATAATCCGTACAGCCATAACATCTTATCGCTTCTTCTAATGATTTTTCACAGAAATAACATCTACAACTCTAGATTTGACGTTGGCATATTGGCACTATTTTTTGCTTCGGTCGTGTCTATTTCAGATATACGCAATCAATTCTTTTAATGTTTTTAGCATTGGCGATTGACTAATAGTTAATTTATTTCAGTATTTCAGTTCTAAACTTTAACGCAATTTTAAAAAAAATAGCCAAATTCTGACTGGGATTACGGAGCAAAATGGCCATTCATTGTATACGTGCGAAAAAATGGCCAGCTACCATATTATTTTCGTACATTAGTTACGTACGCTGTTAGTGTAGTACCATGTACAGATTTTATTTGTCTGTTTTTGTCTGAATTTCTGTTAATTTTGAAACCTGGAGATTATTATAAATAATATGTTTTTAGCCATAATTTGTTATCTAGATTATCAGTTCACGAACCATACTTAAAGTAATCGGAATCTCCTGTAATAAACTTGAGATGAACAAAAACTTTGAAAACTTTACTATGTATTTACATGTATGTAAATGCTAGTATATGTTTGGTTGATAATCTCAGGGTTTGTCGTCCTAGGATACATTTTGGTTTGGTTGAAGAAATATACAATGTCAATATGTGTAGTTTAAAGGTTGAGTGCGAGACATTAAGTAAAATATTCATATTGTATGAGTGCATTGGCACAAGGGCAATATCTATATGCAATGTCTTGCACGAAGCCATTAAACAACTTAAAATACAAACACTATCCAGCATGTGCATTTCAATGAAAGAAATACATCATGTTGGTTCAATATTGCAACTAGTATAAATAATGTACACTTGGCACATTTCCCGTACTATTATTTGAAACAATGGTACGCCAACATCAAAGGGTGACATCACATCTGTATTTAATACTAACAATACATTGACATCACTGTTTTCATAATTAATGCCTTCTCTATTTATTGATATTATCGACTGGTAGTATTATTGTTGTTGTCAATCATAAAATAAATCTTGCGTGTTTTAATTCATTAATAAAATCATACAGGCTTATTTTACTTTAATGAGATCATACATGCTTGCTTTTATTTAATGAAATCGTACAGGCTTGTTTTTGTTTAATGAGATCGTACATGCTTGTTTTTGTTTAATAAAATCATGCATGTTTGTTTTTGTTTTGTAAATAACTTTTCATTTGTTTCATTGTACAGTAAATCATATATTTTTAATAAACTTATAGAATATTACTATGTTGCTCAAGCCTTATGTGTATTTTATCTATTATAGAAATTTTATGTTCCATCTTGGCAGATATGATTAATCAATCAGGAAAAAACATGTGTCTATGTGAAAATTACCACGTAAGTCCATCACTCGATCAATAAATAATCCTAAATACGGAAACTTCTATTCGAGATATATTACTAGATACTAGAGTCTAATGTGCAGTGGCGAGCCAAGTGAATATGATGCTTGCTCGCTAGTCTGGAGGTTGCGGATGCGATCACAGTATTGGCCAAGAAAATACAACAGGATTTTTCGGCATGATTCACTTTTTCATTGGTACACTTTATGGCATAGTCCGGTCATCATTTGCCCAGCCGAGTATAGTGTTAAACAACATTTCATTTTTAATTTGCAGTGAGCCTGGAGGTCGGGTGTTCGATCCCTGCATTGGCCAAGAAAGTGCGTCTCGATTTTCCTGCATGGTTTCCTCTTGTCAGTGATGCAGGACGGAGGGCCTGACAAAAACAGCTATCTAGTCATTTGGATGGGATGGAAAACCGAGGTCCCGTGTACACATTGGCGTTCACATATAAGATCCCTTGGCAGTTGGAATTCCATATAAGAGTAGGCTGTAGCACCGCTGCCCGGGCAAAATTTCCCTCATAGCATACTGTATGGCGTATGCCCATCTTCCATTAGCCCAGGTTAGGTGCAGAAGAGTAGGACGTTAAACCCCATTTCATTTCATTTCATTTTGCTGAGGTCCTGAGTTCAATACCGGTGTTGGCTGAGAAAGTTCATTGAGATTTTCCTGTGCGGTTTCCCCTTGTCGAATGTGCCGAATAAAGTCAATTTCTAGCACATCGGAGCCAAGGTACATACGTTTAACACTGGTTGATGTTTTCCATCTGAAAACCCTAATCCCACACAAAGTAAAGCATGTCATTGTTTCCCCTTTATTTAGCTCCTAAAAGTTTGGGGTCATATGCCCTTGACCTATGGTGTAATGTTCTCCATTCTGTATAGAGTAAATGTGGTGTCTCTTTCATTTCGTTGAAGATGAACGTAGAATAAAGTGCTGCACAAGCTACCGTGACTAAATCTCCATATTGACAAACAGTGGTTATCTCCCTTTAAATATATTCTGTAGTCGAACATCACCTTCTTCAACATGACCTTTTGTTACTTGGCAGCTCAAATGAAATCAAATGTGGTTTAACGTCCTACTATTCTGCTCCGAATAGACATACACTACAGAGTGCAATGAGGGAAATTTTGCCTGGGCAGCAGCACTATTGCCTACTGCCAAGGGATCTTTTACATGCACGCCAATGTATACACAGGACCTTAGTTTTTCATCCGAATGACTAGACAGCTGATCTTGTCATGCCTTCCACCCTGCACTACTGACAAGGAAACCACGTCGGATAATCCACAGGAACTTTCTCGGCCAATGCATGGATCGAACATGCTACCCCCAGGTCTGCGTGCCAGCATCTTAACCACTTAGCCACCGTGGCTCCCCCACTTTTACAGCTTTGCCTCTCAAATTAATGTTTCTGAAATGACCAACCAATAAACAGACATCGTGGATAAGAATTCTAACTTTGAAGTTTTGAGTTCTTTAAAATAAACTGACAAGGCTGAAAAAATCCATAACAAATTTCTCTTAAGCCCGAAGCTTCCTGTTCACGACACAAACCAGGTCATTTCACAACTAGCATGTTGATTCATTTTTATTACAAGGCATAGGGGTCTTTTAGCAGTGGGAGGAAACCAGCAGAAGACCTGGAGAAAACCCATCCGGTTGGACAGGAGAACCTACAACCTGGGAATTGATACCATCCAGTTGACTCAACGATAGACCTTATGATACAGCCTGCACATGCTAACCATTCTGTCATCCTTCCCCCCCCTGTTGAGGGAGGCAGTACCATACCATATTGCCTGATATGCAGAGGTGGGAATAAGTCGTGGGACCTCAGGTCCATGTCGAATTCCAAGTTACCCTGCCTCGAGTCCCAAGTTGCTGACTTTAGTACCAAGTCAACTCGTGTCCGAAGTCCAAAGCCCAAGTCCTGTTCAAGCTGTCTGTTCATTAAATGAGTCATCGCGACTGCCGAGTTCAAGTCGAGTTTCGGTCCACAATAAATATTTCAAGTCTGGTCATTGATGCCGGATTTGAGTCTTGAGTTGCAGGACTTAAGTTCCCGTCTCTGCTTCTACGGCAAGCCTGGAAATAAGGCACCTGTCAATGTCTGGCACTAAGTTGAAAATGTCAGGTACTATTTCATTCCTGACATTTTGTCAGGTACATCTAAAACCGTTATTTCCAGACCTGTTCTACAGTGAATATCGTTTAAACAGATAAGAAATGATTTAAATTAAAGCCGTTTGTTTATTTTCTATGAACAAAAATTATAACAGAACAAAACACTGATCATCATGATACAAGTTGACTGACTTTAAACACACCTGATTATATAGGTCATATATATATATACACTATTATTTATCTATCTACATATACATATCTACAAATTATATCATATCCTCTATCAAACTGACTTGAATGTGTGGTTAATTGACAGTGAGACATTGCATAATATGTGACCCGCTCTCACAAATCAAGGCCCTCATCGCACAACATCATTTTTTACTACGGGCACAATAGCATAAACTGTATGCCTTCTTGTTGTTATGAATGAGCCGAACTCAACTCCAGATGATCCAACAAATTCAAAAAGAATTGAATTTTTGGAAAGTTTAGGCTGTGGACTATTCAAATACGCTGCCAGCCCTATTTCTATAAAACTGACCAAGAGCCTGGTTTTGTGGGAGCAGCTCACATGTGGATACAAATAAGTAATGTCTTGCTCAAGAACATTAAACAACTTAAAATACAGATACTCTCCAACATGTGTATGTCAATAGAATCGTAGCACGAGTCAAATATTTCATTTAGTATAAATAATGTACAATGGGTACATATTATCTTGTCTACGATATCACCTTAGGTGGAAGTGGACGTTAAACCCCACGAACGAACGAACGAACATATTATTATTAGAAATTATGGTATGCCATTATCAAAGAATGACGTCACATCAGCCAATAGAATGAGTATGGGTTAATTTGGATAGTTCACAGTGACTTTTAATTTTCGGGTAAATTATATAAAGTACAGCTGATTTTTAGTCTAACTGTGAATATGCCCAAATTTATACATTTTCCTTCACTTGGTTTTTTAAGCTCAACAAGCTAGAAGAAATATTCAATACTGAGCTTATGACCAGACAAAATCAACAGTAGCTTTTAAAATAAGATTCAAATCTATCGCCATTTAAAATTTAAATTGACTTCACTTCACCAACTTGATCTCTCTAAGCCAAATATAGTAATAATAATTGTTCTATCTCTTGATGATCAATTATTCATGATGGTCTTTTGTTATAGCCAGATGTGCTTGATATCATAACATATCTTTGCATTAAAATAATACATATTTCAGACTAAGTTTCTATATCATGTGTTTTGTTGTACATTACACCAAAGCGAAAGAATTCTACCATAATCTTTTTTTTGCCTGGCTTCCATATTTATTTGTTACCAAATAGACATCAATTTAAAACACTTTATACAAAAATAATATCTCCACTGTTTTTTGCTTTTTTTTTTAATAAATAAATTGATAATCTTTGGTCTTAAAAGTCCTATTCTATAATAATGTACCGATGATGACATCATATACTATAAAAAGATTCTTCTTAGATCCGATGATGAGGTTATGGTGTTGCATTGTGGACATAATTTCTTGGCTCCCTGAAAAAAATCAAATTAAATGAAGTCACAATGTATATAACACCGTTAAATAAAGAATCTTCTACAAGTCTTTTTTTCTATCAACACAAGTCGATAACGCAAAAAAATAACAGGGCTTATTTATCAAACAACCTTTCCATCCTTTTTAATTGACCAATCAAATTCAGTGACTGCAACACCGGCTGGTTAACACAAATATACCGGCTATAAATTAAATGTTGGCACAGAAAGTTCCTTAGGATTTTCCAACCTTTTTTCTTCTTTTTATTTGAATAGTACGGAGATCTTGAAAAGAAAAAGCCTCTAGACATTCAGATGGTATTAAAAGATGTTGGGATGCATGTTTCTGCTGACTCTTCTGTCAATGTCCAATCTACTTGACATGCCCACCTTCCTTCAACACTGACACGGTGAAACCAAGCTCAAAATCACAAATAACTTTCTCGGTCAACAATGTGATCGAACCCAGGATCCCTGGTCTGTGAGATGGTGTCTTACTCACTGAACCACTGTGACTATTAACAATATTAGTAATAGATTCAACAGGTGTTGTACAAATCAATAAGGGGGTCACAGTTGCTGAGATGGTAAGACGCTGGCTCGTTAGCCTGGAGGTCGGGTGTTCGATCCCTGCATTGGCCGAGAAAGTTCATCCAGATTTTCTGGCAAGTTTCCACCTTGTCAGTGATGCAGGACAGAGGGCCTGACAAGGACAACTGTCGAGTCATTCGGAGGGTACGAAAAACCAAGGTCCTGTGAACACATTGGTGTGCACATAAAAGATCCCTTGACAGTTGGAAGTCGATATATAAGAGAAGGCCGTAGTGCCGCTGTCCAGACAAAATTTCCCTCATAGCACACTGTATGGTATATGCCCATCTTCATTTGCCCAGTTTGGAGCAGAACAGTGAGAAGACGTTAAACCCCATTTCATTTCATTTCACAAATCAATAACAAGATGTAGTGAGAAGTTGAAAGGTTTGATACTTACTAGAGTCTGAAGCCAACAAGATTCACAGTGTACATGCCAACATTGTATAGAGGCTAATGGTTCTTTATAGGCATCCTGAAAAAAAAAATTCACAACATACTTTTATTGTTTCATTATTTAGGACGTTCAACTCCATTTCATTTCATTTCAATATTTGATACAATCTTTTTTATTATGAAGAACATACAAGTTACATAGCATAAATTAAATTTTAATCTTGTATAATATATTATCCGTGATATGACTACTGTGGAAGCGGAAGTCAAATCAAGTTATTTCACACATGCATGTATCAAATAATTTTCAATCCTATTTCATCAAGATTTTGAATTTAAAAGTTTTGAAAAGTTGTGTTGCTGTGATCATCCATAAGAGAATTTTACTCACCATACAAATTAGACATTTTTGCTTATTTTTTTGGTCTTCTTTATCTTTCAGTTTCGCTTTTAAAGCTTCAATCAGTTCATGTGATGAACTAAAATTACTGAAAATAAAATAAGATTTTACTTGAATACTAGATAAACATATACATGGAACATACTAGCTTATCTTTGTCACTGCTGTTAACAATTATTGACCTTTGTCTGATTTTGCATGAAAGTTTGTAAGTTGTCCAATGAGCAATATTATGCAAAACAATCAACATTAGCTTATTTCCAGTGAGCAATGTAATGTCAAATGAGCAATATAATGTCCAATGAGCAATGTAATGTCAATGAGCAACATAATGTCGAATAACAGCAACATAATGTCCAATAACAGCAACACAATGTCCAATAACAGCAACACAATGTCATATTTTCCTAAACTCATTTCTATTGTTTTAAATTTAATGGCAACAAATGAAGAAGGAGATATAAATATTGTTTACCTATCAATATCATTATTATGATTAGATGTAGATAACTGATGATTTGATTTATATACACCTGTATTATTATAAACAGGTGCTTGGTCCATGTCTTTAGAACAATTCCTGAAAATAAGAACAGCACATAGTTTGATAATGGTTTTGAAAATGGATTAACAGAGAGGTATCATGTAAAAATATGTTTAGTTTCCTTAGTACTTGAAATGGAATGGAAGTAATTTCTATACCATTCCAAAGTTTCCCTAAAAATAAATTTTGGAGAATTGTTCAAAACCATTCATATAAAATCCAAGCAATTGGGCAATAAAGTGATAACATCAAAGCAGGAGATGTCTTTAAATAGGAATGTAATAGGCTTAATGTTTCATCAAAACAATAGTTTAGTCGTTTTGGAACTGTTTATCTTCAGCTCTCCCCCATCTAACAAATTTATTTTCCAAGTTGATGCATAAAAATAAAGACGTTAAACCTCATTTTATTTCATTTGTCCTTAAACAACAGTTTCCTTTACATTTTTTTTTTCACTTTGAGAAGTCAGAGTATTAATCTGTGAAAATACCAACTTACCCTAATAACGCTCCTCTTAAAGCTAATCTCTCTTGATTCTCACTGGGTTCATCAGCTCGTAATGGTACAATATCAACTTCAGAGTATCTTCGTATCATTAAGGAAACAAATATACACTTACAGGCCAAGGTGAGCAGTGACACTGAAGGAATATTCCTAGCACCCTAAAGCACCATACAAGGTCATCAAGAGCAGCGCCAGACACTCTAACAAGTATAGGTACCAAAGACAACCCACAAGGTTGTCACGTACAACCAGGGATCTGAAACAATGCCAGTTGACCCAATGACAGGTTTTATGATACAGCCTGCACATGCTAACCTTTCGGCCATCCCCCCCCCACCATTTATATTTGTAAGCTATGGTGATATTATGCTACAAAGGGAAAAATAGGTTGCCAGGCAAAGAAACAGGATCTATTCAGTTTGAATTGAATCAACAAGTTGCGTATTTAATGATATAAATTACAAGGATACTGAGGAGTTCCATATTGTTCGGAATCATCTACATCCACATTTAAATCCCCATCTTCATCTGATAGTTTACGACTACTACTCGTTAAAAATCCTGAACCTGAAAAATATATTTAACATTTTATTTACTTTATATGAATTCTATTAAATATTGGACTTTTCATATAAATGAACTCAGAAATATGTATAAAGTATTGAGCTTTCGCTTTCAGTATAAATGAACTCAGAAACATGCATAAATTAATGTATTGGACTTTCAGTATAAATGAATTCAGAAACATATATAAGTTTCGAACGTTTGGTATAAATGAACTCAGAATATGGAAAGATAACAAACTTTAGTATAAATGAACTTAGAAACATAAAGTGTCGAACTTTATTATTAATGAACTCAGAAACTTGTATGAACTATTGAGCTTTAGAAAAAATAAACTCAGAAAATGTATTGGTCTTCGGGTACAAATGAGCTTAAAAACCCGCATCATGAATTGTTGATGCATAGCGGATTATGAGAAATTATTAATTTGTAAGAATCTATATTTTGCATAACCGAGTGAGAGAAATGGGGTTTATCGTCTGCTTGACACAAACTCGGGACTAACATATGGTTTAACTTTATTTCAATAATTCGTTTGGGCGTAGGGGTCTTTAGCAGTGAGTGCAAACCGGAAGCGACCCTACTCCATGTCTCACACAACCAGGGAATCGAAACTACGCCAGTTGACTCAATGACAGACTTTATGATACAACGTGCACGGGCTAACCATTCGGTCGGAGAAAATATCATACATACCAGCATAGCCACCTTCCAGTAATGATGTAGCTCGTATTCGTGTTTGACCTGCCCACGTATATTCTTCATACTGATCTCCGTCACCCTCTACATCGACGGGTTCATCTTCTAAATCACCTCTCTATAATAAAACATCATGTATTACTACACTGGGTGGCACGTTAAATCACTGATTCTCAACCAGTGGGACACAAGATCTTATTTTGTCTGTGGCGAAATTTTGAACGGCACTCCCAAGAAAATGCGAAATTTCCACGTAATCCCAATCGAGATCTTCCTAAGTATGGCACAAAATTTGGAACGGCACTCCCAAGAATTTGCGAAAAACTACATAATCCCAATTGAGTATTCACCGGTGTCTACTGGCAAGTTCATAGCTGTGTTTATCTTTATTTAGTTTGAGTCATTCTATGACTAGTCTGTGTCCATGGTTGTATGCCGTCTATGACTTGCCATGTTTTTATTTTGCAAAATTTTTCAGATACATTTAGTCAGGTGTGCCACTATTTTTCTAAGGTGTGCCATTGGCAAAAAAAGATTGAAAACCACTCCTTTAAATAGTATTGTAACAGAGATAAACTACGATATATAGGGCTGGTTGTACAGGACTGCATGCCATCAAAGCTAAACTCTACTTTCTATGGATTCCATCACTAGTGCTCAAATTGAATGCAAATTTTATTAGAAATTATTTTCAATTATTCTTGGCTGTTTTTAGTCATTTTGGGACTAAAATCTGATATATTTTTATTTCAATACCATACTTGCACATAGGGGTCTTTAGCAATGGTAGGATTTGGAGCAACCGCGGAAAACCAAAAGGGTTAGACATGCAACCCTACATCTACATTAGGTCACATACATCCTAGATATCCAAAACAAACCTTATGACCTAAAGTGTACGTAATACCACTTAACCACAACCTTCTTATAAGTTAAAGTAGCTAAGTCTTTAACTCAATCTGATCCAAAGTTATCAACATTGAAACTACAAATTATTTGAAAACGGAAATGATTGAATGTATATATGTGTTGCCACCCATTTGTTTCCATTTCTAGGTCCGAAATATTAGCGATTTATTTAACTCTTTCAACAAGAAGTACAATGCAGGGGCGTATCCAGGAATTTTTGCAGGAGGGGGTTTGCCAGGTTTCTGTTACGGAAATCTGCCATCATCGTCTCTAAATTACACAAGCATACATACAAATTGAGCTTTTTAAACAGAGAAATCATTTTTATACTGATGTAGGATCACTTTGTGATGTAATTTCATTGATGCAAGGCATTATTTTTTTTTATGTAGCTGAGCAGGGGGCTGGATCCGCCCCTGCAATGTACAGGTTTATATACTTACTCGTTTAAGACAGAGTTCAACATGTGAATTGAGGTCATCTGATGTACCGGTTAATTTCTCATTACATATAGGACACGATGTTTCCTTGACAACACCATCTTCACCAGGTTTCTTCTTACGATTTCGACAGCGGGCTGAAATAAAACACAACACATTTTAATATTCATAAATTGTTGAGACGATAAAATAGGCAAAAAAAGATTTAAAACGCTTCATAATATTGACATTTTGGTACTAACATAAGGTTAATTTTATTTCAATAAATCGCTTTAGCAGTCGGGGGAAACCACCTAAAGAAAATCCATAAGATTGGACTGGCGACACAAGTCCTTGTTTATGTACAAATGAGAGAGTGGGGATTAACGTCCACTCGACACAAACTAGATCATTTTTGGACTAACATATGGTTTAATTTTATTTCAGTAATTTGCATTCGCGAAGGGAGTCTTTAGCAGTGGGAGGAAACCAGAATACTCGAACTAAAGAGGTTGGACAGGCAACCCTACTCCTTGCCACATACAACCGGGGATTCGAAACCACGCCAATGGCAGGCCGTATGATACCTTTCGGCCACACACCTCCCCCCCCCCCCAGATTGGAGATGACTAGTACCACAGATTAAACTGTTACAATCTCTACATTAATATGCATATTCAACAATACATACAATTAAGAGCTGATAAAAGCTGACTAACTTTTCAGAGTTACAAAAACCCATTGCCACTTTAACCAAAAAACAAAATTTTCAACATTTCACACATTTTTTTTGTTGTCTTGTCAAAACATGATCCACTTGTCATAGAGAAATGACAAATTCAAAATGACATCTTTGTTGGTGTAAATTAGGATATCAGAAAACCATAAAATAAAACGAGTTATCAAATACGCTCAGATTATTAACTGGATTACGATAACATATATCCAACCAAGTGTCTTGTTACAAACAGATTCTAAAAAATACGACTGGCTCGTCTTGAGTTATTAATTACATATTGTCACATGTCCAACTAGTTTGTAATGTATACATGAACAAGATCTACAACAGATGCTTTATAAACGGCCATCTTTTGTTCACCATGACAACCACAATTAATTTATAATTCTTTCAAATGTCGCTTGGTGTCTCAAATTGTACAGATCAGTTGCTAATCAAATTTTTATTTAAAATGATAAATTTGTTGAAACAGGAAGAAAACTTTATATCTATAAATTTTTATACAGACAGAAGAAATTACTGTGTCATAATTTGAATTTAAATAATAATGAAAGAAATGAACCACACCTCAATGACAAAGCAAAATAAACTGGGTTAGCGTCCAAATTACTGACGGCTAATCTCCTTATTGTGCTTGACACTAAAGCAGAAAGGGAGAGAGATTAATGTCCACTTAACCCAAATAAGTTTATTTCAGTATTAACTTTATTTAAATAATTCAGTTGCGCACAGTCATCTATAGCAGTTGCGCACATGGATCTTTAGGAGCTGGGAGAAAAACAAAGGACACTGAGAAAACACACGAGGTTTGGCAAGTGACCCTATTCCTTGTCACATACAAGCCTGGTAACAGAAGAACATGATCTACAGCACCCAAATCCCCCCACCGCACCCTGCACATTCCTCACAAGGAAACCATCAATGTACTTGCAAACTGTTTTGGTAAGCATAAAACAGGTGAAAGTACCCCTTTAATTGTTAAAGAAATTTGAGTCCAGATATACTTACAGCTTAAACGAGCTTGACGATTGCACCGGATGCGTAAATACGTCTGAAAAAGGAAAACAAACAAATTAATCAATCATAAAGCCTGTTACAATAATATTCGGTCAAGCAATTAGAACTTGCGACAAACGTTTTTGTCATCTCTATCAAGCTGGTCAATAAAAAGAACGTTCATTAAAATGGCACCAGTAATTATAAACCAATATAAGCGAGGAGCTGTGTTTACCGATAGAAAAGTACAGTCTTACTTGTAATTATCGCGAAAAAAAAGATGAAACAGCAATATCTATAAATAGCTCTATTAATTCCAATTAACTTTTTCTCTTTTCAATATTTTTTCTTATTGTCACGTTTTAAATATTTGTGATTATGCAATGACCTTTTCTTTGAATACTGTCTGATATTTTATTTTAGCATTGTCTGTTTCTAAGAGATGGATACGCCATATAAAATTTCTTTGTTTGAATACCTGATTTTGTCAACAAAAAATTACTATTAAAAAGGTTAATAATATATGGGTCCCAATTCCCATCAGTTTCCAGACATCAATTATATTTTTACTAATAAAACACGAATTTAAACTAACAAAAAAAAAAGGGGGGGTGTCTCTTTTAAGTCAACAGCTTTATTAATGCCAATCTCATTCAAATACAGATTTATATTTCATTTTGTTTTTTTTTATCCTTTCGATGGCCTACACTACATGTACAAACGGCTTTTGACCCTATGATGTTAGATATTGATTAACCAATCGGCTATGACGTTCCTTTATCTATAGTTTCGTGCATGTAAACATCAAGAACGCTCGGTAACAGACCGTTTCTTTGGCTAATTCCTCCTTTCAACCAAAACGCTGGTAATATAACAACTCTTCTAGATCCTAGTGTATTATAAACAAGTAAAACGAAATTTTGAACTATAAAAACAAAACAAAATAGGATCTAGGTGTTAATCAGTTTGTGCCAATGAATACACAGGATCCTATTTTTTTGTCCCAAGTCCCAACTGAACGACTAGACAGCTGTCCTTGTCAGGCCCTCCCCATCCTGCAAATACTAACACGGAAAACTATGCCAGAAAATCTTGATGAACTTTACTTAAAAATGTCCATGTTAAAACTACCATTCGTTTCACCTATAAGTGGTAATAACAAATTATTTGAGTTCATGATTTTATAGGCATTTTAGCCAACTAGAAATTTACCAAATCTGAGTTAAAAATGTGAATTTATTATCAAATAGAAATAAATTGTTCGTACCTCAAACCTGGCTTGTGAAATAACTTCTGGTGATGGGGAATCTTTACCTTTGCGACAACCAGACGGTGAAGGTAATGACTGAAAATAAAATATGCAATCTTTGATTACTAGATCTGCCTTACAGAAAGTTTTATATACATGTGCATGACACCAAAATAGTAAAACTTAATTTTTTTTCACAGATTAGCAAACCGTAAATTATAATTTTTTTTTTTACAAATAAATATTTTGGAATAAATTTAATCTTCTCCAATTTTATGGAAAGGAATGGGGTTCTCCGTCCTTTCAATATAATACCGTACTTTGGTCTTTTTGAGACTGACATATGGTTATTTTTCATTCATATGGTTCTGGTGGCTCAGTGGCTGGCATGATGTTGTGTTTGATCGCTGCACTGGCTGAGAAAGTTCATTAGGATTTTCCGGCATGGTTCGTCGTTGTCTGTAGTGCAGGGCCGAGGGCATGGCAGTGACAATGTATAGTCATTCGGATGGAATAAAAAAAAACATGGGCCCCTTGTACACATTTGCGTGCAATGGTTGTGTGCCATGTCTGGGGGGAAATTCTGCCTGCACAGTAGTGTTTCTGCCTACTCTTCATCAAATGGTCAGGGGTTCTTTCACGTGCACACATGTGTTTTTATGTCCCAACACCCAGGTACACTTTCTTTGACAGAACCGTAGATGTCACCTTTAAAAAGTTATCGCCAGACTCAAAAATTCCAAAGGTTCAAATAAGTAACTGGTAATGTAGTTAGTAATAATGAAAATTAAATCTCACCTTTCGACCTTGAGGAGTTGTATCTCGAGATTTTCTTCCACCCCTGAAGAAAATATTTTATACAATGTAATAATACAGACATTTTCAAAAGACGCAAATGATGAATGTTTATTTTTGTAAAAAAGAATTCTTAATTCATCGTTAACATTTCTGCATTTATAAACCACAAATGTATTGAAAAAAAACAAGTTTTATGTGAAAATCAAATATTTATTAAGTTACTTGTCTGTAATTGAGAAAATAAATGTAGCTTTATTTCTGAACATCTAGCTTTACATTTCACATTATCATTGAGGGGTGGATCCAGGAATTTTTGTAGGAGGGGGTTTGCCAGATTCCTGTTTAGGAAATTTGACAGTTGACAATGCCACCATCATCTCTAAATTACGTAGGCATACATACTGTACACACTGAGTTTTTTAAAGAGAGAAATCAAACATCCCGTTTGACGTCAATTTTAATAATGAATTAATAGGATCACGTTGTGGTTCAATTTCTTTTCGCACATTGAATGCCAATCCCATCCCACCACCTTATGATAAAGGTTAAATCTTGTGATCATTTTGTTTTACAATTGTTTTTATGTAGCCGAGCAGGGGGGGGGGGGGGTCGGACCCCCCCCCCTTAAAACCCCACTCCTCTGGATCCGCTCCTGTCATTGTACTCGATTTCTCTATAATAAAAACAATCTGTCTTTTTACAAATACATTTCAATTGTTAACGTCTTTTCAGCCACAATTTTCAAATATAAAGGCCATTTCTTTTTTCCCTTTCTTGCCATCGCGAAAACGAGACAAATAACAAAATAATAGGACGCGTAGAAACTCCAGCTTATTCATTTGGAAAGAAATTTCTTTTGAAAAGTTTCAAACCGTGTGCATAAAGGGTGATGTAAATGGATTTAATGTGAGTTAATAAGTCTGCTTATTTGGATTTATAGAGCGAATTGCATGTCTTATTTCTTAATTTACCGTTCTATTACTTCTAATGTAGTGAAACGTAATCCAATTAACTTCCTACAATGGTGGTAACACTGACTAATTGGCTCTTATAAACACTCTCAAGTGCTCTCAACCATTGCGTTAAATTCAGTTAACACCACTTGCCCAAATAAGCCGAGCGCGATGAGTACAGATCGCAGGCCATAGTTGGACGGTAATTATGATTAAGTGAGGAATTAATATTAAATCAGGGAGTGATGGGGTGTTAAAGATATCATATTCTCTTCTATTGCCAATACATTTCATATTATTAAAGAACTATGCCACGAAAGGGGAGCGAGTGATGAAGTTAACTAGAAAGTATGGCCGAGCGAATATCTAATCAATTAATTTATTATCCAGCTTAATCCATTTTGTTTTATGAAATCTTTCAACTGACTCTAATCATATAAATGAACAATTGTACACCAAGAACAATAACACCGGGAACATTCAGTATCTTTAATATCAATTTTCTTTCTCATCACCCAAACAAAAGAAACTGTATAACAATTACGACCAAAGGCAATCTATAGCGAACTTTATGCAGTTATTGATGACTTCATTATTACTTAAAAGGAACTGTTAAAACTATTTTTTGAGATCTAAAGTTTAGGATCATCATATTTGAGGGGTTGAGGGATTCCTTGCCAACTACAATATTGTGAAACTTGACTCTCTGAAAGGAGAGAGAGCGAGAGAGAAATGTGGTTGAACATCCACTCGACACAAACCAGGTCATTTCGGGACTAACATATGGCTTAATCTTATTTCAATAATTCACATGTGCGTATAGAGTAGAGGTGTTCAGCGGGAAACTGGAGGACGAACCTCCTCCTCGTCACATACAAGCAGGGAATTGAAAGCAGGAAGATTATATATCTACCATTGATTTAACCCTATTTTTTGTGTGGATTTAGATGTGGAATATTAGATACAGAATGTCCTAGCCATGAGATTTACATTAGATACAGAATATCCTAGTCATGAGATTTTCTACCGTTGGTATACATGTCTAAAATTTCAATAAGAGTAAATACATCTATTAGCGTGAATAAATCCATGTAAATTTTGATATTTTCGTAGAATACAAATTACAATTAGATATTTAAATTTTTCTCTTTTTTTTAGCACGAAGAAAATTACAATTTTACTTTAAAGATACATTATTCAAGATGTAAATCGCCTATCGTGGGGTGGGTCTTTCTTTAGACCTTAAAAGTTATATAAATTATTAAACAGATATTTATGAATATAACAAGATTATAATCAACTCTCTGTCATCGGCTGATCGAGATTTGAACTAGATTAGAATGGTGATTTAAAATAAAAAACGAGAAGCGAGATTATGTCTTGAATATACCAGTACTGTTGTTACAACAATAAACATTTTGTGTGTGTTTTTGTAAAGGAATAAGGATCAAAAATTAATGTCCACTATTGGTTATTTCTATAATATTAATAATCCCTTCTCACTGTAACTACTCAAACTTTCTACCAAGAGATATTAAAGGATTAAGAAAGTATGAATAAAAGCCACTTGACTGTGTCGATAGTCGTTGAAGATTGGATTTTATCAACAACTTCGAGTCTGACAGATGGTTCGAACTGATAACATCCCAACTATATTTGATCACAGACCATTCTTTTCATAATTTCTCTTCATTTTACTATCACTAACTTCACAACATAATACCAATCAAGTTTTCTGAGAGTAATCAACTGCGCTTGACGAGTCGTTAAATCACAATTAGTCACTGTTTCTACCCCCACTTGTCACTCTCATCACAGTGATCCCCAATTGCCGAGCAAACATCTCCAACCCCGTGTAAATCGTAAATTATTCACCTCTATTTACCAATTTAGGATCAAATTATTCCTTATCTTTATTTCTCTATTTATAAGTATATTTATAAAGTTGCTGATTCGGTCAGTATAAATTGATATTGGTCATAAAGAAGAATTTTAATCTAAATTAAGTTAAGAGAGTGGACAAAATTTTATCGTTAGATTTACATCAAGTAGGTGAAAGTTTTATGATATTCAAGGGTTATTCACACTATAAACACTTATACTAGATGTAAAGTACGCTTCTACTATTTTATTATAAAGTCTATATTAGATAACAAACTTCCTTCAAAAGTACAAATAAGTAAAATAATTTTTTTTAAAAAATCCAAATACGCTACCACTGCAGATTTATTGTCACTGGAGCGAAAATCATTTGGTATGGGTGAGGGAGGGCTCCAGTGTAGCAGGTTTCGCATGCTTTTCCCCTGGGAAATTTTTTAAAATGAAATTACAATTGAAAGATTCTCAATGATTCCTTAATAACCCTTTGATAAGGGCCCTAATTTTGCAGTATCTACAAATCAAGCAAACGGTTCTCCTTTCGCGACTGTCACTTGTTTATTATGTCCAGTGGTATCAGACATAAAATTGTAAAATTGAATATCATCAGTTTTTTGTAAACTGATTTTAAGAACTATTTTAAACATAAAATATGCAGGACTTTTTTCTTTCTTCAAGTGTTATATATGGTACATTATTATTTAGTCATAATTAATTCTTCGTTAAAATGGAAAATAAAGACTTTGTTTATTATGGTAGTAATTGTACTTGACAATCAAGTCTATTTCAGCTTACTGATCATTCTTAATAATATTCATTTTACATTTTTTTTTTTTAAGTTATTATAGCCAGAACAGTCAGCCCTTTATCTACATCATAGATACATTGCAAGTCATAAATTCACAGGATCTTAGGATTGAAAATAAGAAATGGGTGTTTAACGTCCTACTGTTCTTCTCTGACTGCTCCGGTTTGAATATAATTAAAAGTTACTTAGTTTATTTACATGTACATCAATCAGCCTACCTGCTAAGTTTTTCTAGTTTTTCAATCTCTAGGTTAAAATGACTCTCTACATCCGAATGTCGTAAAGTGAGACCACAGATAGGACAGCATGGTGCCTGACCATCCAGTACACTCTTCTTTCTCTGTTCTAAAATACACAAATTAAATTATAAAATTATTATTGAATTACAGTTAAGTTTTATAATATATAGGGTGAGTCATGAATTTTGTAAATAATGAATTAAAACTTTTATAAAAAAAAAGAATTTGTTAAATTATTTCATACATTCTTAATATCATAAATTCTCAATATTAAATCAATCATACATACATGTACATACGTAAAATCATGAATTCTTAATCATGAATTCTTAATAATAAATTTTGAAAAATAAATTTTGAAAAATAAATCATTCATATTTAATATTACATCATAAAATCATATTAAATAATACATTTTAAAATCATACATTATTCATACATGTTCCGTTCTATAAAAAATCAAATCACATAATCTTTCATAAAAATAGGCTACATTATTCAAGAGCTAAACTTGCCTGCTACAGGTCTCTTTTAGGCCTTAATAAATATTATATAAATGATTACATTTATCAACATTTTAACTAGATTAGAACTGTTCGGCCATTTAATAATTTAATTCAAATACGGAGAATCGGGGCCAAGCCTTAAATTTACAAGTACCGTGGTTACGATAAAAAACAACCAATGCACACATCTTGTCAAAATTACAAACAATGATAACTTGGTTCAGAATAAAGTAATTTTAATTAAAGTTTTTAATATTATATTCATTTTGCACTATATCTATTTTTGAACTATTATACATGTAGCAAGAGTGGTCAGTTCTTTATCTACTCTTATCTTGAATACCAACTGTAAAGGGATATTTTACATGCACAGCAATTTGTACACAGGACCTTGGTTTTGCGTCCAAAATGAACGACTTACCAACTTACTGACTTCGCCATGTGACCTCCCCAAGTCCTTGATCAGACAATAACTAATAATTTGAATGATTTAATGCATTATAAAATGTACTCAGTTGGTTATTCAAGATTTAAATTATGTGGGAATCATCAAAAGATTTCAATACTACACTTATAGGTGGCACTGGCTTTTTTACATCGTCTGTAGATGGTGGCTAATGGTATTGAAATTTAGATGGATATTCTTCTTAGAGGTTCAACTTCCACTTTTTTTTAGCGTCCTGTCACTGTGCCCCTGTGGCACTGGCACATGCTACATATGGTAAATGTACATGTAACTGAGGAACTGGACTGTCAAAACCTATCAACTTCCACTCAAGACAGTTTAATATGGTAGTTCACTCATCAAAAAAATACCAGTTTAAAGAAAACACAAAAAACGTTTTTGAAATTTGGAGAAAATCAGAGAAATGTAGGGGAAAGTTTAGTTTGAAATACTCTTGTGGCTATATTTATTGTCGGAACATAATGCTCACCATGAATATTGGTAGCACTAAGCAGTATTTATATGTTTATTTATTAGCGTAAGATAAAGTTACGAGCTTTAAGGTAATATATGTATGAGATGGGCTTTAAACAACTTATCTCATCCAAATAAAACGAGGGGCAGATCGGTAGTTAAGATGGAAAAGGCTAAGAAATATGGTCATTATATACACGTTTATCACAGCAAGTAAATTAGGCAGAATACTCTCACGACAGATGCGGGAAGGGACGGGATTCAGGAGCTTAACAGGTAGCGTGGGTATTCATAGGAAGATTACGCCAAATTGTGTGGCTCTGGTGAGTTATGACTGTCGATGGCAAGTCATAAATGCTGTCATTTTTGCCAAACAATCATCCTGAGGAAATCCTTAATTGTTGTTAGCCGTTTGACTTTCTTGTCTGCGCTAGTCGTAAAGATATTTGTAACGTAATCTCCGCAATCTCATTGGCTGACATCAATCAAACAGGTTGATATAACAACATCAACTTGTAAATGAGACGTGTTGGAAAATGACAAGCGGCCATAACATCATGAACTCAGGGGCAGCACACTGAATAAAACCCACAGTACTACTACAATCACAATCACAACCACGAGCGCTGACTAATATTCAGATGTTCGCATATCGGCTTTTATCATGCTAAATCGAAATCTCAAACATTGCATTTCTCTTTTTACAACACGGCAATACTTTATTTTTTAAAATCAGAATTCATACACTTTCATAAATCTCATGAATTTCTGCGGGTATGTTAACGACCACAGTTCTGCAGCCAATTAATTTTTTCCTCTCCCCAACGTCAAATGCTCTATTGAATTTCACCACACCATTTTGAAATAAGATTTTTTTTATTATGATGTATTTCTTTCCATGTATGGTATTCAATTGAAGGTAATATTCCAGCCCGCAGTAATTAAAATCCGTTCATCGAGTCATACTCCGCACAAATATTACACCTCCCTGGCAACCAGATTAAACGACAGGCCACCCCCATTGTTACTGCGGGCTTCCTTTTAAACTTTATTGCTTTCCTGTTAACAAAAGAGTGACAGTTTAGGAAACTACTTGAAGAAAATCTTATTTGTCCTTCACGCGATGGTATTGTGATAAGTTTTAGTAGGATTTAAAGATCCATTGTTCGCCTGAATGGCCTTTCGCCAAAAAACTGGTGGATTTACTTTCAGAGTCGAGTGAGAAGTCTTTTTTAACCACTGATCACACAAACATAGTCCCAGGGTATATCATTAATCTCAATTATTTGTCAACTCGGTTGTCAATTTGTTCATATTCAAGTTTTCTTCTATACGCGACAGGAAAATAGAGTCTTTGAAAAGAGTTCTAACAATGCGTTCTTAATTTTTGATCAGGCTTTGACAAATGTGTATAGAATTACTCCCTTAACTTATATACACGGATTAAACATAAATAAGATTATAAAATCACCAGCGACCCTTTACAGACGACACTTAATTAACTCACGTTTCTCTGCAGTTTTCTACCTGACTGAACTTAATATAATATAGTATATACACTGGTATATATCAGACGCGATAGTGTCCTCCGCAAACTGTATTATCAATAACCATTTACCCTTTTACACGGCTAGTTGACGGTTAATTTAGCTTACTAAAGCATGGATAAGGACTTTTTAATTCGATAGTCACCCTGCTTTGTGAGCTCATAATTTACAAAACAACTTTTCATATGAGTGTAAATAACCTTATGTAAAACATTTTATGATTCATATAGGTAACATTAAGGTTTCTAAGAAGATTAATGGCAATATAAACGCTTACTATGGGATTAAATATTTCAAACATCCGTTTAACAATTGAAAATATTGTGGATTTTGTCTAAAAAACGAAGTCATAACATTGAAAATTTTTCTTCAAACATTTTAACAACCCCATCCCACAGCAATGAGTATGTAAAACAACAAGTTTAGATGTACATATAAAAAAAAGGTTTTGGCCAAAATAAAAACAAAGGGATTAAATATCTAAAATATCGGATTAAGATTGTAGCCTACATAAAAAAAATGTATTCATCACATTGAACTTTCCTCTTCTGGCCCGAGTTCACAAAGCATTCTCAGACTTAAGTTAAGAATTTACACGACTTTCAATATCTTTGATCGAAAAACACAAAACTTTGCACATATTTTCTTATTGATGTATTTGATACATTAAAACAACAACAATTTTAACAAGTTCTATATCATAGATAAAATAAGGCAAACAACTTTAGAGTAAAATGTGAATGCGGGACCTGGACTTCAAACCCCAGGATTTTAATAACAAATGGACATCAATGTTCAACACGACAGATTCAAGTTTAGTGACGTAGGTGTAAAATTATTCCTTCATTTCTAAACCTTTAAATCAAATGTTGAAAATACATAAATAGGATTCAAGTTTAGCGCTGTACATGTAAAATTATGGTTGGGTCTAAATTTATTACTTTAGTTCTACGTGTAAACTTCAAAATCAATCTTGAAAACATAAATTTAATTTTTTTAAGAATAATTCTCTTGCACTTTTTTAAAGCAATAAAACAATATACTAACAAGTTCCTGAATTGTAAACTCTATAAAATCATAAATAAATCTACTAAAATTTAACCGACAATTGTTCTGATCAACACAAGATTTAAAGGGGCTGTACTTCATATTACATGTGATATGTTGATACAAGTGATTTTAAAACACTAGGGATTGAGTATCATTCAGATTTGATGAAAAAAGGAAAGAAACTGAGCTTACCATCTATAATCTAACATATATTCAGTTACTATATTGCCAAGCAGAAAGTGTTAAATACCATCAAGATTCATCAAAAACTGCCCAGTTTGTGCTACCGTTTAGTTTGACATCGGTTGTCACGTTTTTGAAACTAAATGGTCATACACTGGATGACCAATATCAAAACTAAACTAAATGGTCATAAACTACATGACCAATGTCAAAACTAAATAGTGTTTCTTAACAAACTAGGCGTTATTTGATGAATCTTGATGGAATTTAACAGTTTCTGGACAGCAATCTATTAAATGAATATGTGTAATAGATTATAGATGGTAAGCTTTGTTTCTTTCCTTTTTTCATCAAATCTGAATGATACCCGGTCCCTAGTGAAATATATTTATACGTATCGTGTAAGTATGGAAAAAACAAATTAATGCCACTGAGTGTTCATAAAATTTGCAGATGTAAACATTGGACCTTAGCTTTTCATACTATCCACACTCGGCAAACCTCGGCAGATTCCGTAACCTCCGGAACCTACATCTAACCTCGGCTGTATGACGAATTCCGCCATATTGGAACTACTTTAAAGGTCCCGGATGAAACATGGCTGCGCCCATACCGAACACAAATTGGCAACAACGATGGCAAATCCCGAGGAGTTTTCTTGGCATCAACAAGACCTGAATAGCAAGGAATGTCTGGCCCACTCAGCCAATGATGACTAATAATTGACTATAGATGTTCAGCACAAAACCAATTTCATTCACAAAAACAAATCTAGGAGGTCTCCTTTAAAGTGTGAATTTCATATTTTCTAAGAAAGTCAAAACATATTTAATTCTATGTCTTTTGCTCAATAGGTTAACTCACTATTATACAATCATAGGCATTATTTTCCACACTTAAACATCTTTCACATAGGAAATAATAACACAATTACCTCCCTTGTTTTTCCATTCCCCCTTGCAATAGCCATCTTCAAACGTTTGAATTTGAAGTTGAAAATGATATCTTTGCCAATATCTCAACTGGCAATAGTGAATTATATGATTAATAGGATTATTCTTTAACAAGGTAGGACTGTTTATAGATACCATCTATTTTAAGGCTTTATTTCAATATATTTTAAATTGCAGGTTTAAATTTAAATAAGATTTGAATTTTGATCCAAGATAATAACTTGTGAATGACACATGAGAAATAAATCATTTTGACGACTTGGAAAATTTTTGGTAGGTCAGTAAAATCATAAGTTAAACACGAACCAGTGATTACAGTCAATTGAAATAAAATTTTCAAGTACGTTTAAAGTGGATTTACACCTTGCTGAGATAAGCCATAAGATATTTGTTTGATCTTTATACACACATTAAATCTTTATATAGTTTTCTGCACAGAATTGAGATATGGAGAGAGGGGGTTTAAAATCTTTATATATAGTTTTCTGCATGGAATTGAGAAAGAGAGAGAAATGGGGTTTACCATCTACTTGATACAAACTAGGTCATTTCGGGACTAACATATGGTTTTAATTTTATTTCAATAATTTGCTTGCATTTAGGGTTCTTTAGCCGTGGGAGGAACCGAGATTTAATTTAAGGCCTGGTCTAAATCAACATTACTAAAGTTGGTATGATAAAAAACAGTTTCAATTATCCATTTTTTGATCTACCAATCAAAGAGTGTTGAGCAGCTGATCAGATTTCAATCCAGTAAATATCGCAGAATAGCGATGACATCGAGGGTTGATTATGGTCGTTAATTAATCTCTAATTAATAGTTTTCATAACATTTCAGGCCCAAAGAAAGATCTGCAATAGACAGATTTAGCTTTTGCATAATATATGTTTAAATTGACAGGGACCTTTATACAGTAAATTTTCAAGGAATAAAATATTCTTGAATGTGAATACAGCCTAACATACTGACAGGTGCACAAAATGTTTAATAACACATGTCCAGATAAATTTTATCGTATTATACTCAAGAATCGCATGAATTTCCTGTTATAAGTGATTTGAACTTATATAGTTCGTTATATATAAATTTACCCGTCGTAGATACTTAGTTTAATTTATTAAACAGATTACTGAGCGTAGGAACGAGTCTCTGTGTCATTTTGTTATTAATCCTGTTCGTGTCATATCTAGGATATTACGAGAACAAGTCAATCCATGCATTAAAAGATCAAGTTTATTCAATATTCAATAATGTGATAAGAGGATTTATAGCCTTATAGCCATAAAGCGGTAACTTACATGGTGTAAAAACAGTTTAATAAATGTTTACGCTAATAAACAGAATGTAATACACATTCAGGTATTGCCCTAACACACGGTTAAATTTTATTGATACAAAATTACTGAGTTTGATACTAAGCGACGTTTCGATGAGGATACTCTCGTCTTAAGTTTCCATCCGGGTGATTTTTTTCCCATTGGAGCTCAGTGAGTTAAGGATCTAGTTCACTAACCAGAGCAGAAGGTCCAAGGTTTGAACCAGGCGATTTGCTCTTCCCATGCAGCTCAGTGACGAAGGCCCTCGCTTGCTAAATGGGCAGGAGGTCTAAGATTTGGTCCCGGTGATTTTTCTTCCCATGGCAGGAGGTCTAAGATTCGGTGCGGGTGATTTTTCTTCCCATCGCAGCTCAGTGGCAAAGGCCCTCGCTTCCTAACCAGGGCAGGAGGTCTTAGGTTCGATCCAGGAGATTTGTTCGCTAACCAGAGCAGGAGGTCTTAGATTCCAGGTGTTGGCCCTAGAAACTTCCTTGCGATTTTTCATCCTGGTTGGTGGGATCTGGCAAGGAAATGCATCTGGTCATTTGCATGAGACAGTAAATCCCTTGGAAAGTTGGAATTCGATATAAGAGTGGGCCTTAGTGCCACTGTCCGGGTAAAAATTCCCATGGCACACTATATGGCTTATGTCGTCTTCATGCCCAGTTGGACTTGGAGCAAAACAGTAGGACGTTAAACCCCTTTTCATTTAGAACTAATAGAACTGCCTTAAAACACATGTGCAAACACATTGTACACTCATCCTATCATAGACATTAAGTGTATTGCAAAATTTATAGACCTTATGGTGGGATTATATTAAAAACATTTGAAAAATGTTGAATTTACAATCAGTTTTTCGTGTCAAGCATCAAAGAAATAAAGATGTTTTTATTTTATAGGGTGTTTATAACTGTTTTATATATTTACATAATGATATACTTCATAAATTATATACAACACTATAAAATATAACTTAATAATAAAAGTTAACTTACAATTTTTCAAGCCTTGATATGTCGGTAAAAAAAGTATTGAATTGGGTTGAACTACACTGTATGATATTTTATTTTGATTGAGCGAGTTCTATACAAATTATATTTTTAATTCAAAAGATTGACTAGAAGTCAATTGTTTATTCAAGTCTGGAGACTTTGATTTTTGACCCACAGAGAAGAGGTGCCACTTTAAGAACAATACACATTTTATTTTGCTTGGCCGAATGTGGCGTTTTTCTCCGGGTCCTCTGGTTTCCTCCCACTGCTAAAGACCCCTACACCCAAGCGAATTATTGAAATACAATTAATCCATGTTAGTCCCGAAATGAACTAGTATGTGCCGAGTGGACGTTAAACCCCATTTCTCTCTCTCTCCTTCATTTCGGTTGACAATAGTTTGTCACAAACAATTCCAGAATATTTCTCATTGTTATGTGCATTCTGTACATGACAAGGGGGCTCGAAAATGTTTTAAAAGTCTACAACTCTGATCTTTAACCACCTTTAATTTGCCTATTGCAGGTATTTCTGTAGGCCTGAATTGTTATCTAAATCATTAATAAAACAGTTATTAACATGAAAAGACCATAATCAACTCATGATGCCATGAGATGACTCGTGATTTTAAACATCTTTTAGCATCTTTAAACCCCCTTGAAATCAGCAAAATGCGCACGATAGATTTTATGCATAAATACAAGAGTAAATTATTCTCCAATAACGGTATGCAAAGATATTTCAAGTCTCTGAATTTAGACACCAATCATAAAATCAGCCAACAAATGTCATATCATGAAGAATTCTCTAAGATCAGATGCATGGCAGAATGCGAGGAAAACAGCCATGAATTGTTTGTGATAGGTTTTTAATCCACCACCAGTGGAAGGTCAATAAAGGTGACACAATCCTGACATTTTCAAGCAGGCAGCCATCTTGATAAGGACAAACTTCTGTGAATTTTGTCACTTCAGCTCAAGATCTATTCTAGCGTCTGCCCGCGAGGATTTCTGTCACATGAATAAAATAAATGGAAAAATCATGAGCTAATCTCCACTTAATTACAAAATGTATGAAGGATGGTGAAGAGCGGAGGTTTTTATATTCAAATTATGCCACATCGTAAACCTATGTCAATAAAAACTATGAGATAACTGTGTGTATGCAACTTAAAATCACACATTTTGATATTGCACGTCTTTTCAGAAAATTCTTCTTGAATATTCAGCAAGATTGTTTATCCTTGCAGTGAACACAATCAGAAATTTGTGACAGACGATCTCAAAATGTGCAATACCAAATCTTGCGCTATTATCTGATTTGTCAACCTTGTCTTTCATGCATCATATTTTTTACAAATCTGATAACTTTGTTTTTTCATTATAAAGCCATCGATCGTCTTATGCTTTTTTTGAGAACATATATAATTGTTCAATCCTTTCTAAAATATTCTCAAATAAACAATTTAACCTGTAATTAAGAAAACGATACCAAATGTTTTGGTAATATTTGATTTGAAAGCCTTGCATTACATTTTTACAAATCTGATTGATACATTAAGTGTGATTCTGGGTCAGTTTTTTATCCAAAGTGAAAACTTGGTTATTTTAGACACTATCATTAACACTCCATAGTGAGAACCATTTTCTAGCACCTAAAGGGGGGCTTATGTCGACCTTGCAACTGAAAGCAACTGGCGTTTCGGCAACTGGGAGCAACTGAAAGCAACTGAATGCAACTGAAAAAAGTCGACCTGAGCGCCTTTTACAACTAGTTGCAGTCAGTTGCAATCAGTTGCAGTCAGTTGCACATGTTCAACTTTCTGCAACTCGTTGCAACTAGCGGCAACTAGTTGCAGTCAACATGAGCGTTCTTGCAACTGGAGTCAACTCGTTTCTATGGAAATAACATCACGTGATAAGAAACATGCGTCATGTGACTTTATAAATAAACAGATGGAAGCGAACAAAGACACCCACTTTTCAAATGTTGATGATGTTGACAATAATATACTAATAGAATTTTAGTAAGACCGACCATGCCTTTGTGTTGCTTCGTTTAACTTATTCGCCATTTTGTTTATCATGTGATGAATAAATTAACAGTCACATGTTAAATGGGATCGCTATCAGTCCCGAGTCGACATAAGCGCTCCGAATTCAGTTGCTCCCAGTTGTCCTCAGTTGCTGATATGATCGACATAAGCACTCTTGCAACTGACTGCAACTAGTTGCTTTGGGTTGCAAAGTCGACATAAGCCCCGCTTAATGCATTCCCTTGTGGATTGAATAGTTGCGCGATACAAATATCATTATTACTGTATTTATTATCATTATTATAAAGCCGCCAATCGAAATTGCATTTTTTGGCCAATATCTCGTTCTTTGTGGATCAATTTATGCTAAAATTTTCTCAAATAATTGACTGACCATCTTATTATGAAAACGTATCATTGGTAGATAATCTTCTTATTGTATCAGATTAAAATGAGAGCAATCTGAAATTTTTACCCAACACATGTTAGTGGCACTGGTTTGTTTAAATCATTTTAAGAGGACGCCAAATGGCACTAAGAAATTTTCAATTAATCATACATGTATCTTTATAACTTATTTTGGACTGATATATTCTCTTTAGAGATTCGTAGGGTCGCCTGTCCAATCTCGTGTGTTACTATCCTAGTACTCCGGTCCCTCCCGGCAAAGGAATTATTGAAATAAAATTAAACCATATGATAGTCCCAAATTGACCAAGTTTGTGTCGAGTGGACGTTAAACCCCATTTCTATCTCTCTATTTAACGATTCAACATCCACAATCCCTCACAAAGATCCAATGTTTATTTGTTCACTTATATAATTATCTAAGTGGTAAAATATCATATGACTACAAGTATTCTTTCTTAAAATATTCTTTTCATAGGCTAATGGTTTATAAAGATATATCTCTTCAAGCATGATCCGATTAAGGTCATCTCTGTTAGACTGTTACATTCTTTACTTATCTAAAAGTATTTGTAATGGACCGTAAATATCAAATCATAAACTTAAATCTCCAAAAATGAAATAAATTAATTACGAAGATCCAGGCAATGTTTGTATTTTTCACTGCCAAGACAAAATTTGTCTAGTATTGTCTTGCAAGTGTTCCAGATCATGGCAGATGTGTTAAAATTTATACACTGCCAAAAAATCTTCAGGAATGTTGAAATATATGTTTTCCTAGTCGTGTGGATCAGGGCCTTATTTCTCGAAATTTTAACTAAAGACAAAATCCAAATTTTAGTAGATAGTTCAATTTTGATTGGCTGAGCACTAAAATTAAACTAATATTATCCAATAAAATTACTAAAATTTGGATTTTATCTTAGTTAAAATTTCGTGAAACAGGCCCTTGTTTTCCAATGGAAATGAAATGAAATGGGGTTTAACATCCTACTGTTTTCCAATTGAATATTACGTTGTGGAAATATATCGTTAAAATCCAAAAACTAACATAATGCGCAGTAACAGCATGAATTGAACTGAATGGTTTCTTTTTTTCATCTTCCTTTATGACAAATACATTTAATTTCGTATTACGGTTATATACTGTACACCTACCAACATCCGTATGATCTCTATTACAAATAAAAATCTTTATTTAACGTAATCTAAAATCTATTAAAAACTATTTTAGGAAATTTCTAAATTATATTTTGAAGACATTGTGCTGAAATAAAAAAAAATGTATGAACATCTGTTGAAATTTACTAGTTTATTTACCACACAGAAAAACATTCCTCATTCATTTTTAAATTCATTCAGTTCATTGTGGACTTATTTTACACTCTATGTCACAATGTACAATATTGACTTGGGCAAAACAGTATTGTGCAACATATTGTATGTATTAGGACCATTTTATATGGGGGAGAGGTGGGAAAAAAAGATGTGGGTTTTGTAAAAAGATAAAAGAATTGGAATACAAAACCAATGATAACAAAACATTTCCAATAATTAATGTTAGGCTAAAAGCATTTGGGTCAAAATTACAAAAGCTTACAATATACTGAGATAAAGGACAGATAACAAAAGGGCACAGAATTGGTAGTAAACTGATCGAAGGCTCTAAGCATCATAATGAAGAAGTGGACAAGAGGATGGACGTAAATGTACATGTAGTTAAAATACAGATGTGACGTCGCGCTTTGATGTTGGCGTACCATTATTTCAAATAATCGTACGGGCAACTTCCCAATCGTACATTATTCATACCAGTGAAATATTGGACTAGTGTGACATGTCTCATGTGCGGAGTGTCTGTATTTTAAGTAGTTTAATGGTCTCGAGCTTAAGACATTGCGTAATATATTGTAAAAACATTCGGGCCTACGGCCCTCATGTTGTTGTTACAATATATTACTTAATGTTTCACTCTCGACCATTAAACCACACTTAGTACATGTATGGGATTTGAAGTTCCACCCATCCTAAAATTATCTTTAATTGCCTGCAATTTCATTAAAAGGAAAAGTGCTATTTATTACAATTTTTCAAGAAAATTAAGACATTTTCAGGCAAATTAAGATACAATCTGATCAGCAAATAGAACTACGGGCAAAACAGAAAACTCAAGATTATTAGATCGTAATTTAAACATATTTTGGGAAAATCATTCATTTTAAGAGAAAAATCACAATCCATTGCAATTTGTGTCTAGTATTGTAATCTAGACAAAACTCTTTTCAGTTCCCTCAAGCATAAAGGCTCCCCCATGATGCACTAACGATTGTATAGGGTCTCTGAGAGGGTACATTCCTTTTTTAACAACCATTCGTGGTTAAGAAAATAAATACGCATATCATAGTCCTGTGAAAAGAAGGCCTATGAAATAACCTCCTGCGATGCATCTTTATCTAATAATAATAAGAGAGCCTAATCTTTATGACGGTAGATAAACACGTTACTCTATACACATATAAAGTATGTATTATAATTTCATATAAATTAATATAAAATTAACACTTTAACTACATACTTCAACGAGCCAGAGTAAAGACAAACATATTTCAAGGGTTAATTATAAGGTTAAGGGGTTAATTATAACGTTTAGGGGGTTAATTTCCACTCAATAGATTAAACACTTATAACACCTCCTGGGATATACAGACACATGTTACATGTAAATTACCATTTCTATCAATTTATACTTTTTCATACCAATTGCTTTATTAAAGATCATACATTACTCAAGATCTTCATTTTTGTATTGCAGGACTTGATTAATTAGACATTTATCAACATGACAAGACCATCAACTCTCTATGCCATCGGATAGGTCCGATTTAAAGTAGATTGGAATGGTTTGGCAATTTAATGATTTAATTCAACCATGGAGAAGCGAGGCTAAACCTTGACTATACCAGTACCGTGGTTAAGATAATAAATGCACACATCATGTCAAAATTACAAACAGCAATAACATGACTCAGAATAAAGTTATTTGAATTAAATTTTCAATATGCCGGTATTCATTTTGAAATGCATCTATTTTTGTACTACCGGTATTATATTAAGAACGACATGCTCTTTATCTAAATCTTTAAGTTTGTGACAGAGTAAGTAAAAGTAAAACCCATCAGCATTTTAAAGAAGAACAGAAATTTATCAGGCCCTCTGTTCACAAAGCATTCTCAGACTGAAGTTAAGCAAGCATTTACTCAAAATTGTTTGCCTTATTTTAACTACAATATACATATAGTGCCTTATAAAACTTGTGTTGTTTTATTTTTAATGTATTAAAAACATCCATTTGAAACTATATGCAAAGTTTTGTGCTTCCAGATCAAAGACTTTTCTAATAAACTGTGATTGAAAGTTGAGTAAATTCTTAACTTAAGTCTGAGAATGCTTTGTGAACTTACATGTACAAGCAAAATACAAAGATTTAAAGACATTCAGGCAGAAAGAAATAGAACAGAAATAGGGTTTGAACATCACTCGGCACAAACTAGGTCATTTCAGGACTTTCATATGGTTCAATTTTATTTTAATAATACACTCGCGTGTAGGCATCTTTAGCAGTGGGAGGAAACCGGCGGGCCAAGAGAAAACCCACGAGGTTGGACTTGACTTCTTGTCACGTACACCTGGGGAATCAAAACCATGTCCATTGCCTCAATGACAAACCTTATGATACTAACAACGGGCATGCGCTAACCATTTTGTACAAGGCACAAGCCAGTCAATTCTTCAAAAAGGTTTTATTATGGCATATGTGCTTATCAGTAATTATCTATTATCGATTATCTATTTTTTTATTTAATCAGCAGCAACAGATCAGGTACTAATCCAGTAAATATCGCAGGCTAGCAATGATATCAAGAGATGATTGTGGTCTGGATAAGTTAATTAGGGTCCAATTAATAATTCATTTAAGGCCTAAAGAAAGAACCGCAATTGGAAGATTTAGCTCTTGCATAATGTATTAAGGGCTTGAATAATGTCAACATGTCTCAATCACATGAATGACAAACCATAAATAATATCACCTTAAAGGCTTAACTCTAAAACTATAAACAAGACCTTCGTTACTTTTCTCTTTTACCTCCTGCACAATAAAACGTCTTTCAAAACATGTACCCACAAAAAGAGTTATCTCTAGTAACTTAAAGGACATTTTTATTTTTCTCCTTCCCATCCAGCATTTTAAATTATGTATCCATCTTTCAAATCATGTATCCACAAAAAGATTTTTACCTATAGTAAATTTTGTGTATTTATTCTTAGTCGAACTTGATTTTATTGCTTCTGAAATCACTTGTTTTGTTAACATTTTACAGGAAATTGTACGATTTGTAAATTTGAAATTGACAAAGCAAAATTTTGTGTATTTAATCTTAGTCCAACTTGATTTTATTTCTTCTGAAAAAAGTTGTTTTGTTAACATTTGGCATGAAATTGTTTGATTTGTAAATTTGAAATTGACAAAGCAAAATTGTGTTTTTATGAAGTGGAAACTGTGGGTTAGCTCATTTAAATTTCTGAGATAAAATATTCATACATACTTCTTAGCGATCTTCCTTCTGAGTCAGGCGTCCCTCTATCATAAATGTCTCCATTTTCAGACAAATTTTCGGAATTGGTGTCGTATCCGGCTGAACTAATACTGGAAGGTCTTTCATCTTTTACTGTGCATGACGCTGAGGTTTTAATATCGGGAGAATTTGATCTGGAGTCTGGCGAATTTATTCTATTATAAGAACTAGTGCCTGCTTCATCTAATTTAGTTTTTTTGGCAGGTGTAAAAGCCGACTGATACTCGGGCATACCCTCCGAAGATTGTCCCAGAGGTCTAAACGCTCCACCCCCTTGTGATGAGATTAAATTTATTCCTCTTTCAAATGTTGGTCGAACAAATGGTGGCATGGGGGCATAGAGTGGCGGGGCAAATGGATCCCCAGGTCTGTACATCGTAAACGGTGCTGTACCAAACGGACTTGATAAATCTTTATCCATATTCTGGCCCGAGTAAGGGTGTGGTAATCTTGGTGCTTCATGTCCATCACCTGTTGGTGCCAAAACCATTAAATTTGGCACAAATGATGAATTCTCCATTCCTGAATTTCCTGGAGGAGGAAAAAAAGGTTTAGGCCAAAAATTAAAACGAAACATTTTGGTAAAATCCAGAGCACTGGTCATCGCTAAACAACGCAAAACATAAGATGAATTAAGCAGAAACTTGATAATGTTAACTCCTCAGGTCCAAAATATTTCACAATCTGCCACTCGCGCTAAAAAAATTTAATTATTGTTCAATATAAATTGTTACATTTTCATGCTAATTAATGTTCCTCGATTCTTAATATCCAATAATCAATCACAAAAATATTTTCCTCTGTACTTAAAAGTACAAGTCACATCAATAGCTAACAGTCTACGACAATATTGTCTTTTTCCGCGAAGAATAAAAGTTATTTTTCTAACTAAATATTAACATCCAAAACAATTTGTCAGTTTGTTTCAATATAACAACCAACAAGAATTAAAAGCTTTATCGCTCAACACTTGGAGTCAATCACTGACAAGCGATACTTATAGAATGCGACCAATAATAATATCCTGCTGGGAATTTTAGGAGGTGTGATCATTCTATGCCTTGGGGCATATATACTGATCCTAACCCTTAACGCTGTCACATGCTTGTAATGATTGTTTTTAGTGGTATACTGGTTATTACACTTGGTTCTGCTCTAAAAATCAATTCATATGCCCATCAGCCAATCAGTGACCGGCCTTCTATTGAAAGCTAACATGACTTCGTGGGGGTGAACCAAAATAAGACTAGATGGAAATAAAAGATGACCAAGAGATAACGTCAATTGAACACTTAAAACAGTGACATTTAACAAAAATATTAGTCGGTAATTAAACTTTATTGATTAATCTGCTAAATTAACAACAAAACTTCCCCCCTGGGTTGAGGATGGAGGCAGATGGTAGCAGATTTCCTTGACCCAGTGTTTGTAAACAATCCCGCTAACTAGAAGTTGAGCGCAATACCGCCCGATGTTTGACAGCGAATACTGCAAAATGTACAACGAGTTACATAAAAATAATAGTATGATCGGATTAATCAAGGCCATATTGGATTAATAATTAATCAATATGCAATTTCTTGATGGCGATGGTTGAGAATTTAAACGGATAGATCACCAAATACCTACTTGATACTACCAACTCTCTTCGGCATCCCTAGCCTCGATTTCATAAAGGGGGAATCTCTTACGAATGCTGGGAAGCGGTATTCTCCATGTTACTAAATATATCTTATTCGACCCGGTTTGAGGCAAAATAGGATTTTCAACTGTCAAACTGTATATTTGATCACTTTAAATTCATAAATTATATTATCTGTAATATTGATAATTGCAATAAGTGAAAATGACGGTTTATGGTGAACATAACCGTAAAACTGTCGGTTATGCGCTCAGTCGGAGGGAGTCTCTATTACCTGTGTTGAAGAAAAACAGAAGGCAAAAGCAAACTAATAAATCATTCTTTGGGTTTCTCGATTAATTTTTTTTTATTTTTTATTTAAATTTTTCCTTTGTAAAACTGTAATTGGAACTCCCCAGGACATATTATTTTTTGTTCGTTCGCTCAGTATGATAAATGATCTACGTATAGTTGTTGATATACACGTAGGCCTATATAAGTAATCTATTCACTATATAGCCTAATATTGTTAGCTTTACGATTTTGGCACCTAATAATGAGGTCGATTTACTATTTCGATAGCTAATAAATACACAAAGATTCCGTTGTGTTTTTCTGGTCAATGAATAGCTAAGATAGACTGAAGAATGCACAATAAGAAAAAAAAACGTTAAATAAAAATAATGATATTCAATATTAATAAACAAGGGAAAATATACCATTATAATATCTTTTGTGTTGTTGGTTTATGAAGGATTTATAGGCTGGATCTTAGACTAGATCTTTAGTTTTGATTCATACAAAGGAAAATAATGTTATAAATATAGGTCTTATATGTATAAACTAATTGAGTATTTACAAGGGGTCGGCCACTATTAACGTTTAGAAAAGTATATTCAGCCAGACTGGGACTATATTTTCATATGGTTTCGCTGGTAGATATCCTCTTGAAAAATAATACAGGTTTATAGCTTATCCAGTTTTTCTGGCGCACCTGTATGTTTTGTACCGCAACCTTCTAAAATAAAATGTATAACGGAATTAAACTTATGATATTTAGGTTAAAATAAATGACGTGTTATACGATTAGATATTTGTTTGGAACATTAAAGATGCATATAGGCTAAGAACTGATTGTTTTTGCTAAATAATTAAAAACAGATAATGAAAAATGAATTTATTAAAATTATCCAGTCATATTACTTTATTTTGAGCGAAAGTATCGGTTTTTGAAGATTAAACTATATAGCTTTGATTGTCAAGTACTACTGCTACAGCAATAATGATTCATTTTTGAATTAAATTAACGTGCTTCAATTTCAGTCCATTAAAAATCACCACCACGCGACATTCTAGACAGTTTATTATCGGATTGTCGTATGTATTACGGGCTAGTCGTGTAAATGTTTAAATAATAGTTTATATATTTTAAGCCAAATGAGTAGATTGCGTTATTACATAAAGCATCTTTAAGCGAAAGTCGCGTGTTTACTAATTTTAGTTTCATTTTGGGTATACTGAACATGGAGCTGTGTCGCTAACCAGAAGATCCGGGGTTTCATCCCGGTTATGCCCGAAAAGTTTTTTCGAGATTTTTCCACACCGTTGTCCCGTGTAAACCATTGCCAGCATGTTAAAGATCCCTTGACGGTTGGAAATCGAATTATAGGAGTGGGTCGTAACGCCACTGCCCGGACCAAGTTTTCATCCAATACGACAATCCGGGTGGTCTATGATCGGTTTCATTAGCCAGGTTGCTTCACGGTGAGGTCAGGCACAGATAATTTCTATTAATGAACGACTTTCATTAAAAAAGAAATCTTACACAACTCTGCGATGTGGTAAGTTAATATTTTTAAATGCGAAATGCTGTATTCTTTCTATTGTTATTTCACATAAAATGTGCTTGTACCGTTATTACTTATTTTGTCGTTTGGATTTATATTTCGTTGTTATGTGTAGTGCGGTCCTTCTGCACTTACTTTAAATGTTACAGATTTTCATGTAACTGGCCGCCAGTCATGAACAAATCTGTGTGTAACACCATTGGCCGATCCAGCATATAGCACACTGTGATACAATATGCGAAACTTGCGTTGTCTGGTTACAATTAGCTACGCTTGGGAACAGACACGAAGCTTATTGACCGACAATTTATTTCCTATTTTGACCGACATTTTAATTCCTATATTAAGGATTTTAGTGGAAAACACAAAGTGTACTTTGAGTATTTATTCCTCTTCCATTGAAAGATACATTATTTAAGAACTACATTGTCTTGTAGATCTTTCTTTGGGCCTTTTAAATGTTATTTAAAGTTACATTATGGGAGATAAGATAGAGAGATGGCAGTTCTCACTACAATAGTTAAAAACTAGATAGTGTAAAGATAATTTGCTGAAAATTTCAGTCAAATTGATTCACTGTTAGCCGAGAAAAAAGCTTTTGAAATATTCATAGCCTCGGTCATCATTACTCAAATCATCAATATAAACAGCATAGTCTCGATTATCCACTTGATTGATTTAATTATCAACCGCCATTAAGCGGCATATACGATTTTAATCTGCCAACATCGAAGGCTAGTCTTGACATAAAGAGTTTATTATGGTCTGAATATGTTAATTAATGTCTAATTGATTATTTAGATAACATCTCAGGCTTAAAGAAAGACCTGTAAAAATCCGATTTTGCTCTTGCATAATGCTATTTTAAATTATTAATAAAAGATACATTATGGGAGATTAGATAACGAGTTGGCAGTTCTCACTACACTATTTACAAACTAGCTAATGTAAAGGCAATTTGCTGAAAATTTCAGTCAGATTGATCCACTATCAGCTTAGAACGAAGCGATTGACATTTCCGCTTAGCCTCGGTCATCATTAATAAAGTCGGTATACAAAACCAGTAGCCTCGGTTATCCATTTTAGTGGTAAATAACGAAGGAAAATATTTCAGCGAATCAAACTACAATACGACAAAAATCTCGTCCTAGCCTCAACATCGAGAGTTGATTATGGTCTGAATAGGTTAATTAATGTCTAATTAATAGTTTTTATAACATTTCAGGCCTAGGGAAAGACCTACAATAGGCAGATTTTGCTCTTGCATAATGCATGTTTAAACATTAATTATTAACATACACGGCTATAATCAATTCTTCATGCTATCGGATCCTTGAGATTTAAACTAGATTAGAAAAGAAATGAAATGGGGTTCTGTTCTGCTCCGACCGGGCCCGGACAACTGGGTTCGGCCTATTTTGATATCGAATTCAAACTGCGAAGGGGTCTGTTACGTGCAAGTCAATGTGTACACGGGACCTCGGTGTTTCGTCCCACCCGAACGACTAGACAGCTGTCCTTACAAGACCCTCCGTCCTCACCACTGACAAGAGAGAGAGAAATGGGGTTTAACGTCCACTTGACACAAACCAGGTCATTTCGGGACTACCATATGGTTTAATTTTATTTCAATAATTCGTTTGCGCGTAGGGGTCTTTATTAGCAGTGGGTGGAAACCGGAGGACCCGGAGAAAACCCACGAGGCTGGACGGGCGACCTACTCCTTGTCACGTACAACCTGTGGCTCGAAACCGCGCTAGTTGACTCAGTGACAGGCTTTATGATACGGCACGCTCGTGCTAACAATAACAATTGTTTTCGACTAAAATCATCAATTTGGGAATTAAAATGTCGGTCAACTAGCGTAGTGTCTGTTGTCAAGCGGAGCTAACTGTAGAGTATTAGAGAGGCAGTCCAAGTTTAGTATGCAAAACGTATCATAATTATTGTTGATTACCAGTCCGGGACTGGATCAAGGAGTGACTGATCGGGTTGCAGTCAGGGGCCCCAATATTAAAGGGGCCTGTGACATTTTCAGCCAAGGAGCCCATGCAAGTTTAATCCAGCTCTGCCAGAGAGAGAGAGAGAGAGAAATGGGGTTTAACGTCCACTCAACACAAACTAGATCATTTCGGGACTAACATATGGTTTTAATTTTATTTCAATAATTCGCTTGCGCGTAGGGGTCTTTAGCAGTGGGGGAAAACCGGAGTGCCCGGAGGAAACCCACGAGGTTGAGAAGGCGCCCCTATCTCCATGCCACAAACGCTCACACCAGGGCTCGAAACCACAGCCGCAAGTCAGAGGTGACCGGCCAGCTAGAGGTCGAAGCGCGGCACTCTAGACCACTAGACCCCCCCCCCCCCCAGCTCTGTCAGTCCCAGCCCCAGCCCATCCTAATAGATCCCTCTTCGTTTTTTGACGAATTATCATAATGACCAGGTACATTCTAGCGTGATGATTTCGACCAAAACGTAATTTAAATCCTATAACACGATCGAATACCGCATGCGCAAAATAATATCATTGACCAGGTGAATTCAAAATAAACTCAATATTCAAACTCGTAGGGTTTGAGCGACATTAACTTTTTTTTTTCATTTTCTTTATTCGCCTTAAAATATTGATCGTGAGCGGAACGTGGAGTTTATTTTCATTCGGAACACACATACTCCTTAATATTTTATGAGTCATAGTGAAATCATTACGCCAAACCACTGACTAATTTATTCGTTATTCAAATGCCAAATACTAGATAATTAACTGATTTTATTCTGTTCTATGAAGAAGTTCGATCAAACAAACTGTTGTCTAGCTTTCTTTTTACCACCAGTAGTCAAAAGACATTCAAATATACTAGCGCTAGTCTAGTTTTCGAATGTTATAGCACCATATTGTTGTTTGAGGACCCTCATGAATATTTTGTGAATAGGGTTTATTACATTCTCCTTATACCATTGAGTCAGGAACTGTTCAGAGGAGTTCGATATCAATGGTGTTGTCAACACAATGACAGACAAATCGCACAATTTTACAAACAAACCCCGCATCTGGTCTTCACCGAATACTCCATAAATTTAGAAAATATATCCCTTAGTTGTCAGGCGGCTCAATGGACCGATTTCATAACAATTGTAGAGCCCTTCAGCCCCTTTGTTCATCCGATATTCTACCTTTGAAACGTGCGGATAAAAGTAGTTTTAAATTTTCTTAAAGTTAAATTGACACGAGTTTAAATCGGTTTCTTTCGCTCAATGATCATTGCATTATGTACGGAATATCTGACTGACAGCGCCATTTATCATGTAAGTTTAACAATAGCCAGCTTATTCTAATAAATTTCACATTTTGTGTGTTTTGTCATGAAGAGTTTTAAAACGATTTACTGGCTAGGAACAAAGGTAGATCACGGAAGACTTGATTGTGAGGATTAGGGACGAGTGAGAGTGGCTTTGATTGTTATGTCGAAGGGTTTATAAGTTTTTGTTCAGGAGAACAGATTGGTGAAAGGTGTTTTGTCTTGAAAGTAGCCATCACCACCATCTTGCATTGTTCGTCTGTTACGGCGTTCTGTCATGGACTGTCAGGAAATTGAACAGGCGGGAAATTTCTCTTACCGTGACCATTTATGCCATGAATGTGCGAGAGTCAGTATTTTGTTTATTTTGAAAAGACTTAATGGTTTAGAAACCTAGCGAGAAAGTGAAAACACAATGGCGTCTGCACGTGTGTGTGACACGGTTGTTAATAACCTACCCTTAGATAATAAGTTAATGTACGCTATAAACCCCTTCAAAATTATAGAAATAACGTTCCGGACATTGATCGGAACATTATTACCGGATATATCCATTTGAACAAATGATTTGGTCATTACGTTGACAGATCGTCACACAATATGGAGAAGTGTTATTGGTAACATTTCTAAGATTAGCTGCAGGGGCATTGTTAACTCCGTATGACACTATTGTTTAATCCCTGACACATCTTAACGCTGCTCTTGTAGAAATGAACATTCCACGATTGAAAGAGCATTATTAAGCATTAAGTCCTGGCAATTTTTCTATAGAAATCGTCACAGATTCATTAAGTCCTTAGAAAGTTCTCTAAGTGATAATCTTGCCAAGTATGTATTGTATCTAAAAGTCTCAATAGTTAATCACGCTGTTGGTCGGAACAGTGTCCATCTAAAATCGTTGGTATGGGGGACTTAAATTAAAATTCTTTTTTTCCTTTTGTGTATTTACCTGAGCATTAAATTTGACCCCAGTTTATTTTTTTTTATTTTTGTACCAGTGTCGTACATTTTGAAGAAAATTGTGGTAGATTTAAAATACCGTGAGTGGAGTGGGGGTGGAGTTCATTATTCGCTCGCTCTGTCTGGAATACAAAATCGACTAAGGGGTTAATTTTGACCACATGTGGATGGTAGGTCCCACCACTGCGCAAAAGGTACAATCAATACCGTGAAATTAAAAACGGAACGGGGCTGTGCGGCGCAGTGGACGCTTACGGCTGGCACCCGGATTCACTTGATTTAAACATAGCCTACATTATGCAAGAGCCGAATCTGCCTATTGCAGATATTTATTGGATTGAAATCCGATCTGCTGCTCAACGCCCATTATTGGATAATAATGGATATTAGATACTATGAATTTTTGTTATCGTATCGGCTTAAGTAATGATGACCTGGGCTAGGCCTGAAATTCAAACGCTAAATTCTGGGTTCAGAGTGCATAAATTTGACTGAAATTTTCAGAAAATTTACATTATCTAGTTTTTAACTATTATAGTGACAACTGTCAGCTCTTTATCTAATCTCCCATAATGTATATTTAATGGTTGTACTGTCTATGTAGTTGGTGTCTTGTAGACAGGTACGTCTCATCATTTTTCGAGGGGGGGGGGGGGTAGTGACGTCCTCTTTTATCACTACAAGCCCGGAACTGTACAACGCACTGGACGCTTACGGCTAACCGCCGGATCCTTTCACATATTTTGATATGTTCGTTTGTTTGTGATTTCTGCGTATTGTGTCTTGTCCATAGATTTTTGTTTTTTATATATATATATATATATTATGTGGTTCAGTCCCCCTTAACTTCCTATTAGGTAGTAAAAATATTTAACGGAAGTATGTATACAGTCAAAGCGTTAAATTGTGATTATTGTCTAGTTTGATGGATGAGCTGATAAGATATCGGTATTGTTGACTGATTAATTGTTTAAGTGTTTGATTGTCGTGAAAAGCATTACATATTGAAAAGATTTGTATCTCTTGATGATTTGTGCGATCAAGGATGGTGTTACACTTACATAATCAGTTAATCAGATCTACCACCATTCTTTATTTAACAACCAATTAGTTGAGTCATGAGTTACCTACCGATTTATACGATAGATGGCATTGATGTTGCTTTATTCAGGTTGCTAACAATATATTGTTAATTGAAAGTTACTCGTTACGGTCTCAATTCATCTTCTACAGTAAACATTAGTGTCAGCTAACGGTAATGTGCTTTATTAAATATAGCACTTTGTGTACGAGCACGTCAAGTTTCACATACACTTCAAAATTAAATTATCCATATCACACGGATACTATACGGATTCTAAATTAGGCCATGTTATTTTTTTTCAGATTGACAATGTTGAAATTTTATGATGAGATACTGAAATTGCAATATCCTAAGTTAAAATTTCAAAGTGGTAATTTAAGATTATAGTTTAAAAAAAATAAATTAAATTCTTATTTGAAATTTTCAGGTGGTAATTTAAGATTATAGTTTAAAAAAATATAAATTAAAAAATAATAAATACATAATAATAAAAAGAAGAAATAATAATGACGCTATGTTGAAATTTCAAGGTACAAAGTTGAAAATTCAAAATGTTGATTTCAAATTATAGAAAAGCGCTATTTAGCTTCCGTAAAATACTATCTCAAGGAGTGGGGGGGGGGGGGGGCTGAATGATGTCATTGAGTCAGCTCACGTGGTTTCGATTCCCTGAATGTACAAGGCAAGGAGTGGGGTCACCTGTCCAACCTCGTGGGTTTTCTCCGGGTCCTCCGGTTTCCTCCCACTGATAAAGACTCCTACGCGCATGCGAATTATTGAAATAAAATTAAACAATTTGTTAGTCTCGAAATGACATAGTTTGTGTCGAGTGGACATTACCCCCTCCCCCTCTCTCTCTCTCTGTTTCTCTCTCTCTCTCTCCTCTCTCTCTCTCTTTAAACTACCAACTCTTAACTCTCTTCTCATTTAACACCTGTATCTCAGTATATGCTTTCATTATGGATAACTAATTAGAATAATAAACGTATTCCAGCAATTCACGCAAAGAATATTATTAACCTAGTCATTCAATATTTAGATTTATACAAAACAAAATATTCAATAAAAAATATACATGTAGTAAGATATTTTCCATTTAATTAGGAAACCACTTCTGAAAGCATGAATAATGGCATAAAATTTTGTCATTAATTTGTCATATCGCCGAAAGTATTGCACAAAAAGAGAGAGGGGAAATTGGGTTAAACGTCCACTAGACACAAACTAGGTCGTTTCGGGACTAACATGGTTTATTTTATTTCAATAATTCGTGAGTAGGGGTCTTTAGCAGTGGGAGGGAACCGGAAGACACGGAGAAAACCCACGAGGTTGGACAGGCGATCCTACTCCTTGTCACGTACAACCGAGGATTCGAAACCACGCCAGTTGACTCAACGACAGGCTTTATGATACAACGGGCACGTGCTAATCATTCGACCCCCCCCCCCCCTGCACAAAGGGACTGACAAGGAAAGGTGGGCGTATATATAGATATCTATATCAAATACATCGTATTATTATCCAATTATCAAAATGACGCTCTTATCGATGATTTGCAAAATATTTTCAATCCTCAATAATTTTGTCATTTTATTTATGAAATCATTTAAGGTTAGATATGACACGTAGATAACATATTTTTGCAATCTTTGCGCGATATTGACAAAAGAAACGCTCTTGTAGATGATTTCTCTAGTCGTTGTAAATGACAGTTTCGACGATACGTTTCGTTGGGATCATGAACGACAAAGCGCTTTTGTCGATGAGATTTCTAGTCCCTGTGAATGACAGTTTCGACGATACGTTTAGTTGGGATCATGAACGGCAACTCTGGTAACAAACAAATTGTACACAAGAAAGTCTCAGGCCAGTAATTATTTGCCCAATGTTAAATGGCTGTAACGTCACATGTTGTAGCTTTCTGCCCAACATTTCGTTGGTTCCAATCTTTATAGGCACAATGGGAACCACATTTGGCAATATCCTCATCATGATTTTGTAGATTTTTGATAGTTGGATTTGTAGCTGGATTGGGTCAAAATCTCACTTCCGACTCAATCATTGATCTGCACAAAGGCTAAAATATTTTCAGTATACCCACCCACCCCAAACTGCTATGAAAGTGCAAATTTGATCCATTTTCTCCATTTCTAGACCAAAAATGCAACCAATAAATACAGCAAAAGGTGGAGAAACAAAATAACAAAACTAACTCATCTACACAACCATTACTAATCTGAGTCCTTAAGGAAAACGCGAAGAGAAAGTGAGCGGCAATTAAATCCAGTATGGTGCTAGCGCAGCGGGGTAATAAAATGCTAAAACGGAGATTTTTCAGTGTTGCATCTCGGCCCGTATATTTACCATCGCTTCTCAGAGCATGTCAATTATGGTAGTAAGGAGAACATAAATATCTCATCGATATCCATATTAACAGTAAACCAGGTTTTAACGGAACATTTGTCATCCAATAAATCATCTTTATAATACCAGGTAATATCACGAGACATGCACGTGCTTAATCTCGCGCGCACGAGAATTAATATAGTATTAATAACTGACCCGTGCATTATAATAAATATGAACGCATGTAGAAATAATTTCTGTGATCAAGAGGAATACAAGAGTGTTTTTAATCCATGAAGGTGTTTTTTTTTTTAGGAAATATTCACCGTGGCTTTATTCTATTCACACAAAGAATGCCAGACTCGACTTCATATTTAACTTGAATATTCAACTAATCATTGTATATTTTATTGCCTTGATAATAACGACAACCATGTATGGACAAGTAATCCACATGTAATGCAGTCATCAATAATTATGTTAAATATAACCTTATATGTTTACTATAGAAAACCAGTTCATAAAATATTAATATATAATGCAAATAACATAATATCTATGTTTTCAGGTAGTGCATGTGGAAATATAGAGCATCTGTCCAGGAAATAATAACACTATAATTCATATATATTTATTAGTAAAACTCTTTAATATGATATAAATAATGAACGTTTAAATTATATAACTAAAAGCATTTAATATAATAAGCGTGAACATGATATCAATAATAAACTTTATCACTTAAATGAAACAATAACTTTTGATATAAACAATAAACTTTAAAACGATATAAACTAAATATAAACAATAACCTTTAATATGATACACAATAAATTTTAATATAATATGAACTTTAATCTTTAATATAAACAATAATCTTTAATTTGAAATATAATATAATCTTTAATTTGAAATATAATATAATATAATATAATATAATATAATATAATATAATATAATATAATATAATATAATATAATATAATATAATATAATATAATATAATATAATATAATATAATATAATATAATATAATATAATATAATATAATATAATATAATATAATATAATATAATATAATATAATATAATATAATATAATATAATATAATATAATATAATATAATATAATATAATATAATATAATATAATATAATATAATATAATATAATATAATATAATATAATATAATATAATATAATATAATATAATATAATATAATATAATATAATATAATATAATATAATATAATATAATATAATATAATATAATATAATATAATATAATATAATATATAATATAATATAATATAATATAATATAATATAATAATAATAATAATAATAATAATAATAATAATAATGATAATGATAATGATAATGATAATGATAATGATAATGATAATGATAATGATAATGATAATGATAATGATAATGATAATGATAATGATAATGATAATGATAATGATATGATATGATATGATATGATATGATATGATATGATATGATATGATATGATATGATATGATATGATATGATATGATATGATATGATATGATATGATATGATATGATATGATATGATATGATATGATATGATATGATATGATATGATATGATATGATATGATATGATATGATATGATATGATATGATATGATATGATATGATATGATATGATATGATATGATATGATATGATATGATATGATATGATATGATATGATATGATATGATATGATATGATATGATATGATATGATATGATATGATATGATATGATATGATATATGATATATGATATATGATATATGATATATGATATATGAGATATGAGATATGATATATGAGATATGAGATATGAGATATGAGATATGAGATATGAGATATGAGATATGAGATATGAGATATGAGATATGAGATATGAGATATGAGATATGAGATATGAGATATGATATGATATGATATGATATGATATGATATGATATGATATGATATGATATGATATGATATGATATGATATGATATGATATGATATGATATGATATGATATGATATGATATGATATGATATGATATGATATGATATGATATGATATGATATGATATGATATGATATGATATGATATGATATGATATGATATGATATGATATGATATGATATGATATGATATGATATGATATGATATGATATGATATGATATGATATGATATGATATGATATGATATGATATGATATGATATGATATGATATGATATGATATGATATGATATCGAAGGCTTTATAATTTGATCGTTTTTCGCGCTCTTTTTTTTTTTCACAGTGCATAACTGTTTTTGTTCGATTGATTTATTAACATAATCTATAAAGATTTAAATAAAAATAAATTGTTAAATGTTTGAATTTTAATACTCTTATTTAGAAGTGATACAGCATTAACCTGAAGTTTCCCGATAAGAAACAACACATTAAGCTATCTAGGTGTTTTAATCAAATACTGTCCTTTATCCACCCCTGTCACAGGTAGTCTTAGTTTTTATCATATTTTATTATATATCTATATAGTTAATCCTTTTTAATATTTATATACACGCTACTGATAATCTGGGGTTGTTTGTAATTCACGCGATCCCTAATCCCCTTAAATCCACCGTTTTTCACCTGATCGTCACAGGTGTGCGGGATTAGAAGGACTCCCGATAGATTTAATTCAATCGCTTTTAAAATTTCTTCCCTACTAAAATTTCCATCATAAAGGGAAATGAGTGACATTTATGGCATTCAAACATGGTGATATTTATTTAATATCACGTGACCAGATAATTTATTCAATTCTGTGACATTTATTGGCTTTAGTTTTCGTTTTTTAATAAACACAAATTATGATTTAAATAGTTAACCCCCATTTGAAACCTCGTAACTAAACTATTGCCATTAAGTAAAGAGTTGCACTTGAGGTTTTATAAATAATTCGTTTCTGAATCCATTTAAATATATCTTCAGTCATTTATGTTGTTTACGCCTAAAAGTGACAGTTTTGTGTGGGTTATTTTTCTAAGAATATTTATTCAATAAATATTTACATATTATGAATATTTCCATATTATAATTTCGGGATCTGAAAAAAAAACCGGAACTTTTAAAAATTCATCTTCCTTAAGAAATCGTTTACATAAATATGGATACAGAAAGAAATCGGGTTTAACGTCCACTAGACACAAACTAGATCATTTCGGAACTAAAATATGGTTCAATTTTATTTCAATAATTCACTTGCACTCGGGGGTCTTTAGCAGTAAGAAGAAACCAGGGAACCCGGAGAAAACCACGAGATTGAAGATGCGACCAGGGACGGATCCAGAAATTTTTGCAGGAGGGGGTTTGCCAGTTTCTGTTACGGAAATCTGCCATCGTCGTCTCTAAATTACATAGGCATACATATAAATTGAGCTTTTTAAACAGAGAAATCATTTCTATACTGATGTAGGATCACTTTGTGATGTAATTTTATTGATGCAAGGCATTATTTTGTTTATGTAGTGGGGGGGTTGGGATGGCCTAGTGGTCTAGAGTGCCGCGCTTCGACCTCTAGCTGGCCGGTCACCTCTGGCTTGCGGCTGTGGTTTCGAGCCCTGGTGTGAGTGTATGTGGCATGGAGATAGGGGCGCCTTCTCAACTTCGTGGGTTTCCTCCGGGCACTCCGGTTTCCTCCCACTGCTAAAGACCCCTACGCGCATGCCAATTATTGAAATAAAATTAAACCATATGACCTAGTTTGTGTTGAGTGGACGTTAAACCCCATTTCTCCCTCTCCCTTGTTTATGTAGCATAATCATTTAATATACACTGTGTTAGATAGAAAGAGATATTTACTCTCATTTAATTAAAGATACATTATGGAAGATTAGATAACGAGCTGACAATTCTCACTTTGTTAGTTAAAAACTAGATATTGTAAAGGGAATATGCTTAAAATTTCAGTCAAATTGATCTACTTTAAAGCAAGAAAACCTTGTTTTAAAATCGCTGTAGCCTCGATTGTCATTGTTACTCCATTTTTGAGGTTAATCGTCTGCTCCGACTGGGGTAATGAAGACGGGTGTTTCTTGTGTGGTTCTAAATAACGCAATGGAATTGGGTTTGAATATCTTGTAAATAAAGTCGGGAATTTTGAGACGTAGGGTAGTTTTTAGATTTGTAGTGGTTACTTGTGCAATTGGAACGGGGAGAATTTGGCCTCGGACTGCGTCTTTTCGTCGAATTCCAAATTTCAAGGCTTCCTTTTAACTGCACGTCACTTTTTTGACTAGGCATACCCCACTCCCAACACGTGTGAGACGGGCTTAAAAGATCCCAAAGGTCCCTTCGGCGGGGATTCGATCCCGCGTTAATTTCATCAAGAGTTCGCTTGAATAAAGGAACAACCAATGTCTCGTGTCTCGTCCCTGTTGTGATAATTCTCAACGTGATTCTTGGACACTATCAAATGTTGGATATCTGAGTTACGCCTATTTAAGTGATATTTGACACGGTCACGTGGAAGTGGCCTATAGTCTACTCTCATCCCCCAGCTCCCACCCTTCCCCTTCACAAATTATATAAATCAGACCACCCATTAACTGCTTGGTACCCACGAATTCGCTCTCTCGCTCCCTAATAGTAAGTGCAGGGGGACTGCACCACACACAATTCTACACAAAAACAAATATACAGATAAGACATCATACTAAGAGACAACAAACAAAAACAAATCAAAAAGAGTGAATGGATCCGGGGGGGGGGTGCATGACCGAATGGTTAGCACGTGCGCGCTGTATCATAAGATCTGTCATTGTCATTGAGTCAACTGGCGTGGTTTCGATTTCCCGCTTATACGCGACAAGGAGTATGGTCGCCTGTCCCACCTCGTAGGTTTTCTCCGGGTTCCTCTCTTTTTCTCTCTCTCTCCTTCCCCCTCTCTTTTTCTCTCTCTCTCCTTCCCCCTCTCTTTTTCTCTCTCTCTCTCCCTCTCGTGGTTTGTTTATGTGATTGAGATACAATAAGAGAATTTGGGGAGGAGTCTGTCAGTAAAAACGGTTTGTTAACCATTAATTGTTGTAACTTAAGAAATTATCGCTGACGTTTGCTATTAATAAAAGGTATTTCTTCAATTGTGTTTCGGGTGTCAAAACACAGCAGAAAATCCGGCAGCAAATTCACAGATACATATCGCCCAATTACTCTGTCAAATAAGACCGAGTATAAAATATCATGAAACGCCCGAGGGAGATATGGAGTCTGGTTACGTGCAATTCACGACTCTCCATTGTGATTTTGATGTGAGTTTATCAACACTGGGTATCTATTTCTCGACGATCACACCAATTGACGTGATGCCACCCACTTTAATTACACCTGTTTACATATAGATGTATCTGTTAGTAAAAATACCTATATTTACACTGTCTCAGCTTACCAACAAACGTTAAGAAATTTGTCATCGAAATAGATGGAGAAATTGTAGAGCCGAACATGCCTGTGTCCTCCGAAAATAATCGAAAAATAAAAGATTTTTAAAGATAACAACATCTTGAATATTGTCGTGCACGGGGAGGGACATGATGTTATTAATATTAATAAATCTGTTATCACGGTGACAGTAAGTTCAAGAACCATTTCATTTCGTTTAATATTAATTCAATTGGCGTGGTTTCGACACCCAGCATGGCATGGAGTAGGGTCGTTTTCTCCCATTGCGCGATTGCGAATATTGAAATAACAGTGAAACATAATATTATGTTATTCCCGAATTGACCTAGTTTGATATTAAAAACTATGGGTTGAAATGTGTTTTGTAAATATTAACTTTAACTATTAGAACAAAATGTATATTAAATACCACCATGGATAGAAATTGAGGTATCGATTAATATCGGAGTGAAATATGGTAGCGGAAAACGAATAAGTGAAAAGAAGTGTGCAATGAGTGAAAGTTTGTTCGGACAGCGGCGCTGGAGCCTACTCTTCGAATTTCCACTGTCAAGGATTATTTGACGTACACGACAACATGTAAGCAATAGAGGATCTCATTTTTTGCCCCATTCGAACGACTAGACCCTGTCCTTGCCAGGCCCTTGTCCTTCACCACTGACAAGGGGAACCACACCGGGAAATCCCATGGAACTTTCTCGGCCAGCATCAGATTGGAACACGGGACCTCCATGTGAACGAGCCAACGTCTTACTCACTGAGCCACTGCGGCCCCGATATCGTGAAAGAAACCCACCGTTGGTTATATAAACTAGTCTAGACCACACAATGTGTGAATCCCACCTTGTATTATGATAATACATGAATACTAGAAGAGAAGCTAATATCTCGACAATAAACACCGCTTATAATATAGAAGATCTATTAAACATTTCTTCTAAACAGTTATTCACTATACCGTAACAAAGGCAGAGAAAACAAAATGCAGTAATAGTTATGTGGACTTCCCAATATATTAAAGGTTAGATCGAACAAAAAGTTAGTCTTAACTTCGGAGTAATTATCTTTCTTTATGATATACAACGTTATTGACCGACAAGTCGTTGGTTGTCCAGGGTGCTGAATACGGCTTTAAGTCCATTCAAAATTTTAGATCCGGACACATAATAAAATTCTATAGGCTTAGTAGTATCTCTGTTCTCTCTTCTACACGAGTTAATCTCATGATAAAATAACTTAATGTACATAAATCATTCGGTAAACTCCTCCATATCAAAACAGCGTTTGACAAGGTTCTATGCCGCGCTCTAATCCTTCTTTAACGACCATACACGGGGGTTTTGTACCGTTTTTGAAATGTCCGCCGCTTTTCAACTTTGAAGGAGTTTTTCTTTGTGACAATGTGGAGTTAAATTTTTATGTCCTGACTAACTCAAGTAGTTTTAGTAAACATTTAGTATGTAAATTTCTATAAATGTTGTTAAAATTGCTGACTAAATGGGTGTTGTTGTGCCATTATCATGGTCTTAATGACAGGTGACCCTCTTGTTACAAAAACGCAGCACTTCTACACGTGGTTGTTAACGAAACATTTTACTTGAGATTCGAAGTTAAAGTATCAACACAAAACTTGAGATAGATTTACTGTGGCCATAAATTAATAAAATCTCTTGACGCCAACTTCAAAATGACAACAAATTTAAAGATATTAAAACTGAATGATGAATGAAAACTGCAATTTTTGAAGATTAGAGTCGACATCTGCATTTCGCCACGAACTGTGTGAAATGTATTCATAATATTTGAACCATGTACCTTATATGGATTTTTATCTCCGATTTTTCTATTTCAATAACTTCATATTTCTGGTAGTTAAAAATCTTTCCAGAGTTTTCTAGAAGTACAGCAACATAGAACATGTTAGTGATAGATAGAATAAGTTTGTGATTTTGAATTTTTAAAAAAAAAAAAATATCTTTATCAAACGTAATAAGATGATACACCTTTCATATCGTCCTTTTTGGCGTTTATTGAAGGGCACAGAGTAGTTAGAAATGTATGCATGGTTCAATTTGAAACCAACGGAAGCAAGTGAATTCAATTGAAATTTGATTATAGTATAGTATATAACTATTATGGGTTCCGATTATAATTATCTGGGGTGTTTTAGTTATAAAATAATATTACATGCGCCCAACTGTTCAATTCGTATCCAATAGATTAGCATGAAGGTTCTCTGTTCGATCCGTTTATTAACTTAAGAAATACCATCAGACAAGATCTTCAGGCGTAGTTACCCCTTGTCATTGGTGCAGGACGGAGGGCGTGGCAACGGGCAACGTATAGTCGCTCGGATGAGGCAAAAACCGAAGTCACGTGTACACATTGGTGTGCACTTAAAAGTTAGCAGTACAGGCAAAATGTCCCTTAACACTATATATTATTATTTACTGCGCACCAACATACCATCTAATATAATGTAAATTAATTTGATGTGTTATATAGAGCGTACCAACTTTACCATCTAATATAATGTAAATTAATTTAATGTGTTATATAGAGCGCGCTAACATTACCATCTAATATAATGTAAATTAATTTGATGTGTTATATAGAGCGCTCTAAAATTACCATCTAATATAATTTAAATTAATTTGATGTGTTATACAGAGCGCACTAAAATTACCATCTAATATAATGTAGATTAATTTAATGTATAGAACGTACCAACATTAATTTAAATTAATTTGATGTGTTATATAGAGCGTACCAACATTATATCGAATTCCAAATGCAATGGGTTCTTTTACGTACACCCCAATGTGAACCTGGGTCTTGTTTTTTGTCCAACCCGAACGACAATTGTCCCTTGCAAGACCCTCCAACCAGCACCGCTAACAAGCGGAAATCACGCCGAAAAAATCCTTCTTACTCTCTATGGAAAAAAAGATCAATAGACTTTTTGTATGCTCTTGGTCTATCAGACGTTCCCGATTACTCTCTGTGAAATAAAGTTAAATTGACTCCATATCTTTCAGTTTCTATACAGTCTCCGTTCTGTCCAAAAGTTAGGTCAATTGATAAATATTTTGAATCTTAATATTGACCCTTTGTGTGGATAAAGATGTTTTAATGGGGTCAGCAGGCACTCTGTGACAAGCTGTGGTCAGTTCATATTGACCATCGCATCATTACTGAATTATAAACCGTCACAGGTGAACATCATAACAACTTCTACAATTGTCGACTTTTATACTAAAGTTGGATATAAAATTCTAAAGACATGATTTATTTTATTTCATGGCCTGTATACAACGTTTATAAATATCTGTTTATATTAACCCACACAGACAAATAATTAAATAAATAAAGAAACGAATTATAACCGTGAAAAATATGAAATGGGGTTTAACGTCCTACTGTTTTGCTGCTACTGGGCTAATGAAGACCGACATATGTCAAAGTGTGTGCTATACAGAAAATTTTACCAGGACAGGGGCGCTATCGCCTACTCTTATTTCGAATTCTAACTGTCAATGGATCTTTTACGTGCACGCCCATGTGTACACAGGGCTTCGCGTGACGACTAGATAATTGTCCTTGTCAGGCCCTCCGCCCAAAACCACTGACAAGGGAACATCGCGATGACTCAGTCAACATTGAAAGCGAACCTGTGGCCCCAAGGCTACCGAGCCAGCGTCTTACTCACTTAACCACCGTGGTCCCTGTCCTCAAATGCCATTTAGAAGTAAAGGTACAACGTTCATGATACCACTTTACGGATTCAATAGGCCCACTCTTACAGGTATCATTATCAAGCGATATTGCATGTTCCTTGATTAACAAACCTGTAAGTGTATTGAAACGTTGTATGTAATAAACCAAGAAGTACAACTGTATTATTATGAACAAACCAATCGTCAAAATCAAACTGACAAATGCGAATTTCGGAATAGAAATCTGGCATGAATTGTTTCTGTCTCTGACCAAAAATGAAAATTGTATTAGAAAATTTGACATTTTCTGCTACGAATTTGTATCTATCTCTCCGAAAAAATGAAATTGTTTTAGAAAATTTAAAATTGTACTTGATTTGATCTCCCAGAGTTAAATGAGGTAAAGTACATCGGCAACCACATTAAATATGGCGTCAACGTCTATTGAATTGCAGACAAATTAATTGTGGTCTTAATCCTCTCTGTGGCGTTTCGAACAATATGATTTTCCCACCCAACATTTACGATCATTTTTGTTAGCAAGTTTGACTTTGAAATTCTGACAATGGCGGATTTAATCCACTGAACAAACGTTACACTTTTATTGTAGTGATACACTAAACGTCAAAACTTTCCCCCATCAATGTCTGCAAATGGTGCGAATTGTTAGGAGGGAGTTTGACAGACGAGAATTTAAAGAGCTGTGTTGAGATGTGAAGTAAGCCGCGGTCTGAAGAGACTCCACTCTTTCTCCTCGATGATCGTCAGCGTATGAAGATTTAAAGAGAAAATGTCTTATTTTATCCTCCTCTGTCATGTTTCAAATGTCGACAGGATCTGAAGCAATGACAGAAGTCGTTTGGTAATTTGGCGGGAAATGTGACCAGGATCAGACGCCTTCAATCAAAATGGTGGAAATGATGATAATAAACACCTGTTGCGAAACGAATCGTTTTAACAAGTGGAATAATATACACATTTGTTTTCACCTCCTTAATACGTTATAGAGCTTTTTACAAGCCATTGCATTGTATGGTAGGCTTGACCGTTATTTTATTTTAAAGCCAACAGAAATATACAGACCATAGGAACAAATGAGTCAACAATCTGGAAATTCGAATACTACGCAATCAGTGTGATGCACAATAAGAGTTTAAAACACAGTTTCATCTTTCGTGAGGGCGAGGGACTGGGCGGGACCTAGTTACTATACTTGCAACCTGGAGTACGACGGAAGGCATCAGTAGTGGAACCATTTCAAGGAGGGACCTCTTAAGCTGAACAGCCTCGGGCCTCCCTTTATCTAAATGTGGCAATGTATACTTACTCAATCACTGATCTAATATTCTTTATTGAATCAAACTCTAAATCTTTTCTTAAAGATAACATTCAAATTTTAGTAGATAAGCACGAAAATCAATCTAATATTATGCAATCAAATGGATTTTATCTTAGTTAAAATTTCGTGAAACAGGCCCCTGATCAGACAAAACACTATTTCAAATCATATAAAATGACGAGGGGGTGGGAGTGGGGGTTCCAATGGACTATGTATATTATGTCACTGAGTCAAGTGACGTGTACGTGACAATAAGTAGGATCGTCTGTCCAACCTTGTACGTAGGCTACCAAGCGAATTATTGGAATAAAATTGTACCATAGGCCTATGTTACTGCCGAAGTATGTGAACCGGACGTTACATCCCAATGCTCTCTGCCCTTTTTGGGGTAGTTGTACAGTTCTATAACACGCGATTTTTGAACACTAACGTATAAATTTCTTTTTTCCCCCGAGTATTTAAGTTCATCGGTTGTTTAGAACATGAGCATGATAGGGGACTACGTTGGTCGTTCGGATGGCGTTTATCTTCATCTTCCCCACTTTAATAACCATAACGTATCTAGGATACATCGAAATGCACTGACCGAGAAAGTTCATCAAGATTTTCCGGCGTGGTTTCCCCCTGTCAGTGATGAAGTACGGAGGGCCTGGCAGGGACAGCTGTCTAGTCATTCGGATAGTGCGAAAAACCGAGGCCCCGTGTACACATTAACGTGCACGTAAATGATCTTTTGGCAGTTGGAATTCAATATAAGAGTAGGCCGTAGTGCCGCTGCCCGCTGTCCGGGCAAAATTTCCCTCATAGCACATATGGCGTATGGCCATCTTCATTAGCCCTGTCCAGAGCAGAACAGTATAGGACGTTAAACTCCATTTCATATAATTTCATTTCATTTCGAAAAACAACAACAAAAAACCTCATTTATTATTACAATTATCTTATAATTGTTTTGAACCCATGTTAATTTTAATGTCATCATTATTAAAGATATATAAAACCTGCTGTCGTGGAAAATACGTAAAAAGAACTAATGAACGATATTTGATTAAAGAACCTTTAGTTGACCCCACCGGTCAACGGCTATTTAGCTTTTTTATTTCTCATAACGGTAGAAAAAACATACTTATGATCAATTAAATATGAATAAATATAGGTGGTCATATCTATTAATATTCTAGAACACGTGCTATTTTTCATTAAAATCAGCTCAATGTGAATCACTTCACTTAAAACATAATTTCTATCGACTTAATCATTTTCTGGTTACAGAGCAAGACTTCGTGTATCAGATAAATACTAGTATAAAAACTAAGGAGGACCCTGGGTGACAATATGATTAAAACAGGCATATTTCGTTTCGTTTTTATAGTTGAAAATGTCGTTTTACTTGCCTTTACTGCACTATAGAATAGTTGTTCTCATTGACGTATTCTGGATGTTGTGAGGGATTAGCCAATGAAACGATCTGTTACGGCGAGTTCTTGGCCTTTTAATGCACAGAGCTGTGGGTAAACCACTAGAAACGTCAACACTGTTTGCTTAATCAATGTCTGACGTCATAGGGTCAAAAGCCGCTCGTTTGACCCCTGACGTGAACCCCCACTATAACTTGTCAGATCTTCATGTCAGGGGTTCTGTAAAACTTACGGGCAATGTTATCTATTGTTTTATGGTCGACAAATTGTTCACAAGGGCATCCCCCCCGCCACCTCTGATGATCTTCCGTATTTATTTTTTACCTTGTCTATTTTCACCCCTACGCCCCAAAAAAGACAAGTCTTTAAATTGTTTTCTTTACGGAACAATTAGTTTAACATCAATATCATCCAGTCTAAAATGTTCACTGATCTTGCATGGTCTGTTAGTAAATATATAAAATAATCATGAAAAAAAAAATCTCCCAGATATCGGTGAATACAGAATCAAATTAAGTAAAAATAAATTGCGTATGTATGTCGTTAATCCTCGGTTGTTATAAAATACAACAGGTGCTTGGATCACATACTTTTAAAACATTCTAGTTCTCTAAATAAACAACAATGTAATTAGTTATCCTTTTAAATATAGCTTTTATATAGCCACGAAAAGAAGGCCAATTCATTCCATATTGAGCTCGTTTGTGGATAACAAAGCGTACTTATCGATTAGTATAGAAATCGAAAGTAGAGTGTATTGATCACTGTGATAATAAATATAGACAATACACAGCAGAATATGTAGATTTGCGAATTGCATTTATTGGATTCTGTTGAATATTGAAGCTGGGAAATAACACTAAATATTGAATTTTATTTTTATATGCGGGTTTAGCAAATATCTGTTAGTTATAACGAAACAATGACCTTTAACGATTAACAGAAAATTAACGAGAGGGTCGCGTAATTTACACAATTTCAAAAAACGATCTTTTAATTGGAGTGTTTACTTAAGTTTAATTTATAAACAGGGAGTTTAAAATGGAATTCGATTGGAGAATTCACTATAACAGGCTGCATTAACAATCTATTTATCTTGCGATGAGCTTTTTTTATTCTTGAAAGAGAACAAAAATGGGCATCAACAGTTCGAGTTCCCTCCAGGGGCTGATTAGCGTAGTTGATCTTCGATCTACAATAAATAAAGACCAGTCACGTTTAATGAATTGTATTGTTGGAAGTTCTTGTCAATAGTTAACTTTGTTTTGAAGCAATTTCAAATCGTTGCCTTTAGAGGTGGGCATAAGAGTTAATAATTACAGGGATATTCAATACACCCGGAGTTTTGTCTAATAGCGGAGAGAGAGAGACAGAATGAGAGAGTGGGAGAGAGAGAAAGAGGGTAACGTCAGTATCCCCAAGGTTTTATCTAATCGCAGAGATGGAGTGAGTGAGAGATATAGAGAGAGCGGGGGAAGGGTGGTAATGTCCAGTTGACACAAGGGAGAAAGAGAGAGAGAGAGATGTTTAATGTTCATTTGGCACAAACTAAGTTGTTTCGGGACTAACACATTGTTCAATTATATTTCAATAATTCGCTTGCGCGTAGGGGTCTTTAACAATGGGAAGAAACCGGTTGATCTGGAGATAACCGTCGACATTGGAACGGCGACACAACTATTTGTCATGTACAACCGGGGAATCGAAACCACGCCACTCTACTCAATGACAGACCTCATGAAACAGCGCGCACGTGCTAACCATTCTGCCACTCCCTCCCCAATTCGAATTGAACTTATTTCAACTCCGGTAAATTTGCACAACCCAAAACAAAAACAATACAGCACTTGCTTATTTTCTACAAGAATGAAGGATCAATTAGTTCATGCTACTTACACTCACAAATACTGCATTTAATAAAGAACAAGCTATCCAATTATAATGTAACGATTAACTATATTTCAATGGATTCATATAAATATAATACAATACAAATTTCTTAATTAATTCCATCTATTCAATATAGAGTTTTATATTATCAAATGGCGGGAACAACATCACCTGGTTAATTTCTGCATTAACAGAGTCAATGATGAGACAATAGTTTTTTTTTAAAGAAAAGATTACCATGCCGTCCTAACAGCCATATTGGTATTGTGACGTCATATAAAAAATCGAACTCTGTTAATCGATGCGCAATAGTCTAAGGAACACGCAGTGTCACGCCGATCGTCTTTGAATTGGCGTAGCCCTGATGATAAATAGTGTTTGGAGATCAGTTCCCCGTCAAAAAATCTTGGGTACACTCAATATTGCGCATTACGTCTATAGATAACTAGACCAAACCACGGGTACAGATGGGCGTCACCAAAACAAGCAATATCCCGTTACAAATGACCTAAACCCAGTATTGTTTCTTATTGAGTACAGGGACACTGAATTTAACCTTTCTGTTGTCCGGTGATTGGTTGTGGTTGATATCGTATGAGGTAGTTGTAATGTGTCCATCAGATTTAGACTGGTTTGAATCGTCCTTGTTGTGGAAGACTGTGTACGGTTCCCCAGTTGGAAGAGACGCGGGTGCTATAGCTGGGAGATTACCCAAAGATCCTGAGTTGACGTCAGCACCAAGACTCCAGCTCCGGAACATCTCGGCTTCTCGCGCTGGACTGACACGACTGTTTTCAGCTGTTGGTGGGACGTGTCCATCCGCAGAATTTGTCGAGAAACTATTTTGACGTGTGTTTGTACCCGTTCCTGGGTGAGAAGCGTACTGCCGTCCACCAACATTTGAATGCGGGTAATCCGGACTGAAAATGTCACTTGCACAGGAGCTAGTCGGGTTAGACCTCGGCACAGATGGATTAAATGAAGTAATGCTGCTTCCAACATTAGGGAACATGGACGTGTTATCCGAATAATGTGAATTATTCTCGGATATATCAATGCTGCTTGTTGCTGTGAAATTCAGTTTAGCATGGGAACCGTTGTAACAAGTGCTAGCAAGTGGATAAGCGTAATTGGGGGTGTTGTTCAGTCTACTGGCATGGAATCTGGAAATGCTGCTAGGGAGACTCAATGTACCACTAGCACTGTCAGTAAAGCTGGTAGTAGCAGAGAGTGGGTTGCTATGAATATTGTACTGTGATCGATTTTCAGCGAAAGTGTGGATGGACGAAAGATCTGCTCCATCGGTCAATGAGGGAGGAGCTCGTCCTATCACAGGATATATTGTGGATGGGAGGCTGATGTTGTCATGGACGTGTGTAGAGACAGCTGAATCTCCACCTTGTAGGTTGCCGCTAAATTCTGACTCTCTGTCGTACTCTGTTGTAGGAGTTGTGTGATGTGGATAGTACGGTGACGTCTTCTCTGTCTCATGCACCACCTTAGATTCCTCGTAGTATTGGTCATTCCCAATTTGGTTAGTTATAGGGTTCTCTATCACATGAATGGGTTGCTTTTCGGAGATATTCTGCATTTCTGTGTCTTTTGATGTTTGTGCAATCCACGTAAGGTGGTACGGGGCGAATCGTTCGTGGGAACTGAAGAACTTGGGTTTAATTTCTGTTACGGTTGTTTTAGAGTTTGAGGAATCAAGTTCATCGATTGGGGAAAGAATTTGCGGCTGGTTGGCGACTTTCCAGCCATCTTCATCTGGTGTTAATCTCAAAGACGCCTTTCGTCCCAAGGGAACAATCTGGCCCTTTCCAAAAGTTGAAGCGCCCGTGGATCTGGCAGAGGTTGTAGATCGAGCGGAACCACGATCTCGTTTAGAATTGTTCTCGGTGCCCTGTCTATTGAATTCCGGATTTTGTCTGCTCGGGGAATATCTCTGTAGACGTCTTTTATCGCGCCAGTTATGAAAAAGGAGGCAAGCTGCAACTGCAAACAGAAACAGTCCAATAATTGTAATGGGTGCTATGAATGCCCAGCTCACCACTCCAGAAGTAAAAGGTACTCGTTGAGTCGTAGTTGTGGGCGGGGGGTAGGTGGGGATGCCAGCTAATTTGGAGAAATATTGGAAGGCTGTTAAGTTATGTCCCTTCAACACTTCTATCAGCCGTTTCTCAACAGTGATCTGAGTATCGTGGAGCAAGCTTCCGTTTGCATTAACTGAATTGTTTGCGTTCAAAGTTAAATTAGGAACCTGGTCGATGATGGTTCCCAATGTTTTAGAAGTAATTGCAGGAACTGTTGAAGCCAGACTTGTCCAATTCATCATAATGTTTTAATAAATCCCTTTTTAATCATGACTTCAGTCTTGCTTTATCCAGTATAGTTTATCAAATACGAATACGTAAGTCCATCACAAACAAACCACAACACAATATCCTTCAAATTCTGAAAACAAACAAATAGTTTGTTTGAAAGAGTAAATCATGATTGTTCATGTAAGACATCAAGAAAGTGGACACGTGACTACAAACAATAAACATGCACTTGATTGGAATATATAAAATTTCAATGTCAATATTTCCCCCTTTTCTCCTTGCAAACGATTTTTAGTTTTTTCCTTTGACAGTCAATGTCCGATTTTTGCAGTTCACATCATTATTGATTCTCTTCCTTGTTTTGATCACCAGAAAGCGCAAATAGGTGAACTGTTTCAAGTAAATATCCGGTCACTTTTGAACAATAACTGAAATTTTAGAAAAATTCTCTTCAGCCTCCATTGTTGTTGTTGATTCACTTTAAACCGGAAATGCTTCGACGAGTCCATTTCAAACTTTTCGAGACTGTCAAAGGAGGGAAATTTTAAATGTTTGTGGTTTAGAATTTATGCAAATCTTAACCCAGACTGTTGATATTAAAGAGTTACTTAAATGTTGTGTATACTGTATGCCCAGGCCGGATAGGGAAGTGTGATAGAAAGTTATATTCCATCTCTCCAGAGAAAACAAAGTAGACTATTCCAAATGTAAAGCACGCACATTAATGAGACTGGACATCGAACATTTTACAGACTACCCTTATATTTGTATTTCCAGTCACAGATCTCAAAAGAAATGAGGTTTTACGTCCTACTGTTCTGCTCCGATTGGGCTAATGAAGACGGGCATACGCCATACAGTGTGCTATGAGGGGAATTTTGCCTGGGCGGCGGCACTATGACCTACTCATATACCAAATTTATCTGCCGAGGGACCTCGATTTTTAGTTACAGCCGAACCACCAGACAGCAGTTCTCGATAGACCCTCCGTCCTGCACCACTGACAATGTGAAACCACATCACCATATTGGGTTTTTAAAAGAAACCTTCCAATCGATATTCAGTCGCCATTTTGATTCCGATTTTCGAAAACCTCTTTTTTTTTGTTTTGAACCTAATCCAAATGGCAACAATCCTTAGGGAGCCGATTTTTGAATTTTGATTTCGTTTACTTCCGTGATCATTTTGAATTTTCATTGACTTTTCAACTTTTATCTGATGACCTAACCTTTCAATGGCCCGACCTTTTCATATATGATGGCCCTCATGTCTACCAACCGTCAATATCAAAATGCTCATTCTTGAAGTATAGCTTCCGGTTTTATTTAAATGTTCAAAATGACAGGTTTTTCCACTTTAATAGGTATTGAATCCAACTATACTCAATAATGCATGTTGTAACATGATCGTTGGAATTTTATTTTTTAATTGAACCTATAACAGGAAAGACTATTTAGAGGTTCACATCAAAGAGCAAATTTGAATACCTACTCTTTCGGCAGCGCAAGGGGGCGGGCTTTTGCGAGATGGTACCGGGTGGGGTGGGGGAATTTGGGCACACAATTGTACTTTGTAAAAGTTGTATAAAAAAATATCGTGTTCTTGAATGTGTCCAATTTAACAGCGAATTTAAATTTAGAGTGTCTATAGTTAGGCAATTAAATAGAAATCTTAAGGCTCGAACCCTATATCTATTGTTTGGAGTACAGTAAGCCATGACCACGAGTTACAGTTACATAAACAACTGTTTTAAGTTGTGTATATTACAAGTAAATAAAATTTAGTTCTCTTTTATTGATTTTTTGGGCACCAACCACCACCGCCCCCCCCCCAGTCAAAAATTTCCCAGTACGCCTATGTCGATGGCCTCTCCCGAATTTTTTTCCAAAATGTGAATGAACGCTATTAACTATTCAAGGGAGACTAATCTATTTTGAAATTAATTCTTCATACTGGTAATTGGTTTAACACTAACTTTCAAAATGAAATCCATGCATACATTTTTAGGATTTTAGGTTTTTATACGCCCACATTTTCATGTGGACGTATTATGTCGTCGCCCCTGTCCGTCCGGACGTCCGTCCGTCCGGACGTCCGTCCGGACGTCCGTCCGTCCACAATTTGTTTGTGGACTCTCTACAGGTCACAATTCTTATCCGATTTTGACGAAACTTGAAATATAGGTTTATCCCCATAAGATCTCGGTTCCTTTCGATATTGGCATGTATCGGATCAAAACTTCATGGATTATGGCCCCTGATTGTACGAAAAATCACGTTTTTAGCTTGTGGACCCTATAGAGGTCACAATTTTGAACCGATTTTGATGAAACTTGACATGCATGTTTGTAACCCAAAGATCTTGGTTCCTTTCGATATTTGCGGCTATCGGAATGTAATTTCCTGAATTATGGCCCCTGATTGTCCGAAAAATCACCCTTTTTAGCTTGTGGTCCCTCTGGAGGTCACAATTATTATTCGATTTAAAAAACCGTTTGATTATATCACCGTTACACCCTAAGGAAGGTTGAGTTCGAATTTCGGGAAAATCGGACGAAAATTGCCATACAAAATGGCCGCCGTTTATACGCGAATACTGTTAAAAAATGGTATATCAAGGTTGTGGACCCTGTGGAGGTCACAATTTTGATTCGATTTTGATGAAACTTCAAATTCATGGTTATAACCCAAAGATCTTGCTTCCTTTCGATATTTGCGCATATCGGATCGTAACTTCCTGAATTATGGCCCCTGATTATTCGCAAAATCGCCTTTTTTTTAGCTTGGAGGTCACAATTATTATTCGATTTAAAAAACCGTTTGATTATATCACCGTTGCACCCTAAGGAAGGTTGAGTTCGAATTTCGGGAAAATCGGACTAAAATTGCCATACAAAATGGCCGCCGTTTGTACGCGAATACTGTTAAAAAATGGTATATCAAGGTTGTGGACCCTGTGGAGGTCACAATTTTGATTCGATTTTGATGAAACTTGAAATTCATGGTTATAACCCAAAGATCTTGCTTCCTTTCGATATTTGCGCATATCGGATCGTAACTTCCTGAATTATGGCCCCTGATTATACGCAAAATTGCCTTTTTTTTAGCTTGGAGGTCACAATTATTATCCGATTTAAAAAAACGTTTGTTTATATTACTGTTACACCGTAAGGAAGGTTGAGTTCGAATTTCGGGAAAATCAGACCAAAATTGCCACACAAAATGGCCGCCGTTTGTACGCGAATACTGTTAAAAAATGGTATATCAAGGTTGTGGACGTTGTAAAGGTCACAATTTTAATTCGATTTTGATGAAACTTGAAATTCATGGTTATAACCCAAAGATCTTGGTTCTTTTCGATATTTGCGCATATCGGATCTTAACTTCCTGAATAATGGCCCCTGGTTATACGCAAAATCCCCCTTTCTTTAGCTTGTGGTCCCCCTGGAGGTCACAATTATTATCCAATTTAAAAAAACGTTTGATTATATCACCGTTACACTGTAAGGAAGGTTGAGTTTGAATTTCGGGAAAATCGGACCAAAATTGACAGACAAAATGGCCACCGTTTGTACGCGAATACTGTTAAAAAAATGATATATCATGATTGTGGATCCTGTATAGGTCACAATTTTAATTCAATTTTGATGAGGATGGTTGAGTTCTAATTTCGTGAAAATCGTACCAAAATTGCCGGACGAAATGGTCGCTGTTTGTACGCGAATAGTGTAAAAATATGGTATATCATGGTTGTGGACTCTCTACAGGTCACAATTCTTATCGGATTTTGATGAAAAGTCACATTTCTAGGTTGTGTACCGTCACGTCACACCATAATCATTGTCGGTTTCGAATTTCATTAATATCAGACTGGAACTGACCAACTAAATGGCTGCTCCCAATACAGTATGAAATACAGGACTTAAAGATGTAGGAAAAATCACTTTCGGTATTGCTTGTTCTCTGTCCATCTCTCGAAAATGTGGGCGTATCCTGCCTGGCAGTGCCAGCCTATCTTTTTCCAGGTGATTGCTATAGTACCATACTAAACTTAGGCTGCCTGTCTTGAGAGCAGACACTAAGCCAGTTGTCCGACATTTTGAGTCCCAGATTGACAATTTTAGTCAAAACACTATGTTTCAATAATTTTGAGTAGTATTTATTCTACCTCCATTTAATGGAATTGAATAGGATTATTTAGTCTTTGTGTGTAAGCCAGATGTGAAAAGTAGTAGACCTGTATTACAAAACAGTATATTAATTTTGGATAGGGCGGCCAGTCATGGCAGAGATTTATTCTCGAAGTAAGAAGTAGATTTACCTCTGTGTGCAGAGTGCGAGATTACATGTCCCCAATTCATGTTGGTTTACTATTATTACTAAGTTTACTTCCAGATCCTTCCACCTCAAAATTATGAATATGTACTAAAATCTGGCAGAAATTGTGAATTCAAATACTCCTCCTGCGATTCTTGACAAAATGAAATGGGGTTTAATGTCCTTGACCAAAATGTCCTACTGTTCTGCTCCGACTGGGCTAATGAAGACGGGCATACACCATGCAGTGTGCTATGGGGAAAATTTTGCCATGGCAGCTGCACTATGGCCTACTCTTATATCAAATTACAACTGCCAAGGGATCTTTTACATGCACACGAATGTGTACACAGGACCTCGTTTTTTGACCGTTTCGAACGCCTAGACACAAGACAAGGTGAAAACATGTCTGAAAATCTTGATGAACTTTCTTGGCCAATGCAGGAATCAAACACACAACCTCCACTTTACCACCTTCGCTCCCATGAAATCAGGGAAATAATGACTCGATTTTTAACTATGAAATATTTATACAAATAACCTTTTATTTAGAATTTGGCGAACAATGGCAATTAACAACATGAAACTAATATAGTTCTTAAATAGTTCATTATATCATTTATATAAACTTTATGTAAATCTAGCCAAATAAATAACACATATCTATCCTTTTTACAATATCTACATATTCTAATGGCTTATTATGATGAAAAGATAAAAGATCTTCCATTTTTAAATTTTAAAGCTGCACATCATCATTTGAGTGATTTTGAGTCCCTTAAAAACAGGATTACAAATGTTGAACTCTCTGAAAGGAATATCAGTCCAATTTATGTTCAGTAATTACTAAAATATAATGAATTTGCCAATATTTGATATCCTCTGCTGACGAGATAACAATCCAGGGCCACCTATAAATGTTGGGTAAACTGTTTTGATGGAGCAGAATGTAATCCAAGACCCAAGATTATCTACCGTTGGTATTTTTAAACTATAACACATACTTATGGAAAAACAGCTACTGATTTATTTAGGCAACGTTTCGAAGAGTATTATCTTGACCTTTCAAGCTTATACAATACATGTACAACATAATTTGAAGCAACACAAGTACATTTCGAAACATCGCTCAAATAAATCAGTAGCCGTTTGTCCATAAGTATATGTGTCATAGTTTATTTATCTACCCAGTTAGTAAATAAAACTTAAAGAATATTGGTATTTTTGTTAGTTTTCTTAATCAAATAATGAATCATAATATATGGTCTGAAAAATACAAATGACGATAAGCAGCTTTAAGTTAAACAGACAATGAATTAGCATCTAATCTGATTAAAATATAGATCTGTATTCCGTTTCATTTTTTATACTTTCAATGGTCTCTACAACTTGAAGATCAGACCAGTTGTACTGGAAGATCGCGTCAGGGTATTGATTAATCAATCAGCGTTGACGTTTCTAGTGGCTTACCCACGCCGAGAATTAGCTGCAACAAACCCTTTCATTGGCTAATTTCTCACATTAACTAGAACGCCTGTTATATAACAATTCTTCCAGATCCTAGTAAAATGTAATTTTGGACTATAAAAAATGAAAGATTTGTGTTTTAATCAGATTAAATTAACATCCAAAGGTAAATCCCATTTTTGATTTCAAGAACATTGATAATCCATAATTTCAAAAAGAAGGAAAATCTATAATTTCTTTAATTATTTGAAATGAAGCCCCAATAAAACATTTGAAGATTTAAAATGTGAAACTGTACCAATGTGTTACTATACTAGCTATAATTTAAATTTAAAATAATTATGTCTGTATATATTTTTATAATATGAATAGGGAGGTGTTTTATTTATAAATATATTCAAAGTGTAAATTAATCTCCTATTAATATTATTATTACTATGTATTGCATAGTTCTACAAGAGATCAATGAAATTATCTCCCTATCAATCGGATATAATTCTCTGATTAACAAATAATATCCTTTCAATATTTCACATTAATATGGACTGAATTTTCACAAAACACAACATCACAAAAAATATCTTGTCGACTTTTCACGGACATGTTTACAAATATTTATAGCAGGAATATCTATTATCAACAATCATAAATAGGCTACATGTCGATGGAATACAATTACCTTTTATTATTGACACATGTCTAGCAATACTTATCAGTAGTGGGGAGGGGGGACCATATACAAGTGCTTGGTATGGTTTGCAGCACATGAATTCTGAATAAGAAAGTTACATATTTTGTTGGTTTGTGGGGGTTCGATAAAGAATGGCATTCTCACTGCCCATGTCCTCCCCGAGGTAATTGTAAATGGAATAGTCCATAGCCTGTTCTACATGTATATAAGCTACATTTAAGTGAATAGAGGGAGCGAAATGGGGTTTAACGTCCACACATACTAGGTCATTTCGGGACTAACATATCGTTCAATTTTTTTTCAATAATTTGCTTGCACACAGGTGTCTTTAGCAGTGGGAGGAAACCTGAGAACCCGGAGAAAACCCATGAAGTTGCACAGGCGACACTACTCCTTGTTACGTACAACCAGGGATTCGAAACCAGTTAGTCAATAAGGCCTGTTAAGTCCTTGGTGAGATGTCATTGTGTCTTGATTCGTCACGTGTTACCAAGGTAGTTTTTGCGATATAATGTATATCTGACATGGAACAGTATTACATGATATTATGAATAATCCTATTTACAGTTTACAATATAATAATAATTGTTGTAGAGAAAATATTTATCTCTTAATGTATGTACAATATGTAATATAGCATAATAAATAACATTATCAATTAACTTCACAGACAAAACGTATAATAATAGCCTGTAATTTCTTTACATCTATTTCTAGCTATAAAGATATGCAGAAACAAAGTAGCTAAAGTTTAAAGATATGGGGGGGGGGGGGGTAGGATGAGCCCTATACTTGACCAAATCAAGGAAAAATTTCGAAATTAGCTATATTACAAGGCAACAAACAGAAGGACACAAGAGTAAGCATTATAGGTTTTAACTGGCATGATATGATTTTAAGAAGATGGATATGATATGGTTTTAAAATGATTAACAAATATTAACAAACCCATATTTTCAAATTTAGTTTGATTTATCAAAGGGTCATTCATTCATATTATTTTATAGAAAATCATGAATTGGAATATATACCACCTAAAGAATTTGTTTTTAAAAAAAAAATCAGATAGTGATTAGACAACCATTGTGCCAAACAAACTGAAGGAGGGGGGAATTAATTTTGAAATATTAAAAAAAATTACAAAGAGTGCATTTTGTAGATACATAAGGGTGGTGGTAGGTGTACACGCCTCAAAAACTTCTTCCATCCACCATAATCAACAAGGAATGTGAGAATGTTCAATTTTATATTTAAAACCAAAACACTTAATATTATCTTTATTTAATTGATTATAATTACAGCTACTTGTGTCTTTAATTTTACTACAAGCAGGATACCAGGTTTCGCCCTGGGACCAAATATGCTTGGAGGCCAAATTTATGTGGGACCCCAAGCCCAATTTGCCGGGGCATAAATTCGATGGCTAAAAACATTCACAGGGTCATGCTGTTTAATTTGATACCACATTATGTAGGAGTGGATATGGAAATAACCATGGTGACAGTAAAAATCTCTGGCCCTACACAACTTGTACTTGACATTTTTAAACTTGTTAAATATATTTAAAAAAAAAACAGAGAAAAGAAGAAAAATCTGTGCCTGACAATATCTGAATTATGCCCAACGATGTCTGTGACAGGTGCCTTATTTGAAGACTTAATATAAGTGTATTCATCAGTTATGGGATTTCACCCCTATATTCCGGACTTGTCCGACACAATTTTCCAAATGCCCAAAATTGTCCGACCTGGAATATATACCCAATCGGACATCAAGACATGGAAACCTTAATAATAAAGTCAATAGGATTGGAAATTCACAGAGAAAAGGGTAGTCTTACAAGATCTCTATTACAATTAATTACATGTCATTTATGTGTCAGTAAAAAACATTCATCCATAGAATAATGTACAACTATTTACTAACATAACAATAACAGCCTTTAAATCTATTCATAAATAATACCATTTACAAAACCCAACATATAACATAGCTAGATTTCATGCTGGATGTCTAACAGTAATAACATCAGTGTTTAAAATCAGCCTCAGTACAAGTGAGCTGACAAATTTGTAAGATTAATGGCATTTTGATCAGTTTAAAAATAAGAAGAAGACATTCGTGTTTTTTTTTTAATGTTTGTTTTATAATGAATGAATCACGAGCTCCACAATATACTAACATGTGAACATCAGCAACACAAGTTTATTTTGTATTCAACAGCTTGATGAAAGACAGTAGCAATAGTAATGTTAAAGCTATGATCAGTCAATATTTGATTATATACTTTATATACATCATTTTATTGTGTGAATAATTATATAATATATACAATAACCTCAACAGAAAAATCTCTGGTCTAGATCACATAGCAAAAGCTCTAAAGACAGAAATTAATGCATTGCTTAAGCTTAAAACTAATTTTATTGCTGCACACTAAACGAATTTGTTGTTCTAAACTCTTAAGTTTTTCTGGTTCAATCTAAAAGCACGGTGTTTCGACAAGTATCCTCTTATCGTTATCAAGAGGATACTTGTCGAAACGTCATGCTTTTAGAATAAACCAGTAATTGTTTCCCATAACAACTGTGCTCTGTTAATGTGTTTCCCAATCGCTAAATACCACTTAAAGATAACTCAAAATTCTGTGAATAAACTCGAGTGAAGTAAAAAAGTAAGAGGCAATAAAATATCAAATCATCTCAACCAATCATTAACCAATCATGCTTCTACTCGTACCACATTTATCATTGGGATTGACCCAATTCCTTGTCACTTCATAGAAATCACAATCAAGAACAGTCTGAGGTTGCTACTTAAAAACCGAAAGAGAATTACTACTGATTTTTTTCATAAATAAATGAAATTTTCTCAGGCTTGCATGGAGAAAAATTATCGGAGTTATTCTATAATTTATGGCACAACTATTTAAATCTAATTTTATTAATAATAATTTAAACAGCAACTAATAATATCAATTCCTTTTCTCCACAAACAAACAAAACAAATAAACGACGATACTTTTGTTCCTTACTGGCGAAACTTGTTTAGAAAGTATTGCGGATTATTGTGCATAACAAAGACACAAATTTGGCACATATAATTCAGGTAATGCAAAACTTATCTTTGAAAAGATGAAATTCTATCGCATAAGCTTATTGCCGTTCCTAGAAACAGAAATATTAACAGTCTTTTATTTATATCATAAAAGCTGAGAAAGCATTTGAAATATGTTTTTGGATAAAAAGCTGTGTATAAATCAGAACTGCTAAATGAGAAAATCAATAAATGTGTATTCTAATATTTCAAATATTGGTCAAGCTTTACTACGCAATAACCAGCAATACAAATTGTATCTTGTTTTTTAAATATGACAATAAACAATTTTATATTATGAATTAAACATAGTACAGTAATCCGCTAATCTGATTAAAAAACAGATCAATATTTTTTTTTTTTTTATACTCTTGATGGCCTACACTATCTGAAGATCTGACCAGTTGTCAGGGGTCATACCATCGGCTTTTGACCCTACGACATTTATCAATCAGTACTGCCGTTTCTTGTGGTTTACCCACAGTTCCGTGCACCATCGGCTTTTGACCCTACGACATTTATCAATCAGTACTGCAGTTTCTTGTGGTTTACCCACAGTTCCGTGCACCGAGCGCCAAGAAAAAGCCGTAACAGACATTTGGCTAATCTCTCAGATCACCCAGAACACCTGTTATATAACAACTCTTCCAGATCCTAGTGTTGTGAAGACAAGTAAAACGAAATTTTGAACTACAAGAAAAATAAACGAAATAAGATTTGTGTATTAATCAGATTGCACATACATCATCATATTGAAATTAGATCAAATTTATCCATCATCCAAATGTCAATGTATGAATGAATTGTAAACATACAAAGTTTCACTGTACTATGTTTTTTTTTTCAAGCCAGGTGTAAGAAAAATGAGAAATAATGTTAATAATATTAAGTAGTGTTAGGAATCTTTGTTCATCTTTGATCTCATATCTCCATCTTTTGTTTAAGGCTCTGTGTCCATTAATTCATATCAGGTGGAATATCTAAAAAATAAATAAATCCATATTATCAAGGCATTTAAAGATATGAGAGAGAGAGAGAGAAAGAGAGAGAGGTAATTTGGGGACCAACACATGGTTCAATTTTATTCCAATAATTCGCTTACTCGTAGGGATTTTTAGAAGTAGGAGTACCTTCTCATCCAACGCATGTAGCCACCCTACACCCCTGATAAAAAAAAGGTTGCCAGGCAACGAAACATACGCCCACACAGCAGCCAAATCGTCCGGGCAGTCAACAAGAATTGTCGCATATTAAGGAATTATCAGAAAATCATTAGAATTTGTTTGGTTTTTATAATCAAACGGTTTTTTTTAAATCATATAATAATTGTGACCTCCAGAGGCACCACAAGCTAAAAAGGGTGATTTTTCGTACAATCAGGGGACATAATTCAGGAAGTAATGACCCGATGGGCGCAAATATCGAAAGGAACCAAGATCTTTGGGTTATAAACATGCATTTCAAGTTTCATCCAAATCGGTTCAAAATTGTGTCCTCTACACTGTTCACAACCTTGATTTAACATATTTTCACACTATTCACGTACAAATGGCGGCCATTTTGTCGGTCAATTTTGGTCTGATTTTCACGAAATTCGAACTCAACCTTCATAACCATGGAACGGTGATATAATCAAACGGTTTTTTAAATCGGATAACAATTTTGACCTCCAGAGGGACCACAACCTTAAAAGGACGATTTTTCGGACAATCAGGGGCCATAATTCAGGAAGTAATGACCCGATGGGCGCAAATATCGAAAGGAACCAAGATCTTTGGGTTATAAACATGCATTTCAAGTTTCATCCAAATCGGTTCAAAATTGTGACCTCTAAACTGTTCACAAGCTAAAAAACGTGATTTTTCGTACAATCAGGGGCCATAACCCATGAAGTTACAGTCCGATACATGCTAATATCGAAAGGAACCGAGATCTTAGGGTGATAAACCTATGTTTTAAGTTTCATTGAAATCGTATAAAAATTGTAACCTGTAGACTGTTCACAAACAATTGTGGACGGACGGACGGACGGACGTCCGGACGGACGAACAGGGGCGACGACAATATACGTCCACATGAAAATGTGGGCGTATAAAAATAAATGAAATGAAATGGGGTAACTTCCTACTATTCTGCTCCGAACTGGGCTAATTAAGACGTGCATGGGCCATACAGTATGCTATGAGGGAAATTTTGCCCGGGCTGTGGCCCTACAGCCTATTCTTATATTGAATTCCATCAGTCAAGGGACCTTTAACATGCACGCCCATGTGTACACAGCACCTTTGATCTTCTCAAAAAGTTTACGTTTTGAAATTATTCACAAACAAATTGTTTACTTGACACAATTAAGAAGATATTTATTTCTAAAGACCCTGAAGAGCTAAAATTTTAATTGAAACCTAATTTACCTGACTCTGTATCTGGATGAAGTCCTAATGCATTACTAAATTCTTGTAAACTATATGTTCCACTGTTATCCTTATCAAACGGTTTCATGGCATCACTGGACGGGATGCTACTCTCTTTCATGAAACCTCGTAAATCGTCTAATTGAACTGGCTGATTAGGTTTTCCTGTAGACCATTTGTTATATTTAGTTTGTAAATCTGTAACAATAGTCATAAATATTTAAACAGTTGACATGATATATCGTTGATTTGGTGTAGTAATATATCAATCTCTATTCTACTATATGATTTGATGATTCTGCTATTTGAATTGATGAATCTACTATTCAAATTGATGATTTTACTATTTGAATTGACGATTCTATTTGAATTGACGATTCTATTTGAATTGACGATTCTATTTGAATTGACGATTCTATTTGAATTGATGATTTCACTATTTGAATTGATGATTTCACTATTTGAATTGATGATTCTCTACTATTCAAATTGATGATTCTACTATTCAAATTGATGATTTCGTTATTTGAATTGATGATTCTACTATTTGAATTGATGATTTCACTATTTGAACTGATGATTCTACTATTTGAATTGATGATTTTATCTGTTGCTTATTTAGAATTTGAAATACTTTAAGGTCTACAATTGGTAACTGGAGAAATGAAAAGGGTTTAACTTCCTAGTTTACTGCATGAACGAGGATGAACATACGACGTGCTGTGTTCTAAAAGGTAAATTTTCCCTTTACAGCTGAGAGAGAGAAAAATAGGTTGCCAGGCAACGAAACATACGCCCACACAGCAGCCAAATCGTCCGGGCAGTCAACAAGAGTTGTCGCATATTAAGGAATTATCAGAAAATCATTAGAATTTTATAATCAAACGTTTTTTTTTTAAAATCAGATAATAATTGTGACCTCCAGAGGCACCACAAGCTAAAAAGGGTGATTTTTCGTACAATCAGGGGACATAATTCAAGAAGTAATGACCCAATGGGCGCAAATATCGAAAGGAACCAAGATCTTTGGGTTATAAACATACCTGTCAAGTTTCATCAAAATCGATTCAAAATTGTGACCTCTATAGGGTCCACAACCTTGATATAACATATTTTCACACTATTCGTGTACAAACGGCGGCCATTTTGTCCGTCAATTCTAGTCCGAATTTCACGAAATTCAAACTCTCTCTTCATTACCATGTAACGGTGATATAGTCAAACGTTTTTTTAAATCGGATAATAATTTTGACCTCCAGAGGTACCAAAAGCGAACAAAAGCGATTTTTCGGACAATCCGGGGACATAATTCAGGAAGTTATGATCCAATGGGCGCAAATATCGAAAGGAACCAAGATCTTTGGGTTATAAACATACATGTCAAGTTTCATCAAAATCGGTTCAAAATTGTGACCTCTATAAGGTCCACAACCTTTATATAACATATTTTCACAATATTCGCGTACAAAGGGCGGCCATTTTGTCCGTCAATTTTGGTCTGATTTTCACAAAATTCATACTCAACCTTCATAACCATGGAATGGTGATATAATCAAACTGTTTTTTTAATCGGATAACAATTTTGACCTCCAGAGGGACCACAAGCTAAAAAGGGCGATTTTTCGGACAATCAGGGGCCATAATTCAGGAAGTTACAATCCGATTGGCGCAAATATCGACAGGAACCAAGATCTTTGGGTTATAAACATGCATTTCAAGTTTCATCCAAATCGGTTCAAAATTGTGTCCTCTACACTGTTCACAACCTTGATATAACATATTTTCACACTATTCGCGTACAAATGGCGGCCATTTTGTCTGTCAATTTTGGTCCGATTTTCACGAAATTCGAACTCAATCTTCATAACCATGGAACGGTGATATAATCAAACGATTTTTTAAATCGGATAACAATTTTGACCTCCAGAGGGACCACAAGCTAAAAAGGGCGATTTTTTGGACAATCAGGGGCCATAATTCAGGAAGTTACGATCCGATGGGCGCAAATATCGAAAGGAACCAAGATCTTTGGGTTATAAACATACATGTCAAGTTTCATCCAAATCGGTTCAAAATTGTGACCTCTACGCTGTTCACAAGCTAAATAACGTGATTTTTCGTACAATCAGGGGCCATAACCCATGAAGTTACAGTCCGATACATGCCAATATCGAAAGGAACCGAGATCTTATGGTGATAAACCTATATTTTAAGTTTAATTGAAATCGGATAAAAATTGTGACCTGTAGACTGTTCACAAAAAAATGTGGACGGACGGACGGACGGACGGGGGCGACGACAATATACGTCCACATAAAAATGTGGGCGTATAAAAATGCGATTTAATATCCACTCAACACAAACTATGTCATTTCAGCAGGACTAAAATATGGTTCAATTTTAAGTCAATAATTCGCTTGCACTTAGGAGACTTTAGCAGTGGGAGGAAACCAGAGGACCCGTAGAAAACCCATGAGGTTGAACAGGCAATCCTATTCCTCTTCACGCACAATCAGGGAATCGAAAACAAGCCATTTGATCCAATGACAGACCTCCTGTCTTCCACCAATAACATTTGAGCCAATGACAGACCTCATGTCTTCCACCAATAACATTTGGAAGCAACAATGAAAGAGACACAGAAAATGTCTGTAATTATTTGAATCAAGTCAAACCTACCATTATAAGTATTAATGTTGGGAATTCTGATCAGTTTGGAAGATTCTGAAAAATGGTATATATTATATTATTATCATTGCAAACGTACAAACAAAAATAACAAAATGTGGTAGATTCCAAAACATGAAACATCAATTAAACATACATTATGCTAGAGATAAATCTTTCCATTGCAAGTCTTTCTTTAGGCCTGAAATGTTACCTAATCAGACATTAATTAACTTATCCAGCCAGACCATAATCAACTCTCGATTTCGTCATTAGCCTGCGATATTTACTGGATTAGAATCTAATCTACTGCTCAGTGCTCATTGATGTTTCCCTTTACATTATCTAGTGCTATTTTTTTTTTTATCTAATCTCCCATAAGTTGACACAGGAACTGACCCAGGATAGAAAACTTACAAGAAACCCTGCTTTACCAAAGTAAATGTAGTAATGATCAATGAAATGATCATGCTCTTAACCACTGCTTCAGGAATATGTAAGGCATGCAGTATTAGTGCAATCTTCAACATAATGCATGCTCTACAACAAAACGACTGTTATATATAGGTGCAAATTACAATGCCACAAGGAGACATTAATAATATGTCAGTCAAAAGTATTCCGTTTAAAGCTTGTATATTTTTACTGTTTGTAACATTCTGTAGTAGAATTCCTTTTGATGGTAGCAGCTGTGGAAAAAGGCAGTTTGTTCGCCACAGTCTGAGATAACTAATAGACATTGGTGTATGTTGTACCTGTAGTAACTGGAGGTGTTACAGACGTAACTGGAGGTGTTACAGAACTGGATGATGTTGCTGTGCTTAGACTAGAACTACTAGTAATATCTATAAATAACATAACATACAAGTACATTGACAATAACATAAACAACTAAAGAAATTAAAATAAAAGAGGATAGAGAGAAAAACGTTCACTCCACAAAAACAAGGTAATTTAGGAATTAACAGATGGTTCAATTTTATTTCAATAATTTACTTGTGCATAGGGTTTTTTTTAGCAGTGGGAGGAAACTGGAGGACCTGGAGAAAATCCACAAGGTTGGACAGGCGACACTACTCCTTGTCACGTCCATGAAGATATTGTTAGACCCTACTGTAGTGTAATAATAAATGTAACATAAACAAGTATTATAAAATAAAAGTAAAGTGAGATTTTCATTGGACTGCACGTAACTTAAACTTGTGATTTAAAATAAAACTCTAAAATATTCTAGCGTAAAAATAAACTGATATAAAAAGGTATAATGAATATAGTGAATATATAAAGGTATAAAGAATATATAAAGCTACAGTGTGGGTTCACTTAATCACTCACACAATCGAAATAGCATGCAAAACACAAGAACAAAGGCATGTTTGGAAATGGCTATTTGGGCCTACCCAACACTCAATTTTGACCGTCTCTTAGACAAACAAGATAATCTTGTATTTGCTTAAGTAACTTCAATGAATCTGTTTAATTGTTACGTAGAACAGGGGCCATTTTTTTAACTCGGCCGCAACCCCAATTTTTAAAACATTTTTACCAGATCCAACTAAGTAGTGATATTATCGATCAAAAACATCGTGTTTTGGTGACTAACTCAGAGAACTCAGTTTATTTTCTAATTTATGAAATTAAACATTTTGTACTCCCCCTTTCTGGTATTTACAGCAATAACGACAGTAAAGGGGAGATAATCTAATGTCACTTACTGTCTTTGGCACCCAGATATTGTTTAATTCCTTCTACTGTTTTATCAACTATGTGTAGTTTATTTGTATTATTGGTTAATTTATTAAACAGTTGATCAACTTCTTTGTTCATTTTAACAACCGTTACATTTAAATTCTGAAAATAAACCATAATACAATAAAAGAAATATTATGTAAGAGCTAACTCTGCCTATTGCAGGTATTTCTTTAGGTCTGAAATGTTATATAAATTATTAATTAGACATTAAATAACTTATTAAGACCATATTCAACTCTCGATGTCAACTTATGTATCAGATTTTCACTGGATTTGAATCTGATCAGCTGTCTGACACACATAAAATGATTAACTTGAGAAGTGGATAATCAAGACTATGTTTTTATCGTACCGACATTGGTATTAATGATCGAGGCTAGGACTAAAATTCAATCCATCATATCTTGGTTCAGAGAGGAGCAATTTGATTAAAATTTTCAGCATATTTCCTTCACATTATCTAGTTTTTTATAGTGAGAAGTGGTAGTTCTTTATCTAATCTTTCAAAACGTCCCTTTAAAGACATAATATTCAAAATATTTTACCCCAGTCACAATAAGTAACTTTGAGTAAAATTTGAAAGAATCCAAAAATGTGCCATATTATGCTCATTTCTGAACTATGAAATCATGCTAAAAGTTATTGGATGATTATTCCTATAAACAACATATGTGTAGACGTCATTTAGCCCAGTCGTGACAAAGTAAAAACACAAAAATAGAAACCTCCCTCCTGCTTCATGTGCCATTCACGTATGAAAGTAATTTAAAATAATGTATTAAGTCTTTATTCTTGGGATTATAACTTATCATGAAAATGGCTCCACTATAAATAGTGTAAAGCGAAATTTATATCAGCTAATTGAAATATGTCCATCTAGAAAATAAATAAAACAATATATAATCCATGGCTTTATTCTATGTTTTTCAGTGTGATAAAGCATAGTAATTGTTTTATCTATAAAGAGTTTTATTTGATAATTTACACAGATTGTGAAGAAGAGAGAGAGAGGTAGAGGCACAACAATTTCATTTCAATAATTCGCTTACACATAGGGGTCTGTGGATGAAACCAAGTTACTTGAATCAATGACAGATCTTATATGATCTTAAGCCATGTGTTAGACCATTAGACCACCTAAACCCGTGTAAAGTAAAAATTAAGTTACCTGTATTGAAGACACTGTCTGTGTTTTCAGTTCATCTAAAGTATGGTTTACATTATAAAACATGGAATGATCTGTCTGTAGCTACAATCACAACAAATTATTCAAACATATACCATGCCAAATATAATACCGTATTATTTAAACATATATAGTTACATTAACTAGCCTTCTGTCGTTAATACAAAATTAAATCCAACCCACCACTGCACAAAAGGTACAGTCCTTAATTTCAAGATTGGAATAAGAATGCATGGAGCCCTTTTATGAAAATGTCATTAAGGTCCTTGCATCAACAGTGGAACAGGGTGCATTTCCCTTGGTTGCCTTATTGTAGCTGCGAAAATATTATGCCTCCCTAGTTAAACTCTATTGTAACATATGATATATGGTACTAATCGCTGTTTTAGAATTAATTTGCGGCTCCTCTCTACAGTCCAGACAGATCCCTACACCCTCCCACCCGCTTTAATCCAGTCCTGTTTACCACAGTATGATAAACAGAATTTCTTAAATAAAAGAGAGAGAGAAAAGGGGTTTAACGTCCACTCGACACACTAGGTCATTTTGGGACTAACATATGGTTCAGGTTTATTTCAATAACTCACTTGTGCAAAGGGGTCTTTAGCAGTGGGAGGACATTACTGAAATAAAGAGATGAAAATAAAACAGAAGGATAGTATAATAATGTATTGTTACCTGAGAAAGATTAGACTGTAAGTTGTAAACAAGTGCTGTAAGATCAGATAATGATACAACTCGACCTGTAACATTCATTTTTTTATCCTTTACCTGCAAAATATTAATAGTAAATTAAACATCCCAACAGCAATGCTATGACATACTCTAAGAACTCTTGTATTGAACTCCACCTATCACTATCAGGGTTTCTTTATCACGTCCCAGCAGGACACTTAGGTGCTGTTCTTTGCGGGGCCCTGTGACCAGCACCAGTGAGAGGGAGAAACCATGATGGAAAATCCTTGAGTACTTTTTCTTCCTAAATTGGGATCAAACCCCAGATCTCCTGATTAGAGAGAGAGAAATGAGGTTTAACGTCAACTCAAACTAGGTCATTTCGGGACTAAAATATGCTTCAGTTTTATTTCAATAACTCAATTGTGCGTAGAGTTCTTTAGAAGAGGAAACCAGAGACTCCGGAGAAAAAGCATGAGGATGAACAGGTGGATATACTTCTTGTCACATACAACGATTGATTAAATATAACTGAAGGATAGTTTCAAAGTTTAGCTTAAATGATACTGAAATTTTGCTTCGTTTAACGGCAATAATGAAAACATGCAGTGAGTTATGAGGAAAATTTGGTCCAAACAGCATATTATTTCCATCTACTTTTTTGGGTGGTCAAGTTCTAACTGTCAAGGAATCTTAGGCAATAAAGCTAACATGTACAAATTCTACCAGATCAATCAATATTAAAATCCTTAAAAATCTGGCCCGAGTTCACCAAGCATTCTCAGACTTAAGTTGAGAATTTACTCAAAATTGTTCACCTTATTTTAACTAATATATAGTCCTTTAAAAAACTTTTGTTGTTTTAATGTATCAAATACATCACTAAGAAACTATGTGTAAAGTTTTGTGTTTCTGGATCAATGATATTTCTTATAAACAGTGATTGAAATTTGAGTAAATTCTCAACTTAAGTCTGAGAATGCATTGTGAACTTGGGGCCTGATCTTACCCCATCAGCTGGTACTGAACTATCTGTGGATTTAGAATTAATCTCCTGTATTAATTTTAAAGTTGAATTTTCTAATAAACTAACTTTTTGCTGTAAGAAATAAAAATAAAATTAAAGATATACTATGTAAGATTTAGATAAAGAACTGACTAATTCTTGCTATAATGGATCAAAAATAGATAATGTGAAATGAAAATATTGAATATTACATTCAGATTACTTCATTTCAAGTTCAAGCCATGTTATTACTGTTTGTAGTATTGACAAGATGTGCGCACTGTGGTACCACCAGGGCACTGGTATATTCGAGACTTAGCCTTGTTTTCCCATTCTTAAATTAAATCTTTTAAATCTTGAGTATCCGATGCTATCAAGAGTTGATTCTTGTCATGTTAATAAATGTCTCTTTAAAGCCCCAATAACACTCTTGTTGTAACTGAATAATATGCCCCAATCTACATTCTTGTCAACAAATCGTATTATTTTACAATATTCCAATTAATTGATGATATAAATTTCATTTTAAAACACCTAATTTAAAAAATTGGAAAAATTCAACTTATTGATTTGAAAAGTCTAACGTAAACCTTTTCAAATGTGACTTGGATTTTAAAATATTTTCGAACCCTCTGGAAAAGTAAAATAGGATGTAATGGATAATTTACACAACAGGTAAGACACTAAAACATCTAGTACTTAGAATAAGGCTATTATTTATTTTCTGGAGCTACCAAGCCAGCAAGAGTGTTATTGTCCCTTTAATAGTTTGTATATCATTTCAGACCAAAAGAAAGATTTAGCTCTAGCATAATGCATGTTTAACTCCTGTAAATGCTAAATTTGCAAGAAGCTGCAGAAATCAATCTTTTATATGATTCAGTCAGTAACAGAAAAGTCGAGAAAATAAATACCTACCGTAATAGTTGTGTTAAAATGATCATATTTCTGGAGTACAGTAGTATTCATCTGATCTATGTCATGGTTTAAACTCTGAATTTGCTGAAAAATAGCGTCAAAATGTGAACAAAAAAATGTAGGTGTCAAATAATTTTTCAATCTCAATACCTTAATTTTTAATATACTAGGGAAGCCACAGTGGTTTGCTGTGTGATCGAGTCTGTATGTAACAGTAATTCATTTAGAATTTAGAGAGAGAGATGATGGTGTTTAATGCTCACTTGACACAAACTAACAAATGGTTCAATTTCATTTCAATAACTCGCTTGCGTGTAGAGTCTTTAGCAGTTGGAGAAAATCGGAGAACTCGGGGTAAAAGCATGAGGTTGGGCAGGCAACCCTACTCCTTGACACTTTCAAGCAGGAAATTGAAAAAAACTTCTTCATTCAATGACAGACCTTATGATACCACGCCCATGCTTTAACCTCACCCATTTAGAAAACCAGATGGGTAAATTTACCAATTATATTAAGGTATCAAAGTGCATATTACCTGTTGTAAATGTGCAATTTCTGGTGTAGAACTCTGACTAGATGTCATACTACTTTCACTTTTCTTGACATCACCTTTATTAGCTGTCTAAATAAACCAACAATAATTTACATTAATCAAAGACCTAGTTATAAATCATTTTCAATAATTCCTCAAGGTCAATCAACTATATCTAGATTTAAAACTGGGTCATTATTTGACATAGAATTGACTCCAACATTGTTATCAAATTAAAAACGTTCAATCGTTGCACATTTATTTTTTTGTCGGTAATGCGGGGATTTAAAGGCTAATAAATATTAATCGAGAATAAGGACAAATAAAGTAAATATCGGAAATAATTAGAATTTAACTGGCTTGTTTTCTACCTATTGCTATCAGAAATAGTTACAAATCAGTAGGCTTTGTTGTCTCATGAACTGTGTATCAATCTAAAATCAATCAGATGATAACTTTTAGCTCTTGGGCATTCACAGGCAATTGTGGATGATGCACTGCTGGAGGTGACGACAACATATGTGCACACGTGGGTGTATAGAAAGAATAAATCTTTCTATGGTTTAATGGTATGAATATTTATATAGATGTAATGCGATGAATTGACTTCTTACTCAAGTTGTAGTAAAGGGTGAATCCCAGGAACTGAGGAGGTCAGTGTGGTTCTCAGTGATAATCCCAATATAAAATCCTCCAGTAGAGAGAGAGAAATGATATTTAGCATCCACTCGACACAAACTAGGTCATTTTCGGGCAAACATATTATGGTTCAATTTATTTTAATAATTCGCTTCAACTTTTGGGTATTTAGCAGTGGGAGGAAACTGGAGGACCTGGTGAAAACCCATCAGGTTGGAAAGGCGACCTACTCCTTACCACAGACAACTGGGAAATTGAAACCACACCAGTTGACTTAATGACCGACCTTATGATACAACGCCCATTCGCTAACTATCTGACCATTCACACACACCCCGCCCCTAAATCACCTAGCAACACACTCAACAAGACTGTTGCAGAATACTGGTTGATTAAATGCCATACCTCTAAACTGGTTAATCTTTTTATTATGTCATCTGTTTTGGCTGTTAAATCTTTTTTAAAATTTTTCAAATTTTTCAAATCACTTCCAAAGCCGGCTAATGTCTAAAACAAAAAAAAAACCACAACCAATGACTGGAAGTATTGTCAATATTAGTCCTGTTATTTGGAGACATTTATACAATGAAGGAATTTTTTTATCTTCCTGAGAGCAAAAGAATTCAACGACTGTGACATCACTTCTGTACATGCAGGGGATTACCTTCTGATCCTTATGCCTAAAAATATTGAATATTCAACAACCACTGGCAGAAATATATGCATGCTTCTTTTATTCTAGCTCAAAACCTCAACGAAAATTGCCTTGCAATTGTTGTTGTTTGTATTTTAGAGTAGAGCCGAAAAAGGCTCCCTTTAATCAACAAATGAAAAAATTGCTCCGATAAAAAAGCTCTCCCAGAGTGATCTGATATTATGGTGAGTGATAAATTGTGTATTTTGGAAATGGTTCTGAAGATCAATAACTACATGTAGGCGTTCTTCTTGGTTTCATAAATGATAATAATACCCCCATGACTATGTAAAGGAAAGTGGTTGTCAATTTTCAGGGGAGGGAAAAAACCCTGGGTCAACATTCAGGTGCAGATTATTATTCTCAAGAGCGATCGCTCCCCTTTAAATAACACAGTAATAATTATCACTTTTATTTAGTCCATAAAGATGTTATTGAAGTGAAAGGTGTTTCTGGTTTTATATCGAAATAATAATAATTACTTACCTCGGCTAAAGTTTCTATCTGGGAAAGTTTTTCAAGATTTCTAATATTTTCTAAACTTTTCTGTAAAGTACTGGATGTATCTATTAACTTCTTGTACTGAAAAATAATTCAACAATTTTGTGTAAAGCATAAACCCTATACAAAACATTATCCCAATTGATAAATGAGATAAACAAAGAAGCCTGATAGTGTACAGTCTACAATACCATCCACTACAACAAAATAAAATGAAATGTAGTTTAACATCCTACTGTTCTGCTCCAACTGGGCTAATGAAGATGAGCATACACCATGCAGTGTGCTATTCAGGAAATTTCGCCTCAGTCCGGGCAGTAATGGTCTGAAATGAAACGAGTATTTGTGATGTGACCTCTAGAGGCTCCTAACCTTTATATTAAATACTTTTACAATATTTGCATACAATGAGCGGCCATTTTGTTGGGTTTTGATTTTCCTAAATCTGAACTCAATCTTCATTGCGGTACAAATGAGAGTCAAATGTTTTTTTAAAATGGGATAAACATTGTGACCTCTAGTGGGTCCACAAATGAACCAAGATCTTTGGGAAATAAACCTATATTTCAAGTTGTGTCAAAATCGGATAAAACTGTGACCTGTACAAAGACGGACATCACATCAAAACAGGTACAACAACTATATACACCCACATTACGTGGGTGTATAAAAATAAATCCATCATCTAAATACACAAATCAATTAAACTAACATCATGATGTAATAAAACATATTTTAACATAATATCAAAAACAATTCAGCTATTGTAATAAAATTTACCTTTGAATCCAGACTAGTTAGATTGGTGTGTAGTTTGGCATTTAGTAATTTATATGTTTCTAGTGATTTATTAACAGCTGATAAATCTGTCTGTAACTTGACCACATCACCTCCACCTTGTTTATTCTGAGACTCAACTGTAATAAAAACATTCAAGATACAGTACAGATGATTAGATAAAGAGCTTAAATTACCCAATCCAATCCAATGTACTAAATGCGATTAGAAATTTTTTAATGAAATAAATATGAAACAATATATCAAAAAAGAAAAACACAAGAAGAAGTGGGTATGATATTTATTAATATAGTCAACTATCAAATAGAATCATATAATGTACATACATTAAAAAACAACAACCCCAAACCATGTATGATACAAAGGCAATCTGAACACATACTACGTAACATCATGGATGCATGACATCCAAGTTAGCAAGCCAAAATCTTACCCGCCGAGTCAACGTTGCTCCTGACTCGAATTTCAATAGGGACCCATAATCTTATAGGTAGCAATCCTAGTATGTTCAAGAATGAAAACATCTAATCTGTGGAAGCCTTTATAAAGAATTATTGAAGGTCTGACAATATATATACATGTAGATTTAAAATTGTTCATCATAGATTTATTTTAATTTATTGACCACATCTGCTCTTCTTAATTGAACAAATAAATCAATAATAATACATAATATCAACCAAACATTTAGTCATTATTTCATTGTATGATCTTCTTTACAAATATTCCAATAAAAGTCTATCACAATTATTATTGAATCTTGAAGACTGTGTAAATATACATGTAGGATATTGATCTCCTACAGAAAGATATTTTTGTTCCCTTGTTTTATGCCAGACATGTTCTGCTATGTCACCTTATAAATGTTTTCTGCATGTAGGAAGTATTGAATTCAAAATACACAATATACATGTATATGTATTTAATAATTTCAAGTTTGGAATCATACTGGTATGTAATTTTCTCTTTTCACAGGATTCCAGCATTTCATAAGAATCCAATAATTGATAATTATCGCATAAAACCAGCATAATATAATGTACTGTGATCACCAGTTGTTTTATTAGAGCAATATATATATATGGGAGTACTGTCTGACTTTAAATTATAAACAAAGAAATAAAACCAATATATCATTCAATATTAGGGTAAAATTAATATACATGTAAGTACATTGACATTATATAGGAGCCGAATCGTTGCCATATTAAGAGAAAATATCATAGTTAAAATTGACAAATTATCATGGTCAAAATGGTAAAAATGGCAATTTGCGTGATTTTTTACTTGTAGATATTACATAACACAAAATCACAATATTAGTATCAAAACAAAAATTGTTCGCCAAAAATTAACAACATAAAAATCTACTTGTGTTTTTTTCACTTTCTACTTTTCGCATTTGCAAATTCACTGTGACTTTTTCGTCTTTGCATTTTCAACTATAAGAATTTCACCATTGTATTTTCAACCACTAAAATTTCTCCAATCTAACTGACCATATAAGGAAAGGGGTGTGTTTACGAGTTCGGCCGAAGTTGACGTCATAGGACGTCAATATTTAGCGTCTGGGCTAAAATTAATGTGAAATGGATATATGGTATTCTTTGAGACGTCTACAAACGGTGCGTTTGGAAACGCTGAATCAATTTGCAATTTCGGCTAATTTAAAATTGTTATCAACTAAATATTGTAACTGTTCTTGTGGAATAAATAACTTTGACGGACCAACTATTCCTGACGAAACATGATACTCTCTGTCGTGTCCTTGTTGTCTTCATGCCGATGTTCAGTTAAAGATTCGTCGGGTCTATTAAGACAATGGGCCAACCCCAAGGTTCGATGATATATCTCATCAAACAAAAAATTGTCTGACATTACAAGGTATTTATTTGATTTTTTCAAATCGGATAATCTTAACACTAAGAGACACGAATAACCCAATGGAACATTAATTTTAACCCAGACGCTAAATATTGACGTCCTATGACGTCAACTTCGGCCGAACTCGTAAACACGCCCCTTTCCTTATATGGTCAGTTAGATTGGAGAAATTTTAGTGGTTGAAAATACAATGGTGAAATTCTTATAGTTGAAAATGCAAAGATGAAAAAGTCACAGTGAATTTGCAAATGCGAAAAGTAGAAAGTGAAAAAAACACAAGTAGATTTTTATGTTGTTAATTTTTGGCGAACAATATTTGTTTTGATACAAATATTGTGATTTTGTGTTATGTAATATCTACAAGTGAAAAATCACGCAAATTGCCATTTTTACCATTTTGACCATGATAATTTGTCAATTTTAACTATGATATTTTCTCTTAATATGGCAACGATTCGGCTCCATAATTATATACATTAATATGTAGGTGGTATAATATTAACATACTATAACTAGTATAACCAAGTAACTACCTCTATTTATCAATTAAAACTAGGTGAAAAGTTACAGCTTTCATATATTTCTTATTTCCACCTCAAATTGTGTAAATATTTAATTATAACTGATTTGGATGTACATGTATGGTACTTCTTTTAATTATAATACCCTCATCAATCTCAAGCTATCTTTAACATTTTGTAATTGCATCAGTTCACTCACAAATGGTATGCGAACACTTTTGGTCCAGAAAGTGGTTGTAGAGGCAAATTCTCTATGCAATACAAGATTTGGAGCATATTCTGGATAAAGAATGCAATCAACAGAAGTAATGTCATCTTAGCATGGATTTGAAAAGAGCTTGGACATGGCTAGTTTTGAATGAAATGTGCACACATTAATTATTGAATTTTCTAAGTATGTGCCGTCACCACTATCCTCAACCAACTACACCTTACATAACAAAATAAAATGGGGTTTAATGTTCTACTATGACTGGGAAGATGAAGATGGGCAAATGCCATATATATACATTTTGTATTGTGCTATGAGGGAAATTTTGCCTGGGCATCGGCGCTATAGCGTATTTTTGTATCAAATTCCAACTACCAAGAGATCTTTCACATGCATGCAAATGTATACAGAGGACCTCGTTTTTTGTCTCATCCAAACAACTAGACAGATATCCTTGTCTGACACACTATAAAGGAGCAGTGTACAATTATAATCATTCTTTAAAATGTTACACTTGAGTTACTAAACAACTTACCGGTTAATAATCTTTCTCGAAGATTATCTAAATCTCTCTTTAATTCGAAATGCATCCATATCAGTCCTGCTGATGCTACAATACATGCTACTAACGTGATAAACGCAATCAGGACCAGACATGGTGAACAAGTTCCGCAACTGATGAATCTGAAATAGAAGACAACACAATCATTAGTTCATCTAATATATTCTCAAATCTCTATTTCAAATAAATTTACTAATTTTCGTTTATTTGTAGTTGTACTATACATATATACTGAACCCCAAATTCATTTAAACATACATTTTGAAATGTTATATATATAAACTATTAATTAGACCTTTATTAACATGATAAGACCATAATCAACTCTTGATGCCATGGGATATCTCTGATATTAAGTACATGTAGGTTCATCACATTTTGATTTAACCAGTACATTACAATTAATGCACACATCTTGTCCAACCATCAGAGGCTAATATCTTTGCACTCGAAAGAGTAATTTGAATGACATTTTCAATACATTCATTTTGCCTTATCTATTTTCGAACTATGACAGCAGAAATGGTTTACTCTTTATCTAAATCTTACATAGAGCTATCTTCCTATGGAAGTTGTCAAGCAAATTTGAATTGTTCAATGTTCCTTAACTCTAATTAGATTGCTAGTTTTATAATTACAAAATTATCTAGCCCTTCTTTCACATGTAGAGGTACATGTAATGAGATTCTGAATATAAAACAGTTTTTAAATTCTTATTAAATCTATAAAAGTAATACAAGATCTTGAACAGTAAATGAGAGTTGACCAAAAGTTTAAAATTTTGCATAGTTTAGATTTAAAAGCAATTTATTATCTTAATATTTTAAACTTCTTCTTGGTACATATATAAATTTCAAAAACTTTTAATAAATACATGTATGCTGAATCCTCAAAAAGTTAAAGGAATCCCATGTTTAAATAAAATATGTTGATGAAAGAAGAACATAAATAATACTAGCTTGTGTTTTTGTGTGGTACACGTAGACACTATGGTAATATTTCATGAATATTCTTGATTGTGTATAAATACATGTATTTGACGCTTGACATTATCAGGTTGTATCACAGAACAGACAGAATGACATTTAGGAAATATGTTCCTGTCATTCTAGAAGAAAGTACCCTCTTGATTTGTTCAGAGCTTCCATAACAAAAGTACTTGCTTGAATGGATTCTTTAAAAATAAAACATGTTCATCTATGGAGAGAGAGAGAGAGAGAGCTTGAGCTTCTTAACACACACCAGGTCATTTGGGACTAACATATATGGCAAAACTTAATTTTAATAACTTGCTTGATCATAATTAGTGGAAGAAACCGGAGGACCCAGAGAAAACCCACAAGGTTAGGCAAGCATGGAAATGAAACTGCCCCACATCATGCAATGACAGGTCGTTTGATCAAATGCACACACCATGCGGAAGACAACGTGAGTGGCAATTAGCTTTAGTATGTTGCTAGCAGGGTAATAAATAATTGAATAAAATTATTCTCATTCTAAAATGTTATATATATATCTTGTGCTAGTGGTTATTATTCAGAAAATGTAGGTTGATTGTATTAGTGTTCACAGTGAAGATCAATAATTCTTAATAAATAACATAATAGAAATAAGTTTAATAAAAGTATTGTGTTTTATCATAAAAAAAAGACTAATCAATAATTCAATCTGTCAGATGTTAACAACTACAACAACTTAACATGTTTAATTCAATTAGCTATTCTGTGTCAGACAGAAAAACATACAATCAATCTTTAATGTTTCTTTTTGTATGACTGACTGTACAATCAGAATGTCTAGATACACCAACCTTGTCTGTCCAAATGTCAGTGCCAAAGTTGTTTAGAATAGGGCATGATGGCTTACTGACCATTGTGCTCACTCACGAACGGGGACGTCTCAAGTTGGATACTGGTGTTTGTTTCAAACATTCCTAAGCCTATTTTACCATTGTCAGAGTTGTCGGACAGAGGGCCTGGCTAGGAAAAGTGTCTTTTCTTCCGGAAGGGACATAAAACCCACCGTTGTGTACTTAAAAAGAAAGCTTGGTAGTTGAAATTCGAAATATACGAGTAGGCTGAAGCACAAATTTCTAGGCCGAATTTCTCTCATACCACGCTGTCTTGTTCAGACCTGTTTCCAATAGCTCAGTTGGTTTAGAATGGTAGGACGCTCATTTTTTTTTTGACCAAACAGAATAATGTAGCAGACATAACAATTAACCAGAAACTCACATGACAAACATGAATAATGAGAGAACTCTGTCGGAATTTTCTACTTTTAGAAAAAAAAACTTTCATTTTAATTTTCAGCACGACTACTTTATTATATTATAAAGCATGATGAATAATATTAGGGTGTTGTGACATTTACTATAACCTTGATGAGTGCAACCACATCTCCACATGATTAAGGAAATACTCTACTTGAAGTGTGTCATAACTTTTTAAAAGAGAATTCTTTTTTGCTGATCGTTCAATGTGTGAATGGACCTCAGCTTTTTGTCAGATTCAATTAGCCCACCTGATGAAAACTAAGTTCAAAGCATGTTTGGAGGAAATATAAATCTTACAAGCTAAAAAAAACAATTAAATCAGTGAAAGATTAGTATTCACTGTCTCTGCATTTATATTGATAGTCTGTCTCCATGACAACACTTGAAAACAGACCTACATTTAGTGACGTCGCCTTACTAGGAATGTCCATGGAAGCATGACATCTTTTGAGTACGGGTACGGTACCATGTAGCCTGTTGCTAAATACATGCATGTCTTTAATAAATGTGATAACTTTATGCATGTAAAGTCATGATTTAAGGGGCATTATGGGAGACTAGGTAAAACAACTGGAGGTTTTCGCTATGATAGTTAAAAAATAGATAATGTATATAGAATATACTGAACATTTCAAATTGCTCCTCCCTGACCCAAGATATTGGCGATTGAATTTTAGGCCTAGTCTCGATCATCATTAATAAAGTAGGTACAAGTCTTGATTACCTATTGTTACGTTATATCATTCATGACAAAATGTATTCAAATCCAGTAAAGATTGCAGGCTAATGATGGATTCGAGAGTGTATGATGGTCTGGACATGTTAATTAATGTCTAATTAATAATTTTGATAACATTTAGAACTAAAGAAAGCCCTGCAATAGGCAGATTTAGTTCTTGCGTAATATATGTTTAATGATGGTATCAAAACCGGTACTGTTTTCTGTTGTGCTTTATTATTGTTGACATGTACACATGTCATAATATTACCATTTGCAGTTGTCTTAAACATGTGCAAATAACAATATCTATATAATAAAATTGAACTTTTATCTCCTCATCGAATTGCAAATGTGTCGGGAGGTAACACTCTATGTGGTGGTTCATTGTGATCAGTCCAAACGCAATCTAATGTTCTTCTAACAATGTTAAGATATTTTATTTCCATAACTTATCACTCTCATGGAAATATAATTTATTACTACAATCACGTCAAAATAAACAATCCTAACAATATGTACCTACTGATTGGGACCATGGCTGATTGAGACCAAAAGTCAAAGCTGATTGAGACCACATTCCAGGCTTATTCGGACCACCACAAGGCTGATTCGGAACACACAATAAAAAAAAATACTAGAAACTGAGATTTTGATATTGAATTAAGTTTAAAATTAAAAAGGTTTTATCTAGGCTATAGCGTGACTATAATATGTGCTTCTATGTACGTTAATTTATGTTTTAGATTCCATTATATTATGTCACAGTGACTGTATTAACAGATATTTATCTCATTATAACTCTTATGTAAATTATTATACATTTTATGCAATTTAAACATGCCATTTTTATTTCATTTGATAAATTTATAGCTTGTTTCGGAATTCATTATATACTGTATATATTATGTTTAATTATATGTTGTAGAAATACTGTTTAACCCAATTTATGTTAATTTCAATAAGTCATACAAACTTAAAAACTAATACTAGCAATACAGTTAGTAGCATAAAGGAAATCAGTTATTACGAATATGATGTATAAAAACAGTCAAAATGTTTATCCTACCTTGTTCAGAAAATAAACATAATAGATTTATAGACCCCATTTTAACACAAGTCAACTGGTAGGTAGCATCGTGGAAAATGTACTATATTACTACATGAAAAGTGGGGGGTTGGATGGCCGAGTGGTTAGCGTGCATGCACTGTATCATTCGGCCTGCCATTGAGTCAACTGGCGTGGTTTCGAATCTCCAGTTGTACGTGGCACGAAGTAGGGTCGCCTGTCCAGCCTCTTGGGTTTTCTCCAGGTCCCAGGTACTCTGGTTTCCTCCCACTGCTAATTATAAAGACCCCTAAGTGCAAGGGAATTATTGACGTTAAACTCCATTTCTCTCTTTCCCTACATGAAAATTACTCACATCTTACTGACAGTCACAATAGGGAGAGAGAAATGAGGTTTAACGTCCACTCGACACAAACTAGGTCATTTCGGGACTAACATATGGCTTAATTTTATTTCAGTAATTCATTTGTGCGTAAGGGTCTTTAGCAGTGGGAGGAAACCGGAGTGCCCGGAGGAAACCCACGAGGTTGAGAAGGCGCCCCTATCTCCATGCCACATACGCTCACACCAGGGATCGAAACCACAGCCGCATGCCAGAGGTGACCGGCCAGCTAGAGGTCGAAGCGCGGCACTCTAGACCACTAGGCCATCCCACTCCCCGCCACAATAGGGAGTTTGTGTGATTGGATCTGATTGTTTATTGGATTACTAGGCTTGTCATTCATTAATGATAAATGGTGTGATTAGGTTCTTGTATATTGCTACCTGAGTTTTATACTATCAAGTGTAATTTAATTAACTTTGGTTCATGTGTATTTGTGTTAGTATATTGCTAAGAAATAATGTCATTTTTGTCTTTGTCTGCGATAGCACTTCTGTGGAAGCTGACGTTTAAACACCAGGTAGTAGTAGTCATTTTTGTCTTATTGTCAAATATATGCAAACATTTTAAATACTCTCGTCATTTAAGTAATGGTCAGAATGAGCCATGTCGTGGTCCGAATCAGCCAAAAATCTGGTCCCATTCAGTCAAAGATCTGGTTCAAATCAGCCACAAATCTGGTCCAAATAAGCCAGGTCCCAATCAACTGATTACCGAGGGAGGTACATGTATAATGAAATACCACAAGAAGAAATAACATGTATTTTTCACAGCTCACAAGCAATAATTCACGATAATGACGTTTAATAAAAATATGTAATGTATCTAAGAAAGGTATTTTAAAATTAATAATAATAGGCTATTACCTGCAACCACCTTTCTTTCCAAATGGGCTTGAAAATTCTTCAATTTCTGAGGAATCGGAATCATTGGATCTCAGAAGTTCATGGCCACTTTTACTTTTTCGCCTGGGTAGTTTGCCATTGCTAACCAGGGCGTCCAGTTGTCGCCGTTTCTTCATCCTTTTACCAGGTTTAAAATCGACATCGACTTTAGTTGTCGGATCCAGCTTGATGGCCTTCACAAGTTACTCGTCGGCATCAAAAGAGCGAAGAAGACCGGATAGAATATCCTCTAAAACATCTCAAGAAGACGACCAAATTCCGTCATATCACAGAACCGGAAGTAGTAAAACGATGACGCGAGCAGCAAAAATCGATCGAAGTAAGTAATCCATTCGAACACGCTATCGATCGATTCGGTAATTAGTGAAAACCATCAATCTTCGTGTTACTTGTACACAGAATAATAACACTTGTTGGAAACGGCACCCGAATATGCTGACTCAATAGAATTGCTCAATTTTATTATTTTGACAGGTGAAAATTGGAGTTCTCTCCCTTGGACAACATGAATTTTTTTTACCGTAAACCTTCTTGAAGTCGATCTTTTTTTGGGTTTTAAAAAAACTCAAAAAATGATATAAAAAAAAAGCTTATATAATCATTGGAGGTTTTCATTGAGCCAACAGCAAAATTACACTGCCAATTAATGAGACATTGTCACTCTCACAATGAGAATAAAATATGTACTTTGGAATATTGTCATATTTCATAATTAACATAATTATACACCTAATCTTGGAAATCCAAGCATATGGTGTCTACTGAAAGTAAGACATTCTTACTAGAGTTCTAAACTTCTCTTGAAAACACCTAAATGATTTGTAGGTGAATATCATGAATGGGGGTTGGCTTATTCATAGTCACATACATGTATGATAAACGGGCAAAGATCTCCAAAGTGCTAAGTTAAATTGTTATTTAGTTGCAGTCTACTCAGGATTGCAAATTTTTATTTTCCAATTTGTCCAAATTATCAAGCATTGGACAATAATTAATATTATTAAAATTGAAAAATAATCAGCTATTCTATTAATAAAGATTAATTTTTAATTAATGATTCCATTCATGCAATAAAACCATTGATAAAGTTTCTTTCTGTTTACACTTCCTAACAATTTGAAATGTCCATTTTGAAAGGCGCCATATTTTTTATAACTGTAAGATGTCTGAGACAAGCAATGCAAAATATGCAGAGAACATGCCTCAGATACATGTAGAAGGTCAGACTAGCTGACTAGACTTCATTGCCATCAGACTTGAGACGAAGTTAAAACTTCCTTTAATTGGTTAACATGGTAAAGCTTTAAAGTTAATGAGTTAATATGAGTCAATTATCGACTATCAAGGCACCTAAAAGTTGACCATTTCCATATTCAACCAATTTTATTCTGGACTCCAAAACTAAGATTTTGGCATAATTTTGACGGGAAAATGTTTATAAAAGAAATCAAATTTGGTGCCTTTGGCCTTCTTGACCCTTAAGTGGCCAATGTACAATCCAGCAGATATAAGTAAAGGGACTGTGGCAATGTTGTCTCCGAATAATATATTGTATGAAATGAACATACCTATATATAGGTATATTCCAGCCGAACATACCTGTATCACATCACAGAGTGCTAAAGCATTATTTTTCTTTTATTAATGTGTTCCCATTTATACATAAGCCAGTTATCAATCTAATTGCTCTCAGTCCAGACTGCCATACTGATCTAGTTCTCCAAATTGGGACGGAAAACAGAGACTGATCATGAACTGATGTAAAATGCTCTCCTCAACCCGAGTAATTAAATTAGATTCATAACACTGTGTATCAATATGACCTCGAGTGCAGTATTTTTTTTTTTTAATTTCAAGGGAATTTAATTTATTTACACCAAGCGAACTTGTAGGCCTACATGTACTTTAGACTGCACAGTTAATTCTTTGATAAATCTATGCAGTATTTAAAATAGCATTATGCAAGAGCAAAATCTGCTTATTACAGGTCTTTCTTTAGGCCTAAATAATCAATTAGACATTAATAAACGTATCCAGACCATAATAAACTCTTGATGTCAAGGCTAGACTTCGATGTTGGCGGATTAATTTCCTATATGCCGCTTAATGGCCATTGATTATTAAATCAATCAAGTGGATAATCGAGATTATGCTGTTTATATTAATGATTTGAGTAATGATGACCGAGGCTATGTGAATATTTCAAACGCTTTTTTCTCGGCTAATAGTGAATCAATTTGACTGAAATTTTCAGCAAATTACCTTTACACTATCTAGTTTTTAACTATTATAGTGAGAACTGCCATCTCTTTATCTTATCTCCCATAATGTAACTTTAATGTAGTTACTTCAGGAACAGATTATTATAGACTCTGCCCTCTATCCTTTACTGCTTGACACATCTAATATTTAAATCAGTTCTAAGGTTATTTTGGAACCCTTACCGTCTATTTTCCACTGTGTCCGATGTGGCAAAGAAAGACGGTACAGATTCCAAAATAGCCTTTGAACCAAGGAGGTGGAAAAGCCTTATTTTCATGTAAGATGTGTTTAGGACCTGGCGATAATGGACAAAGGGCAGAGCTGATAAGAATCTGTTACTATTTAAGTACATGTAACTATATTTAGTGGTACATTTCACAACTAACATTTTGTAGGTTTTTTTTTTTTATTAGATTAGACTTTCAGAGTAGCCTATTTCCCTTATGAGTATTATTTTCTAATTTGTACAAAGATAGGTTGCCAGGCAACGAAACATACGCCCACAGCAGCTAAATCGTCCGGGCAGTCAACAAGGGTTGTCGCATATTTTTATTTTTTTTTGGTAATAAAACATTTGTAATACACTAAAATCTGAGTAACAACTCATTATGTAATTATCTGAAAATCATTAGAATTTGTTTGCTTTTTATAAAGTTTTGCCCCAAGGTAACAATTAGCATAGGAAACATTTAACATCATGGATTTAGCTGTTCAGTTATCAAAATTCATTGAAAATCAAAATACTTGTTCGTTTGAACACCTTAAACTCTGTGTATCAATCTGAAGTCAATTGGATGATTTATAAGTTTGGCATCTAGAGCGCCACAAGGTTTTTCGAAGTGATCAAGGGAGATAACTCTGGAAGTAATTATTTCAAATCGATGAAAATCAGTAAGCTTTTTCGTCTCAGGACCTTAAACAGTGTGTGTAAATTTAAAGTCAATCGGATATTAACTTTGGGCTCTAGAGCATCCACAGGATTTTTTGATCTGATCAAGGGCCATAACTCTGGCACTAATTATCGGAAATTGATGCAAATCGATAGGCTTCTTCGTCTTATGACCTTAAACAATGTGTATAAATTTAAAGTCAATCGGATATTAACTTTGGCTTTTAGAGCGTCCACAAGATTTTTTGAAGTGATCAAGGGAGATAACTTTGGCACTAATTATCGGAAATCGCTGAAAATCAATAGGCTTCTTCGTCTTATGACCTTAAACACTGTGTATAAATTTAAAGTCAATCGGATATTAACTTTGGCTTTCAGGGCGTTCACAAGATTTTTTGAAGTGATCAAGGGCCATAACTCTGGCACTAATTATCGGAAATTGCTGAAAATCAATAGGATTCTTCGTCTTATGACCTTAAACACTGTGTATAAATCTAAAGTCAATCGGATATTAACTTTGGCTTTTAGAGCATCCACAAGATTTTTTGAAGTGATCAAGGGCCATAACTCTGGCACTAATTATCCGAAATCGCTGAAAATCAATAGGCTTCTTCGTCTTATGACCTCAAACACTGTGTATAAATTTAAAGTCTATCGGATATTAACTTTGGCTTTTAGAGCGTCCACAAGATTTTTTGAAGTGATCAAGGGCCATAACTCTGGCACTAATTATCGGAAATCGCTGAAAATCGATAGGCTTCTTCGTCTTATGACCTTAAACACTGTGTATAAATTTAAAGTCAATCGGATATTAACTTTGGCTTTCAGGGCGTTCACAAGATTTTTTGAAGTGATCAAGGGCCATAACTCTGGCACTAATTATCGGAAATCGCTGAAAAACAATAGGCTTCTTCGTCTCATGACCTTAAACACTGTGTATAAATTTAAACTCAATCGGATATTAACTTTAGCCTCTAGAGCGTCCACAAGCAATTGTGGACGCCGGACCGACGGACGGACGGACGGACGGACGGACCGACGGACGGACGGGGGCGACGACAATATACGACCACATTTCAATGTGGGCGTATAAAAATAAACAATGTTATAAATGCCTTACCCAAATCCAAGTGATTTTTCAATTCTGTCACTTGTCTCATTAGCCAAACAGACAAAACACCAAGTACAGAAACAGAAGCCAAGAGAAATAATACTACTACTATTTTTAAAAATGTTCCAATATTACAATGAGTATTGATGATTTCATCTGATGGAGTTTTAAATGGCAGACCCCTATTCTTCCTGTAAAAAAAACAAAACATTATTTACAAATTGCAGTCAACAATCTTTTTGACAACCATTCAGTATTTGAATTACAATTAAGGGCCTACATGCATTTAATGACCACAAAATGCCATTTTTTGGTTCCCATTTGTTTCTAATCATATAATAAGGGTAACGTTTGTGGATTTGATGTTCATGTGTAATCTTTCCTTTGGTTGTTAGAGAGAGAGAGGGCAAGAGAGACTAACATATACAGGGTTCCCGCGGCTTCGTCAAACATTTTTTCAAGGATATTCAAGGATAATTATACGTCAAATTCCAGGATTTTCAAGGACATTTTTAGCTTAAAGTTACAATTTTTCATCTTAAAAACAACCAAAACATTACCAACTATCGTTATAATTGAAGACATAAACCGTTTTTTATTATTACAGATCGACTTTCGGCACACCGGGGAAAACTCCCGCCATTTTTAAAACATAGTTATTTCCCTTTTCCTTATTATGCATTGTTTAATGTAATTACTAATACCGATTTTGATTAGTCAGTGTAGTGGCTTCTAGTATGTTAATTGGACAATGGAGTCACGTGAGAGTATTTGGTTGCCTAAGGGTAAATGTCATTGGCTTGTCTTGTTATTACGTGACAAAACACAGCTGTTATTTAGATCAGTTGATTGACAGGTATACGTCAGAGTTATTGTTTAGTATAACCAGCATTACTTATAATCTAAACGGTTTTTTTAGATCAACTTACCAGTATTACCAACAAAATTAAGGATCTCAACTGAAATTCAAGGATATTTTCCTATTTTCGCGAAATTCAAGGATATTCAAGACCTTGAAAATGAAATTTTAAATTTAAGGATATTCAAGGATTTTCAAGGACCGCGGGAACCCTGATATAGTATAGTTCAAATTTACATCAATAATTTCCTTGCGCTTAGTGGTCTTTAGCAGTGACAGAAAACTGGAGAACCCGGAGAAAACCCACACGGTTTGACAGGCGACCCTATTCCTTGTCACATACAGCCAGGGAAATGAAAAATTGAAAAAGAGCATTTAATATAAGCTCACATATTTGATTGATGGAGAGAGAGAATTGGGTTCAACACCCTAAGTACACGTGTCACAAACTATGTAATTTTGATACTAACATACATGTACATGATCTATGATACTAATTTTATTTTGAAAATTAATTATGGATAGAGGTCTTTATTAGCAGTAGGAGGACACTACTTCTTGCCAAGCACAAGCCAAGGTTAAAAAAACGTCACTTGACTCAAAGCACGCACATTAGAGCACTTGGCCACTGCACCCCCTAATTGATAGGACGTGAATCTATTACCGTAACATAATTTGTAAACAAGTTACCAGATCAGCTTATTGATCAATAGTAAGAAATTTGACTGACAACAACAGTATTTTGATTGTGTGTGAGTTCTCTTAAAAGTTTTACATGCTTAAATTTCTGTTGGTTTTAGCTTGTAAGAAAAGTTTAAGTTTATAATTTTTGCAATACGAAGAGTCTTTTATTATTTACCCAAATCCGTAACAGATTCTTGGAAATGTTACCCCTAAGTATTTGATAATGTAAATCATCTGTTTTTTAGTGTATTAATATCAAGACCATAAGAAACAGTTTGGGACATAATATCATGGGTGGTCTCAAATTAATAATAATGTCTGTCTGGATCCTTTTAAATACAATTTGTATCAATATTTTCCCTAAAATATATTTATACAATTAAATCTATATAACAGCAGGCAACATATTAAATATAACTATCCTAATTACCTTAGTTGAAGTTAATCATTTAATGCTTTGATTGAACAGAGATATCTCTAGGTGTTTACGGTACGGACACGGTAAATCAATACACGTCAACATCTTCCGAAAGTTTATTTGCTTTTCCTGAACAGCAATAGTTTATTTGTGATATTTAAATTCAGTTGCTTTAAGAATAAATATTATTGCAATGATAATATATCGTTATTCAATAAAAATATTAAAAAGCGTGAAAAATTCCTTACTTTCTGGATTTTTTTGATTTATTTAGTGGCGGAAGTTTCAGATCTGGGGGATCGCTGTCAGATTCCGAGTACAGTAAGTTTACATAATCTTGATTTGTCGTTCTTCCGTTTTTCGGCTTCATTGTCACTATATAAACAATCACTTCAAACTAAGTTATGTACCGTTAATTATCGATTTTCACATTGTCATTATAAGGCAAACTTTTAACGCATGATTTCTTCGCTGAAGAAGTTTTCGTTGTGACGTCTATTTCTTGGGATCATTCATTTTATTTTTGAATTCTTTTTTTAAGAAGTCATAAACGAGAAATATGAATATTTAATATCCCATCTGTTCACTAACCACGACTTTGTTACAATTATTACATTAAGTAATGGTCGGCTTTTAATGTAATATGTGTTTTATTATATTTAGCATTTGGTTTTGACAGAATTCTCCAAATAACAGACTGCAGCGCCAAATCAAGAAAGACAATCAAAATAAATTTCAATGCGATTTTTAATCGCTTTCAAAGGATAACGGTGAAATAATTTATGTGAAAATAAAAAATTAAATCCATTGTAAAGTATTTATTTCAATTTCTGAAATCGGCTCACAATTTTAAAACCCCTCGTGCTTAGTCGATAACGATAAAGATTACTAAATTTCTTCATTGTGGTTTTAATATTCACGTGCCGTAAAAACTAAGTTACCGTCATGGAGGTGTATATATACACCTCTATGGTTACCGTACTTAACAAGAGATGCCAAGCCCGTAATATGTCGGCCTATAGCCTACCGGTATTTTAGATTTTATTTTTAATTAAATTTTAATAACCTCGCTGGACCATGTTATCCGTCAACATTTTTTATGACGGGAACTTTTCGGCAGACTGTGGTAGGAAGGAGACAGACTTGCCAATCTGTGGGAATGACTTATTCATCAAAGTCAAAGGGTTATTATTCATGGGAACTGTGTTGATACCCAATTAAATATTAGTTTTCATTTTAGATGTCTCACAGGCTTCACTTGTGTGAAGAGCAATGGAAGACAACTCTACTTAGTAGAATGCAGACTGGTGTGTGCTGCAATTTAACAATTTAAGAGAGGTCCCTCAATGTATAATGCATGCACTTCTTCAATATTAAATTGGCTGTTATTGAAAGTGTAATCATGCAGAGGCGGGAAAAAGTAGCGAAACCTCAAGTCCAAACCTCAAGTCTGCGTAGAGTCCCAAATTGCTGACTTTAGTACCGAGTTGAGTCACAGTCTTAACAAAGCCCAAGTCTTGTCCAAGTCATAAGTTCATCAAATGAGTCAACAATTCATGGCGAATAAGTTAATTCTAGTAGTCCTAGATTCGTTTCTGGAGTTCTCACATCTGTCATCATCAGCATTAGGTTGATACGTGCACCATTTCGATAGGGATTTCATTACCCATTCGTTAAAAAAAAAAAATCATTCGTAATTAATCTTTTTATTTTATCATAAATTTAATATTTATATGTACAAATATTTTACAGTAACATATGCTGCAATTTTATTTTTCACATAATTAACAAATACTTAAGAAAAATAATTGTCCTTTAATGGCACACAACAGTACAAGCCAAGTGAACGTCATGAGAACAGGTGCTGCTTTGGCATTTGCTACTCGCAATTTTCAAAGATCAAAACAATATAAATTTCGAGATTGTTAAGATGAGGACTAAAATTAGATATTATATGTATAGCGCAATATATTCTTAATAATTAACAAATAAACAAACATTGTGTATCAAAGTAAATAAAATTTTAATGTGAACTTATATTGCCACCCGAATTCCATTGTTCCACCCAATTCTTAATGTCTTAATGCTTTACACACAATAGTCCTTGGTTAAAGTTTTAATATCATGGATCATTAGAGCCAAAGAATGAGCCCTATTGTTATGGGCAATATTACGGTAGAATTTTAACTTGGCGAGATTGCTCATTGTAGAAAAAGAAACAACCCTATTGGATATTTTTAGGGCAGTAAAAATGGTTCTATTGTAGAGTTATCTTTCTGTTAATATTTTTAGTCTTAAAGTATGGGACAGAGTTTATAATGTAGATTTTTAAAACTTGCTCTGGACTGGGGGATTCTGGACAATTATGTTAAATTTAGCATGGAAAACATTCATAATTAGTGGAGATATATTGTCACTGATATTAGTAATAATACAGACCTACGGACATGTATGATTATATACCATACAACTAGAATTCTGAAGAAGATTCGTTGAGATATAGACAATCTGAGATTATTTTTTGTCCCATCCGTAAACCATTTCCTGTTTTTCAAAAATGACTCAATTTATATTTAATAAATAGATCCACAGAGGCCAACATCTAGTTGACAGAATGTTTGCACCATGTACAGTTTTGGCTGCACACTCTGACTAAATTTGCCCCTACCTCAAAAATATAATAAAAACACTTACAGACACATACCAAAAGAGTAAATATAGACATAGTTGAAATGATATAGGTCTTTGCTGTCATTAATCAGCTTTTTAACTAAAAATGCATATCAATTAAGATTTAAGACCGGTTAAGCTCCTTTATATAAAATATCACTTGTATACATGTACCTTGTGATTACGTGGTCAAATTTAAACATCAGTTATTTTTGTAGCTAATCAACTTACTTGAAAACATGTGGGATGTTTTCTGAATACAGAAAGCTGTAAATGACCATAAAATGTTCTGTTTTTACAGTCCAGACATGATTTAAATTATATGAACCGATAATAATATAGCTACTTTAAGGCAAACAGGCCCGGGACTGTACATGGCAGTGAATGCTTACAGCTGGCCCCCGGATCCATTTACTTGATTTGACATTTGTTTATTTTTTGCAATGTCTTTTTTCTGTCTTGTACACAGGTTTATCTTGTAGATTTTTGTTTTGTGTGTAGTGTGGTCCTCCTGCACTTACTATTAGGATAAAAGATATTCTCTTGTTTTAAAGCTGCACATATAAGTATGTCAAAAAGTTTCAATTTAATTTCTCAGTGAAAGAATTACTGTCTCCTTTATCTGGTCCAGAAAAACTTTGAATGGATTCATCAAAGATTTCTGAAGATAGTCCATCAGGTATACTTGATAAGTCACAAACAAATGTCAATTAGAAGTAGATTTAGGGAACTGAACACGTTGCTATATTTCCTAACACTGATCATTTCATATTTTTTCATATGGCTGGCTTTCATTAGAAATATAATCACACAGTTCATGATAATTTAATGCCTTGCACATTTTTCTGAACATTGATCAAGTCCTTTTCTTGTTTTAATTTTTCCGCATTAAACGCCACTTTATTTGTCTTCTTTTCCAATCTTCGCGTCTGTAAAAATATCAAAAAAGAAACCTTTAAGGTTTTAAAAAAGTACAAGATATTTATAGAGAAAAATATTTTGCTTTCACAAATTTTAAAATGGCCCATGAGGTGACTGATTAACTGTCTCCATAGGTAATAAATTTATAGATGAAAAAAAGGAAAGGAAATACTTCAATCATTTTGAGATCTACATACAGTTATTATTTCTATGGTCGACATGTGCAATGCTGGGGACGAGAATTTTGACTGCACAGCAGCATTTTTGCCGATTTTTCATTGAATTTAAACAACTAGGCAAGACTGACAAGTGGGTCCTAATTCATGAAAATTTAAGCTATTGGCCAATGAAAGGGTTGAATTCTAAAAATATGTTAGTTTATGTTTTTGAGAATAATGTAATGGGGTTTGATGTTCACTCTACACTAACTATGTCAGGTCATTTCATGTCAATGGTTTAATTTTACTTCAATAATTCGCTTGCGCGTAGGGGTTTTTAGCAGTGGGAGGAACCGGAGGACCCGGGTAAAACCCACGTGGTTGGAAAGGCAAACATACTCCTTGTCACGTACAACAAGGAATGGAAACCATGCCAGTTGACTCAATGACAGACCTTATGATACAACCTGCACATGCTAACCATTCGTCCATCCAACCCCCCCAACTAAGTTAAGGCTTTTTGTATATATTTACTTGTAGTGGAGCACTCTATTATTGGCCAATAGGTAATATTTGAAATTAGGATTTTAACTCTCATCCAATTAAATAGCTACTTCTTTAAAATGTACAAAATTTCTTACTTTTCTTTCCTCTTTAATGGCTTGTTTCCGTATCTTTTTCTCTTCTAATGTTTCACCTTTAGGACGATAGGTACTGGCTGTATCAGCCCGTCGCGATTCCCGCATTTCTTTCTCTATCTGCCTTCTTGTTAATCCTGGTAAACCAAGACTATCGACAGGAATACCCAGACGTGATGTTAATTTAATTTTACGTTCCTGAAATTAGTAAAATATTTGTGATAAATACTTTTCGCCCAACAGGGCTAACAAAGATATGTACTTGTATACCAAAGGTTCATTTACGTGCCCATGAATGTCTATACAGGACCTCAATTTTCTTGCCCAATCAAAAGGATTCAAGGCCTTCCTTGTCAGGCCCTATGTCCTGTACCACCAACAAGGGGAAACCTTGCTCAAAAATGGGGTTTAATGGGGTTTAACGTCCACTCGACACAAACAAGGTCATTTCAGTGCTAACGTTTAATCTTATTTCAATTATTCACATGCGTGTAGGGGTCTTTAGCAGTGAGAGGAAACCTGAGGACCCGGAGAAATCGCACAAGGTTGGACAGGCGACCCTATTCCTTGTCACCTACAAGGGAGTCGAAACCATAATCTTGATAGAAACGTTCTGGGCCAAGTGAGTCAACATCATATTTCGTAAGATACTTATATAACATGTAAATATAAATTTGATGATTTATATGTCACTGGGATTAAAAGTGGCAACAAACCATATTATCTTTATTCCATACGTCATTCAGTAGTTACTTAGTAAAATATTTGGTATGATTACTTTGCAAGTGTTTAAATGATGAAAATGGAAAAGTGTTGTTACCTTATTACTGGGTTCGGAGATGAGCTTTGGATGGTTATATAAATTGGAATACGTACCTAAAAATAGAATCAATAATATTATTCACAGTAATTATTTATTGAGTGGTGAGAAAATAAGTGAGTGATCTCCCCTGTCCATCAATGTGACTGATGAGGTAACATGTAATGTAGTACTACTTTTGATATACACATGTATATGAGAGATAGAGAGAGGGTTAATGTCCAGTCCATTGAACACACGCTAGGTCATTACGGGAATAACATGGTTAATAATTTGCTTGGGCATAGGGGTCTTTAGTAGTGAGATGACCTGGAGAAAAAGAAAACCAGGGGGAATAAAAACCACCACGCCAGTTGACATAATGACAGACCATTCGGCCATCCACCCCCCACTCCCCCTAATTGTGTGAGAATACTTACTAATGATTGATTCACAGTCCCATTTTTCTTTTGGTTCTTCTATGACCAAATCTATCATATCTTCATCACCAGATTCAATATCATCTTCCGTTATTTTAATCTCGGCTTCATCTATCACTTCCTTTAATTTTCTACATACAGAAAAATTTCAAATGCAGTGAAATGACTCCCGTTTTCATTATGAAATTAACAATTTTGGATTAGAAATAGGTCCACAAGCCCTACTCGTCTTCTTGTTCTTCATGGACAAGACATTACATTTTATTACTCTATACAAAATTCTAGAAAACATAGCAATGGTTTGGTTACTTTTTAACATAGCTTTCGTTTTTGGAATCAGACACTAATAATATAAACATAGTTGTCAAAAATAGCCTGGGCTTAAGCTGCATTTAAAAATTCTGGACATGCTCTTTAGCGAAGAGAGACCAAAGAACGTGGTGTTAAAAGTAGCCACGACATAAGCTGCACTCAAAAAATCTGGACTTGTCCTTATAGTCAGTAAGCGACCAAATGATGATAGATCAGACCCTACTTGGCTTAGTATATATATGCAGTCCTAAAACAGACACAGGGCTTTTAATTTCTGTCAAATTCTAACATCCTTAGTTGTGAGCATTAGATTTTAAAGGCAAAAAAATTTAACTGACCTAGATTTTTCCTTCTGCTCAGCTTTAAATTCTTTTAATATTTGTTTCATGAGAGCACTTTTAGTTGATACAGTACCATCAATATCTTCCTCATCTAATGCACCAATCTCTTCATCATAATATTGTTCATAGAACTACAATTATATCATATTAATATACAGTTGTTTAATGAGTTGACCAAGACATTGTATAATATATTCAAACAACACAATTACTTAAAGATACATTATGGGAGATTAGATAAAGAGCTGGCAGTTCTCAAAATAATAGTTATAAACTAGATAATGTAAAGTGAATTGATCCACTCTGAACCGAGAATTTAGCGATTGAATTTTTGGCCTAGCCTTGATCATCATTACTATAGTCAATACGATAAAAAACATAGTCTCGATTATGCATTTAATGATTAAATGATGAATGAAAGTTGATAAGTAAATGGCATCCTAATCCAGTAAATATTACAGGCTAGCCTTGGCATTGAGAATTGATCATGGCCTTGATAAGTTAATCAATGTCTAATTAATAATTTAGATAACATTTCAGGCCTAAAGAAAGACCTGCAATAGGCAGATTTAGCTCTTGCATAATGTATGTTTAATATCTCACATTAAATCACACATATTGTTTATATTACTTCAATTAAATTGTTCATATATATAACCAGTATAATTTATACCTTTTCGAACCTATCATCTAAAAGCGTTAACCCTTCATTCCTTCGAATCACTGATGACGTCATAGAATAATTTGTGAATCGTGATTTGGTTTCTTCCTTTTCAAATTCATCTCCTTCCTTGCTATCATCATCATCATCATCACTGAACATGTCCGCTTCATCAGAAGCAATATCAGAACCATCACCATCATCAAACCTACATTAATAAAAGGAAAATCATCAAAAAACAAAATAAACAGTTCACAAAGCATTCTCAGACTTAAGTTAAGGATTTACGAAATTTTCAATCACTGTTTATGAGAAATATCTTTGATCCAGAAACACAAAACGTTGCACATAGTTTCTTTTTTGATGTATTTGATACATTAAAACAACAAAAATTTTATAAGGCGAACAATTTAGAGTAAATTTTTTAACTTAAATCTGAGAATTTTCTGTGAAATGAAATGAAATGAAATGGGGTTTAACGTCCTACGTTAAAAAATAAGGCGCCCCGGGAAATTGCGCCCCCTCAAAAACTTTGAGAACGTCTCAATTATAAAATAATACACGTGGTTATGATCCCACAGTGATGATCTTAAGGCACTGATCAATAGGTCGGTTTTAAGGGCACCCACACTTTTATATCACAGACATTCCACCACATGACAATAGAGGGTTCGTTTTGGTCGCCCTATCCACTTTTGATAGGGCCATATATTTGGTCTTTGTGGGCGCCGCCACCAAATGACATTATTAAACATTCTTGTTCTGGGCGCCCTATCAGGGCTCACACTGTCGGTCGCCAAGTCACAATTTGCGATAAAAATATGGAAGTGGCGATTAAAATTTGATTTTGGCGATAATTTTTGCGATAAAAGTTTTACGGTACTGGCAATTCTTTTTGAGAACTGGCAAAAAAAAAATCTTAAAATTCTAATCGTATTTATCCTGTATTAACCATTATTGAGTGTCAATCACGTGGCTAAACACAATAATAAATTAATCAACTTGCTGATAATCCGAATCACGTCAACGAGTAATACTAATCAATTGTCTCGGATTAATGATTAGTTGATTGATAATTGCCAATGATGTATATTAAACCTATCTCAAGTCACTATTTAATCTTAATGATTAAATTAAGCGATGATTATTTGATGTTTCGTTTCGTCTTAAAACTGAGAATGGTAATACATGTAACCAAAATGGCCGACAGTTCTATCGAAAAGAAGTAAATATTGTGATAGTTCAATTCCGTTTACTGTAGCATCATATACGGCATGTAAAACATACAAGTATGCTTATTGGATATCATTATTTCAAATTATCGTATCATCACTGGTCGAAAACGTATGAACTAGGCTACATGAATATCGGCCATTCTTGATCGAGAAAGCGGTTCGCCATTTGTATCATATTACCGTCGCTAAAATGGTGAATGACGGGTATAATTGTAAGCATTTCTTACAAATATAATTTAAGTACACATCAGTCTATCAGAGATTCAGATACCGTTATGGTACCTGAAAATAACAATAGGTCTATTGGACACGCAATCCTTGGACGAGATTTGACGTGTAAATACTGAATATATAGTGCAATACGACGATGTTCAAGCGGACTAAAGTTACCAAAAATAAAATCCGATCTTAGTAAACCAAAACTGTGCTAAATGTATTATGCAAAGGCAGATTTGTTAAAAGTTGTTGTATATTGTATATATCGGTAATTGTTTTATAATAAGCCTAACTGAGACATAAAATTGTTAGATATTGAAGAATTTTTTAACACATATTTTTGGCGAATAAAATATTCAAGTTGGCGGAAAAAATATATGAACATTTCTTTACATAAAAATTATCATCCACTTTGGTGGAAAAAAATAGAAAGCCAGTGTGAGCCCTGCGCCCTATGCATATGGCCTTATTGGTGTTTCGGACTAGTTCTAGTTTAGGGGACCAGAAGTGTCTTATTCTGGTGTGTTACAATATTTTGAGCTTAAACTTTCTGCCAAGCTCAACAGACTATTTCTTCACAATCTGCCCTCTAATTTGCATACTTAAACTTTTTCAGAGACTCTAATACTAGGTTACTACTATCATGATTCTTGCTACAATTGTGGTTTTAATTGTGGAGAAGTCGTGTTGATATTATCAGGTCTTATCATATTCATATATTAAGGTTAGTCCTAGAAATCATGTTGACCGTATCAAAATATATACGAACGTATATACACTTAGCAGATCGTGGACTCCGATTGTAACTCATCACACGACAGTGGGAAACCAGAATTAAGTTTTCACTGTTCTTTAACCCTTCACGTACTGTTTAATTCACAATCATAATCAATAAAAGTTAATATACCCTCTCCCTAAAACCATCTCCTCTTCTCCTTCAACAGGGGCATTAGCCTTTGTTATAAAATCATCATCTAAAATATTCTCCTCGTCATCATAGTCAAAATCATCATCTAATGCAGCTACTATATCAGGATCCCATTCCAATAATGGACCTTAATTAAATAAAATGTACAGAATATTTATTTTATTATTGTACACAAAAGATGGTTATTAAGACGGTTCAGGTTGTAAGGAATAAAATGAAGAGCACTGGGGAAAAACGATATAAGTCACGATCGAACTCAAGTTAATGGCGCCATCTGGTAGAAAATTATAGAGGTTGTCTATGGAACAATTAATTTCAGGTAAAAACGATCGGAGTCATATCGAACCAAGGCCCTTCTGAAATGACCCCCCACCCCCCCCCCGCGGACAAATACGTCCACTGTAGCCTTTATTTCACCTTCATTTGGCTGAAAAGTAAAAGTCAGTTGTTGTACTGGTATAATGATTTGTATTAAACATCATTTTGAAGTTGTAATTAAAACCACTTGTTGTTCTGTTTGCATCAAGCATTTTTGTCCAAAAGTTTGTTTTGCCTTTTATGCGAAAAGACAAAAATGTGACTTAGATCACTCTTCAAATAGAAACAATATTTTATGAAAATATGATTCACACATCCATAATAGTATTAAAAAATAAGTCATTTAAAGTGCATTTAGGTCAGATTATACAAAGAGCTAAAAGTTAAAAAATAGATAATGAAAAAATAGAATATGCTGAAAATTTCAGTTGAATTACTTCACTCTGAGCCTAGATACAATGCCTAGCTTCGATGTTATGATAATATATAAATTCTTGATTGTCCATTTTTACAGTATCTGCACTGACAACAAAAAGTTTTTAAACCAACTTATATCGCAGACATGACAAAACAAGACAAATCTTCATACTACCTTTTCGAGGAGCAGCTTTATTTAGCAGTCCAGTTTTAGCTTCTAATGTTGAAGCAAACACAGAAGAGGGTAAACTAATATTTGGTTTATCTTGATTTTTTTCTTCTTCATTTTGTTCTTTACTGCCTTCACCCTGTTTAAATACAGAATGAAAATTAGTTTTCTATAATTTGATACACAGCAATACAAGGGTACAGGGCTCAAAATTCGTTTTTTTAAATCCAAGGCCAACGTTGGCCTATGATAATTTAATGTTCACTCCACACAAACTATGTCATTTCGGGACTAACATATGGTTTAATTTTATCCAATACTTCACTTGTGCATAGGGGTCTTTAGCAATAGGAGGAATATGGAGTACCAGAGGAAACCCATGAGGGACAGGCAACCCTACTGGTCACTTGACTCAATGACAGAGAGAGAGAGACAGAAATGGGGTTTAACGTCCACTTCAATAATTCGCTTGCACATAGGGGTCTTTAGCAGTGGGAGGAAACCGGATAGCCCGGAGGAAACCCACGAGGTTGAGAAGGCGCTCCTATCTCCACACCACATACACTCACACCAGGGATCGAAACCACAGCCACAAGACATAGGTGACCGACCAGCTAGAGGTCGAAGCATGGCACTCTAGACCACTAGGCCATCCCAACCCCCCCGACTCAATGACAGACCTTCTGATCTAATGCACATGTGTTAACCCACTTGGACCCAACAACCCCCGAAATAGCTTTGGCCTTATGAAATACTTTACCTCTTTCTGAGCTGCTACTTTATCTTTTTTCAAGTCTGATTTATGGATTCTAGTTCTTTCAACTGGTTCTAATTCACTGATCTCATTAGCATCACGTAAATGTTGTAAATAATTATATTCATCTTCATAAAATACACCAAACTTTCTTTCTTCTTCTTTTCTGGATTCCTAAAAAAGAAACAATCCATTATTGTTTTCAAGAATCAAATTGGAGTTCCTTGAAAAGAAATAAAATTATAAGGGCTTTTAAATGTTGGCTACACCACATGAGGGAAATTTTGTCAGGTCAGCATCGTTTCTACCTACTCTTTATAAAATATCAACTGTAAAAGGATCTTTCACGTACAGGAGCTCCCATACAAATGACTCTACACGCTGTTCCTTGCCAGGTTCTCTGTTCTGCACCACTTATGAGAGGAAATCACCCTAATAGATCCTGGAACACTTTTTTGGCTACCACTGGGATCACACACAGGACCTCCTGATTATTGAGCTAATACCTAAAACACTGTGCCATTCTTTGATTGGCATTTAGTAATTTAACACAAGGTACAAATTTTTGAAAACACAATATTTCTGAATTGATAAAATTGCACTGTGTACTACATAAATCTAAGGTTACAATGTAGGTTAGTTCTGGTTTTTTTCCTGTCTTTATGGTTTATATTATATTGAAGTGGAGAAAAAACACAACCAGTATGAAAATATAAACAAATAATAAATATTTAAACCTTGTTGTCAATCGGAAGCAGAACATGGGATGTTGCCCGGTCATTGGCAATCAGTGGATCTCTCTGACTTCTATGAACCAGGGTAAAAGTTACCGAATTCTTCTTATCAATAAACTTCTTCTTTGGCTGAAAATAAAATTTGTTAAATAATGTCAAATTTGCGATTTAAGACGATGGTACAAAAACAGAAAAGGGGTTCATCCATAGATTTACTCAAACCACCTAAATTTTGATCACAACTGCACTTTATCATGTATGTGATTTTGAATTCCCGGTTGTACGTGACAAGGAGTAGGGTCGCCTGTCCTCGCTGGTTTTCTCCGGGTCCTCTGGTTTCCTCCCACAGCTAAAGATAACAAACCTTAATCTCTCAACGTTGCAAAGGTGAACACGAATCACATTCGCTAAAAGTACTCAAAATTGACAGTATTTTTCATCAAAACAACGATTGATTAGTGTTACCATTTATAACATTTCTGCCACATCAAACTACAATTAAGCATAAAATCCTACCTGCCACGGGTACAAATCCCTTCTTTTTAAATGAAAGCAATAGTAGACTGCTTTTTCCGCCATTTTAATTTACGTCGCTTACACATAAAGTCGGAGCCTAAACGGGGCCTTGTGTGCCATAGCCAATCAAAGTACTAATCGGATCAAAGTTGCGCAAGAGTAATACAATGTAATTATGAATGTTAAAATTTATCAATTTTGATAAAAATAACGCTTGATTTACTTTATTGTCAATATTTGCTGATAAATGAATGCTGTTTCATAAGATTGGGCTGCACATGGCACATGTGTAATGAATGCTACATGTACATGTATATAGTGTATAAAATTAACTGATTTTTAAGATGGTACATGCATTGACAAAAAAATTGAGTTTGCCACTTGGAACTAAGCATCAAATTGTAGCTAAAAAAAAGCACATGAGTATATGTCCAAGTTACATTCTCGTAGCAATCTGATTAAAACACAGATCTAATTTCGTGTCGTTTTTTATAGTTCAAAATTTCGTTTTTACTTGTCTTTACTACTCTTGGATCTGGAAGACTTGTTATTTAAGTCGTGTTCTGCCTGAAATAAGGGGTCAGCCAATCAAATGGTATGTCGAATCGACCGTTTGACCTTTTCATGCGTGGAACTGTGGATAAATATTACCAGCGGATAGAAATCAAAACAAAACAAAAGAAGATTTTAAAAAGCATGGCGTTCGCTAATTAGTTAATCGAATGACTGACGTTATCGGGTCAAATGTCCCGTACTTAATACCTGAAGTCATAGAACGTGAGCTCCCACTATAACTTGTTAGATCTACATGAGTGTAGGCCATCGAAAGTATAAAAAAATGAAACGAAATATAGATCTTTATTTTAATTAGATTGGATCTCGTAGCTACTGAAGACCCATATGTGCTTGCAAATTGTTGAAATAAAATAACCCATACATAGTCCCAAATGACCTAGTTTGTGTCCAGTGGACCTTAAACCCCATTTCTCTCTCTCTCGTGGAAGGGCTGTTTGTAATTCGTCGATTTGACAGGTTGATAGGATCTGTCTTCCGAATTCATCTAGGAAATTTTTCATTCATCTACTCTATTCTCATTGAATCTGTGAACTGCAATTAAACTTTCTATAGTATAACACACAAGTACGTGTGAATTTAGCTACGAGAATGGATCTAAACACCTTGAGATATACAAATGTACTGATGTTTTTCTTTTTAGCTACAATTTCTTTATTAATGCATGTAACATCTTTAAAATAAGATAAGTTTATACTATTATGACTAATTAAACTTACAGAGGCCAATGTTGTGGCACAACTATCGCCCAACTCCAAGTATTCGCATTTAAATTTATCAGGCGTTGTTTTTGCCCGAAAACACACTGCCATCCATATCCATTCATAGTTACAGTGCTTTAGGCATGCGCAAACACTTACGATTGCATTTTTAATTGGCTGTTATATGAAGCATTATATTTAGCACCGCCTTCATGATAAACTGTTTCAATGACCTGTATACGCCTTCATGATGACAGTTTCCTGACTAAAAAGATGGCGGTCTTAGTAATGGCTTAACGCCTCGACTTTAAATACGATGATTTATGCCTGTTCCATATAAAATCATATGCTTAATTCAATGTAATTGGGTGTGGCAGAAATATTATGTTAAAATATAAATAACAGTAACATAACTATTAAACGTTATTTGGATGAAAAATATTGTCAATTTTGCATAGTAAAAGAAATTGCGAATCACAATCGCACTTGCAACGTTGAATTATATAAGAAGTAATTTCATCTGGAGACACGGAGGATTGACAGATGAATTTTTTTATCCACTGTAAATTCAGTCAAAAATAAGCCAATATCTGAATAACAATTTAAGACAATCTACTCTTCTAGGTCCATGGTCAAATCAATCACGTCACATCACATTGAGAATGATTGAGTTCGGTAACTTTCAAAACAATTACTCTGAATCTACAACAAGATAATGATCTTACCATTATGTTATGTTAGATAATTTTAATTGGAAATAATCAACACAATTTTGATGAATATTTTTATCAAAACAAACCAACACGTGCGGCGGAAGTGAATCAATATTTTCTTTTGCAATAATTTACGGACCGGATTTGGAATAGGAACAGAACTCATTAAATTTTAAAAATCCCTAGCGTTGAGAGATAGTTATGAGTTGGTTTAAACAGTATTATACAGTATAAAAAAAAACATAGTTGATGATGAGTTGATGATGGAATGACAGAGTCAACTCCTCAAATGTGTTGGGTAAAAGGTGGAAAATGATTTTTAAAAACTATAAACGATCATTTGCATTATTCGGGAAATATTAAAATTTCAAAGACTTAAAATGTACCTTATTCAAAGGTGTTATTTAACATTTGATTAAGAAAAATATCTCACTGCTTGGACTCAGTCACATTCAAAAGAGGCTCATCAAAATATCCAGGTAAACTAATCAGCACTACGGATGCCAAATGAAATGGATTTTCAATTATTCATCATATATCCATGTTTTGTAATACTGAATGGATTAGAAAATATTTGGGCTGGTATTCTTTTAAGAGATTCAAATTTCACAATGTTGTTGTTTGCGTGTAATACTAAATCCACCAAAATAACGCCGAAATCTTAACTAAAGATAAAATTCAGATTTTAGTAGATACTACAATTTTGATTGGTTAAGGACTAAAATCAATTTAATATTATCCAATCAAATTACTAAAATTAAGATTTTATCTTAGTTAAAATTTCATGAAATACGCCCCAGGGCTTTAATAAGAACAGTCTTATTCTTTTGGACAATGGATTGTAGTCAATCCGTCAAAAATTTGATGTAAAAAATATTGCAGAATTTAAAGAAATTAAATTTGAAATGATTCAGCAGGGCCTACTATTTCATTGGTACATAAATGAAATTGAAGTCAAATAATTTAAATGTAATATTCAAAATAGAAACACGGCAATAAATTGTATGAATCAAAGAGAAAATGTTGAAATGTAAACAATTTCGTTTCGTTTTAGTGAAATGATTCAACTTTGATTTGGTCGAACTAGTCATGGCGAAAGTTGTTGATCCTGATGACGTTTACAAAGAATGTCAAATAAATATCAAGGAAAACAACAAACATCCAGACGGAAAGTACTGGACGAGGTATATTTAACACTCCTTCATTGTCTCTAGTTTTGATAGTTTATATTTTTACTATTTTTCGACACACAGAGTCAGGTTATGTATGTTTTAAATTCGCTCAACCATATAGCCTGCAATTAATGCTAATGTGACACTCGTCAAGCACTGCCTGTCAATAGAGTACTGAAGTTATCGTGTATAATTCTGAAATTTACTTCACTATGGTCGGCTTCATAAAAGAAACCTGAAACATCTTAACCTTTCCTGCTCTATACAGACGACCATGTTCCATCTAGTTCGTCTTCATGAAATATCTAATACACTGCCTATAGTACGATTATTAGATTAATGATACACCATGTTGTGCCGTTGTGGACAGTTCGAGTACTTTAACCTTAACTTACACAAATAACTATTGCACCTTTTCTCAAAACAGTGATACCTGTTTTTGCCATATCGGTAATGTCAAATTTGAAAAGTATCATAATTGATATGTGTACAAAGTATGAAAAATAATAATGGGTTTTATTGTTCTTTTGAGCAATTTAAGTTGAGATTAGTGGTTTTGGTTTATTAAATTTTAAATAAGCTCACATGTACTCACAACACACACTCCACATACCCCACATGCAAAAGATCAACGGTTTTAGAAAGTCTTTGTACATGTATGATATTATTATTACTACGCCTTATGATTTCTGATGTTTAGCTTAGTGGGAAAGACACTGGCTCACTAGCCTGGAGGTCTAGTGTTTGATCTCTGCATTGGCTGAGAAAGTTCATCAGGATTCTCCTATGTGTTTCCCTTTGTCAGTGATGCAGAACGTAGGGCCTGACAACGAAAGCTGTCTAGTCATTCGGATGGTACAAAAACCAAGGTCCTGTGTACACATTGGCGTGCATACGTAAAAGATCCCTTGGCAGTTAGAATTCGATTTTAGAGTAGGCCGTAATTCATTATCAGATTTCATCATACAAATATAAAATTCTGTCTTGAAATATACATAAAATTCTGTGATACCATATTCTATGAATTGTACATGTAGTAACTAAAAGTAGACTTTTTTTTTCTGTTTGTCTTTTTACAGGATCGAGAAACGACAATGGGCTGTTGGCTTATTCTTAGGCACTGCCATGCTCTACTCATCCCGGACAATAATGCCTCTGGCTGTCGTCTCAGTGTCAGAAGAGATGGGGTGGGATAAAACTGAATCAGTAAGATGGTTTTTTTTTCAAATAGATATCTTCTGTATAAAGAATTTATATTTTTATTGATTTAATAGGTTGCATTGTATTGTAGATCTAAATTTAATTTCATATCAGTTGCGTGATCTGTCGAAGTGAAACTTGACTATCAAAATGGCACTAAGCATCTATTTTATTACCAACCATAGAGAGAAGTAAATTTTTTCATGTATATGTATTAAAAATATATTAGAAGACCCTAACGTGCAAGCGAATTATGGAAATAAAATCGAACCATGCTTGTCCTGAAATGACCAAGTTTGTGTCGAGTAGACGTTAAACCCAATTTCCCACTCTCTCGTTAGAAATATAGAAGAAAAAAAAACAAAGGCTGGTGTCATTTTGATATCTTATGTTAGAATTTACAGATTTAGGTATCGTTATGAGTGTGGTTAGACATTGGAAAAAAATAAAATTACCAAGATGCAGACTGGCATATTTTGTGTTTCTGTATTTTTAAAATTCAAATTCTTTACAGGGAACTGTCTTGTCAGCGTTTTTCTGGGGTTACACAATGACTCAGTTCCTGGGTGGTTATTTGAGTGATCGTATTGGTGGAGACGTCGTTATACCGACAGCGGCATGTCTGTGGGGTCTGATAACATTTTGGACACCGCAATTAGCATACGCAGCCTCAGATAAACATTCAGCTTTGTATATAGTAGTTTTAACTCGAGCTCTACAAGGAATATTTCAAGGTGAGATAATTGAACCTATTTATTTTATTCTGAGTAAGATTTTATATATTTAGTTGGGACCTTATAGACAAATTCTTCAACTTGAATATTTTAAGACGTTTCCCTTTGTATTCAATAAAAGTTAAAAATTCTTAAACTTAAATATTTGAAGAATATTGCCTTTGTATTGGATAAAGGTTAAAATTTGTACGTACCTGGTGTTAGGATTTTAATGCTAAGCCTATGAAGATGCTGAATTTTAAAGATGTTTTAGTTGAAGTATTCATGAATAAGGTCACATATATATCTTACTGAATAATTTTGATTGAAAATATTGATGTACAATGTATATGTAGGCATAAAGCAATAAATGTATGTATGTATGCATGTCAGGGTCTTGGTTCTGAAACAAAATATGTAATGTATCTAGTCTGCAAGTTTGTCACCTAGAAGTTTCTGTCTGTTATAACGTGTGGTGCCTTTATTCGGCATCTAGAGCCTTAGAAAAAAAAAATAAATAACTCTCGAATATTTAAATAAATCACAAAAAAAACATAGATACATGTATATATCTAATGTAATGTATTATGTCCAGCCCAATACACATGAAACACATATTATATCGGGTTGTGAATTATTATTGCCTAATTACATGTATATACCTAAAACACATATGTCTTGTTGTGCATTATTACATAAAACACATAGATCTTGTTCTGCATTATTACATATCTAATATGCATAAAACACATGTGCATCATTACATAACTAATACTAATATACATAAAACACATATATCTTGTTCTGCAGTATTACATATCTAATATACATAGAACACACACATATTGTAATCTTTGAGAGGCATTTAGTAACTGGATAGAGGCATAAACTGTAACACATACTTATGGAAAAACAGCTTCTTATTTATTTGAGCAATGTTTTGCAGAGTATTCTTTCAACATTATCAAATCTTGTTGTGCTTTATTATTAGTCTGATACATGTATACATAAAACACAATGACATGTACATTTGTATCTTGTGCATTATTATTTGTGTAATATACCTAAAAGACACATAACGTGTGCATTATTATTCGTGTAATATTATAATATATACTATTCAAAAAAAGTAGGGGATATTTGATTTTTAAGTGTTATTAAAGTCACCTAATGAAACTGACGAAGAAACAAATGACAAAATGAAATGAAGTTCACATTCATCGATTTATTCCAAATGATCGTTAGACTAAGTAAGGCACAGACTGACCATTATAAGGGTAAAATGATACCCGGGGTCAAACAGCAAAGTTACCACAGCATCACAACAAAGTCAGTAACGGGTAAATCCTCCTCTGTTTGCCAAACAAGCATTGATCCGACGTGGCATACTCTTAATGAGGCATCTAAGGTCATTTTGGTCCAGATTGTCCCATTCCTGTTGCAACGCAGCATCAAGTTCTTGGACATTGGCAGGACGTTGTTGACGTTGACGTAACCTCTGTCCAAGCATGTCCCAGACATGCTCGATGGGGGAGAGGTCGGGACTCAGTGCTGGCCAAGGTAATGTGGTGATGTTCTGTTGTTGGAGGTAACCTGTAACGATCCTGGCCCTGTGACATCTTGCGTTGTCATCCTAGACGATGAAACGGCGGCCATGACGTCGTGCGAATGGCACAACATGGACTGCCAAGATGTTGTCCCGGTAGCACTGGCCTGTAACACGCCCTGCAACAACATGTAAAGCCGTTCTTCCAGCAACAGTGATGCCTCCCCACACCATAACAGAACCACCCCCAAATCGATCATGTCTGATGAGGTTAACGTCTTGGAAGTGCTCGTTTCGATGACGCCACACCCTCCTACATCTGTCCAAAAAATCAACAGTGAACCTTGACTCATCTGAAAACATCACATTGCTCCAGCGTCGATTATCCCAGTGTTGACGATCCCTACACCAATGACATCTTGCCTGAATGTGATGATCTCTCAAACAAGGGATCACGCGAGGACGTCGGGCGCGAAGGTGACCCCTATGCAGTCGATTCCGAATCGTCTGGCCACTCACTCTCACACCAGTGTCTGTTTGAAAACGAGCGCTGATCTGATTTGCTGTGATGACACGATTTCTCAAGGCCAAGGTACGGATAAATCGATCCTGGGCTTGAGTTGTCGCCCTTGGTCGACCTGAGCGTGGTCTGTCCTGTACAGATTGTGTATCACGGTATCTGGACCATAGCCTGCTTATGACAGACTGAGAAACATTCATCGTCCACACTACAACCACCTGTGTTGTGCTGATCTGTAGCATGCCAAGGGCACGTAACCTTTCATTTTGGGTAAGCCGACACATATCAAAATTTGTTTTCTGGTCACTAAAACAATTAAACTGATGTTTCCACCCTGGAATTCAATGCCACAATGACTGTAACATTCAAAGTCAGAGTCGTGCAAATCTTGGGTTGGACCCCCCTGATGATCCCAAGCATCACCTGCATTCCATGCGGTAGCTATTGGTGCGTTTGAGCGTCACATGTAACTGGAAATGTTTCTTCTGTTAGGTTCTATAGTGACTTTTTTCGTAGTCATTTGCATATTTTAGTATTATGCCCCCAAAATCAAATATCCCCTACTTTTTTTGAATAGTATACATGAATACATGTACATAAAATACACATTATTATTAGTCTAATATATCAAACACATGTCTGAATATAGTGTATAATTATCTGACTGATATACATGAATAAGTAACAGAATTTATTAGCATGATAATGTACACAAATACAAGTTTTATGGCATGTGTTAGCGTATTCAGCAGTAGATAACAGTCAATTATTGCATCTAATGCATAAAAATGAAATATTGATTATAATGCAGGCTTTGTAAATATTTATTGCTAACAGGATACTCGGTTTAGCTCGGGGCCTAGATTCTCCTGGGGCCCAAATTCGTCTGTAGCCCAAATTTGATGACCTAAAACTTTCAAGGGGGAGCCACGTGATGGACAAAAATGCATACATACACACATACATGCACATTTTTGATTTTATTTACATACATAGATAACGCAGCTGTATTATATGTGTGAAAAAGAACATAGATAGAAAGTTGGATGCATGCTCTCCTCTTGTTATGAACAGAATAAAAGGGTTATTCAGATTTATGTGTCAAAGGAGTTTTCTCGTATTTAATATGGACTATTTAGTCTAGTTGAAATAAGCGCTGTAGTATAAAACATAAACTAAGATTGTTTTATAAAGGCCACACCAACTTTAATAATTTTTTCCATCTCATTTCGTGTGGGGTAGATTAAAATAAAGAGTACCCATTTTTTTTCAATTTTGTAAGGTTGGAAACTTAAAGATATATTATGGAAGATTAGATAAAGAGCTGTCACTTCTCATTATATAAATAGTTAAAAACTAGATAATGTAAAGGCAATTTGCTGAAAATTTCTGTGAAATTGATCCACCATGAACCAAGATTTCAGCTATTGAATTTTCAACCTAACCTCAATTATCTTTACTAAAGTCAGTAAACATCTCAGGCAGGCATTAATATGCAAGAACTAAATCTGCCTATTGCAGACCTTTCTTTAGGCCTGAAATCAAGTCTCGATGCCATCGTTAGCCTGTGATATTTATTGGATTCAAATACGTTTTGTGGTGGTTGCGGTTACTGTAAAAATAAATGAAATGGGGTTTAACGTCCTACTCTTCTGCACCTGACCTGGGCTAATGGAAGACGGGCATACGCCATACAGTGTGCTATGAGGGAAATTTTGCCCGCACAGCGGCGCTACGGGCTACTCTTATATCGAATTCCAATTTCCAAGGGATTTTTTACATGTACACCAATGTGTACACAGGTTCTTTGTTTTTCATCCCATCCGAATGACTAAGCAGCTCGTTCGGATGGGACAAAAAACCAAGGTCCTGTGTACACATTGGCGTGCACGTAAAAAGAATAATCAAGACTTGGTTTATTATTGTAACAACGGTAGAATGACGATCAAGGCTAGCTTATAATTCTGTCCCTAATACATTGTATTTAGGCCCAGAGTGAGGTAATTTGACAGAAATTTGTAGCGTATTCTCTGTTCATTATCTAGTTTTGAATTATATAGCGAGAACTGTCAGTTCTTACCTACCTTATTTTAAGATAAAATTTGAGACTCGGGTGGCTATCTATATAAAAACCACAAAGAACTAGAAAATTAGATTAAATAAATGACTTTGTCTCACATGATTAGGTTAAGAAAGATTTTATATATTTAGATTTTACCAAATATTTTAGATATTTTAGAGTTCTTGCATGTATTGTGCACTGTCTAACATTTCTATCTTAGAATATACTCTACTTCATATTTCTTGGCATGTTTGATTAATTTAGGCGTGCACATGCCAGCAACTACGAGTTTGGTCAGTAAGCATGTCGATAAGTCTCGAGCAATTTATACATCTTTTGTCGTAACTGGTAATTATGTTGGGTAAGTCGTGGTATTCTGTGCAGACTAAAAACTGCACGTTGCATGTTCTTTAAAATCCTGGACTAACGGTGTTTTTACTTCATAGCTGATAAATAACTGATAGTCAACTTTAAAAAATTAACCCTACTATGATTATTTTTAATGTATTTTGATGAACAAAATGTATTTGGTTCAAGATTAATATTAGGTTATGTACGTGTTCTTAAGGTTGTGGGGGGGGGATGGCCAAATGGTTTTGATTCCCCGGTTGTACAGGACAAGATGTAGGGTTCCCTGTCCAATCAAATGGGTTTTCTCTGGTTCCTCCGGTTTCCTCCTACTGCTAAAGCATCCTATGAGCAAGCGAATTATTAAAATAAAGTTAAACCTTGTGTTAGTCCAGAAATGACCAAGTTTGTGTCGAGTGGACAGTAAACCCATTTCTCTCTCTCTTTCTCTTAAAATTGTACATATGTGCTGCACTCTTTCTTTAGCTAATATTCTACGACTTTTTCAAGATTGGTTGTGAATGTTAATTTGAAGGATTTTGCCTTTATTGCAAACTGCAACAGTTCAATTCTAAGTACATGTTATATAATCAATTTAAAAGTATATTTTTAGTGTGAAAATGCAAGATAGGGATCAATGATTTTAAAGATTTACAATTGACATGTACATTAATTTGTAATAAAGTATGGCTTTCCAATTTGCATATAGCTAAAATTAGAGTGCTTCATTGAACAACCCGTCTTAAATCTCCCCCCCCCCCCCCTTAGTCAATATTTTCTGAATTAGACAATTAGTATATTATCAGCTATTAAGTGATGATTACCATGAATGCACTTTATATATATCACTCTGTATCATTTCTTTAAGTGTACCAGGGCTTTTACTTCATTCATGTTTGTCAGTTGTCACTGAATGGTAATGGAATTGACAGGCTAGAGAATTTACTTGTCCATCAATATACATGCCATGAAGAATTTCACCTTAAAATACAATAATTACAGCTAAATTTAGATTTTTTTATTCTTCAAATTCTTTGATTGATTTTTTAGGTTATTCTGAGATCAGTAATACCTGAAAACAGTTAACTGGCTGACAAAATTCTGAAGTGAAAGTCCATTAAATGTACACTCTTGGCTTCATTGTATAAACAGTGGTAAAATGATATGCTTCTTATTGGGTGGTCATAATTGAGTTTGAGAACTAACTTCCAGGGTAGTAATTAAAGTATAGATTTTATGGTAAATTTATCTGTTAGCTCATGTCTACAGAAAATTATTATTTCTTTGATCATGATAATGTAAAATGATACACTGGCGACTTCAATTGATCTTGTTCTACATGTGTTGTTGGTGACTTCAAGAAGTCTTGCCCTTCATCATATTCCTGCAGCAATGGCGCGAGAAATCCCTCTCTTACCATTGCTGGATAGAAGTCATATTCTTGAAATTGGGCGGGGCGTGTCTCTTTTTAACGTCCAATCAAATCCCTCCTCTCTTCTCGAATTCGGCATAATTTTCAAAATGGCCGACGAAGAAAACATGTTGGCACTGGATAATCGAGCATAATAAATTTCGTGGGTTATGAATAAACAAGTCGCGATTGTCACTAGATACATTGCGGTAACATATTTTGAGGTCTGGTTAACCCCAATATTGTTTGTTACAATGTAGGTCATTGGTTGGTAATGGCACTACTGACCAATAATAATTTAGCACAACAATGTTCACTCAAGATAGCAGTGTGAAGTGGATTAGTTCTAATCAAACGAAACACTGCGCAGGAGTATGGCCCTTCATGTGCTGTTGGTGACTTCAATAAATTTAGCTTTACATATACTGTTGATGACTTCAAGAAGTTTAGCTCTACATGTGCTGTTGGGTGACTTCAATAAATTTAGCTTTACATATACTGTTGATGACTTCAAGAAGTTTAGCTCTACATGTGCTGTTGGGTGACTTCAATGAGTCTTGCTCTACATGTACATGTGCCCTTGGTGACTTCAATAAGTCTTTCTCTAGGTGAGCTGTAATGAATCTTAACGTAATATGAATCATTATAGACCTTTACTGGGAAGGCAAAAATGACTAGTGTATCCTGCTTAAACAGTTTTTAAAACAGGGTAATGTTTTTATATGGTCTCGTGAGTGAATTGTCCACCCAACCCCCACTCTCATATTGTTTTACCACTGTGCATACAAAGTAGTCTCTGGTTGTATTAACGGTATTTCTTTCTGTAAAACATGAATAATATTAAAAACACAACACAGTTACATGGAGAAGCAATCACTGCCTCATCTCCATACTGATGACGAAGAGAATCCTTTAGTGGCATTTAACGATTGAGCACAACACAGTTATATGGAAAAGCAATCACTGGGGTTTTTTACCGGTGATTGCTTTTCCCTATAACTTTGTTGTGTTTTTAATGTGCTCAATCGCTAAATGCCACTAAAGGATTACATAAAAAATATTGATTTCTCGTTCTTTGTTTCTTGGCAAAACCTGTTTAAAATGGATGAAAATAAAATTTAATGTTATTCATCAATAATAAATATCAATATCAAGTGTAACATATTGTAGCACTCGAATCAATTGTCAGTGTTAACGTTGTTATTGTTATAGGACATGACATTATCTATTCACCAGTTATCAAATAATTATAGAATAGATCCAACATTGATTATGAATTATTTAATTTAAGTATTGAAACAAAGTATAGAATAAGTTCTTTATATATCTAAATCTTATCTAATTGAAACAAAGTATAAAATGGGTTCTATATTTATTTAGTTTAGGTTCCGTTTGAAACAAAGTATAGAATACATCTAGGTCCTATACTTATCTGGGGGGCCTAGTGGTCTAGAGTGCCGCGCTTCGACCTCTAGCTGGCCGGTCACCTCTGGCTTGCGGCTGTGGTTTCGAGCCCTGGTGTGAGCGTATGTGGCATGGAGATAGGGGCGCCTTCTCAACCTTGTGGGTTTCCTCGGGGCACTCCGGTTTCCTCCTACTGCTAAAGACCCCTACGCGCAAGCAAATTATTGAAATAAAATTAAACTATATGTTAGTCCCGAAATGACCTAGTTTGTGTTGAGTGGACGTTAAACCCCATTTCTCTCTCTCTCTCTCTCTCTCCCTATACTTATCTACCGGTAATTTAGGTCCATTTGAATCAAAAGGTGGAATATAGATCCTATATTTATCTAGATTCAATCAATTTTAAACAAAGTATCAAATGAGTACTATATTTATCTAATTAAGGTTAATTTGAAATAAAGTATAGAATACATCTAGATCCTATACCGGTATTTATCTATTGTAGATCCATTTGAAACAAAGAGCAGTGAAGCGTTAACATTATTAAATGTTCGTATTTTATTAAGAATTTTGAATTATTATATACTCATTGAGTTGAGAATATCAGGAATCATCCCATGCTTCTTTCAATTGCACCTTTTGTAACAGTTTTATTAGAAGAGAACACACGTATTTTGTGATTGTCGAGGATATTTGATTCCAAAATACGTGAATTTACTCTGTTCACTTGTTTATATTTGCAAAAATTTCCCATAAGCTCTGTTTTTCACAAGCGGTGTTCAATACTTTCTAATTCTGCAAATATTTTTAAACAAATTTTATTTATGACAATTTCCTGAATCATTTAACCCATTGGACACTGACACCCTGAATGGTATTATAGATGCCCCCAGGGTAAAAATAGACCCAATTTTTTTTTTTTTATAATATTAGGAACCCTTAGGACCTGAGCGGACAAAAAAGCAGCTGTCATTCGTTACTTCAGACAAGGGGCATCCAGACTGATCTTTCAGCCACTCAGGTCCATAGGGTTAAGTATGATTTGGTAAATGTGGATCTGTTAATTATAAAAGCATTACATTTGAGTTGATTTTCGAGCTAGCGTGAACGACTTTGCTGCTTTTGGGTGTATTAAGGGGCCTGATAAAGCCTATGTTTGTCATTAAGATTTCATCACCTGATTATGTAAATTTGATTTGATTGCTGGTGTGCTTTTAATAAGATTTGTGTTAGCTATCAGAAAGTTTTATTTATATATTTTTATATGTGTTTCATGCATCTGCTGTTTTGTTTCAAAATTTCTCCGTTTTGTACATTTTTGTTTATAGAAATCTCGATATTTGGGGTTGGTCTATTCTGGAAACAGTTAAAAAGATATAGATATATATAGTTTGATATATAGAGCCTATTGTAAATAATGATACATCTATTTAGGGTTCCATTTTCCCAGTATGACAAGTCTTGTTTCAAGAAAAGTTACAGAATCTGAACGATCATCAACGTTTGTTATGGTTTCAACTGGGGCTACATTCGGGTAAGGTGTTGGACAGGGGAAAGGAATTGTTATTCAATGCTAAACTTCTGATAACTAACAGCAAATCTTTATAGGTATTAAACAGATACTGCATTCACTGAGATAGAATTATTCATGAGGGAGAAATAACAAAGGATTCTAGAAACCGACATCTGCATGTGCAATCCATATTGTCAATTAAAATTAACAAAAAACACGTCTGATACGATAGGTTCTGTGGAAAAATTACAAAGATGTTTGCCGCTCTTCACTGACTGGCAGTGAAATTGATCTGTCATGGATCTTACGTGTCAGTCAATTAAAGTAACCAAAAATTAGGTAATTAAAGAATATAACTTTTAGACACATTGAATTCATTCAGATTGATAGTTAAAAATATAGATGTTTTTATCAACTGCTCAATCGATTTATATTGAGTCGAAATGTCATGTGACAGTCTAGTTGATTTCAAAGTACTTTGATGAGTTTGTTAAATGTACCGATTAGCTGTAAACAATTCTTGTGGCTTGACAAAGTTGGAAAAAATATGTCTTCAAATCATACTCAGAGGTGATTTGGCAATTCGTGATAATTTGAATTAGATGGTTGTTATTAGATGAAAATTTGATTGAATGAAAATTTGATTGAATGAAAATTTGATTGAATGAAAATCACTTTGGCTAATCTTTTGTCAATAAAAATGCCTTATGATTATAAGTTTGAAAATGCCAAAACTTGTTGCAATCTTCTTCAAAAATAAACCTTGCTTTTATTAACTTAAACTTATAACTTTTGCTAATATTAATAACAATAAGTTAAAGCAATATGCGTGCAAACCTTTGATAGTCTTCCTAATTCACATGAATAATATTATCTTGCTGTGAATATGGCACCTGTTTAAAAGGGATGTAGAAGTTATTTATTTATTAGATGCTCGAGTTAGATTTTGTAATATATCCAATTCAGGTCTACACTATCCCAGTATGACTAGCTTAATATCTCGTAAAGTTATGGAACGGGAACGCTCTTTTACATACAGCATCGTTGCAACTGGATCCCACTTTGGGTAAGAAGACAGACGTTTAATATCTTTTTGATTAAAATCCTTAAAATGGCTGCTCTGAAGCTTATTTGCATTTGCATGAATCAAACAATGGGGGGGGGGGGCTGATGGGTCAAGGTAGCTGCATAATCGTTTTTCATTAAAACTAAATATAAGTTAAACATTTTCTTGGATAAATCCAACTGATATGAGTTGAGTATCGGAAGCTGAAAATTAGATTTTCACGAAAACAATATTTATGCATGCAAGTTTTAAAAAAAGCCTTGGGTAACTTGGGTTTGTATGACAAATAAATTTCTTTGATTATCCAGGGTCAAGCCATACAGCCACTAGACTCTAGAATTTCCAGGATTCAAATCCTGGCATTGTCTGACCATGGGAATATGGCGTTTTCCTCCCAGAAAATGATGAAAGTTTGAAGTCCATTTCTGAAGGAAATTTACTCTTTAAATTTTCTGTCCTGGGCTCACTCTATCCTGGGTATCTCTTGTATAGGCTCCACATGAGCAGGGTGTGGGCAGGGTGTAGTGCCATCATGGTTGATAAGGCAAGTGTTGTGTAGTTTTTCGGATGAGATTAAAAACATATTAGACAAAGAGTAGACAGATACCCTGCTGCCTTGGCAAAATTTCCATCTACACACTCTGCACGATGTATTCCTATCTTTATGAACCCAGTTGGTGCAGAAGAGCAGGACATTATTTATTAAGTCCAATTTCAATCCATTTCGTTTTGATATTAATGAAAAATTTATAAGTATCTTTTTTAATTCTTTTTTTTTTAACTTTTCATAGTTAGGAATTTTAGTTCTTCTTTATTTTAACGTTGTTGTAAGTGTTAAAATGACTAAAAAAACTTATCACTGTAGATGGCAGTGGAGATATTGGTTGTATATTTCGGGTATTAGTCAAAAAATTTTCCGCAGAAGTCAGGCTTTCCTCTTATTCCCCACATCATTTTATATATGGATGAAGTTAAAAAAAAATCGTTTTCGGTATCCAACTGCTAAATGACATCATCTGCTAAATAATACCCCCTGTACAGGAAAGTCCAACTTTTTATGGGTACCCTTTAAGTAGAAATATTAAAAACCAACGTTTTAAAAAGCATATTAATTTAACTTGAAGCCAATAAATTTTATAGCAAATTATTGTGAACTTTATACCAAGGAAATGTGTATTTTACACTTGGAAAATAAGCCCTTCTTCACTAGAAAATGCAAGTACCGGTATGTAAAAGAGAGTTGCTAGTACAATGTAATAATAAACATGTTCTCTGGCATCTAGTATTTTTGGACTCTTTGAGGGTATATTTTTGAGGGGTTATTTTTTCTACTAATCACCACTATTCTACTAACATTTATAATCTTGATATTCAAAAAAACAAAATAATTTAGATATAGTAAACATATTTATAGACTCAATAATGGTTTTAATTATTATTGATAGTAATTGTTTTAATTAAATATGTATTAATTCAATAAAAACTGTTAAATATTTAAATCAGCATATTTTAGTGCTTTTTTTTAAACAAATTTTTTACATTGTTTTATATTCTATATTATGTGTATTATATTTCAGCACATTATTAACAGGAAGTTTAGGATCGTTTTTATTAGATCGATATGGTTGGCAGATGCCATTTTATATTATTGGTAAGTCTTGAGACCGGAATTACCAGTAGCAAAGATATTTGTCAAGTACACAGGCACTGACAAGGTTAAAATAGATACCCCCCGTTTACCACTCTCAGACATCAGTTTTAAGGAGCTTCCTATCTTCATTTTAGGAGCTTTATATTGCCTCTCACATGTGATTGTTTTCAAACATGGAACAGAGGAGTAGGATTTTTTGGGAGATGCCTAATTATTGATTACACATGCATGTATAAGCTTAGAAATAAAAAAACCTGTTATAGACAATGTTAGGCATAATAAAATCGTGAGTGATGACGTAACGTTATGTAAACATTTGGTCCAATATTGGCAGCTAGTGATTGGTTGGTAGACAGACTACTGACAAATCAAAATTTAAAACAACAATATCCACTCGTAATAGCAGTGTGTACATGTAGTTGGATTACCTCTAATCAAACGCAACACTGCGCGGAGTATGCATAATACTATACATTGTAGCTAATAAAAGGCGTTTGCCGGTCTTCATTAGCCTAGTTGATGCAGAAAGGTAAGAATTTAAAAAACCCATTGCACATAATTTCATTTCGTACTAATTTGACTATTTACCAGAGTTTTTGTATTGGTGTCTAGAGATGACCGCGAAATGAAATGCGTTTTGATAGTATTCAACTTTTCTGCTCCGAGAAAATACTGAAGTGGTGTGACTGTACTAAGATGTGATCAGTTTTTGAATTCTATTTTCAGGGTCATGTAGTTTAATTTGGATGCTGTGTGTACGGTATTTTTTAATTAACAAACATCGTAAAAGTTACGCAACTGTTCGAATGGATGACGTTCCTTCTTCAGCTAAGTTTAGAGGTCAACCAGCTGTACCGTGGGTTTCTCTATTTACTAAACCTGCCTTCTGGTAAGTATATTCTAACATTCTGTTTACGTGGTGGGTTTAGGTGGTCGAGTGATTCAACGTATGTACCCATAAAGTTACATTATGGGAGATAAGGTAAAGAGATGGCAGTTCTAACTATAATAGGTAAAAACTAGATAGTGTAAAGGTAATTTGCTGAAAATTTCAGTCAAATTGATCCACTATTAGCTGAGAAAAAAGCGTTTGAAATATTCACATAGCCTCGGTCATCATTACTCAAATCATTAATATAAACAGCATAGTCTCGATTATCCACTTGATTGATTTAATTATCAACGGCCATTAAGCGGCATATAAGAATTTAATCCGCCAACATCGAAGGCTAGCCTTGCCATCAAGAGTTTATTATGGTCTGGATATGTTAATTAATGTCTAATTGATTATTTAGATAACATTTCAGGCCTAAAGAAAGACCTGTAATAAGCAGATTTTGCTCTTGCATAATGCTATTTTAACATCTCATCATTGAGTCAGATGGTTTGGTTTTGATCCAACTCGTGTATGTGACAAGGAGTAAGTTCACCTGCCCAGCCTTAGAGCACTTCAGTTTCCCCCCATTGCTCAACACTCCTACAAGAAAGGAAATTATTAAAATGAAATTAAACCATATGTTAGTCTCAAAATGACTTGATTTGTGTCAAGTGGACATGAAACCCAGTTCTTCTCTCTGTGTTTAAGTGGCATGTAGTATCTTTGAAAGGCATTTAGTGAACGCGATATATATTGAACAGAAAACTTGATGGATAACATTCATTAGGTTTATTAACTGCAACGTTTCAATGAGGATACTCTCACCGTTATCATGTAGTAATTGAAAACATTAAGACAATTTCAACTGTTTTATGGAAAATGTGTTATTTTCAAGCATAATGCTGTGAGAACCATGTTTAAACCTGGATCTGTTGTTGTATATAGCTTCTTACGTTTATCAATGACTAGCTTATATTCTTACGTTTATCAGTGACTAGTTTATATTCTTACATTAATTTGCCATTACTGAAGTGAATAATTAGAAGTAAATCAAGTTGTATAGGATTATCAAGGTTGGTATCAATTACTGCAATGGCATCAAATGAATTAAGGAGATTGAGGTTGGCGAGGATATAATGACAAATCAGAATTTTGTTTCCATATTAAATTGGAAACTCCTTACAAGGGTATCGCCAATCTAACAATTATCTTCTTTGTCTTTTGTAGGTCCATTATTGTTGGTCATTTCTGTGAAAACAATGCATTTTATATTTTATTGTCATGGTTACCTACATATTTTCATGAAAATTTTCCACATGCCAGGGTAAGTGTCTTTTAAAACAGCATGAGTTGTCTACCAGTATTCACATATATTTCATGTTTAGTTTGTCATTGAAACAAGCCAACCTTGTACATTTCTACAACCAAGGGTGATACTACAATAAATTGTTCAAGGGACATTTATAGTACCTGGTTTACAATAAAACATGACACTGTTATATGGAATTTATATATTTCTTGGATATTTATATCTATGCTTGTTAACCTCTAGCACTTAGAATGCCCCAAACCACCCCAACTCGGGCCCGTAGCCAGCTCAGGATATGGCCGTCTAAGAACACTCCTAAGAAATCACTATTTTTGGTGAAATATTTGGGGGGATAACTTTATTTTTTGGGGTGGGGGGGGGCTATGCCCCCCCACCCCTGTGACTATGGGCCCACCCCAACTGGGGCGCCTTCGACATCTGTGGCACCTGCACGAGCTAGTAAGATGATAAACAATCAATGCACACATCATGTCAAAATTACAAACAGTGATAACTTGGTTAAGAATAAAGTAATTTGAATGAAATTCTTTTCAATATATTCAACGTATAGTTCTTTACTCTAAATCTAACATGATGTATCTTTAAGAAGGAACAACAGTTTCAGTCTGTCTAAGGATGTACTGGTTATAATAATAATATATCAATTGTCTTCAAGGAACAGGGGGGGGGGGGGGGATGGCCGAATGGTTAGCATGTGCGTGTTGTATCATAAAGCCTGTCATTGAGTCAACTGGTGTGGTTTTGAATTGATGGCTGTACGTGACAAGGAGTTGGGTCGTCTGTCCAATCTTGTGGTTTTCTCTGGGTCCTCCTGTTTCCTCCCACTGCTAAAGACCCCAACTCGTAAGCTAATTATTGAAATAAAAATTAAACCGTATGTTAGTCCTATTGTGACCTAGTTTCTGTCTCTCTCTTCAAGGAACAGGGGTAGTTGATATTTAAATGAACCGATTACTCAAGAGTTAAAGACAAAAGAACCCTCGTAGAAATGTCATTAATGAACATCGTCATCTATATGAACAGTTTTTTAGATAAAAATTGTGATTCATTTTGATAGACGAAGATTGAAAGCCAGTGTGAGACCTGGTCAATTAAATTTCTGTAGGCCTATGCTTAATATTTTTTTATTTTGTTTCAAGGTTTGGTGTTTAATGTTGTACCATGTGTTTGTATTTTACAGGGTTGGGTATTTAATGTTGTACCATGGATTGTAACTATACCAAGTTCTATATTTAGTGGTTGGTTGGCTGATAAATTAATTACTAAAGGTACATAACTCCTGTCATTCTAAAAATAAAACAAACAGTAATGCTGCACCACTGATAAAGGGGAAACCCATTTTAAGAATCCAGGGGAAGAATGATCTAAAACACTGTAAAAAGGCCTTAGCTTACAAAAAATATAATTCTTTAGTGGCATAATAAAAACACACGATAATTTATATATGAGAAACAATCACTGGTTTGTACATATTATGAGCTCGTGTTTAATTGAATGACAGTATGAAATAATTGATGACTTCTCTTGTTTTAATTGGTTTGTCCAGAAGGCCATTTCTGAAGGGCCTTGTTTCGATTGGTTTTACCTGAAATTGATTGTTTCACAGAAAGCTTACACAATTTGCTACCAGATGGTGCCATTAACTGGGGTTCGTGAAAAAGTGACTTAGATCGTTCTTCCCCAGGACTCTTCATGTGGAAATCCAAAGGAACTTTCCTGTCGAAGAGTAAGAGATAATTTATTATTAATTTTTTTTTATATTTCAGGTTATTCTGTAACATTTGTTAGAAAGTTAATGGAGGTTAGTGACTTTTTAATATTAAGGGAAATAAATGAGGTTTAACGGTAACTGGACAAGAACTAGGTCATTTCGGGACTAACATACGGTTCAATGTTATTTCAATGATTTACTTGCACTTGGGGTTCTTAAGCATTCGTAGGAAACTGGAGAAAAACTAGTGGTTGGACAGGCAACCCTACGCCCTGTCACATACATACAACCGGGGAATCGAAACTACTCCAGTTGACTGAATGAGAGACCTTATGATACAATACACACTTTGGTATGGCAAGTTATACTCATGTATGTGCATATAAAAGAACCTTCATGCACACTGCATGGGAGGGGGGGATGGCCTAGTGGTCTAGAGTGCTGCGCTCTGACCTCTAGCTGGCCGGTCACCTCTGGCTTGCGGCTGGGGTTTTGATCCCCGATGTGGCTCCTTCTTAACCTCATGGTTTTCTCCCACAGCAAAGACCCCTGTGCGTGCGCTAAGATAATAAAAATGAAAAATAAGCCTTGTCTGCGATATCACCTTCGGTGGAAGCGGACGTTAAACGCTAAGAACAACAACAACACTACATGGCATATGACTGTATTCAATATCACGGTTGATTAAAGAAAACTAGGATGTTAAACCCCATTTCATTTCATTTTTTAATTGAATATATTTTTACTTTTTTTTTTTACAGAGTGTTGCATTGTTGGGAACATCATTTTTTTTAGTATTTATATCCTACACAACTACCTATACAGGATCATTAACTTGTATGGCTATAGCTATATCTTGTTGTGGCTTTCATAACAGTGGTATATTAGTTAATCCACAAGATATAGCTCCTAAACATGCGGGGTCAGTATTTGGTACGTACAGCATTTAACTTATATTTACTTTAATCTTTTCGAGGGTGAGTTTGATATACTTTAATCTTTATGAGGGTGGGTTTGATATACTTTAATCTTTATGAGGGTGTGCTTGATATACTTTAATCTTTTTGAGGGTGCTGGTTGAGGTTTTGAGGGGGGGGGGGGGGTGCTGAGTGGTTAGCACATGCTTGCTGTATCGTAAAGCCTGTCATTGACTTAACTGGTGTGGTTTCGAATCCCTGGTTGTACATGACAAGGAGTAGGGGAGCCTTCCAACTTTGTGGGTTTTATCCGGGTCCTCCGGTTTCTCCCCACTCCTAAAGACCACTACGCGCAAGCGAATTATTGAAATAAAATTAAACCATATGTTAGTCCCGAAATGACCTAGTTTGTGTCGAGTAGACGTTAAACCCCATTTCTTTTTCTCTCTGGAGGTTGGGGGTGGAGTGTGGGCGGGACGCAAGTGGTTGAAACATTCTGGATCAGTGTTGGACAGTACAATATTCAACTTCTGTTCATGTATCTATATATGTCATAAGTCAAGGATTGGCTCCCACAATTTAAAATGTGGTCTTAAATCTGGATCCCATATTTTAACGTAGAAAGTAGTTGCGTTGCCTTCCCATCCTAATAGGTTTTCTCTAAGTGCCCCTTTTCACCTCCACAAATGAAGGTAATTATTGAAACAAAACATACCCTTTACATGTTTGTTCAAAAATGACGTAGTTGATGGAGAGTGGATGCTAAACCCCAATATTCTATTTCTTGTTTACATACATCTCGGATAAACGAAAGAATTTATTTCATGTATCTGGACACCAAAAAACTATTTGTTAAAATGTCCAAAAATACTCTCGAAAAACTTCCTGAGGAAGAAAGAATGGAAGTTATAATTAGATGTGTGATATATATCTCTGATAATTACAGGTATATGATATTATATATTGTATATTATAGGTATAATGAATATGGCAGGTGCAATACCAGGTATGTACATTTAAATAAGATAAACAAACATATACTTGGGTGGACATGCCTGAACTCATTGTTGTTGTCATTTCCTCCAGTTTCTTGCCACGAATAAAACCCTCTACATTCAAATGATTAATTGAAATAAAATTGAATTATATCTTAGTCTCAAAATGATATAGCCTGTGTCAAGTGGGTATTAAAACCCCATTTCTCTCTCTCATTTGTAATGTCAAACCAGAAGGAAGTGACATAAAATATTAAATAGGTCTTGTTCCATTGGATTATTTCTTGTTCCCATTCATCTGTTGTTGTTTATAGTCTTGTTGTTATTGAGTTAGTTCATCAGAATTTCCCGGAGTGTCTCGCCCATGTGATTTATGTAGGACGGAGGGCCTGGCAAGAGACAACGTATACTTTTTCGAATGGCGTGAAAAACGATGGTCTCGTGTACACATTGGTGCATCTATGGCAAATTTTGGGGGCATTTATGTGGAACTTTTCACCACAACTTTCTATTTTGATACAGTGTTTTGGGGTTTGTGGTGTTTTTTACCACAAGGGTTCCACAATCAATTTTTTTCTAAATTTCTTCTCTGTCCCCCTACATGCCTGTGTGGTACCACATTCCAGCCCAACTTGACAGTTGGAATTCAAAATAAGAGTAAGCCATAGTGCCACTTCATAGCACACTGCATATGGCTGTATTCATTAGCGCTGTAAGAGAAGAACAGTAGAACAAAAACCCTGTTTCATTTAATCTGATTTTGTTACTGAGTTTTCTCCCCATACTGAAAGAGTTTAAATGGAGTTATCTCCACTGATTCTATGATCCCAATCTTAATACTAAATGATTATTGGTTTGTTATTTTTTGTAGGTTTTGTTGGTGTATATATAGCAGGACATATTTTAGAGGCAACCAAGAGTTGGAGTGCCGTATTTAATCAGACGGCAGGGGTGTGTCTCGTCGGTTGGATTGTTTTTGTGCTCTTCGGAACGGGCAAAAAAATCATCTAAAAACCTTGTGCTTCAAATTAATTATGGAAGAACATTCAGCAACAAATTAAAAAAAACACTGCCATAATTTATTTGTGTTACAGAAAATTTGTGTTGGGCTGATATTAAAAAATTTGAATATTGGTTGCATGTTTGATTCATATTTTAAAAAAAAAAGGTGGAATCATGAACTCAATGGTTGTTTTATCATCACAGGAACCAGTGAAATAAAAAATAAGATGAAAACATTGTGAAACTGCTGCAAAAACTTATAGAATGAAACATGGGTGTTACGTGGAAGATTGTGGTTTTATTTTTATAAAGTGTATTTTCTGTGATCGATGATCGATATTGATTGTGATTTTAATTCTTGGTCTATCATCAAATCCGCCCAGATATTTCAACTTTCATCCTTTTCAGTTGTAAATGGTAAACCTATATGTGTAAAAGTGCAGTCTGATTAAAACACACGATTCTATTTCATTTCGTTTTTTTTATAGTTCAAAATTTTGTTTTACTTGCCTTTACTACTGCAGGATATTATATAACCTGTGTTCTGGTTAATGTGAGAGATTACCCAATGAAACGGTCTGTTGCACGGAACTGTAGGTATCCTACTAGAAAGATCAACACTGATTGGTTAATCAAATATCTGACATCATAGGGTCAAAAGCCATTCATATAACCTATGACTTGACCTTACACTATAACTGATCAGATCTTCATGTAGTATAGGTCATTGAAAGTATAAAAAACGAAACAAAATATAAATCTGGGGCCTATTTCACGAAATTTTAACTAAGATAAGATCCCAATTTTAGTAATTTGATTGGATAATATTAGATTGATTTTAGTGCTTAGCCAATCAAAATTGAAGTATCTACTAAAATTGGATTTTATCTTAAGTTAAAATTTCGTGAAACAGGGCCCTGTATTTTAATCAGATTTGTAAGAGAGAGTGTGTAAGAATTTTGTAATGTTGTACAATAGAACCTTGTTAATCCACACATTTGGGATCTCGTAAAAATTGTCCAGATTACCGTAATGAAATACAGGATTACTGGAAAATGTCCAATTCTTTTTCTTGCAAAAGTTATCCCCCTTTTTATGAATGAAATTTTCTGTTTGTTGACAAATAAAATAATGTGTCTGCAAACTCCAATGTCTGAAATAAATGTCTTTTTAATATTGGTTGATTTGTATAATTTGGCTATCATTGTGGAACGATCACCAGTTCAAAGGTTGATTGAGGTAATTATTGCTGCCAAGAGAAACTTCGCAATCGGAATGGCAGAGACGATTTGAATATCTATTTGTACTTTGGTTTCCAATTTATACCATCAGTGTCCTGAAACTGAATTTCCAAGGTAATGAAGCAAATTCTCGAGTAAATTTTTTTGTTAATAATCAAAAATATTCCTCTAAAAGTTATATAAAGTTTATTTATTATTGTATCTGTTTCTGGGGATAACGAGGTTCCGATGTAATTTTAATTTAGATTGTGGATAAAAGATAGTAAGAAAATGATGTATTATTTACATGTATGTATATTTATTTGTATATAAGTAAAGATATGTATAATTTGAATGACATAATAAATTATAAACTTATGTATTATATACATTATGTATGGGCATTATATTATATTAACTTACATATCATGTACAAAGGGGCTGACTTGGCTCCAACTGGAAAAGAAATTTGACATATATTTTCTTCTAAATAAATAATATTCATCTTCGTGTCCACTGAAAAATGGCCTAAATCAGGAGGGGGAGATGGTTGGATGACCGAATGATTAGCATGTACATACTGCATCATAAGGTCTGTCATCAAGTCAACTGGCATGGTTTTGATTAACTGGTTGTAAAGACGCCCACATGTAACCGAATTTTTGAAATAAAATTGAACCATATGTTAGTCCCAAAATGACCTAGTTTGTGTTGAGTGGACATTAAACCCCATTTCTCTCTCTCTAAATCTGAAGTGTAAAATGGTCTATGATTGTGGTGCAGGAAAGGTGAATCAAGCTAGTTTTTGTTTCGTCAACAAGTCATCCTGTTGTATTCTTCACCGTGATGAAAAGCAGGGCTCACACTGGCTTTCATTTTTTTTCCGCCAAAATGGATCCTAATTGTTACTTAAAACAATGATGATATTTTTTTTCCGCCAATTTGAATATTTTATCTGCCAAAAATATATGATAAAAAAAACACATGTTGTAATAACATAATATTTTTTTTATTTCTTTAACAACCATATTTACAATTTACAAGATACTCCTTTTCTTTACATTAGCCCATTTTATGATGTATTGAGATCAGGTTGGTTTTTTGTTAATGTGATTGACATCAAATTTGACAAGCCAAGGGTTGCCAAATTTCCAGTTTTCTTTGAATTTCCGTTTCGCGTGTACAATAGGCCTATTGTTGATTTAGGGTACGGTCACGGTATCAGCATCAGAATCGTTAATCGTAGCATCAAGTTCATTTCGTCTAGAGAAGCCGACGTCAGACTCTTCGTTAACTTTAAAACACTTCGGCGGCGGTAACGAAAAAAAAAAAGGCAGACAGTTTTCTCACTCCAGAATCGTCGCTATTCAACTCGCTCTTTCGTTTTCGACCCATTGCGATATATAATTTGGAATAATAATGTCCATTTAGCCATGCTGTAATATTTATACATGATGTATGGAGCCACGTACAGTAAACGAAATTCAACTATCAAATCATGTAACTCTCCTTCAAAAGAGTTGCCGGCAATGATCAGCCATTTTGATTACTCCCCTTTGTTTTCATTACACAACATCAAAATGTCACCGCTAATCTATTTGTTAGGGTTAATTAATGATGAACAATGGCTAGATATAGGCTTTATGATCGACAAATATCAATCAGTTGAAACCATTAATCCTAGACAAGTGTTTAGTGTTACTCAAGACACGTTCGGGATTAATCAACAAGTTGATTGATTTATAGTATGCCGCTATATGGTTAGTCAAGGATAAATACGGTTAGAATTTTATAAAAAAAAATTCGCCAATTCTAAAAAAGAATCGCCAGTACCCCAAAACTTTATCGCAAAAATTTTCGCCAATTCTAAAAAAGAATCGCCACTTTCATAATTTAATCGCAAATTGCGACTTTGGCGACCGACAGTGTGAGCCCTGATGAAAAGGGACCAAGATATCCAAGGCTACCCACTCGGTATGTACAATATAATATACTGTACATGTATGTACATTATGTGGTATATTGTGGGAGTATTAGTTTTAACATTAGACCATACTTCATTGGGGTTCTTTTTAATGTTAATGTTTTTAATAATTACACTACAGTAAGGTCTAACAACATCTTTAAGAAGTTTGTTTTCAAATGACTTGTCTTTCCATCCAGCCTATTAATACAGCAGATGTAGATACTTTGGTAGATCGAAATATGTATTATAAATACTGTAGTTAATTTATGTACATCAATTTGCGAATATGTAGACATTTACTTACAGGGCAGATTATTACAAGAAATATCATTCCTTTTATATCTGGAGATTTATTTTCAAAATGTTATAAAACCACATTGTTTTTAAAAATCTATTTTATATTTACTCTGTATACAAAATTAAATAAATTTGAATAATATTTAGTAATACCAAAATAGTATTTTAAAATAATTGTTGTGTATTAACCATTTTGGCTTTTTTTCTTTAATAGTCAGAAACAGAGTTTTATTGTCTGATACTAAAAAATGCGAAACAAAATTATACAAGTTGGCACCTGGACCACTCTGGTTCCAGGTAGTCTAATAGTAAGTGCAGAGGGACCGCACCACACAATTTTACACATAAACAAATATATGGACAAGATATCATACTCAGAGACCACAAGGAGCAATAGACTAGAAGGTTTGCTTTTCTCCATTTTTATTTTAGGGTGGTGGGGTAGTCAATATTTGTATATACCAGATTGTAAAGGGTTAAGATAAGTTGTAGGGGTCAATTGTTACTATGCCATTCTTCATATTTTCAGCTCTTATTTATGTATTATACATGTATATAAATTAATGATCAGGGCCTTGTACAGCCATACTATTTAAACACTGTGGCTGCTGGCAGTGCAGTCTTGATATTCACTCTGTATAATTTATTATGGAATTCCACGTTAAAAAAACATGGTTGTACTGCATATCTTCAAAGAGTAGCGAACCTCGTGAGTTTTCTCTAAGTCATCCATCTTTAATGTCGCTGGTCCAACTTCGATGGTTTTCTCCTGGTCCTGTGGTTTCCTTCCACTACTAAAAACCCCTACGCACAAGCGAATTATTGAAATAAAAATAAACCATATGTTAGTCCCGAAATGACCTAGAATGTGTCAGTGGAGGTCAAACCCCATCCCTCTCTCTCTCTCTCTCTCTCTCTCTCTCTCTCTCTCTCTCTCTCTCTCTCTCTCTCACTCTCACTCTGTAGTGGGTTGAATTAAACCGATTCCTTTTATTTTACATGGCCTTTTAATGGAATCAATATGGAGAGTATAATAGTCAATATGAATACCGGTATATATTTGATAAAAATGTTAAAATGGTTTCAAAAGTTTTTAATATATTGGTTGCTTATTTTATAATAAAATGTTTTAAATCTGTTTTATTTTGTTTGTCCTGAGGGATTGTGTGGCTGAATGGTTAACGTATGCACGTACGCACGTTGGATCAGAATGTCTATTATTGAGTCATCTGGCATGGTTTTGATTCCCCGCCTGTACAAGACAAGGAGTAGGGTCGTCTTTCTAACCTCGTGGGTTTTCTACAGGGCCTCCGGTTTCCTCCCACTGCTAAAGAACCTTACGCACAGGCGAATTATTGAAATAAAATTGAACCATATTTTTTGTTCCCGAAATGACCAAGATGGTGTAGATAGTAAACTGAACTAAGGACCATAGAAGGCTGTGCTACAATAAATGATATAAAACCGAAATATCCTGAACAAGTCCAAATAAAATTTGTCTAATATTTTAATCTTTTCATAAATCTGCAGATTTTGCCATCAGCCAAAAAAAAGAATTTCAGCCGAAGTTTGTTGTTTTGTTGTCTTTTCGTAAGATGAAAAAAATACTCTATGGTCAAGTATTGGTTTTGTTGTTATGAATTACAGATAGTGTGTAAGACCCTGCATTATGCACGATACACATTGGCTTACCTCCCCTTCCGATTTACATATAACCGTATGGCACATGGCTTCAATCCTGGTGTTTCTCGAGAAAGTTCGTCAGGATTTACCAGCCTTGCGTATCCCTGCCAGTGTTGTAAGACGGATGGGTTCGAGAGTAAAAGTGTCTAGTTGTTCGAATGGGAAGAAAAACTGAGCTCCCGCATCGCACATCCAGCTAGTCATAGGAAAAGGACTGAATAGAAATGCTGTGTTGTTGACGCTCAACTTCCTTTCTTTTCCACACATTGCATTAAGTTAATATTTATAATATCTATCTATAAATTCAAGATACATTATCTACAGGTTTAGGACTGGTTATTCTTGCAATAGTGATATAGTAGTTCCAAGTTTATAGTTACATAGTGGATGTCGATGATCGTAGCCATGTTTGAAAATTGGGTTTTTGAAAAAAGGCTATTTTTCCGGCGTTCAAAATGACCGTTGGGTTACATCTAGTTACGGTCATTTTACATAGCCCTCGGTCCCGACCGGCATATACGGCTGACATGGAATCCATGGTTCCAACCAAGACAGATAATGAAAAATGAATATATTGAAAATTTCATTCCAATTACTTTATTATGGATGTTGGAAGATTTAGTACAGACTGCTTATTATTGTAGCAACTGTACTGGGCAATCGGGGGTAAGTTTCATTTTATCGTTAAATTTTTAAATCTGGCGAGCGTTCCCGTCCATATAAACCTCTGCCATCCGATTGTCAAGGGAGATGATTTATTATCTTGTCGTATAAATAAATGTCTAAATAATGGTATATATAACATTTTGAAGCCAAAACAAAGACATACAGATTTAGTTCTTTCATAATAGACCTACATCTTTAATAATGTAGTAATTTCCTCCCGAAAACAACCAGTTACAAATACAAGCTTCATTATTATGAATACAAAAATAAAGTCATTCAACCTTTTTGTTATTGTGTTAGTCTTACCAAGCGTATTTATTATCAACAGATGAATAAATCATTAAATCTATTTTAATCTGGTCACTTTTGTTGCACTTTTAATAAGAGGAAGAAATGCGGTAAAAATTTTAATTAAAAAAGAAAAATTGAATTTATAATAACAAATAGAGGAAATTAAACTAAAATGCCTTTTGTTGTTAGAATATCGTTACAACAGGAAGATGGTATAGTATATTATTAATGTCATTTGATCGTACATGTCGGAAAACATGTAGACATGTTAGAAAGGTATGTCATTACATCTCTGGTTCATGGCCAGTCATAGGCGTCGTACAAGCTGGGGGGCTGGGGGGGGGGGGGGAGGGGGCGGCCACCCCCTCATTTTGGGCGCACCAAATGCTGGGAAAATTTTGGCACACAATTGTACTTTGTAAAAGTTGTATAAAAAAATATTGTGTTCTTGAATGTGCGCAATTTAACAGCAAATGTAAATTCAGTGTGTCTATAGTTAGGCAATTAATTAGAAATCATAAGACTCGAACCCTCTATTGTTTGGAGTACAGTAAGCCACGACTAACACACTAAGAACCTAACTACATTTTTTGGGCACCAACCACCCCACCCCCCTCCAGTCAAAACTTTCCCCGTACGCCTATGTGGACAGTACACAAAATATGTCATTTTTTGATATTAAATATTATTTTTAAAGATACATTTTGTAATAAAAGTTAAAGTTATACCTAATTTGACTTAAAGATACGTTATGTGAGATTTAGATAAAGAGTTGACCATTCTTTAGTACAAAAATAGATAATGCAAAATAAAAATATTAAAAATGTCGTTCAAATTACTTTATCCCGAGTGACGTTATGTGTGTTTGTTGTTTTGACAAGATGTGTGCATTGTGGTCACAAGGGCACTGGTATATTTTTTAAATTAAATTTTCAAATGGCCAACTGTTCTAATCTAGTTAAAATCTCGAGTATCCGAAGGCATTGAGAGTTGATTATGGTCTTGTTTTGTTAATTAATGTTTAATTAATAATTTATAGAACATTTCTGACCCTAAGAAAGACCAACAATCGACAAATTTAGCTCTGGCATAAGGTATGTTTAACAATTATTACGGATAATTCTATGCTTCAATACCTAGCCCAAGTCCTAATTTAAAGCCCCAATAACACTCTTGTTGTAACTGAAAAATCGTATTATTTTAGAATATTCCAAACGGAGAATGGTATTCTCGATGACCTACACTACATGAATATCGGACCAGTTGTACTCGAAAGTCACGTAAGGGGTCTACTAGGGGCTTTTGACCTTATGACGTGAGACATTGTAACTGATGGTTTTATTGAATAATCCCTCTCGCCATCCAGAAGGCAGGTGTATAACAACTCTTCCAGATCCTAGTTTAGTACAGACAGATAAAACGAAATAGATTTTATATTTTATATCTACGAAGACATGTTGATTTGAAAATTTCCCCACATTCGGAATCTTCTGCAGATAAACCAATGTCAGTTTGATCGGGAAAAGTTCCGTGTGATTTTCCAGTGTGGTTGAGGATGGTGAGCCTGACAAGGAGAGTGCATATCTAGTCATTCGGATGTTACGTCCAACCTCGTGGGTTTTCTCCCGGTCCTCCACCCCCCCCCCCCCTACGCGCAAGCGAATTATTGGAATAAAATAAAACCATATGTTAGTCCCGAAATGACCTAGTTTGTCTCGAGTGGACGTTAAACCCCATCTGCCCGTTTTAATTATCACGGTTAGTGCAGAAATGTAACTCAATATTTTCCACTAAACTAAAAATAAGAATTAGAATTCAACATTAATCAGTTTCACTTAATATCGATGTTGTATCTTGCTGTGAAACTATTGGATCCTAATATGCAATATTACGACACAATTAAAATTTATAATCAATACACGAGTCGAGTACCCTATAGTTTCGGGCGCCATTTTGTAATGAAGAAACAAACCCCACCCTGCTCAGCTACATAAAAAAGAAATAATGCCTTGCATCAATGAAATTACATCACAAAGTGATCCTACATCATTATAAAAATGATTTCTCTGTTTAAAAAGGTTGGACAGGCGACTCTACTTCTTGTCGCGTACAACCGGGTAATCGAAACCACGCCTGTTGACTCAATGACAGACCTTATGATACAGCGAGCACGCGGTATTCATTCCCCCCCCCCCCCCCGGATCAGTAGAGCGTTATTAAACCCCATTTGCCATTTCATTTCATTGACACGTTGAAAGGAGCCTAGAGATTTTCCAGTAGGATGGGGTCTTCAGGCAATGTCCATCTGCTAGTCGATGGAATGGGACAACAAACGGTATACACATTGACGTGCACATAAAAGAACATTTACAGATGAAATTCGAAAATAGGTCGGACAAAATTTCGCCAACTCTGCAGGAAATGGGGTTTAACGCCCTACTGTTCTACTCCGGCTAGAAGCGGCGAAATTCAAGATTATGAAATGGCCGCAGTTTTGGCTTCCATACAAATGCAATACAGCTCTATGAGGGAAATTTTGCCCGGTCTACTCTTATAACGAATTCCAACTGCCATGGGATCTTTTACGTGCACACCAATGTGAGCATGGAACATCGTTTTTTCGTCCCATCCGAACGACTAGACAGCTGTCTTTGTCCCGCCCTCCGGACTGCACAACTGATGAGGGTGAACCATGTATGCCCACCTTTATAAACCCAGTCGGTGTATACCAGTATAATATTCAGCCCAATACAGTTTAATTTTATTTCACATATTAAAACGACCACCACTTTAAATTTCTGAATGCAGTTTACTTGCACTTTATTTGTTTGAAGAAAACGCCTGACTGAAGGCTGTCTTATTAACACGCGGGTTGTGTGCGAGCTAGTAGTATATACTCGTACATAATACATATTATAACATATATATTTCATCAACCTGTACGCTACGGACCATAACGTCAAGGATGTAGTGAGGTGAATCAACCCCTGTCGATAACATTAATTATTTGAACAAGCTAAGGACTGTTTGATTAGAACCCTGTCAAGCAAGCAGACGATTTTTACGGAAACGAACGGAAATTGACGAGAGGTAAAGAACAAACACGAAGTTCATACAGGCACGAGAAAAGAAAATAATTTTGGCAGAAAGACAAGTTTTGCTTTCAATTTGACGCGTTCGGTTTAGAACAACATTGTGAGCTCTGCTCTGATTAAACGAGTCTTCATCTTTAATTAACGAACCGAGTGTTATTTTGTACGACTCATCACTCACTCGATGTTGTAGGCGCGGCCAATCCTTAGTTTGATGTGAATAAGTATTTCTGCTTTGGGTTATATCCACATAGTTGTGTGTACAGAGCTATGTTAGACCTCATGACGTGGGAAGAAATGGTCGACAGCCTCACCCAAGAGGGAAAATTACAAAAAGCTGCAATCTTTGATCTAAGTGGCGAAAAATTAGCAGGAACACTGGGAATTAAACTCTCCAAAACAGAAGCACTGAGCCTGTTGACCTGCCTGAATGGAAGAAGCAATAATATTTTTGGATTGTTTATAGAGGGAGAACTCTACAGTTTTTTTCTTGTGGATGATCATACACTGATTGGAAAAACACAGAACACGATTTTCGTTGCTCAGAAGAGTAAAAATGTTCTTATTTGTGCTTTTTCCGGAATGAAATCCAACGTTTCTTGCCTGGGAGGGGTGAGAAATTTCGCTACTAAACTGGCACTGCAGTCCGGACCGGACACTGTTGTACCAAGCTTGATATAAAGTGGAATATTTAAATTTTATAGTGAATTTGTATATAATGTAATGTGAATATATAATGTTATTTGTCAATGTATATATATAATGCACCGTTATCTTAATATGTGCAATGGATTCTTGTATGGGCGGGGTGCAAAATTATGCCTTGAATAGTGCACTGCAGTTCAAAGTTCACAACGGACAGGTTGGATAACAACCGAGTTTGGTATATTGTAGGGGGGGGGGAGTAGAGGCCATTTAAATTGTATATATTGTGTATTGTATATATGTGAAATATTTAACGAATTTTGTGACAATAGTGTTAGGTTAAAAGGACAATCCGGGTACAATGTTGAACTATTTTAACTTGACCTCGATGTATAATCATAATATACGCGAGAGTCGACATTTCATGGTTCAACTGTTTTTGTTTAGTCAAGCGGATATGAGTAATTTGTTGTTTTCGGCTGTCAAATCATCATCGTCAACTAGGTTGATCGATGACTTGGTGATCAATCTTGAAGCGGAATATGCATTTATAGGAGACGACGATGCCACAACCACAGCATTGGTTAGGAACATTACTGATGGTGCCACAATAATTAGGAACACAATAATTTCACAATGCTAACTTTATTATTAAGAATCGATGATGCCACAGTAATCAGTTTTATAAGGAACCGATCATGTTACAGCATTTATTAGGAACCGATGATTCCACAACAACAACATTTATTAGAAACCGATGATGCCATAACATTAAAATTTATTAGGAACCAATGATACCACCACAACAACTACATTTATTAGAAACCGATGATGTCACAACAACAGCATTTATTAGGAACCGGTGGTGTCACAAGAACAACTTTTATTATGATGTGGGACATTAATAGGTTATTATCATCGCCAACAGATCGAGTGAATATCTAATTTAATTTAATAATATGAAAATAATCAACATTTGCAGAACAGGTGTCATTTAGCATGCCGACTCATCATGGTCGTAAACCAAATTTCACATTCCATAATCTATTAGACGGATACGGATAAATTGTTTCAGTATCATTTAATAATTGACCTTGAAATTCCTGTACAATTTTATGGAATATACAAGCCGGATAAAGACCTGGAACAGAAATGCCCTTGGTATCAGAACGATCAAGTCGGATAGAGAGCGTCCCGAAACCATGAATTGGAACCATGATAAAGTAAACTTTGAAAACATGATGAACTAAACTTTGAAAACCATGATGAACTGAACTTTGAAACCATGATGAACTGAACTTTGAAACCATGATGAACTGAACTTTGAAACCATGATGAACTGAACTTTGAAACCATGATGAAATGAACTTTGAAACCATGAGTAATTTTTCGTTGGAACCATGAGTAACTATTCGTTGGAACCATGAATCAGAATTTGATACAATGAAACCGCGAATTGGAATTTGAAACAATGACACAAATTTGATACAATAATAAAGTATAGCAATACAGCAGAGAATATATGTATAATATTCCCTACAACAGAGATAATCCAGCTCAGCAAAATACATGTATAACATTTATGGCCAGGGGTGAACAGATGAAATATGTTAAGCTGGTGTGTAGATTTCGTTGAGCCGTGTCAAAATGGTTAATGCGTTATGAACTCTTAATTTTATATGTTGAATAACATTTCACTACTCTTGTATTTCAATCCAGATCAAATGGTCACAGTTTATACGGATTAATATCTTATGTAATATCCATTCGAGATTATGTTCCCGATTTACAGTATTATTAATATTTATTGTTAATTAGAACTGAAAGGGTTATTATAATATAAGAAAATAACCCCTGACCTCACGTGCACCGTTTCACGTCATGATCAACATGACGTCATTTGTCTGATGCCGAAAATAACACACTAACCTTAAATAGTATGTATAATTGTAATATTTTAGTACATTTAACGGCTATTTAATTTATATCACGTTTATTTTGAAATGTATTTCCTTTTTTTATTGTCTTTGTGTCAATACAAAGTCTTATGGTCTATATTGGGTGTTACCTTAATGATTTCAGCGACATGTTTTTGTTATTTGCAGTAAGTCGCTAATTTAGACGACACATACAATAAAGCTATTTTACCTTTCTATGGATTCTACTTGGCATGTGGATTTTAGTCAGCGCTATTTATTTTTCGTTAGCGCTGTACATGTATGTATATAGAAACAGTATATTTATACGCCCTTGTCTCTAAACGATAAAACCACATTTCTATTTAAAGCGACACAATAGATCTTTCCTATTTTTAAAGCGACAATGGGCCTCTCCTATGAGTAATTCGATGCGCGGCAAAAATAGATGACTGATATCTCACGTGACCTCATAGGACTACAGTCACAAATTAGCACTAATACCGATATCTGGTCACCCAAGATTCGGGTTTATCATCCTTCTTTTCTGCACAAACTGGACTAATGCGTGCGGGGATTTGCCATGCACTGTGCGTTGTGGAAAATTTTCCCCGGACAATAGCACTGGCGCTTTTCAACTGTCGAGGAAACTTTAACGTGCTACAGTACCAATGGATTTTCATATAAACTGAACGTCCAACACTGCCGTAATGAAAGCAAATTTCTGTTCAGAATTATGACTGGTTAATAACTGCGTAACAATATCATTCGGGTTTAAATAGAGATCCAAATTTGTTTTAATAACGTTACGTCATGACACGAAATTTATTACGCCCAATTAACAATTGTATAACAGAATATTATAGAAAAACTAATTGCGTGACAAACGAGACTATCAAAAACGGCTACACTGTCAACAATACTCTTTGGCGACGAACAATACTTTCACCGTTTATAATACCTTAACTCACTGTCCAAAGTTTTAGGGAATACCCCAGATTAAACGAAAGGCTGCCATGTTGCTGTACTTAAGTAAAGATTTGATTGAACAGGAAGAAAAAAACACACTCAAAAGTGCAAGTATCAGAAGCCAATCTAGCAATGGCCAGAGGGCGGTTTGTCGGGTCATTGCTTCAGGAATATGGGTCCCCTGGTTAGTGAACATGTCACTATAAAGCATATTGTAAACAAACAATTTTCTTTCTGGTTTTCACAGCGTCACTTTAACTCTGTATCCAGACCTTTGATGAGGTACTTGATTGTTTCACACTCCTGTGTCATGTCATGTTAGTCCACTCAAGTTTCGTTATTGCGTGCCAAATTAGATAGCTACACGGTAATTATTATTTTCGGGTCAGGTCGCACGATAAAAGGTAGACAGACAGCCATTTATAATTAACCCCTACTCATTATCGGCCTACTGGTGGAGGTGTTGTGAAGAGTTTAAAGCTTGTGCTTTATTTCATAAGGTCTATCATGGAGTCAAGTGGCGGGGCCTTGATTCCCATCTTGTATGTGACCAAGAGTTGGGCCGCCCGTCAAGTCCAACATCGTGGGATTTATCTGGTTCCGACTGCACCCCACCATTCACACGAGCAAAATGTCAACTGACACAAACCAACGCATGGTTCAATTTTATTTCAATAATTCGCTTGCGCGTAGGGGCCTTTAATGTCCTGGCGCCATTAGTAGGACATTTTTTTTTAACGCACATGTGATAATTTTCATTTCAGTACTGCCGACTTCTTGTGCTTTATTTCGTCCATTCGGTGCGGTTTTGTACGAAATTGGGAAATGTTGAATTCTGTACATGAACAATACTTTGATTCATGGGAGGCAACTCTTTTTTTGTGTGTGACGAGAACGATTGCATACCTCTGCGAGAGATTTATTCCTATAAACTTTACTTTTATTTCGAGGAGGCACCATCTTTTCTGTCAAAGCTTTTATAATTTCACGGATTCAACAACCTCTGGTGAGGTCATTTCCGTAGAATCATCATATCGAAGAACATAATGAGAGCCAAAGTGTACACCGGATTTTGGTTAGATCCGAATGATTAAACACTGCTATTCCCGTTACCCGGAACCACCGACAAGGGAGCACAACGCCAGAAGATTCTAGGGAACTTTTTTGGCCAACACCCGAGACTCCCTGGTCACCCTTCACCCTCCCCTCTGTGCGAAAAAAAAAATATAAGGATATCCGGTGAGATTGGAATCAAAAGCCAATAAAATGTTTGTGCAAAGACTGATTTTGGGTAATATTGGCACATGTTTTAATCTGAATTAATTACATACCAATATTAATTAATTATATACCAATATTAATTAATTGCATATCAAATATATATCAATATGAATTAATTACATATCAATTACATATCAATATGAATTAATTACACATCAATTACATATCAAAATGAATTACATATCAATATTAATTAATTACATATCAATATTAATTAATTACATATCAATATATTGTTCAACATAACGTGGTAAATATTTATCTTGATAATAAATTACATATCAACATATTGTTTAATATCATGTGGTAAATATTTATCTAGAACTTGAAAACTGTACGTCATCAACTCATCCTGACGTTCAACGTTCCTGCAATAAAAAATAAATAAATATGTTTATCTCTGACAACATATAGAAAACACTACTAAATAACTATAATGGGATTCATCATAATTGGGCACTTCATTTAAAGAAGGGAGAGAGAATGGGGTTTAACGCCCATTCGACACAAACTAGGTCATTTCGCGACTAACATATGGTTTAATTTTATTTCAATTATTCTCTTGTGCGTAGGGGTCTTTAACAGTGGGAGGAAACCGGAGGACCCAGAGAAAACCCACGAGATTGGACAGACGACCCCTACTCCTTGTCACGTACAATCGGGGATTCGAAACTACGCCAGTTAACTTATGATACAGCGCGCATGTGCTAACCTTTCGCCTCATCCCATATAAATACAAAACATACTCAGGAAAAGAAAAAAAAATATACTTAGGATAAGATGTTGTTGATGATATTTTACAGTTAGAGAAATATACACCAGTCTCTCCTTTATAACTTGGATCTGTAGCAGCTTTTATTGTTGTTGTAGCCCCTTCATACCCATTGCGAGAGAAAGCTAAAATAAAAGATCAATCAAAATCATCAATTTCAATCACAATAATCTTTACAGATTATAATAAAGTGAAGGATCACTTCCAAAATCTAAACAAAGTGATAAATCAAACATTTTCGAAAAGAGAGGGGGGGTAACATCCACTCGACACAAACTAGGTCATTCCGGGACTAACATATGGTGTAATTATTTTCAATAATTCGCTTGTGTGCAGGGGTCTTTTAGCAGTGCGAAGAAACCGGAGAACCAGCAGAAAACCCTCGAGGTTGGACAAGCGACTTTATATATGGAAATCAATTTAAAGATATTGGATTAAGGATAAAATGATAAAATGATAAGGAGATAGTTACCTGCCATTGCCCGCCCAAAAGAATAACCCTGGGTCATCTGTGTTTTAACATAACCAGGATGACAACTTGTTATAGTAACAGATTTGTTTTTGACATGACGTGTTAACCAATGCATTGACATAATCTAAAATAAGATATTATAATAGACTTAGCATGACGTTTTAGCCAATGCATTAACGTAATGTCAGCATAGACATACTGTATAAAATTTCTTTAAAAAATAGAATAAAATATGATGAAATGGGATTTAACGTCTTACGGTCAAAACAACATAACATAGAAAAACAAAACATAGAAAAAACAAAAAAATAAAATAAATAAAATAAAATAAAATAAAATAAAATAAAATAAAATAAAATAAAATAAAATAAAATAAAATAAAATAAAATAAAATAAAATAAAATAAAATAAAATAAAATAAAATAAAATAAAATAAAATAGAATAAAATAAAATAAAATAAAATAAAATAAAATAAAATAAATAATAAAATAAAATAAAATAATATAAAATATAAAGGTGTTGAGATCTTTATTTGATCAAACCCTTATTTACTTTTTGATGGAATCTTCCAACAAAGACATACAAACTAACCTGAAAAAGTTTACTATTTCCATAATTAGTGATTGAGCTAAATGACTGCTGAGCGTTGATATTGCTCGTGTCTAATTTACCAAATCTGTAACCGGCTGATGTTGTCTGCACGATTCGGCAATCTTCACCAGATTTTTGTAAAATTGGCAGAAAATGGAAAATAATCAAAAGATTTGACAAATAGTTCGACTGTAGCATCATTTCATATGAATCTTCGGTCATTTCTGTAAATAATTACAATAAAAAATACATCATAGGGGATTAGATAACGAGCTGACAGTTATCGCAATAATAATTAAAAACTAGATAATGTAAAGGGTATTTACTGAAAATTTTAGTTAAATCGGTCTGCGCGAATTTTGGGCCAAGCCTCGATCATCATTACTAAAGTCGATACGATAAATAACATAGTCTCGATTATCAGTTTTTTTTTTATTAAATGATTAGCAGCAGACCGCGTTCTTATCTAGTAAATATTGCAGGCTGTCGATGACAGGTCTGGATAAGTTAATTAATGTCTGATTAATAATTTAGATAACATTTCAGGCACACAGAAAGACCTGTATAATGTTCGTTGCCAGACCCTGCATCTTACACACAATGTTCTCTGGTAAATCTAATAGAAGGAAGTAATCTGATTAAAACACAAACCCTATTTAGTTTCGTTTCTTATAGTTCAAAATAACCACTGTGACCTTGATCAAACTGGCCGAAAGATCGATCTACTTGTTAAAATTGACTATAAAAGATTCTGCTTTAATTCTTTATATTTATCGCCATTTTGGGGGGTTGGGATGGCCTAGTGGTCTAGAGTGCCGCGCTCGACCTCTAGCTGGCCGGTCACCTCTGGCTTGCGGCTGTGGTTTCGAGCCCTGGTGTGAGCGTATGTGGCATGGAGATAGGGGCGCCTTCTCAACCTCGTGGGTTTCCCCCGGGCACTCCGGTTTCCTCCCACTGCTAAAGACCCCTACGCGCAAGTGAATTATTGTAAAATGAAACCATAAGTTAGTCCCGAAATGACCTAGTTTGTGTTGAGTGGACGTTAACCCTATTTCTCTTTCTCTCCCTCTATCGCCATTTTACCTTTATCATGAACATGTATGCCAGCATTCAAAATCAGAACATGCAATGGACAGTTCCTAGCTTTAAATTCTTCTATAAATTTCATAGTTTTCTCAAACGATGCTAAATCTAATTCCATCTTTTCAACATTTAATCTTCTTGGTTCCGTTCTCTCTGTTTCTGATAATTTAGCCTGCTTTTCTTTAAATTCTTTCTCGTATTCCTCCTGCATCTGTTGTATCGCCTGGAAAAGATTGCGGGATACAACTTATCAATATTATTATCTGGAACTGGAAAAAAACAGACGGAAATCAACTGAGACACGGACACTAAGTCTGAGATAATACGCCAAAATAAATGACATGAAATGGGGTTTTAATTTCGTTACTTTATGCACCAACCGGGCTATTGAAGGAATGAAATGAAATGGGGTTTAACGTCCTACTGTTCTGCATCGACTGAGATAATAAAGGAGGAAAATGAAATAAAGGAGGAAATTTTTCCCAGGTATAGGCACTATGGCCTAACGAATTCCAACGTCTAAGGGATCTGTTACGTGTATGCCAGTGTATACACGTGACCTCGGTTTTTGGTCCCTTCCGAACGACTAGACAGCTGTCCTTGTCAGGTCCTCCGTCCTACACCGCTGACAAGGGGAAACCACGTGGGAAAATCCCGATGCAAGAATCGAACACAGGCTAAAGTGCTTTTGTCTTACTCCCTTAGCCACCATGGCTACCAGGTTAATGAAGACATGTATTGGTCATGATGAGTACTACGAATAAAACCTTCCGCAGCCAGCGACTCTAATGGCCTACAATTATTGCAATTTTGAACGGTCAAGGGATTTCTTTATGTGCTGCGAGAGGTATACACGGAACCTACCCGAAAGACGATCCGCTCTGCACCAGTTCACATGGGGGAACACAGGAGTGGATACAGGAGTTTTTGTAGGAGGAGTTTGCCCTGTTTCCGATAAGGAAATTTGACAGTGCACGATGTCATCATCATTTCCAAATTACGTGGGCATACACAGTGACCTTTTTAGACCGAAAAATCCAATATCGCGTTTGGCGTCATTTTTATAATGAATAAATAGGATCACACTGTGATTCAATTTCAATAATTGAAAGCATTAATTGTGATAACACATATTATTATCTCATCTCATGTCTATGTCCCATCCCATGCCTATATCATTATCCCATCCTATGCCTATATCATTATCCCATCCCATATCTGTATCATTATCCCATCCTATGCCTATATCATTATCCCATCCTATGCCTATATCATTATCCCATCCCATATCTGTATCATTATCCCATCCTATGCCTATATCATTATCCCATCCTATGCCTATATCATTATCCCATCCCATATCTATATCATTACCCCGTCCTATGCCTACATACTACCCCATCCCACCATCTGCCTACAAAGGATAAAACACATGACCGTGACACTTTTATCATAAAAAGTGTTGTTTTACAACTTTTTTTATGTAGCTGAGTGGGTGCGGGGGAAGGGGTACCCAAACCTCCCATCAGGATCCGTCCACGGGGAGATATTCTGGAACATTCTGATTCCAGCAATAGTCACTGAACAACCGTACTAAATGACGGTTATTGCTATATAAATTTGATTTCATAATTTTACTAACATTCATTTTAAGCAGGATCGGATATTATTAATACCCAACTTACTGTTTCAGCTTTACTCATATTTCTACAGGCAATAATAACATGACCGCCCATTCTAGATATTTCTTTAGCAATGTAATAACCAATGCCTGCAATTTAATTTTAGAAATATACATCTGAATAGAATACAAAAGCATCTTTGCCGTGGCCTACACTGAAAAAAACTTGTGTTGAAACAACACAAACTTGTGTTGTTTTCAACACAAGTTGGGTGTTACTATTTAACAACACAAACTTGTGTTGAAACAACACAAACTTGTGTTAAATGCTGAAACAACACAAGACTTGTGTTAAAATTTGTCAAACAACACAAACTTGTGTTGAAACTTGTGTGAAAATCTACACAAGACTTGTGTTGAAAGTTCTGAAACTTGTGTTGAAATTTCTGAAACTTGTGTTGAAATTTTTGAAACTTGTGTTGAAACTTGTGTTGAAATTTCTGAAACTTGTGTTGAAATATCTGAAACTTGTGTTGAAATTTCTGAAACTTGTGTGGTTTCATATACAAACTTGTGTATAACCATCAACAAAAACTTGTGTTGTATTTCCCTCACTTTATATCCAATATAGCAACTTTTTCCATGCAGCATCCCCCCTTTTGCTCTGTTTAACCTGCAAAGTTTGATAAATGAGGTAACAATAATTTTTTTTTGTTAAATTATTATTTATTCATAAAATGATATTTGGAATGTTAACAGAAAAATAATATTAATAAAATTGTGTTAAATAATGCCCCCCCCCCCCCCCCCCTCAAATCACAAACTATAAAATAGCTATTTAAATTTTTCTTTACTCATCAACAAATACTAAGCATATAAAGACAGTATCCCTACCCCATACCCCCAAAATATATAATTCAAATATATTTAAATTTAATAAGATATATACCAAGCACTAATAAGATAAATTATCCACTAATTTGAATTACTTTCAAACAGTGAAAAGTGTTATAAGTCGAATTACATGTGATTATTGAGTAATCTAGAAATAACTAACATACACAGAAAATTAACAAAAGAAAAATGACCTATTTTACAGTAGTAATAAAATGGTGTAGAACTCTTTCCTCATTAGGAAAAACAACCCAAACAAAATGAATATTTTGTACATATACGGAGCAAAGCATCAACAAGAACTAGCATATAAAGACAGTATCCCTACCCCATACCCCCAAAAAAATATAATTCAAATATATTTAAATTAATAAGATATATACCAAGCACTAATAAGATAAATTATCCACTTATTTGAATTACTTTCAAACTGTGAAAAGTGTTATAAGTCGAATTACATGTGATTATTGAGTAATCTAGAAATAACTAGCATACACAGAAAATTAACAAAAGAAAAATGACCTATTTTACAGTAGTAATAAAATGGTGTAGAACTCTTTCCTCATTAGGAAAAAACCCAAACAAAATGAATATTTTGTACATATAAGGAGCAAAGCATCAAGACTGCAGGATTAAAATATAAAAATATGAGAGACAATGGCAAATATTGAATAATATGTACAAAATATTTATATACAATTACAAATCATAAGCAATGGGAAGCCACGGTGAGTATAAGGCGTTGGCCGAGAAATTTCAACTGGAGTTCCAAGCATAGTTCCTCCATGTCAGTAGTGCAGGACGTGGGAAGGGACAATATATAGTTGTTTGGATAGGACAAAAAACCTCGATCTAATGTACACATTGCCGTGTATTTTAAAGAAGAGATAGAAATGAGGTTAAGCGTCCATTTGACACAAACTGGGTACAAGCCTGAATCAAAGCCACTTTGACTGTGTTCACTTTAAAGTACCCTTGACAATTGACATATTTGACTCATTGCCAGACCTCCTGATCCAATGTGTGCCTGTTAACCATTCGACCCCCTGTGTTCCCTTTAATGAACCCTTGACAGTTGAAATATTAGATATAAGAGTAGACTGTAAGGCAGAATCACCCTAATAACACAGAAAAGTGGGATATTAGGATATTAAACCGTATTTCGTTTCATAAGCAAGGAAAAGTCACCATAATGTAGGTCAAGGTTTTTTGTAATTCTGGGTATATCTGATCTACATTTGGTTTCTAGATAATGCCTATTAAATACTTTTATGATTTCCGACCAAATTTTACGTGATTTATATGTCACTTTACTTTCTATATTATACAGAAATTAATAAGAGGATTAAAAACATTAAAAACAAAAAATAAATATTTAAAATTGGGTCAAATGCATTCTTTTCCAGAATTATAAAATAAATTGATGCTTGGTTTCTCTTCTTTTTATCATTCATTAAATTCTCCTCTGAGGGTGCTTCAGCCTAAAAAAATAAAAAGTGGGAAATAAGAATACTTTCTATATGGTTCATAATGTTTAAATAAACAATTTATTTTGCCACATTGAGACTTAGTTTCTATTTTCTTTCAACTTTGTGTAACACTCCTTTTGTCTTGTCAAGTTACAGGCCCAGACAGAATATAATGCTCAAATGAAATGGGTTTAGAGTCAGAGAAAGATAGAAATTTGGTTTAACATCCACTTGACACAAACTAGGTCATTTTGGGACCAACATACAGTTTAATTTTATTTCAATCATTCGCTTGCGCTGAGGGGTCATTAGGAGTGAGAGCAATCGGAGGACCCGCAGCTTTATGATACAGCGCGCATGTCCTAACCATTCGGCCATCCAACCGGCAATTCACCCCCACCCCCTTAGAAGTCACAAAAAGGCCTTGAGATTTTGGACTGAAATTTTGCACGGTACTGCGACCCTAAGGCATACTCTTGTATCAAATTACAATTGCCAGAGGATCTTTCACATGCATGCCAATGTGAACACAGGACCATCTGAACAACTAGACGAATGTCCTTGTCAGGCCCTCCATCCTGAATTTTCTATGTCAACATTGGGAGCAAACCTGCAGCGTCTTACCCACCTCGACTCTCCACAAATGAGACAGTCATATGTGCACATACATGTGTGTATATACTTTTACTATACTAAATTGAATTTTATATTTCAAAATAATAAACTGAAATGGAGGCTAATGTCACCTCCGCTCCAACCGGGCTACATTGTGCCAAACACATTTAATGGTGAGATTTCAAATTACCATATCAACAATCTTTTCTATTAGAATTGAACACTCACCCTCCAAAAACCCCATTCTTTCAGCTCTTTCTTCTCCCATATTTGTTTTTTTTCTTATTTTATTATATGATGTTTTATTTGCTATGGCATCTAATATGGAAACTGAAAAATATGAATATGTGACATGTAATTAACTGTTTAAGATATCTTACCATATACAAACTGTGTGATATGAAATTGAAACTAAAATATCTACGGTATCCAAAACCATTTGAATCCTGAAGATTTTACATAAGTCGTGAAAATCTATTTTAATAACCCTTGTTTGTCATTTGACTGGACTGTCACAGTAATTAGACGATAGCCATGTGGCTGAGTGAGTAAGGTGCGGGTTGCTATTCTGGAGGTGGCGGGTTTGCTCTCAGTTTTTCCTGAGAGAGTGCATTTGTATTGTTCCATGGAACCAAAAACCTGCAGTCCCATTGGCGTGCATGTAACCCGATAGCATGGTATGGCCTTATATTTTTGTTCTGGGTATGCCCCATTGTTGGTTTTTAGAAAATACAGACTTTTCTAGTAAAGCTGTGGACACACCAGAATGATGTGCTCAAATTATTTGCCCAATTCAATTGGCACAAAATTGCAGCCGAATGAGTGGATACTCCAGGCCTAGTTGTCTAGAGTGCCGCGCTTCGACCTCTAGCTGGCCGCTCACCTCTGGCTTGCGGCTGTGATTTCGAGCCCTGGTGTGAGCACATGTGGCATGGAGATAGGGGCGCCTTCTCAACCTTTTGGGTTTCCTCCGGGAACTCTGGTTTCCTCCCACTGCTAAAGGCCCCTACGTGCAAGCGAATTATTGAAATAGAATTAAACCATATGTTAGTCCCAAAAAGACCTAGTTTGTGTTGAGTGGACGTTAAACCCCATTTCTCTCTCTCTCTCCCTCCTCAGATTCACCACTCAGTTGACAGTTACATTACCTTTTAGGTCACATGATTTAACATTTGTCTTCAAAAAATTCATGTGACTTCTTGATATGAATGTGTGCTTATTGGCTAATGAATTCTAAAACCAGACGAATGCTTCAACAAAGCGAGCACACCAATCAAATATAGTTCAGCCAAATATATCAAACCTGTTTGATTTGGGCGAATGTCAGTGTACACACTACATGAATTTAGCGCTGATTGATTCAGCAGAATCCTTCTGCTAGTGTGTCCAGCACTGCCGATTTACGTTTATACTTATGCAAATATCATATTTGAAATAGACCATTCTGTTATGCAACAAACACTAACAACAACTCCAAAGTTTATGTCGAATTAATATAAACACAACATACACAATGGTCAGTGCTCAGGAAAATAGCGGAAATGTAAGACCAGTCCTACTTGATTCTAGGATATATATCATGCATGGGTCTACTTGATTCCACCAAATTAATACAAGGACATGTTTATCGCACAGTTCTGTTAAGTGAAATTAAAACCCGATTTCCCCTCTCTCTTGACTGGATATTACTACTGATAGTGATATTATTAAAAAAAATATATTAAAAGAAAATGAAATACTTACCAGTTTTTCTTTGTGGAGTAGGCCTATATGCTAACATCAATGACTGAAATAAAAAGAAGGAATTATAGAGAAACTTCAGACGGCAGGTGTTAGTTTCTGAATCAGTATAAAAATAAAAGGTTTGTTTGGTTGTTTTTTCTTTTACACAGATAAGATTACATTTTGGAGATGGCGTTCTAAGTTGTAAAACTTGTGCCTTATCCACTTGTTACTTAGAACAATAAAATATGTTTAAATTAAGATTAAATTCCAATTAAACTAGTATAAAAGTTAGTATCATACTAGCTATAGTCCATGCCTGATATACACGTATTTCTCATTTTGCCCGAAACAAAGATGGCTGCCTGGCGAGTTATAAAATGAAGAGAAATTCTTACCTGCTGGTCCCAGTTGGTGTTGTTTTTTGCAAGTACAAGTATTTGAACAACGATGTAGCGCCGAATAATATTAATAAAGCACGTTTTCAGAAAAATTAAGACAAATTCGTTAGACTGCTGAATTACCGGGTCCGGGACGCTTTAGAAACAATCAAAAAAATTTTCTTGTCCGCCATTATCAAATACACACTTCCGGTTTAATTGTTCTGAGTTAGTCTCTAACATCCAGAAAAATATTCTACGAATAACGTACGTTGAAGATTACGAGGTTCTAGAACAAGTCTTGGTCTGACTTGTTTGTTTTTAATTATTAGTAATATACATATAAACAAATCGATGCTAAATTAAATACACGGTTTTATTTTTTTTTAAATTTTACAAACCTGCGGTCTTGTATACTGCAGACAATTATATTTTTAAAAATATTACTCTCGGTTGACACTACTACGAAACATGGCGTCCTACAGTTAAATGTCTAACTGAATGTCGCTGATAAAATACCAAATTAAATAGAGTATAGATAACTTGGAGAACCATTGTATCAATAAATCAATTATGAGACAAATCTGGAAAATTAATAAAATTTGATTGGTTACTGTTTAGTTAACCAATATACTGTCCAATTTCGATTACATCAACCAATTACATTACTAAGAGTTTTACTCATTGTTTTCCAATGCACATTGAATCAATTTTGACAAACACAAGGGTGCTGAAACTCACATGTACACTATATATTCCTTTGATATATCAGTTTATTGGATCAATAAAAAAAAGACAACCAGACATTTCATCTTTATAGACAACTTAACACCAATTAACACTCAAGTCTGCCCGGCAATTTCTGATTAATTAGTGCGCACACTCTTCCAGTGAAGAACCCCATGTAATTTTCGGGATTTGAATTAAACCTTTTATTTTATTCCTTTTCTTAAACTTGTGAACTCCCGAATTCTGACTTTGTAAACAAAAAAAAACGAAAAAAAAAAAAAAAAAAAAACAAAAACAAAAAAAAAAATAAAAAAATCTTTGGTTGACGGTAGGCCTACACAATACTTGTGTTACTGATATGAAAACACACAAGATTTTTACAAATCTACACAAGTTTGTGTAAATGCAATGCAAAACAACACAAACTTGTGTAGATTAGTTTTAACACAAGTACTTGTGTTGCGATCCAACACAAGTTTTTTTTCAGTGTACATCAAGAGAGTTTTTAACCAGACTAGGAGAATTTATCAAAAGCATTGTTGGTTCAGCTGTGCAATAATTCACATGATGTATGTAGCACTTGATATATGACGTCGACTCACTAACCAGGCGGTTCGAGTCGATGTTGGACGAGAGTGTTCGGATGGGAAAGGCAATCGGTGTCCAGTTTACACGTTGGTGGGTACATAAATAAAAGAACCCGTGGTGTTATGGTATTAAATATTTATGATGACGTAAGAGAATTCGATTGTGGAATGCCTTGTTTGTACCACGTGATCAATGAGAGAGAGAGAGAGAGAGAGAGAGAGAGAGAGAGAGAGAGAGAAAGAGAGAGAGAGAAATGGGGTTTAACGTCCACTGGACACAAACTATGTAATTTCGGCACTAACAAACTAGGTCATTTCGCGACTAACATATGGTTTAATTTTATTTCAATAATTCGCGTGTGCGTAGCAGTCTTTAGCAGTGGGAGGAAACCGGGGGAGCCGGAGAAAACCCACGAGGTTGGACAGGCGACCTTACACCTTGTCACGTACAACCGAGGATTCGAAACCACGCCAGTTGACTCAATGACAGGCTTTATGATACAACACGCACGTGCTAACCATCCCCGCACACATGATCAATGTCGGGAATACACGCTGGATGCAAATGGTAGATTGATTGTTTGTTGTCTTTAAAAACCAATCCACGCAGCAATTGGAATTCGATGAAAAATTGGCAGAAAAGCCACTACCAGTGCAAATTATCCCTCACGACAGCACACGACATGGCTTATTTCCGCCTTCCTTAGTCGGTTGGTGTAAAAAGGGAAGGTGTTCGTTAAACTCCATTTATTGCATTTCATGTGGTAATTAATGGTCTAGATATGTGATGCCACCCACCCAAGTACATGTGGTACTTGATGTTCTAGGCATGTAATCCCACGGCCCCAGTACATGTAAATAACCATTCAACCTATATCATTTATCTGTTGTATAATATTTTTTTTTAGCACGGGGCTAGTCCACTTACCTGTATTTCCACCTGTGACAATATAAGTTCTTTCAGGTGGAATCTCAACTTCTGGAAATGATAGATTAGATCCCATATCGTTAATAATTTCTCTGAAAAAAAAAGATATTGTGAATTACTCTTGAGTTCAACTTTGGGACGATCCTCGTGCTGATCAAAGATTTTGTTCTTTATATTAAACATACATTATGCAAGAGCCAAATCTTCCTATTGCAGGTCTTTCTTTAGACCTAAACTGATAACTAAATCATTAATAATACACTTATTATCAATTAACTTATTCAGACCACAATCAACTCTCGATACCATCGCTAGCCTGTGATATTTAGTGGATTTGAATAAATTTTGTGATTATAAATTAATTATAGTAGAAATGGATAATCGGGACTTGGTCTATTATCGTACCAAAGCTAGTAATGACGTTCGAGACTGGTCTACAATTGAGTTGCTAATATTTCGGTTCAGAGTGAAGCAATTTTCAGCATATTTTGTTTTCATTATCTATTTTTCAACTATTAAAGCGAGAACTGTCACCTCTTTATGTAATTTTATCTAATGCCCATTTAAGGACTCAGAAGAGCAGACTTTTACCGCGAAAGTTGTGATGCCATTATTAATAACCCAGGGCCCTGTTTCACGAAATTTTAACTTAAGATAAAATCCAATTTTAGTAGATACTTCAATTTTGATTGGCTAAGCACTAAAATCAATCTAATATTATCCAATCAAATTACTAAAATTGGGATCTTATCTTCGTTAAAATTTCGTGAAAGAACCTACGACAGTTGTAATTTAATGAACTGTAGGCCGAATTGCACGTGATCGTCTGGACTGGTCTGACTTTTTTACGTCTGCTTCCACAATAGTGATATCGCTGACAATGGCCGCCGGACGGGTTATTTAGTTCAGTTGGCGCAGAAAAGAAGGACTTTGAACCCGTATTTCATTTCATGTCTATTGGTCAGTAGCGGATTATTAGCGAGGCTGATGAGGCTGCAGCCTCAGGCCCAAAGATTTAAATACAAAAAAAATAATTGAGACTTGTCTGATACGATTAAAAACGCATAGACAATGAATGTTAGGGGGTGGGGTTTAGGCCCAACGGGAATCAACATAGGCCCTGGCCCGAAATTAATTAGGCCCACGCCATTTTAAATAGGCCCTCCAGCAACTGCCGCCTCAGGCCTTGGTGGAGCTTAATCCGCCACTGCTATTGGTATAGTACCCCACAGTTGAAACAGAGACCGGCATAATATTGTATCCACACATAACGTAATAACAATCTAGTATCCACGAATAGATTACTCTGGACTGGCCTATCTACGTATAATGTTTACATGTATGTTTTGTTTATCAACCAAGTTATCCCATACTCCTAACATTGATGCATTGTCGTAGACAGACAGGCACGGAAATGAAATGAAATGGGGTTTAACGTCCTACTGTTCTACTCCTAACCTGGGCTAATGAAGACGTGCATACGCCATTCAGTGTGCTATCAGGGAAATTATGCCCGGGCACCGGCTCTACGGCCTACTCTTATATCGAATTCCAACTGCCAAGGGATCTTTTACGTGCACGCCAATATGTACACGGGACCTCGGTGTTTCGTCCCATCCTAAAGACTAGACAGCTGTCCTTGTCAGGCCCTCCGTCCTGCATCACTGACCAGAAGAAACCACACCGGAAATTCTGGATGAACCTTCTCGGCCAATGCAAGGATCGAACATCCGACCAGACACACACAGACACACCCAGACACACTTCTTAGACAATATTCATTGACGATTTAAAACTTCTAAAAATACTTTAGTTGGCTACATACCTTTCAGTTTCGTTTAATATGGCGTTTTTCCTTTCGGTTTTTTTACATAGATGTACCTGGTATATTACCTTTAATGCAGCTACCCGTGAGTATCCGATCACATGATGTTTGAATTAAAAAGAATATAGGTCTACCTTACCTTAAATATTGTATTAGAAATATTCACGACGCGTTTCATCAGATAAAACATATTATGTTGACTATAACCAAGGTTTACTTTATTTACACAAACTGATCACGACTCTACGATAGCTGGGTGGGGACTACTTAAAACTCTTTAGTAATTTCGTAACGTATTCTAACAACTTATTACTCTAGGGAGAGAGAGAGGGGAGAGAGAGAAAAAACAGCTCAAATAAAGAAGTAGCTATTTTTTCCATAAGTATGTGTTATAGTTTAGGAGTATTATAGAAATACAATAGTGCAATGAAGAATTATTGTAAATAAAGTGTTATCGGGTGTTCCGGGAATGTTCACGAAAACATGTATATAAATCTTTATATATGGAGAGAGGCAGGGGCGTGGTGAGGGCAATTATTGAGAAGAAATTATGAGTAACAAAAATGATTTTGGCACAAAAACCCTTTTACTGACCGCGGAGCTGTGGCCGGCGAAGCCGGCCACCGCGTGCGCCGAAGGCGCGAGCCCGCGGCGGGGGGTCCGGCGGGCCCTCCCCCGGGAAAATTTCGAAAATTAGAAGCCCAGAAACGCAATCTCCAGCAATCCGAGACAAGAAATACGGTAATAAAATATGATTAAATTTTCCAACTTGACTCTTTCAAAATTTTTTTAATTGGGTCAGATGAAACAATTTTTCCACTTACAAATGTTTTTCATTTTTTGAGTAATTTGATTGTGATTTTGGCGCAAAAACTTTTTGGCGCATGAGTATGGCTACTCATGAACTCATTCTCACCACGCCCCTGGAGAGAGGGGGAGAGAGAAAGAGAGAGAGAGAGTGTTATCGGGTGTTCCGGGAATGTTCACGAAAACATGTATATAAATCTTTTTATATGGAGAGAGGGGAGAGAAAGAGAGAGAGAGAGAGAGAGAGAGAGAGAGAGAGGGGTGGTTAACGTACACTCGACCCAAACTAGGTCATTTCGGGACTAACATATGGTTTAGTTTTCATTTCAACAATACAATTGCGCGCAGGGGTCTTTAGCAGTGGAAGGAAACCGGGGGCCCGGAGAAAACCCACGAAGTTGGGCAGGCGATGTTACTCTATAAGGTACTATAGCAACTTATTACTCAACTTACTCGATTACTTATTGGCCCATTTCTAACTAATCCTAACAATTTGTTAGCCCATTTATAACTTACTCTAATTTATTTCTAATTTACTCTTAAAACTTATTACCCTCTTTCTAACTTGTGGTTTCTAATTCTCGGTTGTACGTGACAAGGAGTAGGGTCGCCTGTCCAACCTGGTGGGTTTTCTCCTGGTCCTCCGGTTTCCCCCGGATACCTATCATCAATCGCCATGTTTGTTCTATGAATTGAAAACAAGTATGACGACTGTTTAGCGTGTTGTCTTTTTTTTTCATTTAATTATTTCCTTAGTTTTGTAATCAGAGTTCAGCTTTTAACGGAAGATACAGTAGGCGCCAAATTGAAGTGGCATTTATTTAGTGGACACACTTTGCCAGGGGTGACCCAGGGCTGGGGTAATGGGTAATGGTAATGGAATGTAATCATTACATTTTTTAAGTAATGGTCAAGTAATGAGTAATGGAAGATTTCAAAAGTAATGAGTAATGGAAATGTAATTAATTATGTAATGGTCAATTACATTTCAATTACTCTTTAATTACATTTTAAGGCACATATAAATTTACATATGACAAACATCAAATTTTATAGCACCAAAGAAGTAAATTAAGTGTATCTGACACAAATGCAATTCATTATTTTCTGAGCGTAGGTTAAAGCACAAGACTGAGGAAATGCTGGGAAAGAAAGACTTCAATAAAAAAAAAACCTCTACAGAAAAACCTCTGCCTGAGAACTTCATCTCGCTAGCTAACCGCCTCTGTTTACATGTACGCAGAATGTGAATATGCCAGAATTCCAGTCTAAAGGGAGGGGGGTGTGTTGCATCTGGCATGGTTTCTAATCCCCATTTGTACGTTACAAGGAGTAGAGTCGCATGTCCAGCCTCGTGGGTTCTCACTGGGTCCTTCCGATTTCACCCCACTGCTAAAGACCACTACGCGCAAGCGAATTATTGAAATAAAATTAAACCATATGTTAGTCCCGAAATGACCTAGTTTGTTTCGAGTGGACGTTAAACCCCATCTCTCTCTCTCTCTCTCTCTTCCTCTCGAAAAACCTTATATCATGTTTTCTTATGGAAAAATAATCTTCCCTGGAAGAAAAACCCGTTACAGGTTTAAAGAAAAAAACATTCAGAGGAAGATTAGAGAGATTTAGCGTTATAGGTTTATAATACTTTGTGCCCTTCAAAATCGTACTCAAGTCAACAGTCTAGCTGTTTCTGGTTTTACGTAATTCATTGTTAAAAAACAACGATTCGCTCGAATAACAATCGCCACTGCTACTTTTGTTAAGAGAGTTGAACGTTTCTGGCAGGTCATTCGAGACGCTGAGCACCTCATTTAAATATTTGCAGCTGTTAGCTTCTAATCCACTAAATCGATCAAGTTTAATCACCTATTGTCCGATTCATAGTGAGCGGTGTGTAAAATATGTTCACAATAAAATCATGCTGTAGTGCTAAAGGGTGATTTCAATGCCCAACAAACGTGTCTCGCTAAGAGCGTGTGACTATTCATAATAGAGTAGCACTACACGCTGTTTATTGATCTATCAGTCAATATAAGGAAATCTCGATTCCAGAAAATGTTATGACATAAACAAATAATCGATCTCCGGGAGCTGGCATGTAATGTAGAGTGGTCTCAGACCAAAGAGTCGAAGGATTTCGGAACCTTCATTTTGCCCGTATTTGGGTAACCAAATTTTACACACTCTATCTTTTAACGCCTAACTTTCAATTGTTCTTATAGCTTCTTATGTCGATATCCTTAATACTAGTCTGTTTAGTTCTACAACTCTTCCCTGGTTATAGACCAACGGTATCGGAATTCAAGAACGGCAACTCGTTTAATCACAGAAAATTGCAGATTACAATTTAATAAACATCTTTCCTAAATATATATTTATTCTCATTATGTATTAAACACAATCAAGCAATTGTAGAGAGGTATTGAATGATTTAAACTTATATATTGGTTAATTCAATGGATATTTTTAAAACAACGTTGATTATATCTCTTATGCCATCGTAGGAAAATGTGAACGCTAACAGGTATCCCGCTCAAAGCCAAGCAACAGTATGACGGCAATATATTTCCACATTTTATACGCCACCACAGCAGCTAAGTTTTTTAAGCAAAGAATATTTGAAATCCACGAAAGTGGATTATAAAGTTAAAATGAATATTTCCCATTACACAGTCGAGCAGAGCTGGATTCTTGAATATACAGAATCGGGCCCGAAAAACATGGAATCAAATGGTAATGCCAGAAAAACATGACATTGTTGAAACAAAATAAATTAAAAACAAAAAAAATCCATATCACGCTAAGAGCTCAGTGACTACAATATTAGAACAGCACTATGGTGGCCCATGGTCGCAATAGCGTTTTTTTGTATTTCATTTTAAAAAAAATGAAAAATATTAGAAAAAAAAAGAAACTTTTTTTTTTGTTTTACAAAATAAATAAAAACTTTCAAAATTTAAAATAATTTTTTTTTTTTTTAATTTAAGATAATATTTTTTTTTTAAATTCAAAATAATAATAAGAAAATTAAATTTAAAATAATTTTTTTTTTTTTAAATTTAAAATAATTTTTTTTTTTTAAAATTCAAATTATTTTTTGTTTTAAATTTAAAATAAAAAAAATCTTTATAAAAATTAAAATAAAAAAATCTTTTTTGAAAATTTAAAAAAAAAAAAAATCTTTTTAAAAATTTAAAATAAAAAAAATCTATACCGTCGTGGCCCATCGTCGCAATAGAGTCTAGAGTATCCAGACCCAGTATACAACTGTCATTAGACAAGCGAGACTAGAAACATTGTGGCCCATTGTTGCAGTAGCATCTCGATTATCATGTGTGGGATCTATGAAGAAGGTATAGACTCGAACGACAAGAAACGAGCCTGTAGTTATCTTACATCAACATGTGAGTGACCGAACTTTGGCATGTTTATGTTCACCTGACAATGTCCACCAAGGCTATTATGCTCTATTTTATCTTTGAAATTGATATTGTGTGCCATTGCACTTTCGCACCTTTAACGACGACCTCAGGGTGAGCAGGGATTTCACAAAACTAAAGCTAAGATCACTAAACATTGACTTTTAGAAGTGAAATTAAAATTTTTATAAGTTTCCCGAAGATCGATTTTAAATAAGATTTAAATTTTATTTTAATCGATAATCTGAACAACAAACCCATCCTTCATGCAGTGCCTTATATATATATAGTAGACATGAGGCCCATAGGCGAACGAGCCAGGGGGCGGAGGTGGGGATGGGGCATTTCCCCCTAACTTTCGGGCAAGATGACTTTTCGGGCAGGCGGGTAAAGTAAAAAGAAATTATTTCATAAACTTGGCAAATTAAAGTGCCCTACATCTAATAAAACACTAATTTTACGACTGGAAGAGCAGTAAGACGTGTTTGCGGTCGTCAAATATTCCAAATTTTTGTTGGGGTCTATACAAATTCAGCCCCACTTCTTCGCCTCTCGAAGAGAATCGGCGCCGCTGTCTGTAAACCTTAATTTCTTTTCGGGCATTTCTAGTTTTGCTTCCTTAACTGTCACCGAACCCTAATAAAACGCTACTTTTACTTTTCTTTTAATTGAATACCACGAATTTGTACTGAGTTGACTGGATTAAAACATTTTTACTGGATCCACACTACTTTGTGCGACACTTCTTCTGACATCGATTATTGTTTGTGAATGCAGCTGCAACAGTCTGATTGGATGATTGGAAGTCTATAGTTACCTCGCATCAAGGCACAAGTAATTTTAAATAAAATCTATGAAAACTGAATTATAAGTTAGAATCGATCTTCGTGATCAAAACTTATACAATTAATAAAATTTCACTTTGTTGTGAGGTAACTATAGACTTGTTCGTTGTCGCTGAGTCTATGTCTATCATAGATCCCACACAAGATAATCGACAATCTGAACGACAGGCCCGCCCAATATGCAGAGCCTTATGTAGATTGTAGATATAAGGCACTGCCTACGGAGATGTGACACAGGTCAGAGGCCATGAGGTCAACAAACTACATTTTGTACTGAAACAGCTTATAAACAAACAAACGAACGTAAAATATTGCTTCAATGAACAGAAAATCTGCGCCGTATCAAAGCTGTCACTGTCAGTGTAATAACACTCATTGAGTAATAAATCCCCGGAAGAAAATGGGATTTTAAAAGAATTATCGAGGAACGCTACTCGACGCTAGGCCTATCTGTCGCAATTATGCCGTCGAAGGAAAAAACAGCGTTTCACCAATATTCTTGTCGAATAACAACAACACGAGGATTTTCTCTATTTAAATATTATATATAAACCAAGAGATTATTGGTGTAAACGCAGGTTTTTCTTCCACACGGCATAATTTTGATAGACAGATATGAGATAGGCCTAGCGTTCTTCGCGTGTCAAATGTCCTGTACAACTTGCTAATTCTATCACATTTTTATCAGGGGATATATTATATATCGGGGGATATATTACTGAATGGGTGTTATCCCACAGACAGTGACAGCCTTGATACGACGCAGGTTTTCTGTTCGTTGAAGCCATATTTTACGTTCGTTTGTTTGTTTACAGTACCGTACAAAATGTAGTGGGTTGACCTCATGACCTGTGTAACTTCTCCACTCTCCACATGTTGCAGGTACCGACAGGGCCTCATAACTATATATAAGGCTCTGCATGTAAGATGTGTCTGTTGTTCAGATTATCGATTAAAATTAAATTTAAATTTTAGTTAAAATCGATCTTCGTGAAACTTATAAAATTTAAAATTCCACTTCTTTTTAGTAAAAGTCAATGTTTAGTGATTTTAGCTTTAGTTTTGTGAAATCCCTGCTCACCCTGAGGTCCGAAAGTGCAATGGCACACAATATCAATTTCAAAGATAAAATAGAGCATAATAGCCTTGGTGGACATCGTCAGGTGAACATAAACATGCCAAAGTTCCGTCACTCACAGGTTGATGTAAGATAACTACAGGCTCGTTTCTTGTCGTTCGAGTCTATACCTTCTTCATAGATCCCACACATGATAATCGAGATACTACTGCAACAATGGGCCACAATGTTTCTAGTCTCGCTTGTCTAATGACAGTTGTATACTGGGTCTGGATACTCTAGACTCTATTGCGACGATGGGCCACGACGGTATAGATTTTTATTTTATTCTAAATTTTTAAAAAGATTTTTTTTTTTTTATTTTAAATTTTCAAAAAGATTTTTTTATTTTAATTTTTAAAAAGATTTTTTTTATTTTAAATCTAAAAAAAAAAAAATAATTTGAATTTTAAAAAAGAAAATAAATTATTTCAAATTGAAAAAAAAAAAAAATTATTTTAAATTTTAAAAAAAAAAAATTATTTTAAATTTAACATTTTTTTTTTTATTATTTTGAATTTAAAAAAAAAATTATTATCTTAAATTTAAAAAAAAAATTATTATCTTAAATTAAAAAAAAAATATTTAAAATTTTAAAATTTTAAAATTTTATTTTGTAAAACAAAAAAAAAGTTTCTTTTTTTTCTAATATTTTTCATTTTTTTAAATGAAATACAAAAAAACGCTATTGCGACCATGGGCCACCATACAGCACTGTAATTTGAGTTTAACGTCCATACGACACAAACTAGGTCATTTCGGGACTAACATAGGGTTTAATTTTCTTTGAATAATTGGTTTGGGGTCTTTAGCAATGGTAGGAAACCGGAAGACCCGGAGAAAACCCACGAGGCTGAACAGTCGACCATACTCCTTGTCATGTACAACCGGGGATTGGAAAACACGCCAGTTGACTCAATGACAGGGTTTATGACACAGCACGCGCGTGCTAACCATTCCGTCATCAATAAATCAATAAATGGATAATGGAGACTTTGTTGTTTGTCTTGCCGACTTTGGTAAGAATGATCTAGACTACCCTAAAATTCAGAAACTAATATCTCGGTTCAGAGTTGAGATTTTTAAAACTATGATAGCGAGAACTCTTTATCTCATCTTCCATTATGCACCTTTATGTAAAATGTTTCTTAAATATTGAAGTCGAGGTTGAAGTTGGATTTTGGATCTTTCCATTATTAATTTTGATTTATTTATACAATGTTTATATCCCCCGTCATGTCTCATGAACTACATTAACGGTAATCGGAATTCAAGAACGACAACTCGTTTAATCACGGAAAATTACAGATAACAATTTAATAAATATCTTTCATAAATGCATATTCATTCTAATAATATATTTAACACAATAAAGCAATTATAAGGAGGTTTTGAATAACATAAATTTATGTATTGGTTGATTCAAGGGATATTTCAAAAACAATGATATTATATCTCTTTTGCCATCGTAAAACAATGTGAACGTTGAAAAATATAATTCTCGACGTCAATTACGCGGTATGACGACAATATATACCCACATATTGTACGCCCATACGGCAGCTAAGTCGTTTAAGCAAAGAATATTTGAAATCCACTTAAGTGGGTTAAACCCCACGGAATTGATTTTTAACCCACTGATGGGCCGATTCAATCTGTTTACTCGAGCTGGTTATTAACATTACGTGACGTGCTCGTTGAAGCGTTAAATGTCATTTAATGGAGCTCAGTCTCTGGCTCAATATTTTCCATAATATTCGAAATTAAAAACCCAAATTAATACCCAGCTGGAGTAAACAGATTGAATCGGCCCATCAGTGGGTTAAAAATCAATTTAGTGGGGTTTAACCCACTTAAGTGGTTTCAAATATTCTTTGCTTAAACGACTTAGCTGCTGTATGAAGCTTCGGCGTTAGCGGGGATACCTTTTAACGACACCTCCCTCACCAAACTGATCCCGCAGTGAATATTCGCTTGGCCGCTACAATCATTGATAAGCATGACATTGACGAGGCTTAATGAGTACGGCATATTAACTTTTTTACTCCGACAAATTAAATTCTCAAACATTTTTTTGAGGTAAAAGAAAAATAAATAAAGACGTTTGAAGTATTTGTAGTTAAAAAATATTTCCTATTTAGTGTAAATGGGTTTTAAAATGAGTAAAATGCATCATTTTGCCCGAAGCAGTTAGGTGTTAAGTAAACATTGCACGAGCCGTTGAGCCAATGACTACGAGGCGTGCAAGTCAACGCACGTGTTTTAGACAGCCATCCGTTACAGGGATATTTCGTTAGTAATTCTCTGTGAAACAGGTTGCTCCCTCACTTTTAACCCGGACTAAATGGAGTAATTTTCATTTTAATATTTTGAACCCACTTAAGTGGATTTCAAATATTCTTTGCTTAAACGATTTAGCTGCTGTGTGGCGTACAATACGTGGAAATATATTGTCGTCGTACTAAAGCCTCGGCGTTAACGGGGATACCTTTTAACGTTCACATTTTTCCACGATGACAGAAGAGATATAATCAACGTTGTTTTTAAAATATCCCTTGAATTAATCAATATATAAGTTTGTGTTATTCAATACCTCTCTACAATTGTTTGATTGTGTTATATACATAATGAGAATAAATATTCATTTATAAAGACATTTATTAAATTTGATATCTGTAATTTTCTGTGATTAAACGAGTTGTCGTTCTTGAATTCCGATAACGTTAGTCTTCAAAGCTGAACTACGGTTACAAAACTACAGAAATAATTGAATATAAAACAAAAATACCGCCATACATAATCGCCATACTTGTTTTCATTTAGTAGAAGGTGCATGGCGACTGTACGGTGTACGAAAACAGTGGCAGGCTTCGAACACATCAAGTGTGTATGTTGTCTTTCACACTGTCCACATCCGGCTAGCAATATTTCAACTACCAATTACCTCCTGACTGTGGGACGTGTTTTCACAATCAGATTTCAGACGCGTAAGTCAAGATTGGTAATATCATTTTATCACTGATCTCTTAGCGTGCGTGATATGGGTTTTTTCTTCTTTCATTATCTTTGTTTCAACAAGGTCATGTTTTTTCTGGAATCATCATTTGTTTCAATAAGTTTTTTGGGCCTGCCTGTTTAAATTCAAGGATCCTTCTCTGTTCGAATGTGTAATGGAGAAGTTTTCATTTTTATTTTTTTTTTAACCCACTTAAGTGGATTTCAAATATTCTTTGCTTAAACGATTTAGCTGCTGTGTGGCGTACAATATGTGGAAATATATTGTCGTCGTAATGCAGCTTCGGCGTTAGCGGGGAGACCTTTTAACGTTCACATTTTTCCACGATGGCAGAAAAGATATAATCAACGTTGTTTTTAAAATATCCCTTGAATTAATCAATATAGAAGTTCATGTTATTCAATACCTCTCTACAATTACTTGATTGTGTTAAATACATAATGAGAATAGATATGGATTTATGAAAGACATTTATTAAAATTGTTATCTGTAATTTTCTGTGATTAAACGAGTTGTCGTTCTTGAATTCCGATAACGCTAAAGATTCTAATGGGGGCGGGGTACTAAAAATCCTTCTCTGCTCGAATGTGTAATGGAGAAGTTTTCATTTTGATTTTTTTTTAACCCACTTAAGTGGATTTCAAATATTCTTTGCTTAAACGATTTAGCTGCTGTGTGGGCGTACAATATGTGGAAATATATTAACGTCGTATTGAAGCTTCGTTCGTTCGTGGGGTTTAACGCCCACTTACACCTAAGATTGAAGCTTCGGCGTTAGCGGGGATACCTTTTAACGGCACCTCCCTCACTTTTAACCCGGACTAAATGGAGTAATTTTCATTTTAATTTTTTGAACCCACTTAAGTGGATTTCAAATATTCTTTGCTTAAACGATTTAGCTGCTGCGTGGCGTACAATATGTGGAAATATATTGTCGTCGTATTGAAGTTTCGGCGTTAGCGGGGATACCTTTTAACGGTACCTCCCTCACTTTTAACCCGGACTAAAAGGATTAATTTTCGTTTTAATTTTTTGAACCCACTTATGTGGATTTCAAATATTCTTTCCTTAAACGATTTAGCTGCTGTGTGGCGTACAATATGTGGAAATATATTGTCGTCGTACTGAAGCTTCGGCGTTAGCGGGGATACCTTTTAACGTTCACATGAAATAAAATGGGGTTTAACGTCCTACTATTCTGCTCCGAACTGGGCTAATGAAGACGGGTATACGCCATATATAGTGTGCTGTGAGCGAGATTTTGTCCGGACTTACTCTTATACCGAATTCCACTTGTCAACGGATCTTTGACGTACACGCGGTTGTGTACACGGGACCTCGATTTTTCGAATAATCCGAAGGACTAGACACCACTGACAAGGGGACAAATTTGAATGAACGCCCGACCTCCAGGCTAGTGAGTCAGCGTCTTACCCTCTTAGCCACTATGACCCCAGAATATATAGATAAGTGAAAATGATTTAATAAATATTAATCTATTTTTACATTGATCATTGATAATTATAATGTAAACGCGTGTACAATATACAAAATGGATATAAGTAAATTATTCAATTAGAATGTCTCGTTAATGATACATTATGGGAGATTTAAATAAAGAGCTATCCATTCTTGCTATAATAGTTCGAAAATAGATAATCAGGGGCGGATCTAGGAATTTTTGCAGGAGGGGGTTTGCCAGGTTTCTGTCATGGAAATCTGCCATCATCGTCTCTAAATTACATAGGCATACATACAAATTGGGCTTTTTAAACAGAGAAATCATTTTTATACTGATGTAGGATCACTTTGTGATGTAATTTCATTGATGCAAGGCTTTATTTTTTGTTCGTGTAGCTGAGCAGGGCGGGGGGATGGACCCCCCCCCCACTCTCGATCCGCCCCTGACAATGTAAAATGAATAATTTGAAATTTTCAATCAAATTACTCAATTGCTAGCGAAGATATTAGCATTTTGACAAGACGTGTGCACTAATTTCAACCACCATACTGGTTATTCGAAGCTAAGAAAGTCTCGCCCCTCCATTTTTAGTACCCCGCCCCCATTAGAATCTTTAGCGTTATCGGAATTCAAGAACGACAACTCGTTTAATCACAGAAAATTACAGATAACAATTTTAATAAATGTCTTTCATAAATCCATATCTATTCTCATTATGTATTTAACACAATCAAGTAATTGTAGAGAGGTATTGAATAACATGAACTTCTATATTGATTAATTCAAGGGATATTTTAAAAACAACGTTGATTATATCTCTTCTGCCATCGTGGAAAAATGTGAACGTTAAAAGGTATCCCCGCTAACGCCGAAGCTGCAATACGACGACAATATATTTCCACATATTGTACGCCACACAGCAGCTAAATCGTTTAAGCAAAGAATATTTGAAATCCACTTAAGTGGGTTAAAAGAAATAAAAATGAAAACTTCTCCATTACACATTCGAACAGAGAAGGATCCTTGAATTTAAACAGGCAGGCCCAAAAAACTTATTGAAACAAATGATGATTCCAGAAAAAACATGACCTTGTTGAAACAAAGATAATGAAAGAAGAAAAAACCCATATCACGCACGCTAAGAGATCAGTGATAAAATGATATTACCAATCTTGACTTACGCGTCTGAAATCTGATTGTGAAAACACGTCCCACAGTCAGGAGGTAATTGGTAGTTGAAATATTGCTAGCCGGATGTGGACAGTGTGAAAGACAACATACACACTTGATGTGTTCGAAGCCTGCCACTGTTTTCGTACACCGTACAGTCGCCATGCACCTTCTACTAAATGAAAACAAGTATGGCGATTATGTATGGCGGTATTTTTGTTTTATATTCAATTATTTCTGTAGTTTTGTAACCGTAGTTCAGCTTTGAAGACTAACGTTATCGGAATTCAAGAACGACAACTCGTTTAATCACAGAAAATTACAGATATCAAATTTAATAAATGTCTTTTATAAATGATTATTTATTCTCATTATGTATATAACACAATCAAACAACTGTAGAGAGGTATTGAATAACACAAACTTATATATTGATTAATTCAAGGGATATTTTAAAAACAATGTTGATTATATCTAATCTGTCATCGTAGAAAAATGTGAACGTTAAAAGGTATCCCGCTCAACTTCGCAGCTGCACTACGACGGCAATATATTTCCACATATTGTACGCCACACAGCAGCTAAATCGTCTAAGCAAAGAATATTTGAAATCCACTTAAGTGGGTTCAAAAAATTAAAATGAAAATTTCTCCATTTAGTCCGGGTAAAAGTGAGGGAAGTGCCACCCGGAGAGATAAAAATTCTCATGTGGTTTTTCTAGACCAGATTTTTATGCCGAACACGGATATATGAGGTAAACAGGCTGTTAGGGTGACCCACCCCAAATGAATATCTCCAAATATCTCGACAATTACACCACAATACTAATACATTTACCAAGCCTTAAATCTGTTTCACACATTTATAGTTACTAAATAAACGACCATGTTGTACATAACAAGCTATGACCATTTAACCATACATAAATAATATTGAAAAATGGTTTGGAGTGGCGTCTATAACATCCAGACACTTTTGCGTAAAAGATAGGTTACGTGTCCTTGTTTTGAAATTAGTCTCGTTTAACCAGTCTACCGATCATTCTACGTCTAATTGACAGGTCGGGATAATCAAGACTACTTTTTTTTAACGAAATATGGAACAGGAAACTCAACTCAACTCAACAATATTTTTAAGAACCTTGTAAAAGTAAAATGAAACTACTGCTAGTATCATATTCTTGCTTTACGGACGTGATTCAGAGATATTATGTGTACTAAACCAAAATATGCAGCTTCTAATGGTACAGTTAATTATAAGGCACTTTAAAGAATAAAACGAGCGTAATTTCTAAAGATGCCGTAATAACCCAAAAGTTAAATATTATTGCTATTCAGAATCGTCAACAATAGATTTTTTTACGACTGTAGTAGTTTATAATGTTTTGAACATGTCCGAATGTTATTGCTGTTTATAGCCTCAACGAGTGTGCGAGACTGTCAGAAATCAGTAGTTAGTGATTCAACTAAAGCGTGCACAATGAACGTGTCAAGAACAACTTTTCAGTAGGCACGTGGGGCACCCTAAAACAGGACATATCCTGAACCTTTTTTCCGTTAGGACGTTTTTTTCAAAATGGCCGCCCAAATCTCATATATAGAGTGATTATGATAACAATGATGCATGTTTGACCACCTTTTGCTTTAGTTATCATTAGGGTTATTCCCAAACAAGCTGCGACTGTATTCCTGACTCTTGAAAATAAAGAAAAAGTGAGGGCGCTCTCCCTATGCCGCCAAAAAACGTAGATAAACTGTATATATTGTAAGGAGAATTTTATTAGGCCACACAAAGGTCACATTTTGCATTAGGTGTGAATAGAGTTGTTCACAAATCATATTCATTATTATGTACCACACATTTTATGGATATATAAAACGATGATGGCGCGCTTCAAAATGGCTTCTAATATCTCACCAGAAAAAGGGTATGGATTAAGAAAAGGTTGTCGCGGCGCATTTGAACTATTTTTCCATTAGTTTTACATAAAGTTATTGTGTGACAAATAACCTATATGGAGGTGAAAATTGCGGGTGCTTTTCAAAATGACGGCTGAAATCCAAGTTGGTAAGTTGTTTCTATATAACCACTGAAAAGATGTTTGACATCTCATTCTTGAGGGAGCTTAACGGGTAAGGTTTATACTGAATTGTCATTGGAATATATTCTGGTAAGACAAATCACTCACAATGCTATAGCATTAATTTTCCAAGTCGCTCAGATCACTGCATGCTGAACTGTCCTCGCACTCATTCTCAATAAACAGTTCTTGTATATCTTCAGGCATCATTGTCTCCATCCACTTAGGCACATTTTCTTCATTCCAACCAGTGTCACAAGAATCTGTGCCTTCATAACAATTGATGCCTGTTGAACGCCATTTTCGAGCTATGAAATGCACCTAGAGTTTATGAAGTTACAATGTTTGACGACAGGTAGCAATGCTAGGCTATATCCACGGGCGTACATATCGATTTCGTTTGGGGGTGTGTTTAGCCAAAATGCGACCGACTGATGCGAGTGACGCAATCAGGAGCCGAGCACCACGTGTGAGTTTTCTAGGGAATATGGGGGTGGGGTAGAGTCGGTTTCAAATCATCAACAATCCCACCTCACAATGAAAGTAAACAAAATACTGGCTATAACATAAAGCGTCCCGGTAGAACACAGATAGTATTGTATAATTATATAGTTGTTCGCCGATCGTTGTCTCGTCGGAAAGTAGTTTTATTTTAGTTCACACATAGTTTATGTCATATTGATGATTGTGCCTATAATACTGAGTAATTTGAGAAAATTTTGAAAAATTGATTCAATATCCTGGCATTTGAGGTCATTGCTGGGAGACATTCTTGTGGACGAGTGGACCAGAAATGTCAGTCAATAGGACAGAATCTCCAGATATGTTTCGCAAGAGTTGGCATAACATCTGTACAATCTGACGCCCCCGCCCCACACATCAGTGATAAAGGGTGTGGGCATAACAAGGACAGCTGTCTAGTCGTTCGGATGGGACAAAAAACACAGGTCCCGTGTACAGATCGGCGTGCACGTAAAGGATCCCTTGACAGTTGTAATTCTATGTAACAGTAAGCCGTAGCGCCGCTGGCCGGGCAAAATTTCCCTCATATATAGCACACTGTATGGGGTATACCCGTCTTCCATTAGCCCAGGTTTGGTGTAGAAGAGTAGGACGTTAAACCCCATTTATTTCATTTCATCTTTCCTGTGGGAGGTATCCGGTGTAAACTCCTGAGGTTGAGGGGGTGGCTCTATCCCCAAGCCACTTATTCACACTACGGATCGAATACTTGACAGGCCAGCTGAGGCTCGAAGCGCAACACTCCAAACCACTGGGCACTCTATACCACAATCCCCCTTTATGTGTCGCACAAAATCTTAAAAGGGCTATATATCGGATTGAAAGGCCTGTTTAAATTTTTGAATGCAATGTATCACTGTATAGTCTGCAGAACACAAGATCTCTACAGTCCCACTGCCCCTAGGCCATCTGGAACCCCTTAATGTCTCGCACAAAATCCAAAAAGGGCTATATATCGCGGATAGATTGAAAGACCTAGGCCATCTGGACCCCCTTAATGTCTCGCACAAAATCCAAAAAGGGCTATATATCGGGGATAGACTGAAAGACCTACAGTAGAATCTGTATTAAGCAACCACTCAAGGGAAATGCCATGACTGGCCTCTTAATGGGATAACCCTTTAAAAAAAGGCAACTGTGTCAGGTAGTTTATTAAAGACAAACAATATGTATATCTCAACAACAAACAAATAAAATGTATCTCATTAAACAAAGAAGCTATTAATTTTTGGCTGTTTGGCACATTTTGTAATTATTAATTTTGATGTTATGTCTCTAACACTCATGACAGCATCCAGAAGTTCGAAATTGCACTCATTTTCAGCTAGTGTTTTTATTTGGTCGCAATAGTTTAAGGCTCTGTCTATATTAATACATTTTTCACTTTCGTTATCATTATCATTATCATCATTTCTTTCTCCCATCTCTTCAGCTAATAAATCTTTAGCTGATTTTGACCAGTCAATTTCAGACACATTGTCACAAGCTGCCAAGTCACTATCTATTGCTGGTAACGAAACAAAATCTGTTTTTGACATCCTTAAAAGCGAAAGGGGTAAATTGAATTCGTCGTCTTCGCCACTTTCATTATCTATGTCAAGTTCAAAGCCACAACGTTTAAAACACGGGGCACAGACCTGATATTCTTCTAACACTTCTGCCTTTCTCTTCAAAATATTCTGAATCTGTGTTTTGCCAACACCTATCGACTTCGCTATTTGCCTACCGCTTTGACCTTGCTCCGAGAGGTTAATGACCTTTACTCGTTCCTCGATCGTTAAAACTTTCCGTAATTTAGACATATTGAACCAATAAATGAAAAGTTTGTGTGGGGTGTTCATTTTATACTGACTATTGTGGCTTGGGCAGGATTAAATAACAAAGGTATAATTAACCGATGATCACTGAGTTGTTGTCATTTTCATTGTTTCATTCACCCGACTTGTTGAGGAGGGATTAACTCTTACTAAATAGCAAAGGCTTAATTAACCGAAAAACATCGGTTGATTGATATGTTTATTGTTTCTTTCAACTGGCTTGTTGGTGCTGATTAACACTTAATCTAGGGTTAAGCAGAGGCAAGTAGCGAATGGAAACCATAGCGACAGTCAAAACAAAATGGCGGATATAAACAGTTGCCGTTGAATAAGCGCTATTTTGCTCAATTCATCGATAAATTCATCAATGTATCACTGTAAAGTCTGCAGAACACGGCAAATCAACCCGTCAGGATCCCCAAAGTTCCAATACCACTTTAAATACAGATGGATACAAAAGAAATGTATAATATAAAAAATTTTCTTTATTGATAAACTATTAAACATGTATCTTCCTTTGGTGATTATTTTTGTCACTCGGCAAACCTCGGCAGATTCCAGTACCTTATATCTAGCTAGATGTAGGGTACTCGAATCTGTCGAGGTTTGTCGACTGTGTTTTTGTATTTTTTCATAAGAAACATATCTAATTACGTCTATTAAAATATGTGATATAAAAAATATAAAGATTAAAAATATAAAATATAAAACTTGATGGTAAAAGTAAAAAAAAAAAGTTTATCTGATAAATTGGAGACAACTTTGTTATAATTTGGCATTTGTTGCGATGACCTATAATATGTTCTTTATAGCATGGTTTTAGGTTGACGACTACAGAGAAGAGATGAAAATCTGGACTGTTTCTTTCCTGTTTCATTAACTTTATTTTCTGAAATATAATTTTTATTTTACACATTAACAAATATACATAATGTGCCATAATCGCAATCCTAATATTTGTTTTGATACCTCATTGGCAAGGGGAATCACGCCGGAAAATATTGATGAACTTTCGCGGCCAATGCAGGGATCGAACCCCCGACCTCCAGGCAAGCAAGAACAGTCAGGTCTTCATTCAATTCTAACATAATGTATCTTTCATTATTAATATGACAAGTGTAATGATTCAAAAACTAACCTGTTTTACAACTTGTCTTTTTGTTAGATTTTCTTGTGATTCTACGCCATAATTTCTGAAATAAAATAAAAACCGTTTATGTTTGATTTCGTAACGACAGTACCGTTATAGATAGATTGTTAAATGTTATTCAAAAAACGTAATACAATGTTCTTTACAGGGACAGCAAGCGATACTACTAGTTTAATGTAAAGGTTGTTGAAGGTAATCATACCGGTTTATAAAATAATAAATTGTGATTAATTCCCCTTAGAAATAACCTCTCACAGACAACTGTGCAAAAGTCGATAGATATCCATGTAAACTTTAAATGTTCGAAATTTGTAGTAGATCTGAATACCAACTGGACCAGAATGCGAGTTTGTTTTGATGGGATTCCTTTTTTTATATATAAAAGAAGAGTATTTTTGATGTGTATAAGCTTCAACTCTATCAATAACTTTCTTTCTGGCATGTTGGGGTTTTAAGTTTAGTTTTAAGTTTCTTCTAAAACTAATTCGGATAAAATTAACACCGATGACTTACTAGTATTGTTGATAATCTAACTAAATGCATAATCTTTAAACTTACAGTTAAAAAATTCGGTCTTCCTTTGTCTGTTTTTATTTCTTTTTTTCCAGCATCTTTCATTTCTTCTACTGCTTCTTGTACGAATTGTCCATCTGTAGAACTGATATGTTTGCTGATGTTCGAATCTACTTCGTTAGTTTTTGAAATTGATGTTGTGGCAGCACCCTCGGGATTGACAATACCATTTTCGCAAAATTTGGGTCCAACATCTTGTTTCTCGTGATTTCTGTCAAAGTTTCCATAATCAGTCCAAGTTTTCAAATTATCCAGACGCCTGGTTCTGTAAGTAGGGGCGTTGCTTCCGGCTACTGCGTTCTTGCCATTTCCAGCAAATTCTTCGGCATCTCCACCACCGACCCCACCCGCTGTCTGCGTAACAACCGAGTTCCTGTAAATAAGGTTCTTTAAGATGGCATTTGTTTCGCTGATACTGCGGTACCTAGCAACAACATTTTCCATGTTCTTAGAATACCAAGGCGACGCTCTGAAATTCTTCATGTTTTCGACTTGAATGGAGGAGTCTAAATTATCCCTAATAAATCTCAGTTGATGGAAATAATTGGGATAAAATCCTGAAAACACAAAAAATAGTGAAATCTCAATGTAAAGAACGGAGAGAGAGAGAGAGAGAGAGAGATAGAGAGAGAGAGAGAGAGGGGGAGGGAGAGACTATATGGGTCATTTCAGGGCTATTTGGTTTTAATTTCATTTCAAGTATTCGCTGGGAGGAAACCGTAGGACCCAGAGAAAACCAATGGAGATGAACAGGCGACCCTACTCTTTTGTCACGTATAACCGGGGAATAGATACCACGCCAGTTTTTCTCAATGACAGACGCGTAAGTGCTAACCACCCCCACCCCCCAACCCCCCGGCCAGTAAAGAGAAATAAACAACTGATAGGTCGTTTTTGAATATCGCATGGTCCCGACAAACCAATTTGTAAAGATTTATTTCAATTTATCAATCAAAGTTGATTTTTTTATTGTTTGCATAAGAAATGTTTTTGTTTTTAAGAAGTCAACAAACCTTTTGGCAGGGCCTTTTCTCCATTATTTCCTACATCAAGATGTTCTTGTAACATTGTATGAGCCATTGTTCTGTAATATAATATATTTATTCTTACTCATTCATATTGTACAGGCTTCATTCAAAACGAAAAATATAACGACTTCGAATTAGACAGAATAATGGCAATAATGCAATAAGCTTTTAAATTTTAGAATTTTGAAAATGACGCCATTCTCCTGTTCTCGATAGGACCGCACGTCCATTATAAACATTCTTTTGCAGACATTTAATATTAATGGATCCATAGTTCATTTCATAGTTTCCATAATTAACCTAGTTTGAATCTTAATCTTTTTTTTTATCTAAACTGATTAGAAAATTTTACGTAGATTTTCGCGTTTGTTCTCCTGGCGTGGGCGTAATTATTGTTGGTTGTATCGAAGTATCGGCCTAATAAACTTTGAGAAAAGAATAAAAAAAAAAAAATTATAGTATAAGACTTACCTATGAAGACAATTTTTTGTAAAATCTTCTAAATTTAAAAGATGTTAAGAAGGTATTATTCTCCGAAAAATCGACGTGCGGCTTTCCAGTAGCGATATCCACGGGAAATATAATTGTTATGACGTCATCCAATTGTATTACGTTGAAACAATACCAAGACGTCATAAATTTTTGGGCTAATTTTCACGAAAATATCAAATTCAGCAAATTGATGGGATTTTACTCAGCGATAAACAAAGCAGATGATTAAATAATTAAATTGGCCTGTGTGTCTAACCACGGAAGCAGTTTTTGTGCAACATGTACATATCTGTGTTTGTGTATATTATAGTACAGACCTGGATCCAAGGGCGGGGGTCATTGTAATTGAAAAGGGTACGGTACCATTTTTCTCCTACGTATAATATAGTAGGCATGCATATCTAGTATCATCAGAATGTAAGTCTGCTAAGTATAAAGTTTAATTTATAAATTGTTGACTACTTTATGATAATTTGGCATTAGTTGGATTGCGATGATATATAATGTATTCTTTATAATGTGGTGGTGGCTGTCAGGGGCGTTTTAAGGTTTATCATGGCGGAAGCTATACTATGTTGAGGGCCCTCTTTCGGGGGGGGGGGGGGGAGCGGCGGAGGTCGAGAAATTTTGCAAAATAGAAATCATTTTGGTGCATTCTGACATATCCTCCAGGCCCTTCGAGGCCGGTTTAATTTGGGGACCGGGGCCTAATTCAACACTCGTCTGAAACCTGAATGCGAAACAAATCACTTGTACGTTTCGGGAGCTCAATCAAATAATTAATGGAATATGGTGGAGTGAGCCTATTTTGCAACCAGCACGCGTAATCCCGGAAATCTATACAGCAAAGAAATGATCGCCCCGCCAAACCAGACCACACTTGGCGGCCTAGCCATCTCTTTCCTGAATAGCTTATTAGTATAGGTTTTCAGACAAGATGATTTCTTGATTGATGATTTTCATGCAATTGTTATGACTGCATGCTCATTCAGAAGTGGATTGACTCTGACTCGGGGGCCCTTTCCCTTGGCCAGGGGAGCCCTTTTGTCAGACGTAAGGCCCTTTTGTCTGCCTTTAGGGCCCTCCCTAACTAGGATACATTTTCATTTTTCTCATCGGTGTTAGCATTTTTCTCCCGTTTTTTTTTTCGCGAGGAGGCTGGCGCCTCCAGCGCCTCTGGTGGCTGTTCCTTTCCACACAGAAAATGACATTCTCCCAAACTAGGCTAGATTAGCTTAAAAGTGAACCACCTGAAAATCGTACAGCGCTGTATCGTAGCTTACATCTTTAGGTACTATTAGAAAAACAGATATTTTTATTGGTGGGGTACCCCTGACAGAGCTATGTAATTGCCAGACATTTGACTCCAATTTGAGCTTATCTAGCCCAGTTGATACCAGACATGCATGCATTGATACGATATAGGCAGGGGCGTACATGAAGTTTTCGTTGGGGGGGGGGGGTTGTTAAGCCAAAATGCGACCGACTGACGCACATATCCCGCCCTCCCAGTGCAAGTGACGCAATCAGGAGCCGAACACCACGTGCGAGTTTTCTAGCGAATATGGGGTGGGGTAGGGGCGGTTTCAAATCCCACCTCACAATGAAAGTAAACAAAATACTGGCTATAACATAAAGCGTCCCGGTAGAACACAGATAGTATTGTATAATTATATAGTTGTTCGCCGATCGTTGTCTCGTCGGAAAGTAGTTTTATTTTAGTTCACACATAGTTTATGTCATATTGATGATTGTGCCTATAATACTGAGTAATTTGAAAAAATTTTGAAAAATTGATTCAATATCCTGGCATTTGAGGTCATTGCTGGGAGACATTCTTGTGGACGAGTGGACCAGAAATGTCAGTCAATAGGACAGAATCTCCAGATGTGTTTCGCAAGAGTTGGCATAACATCTGTACAATCTGACGCCAGTGATAAAGGGTGTGGGCATAACAAGGACAGCTGTTTAGTCGTTCGGATGGGACAAAAACCACAGGTCCCGTGTACAGATCGGCGTGCACGTAAAGGATCCCTTGACAGTTGTAATTCGATATAACAGTAAGCCGTAGCGCCGCTGGCCGGGCAAAATTTCACTCATGTATAGCACACTGTATGGCGTATACCCGTCTTCCATTAGCCCAGGTTTGGTGTAGAAGAGTAGGACGTTAAACCCCATTTATTTCATTTCATTTCTTTCCTGTGGGAGGTATCCGGTGTAAACTCCTGAGGTTGAGGGGGTGGCTCTATCCCCAAGCCACTTATTCACACTACGGATCGAATACTTGACAGGCCAGCTGAGGCTCGAAGCGCAACACTCCAAACCACTGGGCACTCTATACCACAATCCCCCTTTATGTGTCGCACAAAATCTTAAAAGGGCTATATATCGGATTGAAAGGCCTGTTTCAATTTTTGAATGCAATGTATCACTGTATAATCTGCAGAACACAAGATCTCTACAGTCCCACTGCCCCTCGGCCATCTGGACCCCCTCAATGTCTCGCACAAAATCCAAAAAGGGCTATATATCGGGGATAAATTGAAAGACCTACAGTAGAATCTGTATTAAGCAACCACTCAAGGGAAATGCCATGACTGGCCTCATAATGGGAGTAGCTTCTTAATAGGACAAAGAAAAGATAACCCTTTAAAAAAAGGCATCTGTGTCAGGTAGTTTATTAAAGACAAACAATATGTATATCTCAACAACAAACAAACAAAATGTATCTCATTAAACAAAGACGCTATTAATTTTTTGCTGTTTTGGCACATTTTGTAATTATTAATTTTGATGTTATGTCTCTAACACTCATGACAGCATCCAGAAGTTCGAAATTGCACTCATTTTCAGCTAGTGTTTTTATTTGGTCGCAATAGTTTAAGGCTCTGTCTATATTAATACATTTTTCACTTTCTGTTTCTTTTAATTCTTCATCTTCTTCACTTTCGTTATCAATATCATCATTTCTTTCTCCCATCTCTTCAGCTAATAAATCTTTAGCTGATTTTGACCAGTCAGTTTCAGACACATTGTCACAAGTTGCCAAGTCACTATCTGGTAACGAAACAAAATCTGTTTTTGACATCCTTAAAAGCGAAAGGGGTAAATTGAATTCGTCGTCTTCGCCACTTTCATTATCTATGCCAAGTTCAAAGCCACAACGTTTAAAACACGGGGCACAGACCTGATATTCTTCTAACACTTCTGCCTTTCTCTTCAAAATATTCTGAATCTGTGTTTTGCCAACACCTATCGACTTCGCTATTTGCCTACCGCTTTGACCTTGCTCCGAGAGGTTAATGACCTTTACTCGTTCCTCGATCGTCAAAACTTTCCGTAATTTAGACATATTGAACCAATAAATGAAAAGTTTGTGTGGGGTGTTCATTTTATACTGACTATTGTGGCTTGGGCAGGATTAAATAACAAAGGTATAATTAATCGATGATCTCTGAGTTGTTGTCATTTTCATTGTTTCATTCACCCGACTTGTTGAGGAGGGATTAACTCTTACTAAATAGCAAAGGCTTAATTAACCGAAAAACATCGGTTGATTGATATGTTTATTGTTTCTTTCAACTGGCTTGTTGGTGCTGATTAACACTTAATCTAGGGTTAAGGAGAGGCAAGTAGCGAATGGAAACCCTAGCGACAGTCAAAACAAAATGGCGGATATCAACAGTGGCCGTTGAATAAGCGCTATTTTGCTCAATTCATCGATAAAATAGTGGCCGCTGATCGCGTTAGAGAAGTGGTCGTTTAATAAAGAGATGAAACAATAGAATTTCCGCGGGGTGAATTTATCGTGACCGCTTACGAGGAGATGTCGCTGAATAGGAGTGGCTGCTAATTGCAGATTCTACTGTATTTCAATTTTTGAATGCAATGTATCACTGTAAAGTCTGCAGAACACGGCAAATCAACCCGTCAGGATCCCAAAGTTCCAATATCTCTTTAAATAAAGATGGATACAAAAGAAATGTATAATATAAAAATTTTCTTTATTGATAAACTATTAAACATGTATCTTCCTTTGGTGATTATTTTTGTCACTCGGCAAACCTCGGCAGATTCCAGTACCTTATATCTAGCTAGATGTAGGCTACTGAAATCTGCCGAGGTTTGTCGACTGTGTTTTTGTATTTTTTCATAAGAAACATATCTAATTACGTCTATTAAAATATGCGATATAAAAAATATAAAGATTAAAAATATAAAATATAAAACTTGATGGTAAAAGTAAAAAAAAAAGGTTTATCTGATAAATTGGAGACAACTTTGTTATAATTTGGCATTTGTTGCGATGATCTATAATATGTTCTTTATAGCATGGTTTTAGGTTGACGACTACAGAGAAGAGATGAAAATCTGGACTGTTTCTTTCCTGTTTCATTAACTTTATTTTCTGAAATATAATTTTTATTTTACACATTAACAAATATACATAATGTGCCATAATCGCAATCCTAATATTTGTTTTGATACCTCATTGGCAAGGGGAATCACGCCGGAAAATATGGATGAACTTTCGCGGCCAATGCAGGGATCGAACCCCCGACCCCCAGGCAAGCAAGAACAGTCAGGTCTTCATTCAATTCTAACATAATGTATCTTTTATTATTAATATGACAAGTGTAATGATTCAAAAACTAACCTGTTTTACAACTTGTCTTTTTGTTAGATTTTCTTGTGATTCTACGCCATAATTTCTGCAATAAAATAAACACCGTTTTATGTTTGATTTCGTAACAACAATACCGTTATAGATATATTGTTAAATGTTATTCAAAAAACGTAATACAATGTTCTTTACAGGGACAGCAAGCCATACTACTAGTTTAATGTAAAGGTTTTTAAAGGTAATCATACTGGTTTATAAAATAATAAATTGTGATTAATTCCCCTTAGAAATAACCTCTCACAGACGACTGTGCAAAAGTCGATAGATATCCATGTAAACTTTAAATGTTCGAAATTTGTAGTTGATCTGAATACCAATGCGGGTTTGTTTTGATGGGATTCCTTTTTTTATATATAAAAGAAGAGTATTTTTGATGTGTATAAGCTTCAACTCTATCAATAACTTTCATTCTGGCATGTTGGGGTTTTAAGTTTAGTTTTAAGTTTCTTCTAAAACTAATTCGGATAAAATTAACACCGATGACTTACTAGTATTGTTGATAATCTAACTAAATGCATAATCTTTAAACTTACAGTTAAAAAATTCGGTCTTCCTTTGTCTGTTTTTATTTCTTTTTTTCCAGCATCTTTCAGTTCTTCTACTGCTTCTTGTACGAATTGTCCATCTGTAGAACTGATATGTTTGCTGATGTTCCAATCTACTTCGTTAGTTTTTGAAATTGATGTTGTGGCAGCACCCTCGGGATTGGCAATACCATTTTCGCAAAATTTGGGTCCAACATCTTGTTTCTCGTGATTTCTGTCAAAGTTTCCATAATCAGTCCAAGTTTTTAAATTATCCAGACGCCTGGTTCTGTAAGTAGGGGCGTTGCTTCCGGCCACTGCGTTCTTGCTATTTCCAGCAAATTCTTCGGTATCTCCACCACCGACCCCACTCGCTGTCTGCGTAACAACCGAGTTCCTGTAAATAAGGTTCTTTAAGATGGCATTTGTTTCGCTGATACTGCGGTACCTAGCAACAACATTTTCCATGTTCTTAGAATACCAAGGCGACGCTCTGAAATTCTTCATGTTTTCGACTTGAATGGAGGAGTCTAAATTATCCCTAATAAATGTCAGTTGATGGAAATAATTGGGATAAAATCCTGAAAACACAAAAAATAGTGAAATCTCAATGTAAAGAACGGAGAGAGAGAGAGAGAGAGAGAGAGAGAGAGCGAGGGGGGGGGAGGGAGAGACTATGTGGGTCATTTCAGGCCTATTTGGTTTTAATTTCATTTCAAGTATTCGCTGGGAGGAAACCGAAGGACCCAGAGAAAACCAATGGGGATGAACAGGCGACCCTACTCTTTTGTCACGTATCACCGGGGAATAGATACCACGCCAGTTTTTCTCAATGACAGACGCGTAAGTGCTAACCATTCCCCCCCCCCCCGGCCAGTAAAGAGAAATAAACAACTGATAGGTCGTTTTTGAATATCGCATGGTCCCGACAAACCAATTTGTAAAGATTTATTTCAATTTATCAATCAAAGTTGATTTTTTTATTGTTTGCATAAGAAATGTTTTTGTTTTTAAGAAGTCAACAAACCTTTTGGCAGGGCCTTTTCTCCATTATTTCCTACATCAAGATGTTCTTGTAACATTGTATCCGCCATTGTTCTGTAATATAATATATTTATTCTTACTCATTCATCTTGTACAGACTTCATTCAAAACGAAAAATATAACGACTTCGAATTAGACAGAATAATGGCAATAATGCAATAAGCTTTTAAATTTTAGAATTTTGAAAATGACGCCATTCTCCTGTTCTCGATAGGAGCGCACGTCCATTATAAACATTCTTTTGCAGACATTTAATATTAATGGATCCATAGTTCATTTCATAGTTTGCATAATTAACCTAGTTTGAATCTTAATCTTTTTTTTTTTATCTAAACTGATTAGAAAATTTTACGTAGATTTTCGCGTTTGTTCTCCTGGCGTGGGCGTAATTATTGTTGGTTGTATCGAAGTATCGGCCTAATAAACTTTGAGAAAAGAATAAAAAAAAAATTGAAAGTATTTATAATATAAGATTTACCTATGAAGACAATTTTTTGTAAAATCTTCTAAATTTACAAGATGTTAAGAAGGTATTATTCTCCGAAAAATCGACGTGCGGCTTTCCAGTAGCGATATCCACGGGAAATATAATTGTTATGACGTCATCCAATTGTATTACGTTGAAACAATACCATGACGTCATAAATTTTTGGGATAATTTTCACGAAAATATCAAATTCAGCAAATTGATGGGATTTTACTCAGCGATAAACAAAGCAGATGATTAAATAATTAAATTGGCCTGTGTGTCTAACCACGGAAGCAGTTTTTGTGCGACATGTACATCTGTGTTTGTGTATATTATAGTACAGACCTGGAGCCCGGGGCGGGGGTCATTGTAATTGAAAAGGGTACGGTAGCCTACCATTTTTCTCCTACGTATAATATAGTAGACAAGCATATCTAGTATCATCAGAATGTAAGTCTGCTAAGTATAAAGTTTAATTTATAAATTGTTGACTACTTTATGATAATTTGGCATTAGTTGGATTGCGATGATATATAATGTATTCTTTATAATGTGGTGGTGGCTGTCAGGGGCGTTTTAAGATTCATCATGGCGGAGGCTATACTATGTTGAGGGCCCTCTTTCGGGGGGGGGGGGGGGCGCCGGAGGTCGAGAAATTTTGCAAAATAGAAATCATTTTGGTGCATTCTGACATATCCTCCAGGCCCTTCGAGGCCGGTTTATTCTGGGGACCGGGGCCTAATTCAATACTCGTCTGAAGCCTGAATGCGAAACAAATCACTTGTAGGCTACGTATCGGGATCTCAATCAAATAATTAATGGAATATGGTGGAGTAGGCCTATTTTGCAACCAGCATGCGTAATCCCGGAAATCTATACAGCAAAGAAATGATCGCCCCGCCAAACCAGACCACATTTGGCGGCCTAGCCATCTCTTTCCTGAATAGCTTATTAGTAGGTTTTCCGACAAGATGATTTCTTGATTAATGATTTTCATGCAATTGTAATGACTGCATTCTCATTCAGAAGTGGATTGACTCTGACTCGGGGGCCCTTTCCCTTGGCCAGAGGGGCCCTTTTGTCAGACGTAGGGCCCTTTTGTCTGCCTTTAGGGCCCTCCCTAACTAGGCTACATTTTCATTTTTCTCATTGGTTTTAGCATTTTTCTCCCGTTTTATTCTTTCAACTTCTTTGATATTTTTCGCGAGGAGACTGGCGCCTCCAGCGCCTCAGCTATAAAACGCCCCTGTTTATAATTAGAAATGAATGAGTGCAGATTACCAAAACATGTTTATATAATGCTGCATCGACTAGATGAAAGAGGTAGATGTAATTGGGCTAGGTCTGGATAAGCCGATGTGTTGGAAACAAAGAATATTTTATTAGTCTATTTAAACATAGTATAAGTGACTGTTGCACCCAAGAATGGCGTATTAATGTACAAAATAACTCTCTATTTGTTAATTATTATGTATATAAAAATATTCTAGAAGTAGAAAGGTATCTACACAACTATGACAAATTCAGTCAAGCCTTATGCAAATTTAGATGCTCAGCGCAAGACCCCCTGTGTATCACTCGGCAATCCTCGACAGATTCCAGTTCCGGAACCTACATCTAATCTCGGCTGTATGACAGTAAATGATATGTACCTACGCCCATACATTTGCGGTGCAACTACCGGTTTACTTTAACAGGAAAACTTGACACCGTGGGCACAACTAAACACAAATTGGCGACCTATTCGGCTAGCGACCTATTCGTCCGATCCAGCTGGTAACCTGTTCATTGGAAACATATTCAGAATAAAGACAACAGTCGCCCAAAATTACCTTTCCGATTATATATAGCTGGATGCTCAGAATTCTGTACGATGGTCCGAATTTTGACTCGGAATATTACCGTTCTTTCACTTTAAAATATTGACTAAATGGCGACGTTTAGGATCAGAGAGCGGCCCTTTTGTTATGATTGTGCCAAGTGTTGCTAATAATATTTAGAAAACTTATTCAATTACCTTTCAGAATATATATGGCGAAATTACACTTCTATTCTGAGCTAAAGGAATGGATAAAAAATAATATATTCTACCTTCATTTGATAGACGTAACGTTGGATTTTATTTGTTGGTAAAAATAGATGAGTTTGGTAGATGAGTTTGGGCGACTGCTGTCTTGATTCTGAACAGGTTGCCAACAAACAAGTTGCCAGCTGGATCGGTCGAATAGGTCGCTAGCCGAATGTTTGAAAAGATGGTGTGTTTCACTCTGTGAGTAGTTGGTCTAACAACAAAATTTCACCCAGGGAGAAAAATAGTCGGTCTCAAAATAAGTGCTGTCACTGCAATCGGTCTCCAACACAATGCCTGAATAGATCCCAAATACTATATATTTGCGTGAATCCGTGAGCCTAAATTGCATACGTCACTCTTATTCTGTTGTGAGTATGTTGGTCTAACAACAAAATTTCACCAAGGGGGAAAAATAGTCGGTCACAAAATAAGTGCAGTCACTCCAGTCGGTCCCAAAAACAATGCCAGAATAGATCCCAAATGTATTTGCGTGAATCCGTGTGCCTAAATTGCATACGTCACACAAAACTATAGTATAGAATAACCCTGTATGCTTGTATTTCTTATTCTGTTGTGAGTATGTTGTTCTATGAAATGTTTTCTACCATGGCAAAAAATAGTCGGTCTCAAAAAAAAGTACCCACCGCAGTCGGGCTCCGACTTCACCGCAGTCGGTCTCCGGCTAAATGAATTAATGAGATAAACATACAATCATAAAACAGGCGAAATTGACAGATAAGCCTCAAGATTTTGTCCCATTTCTTATCAACCCCAGTACCAAAAATTTAAAAGCTCGGTTACATATCTGAAATTCCATTATAACATCATTCTTCTACTGGGTTACATATCTGGAATATTTTCGCGCCTGCGGCGCTTGATTTCGTTTTAAAATCATTTTTGTCCTCCTCAGTTGTTTTATACTGTCTCAGCACTATCATATTCACGATTATAGTGAACTTCCCAGATGTAGTTCCACTGGTGTATGGGGCGGGGGCGTCAGATTCTACAGATGTTATGCCAACTCTCGCAAAACACATCTGGAGATTCTGTCCCATTGACTGACATTTCTGATAAACTCGTCCACAGGAATTTCTCCAAGCCAGGATATTGAATCAATTTTTCAAAAATTTTCTCAAATTACTCAGTGTTATAGGCACCACCATTGATATGACATAAACTATATGTGAATTAAAATAAAACTACTTTCCGACGAGACAACGATCGGCGAACAACTACACAATTATATAATAATATCTATGTTCTACCAGGACGCTTAGTGTTAAAGCTAGTATTTTGTTTACTTTCATTGTGGGGTGTGATTGTGGATGGCGCCCTACATTTGAAACCGCCCCTACCCCACCCCCATATTCCCTAGAAAACTCGTACTTGGTGCTCGGCTCCTGATTGCGTCACTCGCACTTTATGTGCACCAGTCGGTCGCATTTTGGCTAAACATCCCCCCCCCCCCAAACGAAATTATTATGTACGCCCCTGCATGAACCAAATTGAAAACGAATCACATTTTATGTTCAGCTGTCCCCTATATAGTAACCTTAGATCTACTTTTATCAACAAACATCTAAAAGCATCCTCTAAACAAAACCTCGAGATTCTCGTGTCAACTAAATCCATGACAGTTTTGAGAGATGTTGCAAAGTTTATTTATTTTGCCTTCAGAAAGAAAAAAAGCCACCCAGTGCACAGTGCAGTCACATTACCCCTGTATAATAAATAATCTAAACCTAAATTACCACAAATACGTATTATACTGCACGTTTCTATTTATAATTTCACTTTGAAATATTTATTATATTAATATTTTTAAATTGTTAAGACATTCCCAGTTAAATTACTCGTTATATTAAAGTTTATGACAATTATGCACATTGTATGTATGTTCTGTGGGTCTCTGACCTTGGAAATGGAATAAAGAGACTTATTTTTATATTATATAGAATAACACTATACACTCTTTATTATACTGATTTTAAATGTTTTATTCGTGACTCAATTTAAAGAATGTTGATTCCAGAAAGAGCTATGACGCAAAAATTGACTGATGTCTGAAAACTGTCGAATAATGCAGATTAGTTTCAGATCAAACGGTCATAGAAATTCGAGCCCTCTAATTTGCCGAATTGAAGACAAATGTTTTTTGTCCCCAAAACTATTATATCAATTTCTTCTTTTCAATTTTCTCGTCTGCCCGAACACTCTGATTGTCCTTTTTTCTGGGCTATCGGGGTATGGGGTGGGTGTTTCTTACGTCACTTCCATTTGCTCTTATAGCTTTTTATGTCTATCCCCCTAAAACCAACCATAATACACCCTTAAACGCACGCAATTTCTTACAAACATACAGTAAATTGGCCATCTGTTATACATGCATTTTGCAAGAGTGAAATCTACCTATAGCACTATTGTAGGCCTTTCTTTAGGCCTGAAATTAGACATACAATCAACTTAGACATTAATCAACTTATCAAGACCATAATCAACTCTCGATGCCATCGCTAACCTGCGATATTTAGCGGATTGGTTTACATGTTTGAAAAATAACCAAATCAATATATCAACGTGAATCAAAATTCAAGAACGACAACTCGTTTAATCGCAGAAAATTACAGATAACAATTTAATAAATATCTTTCATCAATCCATATTTATTCTCACAATGTATTTGAGACAATCAAGAAATTATAGAGGTTTTGAAACAACATAAACTTATATATTGGTTAATTCGTAAAACAATACCGTCGTAAAACAATGTGAACGTTAAAAAGTATACCGCTCAACTTCCAAGGTGTGGTTTTATCACCCTAGGTGGAAGTGGACGTTAAACCCCACGAAAGAACAAACGAACGAACGAGGGTGCGCTTCGTCATCAATATATACCCAATATTGTAAACATACACTGTAGCTTAGTCTTAAAATGCAAAGAATATTTGGAGATCTACTTTAGTGGATTAAAGAAAAGGGGGAAATTTTATCTATATTAACTAGGGGAAAGTGGGCTCATTTGTCATTAAATAAATATTCGTGTCATTTTTTTGGTAAAAGCTTAAACTCTGTTGATTCTGAAAGAAGCTATCATAAGTTTGAAAAAAAAATAGGGTGCCATTTTTTTCTATGTTCTAGGGGTCCGAAATTCAAGATGGCGTCCAAAATGGCCACCGTTCAGCAATAATTCAATATCTTCGCTAGTACACCTGATATGATGCCAATCAAAGTATCTAAATATAGGTTTTCCGACACAAGAAAACCAATGGAACCATCAAATGTCGCTAAAGTTGTGATTTACATGCCTTATTTCAAGATGGCGTCCAACATGGCCGCCGTTTACACTAAAGGCCATACAATGATATTTAGTGGGGCAGATAAATACCATTTCATTTGATTTCTATTAAATACCAATTGATCTCTAGATTTTGATTTAATGGGTTTCGCTCTAATATAAGACAATTAACACTAAAGTAAAAGTATTAATGGAGTTAGAACAAATTCAATCTACAACACGTAAGGAGCAAGTCTTTTACAAGTATAAATAACCAATTTAGCATATCTGAGAAGTTACATGTATTGGAGTAAGCATATTAGCACAATTATTTCCCTGGTTAAGAATTATGTCTCGAATTCGGCTCCATAACACTGCGTCTCTGTCTTTTTTTTTTTAAATCACTAGCAAAATCGTCATGTACAAAACAGGTCCATTTCTAATAACAGCAAATTGATGGTTTTGTGTAATACCCAAAAATAAATCTGCGTAGCCACTGGACTGATGCATACGAGTGGAGTATAAATAAGGATATAGGATAGAGTAGTCGTTTCCACTGAACAGAAACACAGACGATTTGTTAACAAACAGTTGGAGTTTTATTCAAAAGTTCAATTACGTATATGAAGTATTTACAATTTGTCCTATATATTTTTTAAAACATCTCTATTCGACAATACATACTCAAACCCTTCTTTATATTTACGTCATGTTGGTATTCACTTTCTCCCCATTTTAGGAAGCTATATCTACCACTCAATACACCCTTTCTGAGAAATGCATTATCGGTAGATCTTGCTATAATAATTCCGAAATAGATAATTCAAAATTAATACACATGTATTCAAAATCGCATTAAAGCTTCTTTATTCTGAGCTGAGTCATCACTGTTTTGAGTTTGGACAAGAATGAACATAGATTGTTTATTATCGGAGAAATTTACTTGTTAATCGAGACTCGGCATCATTTCTCAATTTTTAATTTATATCATTTAATAACGATCGTGTTACAATCTCAGGCGCGGATCCAGAGGGGGGGTCCAGGGGGTCTGGATCCCTCCCCCCCCCTGCTCAGGCTTGAAAATTTTTTATGCGATTTTATTGGCGATTTTTAGACCTGTAATTTTGGAATTTACCTTCCGGAAATATGTCAGAATGCACCAAATTGAATCTAATTTACCAAATTTTTCTGCGGGAGGGCCCCCAAACCCCCCGGTAATGGTGGCGGTGGCAATTATCAAACCTGGACCCCCCCCTGCAAAAAATCCTGGATCCGCGCCTGAATCTCCATCGATAGTCTAGAGAGTTGATTATAGGCCTTCCCTGTGAATAAATGTCTAAATGATGTGTGAGTTAGTTGTATTTTAAGTCTGCTTCCACCGAGGTGATATCGCACACAACATTTTATAGGCAGATGTAGCTCTTACGTAATGCACCTAAGACCACTTGGTGGTTTTTGAAACCTTTACAAGAAAAAGTGGTTATTTTCAGAGCATCGATTTGAATTGACTGCTAACCCTGAATACCTTTGACCTGCAGCTTGAACTGGAAACTTGGATCAGAATAATTTATCTATAATATACTAAATTTTTTGGGATGCATTTCGTCAGTCAAACAGAATAATGAACCTATATGTGTACCCTACACGCAATGTTTTTCTTTGCGGTAATTGCGTGCAATTGATTCTACGATAGCACCTTTCCTATTTCTTGAATATAATTTCTAACCATAAAACCACTAGCTTTCAGCCAGTAATGTCTTGACCCACAACTTCCTATTACTAGTTTCGTACTTTTCTTAACACATAACACGGATAACGTATCCGACAACGGATAACGTATCCGACATTTCTAATAATCTACAGTCCTATTATAACTTCATAATTATGATTTTAACCATTACTTCTTAATTATTATCTTAATAATTAGTTTTTAATTATCTAGAGCAGTGGCTCTCAACCTTTTTTTGTCAACAGCACACTTTGGAACACATGCAAAAATAGCAGCACACCTGGCTAAATATATATAAAAGATATTTGACTTTTCATAATAAAAACATGGCAAGTCATAGACGACATACACTGGTAGGCCGAGACTAGTCATAGATACATATGATGACTCAAACTAAATACAGAAAAACACAGCTATGAACTTATCAACTTGTTTCTCGAAATTTTAACCAAAGATAAAATCCAAAGTTTAGTAAATACTTCAAGCACTAAAATCAATCTAATATTACCCAATCAAAGTACTAAAATTTTGAGTTTTTTTTCTTTGTTAAAATTTCGTGAAACAGACCCCTGTGGCTATTTAACTGGGATCAAGTGGTTTTTCGCATTTACTTAGTTTGCTGTTCAAAATTTCGCGGAAAAGGTAGGAAAATATCGCAACGCACCTGTGCGCTGAGATACACTGGTTGAGAATCACTAATCTAGAGATTACATATCAATATATTGTTTAATATCATGTGGTAAATATTTATCTAGAACTTGAAAACTGTACGTCATCAACTCATCCTGACGTTCAACGTTCCTGAAATAAAACAATACTTATTGTTAAATGTTGGAATAACATAGCAGGAACAAGACCACTGTGTCTCCTTAGCGCGGGACATTAACACAAAAGTAGCATTAAGAAGAAACATGTCTGGACACTCTCTGTTCCTTTGAACACGTACTTAGTGTGCTTTTAATCAATTCTTCACTATGATCCACATCGCCACGCTTTCTTCGACGCATATAAAGGAGATGAGACAGTTTGGGAGTTGATCAAGCCCGTTGGTGGATTGGTGGTGGTGGATGTGGTTGGCGGGGGGGGGGGGGGTACACGGACTAAGGGGAGGGTGTGTGTTCAGACGGGTTAGGGAGGTGAGAAGGTGGTCCAGCTGTTGAGGATGGGGGATTATCAAGCGAGTTGTAGAGATGATCAAGCCGGTCGGGGAGGTGATCAACGGAGGAGTGTGTGTGATCAGACGGGTTGTCTAGGTGATCCGTCGGGTTGATACTGGGGGTGATCAGGGGAGCTTGAGAGATGATCAGGGCGGTTAGGGAGGGTGGGGGGTCAGATTGGTTTAAGTGGTGATCATATATGGTGTCGGTTTTGGCGATGATCAGACCAGTTATCGATTTGGGAGGTGATAAGACCAGTTGTCGGCTGGAAATGTGTGTGTGTGTGTGTGTGTGGGGGGGGGGGGGTGTCATACCGCTTGGGGAGAATATAGGACGGGTTGGCGTGTCAATTCGCCATAGAATATACATCTATAAGTAAGTCTGGGTTTACGGTTAGGGTTAAGGATGCCTATTTGTAGGATTGCCTAACCTTAGTGGCGGCTAATGCAGCACGTGGAAATTCCCCTACCTCCTCAAGCTGTCAGAACATAGACTCCCCCAAATATACACTATCCCAAACTAGCTATTCTATCACAATTTCATCATCATTACTCAATATAATCCAGTAACTTCCGATGTGTTTGGAATTTTGGCTTTTACATCTAATTTACGTTTAAATCAAACTTAGGAAAAGAAAAAAAGAATCATACTTAGGATAAGATGTTGTTGGTTCTATTTTACAATCAGAGAAATATACACCAGTTTCTCCTTTATAACTTGGATCTGTAGCAGCTTTTATTGTTGTTGTAGCTCCTGCATAGCCATTACGGGTAAAAGCTAAAATAATAACAATTTAAATGATTAAATTTGTGGTTGTGTAATCGGCCAAAAATATACAATATTACAACTACATACCTTTTGTAAAACTACCCATAAATAATGAGGGTAGAGAGAGAGCGAGAGAGAGAGAATAAGAGAGAGAGAGAGAGAGAGATGTCCACTCGACACAAACTAGGCCATGTCAGTACTAACACGTGGTTGAATTTTATTTCAATTATTCGCTTGCGCGTAGGGGGTTTAGCAGTGGGAGTAAACCGGTGGACCCGGAGAAATCCCACGAGGTTGGACAGGCGACCCCTACTCCTTGTCAAATACAACCGGGGAATCTAAACCACGCCAAATGACTAAATGACAGACCTTATGATACAGCGCGCACCCGCTAACTATTCCGCCATCCAACTCCACTCAACTCTGAAAGGGCACACACGTATACGATATATAATTAAATGTTAATAATTACTAAACCTATATCTAAATATGAAATAAAGCACAATAACTGGTTGGGAGTAATATCCCAAGTTTTGGCTTTATCAGATTCAGGTCGCACAAATCCCCGAGATCACGTAATATATATAGATCTATCTTACCACTAAATACTCTGCCAAACGTATTTGTCTGGGTCATCTGTGTTTTCACAAAACCAGGATGAACACTTGTAATAGTAACAGACTTGTCTTTAACATGACGTGTTAACCAATACATTGATATAATCTAAAATAAATTATATAGATTTATAATTATATGATAGAAATGAAATGAAATGGGGTTTAACGTCCTTCTAAACTGGGCTAATGAAGATGGGCATACGCCATACAGTGTGCTGTTACTGCTATGATGAATTTTGCCCGGGCAGCGGTGCTACGGCCTACTCTTATATCGAATTCCATCTGCCAAAGGATCTTTTACGTGCACGCCAATGTGTACATGGGACCTCGGTGTTTTGTCTCACCCGAACGACTAGACAGCTGTCCTTGCCAGGCCCCCCGTCCTGCATCACTTACAAGAGGAAACCACGCCGGAAAATCTGCATGAACTTTCTCGGACAATGCAAGGATGGAACACCTGAACTCCAGGCTAACGATCGACGTCTTACCCACTTAGCCACCGCGATTAGGTTATTAATTAGGCTAATTGAAACGTTGTATCTGAACATTAATTATATAGAGTTCTATAAAAGATAATTACGTAATCAATTAGGCTAATAAAAACATTGTATCCGAAAATTAAATATATAGATTTATAATTTTATTGAAAACAATAATAATATTGTGTTACTGATACTAATATAATAGTCATTACACTGTTCGTAGAGTTTAACGGCCGCGTCCAGGCAAGTTATCTTAGCGCACGCGCAGGGGTCTTACCCGTGGGAAGAAAACGGCGTACGCTGAGAAGACCCACGCGGATGAGAAGGCACATATGCTCATACTAGGGAGAGAACCTAAAACCGCAAGCCAGAGCTGACTGGCCAGCTAGAGATCGAAACGTGAACTCTAGACCACTAAGGAAGACCCCGGGTTAAATGAAGGGCTGTCATGTTGCTGTACTTCGGATAGATTTGATTGAGTGGGAAGAATAGACACACTCCTTCAAAACCTCAAGCATTAGAAGCCAATCCAGCAATGGCCAGAGAGGGATTTCTCGGGTCATTGCTTTAGGAGTAGTATGGTTTTATGTAAGCTTTACGTAGTTGGAAAATATCATTACGATTCTACGAAGACAAACAAAATAAACGAAAGACACATGAAAAGTTTCTACTACTGTAAAATATGAAGAAATTCACTAACCTGGTAAAGCTTACTATTAGAATAAGCAGAAGTTGTGCCAAATGATTGTTCATAATTTATATTGTTCATGTCCAATTTTCCAAATCTGTAGGACAAAGAAGATGTTTGGACAATTCTACAATCATCCCCAGATTTTTGTAAAATAGGCAGAAAATGAAGTATAATAAGCAGATGTGACAAATAATTGGCTTGTAAACTCATCTCATATCCATCTTCAGTCATTTCTGTAACATATACACACCAAACAGATTAAAAAATTGCTAAATCCCTATTCATTGGAACCTAAAATAGTTGAAAATTTGTTAAAACTCATATTAATGTAATACGAATGTGTATAAAGTGATTTACATTCAATGTTTATAATTTTCTTTGTAATTTTTGTCGAAATAAGTAAGCAGTCCAATTTTAATGTCACTGGCTCCCGCCAGGTAAGTCCAGAATACATCGGGAGCATGGTATGACATTTAACTTACTCACTGACGTTTTACCGCGTGCATCAAGGTGCCCCATTCCAAATGGCACTCGACAGCTTAGAGAACACTACGTTTCAGATTAATTTTCATTTTGTCTTAAATGAAGGATATCAGAGGCCCATATTTTCACGATAAGATGACAACACCAGAATTTATTTTAAATGGACGTAATGTCTAAGACTACGGATACTATTCTGTTAGAGCTCAGCACCCGTTAAGAACCTAGTTAATATCAGAAATAATTTAGTTATGCCTGAATACTGTTACATTGGATAATCTTCTATCGATACCTTTGGCTTTTACAAATATCCCAGCATTGCAAATCAAAACATGTAAAGGACAGTTCCTAGCTTTAAATTCTTCTATAAATTTCATAGTTTTCTCAAACGATGCTAAATCTAATTCCATCTTTTCGATATTTAATTTTTGGGGTTCTGCTCTCTCTGTTTCTGGTAATTTAGCCTGCTTTTCTTTAAATTCTTTCTCGTATTCCTCCTGCATCTGTTGTATTGCCTGAAAGTCAATAAAAAATAGCCTGGAGGTTTTTGGAATGGAACACAGAATTGATAATCGCTGATTCTGCGTTTAACAGAAAGATGGACACGCTATACGATCGATCCTAAAACAATTAATACAAATTTTATCTTAGGTCTCATTGGGTAGGATTAGTAACATTTTGGCGGTACTTCATTTTCTCGTTTAAAAATACTGCAAATATATGACTGCAGTGTGAAACGGTGCTTGGTCAGCAACCTAAAGGAGTTTGTATCATCCGTGAAGGGTCCTGATTCAAGGTTCTCGAATGCCCACATCCATTACAGCAAGTGAAGAGTTGTATGTTTTTTATCTCTAAAGGTACAATCAAGAAGTTGGTCTGGTGAAAGTCGTTAGACAAACAGACTCCGAATTTTCTCATGAAATAAGCATTGGGACTAGATATATCTACCAAATGGTAGATCAACTTTAAGTTCCATCATCCCGGCTACATATTCACTGATGACCAACTTCCGGTTAGGGCCCTATTTGGAATGTCGGTGATAGCAGGCCTTTCTGTCATCCCAACACTACATAGCTAATTCGGTCTAGTGTATAATTTGGTTTGGAGATCGTTTTTCCAACCCAACATCAACACCTACACCCGGCGGTGTCCGAACTCCGGAAACAATTTGGACTTCGACACCCCCAACACCTTTATATATATAGACCCAGGGGCGTGGTGAGGGCAATTATTGAGAAGAAATTATGAGTAACAAAAATGATTTTGGCACAAAAACCCTTTTACTGACCGCGGAGCTGTGGCCGACAAAGCCGGCCACCGCGTGCGCCGAAAGCGCGAGCCCGCGGCGGGGGGTCCGGGGGGCCCTCCCCCTGGAAAATTTCGAAAATTAGAAGCCCAGAAACGCAATCTCCAGCAATCCGAGACAAGAAATACGGTAATAAAATGATTAAATTTTCCAACTTGACTCTTTCAAAATTTTTTTAATTGGGTCAGATGAAACAATTTTTCCACTTACAAATGTTTTTCATTTTTTGAGTAATTTGATTGTGATTTTGGCGCAAAAACTTTTTGGCGCATGAGTATGGCTACTCATGAACTCATTCTCACCACGCCCCTGTATAGACCTTCCTGTTTACTATTGGTTAATTTGTGCTCGATAACGACAAGAAGATACATAACGAAACGCCATGATTGTGGTCCCATAAGACTATGTTAGTTTTTGTTATGTTCCAATCGCTAAAGGATTATAGTCAATCATTTGTTGTTCCGTTACTCTGTACATCAAATATTGTTCGGATGGGGCGAAAAATCGAGGTCCCGTGTACGAATTGGTGTGCACGTAAAATAAACGAGGGTAGGCAGCAATGCCGATGTCCGGTAAAAATTTCGCTCATAACACTCATTGGCTCAGTCGGAGCAAGAGAGTGGGACGTTAAACCCCATTATTTTCAGTTCTATCTTCACAGCCACATGTTACTCGTCCCATAGAAGCATTTGGTGTGTTTCGTTGTACATGTTTAAAATGACACGGCATACGCTGTTATTTGTGAGAGCCAGGGTGGCTCAGTGAGTAGGAAGTTGGCTTGTTAACCTGGAGGTCCCGTGATCGACCCCTGAATCGGTCGAGGCAGGTCTTCGGGATTTTCCGATTTGTTTCCTCCATGTCAGTGCTGTAGGGCTGAGGGTCTGGAAAGGGACAGAATAGTCCATAGCGCTGCTGTCCGGGCAAAATGTCCCCATAACCCACGTTTGATCATCCTCATTATCCCAGGAGGAGCAGAGCCACATTTCATTTTCATTTGATTATGTGGGATTGGTAGCAACATGCTGACCATGGTCGATACAACCCAATAATGACCATTATAAATATGTGTTTAGTTGTTGATTATATAAATCACTTCTAAATACAGCTTAATATTATTAAAACCCAACTTACTGTTTCAGCTTTACTCATATTTCTACAGGCAATAATAACATGGCCGCCCATTCTAGCGATTTCTTTAGCCGTGTAATAACCAATACCTGTCATATATATATTGAACTTAAATAACAAAATACAGGTTTATAGACGTATAGCATTGTTTATGATTCTATTGTCACCAGTGACCCAATCCATTTCACACCAGTTGCGGTATCCACAGAGGCTCGCTGACCTGGAGGTCCGGTGTTCAATCACTGCGTTGACTGAGAAAGTTCGTCAGCAGTTTGTCCCGTATGGTTCGCTCTTGTCAGCGGTGTGGGAGAGGGAGAGAGAGAGGCAGAGAGACAAACTAGGTCATTTCGGGACTTACATATGGTTTAATTTTATTTCAATAATTCGCCTACGCGTAGGGGTCTTTTAGCAATGGGAGGAAACGGGAGTGCCCGGAGGAAACCCACGAGGCTGAGAAGGCGCTCCTATCTTCATGCCACATACACTCACACCAGGGATCGAAACAACAGCCGCAAGCCAGAGGTGACCGGCCAGCTAGAGGTCGAAGCGCTTCACTCTAGGCCACTAGGCCACCCCCCAGCGGCGTGGGATAGACGGCCGAACCAGGGACAGTGTATAGTTTAACATTCAACATGTCATCAGTGCGAAGGAATTTCTCTCCTGATTGTAATGTACATTTAGGACAATAAAATCTAATTCTTCAAATAAATGTTCTACCCACCCGAATTTCCACCTGTGACAATGTAATTTCTGTCAGGAGGGATTTCAACTTCTGGAAATGACAGGTTACTCCCCATTGTGAAGATTAGAATAATTCCTATTTACAGATTAACCTGGTAGAAAAAAATCTTGTTATTATTTGATACAATCACATTATTTCCACTAGTCAGTTTCTATATTTCTTGATTATATCCGTTGTTGGAGGGGGGGGGGGGGGTTGTCTATTGGTTTAACGGGTGCACGTGAAATCCCAAGGTCTGTCATTGGGTCATAGTATCAGGGGCGGATCCAGAGGGGGTGGGGGGGTCGGGGGTCCAAACCCCACCCTGCTCAACTACATAAAAAAATTATGACTTGTATCAATGAAATTACATCACAAAGTGATCCTACTTCAGTATAAAAATGATTTCTCTGTTTAAAACGCTCAATTTGTGTGTATGCCTATGTAATTTTTAGACGATGATTGCAGATTACCGTAACAGAAACCTGCCCCCCGCCCCTGCAAAAATTCCTGGATCTGTCCCTGAGTATAATTTTGAAGAATAGATCCAGAAAGCTGAGGTAATGGGCCAACCATCCATAGCCGATATATAACACAATGGATATCACTTTGTATGGGTCATCACAACGTGTTTATGATAATCAACATGATATAAGAACTATATGCCACTGAGCTATTTTAACTGGATAGATCTAATCTGTGTTTGATAATAATTTATCGACAGACCATTTGATGTATTTATCAGTGCAACTGAACTATGTCATGTATGTAATATACACATTCGTATAGTTACTGCACGTACCTTTCTATGTCATAATATGTTATGATTGTATAATAGTGAGTTGAGCAAAAGACATAGAAATAAATATGTTTTGACTTTTTTGGAAGATATGAAAATCCCGCTTTAAGGCAATTATCTTTCTTTATCACCCAATAACACATTTGACAGTAGATATCGCTTAGGAGATATCGCTTTACATGAATTTGATTGGTCAATCAAAAAGGAACTACTTTCTTTTATTTTAAAGAAACCACTTATTTTAAATAAAAAGTGACTTTTTTTGTAAAAAAGAAACTATTTTTATTTAATTGACCTTGAATGAAATAATGGGTCAATATATAGGACTTTGCAATAGCTAAACCGCTGTCAAAAAACTGATGTATCACTACGCTGTAATGTATTTTAGATTCAGTAAAAGTGAAATCTATACCAAAGAATTATTTTTATTTATTTGTGCATGTAAGAAAGGATTGGGTTATAAATAAAATCTCCAACTCGTGTTTTTTGATATCAAAAAATATCAACACTCGTTGATAAAGTAAAAAAAAACTCGGCAGAGCCTCGTTTTTTTCACTTTATCAACTTGTGTTGATATTTTTTGATATTAAAAAACACTCGTAGGAGATTCTCTATATAGCCGTACATTTAACATATCATTTGAAATAACCTATAGTATTATATCATACAAATAATACGTGAGTTACATACCTTTTCCGTCAAAAGTTTAGGTACCAACCTTACTAAGTCAATCGTGAATAGCAATTCATGCACACACACTGTTTCTGTAGTGTACTAAATATACCGCGTTTCTCTTCTACATAGCCTAAGAAACAGTTAATGATTTTAAACTAAAACCCTGAACTAATCAAAGCCAAATATAAAAATATAATCTACTATCATTAGAAATTTCTCGATGCATTTCATCTGACAAATAAGTACTACTCACGTATAAGCAGTCTTGCATAACCTAATATTGTATCTTTCTTTATTTGCTTGACCTATTTCTTGACGTTATGAAAGCTGGACAGGGACACCTTACTTCGAATCCTTATTTACATCTAGGTCCCCAAACTGATCCCGCAGTGAATATTCGCTTGGCCGCTACAATCACTGATAAGCTTGACATCGACGAGGCTTAATGAGTACGGCATATTAACTTTTTTACTCCGACAAATTAAATTCTCAAACATTATTTTGAGGTAAAAGAAAAATAAATAAAGACGTTTGAAGTATTTGTAGTTAAAAAATATTTCCTTTTTAGTGTAAATGGGTATTGAAATGAGTAAAATGCATCATTTTGCCCGAAGCAGTTAGGTGTTAAGTAAACATTGCACGAGCCGTTGAGCCAATGACTACGAGGCGTGCAGTCAACGCACGTGTTTTGGACAGGCATCCGTTACAGAGATAATTCGTAAGTAATTCTCTGTGAAACAGATTGCTAGGTCCCATCTAGGTCTTCCCTCTATTTTGAATTGACGAAAGCCCGACCGGGGCATCTTAATTCTAATCGTTGTTTACATTAATATAAATGTATGTACCGAATCTATCTGCATTATGTACTAACCATAACAATAAATACTGAGGATAAATAACAAGCCAAATGGCATATATTATATATTTGCAGGGAGCCGCGGTGGCTCAGTGCGTAAGACGTTGAATCCCTAACCCGGGGATCCCGTCATCGATCCTGGTGTCCCCGAAATGAGCCAGCAGTCTCAATCGAATGCATTTTTTTTTATTTTTAGCGTTTGGCTATTCCCGTCTACATACGCCGTTTGATTTAGTGCACCGTGTCTAGATTCGTTCCCCTAGTCTCTTGCTAGAACTGGGACTGAAACACGTTCTGACTAGTAGGCAAAGGGGGTTTCTTCCCAGAAAATATTACATTTTGATATAATACGATGCGCTATTATGCGTATCTAAACACATGTGCACCTACATACAGTACATGTGCTGTTTACACGTACGTGTACAATTGATATAAAAATGTCTTATTTTCTAGATATTGTAGTCGAATTTCTTGTTTGTTTCTCCATGATTACCTTTTATCGCCTCCTCCCACGCACACACTACCGTCATTAATAACTATTACGTCAATCAGAATAAAAGAACGATAACTTGTTTAGGTTCCTTAAATATTTTACATATCTTCCCATTTAACAACGTTAAAGCTAATCGGAATTCAAGAACGATAACTCGTTGATAACACACAATTATAGATACCACTTTAATAAATAACTTTCATAAATGAACATTTATTCTCATAATATATTAAACAGAATAAAGCAATTGTAGTCTGCTATTGAATAACATAAATTTGTATATTTTTTATTTCAAGATATATTTTATATACAATGATGATTATATCTCTTTTGCCATTGTAAAAAAAATGTATACATTAAATAGTATTTTTCGTAAATTTCGCGGAAGGGTATGACGACAATATATACCCACATATTGTACGCCCATACAGCAGCTAAGTCGTTTAAGCAAAGAATATTTGAAATCCACTCTAGTGGAATAAATTACAGTTATTGATAAGGATCAGTCAGTTAAAAGACCTTCCCTCGTTGTCAATGCAGTAACATGTTCGCCTTCGGTTATGAATGGGACGACGGTGCCGAAATATAAATTGTAACACGGACAGGAGATCTTCCTTTCTTCTTTTGGTTCAATAAGCAGATTGTTTTACCTCTACTAAACTCACTGGTGTCTAACTATGCAATAACTAGATATTGTCAATGTTATTGAACACTTTTGCTGGCTTACGCTAATTTTAGTAGAAACCATAGAGAAGTGGGGTTGGTTTGCTGTGCAATATAACAACAAGCATGTTGAGCGGTCGTCAGTGTTAAGTCATGACAACCGTGCTATAAATATAACTTAGCATCCACCTAATGGATTCCTTTGGCAGTTGGAATTATGTATAAGAGTAGGCCATGGTGCCGCTGTCCGGGCAAAATATCCTCCATAGCACACGGTAATGCATATGTCCGCCCAGTAGGAGTAGGGCGTTAAACTCAATTGCGATTCATTTCAATCAGTGACTCTTGATATCAAATAAATCGTGTTTTTTATACTTTATCTACATTTGACTTTATGGAGAATAACACTATACCCATGACCTTTCTTTATATACACTGGCTGGCTCAATGGTTAGCGTGTGTGCGCTGTTATCATAAAATCTGGTGTTGTTTCGATTCCCCTTTTGTACGTGACAAGGAGTAGGGTCGTCTGTCCAACCTCCTGGGTTTTCTCCGTTACCCCCCCCTCCTGTCTCTCTCTCTCTCTCTGTGTACAGGTATTTGCTTGCTATTGATTCTATAGTAGCCTGGTGGGGACTTAATTCTTACTCTGTATTATTTCCAACTTAATTGAGCCGGAAAAACGCCTTTGATGATTGTGCTATTTTTATCGACCAATCCTATAAATCGTTTATTACAAAGGAAGTTGGCAAAGGGAAGTAACTCTCATCGGACAAGGTTAGGAGTCAGCCAGAAGGTAGCCTAAATGAGATAAGTCCAAATTATTCTAAAAGTGTATTCATTAACAATAACAATACTTCTTGTCACGTAAACTGCATTTACATATTGGACTTCGATTACATATCAACATATTGTTTGACACCAGGAAGTAAATATTTATCTATATAAGACAATAAATTACACATATTGTTTAATATATTGATATAAATTTTTACCAAGAGAATAAATTACATATCAACATATTGTTTAATATCATGTGGTAAATATTTATCTAGAACTTGAAAACTGTAAGCCATCAACTTATCCTGACGTTCAATGTTCCTGCAATAAAAAATAATTACTGACAAAATGTTAGAGTAAAGCAACGAGTTGGAGAGATGTTCAGACGAGTTTGGGAAGTGATCAGACGGGTCGGGCAGATGTTCAGACGAGTTGGGGGGGGGCGTATCAGACGGTTTGTTGGAAGTGATCAGACGGGTTTGGGGAGTGGTCAGGCGGGTTGGGGAGGTGAGCAGACGGGTTGGGGAGTTGATCAGACGGGTTTGGGAGGTGAGCAGACGGGTTGGGGAGGTGAGCAGACGGGTTGGGGAGTTGATCAAACGGGTTGGGGAGGTGAGCAGACCGTTTGAGAAAGTAATCAGACGAGTTTAGAGTGGTCGGGTGGGTTATGGAAGTGAACGGATGAGTTTTGGAAGTGATCTGGTGGGCTCATCTATAGGGTATCTGGGTTTACAGTAAGGGTTAGAGTTGTGCAACCTTAGTGGGTGAAGGAAACCGGCGAATCCGGAGAAAACCCACGAGGTTGGAGAGGCGACATTTATACGCCTTATCACGTCCATGCGGGAAATTGAAACCACGCCACTAATCTACCCAACCTCCTTTAGGTTTCAATCATACTTAGGATAGGATGTTGTCGATGATATTTTACAATCAGAGAAGTATACACCAGTCTCTCCTTTATAACTTGGATCTGTAGCAGCTTTTATTGTTGTTGTAGCTCCTTCATACCCATTGCGAGAGAAAGCTAAAATGATAATGTACGATAATATGTACATGTCGATTTCGAGTAATATCCCACGATTCGACATCCTCAGTATCCCCAGTGGTCTTATTCCGTTCTACTCCACTAAACACTTGGTTAATCTATGTGTGTGTGTGGGGGGGGGTCAAGATATCCGCCATTGATGATTGAGCTATGTTTATCAACTAATCCTATATATGATCAGATTTTCGGAAACTACATCTAGTCTCGGCTGTATGACAGTAAGTGATATGTACCTACGCCCATACATTTGCGACGCGGTTACCGGTTTACTTAAACCGGAAAACTTGACGCTATTACAAACAAACAAGACACCATGGGCGTATCCATGTTTCATCCAGGACCTTTAAAGTAGTTCCAAGACACCATGGGCGCAGCCATGTTTCATCCGGGACCTTTAAAGTAGTTCCAATATGGCGGAATTTGTCATACAGCCGAGACTAGATGTAGGTTCCGAAATCTGTCGAGGATTGCCGAGTGACGATCAAGGTCAGGGCAGATAACTTGAAATCGTATAGAGGAGAAGAACGAGATGAGAACACTGGGGATACCGTGGATGATGTTTCGACATTCCACAACCCGGACATTGGCATCGACATGAGCTATTTTGGAAATGGTGGTCAACATGGAGAGATGTAATATGCATTATTCCACATCTTCTAAATACAATCAAATAAACTGACAACAGTTACGGATAATACCGATTGATTTCATATGGTGGCATACATTTCATAGTACAAGCAACTTCTATGTTGAAATATCATGTTTATCCAAACAAGTTTTTTTTCGACTTGCCAAATTGATTTGAATTTAGTAGATATGTCATGTGACAATATAGCCGATTTTAAAGTACTTTGGCGAGTTAGTTAAATGCTCCGATTATCTGTAAACAATTTTTCTGGCTAGACACAGTTGAAAAAAAAACACGTGACCACCCGATCAAATCGTCAAATCGCACCCTGAATTGATTTGGCGATTTGATGTAATCGCTTCGGAAATCGATGTCGATAAATTCGTTGATTAGGGTAACCAATTTGAATTAGATGGACGTTAAAGGTGAAAATGTGATTGAATGCAAATCACTTTGTGGTCGATAAAAACGCCTGTAATTTAATAATATAAATCGAACTTACCATTAAATGCACGGGCCAACGCACTTGCTTCGGTCAGCTGTGTTTTCACAAAACCAGGGTGAACACTCGTAATAGTAACAGACTTGTCTTTAACATGACGTGTTAACCAATACATTGATATGATCTAAAATTAATTACATAGAGTTATTTTAAAGGCAATTATAGGAAAATACCCCATTACAACCCGATACTGAATATATACCCATTCTCTTATTACGTGACAAGTGTAATGAAAGAAAGAAAGAGAGAGAGAGAGAGAGAAATGGGGTTTAACGTCCATTCAACACAAACTAGGTCATTTCGGGACTAACTTATGGTTTCATTTTATTTCAATAATTCGCTTGCGCGTAGGGGTCTTTTTAGCAGTGGGAGGAAACCGGAGTGCCCGGAGGAAACCCACGAGATTGAGAAGGCGCCCCTATCTCCATGCCACATACGCTCACACCAGGGCTCGAAACCACAGCCGCAAACCAGAGGTGACCGGCCAGCTAGAGGTCGAAGCGCGGCATTTTGACCACTAGGCCATCCCAACACCCCGACAAGTGTAATGAGGGAGGATTGTTATTTAGGAGGTACCCCTGTTATCACGCCTGCCGATGATCATAACAACTATATAAGTTTTATGTAGTTTGAAAATACTAACAAGATATGAAGGCAAACATGAAAAGTTTCTACTAACCTGGTAAAGCTTACTATTAGAATAAGAAGCAGTTGATCCAAATGATTGTTCATAATTTATATTGTTCATGTCCAATTTTCCCATTCTGTAGGCCATTGAAGATGTTTGAACAATTCGGCAATCCTTCCCAGATTTTTGTAAAATAGGCAGAAAATGAAGGATAATAAGCAGATGTGATAAATAATTGGCTTGTAAACTCATCTCATATCCATCTTCAGTCATTTCTGTAACATATATACCAAACAGATTAAAATATACATTAAAAAAAACCAACAAAATAAACACCGCTAAATATCTATTCTGTGGATTCTAAAATAGAAAAGAAGTGAAGTCTAAAAATACGTTACAACAGATTCCACGCCACTCAAATCATTAGACGATAGGGCTAAAATAAAAGATGTGTAACAACGTACGGCTACAAAGATGGGTTGTCTGGCAACGAAACATAAACCCACATCAGCTAAATCGACCGAGCGGGCGACAAGGGTCGTCGCATGTTTAATCTTTTGTAAGTAATTGGGGGCATTTACAAGACAATGTCATACGGATCAGATTATAATTTTTGTCTTTTGAGGGTGGAAGACAATTTGGAAATTAGACAGGGTTTTTCGTTTTACTAATTTGAATAATGCATATAAATTTCAAACAGATCGGATGATAACTTTTGTCATTCGAACATTCACAAGTTTCACAAGTTAAAACAAAGGTCATAACTCTAGAAATAATTGATGGCAATTGGTGAAAATCAATAGACCACAATTTCACAAATTAAAATGATGCAAATAAATTTCATACCTGCCGGATGATAACTTTCATCAATCAAGCATTCATGGTAATAACCCTAGCAGTACTCACTAATTTAGATAAGGTATATAAATTTCACAAAGATCGGATGATAACTAATGGCGTTAGAGTGTTCACAAGGTTCAACAAAGTGAAACAAGGTCCATAACTCTAAACATAATAAACTGAAATTATTGAAATTAAATAGGATCCTTCATCTCACTAATGTTAACAATATATATATATCAATCTTAAAACAATCGATGACGGACGGACGAACGGGGGCGACGGCAATGTACGTACACATTACCATTTGGACGTATACACTATACAAACGAGTGCCACTCACACGCGCCTAGAATACATCGGGAATGGCGGTTTGACATTACGCGCTGACATTTTGCCTCGTGCATCAAGACGCCGCATTAGAATGGAATTAGAGTACGCGACGTCGCCGACTAATTAATTCAGAATTGTCCATTGTGTACTAAATGTTGGATATCAGGGGCCCATATTTTCACGGTAGAATAACAACACACGTATTGGTACCTTTGGTTTTCATCCCTATGCCAGCATTGCAAATCAGACAATGTAAAGGAAGATTCCTAGCTTTAAATTCTTCTATAAATTTCATAGTTTTCTCAAACGATGCTAAATCTAATTCCATCTTTTCAACATTTAATTTCTTTGGTTCTGTTCTGTCAGTTTCTGGTAATTTGGCCTGTTTTGCTTTAAATTCTTTCTCGTATTCCTCCTGCATCTGTTGTATCGCCTGAAAATACAGCATGTAAGGTTTTGGAATGGAACACACACTTGAAAATCACTGAATCCCCGTTCTAACAGAGAGATTGTCACACTCTATACACGCGATCCTCTAACAATACAATGAAATTTTATTCAATTGGGCGGGGGGGGGGGCGGGGGGCGAAAGGTTACCACGTGGGCGCTGTATCATAAGGCCTGTCATCGAGTCAACTAGGGTGGTTTCTAATCCCCGGTTCTACTTTACAAGGAGTAGGGTCGCCTGTCCAACATCGTGCGTTTTCTCCTGGTCCTCCGGTTTCCTCCCACTGCTAAAGACCCCTACGCGCAAGCGAATTATTGAAATAGAATTGAACTACGTGTTAGTCCACAAATGTCCTATTTTGTGTCGCGTGCTCTCTCTCTCTCTCTCTCTCTCTCTCTCTCTCTCTCTCTGTTTATCAAATCGTTGATCTTACAAATCACTTCTAAATACAGTTTAATATTATTAATACCCAACTTACTGTTTCAGCTTTACTCATATTTCTACAGGCAATAATAACATGGCCGCCCATTCTAGCGATTTCTCTAGCCGCATTATAACCAATACCTGTCATATATATATATTGAACTTAAATAACAAAATACAGGTTTATAGAAATATAACATTGATTAGGGTAGCCGCGATGGCTCAGCGAGTAAAATATTGATCCTTGCTTTGACTACAAAAGTTCGTCGAGATTTTCCGGCGTGGTTTCCCCTTGTCATTGGTGCAGGACAGAGGACCTGGCAAGCGACAAAGCATAGTTATTCAGATTTGTGCACGTAAAAGCCCCCTTGGCAGTTGGAACTCGGTTATTTTTGAGAGAGCAGAGAGTTATTCATAACCGTTTCACGTTTAATATAATATTATAAATAAAATAAAAGCGAGTACGAAAAATCAAAGCCATTTGACAAAATTCGAAGTTCTAAAAAACTGTATTGGCAAAATAGTGTAATCAGCATATGGACTGTTCATCGAATACAGAATACACGACAAACAGTGGTAACAGGTTTCCGGAAGAGTAGGCTTATCCTGTCTGGCACCACACCTGGCATAGCGCCATAAAACTATAAAATAGTGTAATTAACCAATAGACTTTCCGTACAGAAAAATGGCCATGATGAACAGTGTAAACATATTAATTCAGGGAGCTAGTATACGCGTCAGTTAAATAAATCTAGAACAATAGCCGAAAAAGAAATTTTGTATTTACTAATTAAGTCAATATGACGGCCATAAACATTTTGTAAAAATTTTTGTAGGTTAAGTGGGCAAGTATCCCTGTTGTTAAAGCTTAGATGACAAATGTGTATCGAACTAACTCCTTAAGTTGGTGATATTGGAATGTTACTGCTAATGATTACATTCAAATTGTCGTCAGTTTGGTGATAATGGTCCCATTATTGGTGCTCGAAACGATTCCAATATTGCAAGAGAAATTTTAATAGAATCTAATTCTTAAAATAAATGTTCTACTCACCGGAATTTCCACCTGTGACAATGTAAGTTCTGTCAGGAACAATTTCAACTTCTGGAAATGACAGGTTACTCCCCATCGTGAAGATTAGAATAATTCCTAGTTATAGATTAACCTGGAAGCAAAAAATCATGTTAGTCGTTCTGATGAGACGAAAAATCGGGCTACTGAATACACATTGGCATGAACGTAATAGAACCACTGACAGTTGGAATTCGATATAAGAGTAGGCCGTAGTGTCGCTTTCCGGACAAAATTTCCCTGCGCGTTTTTATGTCTTCATTACTCCAGTCGGAGCAGAACAGTAGGACGTTAAACTTCGTCCCATTTCATTCTCTATTATACCGTTAATTACACGAATACGGTATATTTACAAAACTTGTGCATAAGGTCGATTGTATTCCTTTTCCGTTGAAAGTTTAATATAATATTTAAGTATATCAAATCTAATATGATGAGAACGATAATGAGGTCGACAAATCAAAAAACGTTTGTTGGTGTGCTGTCGATACCCCCACCCCCTTTATTTATTTATTTCCTTGTTTCATTGTTTGTGCATTTAAAGAGGAATTCAGGCGCACCTGATTTAAAATAATGTTATTGAACAAAAACAATCAAAGCTTAAATTGAACATGTTGTAATAGAACATCTAAAATAAAAACATAAGAAAACAAAACTCGACGTTAACAAATAAACAAAGATGTAATCGTTAAATAAGATATAAATTTTAGTATTCCACCCATGAAAATGTCCCTTTAAGAAATCTCAAATTGTCATCTAAATTGTATTGTATATTTGTGTTCAAATGATTGTCAGTTTCAAATCTGTTTAAGGAAACGATTTTATATAAGCTGATAAAGCTTGTTATCGTATCCTATATTTATGATATACATTTCTGTAGATTTAAAGGAATAAAATATACGTTAAATACATATGATTTTAAATAGTTTTTGGTACTCACCTTACTCAGTCGATCGTGTATATCAATCCACGAACACACTCCGTTTCAGTTTTACGTACACTAAGAAACAGCTAATGAATTTAATCTCAAAACTTAAAGCAACCAAATATAAAAAAAAATATAATAAACTATCACAAGAAATTTCTCGAGGCATTTCACCACACTGGTTCTGTAGTGTAGTATTAGTGTTTCTGTTTAATAAGTACATGTACTACTACTATTTACTTATATAAGCAGCCTTGGTGAACATATTGATTTTACATCTTTTTTCCATTGCTCGGCCTATTTCTTGACATCATGAAAATTGCACGATCATGGTGCTTTAAGTGGGCATACCATGGGCATATATATGGGAGATCAAGTAACGTGTACAAATTATCTGGCCTTGGTGATTGTGGTATTTTTATCGACCATTAGAACATAACCTCATTTTTCTTCCAATCAGATACCTTTAAAATGACCATGTGACACTGTTCTATTTCATGAAGAATGAAGTTATCTTAAGTACTTGCCATTGGCTGTAGAAAACCCCACCCACAGCTCAGGTCATGGTATGTGATCGCTAATTGGGATTAACACAGTAAGCTAACTACACGGTCTGCTGATTTAGGGTAATCCCGAAACAATTTGAACAAGAGTGTTTGGTGGATAATTTGTCGCATCTTTACGCCTTATCTCAACAATAAATCTTTGCAGCCAAAATTGTAATTCTTCATCATTTAATGTATTAATGTCCGTAGGAATTAATTTTCCTTTCTCAAAATATGTCTCTGGCTTAGAGTTCCTATTATCAACCCAGTCCTTCCATAAATTTAACGCCCATTTGTTGTTGTTTCTGGTCTTGATTGGAACTGAACATTTTTGTATATTTTCTAAATCTGCCTGCTTCACAGGACTAGAAAAATGTCCTTTATTATCACGAGTCACACATGGCATATCCACTAGTTGTTGCGTTGGAATATCCATCACTTGCGATAGGCTAATTAGTTCATCATCTGATGGAAACGATGCCCAGTCGACAGCAAAATCTGGCACATCCATATTGAAGTACATTTACTATAGTGACTATAAAATTACTACTGAATGAATGAAGGAACATAATAAGATTAAAGTTGTACTCATTAACGATCAAAAGTTACTTGTAATCACTTGTAATCACCTTTAATCTCTTAATCTCATGACTTATACAGGTGACATTGAATGACTCCACCCAATTGTCAATCACTCTATGACCACACCTACAAATTATTCAACTTTAACAAATTTCATATTTCAATTAGTTTTCCCCAAATATTTTATGAAATATAAATAATACAAATATCATACTATATTTTGTATAAGTTTTGAAAGTAGAGATCATGTTCTAAGTGAGTTAGAACCCATATAGAAAATTCTTCATGGTTTAGAAAGGGCTACGCCCTTTCTAAACCATGAAGAATTTTCTATATGGGTTCTAACTCTTACATAACAGGATACGCATGGTAGCACAACGAGTTGTCACCGTCTGATGAGGATGAGTCATAGTCTGTCCTCTATTTTGAACCCGACTGGTACTTTTTAATTGTAATCTTTATTTATTCTAAACTCTCCAAATATAATACGCTCTTCTAAATAAACACAAAACTCAATATACTGAATTATATACCAATTATAATATTAAAGATACATTATGGAAGATTAGATAAAGAGTTATCGCTATAATAGATAAAGATAGGCTGGCACGGCAGGCAGGATACACCCACATTTTTGAGAGATGGATAGAGAACAAGCAATACCGTAAGTGACTTTTCCTACATCATTAAGTCCTGTATTTCATACTGTATTGGGAGCAGCCATTTTGTTGGTCAGTTCCAGTCTGATATTCATGAAATTCGAAGCCGACAATGATTATGGTGTGACGGTACACAACCTAGAAATGTTACTTTTCGTCAAAATCGGATAAGAATTGTGACCTGTAGAGAGTCCACAACCATGATATACCATATTTTTACACTATTCGCGTACAAACGGTGACCATTTCGTCCGGCAATTTTGGTACGATTTTCACGAAATTCGAACTCAACCTTCCTTACGGTGCAACAGTAATATAATCAGAGTTTTTTTTTTAAATCAGATAATAATTGTTCGAGAGATAGACAGAGAACAAGCAATACCGAAAGTGACTTTTCCTACAATCAAAGGCCATAATTCATTAAGTTACAATTTGATATGCGCAAATATCGAAAAGAATAAAGATCTTTAGGTTATAAACAAGCATTTCAGGTTTCATCAAAATCGAATTAAAATTGTCGGTCCAATTTTCTCGAAATTCGAACTCAACCTTCCGTAGGGTGTAACGGTGATAGAGTCAAACGTTTTTTCAAATCGGATAATAATTGTGACCTCCAGAGGGACCATAGGCGATTTTTCGGACAATCAGAGGCCATAATTCAGGAAGTTACGATCCGATATTCGCAAATAACGAAAGGAACCAAGATCTTTTGGTTATAACCATGCATTTCAATTTTCATCAAAATCGAATTAAAATTGTGACCTCTACAGGGTCCACAACCATGATATACAATTTTTTAACAGTATTCGCGTACAAACGGCGGCCATTTTGTATGGCAATTTTGGTCCGATATTCCCGAAATTCGAACTCAACCTTCCTTACGGACGGACAGGGGCGACGACAATATACGTCCACATAAAAATGTGGGCGTATAAAAACTAGATAATGTAAAGGCAATTTGGGGCAAATTGATATACTATATGAACCGAGAATTAAAGTAGCTATGTCTCTAACTCAATATCAACCAAACGTCTTACACGTTAAAAGCACGAATTATTTTCAATTCAAATCAACATTGATGTTGTTATCTTACCTTGAAAAGGTAGGCTTCTGACATCCAATATTTAAGACAAAATAAACATTTTACTATTGGTACATGAATCGTGTACTATAGTGCATTTCAGCGTCAATTGTAGCCAGAAAGAACGGGGCTAGACACATTCCACAACTCCAAATGGCAACTCCATAACGTTTCTATTCGGTTGAGACTCATGCCGTATTTCGCTGCAATATGCAGATTTAGCTCTTGCATAATGCATCTTTAAATACTACGGATAAATAAGCACAACAAATAGCACAGAAGGTATTTCATCTATTGTCCTGGAGTGGCGTTGACACAGTGAGTAAGACGTTGGCTATCTAACCTGCCGGTTTCCTCCCACTGCTAAAGACCCCCACGCGCATGCGAATTATTGAAATATAATTGAAACCATATGTTAGTCCCAAAATGACATAGTTTGCGTCGAGTGGACGTTAAGCCAATTTCTCTCTCATATTCGATAACAAATGTATGGGGCTATGTTGCCCCAGCGTTTCGATGGCTAAGTCATGGCTTGGACACCTAAATCTCGTTAAAAATCGCTTATATTTATAAATTACCAATTCTGGGTGTCGTTCCTCAAAACGATTGTATCCTACAATAGTTGTAACAGCTACAATCAACTTTACAACTATCGTAAGTAACAGTTTAATTGCGTTCCTCAAAGCTATTGTAAGGGAATTGTAAGTCGATTTGACACTACATTCGGTATGTGAGAGTTAACTCCCCTCTCCGGCAGACGACTTCGCCGTGCCGTGGATGTCCCCCAACTCCGAAAAAAAATCCCCCTTTCGCAAGAAATCTTAGCGTTATCAAGACTTTGTTTTCAACGCTGAGTGCATGGGAACGCTTTGTGTCGGAAGACAGACGTGGTTCTAGCATGTTAATCAGCTTAAAAATTGACAACCTCGTCATCCTATAGCGGGAGAATATATCAACATCAGAGAAGACATCTATAACACGGGTCCTGTCCCTGAATATCCTATCAGGACCAATCTTTCCCTTCTTTTGTTGTTGTATTGCAACAAATAACGCCATTTTGCATTCCACTACAATTGATTGTAAGTATAGGTTACAGACGGTCATAGTAACTTACAGAATTGATTGTAACTTACAACTATTGTAACTTACAATTGCTTTGAGGAACAATGTAGTGATTGTAAATAAAAGTTACAATTGGATTGTAGTGACTTACAACTATTGTAGGGTTACAATCGTTTTGAGAAACGGGACCCAGGTAAGTAACTTTCATAGAGTGAGTCGCATTTCACTGGCCCATTCTTGACAAGCACAATCAGACAATCTTTGTTTAAAGGTGATAAAAAACCCACTGACATCGAACACAACCTGTTGATTCCATATATATCCAAATCCGTATTAAGAAGAAGTTTTTAACGTGTGTAGCCCAGGTTAACCTATCAGCTTGATCCAGCTTATATATATGACATCTCATGAACTGTTTTTGGATATCTGGAGCCCCCTTTTGCATGCCCATTTTTGTTGATTTTTTGGTCTAGAATGAAAGAAGAGGGTGTGAATTAATATTTTCTGCCAGGTTTTTGTAAATATTCATGATTTTGAGGCGGAGTTATCAGGTTGGCGACGGTGATATGTACGGCAACTAGTTACATGTTTTTAGTATGCTTCTTCAAGTTTGGGTATGGAAAATTTTGGTGGTCAACCTCGTACAAATTTTAGTACAAAAACGTGGCCATGTGTTTCTCTGTCTGTAGAGAAAAGCATTCGTGCCAACGAGTTGGAGATGGGCAAAAAGTCGAGAATTAACATTGAAGTCAATGGGGAAATTAATGGTGGTCTGCATCCAGTTACATACTAGTAGTTACTCCCCCTTTTACAGGACAGAATTACACAACCGAGTGACGCGGAATTCAGTTATGTCACAGTTCTGCCACTCCCGACAGTTGTGGTGGAGTGAGTAGAATCGTGACGTATTCCTAGGTTAAAATATATGTTTCAGCTGTTATGATTGGTTGAGATTTTTTATACAGTCGACACATGCGTTGTACTCCGAAATTCTCCTTTTCACTCGATTGGCACCAGTTTTGGAATTCAGTTCCGGAACCGTGAATCGAGCATCTGTCTTTCTCCCCCTCTTTTTCTACTGCCATTTTTATTTACTTTTTTGTTCAGAATCTACGGGGAAAACACATGACACATTATTTTATGGAATACATGTTACTTAAAGAATTTATTTCAGTGGCGTTTCGACGAGGGTCCTCCCGTTATGACAAAGACGGGTGAACGCCACTGAAATAAACTCTTTAAGTAATCCGACAGTTGTGGTGGAGTGAGTAGAATCGTGACGTATTCCTAGGTTAAAATATATGTTTCAGCTGTTATGATTGGTTGAGATTTTTTATACAGTCGACACATGCGTTGTACTCCGAAATTCTCCTTTTCACTCGATTGGCACCAGTTTTGGAATTCAGTTCCGGAACCGTGAATCGAGCATCTGTCTTTCTCCCCCTCTTTTTCTACTGCCATTTTTATTTACTTTTTTGTTCAGAATCTACGGGGAAAACACATGACACATTATTTTATGGAATACATGTTACTTAAAGAATTTATTTCAGTTCGACGAGGGTCCTCCCGTTATGACAAAGACGGGTGAACGCCACTGAAATAAACTCTTTAAGTAATGACAGCTGAAACATATTTTTTAACCTAGGATTTGAGATTTTCTCAACAGTTTTATGAGTTAGACTTAGAGGTGGAAGTAAAGTTATTTATTCAGAGGACATTGACAGTTGTTGTGCCGTCTGTGGCAGAGCGCCTTCAACTTAACGAGACATTTGGGAAAAGTCAGAGGCTGACAAACTAGCAAAAATTAAGAATAAAGTCTACCGGAAAAGATTTGTTGGTCTGCCCCCAACGTCGCGTATTAGAAGTAGTCTCCCTTATACCACAGCAAATTGTTTTGTTTACGTGGATCATAAAATATGTTGTCTACGAATGTCACGAGTTCGATTCCACACTTGTACGTGACAAGAAGTAGGACAGAAGGATCCTAGCAATATTAAGACGCACGCGTAATCAACTGTAACCTCTAACCAACTGGTGTGAACTCAACTCTACCCTGTTTTAAAAATCCTGGTGATTTTAACCCGGTTTAAATAACACGAGCGTCTGAACGAACTACGTGGTTTTTACTTCGAGAACTTCAAAAAGCAAGTGGATCCCTTTTCCCGCTGGGTTTTTGTATCCACATTGTTGATACCAAAACCCAATCAGCTGGATCTTCTGTTTTAACTTAGTTTTATTATGACGAAGCGAGAAGATGACCGACCCTCTCTTCTTACGACAGCAAATTATAACAATGTGTTTTATATACAAGAACTTTTTTGGTTAAGTTTTTATCCCTTAATTTTTATTTTTCGTATTCCTAGATCATATGTAAATGTATTTAAGCACATCAACATGTCAGTAATATCATGTATATTGCATTGGACGTTTAATTTGTTTTCCGGCGTGGTTCCACTTGTCAGTGATGCAGGACGGAGGGCCGGACAAGGACAGCTGTTTAGTCGTTCGGATGAGACGAAAAACCCGAGGTCCCATGTACACATTGATGTGCATGTAAAGGCTCCTTTGACAGCTGGAATTCGATATAAGAGTATAGTGGCGCTGCCCGGGCAAAATGTCCCTCACAGCACACTGTATGGCGTATGCCCGTCTTCATTAAATTTTTCAAGTGTAATGTTATTGTTGTAAATTAATTGAATGAAATCAATGTTAAAGGTCAACATCGAAAAGGGGACTGGGGTGGTCGAGTAGTCGAACGTGCTCGCAGTGGTGTGGTTTCGTTCCCGAGCTTGACCAATATGTTATACAACGTAGTAAAGTTGTATTGAATAAGACCTTTGATTTTACTTACATGTGAAAAAAATTACACATATAAGTTTATAATTGATTGAGCGGTGTTGGATGGCCGAATGGCTAGCGCATGTGCGTTGTATCATAAGGTGTGTAATTGAGTCAACTGGCGTTGTTTTGAAGTGGGACCGCCTGTGCAACCTTGTGGTTTTTTTCCGGTCCTCCTATTTCCTTCCACTGCTAAAGACCCCTACGCACAAGCGTAGATTATCTACCGTTTGTATTTGGATTTTATTTTTATTTTTTATTTTCCGAAATATGCAAATGATGATCACCGGCTTTATGATTTTAATTCAATCGATTTAATTTTATATTTTAAGGACCACTATGTCATGTGTATGTATTGGGGATATTGGCCAAGATATAAATGATTTTATTTCCCGCGTAAGGGTAATAGGTCCACACAGAAACCAGAAGCTTCATGGCTTGTACATATATTCTGTTTAATTCAATTTCTTTCAACAGTAATTGTTTATAAATGTGACTTCCAGTCTAAACATATTTAAATCATTTTCCTATGGAATTCTACTTAATCAGCCAGGGGCACTTTACTCAGATTTTTATCAACTTCGACATTAATCGACACATCCGGGCATGTTTCTTACTCCAGCGGCCATTTCTGTCGTAACATTAATCACACGTCTTCATAATCTAAGCAACAACGTCACTAATTGGTGGTTTAAGAACCGGAAGAGTTATGTCACCTGTCGCGCGTGCTGTCAGGAATCCCGCGAGATCTCCAGGGGGCAGAAGTGGTGGAAGATCAAGGCAACAAGAGTTGTTTCTCTTTTATTGGACACTTGTTTATACATTACTTTATTCTTGGTAATATACCGTACTTGTTAGGGCAATATAACCAATAATGCCCGCACGTGCTCGAGTATTTGTTTCGAGATTAAAGATACAGACGGTGATTTGGCTCAAGGATATTTAGAACTGGCGGTAAAAGTCAACATTATTAAACCAATTTGTGGGTATACGTTACAAGCCCGAGGTGTTGTTAGTTTTGATTGCGAGGCTAACTTACATCAGAATATAAATACAATTTTAACAATTAGGGTATATACAAACTTTTGTTTAACACTAACACTTGGAAATTAATCCCCCCACCCGAAAATATCAGATTCTCACAATTTTCCTATTTACAAACTTCTATTGGATTCACTGAGCTGCCATGACACACTGTTTAGATTGGTAATATGTATTGTACAGGGTGACTAGAAAAAAAACAACGAAAAAGCAAAAACACTATGGCGTTGGATTCAAACTTCAATATGCCACACAAAACTGTCGATTAGTAGAACACATTCCCCTTTGGGGATTTCCCTAATATTTGCTGTGATAATATGTACCAGAAAAACCCTAATACGATTGGGGAATTTATGCAGCAATCAGGGGAATATGCTGGAGCTTTGTAGGATTATAAAATTTTTTTTAGTGGTTCTGATTTTTTTGGGGTGGGGGGGGAGGTACCCTGCCAACTAATGACCGACAAGAACCGTCTAGAGCGTTTTATTTTGTCAACAGCGCTTAAAGTATTGCAAAAAGTTGAAAGATGTGTTAAAGTTCCAATTTCATATTTTCCGAGAAAATCAAAACATAATTATTTCTATGTCTTTTGCTCACAAGGTTGTCATACGATCATGGGCAAAATTTCACAGGCGTTAAAATGGCTGACACAGGCTGATTGAGGAAATAGTAACACAATTACCTCCCTTGTTTTCCCATTCCTCTCCATGGACGGCCATCTTCAAACGTTTGAATTTGAAGTTGAAAATGATATCTTTGCCAATTTCTCAACTGGCGATAGTGAATTATAGGATTAATAGGATTATTCTTTAACAAGGTAGGACTGTTTATAGGTACAATCTATTTTAGGGCTTTATTTTAATACATTTTAAAAATATAACTTAAAAATATGCTATTGGAACTTTAAATATATATGCATATTCTTTAAATCATATCCACAATTGTAATCATTTCATAAAATATTCATTTACATATGTATCCAGGGGTGCCTGGACCCGGGTACCTGGGTATACAAATGGTACCCTCCCCTTTTCTGGGGTAACTTGTAAGTTTCAAATATGCAATTGCTCTCTGGTCGGTCGCCAACCGGCTCTCGAACTCTACTGATGACGATTGGTGTATTGAATGTCAAATTAAAAAGAATTTTTTATAAGATGAATTGCTCATGATACGAAAATTGTGAATAATCAGGCTTTTGTCTCTTTCATTATCGTGTATTTTAAATGGTTTTATGTTGGAATTTGAAATGCTGGAGGCGCTCTAAACAGCGTTCTCGGAATTTAAAAATTCTGGTACCCTGGCCCTCGCGCCGTTCCGGCGCCCCTGTGTATAACTTATTTTCCTTGTCGGACACCATTTGCAATATCGTGGGTGCTTTTAATAATAGAATTATTTTGTCGGTCGGATGATTCTATCGGCCACTTTCTAAAGAGAGATAATATTCTCTCGCTTTTCCATTTAAATTTAGTTGTACGATGGAACAGAAATATGTCCCGTGTACACATTGACGTGCACGTAAAAACGTCATTGAAAGAGAGAGAGAAATGGCGTTTAACGCCCACTCGACACAAACTAGGTCATTTCTGTAACAACATATGTTTTAATTTTATTTCAATAATTCGCTTGCAAGTAGGTGTCTTTAGCAGTGGGAGGAAACCAGAGTTTCCGAAGAAAACCCACGAGGTTGGACAGGCGACCCTACACCTTGCCACGTACAACTGGGGATTAAAGTCATTGAAAGTAAGAATTCGAAATAAGAGAATAGCTTAGACCTTCTGTCCCGGCACAATTTCCTTTTTAGCACATTATATAGCATAAGCCCATCTTCATAACCCCAGTCCATGGAAAAAGTAATACGTTACCAATTTCCTTTCACTTCGATTTAAAGGGCCAATCCTGATAATATTTTGGAGAATTAAGCTGTTTAATTTTGTGTTAAAATCCCTCAAAATCCTTTACCTGTTACTCAATATTTGTGATATGTTTTTAATCAACTTAAACCCATTAGTCTTCATCTGAACATGGGGGCCCAAACTGTTTTCTAGGCTTTCTGGATCGAACCAGACATTTTTTTAAAAGTAATGTGTAGGTGAAATTTACCTTTGATTATCAAGTACAGCACAGTCAGGGGTGATTTACTGTATAGACCTCTAAAGGAATGAAACGGGGTTTAACGTCCTAGTCTTCTGCGCCGATTGAGATAATGAAGACGGGGTGAACAGAACTGCATTGCGACGATGCATGACCACAAAATCTTATGTAGGTATATAAAACTCCATGGTAATCTATAAAGATGATTGAACTACCAAGATAATATTAAAGGGACAATAACACTAACATAAATTAAAGGGACAATAACAAATAAATAATAGCCTTATTCTAAGTACTAGATGTTTAAGTGACCTACCTGTTGTGTAAGTTATTAATTACACCCTATTTTACTTGTCGAGAGGGTTCGAAAATATTTTAAAATCCATGTCACATTTAAAAAGGTTTAGTTGAATTTTTCCAATTTTTTAAATTATGTGTGTTAAGATGAAATTTGTATCTTCAATTAATTGGAATATTGTAAAATAATACAATTTGTTGACCAGAATAAAGATTGGGACATATTATTCAGTTAGAACAAGAGTGGTATTGAGCCTTTAAAGTACATGTACATGTATATTAAAGAAACTAATTACGAAATTGAATGAAATAATATTACACGTATTTACGTTTTAAACATTTCTGTTTTCAAGTATTGTACGATTTGCCCCCCTTGTCAGCCGATTGTGTAGGTCATTGAGTAAAAAGCTCGGTGCGAACAAAGTAAGCGCACCCAACGATACCGAATACAACACTTGATCCATTAGGAACTTTTGTTATTCGTCATATCTTTATATGTACCTATTCGAAATAGATCTAATACTTATCAAGCTTCAACTAAAAGCGCCCATTGACAGACTTTTACTTAACAATGCAGTATACATTTAAGTCGAAAAAAATGGTCTTTTAGTCTGCGTCGTTCCCGACTCAGAGTATACATTTTTAACTTAGTCCACAATGCAATGTTTATTTTTGTGTTTCAAACCGAGTCGCAAAGGGGTCGCCAAATGGCTGTAAATGGATCTGTAATAGCGAAGCGGGGAATGGATCGAGAAGGCACGTATTTACTTGGCGGGACTATTATAGGGGTGTCGGAGCTACGTGAAGGAAACATATCTACTCTAACCATTATAGGGTGTTTAGTCTGTTGTCTGTTACTGGCCCCTATTTACAATAATCAACGATCACTGGACAAACACGTCATGGCGCTTCAACGTCTGCTCTTTCGCGCTTTTTAAAAAGGGTTCGTAACAACAAACGTGACATCTCGATACAAGCCGCAGCTTAGTAGCCAAATAATTTACTCTCTCGCATATTTCGTAGCAAATATTGATATCATTTAGATCGACTTTAGTTACAGTTGAGTTTCTTGATACTGTAGTCACTCGAGGTAAAAAGCCAGCCTTGTCACGTTATGGTGTAAGGAGACCGTGGCCATTGTTCTTCAACTTTTCTTCACAAAGCCGCCATATTTGTACAACGTTAAATCGCTTTCTGACTCGGCACGCTCCGATCACGAGACCCATGATGGCTTTAGTCCTTGCTACCTGAACAAAAAGGGTCTGGGCAGGATAAAAGTTAAGATCTCTTTTCAGTGGGAAAAGGGGGTAATATTTGAAATAGGTCGATGGTCAGTTGTAGAAATACCTGATGTCATTTTTTAGATTTGTAATATTTATTGTATGACTGTCCAGATAATCACAGAATGGCTGGCATCCAGGGGGTGAATGACCACACTCCCAGTAACTTCAAAAATGATCATATAGAGGTTGTGCAGTTGAGATAAGCACTCTCAAACACTGTCCCGAGAATAAAAAAAAATCGTTTGTGACAATCACCAGGAGCAAATTTCGCACTGAACTGGAAACAAAGTATTTTCATTAAAATATAAATTTGGTGATTATTGAATCTCACCTTCGATCCGCATTCATTCCATATTCAATGTCAATGTGGTCAGGGTGTCCAGGCCTGTGCAAGGATCCGCGGTTCATGTCGGATGGCTTCTATAGAAAAAGGCCATTTTCAAGTACCTATGAAACGCCTGAAGAGTGCCTGAAATGGCTGGAAATCACATTTCCGGACTCCAATTTCTAAAATATCCTAGGGGGCCCTGACCCTCCTCGACGGGCTTCGCGCCTACAGCACCCGCGGTGACCAGCTTCGCCGACCACGACTCGGCGGTCAGTAACCTCCTCAAAACTCTGGGGGTAAATGGGTTGATTGAAAATTCATTTAGGGGTGAGCGGTGAGAAAAGGTTGAGAAACGTAGGTCTAGGGGGATTTTTTGTCATTAGAGCGCTGAAAGTATTGCAATAAATTGAAATATATGTCTTAGTTACATATATCACATTTCAACTATTTCATAACAAAAATCATATTATTTCATTTTATTTGCAATATTTTAAATTTTTTAATAATAGAACGATTTTGTCTGTTCTTGTCGATAAGTATTTGTGTGATTCTATCTGCCGCTGTTATCTTTCATCTTAGGCAAGACGATCAGGATTAATATATGGTTCCATTTTATTTCAATAATTCGGTTGCACGTAAGGGTCTTTAGCAATGGGGGATGGAACCGGAGGACACGAAGAAAATCCACGAGATTGGAAAGGTGACACTACTCCTTGTCACGTGCAACCAGGGAATCGAAACCACGTCAATTGACTCAATGACAGACCTTACGATAATGCGCGCCCACACTAACTATTAGATCATCCACATTGATGAACAAAAACTATTGAATAATTTTACGATTTATATACCCACGGTTTCCGAATGAGATCGTTTATGACTTCATCACAACCCTCGTGAATTGTGATCACATTTGGATGCACAGTTGCCAAAGGAACAAGCATACCCCGTTTCATGTCGTACTTGCTTCAGCAGAGAGCCTGGACTAAACCAACCCACCTCCTCCTGCAAAAAGCCCCCCCCCCCCCCTGTAAAAAATTGTCGACCATAAAAACAATAGATAACATTGCCCGTCAATTTTACAGCACACCCGAGAGCTGTCGTTCAAGATTTCTATTTATATTATGTAACGCATGCACTACTTTAGTACTAGCGTCTGGTTTGTGTAGAATTTGGCGGCAACTACCGTAGTACTTAACTGCGTCATGCAAAAAAAATAAATAAATAAATACAAATAAATAAATAAATTGCTGTGACTCAGGGTTGACGCCAGGTTCACGCTATGGTTGTTTCATCTGATGGCACCTTCCTTCTCGATTTAATTATTGATTGGATAATCGAGAATGATTTTTACCTATCGACATTAGTTATGATGATCGCGGCAAGGCGGGAAATTCGCTTGCTTAATTTTCGGTTCATAGTGAATCAATTTGACTTAAATTTTCAGCAAATTGCCCTTGCATTATCTCATTTTTAACTATTATAGTGAGAACTGTCAACTCGTTTTCTAATCTCCCATAATGTATATTTATTAAGGAAAGGGCTGTAGCGTGAAAAACAAAATTGTGACAACTATCGTGTTTGTAAAATCTGATAGTGCACGTTAATCTTCATGGATCTAAAATCCTAATCAACAAACCAAACTGATGACAAGAAACACAGCAGAACTCAACCCAAACCGGTTTTGCATTATGTTAAACATACATTATACAAGAGCATAATTTTAAAGAAGTTATGTTACTTTTTAGACAAAAAAAACGAGATCCCATGTACACAGTGACGTGCACGTAAATGATCTCTTGGTAGTTGGAATTCGATATAAGAGTAAGCCGTAGCGCCGCTGTCCGGGCAATGAAATGAAATGGGGCTTAACGTCTTACTTTTCTGCTCCTAAACTGGCTGTCCGGGCAAAATTTACCTCATGGCATACTGCATGACGGAATCCCGTCTTCATTAGCCAGGTGGAGCAGAACAGTAGGACGTTAATCTCCATTGCCACTCCATAATTGCAGGGATTTAGTTTTTGCATCGATTTAGTGATAGTTTGGGGGGTTTAGTATTTACATCAAGTTAATTATAACTCTGCATCGAGATAATTTCTGCATCGAGTTAATTACAACTCTGCACCGAGTTAGTTATAACTCTGCACCGAGTTAATTATAGCTCTCCACAGGTTTAGTTATAATCCTGCACAGATTAATTTTTTGTAATTACGCTGCATCGATTTAGGTGTTATCATATATCGATGAAGATGTGATCATATATCTATTTAGAAGTGATTATATTTAGATTTAGATGTGATCATATATCGATTGAGATGAAGTTATGTATCGATTTAGATGTGATCATATATCGATTGAGATGAAGTCATATATCGATTTAGATGTGATCATATATCGATTTAGGTGAAATCATATACCGATTTAGATGAAATCATATATCGATTTAGATATAATCATATATCGATTTTGGGGTGATCATATATCGATTTAGGGGTGATCGTAAATCGATTTAGATAATGATCGTATATCGATTTAGATAATGATCGTATATCGATTTAGGTAATGATCGTATATCGTTTGATTTATTAGCCTGTACTAATTATTATTTCACTGAATTGTGATGCAACGCCGTTGTCCGTCAAAGCCCACTGTATGACGTATGCCCGTCTTTATTAGCCCAGTTGGTGTATAGGAATATTAGCTAGTGGTACATGTATTTACAGTTGACCAAGTATTATTTATATATAACAAGACCATTTAACCTTAAACCATTTTATCATAAGTTCAAACACTAGAAAAACCTTCATATTCATAAATAACTTTGCATAGTTTGTCTTCTTTATGCACTTTGTAACATATTAAATGTTAGAGAACAAACAAATTGAACCCCAGTTTGAGCATTCCTGTTATCCCGATCTCTCCATTTATTTTCTAGTATCAAAGAAGAACTAAATATTAAGCTCCAGTCGTTTTAAATATCACCAACTAGAAAACCATGTTGTATATGATATATGCGACCTTTCTGCGGAGAGATATTATATTTTTCTTTGATATAATCGGCTCATTGTGAGAAGTTCAACATTCTTAACAGTTATCAACACACGGGGCGCCACCATCGGGGGAAATGTGATATGATTTCCCGCCAAAAGAAAAGTCGTTATCAATTTATTTTATCAATATCAATCGCGGATAAAAGTGTTTGGGGAATTGCTAGGGTTAAAGAAGTAATATTTAATAATTTCGATAACTAAACAAAAGCAACACTGTTTTATTTGTGATGGTTTCCTCGTGAGATCGACAAAGGATAAAATCATCCGGTTCCTTTAGTTGTTTTTCATTAACTTGAGTCAATCTGATCAGTCAGATTAGATGTTTTGTTTCAGAAAATCGACAAAACTTTTTGGAGGATTTTCGCCATCTTGTGCGACTATGTACTATGGTGATGGCGGTTTCCGACAAGGGAAGACGGTTATTAGTTTGTCTAAACATCTCCAAGGTTTCCAGTTATTAACGGAGTTAAACACGACTCGTCAATTTCTCAATAGACTCTTTTGTTTGGCCAATTAACAAACCATAATGAAGCAGTTTCCTAAACCATGATTGAAAATATTTCTTCGCTTGTTAATCAATGTTTCGCGCCAATATTGTAATGCTGGTCACCTAGTAGAAACGCAGACAGACGAAGCAACGTATGGCCCAAACTGACAAAACCAATAAAGTAAATACACAACCGTTGTTTCGCATTCGTTAGTTAGCTTTCTACCTTTAGCCCTGTGTACGAAAACATGACTTCTCAGCTGATTACTGAATAGCTAAATGCTTGTGCACGTTCTTTCGTTTCCTTGCCTTCTAATTATAATTATTATTTTGTTAATTTAGACAAGTTAAACGAGGGTTCTTTCTTTATTTCCAATGATAATATTTTCTTTGGCTAAAATGTCTCGTATTGTATGAAGTTGTCAACTTATATTAGTCGTATCGAATTATTGTGACACTATTGTTAAGGCGCCATTTTCTATGAAATACGTCACCGCAAACAAACACACAGTCTCACCTTTTTATCACGTGCAGCGATTCTTATATTAAGAGAGCACGTGACGCTATGTGCCAATTTGCAAGAAAATGTACAAAAAGCCGCGAATTTGTAAATCTTTCTATATTTATTGTTATTTTTTATACCACAAAGGGAAGATTATACACCTAATAAAGGTCTAAGTGAGAATTTACCTTACGTTTCGTTCTATAAACAACTGAACCCTTGGTTTCGTTTTATAAACAATTAACTCTGATCAGGAATCGATAAGAGACAGAATTGTTTTTGCATGTATTTGTTAGGTAGTTGGACACCGGATTTATTCTAGCATGCACGAGAAGGTTAATTTCCTCGTCTTTTACTTCGAAAAATGAAAAGGTTTAATTTGAGATAATATTCTCTACTCTTATGCACGTACATCCGCCATAATTCCCCGCCATTAGTGGTAATTGAAATAGCTAACTTTTATAAAGAAAATACTTTTTTTTAAGTGAAAGAAATATTGTTTTATCTGTTCTCTTGTGAAATATTTGACGTGGTTTTTGTATATTGTACGTGGTAGAAAACAGATTTAAAAGAGACAGTGTCCAAAGATTGTATTAATACAAAGTTAACAAAATATTAAATATTATTATCATCATAAAGAAGCTCTATTAGAACTAAAAAGATATATAATTAAACAAAAAGATGTCTAAATATTACTTTTTATAAACATTTAATTTTTCTACATATTTATTTTGAGATTGCAATAAGCTATTTTATTGCATCAATCAAATGCACTATTAGCATACAATTACCAACTCCAAGCCAAACTATTTTGTAAATGGACAATTTGTAGCGGTTCCCATCTAGATAATAATTTGAAATAAACAAGTTTCACGTTAAATGATGCACGCCAAATACTTTCAATGGCAAAACGTGGGCTTACGTGACTAATACTTATATTGTGTACTTGAAATAAACTGAGCAGTCTCCAGAATTTTTTTTTAAAAAAGTCTGGTAAAAATTAAAGCCTACGGTTTCTGGATAATATCTTTGCGGAGATAAAATCTTTTACAATATAGCACAATAAAATAAGACATTTAAATAAAAAAAGAACCCAATAAAATATTAAAATATAGAATTATCCGATTATGATATAATTATATTGGTTTGAAAATATTAATTATATGGCAAACTGCAATACGGTATTAAACATGCATTATGCAAGAGCTAAATCGTTCAATTGCAAATCTTTCTTTAGGCCTTAAATATTATCTAAATTATTAATTAGACATTGATTAACTTATCCAGACCATAATCAACTCTCGGTGTCATCGTGCCAGTGATATTTACTGGATTAGGATGCCATTTACTTATCAACTTTCATTCATCATTTAATCATTTAATGGACAATCGAGACTACGTTTTTATCGTACCGACTTTAGTAATGATGATCGAGGCTAGGTCAAAAATTCAATCGCCAAATTCTCTATTCGGGGTGACTTCATTTGTCTGAAATTTTAAATTACTTATCTAAACTATTATAGTGAGAACTGTCAGCTGTTTATGTAATCTTCCTTATTGTATCTTTAAGTGCCTTACTCCCAAAATAAATGATAATTATCATTGATTACTTTTGTAGATACGCATTTAAAATAGCCGATTGCCATTTACATGTGTGGGACAAAAAATAATATATTCATATTTAATATTAATTAAGAAAACAAAATTGAAATATGAACGATAAATAATTTCCCGGCTTGGATTGAACTAGATTAAAAAGACCCCGTTCATAGGCGACGTTGGCTTGTGTTGGCCATTTTCCTGGTTGCGGGATGTTGAGAAATGTTAAGTTCATATCTTTTTAAGTGTTTGGGCTAATATTGCTTTCAGGGACTCAACTTTTACATTGTTGTAGTTTCCAAACAACTATCTGACATTTTACGATTCAGTCTCATGTCATTTAAAACTTGATTGAAAAATTCAGAATATTTGAATTTAATATTGATAATTTTCTTTATATATATAATTTTGTTTATTAATTAACATCTACTATATTTGGATTGACATTCCTCATAAAATTATTTTAACATTGGCCTTTCATGAACTAGGGATAGGTCTAGACCAGGTTTTAGTACGTTAATACTATGTATGTTGCTTCTGCGCATGTCTGATAAATAGCCCAATTCTTTTTTGAAATAAGATGTTGGTTTTGACTTAATATTTCTGAAATTTAGCATCATTTATGCGTTTAACTAAACTTTCTCTTTGGCAGTTTTTCATATTTCAAAATTTGCCTGGAATATGCAGAACATTGTTTGTCAATGTAAATAATTATAAACTTTCTGGGAAGAAATTATTGATATCTCTAGTGTTGACTGCTGAAGAAGAATGACAGTTTATTAAATGATTAATCAGTCCAGTGAATGTCATTAACTCACAAACAGCTTTCAACGATCGTATACTACAAAAACACACATAAATATATATATATGAAAAAGTGTTTTGTTAGACCAGTGTTTGCCAGGCTCTATTCCACCTCATACACAACCCCATTCCTGTTAAATAACTTCTTGTAAAGTTACAAACCTTAATTTTTATATTAGAAATAACTACTGTATTTTCATGTATTGAATTTAAAAAAAAAGACTAAAACGAACACAAGATAGCAAGCTAAAAATCAGACAAATACGAACTGTATAGTGTGTATATGGTAATCTGCACCTTTAAGTAAACTGTTGAAAACTAAACTTGACCACCAGTTTCATAACATCGATCGGGTATATTGCTAGAAGGAAGATATGATTAAATTGTGTAATACTGTAATGAGATAACAAATAGCAAGCTGGTGATCAGGTGGTAAAAAGAATATCTGTTTGAAAATAAGATGAGGATTTTAAGCGGTCGAGAGAATTAAGATAATGGAAAATATGACTTTAATTAGGTGTGAGTTCCCTTGTGTCAACCCCCAGTCTGTCAATTTCTCATTCGCTCTAATGTACTTAAACATAGCCTAAGTTTACTTTCGGATAAGTGTGTCTTTTCACCGAAGAAAGTAAATTCGTGCTAGCCCGATGTTTGTAAACTTGGGTATCAAGAACCTAAAACAAATCAACTCGATCGTTGATACAAAGGGTTAAAGTTACGTCCTATAATAGGCTTCGGCAATTCGAAACTCTCGGCGGACAATCGTGTTTTTAGCTCTGTTTCTATAGCGCGTGGTATTTTGCGGCTGCGGGGATGTGTTGGTAAAAGCATTCTGGATTAAGCGAACAAAAAGCATGATCCGAATAATTAGAAAAGTCACAGTTTCACGCAGGTGTTTGTGAGATTTCACGGCGCCTTTGTCGGATCTTTTATACATGATAAAGGTGATCTATCTCATTTATTTGGTTGTTTTTAATGGATTAACAACTCCATGTGAAACAAACCCATCCAATCAATCTAGTTTACGGATATTGCGAAATTTAGTTGAAATAAAATGGGGTTTAACGTCCTACTTGTCTGCACCAGTCAGTTTAATGGCGACAGAGAGAGAGACAGAGAGAAATGGGGTTTAACGTCCACTCAACACAAACTAGGTCATTTCGGGACTAACACATGGTTTAATTTTATTTCAATAATTCGCTTGCGCGTAGGGGTCTTTAGCAGTGGGAGAAAACCGGAGTGCCCGGAGGAAACCCACGAGGTTGAGAAGGCGCCCCTATCTCCATGCCACATACGCTCACACCAGGACTCGAAACCACAGCCACAAGCCAGGGGTGACCGACCAGCTAAAGGTTTAATGGCGACTGTCTTACGCCTTGTATTGTGTGTTACGAGGTCAATTTTTAAACGGACATCGGAAATTACCGCCTATTATTCAGCGAATCCCAAACAACCAAGGATTCTTTTACTTACGAAGGGTTCTTTTACTTACGAAGGGTTCTTTTACCGATGAAGGGTTCTTACATTTGCCAGGGTTATGTTATTTACCAGGAGTTCTTGTCCTTACCAAGGGTAATTTTACTTATCAAGGCAACTTACGAACAGCTCTTTGGATTACCAATAAGGGCTCTTTTATTACGAAAGGGGCTTTTACTTACAAAATGCTCTTTTGCTTACCAAGACCTTACTCACCAAGGGTTCGTTTGCTTACCAAGGGCTCTTTTACTTATGTGCACGCTAAAGTGCTCATGAAACCGCGTACCGTCCATACGACTGAACATTGATTTTGTACAGGCCCCTGTCACCACCCATAACAATGATGGCATCGATGCTGGGAATTCCTGATTAGTGAGTCAGCACTACCTACCAACCGAGCCACGTATGGCTGAAGAAAAGAAATATATTTAAACATAAGTTGTTGATTTAAAATATTAGACGGTAACAGTTTATTATATTCCATATGCTAACACCTTGGACTCATCTCATTGGATAGCACGAACATCCGAAACTCATCAACAGATCATTTCCACCTGTCCGAGATCTAGACAACTCTGGCGGCCAAATGGTGACATAGAATGTAAATTATGTGTGAAGATTTTTGATCAAGATATGTATGTTTGACCATGCGTGGTCGCCATATTGATCGCTAGCAGGGTATCCATATCAATGGAGTTGTTATTGAAAATAAAATCTCCTGATTTTGTAATTGATGTTTCAAAGACCAATAGGTTGGACAGGAAACGAAAACAAGAGAATTCCATATGCACATAGTTGTAATTATTCTTGGTTTTGTATTCATACCTACACTCATCAATATTAAGGTTATTCTTTTATACACCAGGAATATTTAGGGTGTGTTTATACCTATATGAGTTAAAATTAAATATACATTATGCAAGAAATCTTATGTTATCTAATTTTTATTGAAATATTAATTAACTTATCCAGACCATAATCAACTCTCGATGCCTTTGCTAGCCTGCGATATTTACCGGATTAGAATACATTTTTTATGAAAATAATTAACGTAAAACTGGATAAACGTAAAAAAAAAACCAAATAAGGTTCATTGACTGGGACATTCTTAAAAAAAAACGCCTTTCAAAAAAGGTTAAGTAATGTCGTGGGCTATTCTAAAAAAACATCGCTCAAAAAAGGTCAAGTAATGTCTGAGACATTCCCCCCCCCCCCAAAAAAAAAAAAAAATAAATAAATAAAAGCACCCCTCAAATAAGCTTTAGTAACGTCTGAGACATTCTAAAATATTTTTTAAAAAAAACTTCAAAAAGATCCAGTAATGTATGGGCCATTTAAAAACACCTCTAAAAAGGTCAGTAATGTCTGAGACATTCTAAAAATTTAAAGTAAAAACATGTCTCAAATAAGGTTCAGTAATGTCTGAGCTATACACCTACTAAATAAGGTTTAGTAATGCCTGGGACCTTCTAAAACATTGAAACATGCCTCAAATAAAGTTTAGTAATGCCTGAGCCTGTCTGAACCATAGCTAAAACCCCTCTTTAAAAGGTCTGTGGCATTCTAAAACAATAAAAACACCGATGAAATTCTAAAATACACCAATCAAATTGAGATAAAAAGTAACCGCCAAGGGGATCACGTGCTGGAGGTCGGGTGTTCGATCCCTGCATTGGACGAGAAAGTTCATCTCGATTTCCCAGTGTGGTTTCCCCTTGTCAGTGATGCAGAACGAAAGGCCCGACAAGAACAGCTGTCTAGTTGTTCGGATGGTACGAAAAACGAAGGTCCCGTGTACACATTGGGGTGCAGGTAAAAGACCCGTGGCAGTTGGAATTTGATATAAAAGTAGGCCGTAGCGCCGCTGTCCGGGCAAAACTCCCCTCATAGCACACTCTATGACGTATACCCGTCTTCAGCCCAGGATAGGTGTAGAAGAGTAGGACGTTAAACTCCATTTCATTTCAGTAACCACCAAGCTTTGTGTATCTAAAAATAAAATCACATTATCTCAAAATATATAATATACGGTTAAAAGGTGATATATAATACAGTAGCCGTTAAAACGTAATGTACTCATTCTGTTTGGCAGCGCGAAACGATCTGTTATTTTTAACATCGATACTAATCAGAAGCATGGTCTGTAAAGAGGTACGAGGTTGGCGAATAAATAAAACAATATTAATATCAGCTGCACTACGGTCGCTGGAATCCACACAGGAATTAATCTCCCATATAAAAACAAAATGGCGGAACTGGCCTTCTGTACCTCCCAACGAGTAGAGCAGCCGATCGCCCTTTTCGCGCCTATTTTTGCAGATGTCGGAACGATGTATCTTATTGTAGAGGAATTCGCCGATACAGTATCCACCGAGCCTGACAGATGCTTCACGTGAGTTCAGGTCGGTACTTGTTATCTGGGTGACACTCGCTACCGACATCCAGACGCCAAAAACTGCAGGATTCCTCCACGTCTGCTTACCACCTTTAATGCTAATACTTCCCGCCATTCTTTTACTTACATTGATAGTTCTTCTGCTCTGTTTTCTCCCTGGAGTGTCTGTGCGAAGATCAAAACTTTCTTTATTTGTTATATTCGAGTTGTGTTCGTCACTGTGGGATACAGTTTTATGAATGAAATCAATGATAGATATTTTCGCTGGGTGTGTTTGATGTAAATGCGAACGTTCTATATTCCCAATTCGCATTTTTGAATAAAAGATATGCTAGCATTCGGGAAAAATTCGGAGCCGTCAATATGCATCAGGAATTTCAATTCATTGCATATCGAGAAGATTATCTAGTAGTTGTTTGATATCACTCTAACAAAGAAGGGATCTGAATCCGGACGGCCAATTTCGTTTCAGTCCATTATCGGTGGTAAGGGGAATTTTGGGGACATCACTTGGGACCACCAATATTCGTCCAGAATTTCATTTCAGAACATATTATCTGCTGTCCACTGTCGACCATCATAACTCGAAGAAGAGACTCCAATACATTCCGACAGAAAAATGGTATGTGACTGAAACCAGGGGTACATGAACTAGCCTTGGTCGGTGTTAGGAATCGCCATGATTCCGGCACAGAAAGGGAATGTAACTGAAACCAGAAGACGAGGAGTACATGAGTTGGCCTTGGTCGGTGTTAGGAATCGCCATGATACCAACACAGAAAGAGCATGTGATTGAAACCAGAGCACATGAGCTAGCCTCGGTGTCACGGCCTTCATTTACAAAGGTTTATCGATTTCCAATAAAATTTAAGTTAAGGCTTCAGATTGTTCATTCAAATGACACATGAGGGATTATGGAAAGGGCTGTGAGTTTTTAATTGGGTGATCACAAAATTGTTAAATTACCTCAATTGACATTGATATGGGCATGGGGCACAATTGAACATAATATTAGATATGAACTTGGCTCAATCTAAGGTAAGGTAAGTTAAGGGAGACTAGATAAAGAGCTGACAGTTCTCACTATAATAGTTAAAAACTAAATAATGTAAAAGGAATTTGCTGAAAACTTCAATCAAATTGATCCACCCTGATCCGAGATTTTAGGGATGGAATTTTCGGCCTAGCCTCAATCATCATTACTAAAGTCAGTACGATAAAAAACATATCCTCGATTATTCGTTTCATGATTAAATCATGACATAAAGTTGAGCAGCAAATGGTTTCCTAATCTAGTAAATATCGCAGACTAGTTGCCATCGAGAGTTGATTATGATCTGGATAAGTTAATTAATGTATAATCAATAATGTATATAACATTTCAGGAGAGAACTTATATAGGCCTGTTGTTCAATTCATTTCAGTTTATTGAATAAAATATAGTTTAAACTAAATTTCAGGCCCAAAGAAAAGCCTACAATAGGCAGATTTAGCTATTGCATAATGTATGTTTAATAAGATCTTCACCTTTATAGTCAGTTATAAGGTGTGACGTGTAAAAAATAAATGTTGACCAGAATATATAAAGGGGGTGGGGCTGGAAAGGGTCATTGATAGCAGCGGACATGTAAACACAGGCATGTCTGCGCCAATCCCTTCCGCCCATTGTTAACAGTTATATAAAATATGTCATTATTGACACCATTCGACCCGTTTTGACAATTGAAGGCCTTCAATTCTGAAGTGTCAAACCGGAATGACGTCGAATTATATGGCAAATCGCTGTTATCAAGCCTTCAAGCCATATTGAACATTCTGTGTAACTATTCCAATCGGGTCTACCAAACGTCAAATTAAAATCTCGTCATGCAATATCGTGTCAACGAGAAGAGGCCATGTTGTAGATTTGTTATGTGGACATCTTCAAGGAGCTCGTGTTGGTAATTCACTATCTGTCGTCTAATTTGTCACAGGACACGATAAACCCCTCTTCGTTCCAGATTGTCAATTTTGACCTTAGTTGCCCCGATATTAATGTATGTAATCGGAAAGATATTGAGAAATGTGGCTCGTGGGAGGGTTTTAAAGTGTAAATCGAGTGTCAAATATCTTGCATTTATCTTTAGTATCGGCGTTGTCATAACGAACACTCATCATGTATAATTCGTCACATTTCGGGTCTCTAAATATTTTTGTACCTGCTGTAATTAAGCTGGTGTCAAATAATTCGCTTGCTGTTGGTGATCAACATAGCCTTGAGACAGTCGATAAATACATATTTCCGTTTGGCATGATAAGACAGTCCCATCAATATTATCAAATAGGCGTACCCGTCAGATGTCAAAGTCAATACTTTCTTATTAAAGGACAATATGATCTTCAACAGAATTGGTTCAACAAATTACAAATATAAAGATGGTGGATCCTCAACCTCCATCCGCATATTCCGGAAGTGAAGCAAACCAGGCAATCAGTCGTTGCTACTGATTGAAGTAGAGAGCTATAACAGCTAATTTAAGTACTCCGACAATTCCTTTGCAGACGAGGAGTTATTGAAAACTGTTAGGTCAGTTTGAAGCCTAACTTTCACAAGAAATCGTCACCCAATTTTCATCAATTTTTGTGCTGCCATGTTAAGCTATAGCTTATAAACATATAAAACTATACTACTGTCTACCCAATCGCAATTTGACTTTCGCTATATTAAAACTGCTTGCAAATCGTCGATTTGTAGATAAATGGACGTCCTTGTGGTCATTGGTGGATGGATTAACGTGACCGGAGAACACATGCTAGGTCTAATGCTTGTTCACTTATATTTAGTTTTATTTTAACGCTGCTGGTGTAGATACGATTTAGATCGTTAGGTCTGGTATTAAGTCAAATGACGTGGTTTCAATCCAAAGCCCGTATGTAACAATGAGTTGGGTCTTCTGCCTAAACTCGAGAGTGATCTTTGGGGCTTGGCTAACCGCATTGATTTTCTCGGAGTCATCAGATTTCTTTACAATGATAAATTCCCTTATTGAAATAAAAAGAACCAAAGTTTAGCCATGAAATCACCTGGTTTGGATGTTAGCCCCTATCTCTCGCACCCCCGCGCCAACCTTGACCGGAAAGAATTAGATAGCCTGCTTCTTGAAATTACTATGGCCTATTAAAGACTTCAAAACCTGCTGGAATCGCTTTTTCCTTTCACATTAAATATACCGACAATTTGAGAGACATGTTTCCTTTATTTCTAACACAAAAACTGCTCCAAATTGTATCTTAAAGTAAACTATTATAAACAGGCATGGACAGACTACATCTCCTGACATTTAAAGCTATCCTTTTGACAACAAGTAAGCTAAGTTAAATGATGTTTTATTGTACTGTTTACGAGAACGACATATTTGATAAATATGTTACTAGTATGTTTCTTTCCTGCCAAACCAGCATGTATATTATTCTACCCATACCACGTTTATACTTTTTAATCAATTCAATATACCTATAGTTATAATATTGCTTCCAAAATGGCTTTACCACAAATAATAACAAAAGGAACACACGAATTGATGACGTTGTGTGGTCCCGCCAGCTGGAGCCCTGTATTATATTTACGCCATTATAATCCCGCACTAAATGATTATATCAGGTTTCATAAGTTCATTTTCAGTCGAGTTATTCAATCGTTGTGTAAATATATATATTGCCAACTATCTAATATAAAATGTAATTTAGATCCTTTTGACACTGGTTAATAACTATAATAGCTTTTATTTCATGTGACAATTTTCCGGTGCATTCATAAAAATAGTTCTACGATATCTGTAGCTTTTAATGTGATATGAATTCTATTTTAGATCTATACACATACACTTACCATCATTTGTATACTGCATCTGGAACAACAGTAAGTAATTATGGGCGTTGTAACATTTTTTAGCTTTGGATAAAATTATTTTTAAAATGAATATTTGATAATCTAAAAAAAAAGGATTAAATTTTAGAAAATTGAAATCAACCTTTACATACCGAATTAAAAAAAACAACGTTTTTTTTAATTGTTTTTGTTTTTGTTTTTAATTATTTTAAATAGGTGCAATTTTTTGTTTAGCTAATGGAGCATGTTTATTCGTTTAGAAGGCGTATTTGTTTTTTTCATTTCTGACGATGATTATATTTCCATTGTATAAAAGTGTAGGTTTGGTTGATTATATAAATATTACACAGTTTAATGTGGCGATTAACAGTACTATATAACAGAATAAATAAATTATAGTACTTTAAATTTTGTTACTTAAGAAAATGTTTTAAAATTAAATCCTAAAATTCCATCCAAATTGAACACTACTTTGTAACATAACTATTAAGCTATAAATAAATTAATAGTGTGTTAACAATAACAGTACTTTGTGACAGAAAATTAGAAATTGTAGTACCTTAAATTGTGTTTAACAAACTATTATGATATAGTATACTGTTTGAATAAATTGCACACATAACGATAAACACGAGAGTTCTATGGACAAACAATTTATATATTTAATCGGAGCTAAGATGTAACAATAATTCCACTGTCGTTTTCAAGCACAATGGTATAGTACTTTAGAAAAAACATTCACAAAAATCCTAAGTGTTAATAAAAATTGTATGTTACTTTGTAGCATGATTATTAAACTATAAATGTATAGTACGTTACAAAATAAGAGTTTAATGTGACGATTAACACTATTTTGTAACATCATTAATAAATTATAAATTTTGCTTAGCAAATTATTATGACATAGTACCTTAGAAAATACATTTCCATAAATCCTAAGTGTTAATCAAAATTGAACATTACTTTTGTAACATCATTATTAAACTATGTATTATAGTACGTTAAAAAACGGCAAACCATTATGATATAGTACGTTACAAAATAACACTTTAATGTGACGATTAACGATATTTTGTAACAGCATTTATAAATTATAAATTTTGCATAACAAACTATTATAAACAATTATGCATGATATAGTAGTTTAGAAAATATCTTACCATAAGTGCTAATAGAATGAGCTAAATGTACACAGTTTCACGTTAAGATTGGCAGATCTTTGTAATATAATTTACAAACTATAAATTATACATAGCACCGTCATGAAAATAGCAAACTATGAACTTATAGTTAATTAGAAAATATGTTACCGTCAATCATGAGGATTATTCCATATTCCAATGTACATTGTATTATATTATGATATCTATCAATAGAAGTCGGTCGTGGTTGTAAACCCTTTTTACCTCAAATTATCTATTGAATCTTTTATGCTTGAAATGTATTGATTATGGAATCTATTTTTTTTAATTGATTGTCCGAAATAAAACCTCTGTCAATATTAATGTTAATAATTTTTTTTCAAAAGAACTCTATTTAAGTGTTTTAATTTCTAATAATATATCATTTCTCTAATAAATTGTCTATTAGCATGTTTTATGTGATATGTTTTATTACTGTTAATATTGAATTGAATTGTCTGCCCAATGATACAAGTGTCCAGTAAGTCCATGTGAGCGGAATAGTCAATTTATTTAATGTATATTTAATTTGATATATATATTTTACTCAATACAAAGTTCGACATTTTAAAAAAACAATAACAACTACCACTGGGTTCAGGCTATTTCGTAACCTGGCTGTTTCGTACTTAGTTCATTCGTACCTCACATGAGCCGTTTCGTACTTCACTCCGTACATCAAATTGATTGCTAGGCTACCTTTTCCTATGTTGTTGAAATTCTACTACTACTACTACTTCGGCGGCTACTACTACTACTACTACTACACTACTACTATTACTACTATCACTACTGCTACTATTATGCTATTATTCTTCAATCTTGTTTTTATTTTAATAAATAACGTTTCAAATGTTTATCAATATCCATTTTGTTCATCTTTACATAATTCAACTACCTTTCATGTTGCCGACAAAAAATTGTTTGGTTGCCTTTTCAATAGGATGCGTGTATAAGCAGCAACCACAATAATTATCAACAGATTGTGACTATTCCAAATGTAAATATTATAATGACTTATTTAACATTACAAATATAAATATCCTGATAAATAATTCTCATATAAACATTAAGATAATATGAAGATAGTTTTTAAGGAATATAAAATTATTACAGGTTTTCATGTATGGATTAAGAGCATATTTTTTTAGGGAAAGGGAGAGAGGGGTTACACATAGGCATAGCCCTTTCTTCCTTCAATTCATGTTTAGATTTGATGAATCGAAATATTGTTTAAAAAAATGTTTAAAAATTATTGTTTAAAAAGGGAATACAACACAATTTACACATTTTAAAACATTTAAAGCCCCAATAACACTCTTGTTGTAACTGAATAATATGTCTCAATCTTCATTCTGGTCAACAAATTGTATTATTTTAGAATATTCCAATTAAATGATGATATAAATTTCATCTTAACACACCTTTTTTGAAAAATTGGAAAAATTCAACCAATTGATTTGAAAAGTCTAACGTAAACCTTTTCAAATGTGACTTGGATTTCGAACCCTCTGGACAAGTAAAATAGGTTGTAATGGATAATTTACCCAACAGGTAGGACACTTAAACATCTAGTACTTAGAATAAGGCTATTATTTATTTTCTGGAGCTACCAAGCCAGCAAGAATGTTATTGTCCCTTTAAGTGTAGACTTGTAAAAGTAATAGATATGTATGCATCATTAAAACAGATTTAAAGAAATAGCTTCAACACAAACGCACTGAACGGAATGCAAGTCAACACACTAAAGATTAATATTTTAAATAATAATAAAATAAAAAAAATGACCAAATATCCTAAGATTGATTAAATTAAAGTCAATAATCAACCAAGTTAATTTCTAGTGGTATATTTTCTGACGTTTTTATATCAGTGAATAAATCTATAGATACAGCCTAATTCTAAAATAAACAGAAACGAATTAATTCTTCCTTTCAGAGTTTTTAATCGAGTAGAAACGAGTGTTAAGTATCTCTTATCCAGTGTTTATCAGTAAACTTCCTCTGAATCTCCCCGATCTAGAAGTCGCTACCATCGTTTTTACATTAAACGTTATTTATATAAAATATACATTTAAATTGAAACGGCGTCAGGATGAATTAAAAGAGAAAATATTCACTTTAGTCACGTTATATCCATGAGAATATTTTTATTATGTTATAGATATAACCTCTTTACATCTCAATGTTTGTATCTTAAAGATCGCCATCTGATGGAGACGATATGTATCTTATATATCACCACTGTGATTGATGAGCGATAAGTGACGTTATTATTGTTATTTCTAAATGGATATCATTCTTTTAACATATGAAATGTACAGCTATGCATTCAAGATAAATATAATAATAGGAATACGATTTAATCGGTTTTGAGAGAGAATTGCTCCTGATAAATAAAGCTATGTCAATAAGAGGAGATATTAGGTGGATAAATAAATGTAAAAATGTCACTAACAGTAATGTTAAGACTGCTCCAACGTTGATATTAAAGGCATGAGATGAAAAACATAGAAATAAACAGCCGAGTAAGTTAAGAACGAAGGAAAACAACGAGTAAAGGATGAGTTTACCAATATTTAAAATACATTATTTGAATGTTTTCCATTTCCTTGATCAATGTTAAAAGTTATGCTCAGTAATTCACCACAAGGATACAACGACAACAACATACACTGAAGATGCACTAGAAAAAATACGATTCAATTCATTATTTATTGTTGCACAAGTATATATAAAAATATTTTTAAAAAATAATTAAACATACATTATGCAAGAGCTAAATCTGCCAATTAAAGGTTTTACTTTTTTAGGCCTGAAATGTTATCTAAATTATTAATTTGAAATTATCAACACGCCATAATCAACTATCGATGTCATCGCTAGCCTATTATAGTTAGAACTGCCAGCCTTATATCTAATCTCCCATTATATATCTTTAACTAATGTTTACTTCTTCAATGCGGAAGGATACATGTATGTACATTAAAATGATCAAATAGAGGCAATAACAATAAATAAGATAGATGCAATAAGGAAAACTAACGATACAATTAATAAACATTTCACATAATAAAGTAAAAATCGTCCCGAGGATGCAATAAATAAAATAAAGAATAAGTAATGAATGTATGAAATGTTGTTGTTTATTGGCAAGTCAACACCCAACGGGCTATATGGTGAAAGCGTAAGCAAATATAAGCAGCTAAGAATAATACACACATTTTAAACAGATATGGCAGTATTTTGTACATCTGAGATGCCCTCGTTTAAATTATTCTTTAAAGGAGCTACATCTCTATTCTTATGCAACTAGAAATTTACACAAATGGGGCGAAAAGCATATAATAATGTATTATGAAGGAATCTAAAATGATTTAGATTCAATCTTTTCTGTTTTTACTGTAATTTCTAATCAGTTATGTTCGTGGAAATACGCTAAGAGCCCAAATTGAATGGCAGTCTTTGACGTCTGGTTATTACAGTCTACACAGATGGTATTATCCTTTGGGATATGTATAACCTCGTTCATCGAGTTACTTCATTACAAATGGCGCTCGAAAGCATCGTCTGCTAATTTTAATCATTTTTTTTTATTGTTTGCAATTTCGAAGACTGTGGATGATACTGATTTAGCGACTTGAGCCCTTTAATGTGACACTGTGCTTATAAGGTCTCTCATATGTTAGTCTACCATTCGCCCAGTTGGCTGTATATATATAGTGACGGATGTTGTGTACTACCTGATACCACTTCTCGTTATTTTAATCTGTTCATTATTTACTGAGAAAAATGAATTTCTTGGAAGAGATAGCCAATAGCTATTTACAGCTGAAACAATAGTTCACAGTTTGACCCCACTCCTAACCTCTGACTTGGCGGCAAATAGAAGATACGAACGCGATACTTTCTGAAATATCTTCGGTTCTATTTGAATTGCTTTGTTGAGACACTTGTTTCTCCTTTTTACTTATTTTGCAGTTAATTAGAGCGTTGGGACTTATTTTCAGTGATACCAGAAAAAAAATAATAATAATTGAATGTATCGCTATAGATACACATTTTTCTTTGCAATTTATCGTAAATATTGTTTGTACAACATGGGATTATATCGCCAGCCGTACCAATATTTAAATCTTAGTATCAAAAACGCAACACTGCATTTGACCAAAAACAACAGTCTTAAAGGGACAATAACATTCTTGCTGGCTTGGTAGCTCCAGAAAATAAATAATACCCTTATTCTAAGTACTAGATGTTTAAGTGTCCTACCTGTTGTGTAAATTATCCATTACAACCTATTTTACTTGTCCAGAGGGTTTGAAAATATTTTAAAATCCAAGTCACATTTGAAAAGGTTTACGTTAGACTTTTCAAATCCATTGGTTGAATTTTTCCAATTTTTTAAAAAAAGGTGTGTTCAGAAGGAATTTATATCATCATTTAATTGCAATATTCTAAAATAATACGATTTGTTGACCAGAATGAAGATTGGGACATATTATTCAGTTACAACAAGAGTGTTATTGGGGCTTTAAACTGTATTTTTTCCGGATAACACAATCTGATTAAAATACAGTCCTATTTCGTTTCGGTTTTTTTTTAGTTTAAAATTCATTTTACTTGTCTTGACTACAGTAGGATCGGGAAGAGTTGTTATAATCCCGCGTTCGGGTTGATGTGAATTATTAGCATATGAAACGGTCTTGTGTGCGAGTTCTTGATGTACTGTGCACGGAACTGTGGGTATCCCCAAGAGAATCAACAATGATTGATTAATCAAATGTTTGACGTCATGGGTCAAAAGCTGCTAGTACGACCCTCTTACGTGACCACCCACTTAAACCGGCCAGATCTTCATATAGTGTATGCCATCGAAAGTATAAAAAATCGAAACGAAATATAGATATGTATTTTAATTAGCAAGGAAACAAATTGAACCAGGAATTTCAATTTTTCAATGATGTCAACAGAGGTAACAATATTATCAAAAAACGCCACATTTGAAGAAAAGAACAAAAACAATGGTTTTGAAACGCATTATTATTTTCCTGATAACAATGACACACGCTGAACTAGATATTTCATTTTTTGTTTGATTTCCTCATACAGTCTGTTTATTGTTTGCTTTGCAATCTAATATGCATCAATATTAAAATAATAATTACAGCATTTTCAACATTATCCTACATAATCGCTAAGTTAAACAGTTACACATAATACACTGGTTATTTGATCGACTATTCAATACTGTGTGCTCTATTGAATATTGTGCATAATATTCATTAGGTATTGTTCAACATTAGGTATAAGTTATTGTATACATTATATATGCGTGTTAAATAAAAAGTATAATTATAATTCAGTATTGAATATTCAGCGATGTGTTGCATATACATGAGAAATGATTGACATTCATATTTATTTAAAGAGCACATAATTTGACCTTATAAAAGTTATAATGAAATGAAATGAAATGGGGTTTAACGTCCTGCTCTTCTGCACCTAACATGGATTAATCAGAAGACGGGCATACGCCATACAGTGTGCTATGAGAGAAATTTTGCCCATGCAGCGGCGCTACGGCATACTCTTATATCGAATTCCAACTGCCAAGGGATATTTTACGTGCACGCTAATGGCCCATCCGTACGACTAGACAGCTGTCCTTGTTAGTCCCTCCGTTCTGCATCACTGACAAGGGAAAAGTTATAATATTTGAAGTCAGTGTTTAATATATATACATTACACTAATTTCATTCAAATTCATTAACTAAATATCACAAAAAACGATTTGGTTAATTATGTAAAACAATCGGGATTTCCGCAAACGCCACAGTGACCAAGTGTATATTCCCCTGAGCCTGGCTGATTGTTTCATTTACTGCACAATAATCGTATCTATTTTATGATACATTGACTACTTTAGAGAGAGAGAGAGAGAGAGAGAGATCTCGCGTAGGCGTTTTTAGCAGTGGAAGGAAACCTGAGTACCCGGAGTAAACCCACGAGGCTGGGAGGAAACCGGAGTCCTCTGAGTAAACCCACGATGTTGAGAAGGCGCCACATACTCTCACACAAGGGATCGAAACCACAACCGGTAAGATAGAGGTCGAAGCGTGACACTCCAGACCACTGGACCATCCTTGTATGACAGTGATATCTTAGTGTGTATCGTTATTATTATGATTGGTATGTTGCATCATACACATTGAAATGTATATTGTATGTTGTATTATGTATAATATGTTACAAAATGTATATTAACATGTATATTGTATGGTGTATTATGCCGTGAATATTGGATATGCTATTTGTATTATGGATACTGTGTATTATATAATATTTTATGTTACAGTGTGTCTTTTGGTGTCTTATTTTTAGTGCACGCTTATCTTACTATGATACAATTGGGTGGGGGTGGGGTGGGATGGGGATGGGGTGGGGGTGGCAGGCGGGCTTTCAATTTCCAGCATGTACGTGACACTGACCTAGTTTGCATCAAGTGGACCTTACCCCCCTCCCTCGCTCAAAGAAAAAAACCCATTTGTTTATAAACAAATATCTGGCGTTATAGAACAAAGCATGACTACCCTGCCCAACGTCCGACACTGTCACTATTTATAACAAAAATGAAAATCTGAATCATAGAACACATCAGCTGTTCCCGTTTGAATATTTTATTTGTAATTCTGTATCTTATCCTAGAAGATGTTTGTACTTATTATCTTGAGTCGGATATTATCAATAACTGCTCCCTGGGACTTTATGTTCCTCCACTGTATAAGATATCGCCTTCTTCCGTTGATACAACCAGACAAGTTTCAACATTTCATAACATAAACGACTCCATCTCCCGATATTATAACCATCCCAGGCCCAATATAAACGAAAACTTCGGTCAAAAATAACAAATAATCGCTATATCTTCTTCCTGACACATAAATATCTAACTCAAGATGTTGCTTATATTGAAAGTAGATACGTTTTACGACACCCTCCCCATGTACCTTGGAAATTGATAGAAAACATACATCATCAGTTTAAGTCAGTTATATCTGTAGAGAGAAAGAAATAGGGTTTAACGTTCACTTAGCACAAATTCTGTCATTTCGGGACTCATATAAGGCCTAATTTCATTTCAAAACACGATTGCGCGTAAAGGTCATTAGCAAAATGAGGAAACCGTTAGACCCGGAGAAAACTAACGAAAATAGGTAATGCATCAGTCCATTTCATTGTTTCAACCTCTTTGTATGAGAGATTTTAAGCCGAAGTTAATAATACAAGCAAACCAAAGGAAATTCCGGGTATTAAAAAAATGATACCTTTATTTCAATAATTGATAATTAAAATAAGATAGTGATAATTGGTAATTAAAACATTAGGCTTGTAATTGCTAATTAAAACCGATAACTGACCAATTATAATTAAAATATGAAACCGATAATTGTTTAGTTTAGTTCTTTAAGCATCCGTCCTTATTAGCCCAGTTTAGGAGCAGAACTGTAGGACGTTAAACCCCATTTCATTTCATTTCTTTATTCGCTTAAACATGCATTATGCAACAGCAAAGGGTATTTCTTTAGGCTTGAAATATTTTTTAAAGTATCAATTAGACATTAACTGATCCAGGCCTTAATCATCTCCGATGGCATCATATTTCTCCGATATTAAACAGATAAGAATGGGACAGCGACCCTTTGATTTAATCAAATATGGAGGACCCAGACATAGCTTTGATCAACCAGTACCGTGGTTGCAATTATTGCACACGTCTGTCAAAGGCTAATATCTTCGCTTGCAAAAGAGTAATTTGAATGAAATTTTCAAATTATTTATTTTACATTATCTATTTTTGAGCTATTATATTATGGCTTGTTCTTTATCTTAATCTTACATAATGTATCTTAAAGTCACAGAACCATCGGGTGAAACACACATACAACAATACATATAAAACGAACTTACAATGAAAATATATATAAAATGTACAAGGAGAGTTTGTTTATAAGGTGTACAAAAAAAGAGTTAAAGATGTGATTATATGTTTTAATGATAATTTCAGGTCTTCTCTTATTCGCTTGAAACAGAAACCGACCCAGATTCTCTAATTCTGTAGTGTTCTTAGCGGCAAGAAGTTGTATTAGTTCAGACCCTTGGGTTTTTACTCTAATATTGCTTTATAAATTTCTTTCACGGGTCTTCGTAAATGGGACAAATAGGAATAAAATGATACTCGTCCTCAACATCTAGTTTATTGCACAAAATACATAATCTGTCTTTCCTAACGGTCTTAACATTCCTGCTTTTCTCGATATTTACATAGGTAATTAAAATATGGACCCGATAATTGATAATTAAAATATAATGATATCTGAATTAAAATATGATACCTATATCTAGGAAGTTCGGGACTAACATAATGTGGTTCAGATTTTACTTCAATAACTCGCTTGCGCTTAGAGGTGGTTTTAGCAGTGGGAATAAATGGGGTTTAACGTCCACTTAATACAAACTAGGTAATTCCGGGACTTTCGTATGGTTCAATTTCATTTCAATAACCCGCTTGCGCGTGGGGATTAAGCAGTGGGACGAAGCCAGGAGAAAATCTACGAGATGGGACAGGTGCACCTACTCATTGTCACGTACAAGCTGAAAATTTAAACCGCACCACTTGATCTGAAGTCCAAGCAATAGATCACGTGTTTCTGTAATTCTGGCAAATTAAGGGCTGGTCAAGCCTTCGAATAAAAAATGAAAAGACTATAAATCCGAAGATTGCCAGTTAAATGTGATGAAAATGAAAATTAAAGTTAATGTGCTTTTAAACACATTAATTTTAAATTTCATCACATTCAAAAAAAATAAATTTTCGCAACGGCAGTCCCAAAAATCGCGATATTCTAAATTATGCCCCGTTAATAAGTTTATTGTCCAAGACATCATCCAAATCGAGTATTTTGCCGAGAGTTTTTCAAAAAATTGTTTGAGGACTCGCTGCCCCTCCACAACCTACTGAAAGAACCTGGCGCCGCCGCAATACTTGAAATGATAAAGGTCGATGTGGACGTGTAAAGAGGGAGGAGTCTGCCAGGAATCTGTTACAGATTAAAAGACAAGTAAAGTGACATCTAAACACAATGTAAATACACGAATCACATTCCATTTAGAGCAAGATACTCACGTTGGCATATTTCAAACATATCATCTTCGACAAACTTGTTATTCGTGCATTCGACATTGAATACAGCAAGTTCTAATTTAAACATGCATCTGAATATTGAAGGTCCTTCTTTAGTCCCGAAATGTTATCTAATTTATTAATTAGACATTAATTAAATTATCCAGACCACAATCAACTCTCATGTCATCGCCAGCATGCGATATTTACTGGATTAGAATGTCACCTGCTGCTCAATGCTCATTCATGATGAAATAAATAAAAATTGGATAATCGAGACTATATTGGGGTTTTTTTTTATCGTACCGAGGCTAGGCCCAAAATTCAATCGCTAAATTCCCGTTTCAGAGTGGATCAATTTGACTGAAATTTTCAGCAAATTCCCTTTACACTCTGTATTTTTTAAATATTGCAGTGATAACTACCAGGGACTGGTTGCTCAAAGCTCTGTTAACTTTTAACGGATCGTTAACTTTAACGGAGAGAAAGGTTGTTGCTGGAAGCCCCGTTAACTTTAGCGGATAATGAAATTGACTTTCCAGCAACAGAAATTTAACGGACCGTTAACAAACAACACGTGAAAGATAACGATCCGTTAGTTTAACGGATGGTTAAAATAACTTAGTTTTGAGCAACCGGTCCCAGTTCTTTATCTAATCACCCATAATATATCTTTAAAAAATTTCGTGGATCTCTAGGCCTACTAGTAAATTCTTAATTTCAATTTGGGAATGCTTTGTAATCTAGAGGTCTGGTTATTCCCTAGTTTAGAGGTGTACAGCGATGGAGGGGGAGGGGTTGCCAAGGACGAAAGCGTTTAATCATTCGGATTGCATGCACTTAAAACGGTCCCTGAGAGACGGAATTCGGCACAATTTCCATCGACGCACACTGCAGGGTGCATGCCCATCTTCGTTAGCAGAATAAAAGAACATTAAAGACGATTTCATAAATAGAAAAGCAAATGAAGATGACGAGTCACTGGTGAACGAGAATGGTCAACAGATGAAAACAATCAGGGTTCAAACTTCCTATTCTTACTAAGATTTGTTTTTGTAGCAAAATGTGTCAAGAAAACGACCATTTACAAATCTATTATTATAGTCTGACAGGATGGACTTGTGAGGAAGTCACCAAAATACAAAAAACAGAAATATTCGGGAGAAATGTCAAAGTCGTGTGCTGAATGAATTATCTAGAACAGAAGACACTGAAACACCGGTCGAGTGAAATCGTATACATGGGTTCATGAAAAATGGTTAATGTTGTAAAGAAATGACATATATTGATGAAAAACGAATGTATTTGAAAAGCGATTTTTTTTTAAAAACAAAAACACTATGTTTCCATGAAATTAATTTCTTTAAAAATAGTTGTGACAATTTAGAATTACAAAATCTAATTTAGATTTATAATTTTTAGAAGTTGGAATTCGTCTTTAAAAACCTAATACCCATGACTCTTTGCATCAGTTTATAATCGTATAAAACATTCATAAAAGGTCGACATTAAAATTGTGAATGTCGACATTATGTAATGGCATATCTTAAATCTCAATTACGAAGTTGTCTCAATTTAATTAGCATATCTTGAAGTATATAAATTATCTTAATTCTTATTTAAAAATTTTCAATTTCAATGTCATTTTGTTCCTATTCCTTCTGATTCCAGTTAAATAAAATGCGCCTTTTATTTACAATATTGCAGCAAGTCTTGCCTAATGATTAAATGTGGCTTAATTCGTGATGGGGAATTAATTTTATTTTAAGGCTATATACACATCAACCGGTCGGCCCTAATTTTCAATTTTTGTGCGTGGAAAAAGAAAAAAGTTTGCTTTATACTTTGTACTTAAGTCGACCTCATTGACGCCATTATTCTAAAAACCGGATAATGAATAATACGAGAGTTTTAAAAACATTTTACTTACGTTAATCTACTAATTCCATTATTTTAAAAATCAGTCATACACTTATTTCATTACTAAGTGATAGAAATCAGTATTTTAATTTTCTTTGCCTCGATTTCTCCTATTTTAAAATATGTTTTAATAAAATAAAAGGTCATTGAGTAAAAGAATATATTATATTCAACTTCGTTCACCCTTTTTGTTTCTTAGTTCTGTTTATTTTGCCGAGTGCACCAAAATTGAAATTTTGTCATTTAAGTGTGTTTCTGGATTTAAGTATTTTTGAAGTTCAAATTTTGGTCAAAAGATCTTAAAAGCTGTGACGTAAAAATCAACACTACATTAAATTCCAGTTCTTTCGTTCATTTTAACATTCACAAATTTGTAAAGCAACCCAGAGTTCTGAAAGATGTTGTGCGGTAGGGCTAATTCTTTTCGTTCCGTGGTTTTCATTATCTATAGTGATTCCGAAATTTGATATTAATTCATATTTAGGCCGCTTTTATTTAATTCTTCGGAAATAAACCAGGTTTGTAAAATCTAAACGACTCTATCCCTTCACCGTTCAATATGATTTCAAAACTCTATCTTGATTTATATTTTTAGGCTGCTTTTATTTAATTCTTCAGAAATCTATGATTTCAGTATTTACTTTCAATAATACTGAACCCCAAGTTAATCTGTAATATGGCGTGGGGGTGTGAGTGGGAATGGTTAGGACGTGCACGTTGTATCATAAGGACTGTCATTGAGTCAGCTGGCGTGGTTTCGATTCCCCGGTTGTACGTGACAAGGAGTAGGGTCACCTGTCCAACGTCGTGGGATTTCTCTGTGCCCTCCTGTTTCCTCCCATTGCTGCAAGACCCCTACAAGCAAGTGAATTATTGAAATAAAATCGAACCATATGTTACTCCCAAAATGATCCCTCTCTCTCTCTCTCTCTCTCCTTTAGTGTCCATGTGTTGGTGAACTAGACTGAATATTTCTACTGATATCTAATTTAAGCTTCATCTATATGCACTGACCTCATCGAATGAACCATTATTCATCAAGCCTATGGATGGATGTACGTGACAGAAAACCCTTTCAAAGTCTCCAACCGACATCCTCAGTCGATTCACACCGCCATGAAATGCTTTAAATAAATAAAATGACAATAAGACGATATATAGGATTACAATAATTCAAGCTACAAATAAGTTGGCTCAATGTTGCATTTTCAGGCATCAGAACGATGTACCCAACTTACTACCCATTTGCTCTGCATCTTTCGCAAGTTTACTTCTGTGAATTAACTCAATGTTTGTTTTATGTAACAAATTATTCTGTTAGCTTTTCACAATAATGATATAGCTTGTGGTAGTATTGGGCGGAAAATATATCGTTTTTATGAAAACCGCTTAGCGGTTATTGAAAGAAACATACTTCCTATGCTCATTATGAATTGATTAATGTCTTTCTCCGTTACATATCTACTGATTTAATGAATAATATCTGAACGAAGGGGAATAACTCGGGGGGGGGGGGGAGACCCCGTGTTCGATCCTCATCGGGGCTGATTTTTAAACAGTTGTATCCTTAAATGGTACACTTTATCTCTAGTCTGTACACTGTACACTCTATTGTGTAATCAGTTGTAATCGGGTACCAGTGGGAAAATGCAAAAGGTTTTAAAGTAGACACTCTGACTAACGAGGTAATTTCGACACTAACATAATTTTCATTGCAACAATTCTCTAGATAAACTCCCTGTTTAGTACAAAACTCTTATTGAACCCATAATTTGCATAGATATCAGGTCTTACATTATATAGGACACGCGTTAGACCTCTCGGCCAACCAAACTAATATGTGTTTGATTCCACCGAATTCTATAATAATTTATTGCATTCCTGTCAGGACCAAATGTATTGCTTTTGTATAATCGCGATGTCCTGAATACGCTCCAAAAAGTTAAAAATCAGAGAACTTAAAATGGATTTTACATTTTCTTATTGTAACAAACATAAAGAAATCAAATCATAAAATTATTAAATCTTGGCCTGACTTCATGTGGTACCAGCTTGATTCAAGATGGCCGCTGAACGGTGAGCTATCATATAGATAAACATTAGGAACTATCTAGTTACACCGTCTGTTTGATACCAATTTACGCGGGAACAAGTGAACGCCACTCTGGCGTTATTAAATGTGTATGTAAAAGAGATGTTTTATTCCATCTTTCTACTTTATGTGATAAGAAACAGAGTAAACAATATTCTTATCCGCCATCTTTAAATCTTTATCTACTTCTCGTGCTCTTTAGAATGATTGGTCTAAATATAGCCTGATATATGATTTTTTAAATTAGAATTTATATACTTCGACTTTGTTTAGATATGGAAATATATCTATAAACTAGTTACTTCATTTAGAAAAATCACTAAACTGTATTGTTTTGTGTTCAGTAGAAAACCCTGGTATAATTTTCTTTCTTTTTCTTTTTTTTTCTGTTTTGTTTTTTGAAATATCATTTTCGGTTACTCTGACATCTCGACATCTCGATGTTCAACCAATGTTTTGAACGGATGACCCCCCCCCCCACCTTCTCTGTTGGGAAAACCCTGATAGCTGTCTTATCCTACTTCTTATTCCATGAATTTAGATAAATGTTGATTTTTCATCTGAATCGGCACGGTTTCTTTATGGGTTATATTTCCTTATACATTTGCGAAACAAATGTATTACAATATAGAATATCAAGATTCATTCTGGAAATACTGTTTTCTAATATATTGTTTTACGTTACAAATAATAAATCACTGCATTACACAATAGCATTTTCTGCCAAACAATAGCATTTTCTACCAAACAATAGCATTTTCCACCACACAATAGCATTTGAGCACTACGAAATAGATATACCATTGTTTCAATACAAATTATCAATTTTCTAGTAAACTTTGTCGTTGTTTCATTCCAAAATAACGTTTGTAATGTTAAATCAAAAATAATATTTTTTCAATCCAAATATCATTTTATTCAATCAAAATATCTTTTTTAAATCAAAATATCCCCTTTGTTCACTCAAAAATATAGTTACACGAAATACTTGTTCACAACACAATTCTGTAATATAAAATATTCTTTCTAAAAAGGAAAAAAAAACGAAATAAATATATATACTTCGAGTGCTCAAAGGGAAATTCCCAACTCAAAATATACCTATCTAATGCAAAATATATTTTTCTGTAATACAGATTTATATCAAATGCACAATTTATTTTCCCTAATATACATTTATATTTTAAAAAATAAATATCATTTTTCTTATAAAAAGTTATAATTCATTGGATAATAATACACAAAACAACATAATAATATATTTCAAAGCGCGCTATATTCACTGACTTATCCCAGTCGTTTCAGAAAAGTAGGACGTTAACTCCCATTTAATTTTATTTGCTTGAACTGTGGAACAAAACAAAACCGCTGATTCAGACAGACGATAAACAGTTAATGATATATAATATATAATACACCTAATGCAGAAACAACAAGATGTGTTGTCATTTTCTCTGAGTGAAACAAGGGGACCTCAAGCAGAAGATGCACCAGTAAAAGCCTATTCAATTCATGTGAATGAAACTGAATGAGTGAATATGATCAGGTGTAGAGTTATTTTCTCAAGGGAATAATATGTATATATGTGAAACAGAATCTCAGGTCAGAGTAAATAGTTAGTTTGATTGTTTTATTAAGACGAGGAGCCGCGGGCAATATCTAAACATATATCTAACACAGAGACCGTGGGTAGATCTGTATTACTCTCGTTTATAAACCCGCCGCTACAAATCATTAGAACGCAAAATTAATTGAAGATGTAGTGAATTTATTCAGTTCAACTTTCACCATCGTACAGTTCATGGGCGTTTCAGCAGAGACATCGGTGTAATGACACGCGTCACTGACAACTAAATGTTTCGTATACCCGTCTGTGCAAAATGGAGCGAGAGGAGGACACAAACTAAATCTAGGAAAATGTGGGGAGCAAACTTTTGGCAAATTACAACAAAATCACTGGTTCAATGGTTTTGCTAAAAACAAAAAACAAACAAAGAGTACGATAACAATAAGCACCTTCTAACGAATATAAACAAAAATTTATTTTCTAGTTTAGAAAGTTATGAAATTCGATGGACGGATGCTAAATATATTTAAAAATGGTAATTGTCATAATAACATTTTGATAATGATTAAAGGCTTCAAATTTGGTGCTTTACAAGCTATTATAAATATTTTATAATATTATATATACTTGTACATAGGAAATGGCGTATGCTACTCATCTATACAATGGTAAAAATATCTGTGGATCATTTGCCTGCGTCATTTCCGGCTTCCATATTAAATATTTAGAATTAAAATTTACATTTTTGGAAATAATTAATGTATGCATTAAAATAAGAAATGAATTTTATAACATTTATGGTAAACATGTCTGTGGATCGTTGACTCACGTCATTTCCTGCCTCCATATTAAATATTTAAAATTTATATTTTTGAAAAAATAATTAATTAAATAATTTTATTTATTTCTGCATTTAGAATAAAAAATAAATTTTATTATTATATACATTACTCAAATATCATAGTTATGTTATCTTCCTATTCAATATAATAAAGATTCTTTAAAAAATATTCCGTACTCTAGTGTTTTAGGTGTCTCCCTTTGCTCGACGCTTTTGGGGGTAGCATTCGATGTGAGCGAAGCATTTGGAGAGAGGGGTTGCACATAGGCATGGCATATTTCCCAATACAAATTCATATATATATATATATATATAATGTATAAACATGCTGTTTATAAAAAAAAACTGTATTTGAAAGAATGTAATGAATAATTACAAGGGAGTGTCCACGATTTGAAATGATTTTCTACGGCGATTTAAAAAAAAATATATGAAACCAGTTTTTGAAAATAGGCTCAACAAAGTTGGCATTTTACAACACAAAGCTTAAACATACATTATTTCTATTTAGAGAATGCTCCGTGGGAATATTTAGAAATTATCAATTGTAAAGGACTAGCGTTCCGTATCATTTTTCAGTGTTTTAGGATAATCTTGTTATTGTAACTATATTATTTGATATTTCCCATACCGCGAGAGTCAGTTTCTTGGATGGTGGCAAGGCGGCTTGGGTTACTAAAATAACTCCGCCATTTAACAATATAGTTCCCTGTAATCTGATGTTTTCCTATTGATATAAACGACCGGCTTATTAAGAGCGGGTTTTATGATTCCACGATCTTTATCATGATAACCTAGAATTGGCGGGAATCGCTTCCATCATTAGATAGAACTGATCTCAATATTTACAGCAGACGAAACAAATACTCAGAAGACACCACAGGAAGCTTTAGCTAAATATAAAAAATACAAAAAAGCAAAAAAATATTCTTGAAATTCAAACATTATTTTTTTAGATAATAGATCTTATTTTGTCTTTTTTTTTTCCGATTATTTTTGAAACAATTCAATAATACAATTTCCATTCTAGGTAAAAAAATCTATACTGAGCATGTACATGTACTTTTCTTAATAAATAATTTCAACGATTTATTGAAAGCAAATAGCAAGAAATATATAAAAGCAAGGTTCTCGTTATATCGCTGTAAAAAAAATTGATTATAAAGGAAGACGAAATTAGCAAGTTTCACTGATGATAAAAAGTGAGTTTTTCTAAATGCAAAATAAAGGTCAACGGCTTAATGATTAAAACATGCTTAAGGGCGAATCTTGCGTTTTGATTGGTCGATTAGACACTGTCTATTGGAGAATAACATTCCCGTTTCAGTAATTTCTTTTAAAATCCTAAAATAGCATGTTACAATTTCGATAAAAACTTCCTGTTTCGGATTTAGAGGGGTGCTATTGTCCAAGCAGTGAGGAGAGGGAGCACACCTTTTGCTACGTGGGTAAGACTGGCTCGCTGGCCTTGATGTCGCGGGTTCGTTACGTCGGGTTCAGTGGCGGCGCCAAGGGGGGGCAAGGGGGGGCATTTGCCCCCCCAAAAATCTTGCCTGCCCTCTGTTTGCCCCCCCAATAATTTTCGGAAAAATAATGTCTGAAATGCTACCTGGCTGCATTCTATATTTATCTCGACGATCAATGCCCGAAATACTGTCAGAATGCATTTCGGGCCGTGTACTTTTCAAATTTTCGTTGAGGCTCGCAAGTCCGTTTATTTCACAAAATATAGTGGCGAAAATATTCATTCACTTTGAGTCACTCACTCAGCCCGTTTGTCACTTTCTTCTCTGGTCGGATAAACTAGTAATTTTGCAACAGGCCGTATCTTTATCTCGACGATCAATGCCTGAAATACTGCCAGACTGCATTTCGGGCAGTCTACCTTTCAAATTATTGGAGACTTCATTGAGTTTCATGTGACGCTTTCCTCTCTGGGGTCGGAAAGACTAGTGATCAGGCCACAGGTGACATCCGATCAGCTCTATTTATCTCTACGATCGGTGCCTGAATACTGTCAGGCAGCATTTCCAACAGTCTATTTTTCAAAATTTTCTTGGGGAGGTCCCCAAAACCCCCACAAGGACTCGCTACTTTAGCGCTCACAAAGGTACTTCGTTGAGGTTTGCAAGTCCGTTCGTTTGCCATTTTGGTCTCTGATCGTATAAACTAGTGATCAGGCTACGGACAGTATGTGGTCAGATTTATTTATCTCGACGATCGGTGCCTGACTGAATACGCTATCAGAAAGCATTTCCGAGAGTCTATTTTTCAAAATTTTCTGAGGGAGGTCCCCCATACCCTCCATAAATACTCCCGACATTGGCGCTCGAGAGTGGGAGACGCCCCCCCCCCTTTAGTTGATACTCGTGCCTTTGCCCCCTTAACCTTGGACTTTGCCCCAGCTTTGCCCCTCCAACCACCGACGGCTGGCGCCGCCACTGGTCGGGTTGTCCCCTGGTTAGTGGTGCAGGATGGAGGGCTTGGCAATGACAGCTGTCTAGTCGTTCGAGTGGGACGAAAAACCAATATCCATGTACACATTGACATGCACGTAAAAGATCCCCTGGCAGTTTGAAAGTCGATGTCCGGGCATGGCGTATTCCCGTATTTATTAGCTGAGTGGGAAAAGAACAGTAAGACGTTAAACTACATTTAATTTTAAATGTAAAGAGAGTTATGACCGTGTGAGGTACCCAATACCTTTGCATGGATATCATACCGCCCGGTTTTTGTAGCACCTAAATTTTGTTGATTTTTCTTTGTATCTTCTGAACGCTTTAATGTTCTTAGTTTTTGTTAAATTCGAATAAGGATAATCATCTGACATACTGTAGACTTATGTATGCACGAACAATAATACCGAACATTAAAAAAATAAAAATATATGGATACCTATCTTAATGGGGATTTGTTATGTACAAGCCTTTTGATTCTCGAAAGACGTTACAATTTGGAATTTTTCTTGTGTTTACAGACGTTCTAATTCCTAAATGCTCATCAAACTTGAAATCTAATAATATCAATAACGAACCTTACTGTGTTATAGACATTAAACAAATATATAGACATATGTATTATATACACAATTTGAATAATAAATGAGATACATTTTAGGATAGTTATTGCAAAAATTGATAATCCTGATGCTAAACTATGGATATTATTGAAATGCAAACGTTACTCGAATGACTACCATTCTGTATTTGATTGACACACGTTAAATAATATATGAGATTTATCTGCCCTTGTTTTGTTGAGTTTATTTTACGATTAAACAAATTGTCGGGGTATAATTGAGTACAAGTTTATCAACTGATGTAAATCTATGAATTAGTCGTGTTTCAATGGACAGAGTTGATATCAATGTCAATACCGGCCTTCATGTTGTTAGGGTTTCAAAACAGTTTGATATTTTGTATAACGTTAAAGGGAGGGTCCGGTGAGTTGCCACGAAAACGAACTTAAAATCGTCTTTTTTCTCCTTTCGTTTCAGTATGCAAGGCCCGTTGCATATTTCGTCATAGGTCACTAGGCTTCGGATTAAAATAAGAATTACATTTTGTGACCTATGACGATATCTGCTATGGGTCCTGGCTTCTAGCCTTTACATTCGTAAAACACATTCAGTGCATGGGGCCTAATCGATTGCACCTTACCCAAATGTTCGACAAGAAAACACGACAGTCGAGCACATCGCGAGCTTAAAGCAAGGGCAGATAACTATTCAGCAAAATGCAGAAACGCAAACACTGAATTCATAGGTTCACTGTAAAAAAACAACATCAATAGCACAGATGTATTCCAATACATCGCTCATATGTGGTGTGACAAGGATAAAACTCACGGGGTTAGGTATGCAACCCTATGCAACCCTACTCACCTGTCCAATCGCCTGAGCTTTCTCTTCCCACTGTTAAAGACTCCTACATACAAGCGATTTATTGGAATAAAATAGAACCATATGTTAGTCCTGATATTAGCTAGTTTGTGTGGTTGCGGAGTGTACGTTAAAACCACCCCCTCTTTCTCTCTCATTGCTGAATTCCCCCTTAATATGCATTATATTAGATAGTGTGTATCATGTATTGATATGGGTGTAATCAGATATCTACATCGATCTATTAAAGTGCTTTAAATTAAACCAATCAATAAAAATAAGACTGAACAATTTCCACAAACGTTCAATATTATGTTATGTATTATCGTCATAACTGCCCGTATCTTCCTGTAGCGATTCTTGTTCATTTGTTCATATACGGGGCACTCAAGTAAACAGAGAAAAAAGAATTAGCAAGATTATTAATGTTATAAAACGATGATATAAAATGAAAAGGCACTAGCGTCTTGTTGATACCATATTTTATTACACAAAAAATAGATTATGATAATAAACACATCTGAATGGGATGAGCCTCCTTTTTTTATTTATATAAAGTTTGGGAACCGTCTCTTCGTTTGGCCCGCTTTACCGAAATAAAAGCATTATATTTTGGATTTATTTGAAGTTCAAAAGAACGGGCTGCAAATAGGTTTAAAGAAATAAAATTTCAATGTTATAAAGGGAGAGGGAGATGGTTTTTAACGTCCACTCGACACAAACTCGGTCATTCCGGGACTAACATACGATTAATTTTATTTCAATAATTCGCTTACGCGTAGGGTTCTGTAGCAGTGGGAGGAAACAGGAAGACCCGGAGAAAACGCACTAGGTTAGACAGGCGACCCTACTCCTTGTCACGTACAAGTGGAGAGTCGAAACCACGCCACTTCGCCCAACGATATACCTTTTGCTCCTACGCGCACGCGTTAACCTTTCGACCACCCAATCCCCAAATCTAAAGGAAATGAAATAGGGTTCAACAGTTCCCGTTAAGTGTAAATAATTTAATCTAATTAACCTGTCCATAATATCATATTAAATGTATTGGACGTACAATATGTAATAAACAAAAACAACAGGGTTTAACAGCTTACGTTTCTGCACCAACCGGAATCATGAAGAAAATATTGGCATTTCTACATACTCTACTCTTCTTTGAATTCCAGCTAGAAAGATTCTTTTACAATATGTACAAGGGACCTCAGTTTTTTGTCTTACCCGAACCACTAGATGATTTTCTAGGCCTCCCATCCTGTCGAGACACTAGGCAGGGGTAAGCAGGTGAGAAAAATCTTGGTCGACTTCCTTGAGCATCACCGCTGTGCAGCCGTGGCTCCCATGAATTTGAAATGAATTAAAACATAAATACGTTATGAATTTACAGCGGTTCTTTGGAACTCGAACTTGATTTCAAAACGTTTTTATGTTAAAAAGACACAAAATGTGCCGCGGTTTAGGAATTTTAATTTGAACAACTGTAGCAACTGTAAAAGAAATAAGTTACAAAAACTTGGCTGTAAAAAAAGAAAATATTTACTCAGGCAGTTGAGAAAGTGTTCTGTTTTAAAAACAAACTTTGAAGAGTTTCCACCAGGGAAAAGAAATTGACGTTGTTTTTATTTATTTAATTGGCCGAATCAACTCAAACCTCGGTTTGTAACAGCTGTAAGAAAAAGAAGGGCGGAGAAATTACTCGTTGCTTAATTAACGAGTTTCAGTTAATTTATTATTGTTGAAATTTAACTCTGATTGGATACTTTATTCAGCTGTTCTGTTCTCCTCCCCCGGTTGTCGTATCTTATCTTGTATTTAGACTTACTTTCGTACACTTTATACAGACTTGTTACATGTTTCGTAAATAAGAAAGTTTGGGCGAGAGGCAACAACTCTGGCGCTAAGAATATTAATCTCTACTTTTCAAAGCAAACGGAAACGTATTAAGTCAGCGGAAATAATTACCAGTCTGAATCCAGTTTTAGAATTCAGTTCCTCCACTAATCAAGTTGACTGTAAATTGTTGAGTTTTTCACACTCCTCCAAAAACAAATATATAGATACAAACTGTGAAAGGAATTAAGCGTGTTTTATTGTACCCATGGATCTAATTAATCTTTCACACCAATATAAATGGCCGCAGTGACCCAGTGAGTAACGGGCCCGTATCTAGACACCATCAGGTGGGTGGGTGGGGAGGGCATTACCTTTCGGTAGGGGGGGCGAACATTTTGAGGAAATTTTCTGAAAGGTCATTCTAACAAACTGCTGTAATCATCATGCTATGTAGTTACCTAGGCGTCTAATAAGCATTTTAAAATAAGTATTAAAACAAAAAAATTAGTTTTTTTTTAGGTTAATATAAGGAACTGTGTACGAACTGGCACGCCAACTAGAATATATCGTATTCGGTCTCGGTAATGGCCGAGAAAGTTCCTCGGACTTTACATGGAATGGAAGATGGTCTGTCATGGACGACTGTCTAGCCGTTCGGATGGGCCTACACATTGGCATGTACGTAAAATGACTCTTGACAATGTGATTTCGAAATAAGATTAGGCCATAATGCCCATCTCCTGACAAACTCACTCCCATACCACACTTGATGTCTGGATTTATTAATCCACTCAGTGCAAAAAATATGGGACGCTAAATCCCATTTAAATGTAATTCTACTGATTCGTTCAAGCCAAATTAATTGCTAAACAATTCTGTATTTGTCGCCCAAACTCACATATTTGTAAACGGTGTATACGTATGTGTGTTTGTGTTTCCCTTGTTTGTTTATTTTGGGTTTTTAACACTTGTGTTAATTCGTTCTAACTGACCCGAGAAGTTTCTCTTTAACAGGAAAATTATAGCCGGTAATGTAGATGTCAGCTACATAGATTGACAGCATCTCGTGCACTGCTCGTGCCCTGACTCTTTAAGTATATACATGCCACATTCCCGTCATGTGTTAAAGTTTCAACATTCTTATAACAGAGCAATAAGTTTCTGTAAACCTGTGGACGTCGACACAGTATTGAAGTAATCCATTGCTTTACCCGGGGGTGATCATTTGTATGTGCGGAAGTATTTAACATGACCAAAAGGTGTTTTTCACACCCCATGCACTGTGCTATGAGACGCGATTTGCCCGGGCAGTGGAGTTTCCACCTACGCTTCGTCGAATTGCAACTGCCAAATTATGCAGGACAATGTGTAGAAGATATTTAAACCTCGCCGAAAATTCCCGAGGAAGATTCTCGGCAAACATCGGGATCCAACCTAGGACCTGCTGTTTGGTTGGCCAGCGCCTTAATCACTGAGCCACTTCGGTTCCCAATAAGCGAGCGTTTGTTTTAGAGAGAGAGAGAGAGAGTGGAGGGGGGGGTGCTTAACGTCCACTCGACATGAAACTAGGTCATTTCGGGACTAATACATGGTTCAATCAATGTTATTTCAATAATTCATTTGCGCTTAAGGCACCTTTTTAACAGTGGGAGTAAGCCGGATTCCTCCTGAGAAAATTCACGAGGTTGGACAGGCAACCCTACTTCTTGTAACGTACAAGCGGGGGGAATCGAAGCCACGCCAGTTGACTAAATGACATACCTTATTCTAAACTGACACGTTAACCCAGTGGGGAACCCAACTCTTTAGGATCACTATGAAGAAATCAGGACAAACTATGATCATCATTAAGTCCATGTGTGATATACTGCGACACTGCTGGGGGTTGTTACTTGTTAATGATCTTTAGATTACATATAAAACTAGGTGACAGTACCGACTCATTAATGAGCGAAACATTTTAATTGTTATGTTTTAGAATGCCACAAAAGGATTAGTGGCAAGTCTTGTTTCAGCATATAAGTAATTGGGCTAATCAAGATGGACACATACCAGGCAGTAAGCTAATATCACTACCCTACTCTTATTCCCGGGGGTAAAGAGGGTGGACAGACACCAGACAGTAAGTTGACGTGACTGCCTACTGTTCGTCTTGTATCACTTACAAAATCCTAAGGAACTTTGTATCCATTACCAGGATCGAACCCGGAACCGTCTGGCAATACCATCATACCCAACGAGCCACCGTGGCTCCACAATGAAAAAGACAGAATAAAAAAACATGTTTGTTTACACGAAGACAGCAATAAAGGCGAATTCCATAAAACCCAGAATTTATGCCATACATTTCCTAGTTCTTCTTTAATTATTTATCGTGGTCACATCTCTATCAGTATATGCAATATTCATTTGCCATCATCGCAAAGACAAATCCAATGTTTATACTTTTTTGTTTAAACTGCCGAAAATGACAAACATCTGTAAAGAGTCGGGAAGACTAGCTTTAAAGTTTCCAATATTTTAATTACATGCTATCTGGAACACATCAACCTTTTTGAATGTTTTCGATCTCTTTCGATCCTGTCGGGTGCTTCTGAACTAGCTAGGTGGTCATCCCATGTCCTTCGTAATGTTTGTTTTAATACTGGCACTAGAATAATAATTGAGAAGACGAAAATAATAGCCGACAACATTAGAACAATATCTTAGAATAGCCAGAACAATAACCAAAGATCATCACAAAACACGCAAACCTGGCTCTCATGAGTGTCAGATGACGTTTTATGACATTGAAAAGTTATTAATGGGCTTGTGACAACCCATGTAAATAAACCCAAATCTCCAGTCAGACTAAGACATGCTTGTTTGTTCTTTAAAGGTCTAAATATGAGTAAACATTTCACTAAAATCTCAACGTTGATTACCTTCCGTTTTAAGCCGTTCGTGTGGAGATAATCCAACGTTTTATTTGCTCAATTTGGACACAAGATGTAAGAGGGATAAAGCAGGGTTCGCCTTACTCGCCTATCTTATTTAAATACAGTTATGATGAATTATATCAGTTTGTTTCGTCATGTTTTAATATGGGGTTAATGTCAATATTTCGTCTATAATTGAATATCTATCAAACTACTATTGAGATGAATCATGTACGTCACGTTGTGCTAACGAAACTAAAATATCAGATATAAAAAGAACAATTTTTATTTGAGAAATGTGGACAGCAATTGGGCAAAATCAAATCGTTTTATGCACGCTTTGAAAATAAAGTTAACCAAAATATAAAATAACTAAGTATTGAATAGCAATCTGCAGAAACGCAAATGGACTTTATTTTTCGGTGAGTTTTTCTGTGGTTGTTTAAGGGATAAAGTCCCCAGCATTTCACATCACTATTCTTATTTACAGAAAATATATTTTACAATAATTACCAGATAAGTAACATATCATAAAGATAAATCTAGAATAATTAGGAGATCATAAAGATAATTTTAGGATAATTAACAGATCGTCTAGATAAACTAAAAATAATTAGCATATCCTATAGATAAATTTAGAATAATAAGAAAATTATACTGAGAAATTTGGAATAATTAACATGCCATAGATCAACGTAACAGATCCTGATTAAATAATTAACAGATCATGATGAAATGAGAATAATTAACAGATCATCTAGATAAACTTAAAATACTTAACATACCATATAGATCAACTTAACAGAATAATTAACATACCATATAGAACAACTTAGAATAATTAACAGACCATATAGATCACCTTAGAATAATTAACAGGTCATATAGATCAACTTAGAATAATTACATGGTAATTATGTACCATTGTCGTGGTTTGATCATGACCTGGCCTGGAATGAAAAAGCATCAGTAAGACGTTGACTCGCTAACCTAGAGGTCCGGTGTTCGATCCCTGTATTGACCAAGATAGGTCTTGGGGTATTTCCCGGCGTACTTTCATTTGTCAGTGGTGTAGGACGGATGGTCCGGCAATGGACAAAGGTTAGTGGTTCGGATAGGACGAAAAACCGAGGTCCCGTGTACAAATTGGCGTGCACCGAAAAGATCCCTTGGCAGTTAGTATTCGATATAAGAGTAGACAATAGCGCCGTTGGTCGGGCAAGATTTCCGCCATAGCAAACTGTATGGCATATGCCCATCTTCATAAGCTCAGTCGAAGCAAAACAGTAGGGCGTTAAACCGCATTTCATTTTAATTTTGCATAGAGCCACCGTGACTTTGGTGTGTTCTGGGCTCTAAATCTAGTATACTGAAATTTAATCTACAGAACCCAATATCTTACAAGATTAATTACAGAAACTTTTACCTTACTTTACTGACATGATACAGTGTATGTAATAGACGACATCTAAATCTGACACGTTCTTAACAAAACCAAACCACGATAACAGGCATGGACAGCTTCTAATTGACACAGAAAAGGTAACCAAAATCGTGACGTTTTACACGTTTTATTGGCGAATTTTGAAATAAAATGTGACAATTTGCTTGTTATTGTATCTAGTTTGGTTTGAATTATTGTCTTAATACAATAACTGAACGACTCGTACTAAAAACGTTCATAACATTATCAGATATACGATACGACCATGATGTAATTTATTGAACGATTCCGTGCCTTTTATACACCTAACTCAATAACAAAGATGGCAGAGACAGACATGCTTTAAGCACAATAAAAATTCTGCAAGAAAACTCTATTTGCTACGATACTGATCTTTTCTAAACAGATTCTATATTTTTCAAAATGGCATCAAATGAAATGAGTTAAACCCCCTACTCGCCTGCGCTGGGGGGGTTTCGATTCCCCGGTTGTACGCGATAAGGAACCTCATGAGTTTTCTTCGGCTCCTCCGATGCCCCCCCCCCCCTACGCGCAAGCGAATTATTGAAATGAAATAGAACCATATTATGTTCTTCTCGTCTCTACTTCTCTTCTTTTGTCACCGGGATCTATCATTCAAGACCGAAATCAGCTGATCTTGACAACTGTTGTAAAAGACACTACCTATTCCATTCATGGTTATGGAAGAACCGTCTATCCTAGCTTCAGGGTCTGAAATCGAAATATGAAGTTTCGCTATAAGTAGTCGTGCGCGAGACATGACAGGTATAATCTTTCTAGGCGTGTTACTAAAACCAGAAACTGTTCCAGGTACGGCGCGCTTTTTGTTTTTTTGTAGTATAAACGGGTCAAACATAAGCGTGTCGGGTCTGGTGAGGTGCCAATCTGTCCCACTGAAGTGAGGTGGTTTCGGAACGGTACCAGGAACGGTTCGATTTAAATTTTCGTAATGTGAACGCTAATCGGTCTGAGCACGGATTACTGCGCATGTGCGAAACAAACCTTGATATTTTTCCCCACAAACTTTGACAGTTCTGTCAAAATGGCTTCTCAAACTAAATCAGTCATCATAATTGTTTTCATCTGGGTAATTTGTACAGGGACTGAAATTAACTTTTCTGTGAAGAGTTTCACATTTGGCGTGCTTGGCACTGTTCGGAGACCGGTTATTTTAGAGTAATGTAAACGGGTCAATTTCTTGAAATTTATCGCAGCCTGGTACCGTACACAAAACGACACGCTTATCGCGACCAAGTGTAAACGAGGCTTATTCCGCAGTCGAGTTCACATATATTTAATGTAACGAAATATTTTATTATAACGAAACACATTTGACCATACTAGCCATCAGCTAAGTCGCTTTTATATAGTATAGATAATCAGGCTGCGACAAAACAGCATCTTTAAAATAGTACATACACATGTACATGAATTTCAAAACACTTTTTCCGTAAAGTATTCCTTTAATATTTGAGTAAGACTTTGAGAAGCGCCATTGAATGTGTGGCAGTAATGCGGACTACATCAAATGTAAAATGTAATGTAATGTGATACTTTGATGTCGATGTTTAAGACATTTTCTTTTCTGATTTAAATACAAGTGGGACGTTTAACTCGGGTTGGGTTGCCAGATGTATTTATGTTCTGTGTTGTCCTCCTGCACTTACTCTTAGAATGAAAATAACTATGAATGGGGTGTTATCAGTATGGTTAGAATCTCTTGTGAACAGGAACCACGGTGGCTCAGTGAGACAGACGGTGGCACAGTGAGACAGACGGTGGCTCATTATCCTGGGGGTCGCGGGTTCAATCCCGAAGTTTCCCCTTGCCAGTGGTGCAGGATGGAGGTCCTGACAAGGAGAGTTTTCGAGTTCTTCTGGTGAAATGAAAAATCGAGTTCCCATGTACATATTGGCATACACGTAAAACATCCCCTGGCAGATAGAATTTCATCTATGAGTAGGCCGTAGCGCCGCTGTCCGGGGCAAAGATTTCCCTCATAGCACTTTTCATTAGCCCAGGCGGAACAGGACAGAAAGACGTTAAACCCTATTTCATTTCATTTCTGGGACGGATTTGTTAACTTTGTATGTAGAGCCACTTAGATCAGTTTTCGACATCGTCTTTCAAAGATGCCTCAAAATTCTTCAGAGCCCGAATCCAATTCCAACATCAATAATATTCACATCTTTGTTTCTATCCGACGTGGCGACATGTCAGATTTAAAAACTTTAAAATGATGTAATATTATCATCTGATTATCATTAGATCATTTCACTTTCCACGAACTCCCTTTCCAGTTCCCTTGAAACCCTTGTGTTACCCGACCCCGTGTCACGGTAAAAAAGGGGACAAACAAACCAGTGTCAGCAGGGTTAGGTCTCGACTTGTCTCTTAGAAATTAATTACAACCTAATACATGTGGACATGTTGACTTGCTTACATAATATCAGTTCGCTTCAAAGATTCAGTTTAAAAGATTTGGGGTTCATCGGATACACTTAAGACCGCATGTTCTGCTGATCTGAGATAGTAGGTTCAAACACCTTCAACTGCTTCTCGACCCCGCCCACCCCGACCGATTGCCGGCAGTTTGTTGACTGTGTTTTTGTGTTAAGTAGACAGCAAAGCGAGTCAAGACGCTCGATGGTTATTTAAGCCATTAGAGAACAAAACGTGAAGCGATACCTCGTTTGTTAGCCAAGCAGTCAGGGTAAACAAACTCCTCTTACTTTTGTCTCCTTCACAAATTGAAGAGTTCTAAAATGGCGGTGACGGAAGTGGCGCGACATAGCACGAGGAGTGAAATGTACATGAATTAGAACGTGCTCACGTTACAGTCATCTCGTGTAACAGTACAATGGATACGATGTTTGATAGAGACAAGAAGAAAAGACGAGTAGTTAGTTCTATATATTTAGCTAACAGAATGTTATTTGATAAAAGTCGTTATAAAGAATGCCAGTCAATAGAGGGGAGACGGTATCAAACTATTTGATATTATGTGTAAATAGTCGTACATTATATCTAACCATTATCTAGAATAAACATTGAACTGTTTATACACAGTATCATACATCAGCTTTATAATATCCTAATATAATGTATTAATACACTCTAAATCTCGCCATTCTACTCTATCACAGTCACAGCTTTAAAACTCACTACACTCAATCATTGTCACAGCTTTTACTACAACAAAGATCCGGAGATAATCGAATTCGTTTAAATCAGAGAGGGTTTACACAGGCTAAGCGCGTTCCTCGGCGCCTTTCGGATATCCTGGGTCAAAAAATTATGTTTTATTTAAAAAACAAGAGCAATTAAGTCTAATTCCCAATTATAACAATTCGACAAAGTGTATTTAAACATTTTAAATTGGGAATAGCGTCCTATTTTTCAGGGGGTTGCATGGCCGAATGGTTAGGTTTGTTTTTGAGTCAACTGATGTGGTTTCTATTCCAAGGTTCTACGTGATAAGGGTCGCCTGTCCAGCCTCGTGGGTTAAATCCGGGTCTTCCGGTTTCCCCCCACTACTAAAGAGCCCTACGCGCAATCGAATTATCGAAATAAAATTGAACCATGTGTTAGTCCCGAAATGACCTAGTTTGTGTCGAGTGGACGTCAAACCCCATTTCTCTCTCTCTATCTCCCTACTTTTCCGTACCAAATGGGCTTATGAAGAGGAAATACACCCTAAACTCTCCTTGAAGCCGCATATTTTATTATGGACACCGCGGTCATTTACAGATCCTATTGATATGCAAGATGAACAGAGTCGTGTCAGGCGGCTCAGTAGTGGTCAACTGAAGTTCAATCGCCGCTTAATGTTTAGGGTGAGGTGCCGTTCGAATTTCATTCGATCGAATCCAGTAGGAACTTCCACTTTGTGGAAAAAGAGAGAGCGAAATGGGTTTTAACACACTTGACACAAATTAGCTCATTTTGGGACTAACATATTATTCAATATTATTTCACTGATTCGCTTGCGCTTAGGTGTCTTTAGTAGTGGACCCCCACCCACACTTTATGAATTCAACAGGGACCACGCTTCTGTTATGAATAACAAATTTAAATCTTGTTATGAATAACAACAAATTTACATAGTGTTATGAATAACAACAAATTTAAATAGTGTTATGAATAATAAAAAATGTAAATATTGTTATAAATAACACATTTAAAATATTACCAATAACAAGTTTAAATATTGTTATGTTATGAGGCCGACGATAACAAATTTAAATATTGTTATGAATGGAGTATAATAATTACACATAAAGATATTTAAATATTGTTATGAATGGAGGAGGGGGATAACAAATTTAAATATTGTTATGAATGGAGTATAATAATTACACATAAAGATACTTAAATTATACACATTTATTGTTTTACAACACATTCATAGAATTAATAACAACTTAACTTTTTTATAATGATGATATCCATTCAAAGAGGGAAAATCTCCCAGAGAAGTGACAATGAATATAGGTATTATAATTTTCTCCAAGACACTTTGCTTATAAATGAAAAGAAAGGAGAAAATTTTGACCGATACCTAAGAGTTATTTTCGTTCCATTTATCCGGTTGGTCAATCAATTAACATGTAGAGAAGTGAATTTTGATTGGTAGACTGGCCTTGGAGCGACCAATAACTGAACGCGCCCTATAACAAAATGTCTTTAGACAAATGTCAAATAAGTAAACATCGTTAAAATAAAACGGGACAACATGTTGGTAAAATTTTAATTAACTTCAAAATGTCATGTCTTGCACTATAAATGAATACCAATGAAGAACATTCTGATTAAAATACAGATTTATATTTCGTTTCGTTTTTTTTATACGTTCGATGGCCTACACTTCATGAAGAACTGACAAGTTATAGTGGGGGGTAAACGAGCGGCTTTTGCCCCTATGACGTCAGGCATTGATTAATAAACCAGCCTTGACGTTTCTAGTGGTCTACCCACAATTTCATGCACCAAAAGGCCTAGAACTCGCCGTAGCATTGGCTAATTCCCCACATCACCCAGAACACGTCAATGATAACAACTCTTTCAGATCGTAGTATAGTAAGAACAAGTAAAACGAAATTTTGAACTATAAAAACGAAACGAAAAAGAATCTGAGTTTTTATCAGAATGAATGAAGAATGATATATTATAATAAAATATAATGGTTGTGTTTTGATAATAATAAAAATGGATGGTTGTAAAGATAAATATTAAAGGGCATATTCTCGAACCCTGATTAGAGAAAATAAACCTTATAAACATTGATTTACCCTAATCAGCTTTCAGAAATATGTCCATGTTGCCTTATTCGTGAAAACTTAAATTAAAATGTTTTAAGTATAAAGCCTTTTCATTGGCGCTGTGTTGAAATCCTAGTTCACATGTTAATTATTTGGCCAATGAAAAGGCTACATTTTAAAGATATTTTGTGAATTAATGAATGAAATGGGGTTAAAGGTCCTATTTTCTTGCATCCAAGTTATTGAGAATAAGGCAACAATTAAACACATTGAGAGTTCATTTTAAATGTTCATGCACGTGTAGTTATTTTTTGGAGTATTTTGCCAAGGCTTTGACTTTCAAGGTGGGGATCCATAACGTACACCTACGGGATAACATCTCGGTATATTCAGCAGAAAGTACTCACGAACAATGCTCTTATTTTGTACGTGTTAACTAGTTTTATTTCAGTTGGTAGAATTTTATTATATAAACAAGATGCTCTAAATTCAGGCGCCAGAATGTAATATGGTAATGTTTCTATATTTTAGACAAATCTTTACAGCATTACAAGTTAACACTTCTTGAATGAAATGGGGTCTAACGTCCTACTGCTCTGCACCGACTGGGCTATTGAAGATGGTCTTAAGCATTCAGTGTGATACAAGTGGAATTTTGCTCTGACAGGCGCTCTATAGCCTACTCTTATTTGTAATTCCAACTGTCAAGGCTTTTCTTACGCGGATGGCAACGTGTACATGGGAACACTGTTTTTCAGGCCATCCGATCAAATGCCAAAAGACTGTGCATTCATGATATTAAAAACTGACGTAATAAATCCTTCTGTAATTAATTTGATTACATTATTTGTTTCAATTAATCCATGAAATATAATCCACGAAAAAACATTATGTCAATTAACTGGTTTAAGATTTTTTTATATGATATGTAATATCTGCACTGTGCTATTGTTGTCATTCCATTTGTCGAAACATTGATACTATGGGCGTTGGGGCGGCAACACACCTTTCACGTTGTGGCAAAGACTTGACAAACCGATATACCTGCGTTGCTGCTGGTTCCAAAAGAGAGAAGACTTGAATAGAAGATGACGATGAAGGACTAGTCGCCTCATAAACAAAACCTCAACCAGGCTAATTTAGAATAAAGTCAGATTTTAATTCATAACGTTTCAGTTGTAAAGCGACCCTTTATATGAATTTTCCCCCAACTTTATTCTACATCCGCATATTTGTAGTTCTGTTCAGCGGGTGACTACTCCATTTTGTATTGAGATATTAGATGTTTATGATTTATTAACATGATTAATAATAAATACAACTATTTAACGAAGACAAACATTATCACAAATAAGAACTATATTAACGTATTTATAACATAGAAGAGTATTTAAAATGTCTTTAGTTATTATTATACAATATTCTACAGTTATCTACCGGGCTTGATCAAGCTGTGTCATTTTACTTTCGTTTTGGAGTCAGTTATCCAGGGGTAATTACAAGCAATTAACAAATGTGTGCTGAACCAATTATAATTCTGTTCAAATAGAACAAATCACAACTGGTTGTGTATGATTGTCATTGCGGGAAAAGGTGTGATCACATAAGAATGAAAACGAACATCGCACATGACCATTCAGGCCTAGGTAGGCTAAATTCTTTTTTTTTGTCTAATCCTGACCAAGCCCTGGTCTATCATAAAGCTAAACGGGTAAAAGATAAAATGACAGTTAAAACTGAGCGAGTCATAGTAAATAGTGAAAAGTAAAGTTTAATATTAAGCAGAAATCACGATTTGAATCGTATTAGAACCCTTTTGTGCATTTATATTATAAGTTGAAAAAGATAAGTCGTGATAAGTTCATGCAGTATTATTTGTGTCTAAATACAATCTAGTATCTACTAACATAAATTAAAATCGTCATAACTTTGACCGTTCTGGATTTGGTGGTACATTTTATAAGTCCAAAATTTATACACATTAAAGTTACATGTACCAGTTTTATATATGGATTTCGTTCCTGATCCAATCAGTATTTCACACTATCAGATAATTCCACAAGTGTTTGCACTCAACTTTCGTAGTGGATATTTCAGTCTTCATTGTCACGTGTCTAAACACACAAGGGAGATCACTCTATATCCTTTGGATCACGTGGTGAGGAACCATCTTCCCAAGAATCGGATATGTGATCTGAGTCTGTATGTCCCGATTTATCACTGTTTTTATCAGGGGTACGAGATTTGGGTAGAGACAGGCCCGTGGGTGCGAATCTATAAGGAGTAAAACTAAACGGCGAGGTCAACATACTTGGCAGACTTGTTGCTGGGAGAGATCCTAACCCAGCATAGGCCAGATGCGGTGACGTCATGAAATCGTGACTAGCTCGAGAAGGGTGGTGAAAGAACGGTGCTCGGAGAGCTTCTGGGGGAAAGGGGGACATCTGAGGGGAGAAAGCTGAGTGAAGCCCCGATGGGGGAGGTAGAGGGGTAAATGCTGATTTTAGACCCCCATAGGATAATTTATTCGTGCCATTAAGATGCCTAACTTGGCAATTAGATAAAGTGTTTAGTCCAGGCATGTACGTTGTATTAGATCTATTCTCGACTCTATTCGGTCCCACACTCACCATGGCCTGCTGTTGAGCTAACACCGTATCTTGGGCCGATAAAAAATGTTCGATGGCTTTAACCAGATCGCCATTGCAACCTTGTAGCACTAACTCCAGCACGGCTTTGCGTTGATAAGGGAAAACTCGCTCAAGAATTTCCAAATGAGACAAACGTCCGGGGCGATAAGCAGATGGACTAGTACTGTCGTCCTTGTCTGCCTTTCTCTTATTCCGGTCGACATTCGGTGGTGGCGTCACCGGGGTTGGATGTGGATGTTTTTCAGTGGGAGGTTTTTCTTCTATTACATGTGGTGAAGTTGTAGGAGTTACTTCTGGTAAACCATCTCTACTGTCAATATCGATCTCTTCTAAATCTAAAACAACAAATAAACAATAATTTATTACGGGGTCTTTAAAACAACAAATAAACAGTAATTTATTACGGGGTATTTAAAACAACAAATAAACAGTAATTTATTACAAAGAATTAAAACAACAAATAAACAGTAATTTATTAAAAAGATTTAAAACAACAAATAAACAGTAATTTATTACAAAGACTTAAAACAACAATGTTGATTTGATTCAATCTCATTAAAATACAGATTTCTATTTCAAGCATTTTTGTAGCAAGAATTTTGATTGGTAGACTGGCCTTGAGGCGACCAATGACTGAACACACCCTATAAAGAATTGTCTTTAGACCAAGGTGAAGTGAAGTAAACATCGTTAATATAAAACGGAACTACATGTTACCGAAATTGTAATTAACTACAAAATGCCATGTCTTGTTGTATATATAAATGAATTACAATGAAGGGCAGATCTATATGTCGATTCGCCTTTTTTATACTTTCGATGGCCTACACGACATGAACATCTGACCGGTTGTAGTTGAAAGTCGCGTCAAAAGTCATGCGGGCGGCTTTTGACCTATGACGTCGGACATTGATCAATCAATCAGCGTTGACATTTCTAGTGGTTTATCCGTAGTTTCTTGTACCACTCGCCGTAACAGACCGTTGCATTGGCTAATCACCAGAACACCTGTTATATAACAACTCTTCCAGATCCTAGTGTTGTGAAGACAAGTAAAACGAAATTTTGAGCTACAGAAAACTATAGAAAACGAAACGAAATAGGATCTGTGTTTTAATCAGATTGGATTTAATTTAGATCAGAATGAACCAAGGTGGATATTAGCACCCCACAGTTTCACGGCAAGATAACAACATCAACACTGATTGAAATGGACCAATATTGTGTGTGAAAGAGAGTAAGAGAGAGAGAGGTCGTGTCGGGACTAACATATGGTTTAATTTCATTTCAATAATTCGCTTGCGCGTAGGGGTCTTTAGCAGTGGAAGGAAAGGACCAATATTGTATTTTGAATTTTAAGGAAATAAAAGTTAGAGGTTTAGCCCCTTTAAGTCTTACGTAAGAGATTTTAAGTAAGTGATAAATAAAATTGTTTCGTTCTATAACTTGACACTAATACGCTTCCATACTAATCAGCAAATTGGACCGTTACATATTGTTTCGTTTTATAACTTAGCACTAATACGCTTCCATACTGTGAAACACAATAAAATCTGATAATATTTGGACAGGTAACTCGTGGAAAACAATCCACTAAACTACAATTAATTCTGATTAAAACCAAATCAACCTGTAAACACATGGCTAGAAATTAATAAGTCTGATAATTGAAAAAGCATGCAGAAAATCATTGCTGACAATGGGAACAAAAATTATTTAAATATCCACACGTATTATTCACCGTGAATACATGAGAATAAAAATCACAATGAAATATAATCCACCGGAAAAAAAGATTTGCATGCACGACTAGACATTTAAAAATTTAAATCTAACGAGTGCTTTACCATGTTTTGTATTTTATTTAATAAAACAGTATTTATATTTTATATCCGGTATCTAATCAGTTTTTGTTTTTATTTCCATTTCTTGGGGTGGAGTTGAGGTAAGTGGGTAAGACGCTGGCTCGCTAACCTGGAGGTCGCGGATTCACTACCGGTATTTGTCGAGAAAATTCCTCGGAGTTGACCGGCGTGGTTACCCTTGTCAGTGGTGCCGGACGGAGGACTTGACAAAGACAAATGTCTAGTCGTTCGGATGAGGCGAAAAACCAAGGTCCCATGTACTTATTGGCGTGCATGTAAAAGATCCATTGGCAGTTGGAATACTATATCAGAGTTGTCGGTGAAAATTTCCCTCACATCATACAGCATGACGTATGCCTGTCAGGACAGAACAGTAGGCCGTTAAACACATATCATTTCAGTTTTTTTCCTTATTGTTTTTATCCTTTTCCTGTGACAAAAAAAAAACCGCAGTAAAATCACAATGCAATGAAATGTACTCAATTTTAAAATAAGTTTCGAACGTTTTGCCACAGTGGGTTGAACTGGGTTGATACAAACAGAGCTCTTTATTCATAGTTATATACTTATATCACGCTGTAAGTATTTAAATTTATATACATTATAGACTAAAACCTGTGTTTATTTAAATCTCAGACAATTTCCGTTTTAAAAATTTTGTATTTAGGTTAAAAGTTTTGAACCGGTTCCATCGCTGAGGTTTTATTATAAAAATCAGCAAGAATTTGTTTTATATACCATGTGAAATTAATTTATATTTCATAATATCTATCAGCATACTTTATTAGGTTATAATTTTAAGGCGAGGAGATTTAATGGTAGCAAGTAAACTGTACTCTTGTCAACACCTATATATATTTAAAGTGGCACATACACGAATGAAATTATTGGCATATACAACTTTTAAAATTATTGGCATATACAACTTGTAAACACTAGGGTTATTTGCAGATTGAACATTGTTAATTTTGATTCTTTATGGTTATGGAGCCATGGTGACTCGGGTAGTGTGACACTGGCTTACTAACCAGGACGTCCCAGGTTCAACCCCAGTGTGGACGTTCGGGTGGGAGTGGGACGAAAACCCGGGGTCGCGTACTAGGTACTAATGAATACAGGCATCCTTTATTTAAATAAGCACTCATTGTTCCACCATTCCTTTCCTTGATTTTAATTAAATGAGTACCCGAAATTTGCTTCCATTAAGTAAATAAAGTATCCACCATTCCTTTCCACGATTTAAATAAATATGTTCCCATAATTCCTTGATTGAAATGAGTACAGAATCACTCCTCTAATTAAATAAGCATCTATCATTCCTTTAATTAAAATAGCACCAACCATTCCTTTCTTCCCTTTATGCAAATATGTACCGGTCATTCTTTTATTTAAATAAGTATCCCCATTCCTTTCTTTTATTTAAGTAAGTACCCACCATTCCTTGATTTAGATAAGTACCCCAATTCCTGTCTCTTATTTAAGTAAGTACCCACCATTCCTTGATTTAAATAAGTACCCTCCATTCCCTTCTTTTATTTAAATAAATACCCACCGATCCATTATTTGAACAAGTACCCACCAGTCCTTTAAAATCCACAAACGTATATACACAGACCCAGGCTTCTCTTAAATATACTCCCCTTTATCACAGAAAATGTTTTAAATTATATTTTACAAGGTGTACACTTAATAAACTACCGCTTCTCCCTAATGTACTTTTTATTTGAATTACTTAATGTGCTGTAATACAGTGCCGCCCACTAGCAGAAGAAAGGATTAAATTGCATTCATTAGGTTTTCTTTTATAACACTCAACTTCCATTTATTTTTCTAAAAGCATATAGGGTCATTTCTTAAAATTTCTACAAAATCCGGTTAGTAATAATAAGTAAGCAAGACATGGTTCGTGGAAATTAGGGCTGTGTCTTGCAACCAGAAATCATGTATCACAATATCCATTTTATTAGATCCGCCAGAAGTGAGAACAATTTTTTGCATATATGTATTGACTTTTTAAAACGAAATAGTTATATCAGACAGTATCGTAAAACACCAAATTAAATATTTAATATTGAAAATAAATGTCCAAAATCAACAATAATTTTCCAAAACTTTCGTGGAATTTAACGAATTTTAATTCATTAATTGTATACACATGCCTATGTTTACTTAGGCATTAATTAAAAAATATAGAGGGAAAATGTCGATATATCAAATTTTGTATTTCAATACAAATTTTGGAAGAACAATACTGTTGTATAGTGGTGCATATTTGTGATAGCATTTGTGAAAATACTCATAATTATTCAACCAAACCTTCATTATTACTTACAACTAAAATTTAATTTTGGTCGTTTTAAAGATGCATTTCCGCGTAAAAACTGTGTGATTAGATGATATTATATTGAACTAAAAACATTAAAACTGATTTATCTATTAAGCGTCTGCTGTTCCTTCAAAACATTTTTATTGCAAGTACCCCATGACCGCCATAATGCCACAACGCCCTTTCCAATTAACTAATAAGGGAGCGAGTGTGTGGGGTGTGTGTGGCTGGGCATCTTCAATAGAAAGTTTGTCTCGCTTTAACATTCATACAATATCAGAGTAGGCCATAGTGCCGCTGCCCGGGCAAAATTTCGCTCATAGCACACTGTGTAGCGTATGCTCGACTTCATTAGCCCAGTCGCTGCAGGATAGGAGGACGTTAAACCCCATTTCGTTTTATTCTGACCTGACCTGTCAGTATCGCCGACGCTCTAATATCAGTATTTGCATGAACGATATCACATAGTGTATTTATATGCTTATACCATTGTCACATATAACATCATGGCTGCCCGTTACATAATACCACCAACGATTAGTACATACATGAAATGTTTATTTTAGTATTTTGGGAAAAAATCCATTTTAAGCGGCACGCGAACCGTGACCTTTTACCTCGGTTATGTGTTATTCTTTTAAGTGCTTTTCTATAAAACTTACTCGAACTTAATGCTTGGTTATTATTATTCATGGCTGAAGTTTTAGATACACGCCACAATCTATCTTTGTGACCTCACTCACATTACAATGGTTTCGTTTCGTTCTATCAGGGGTATTGTACAATTTTTAATGGTGCCAAGCGCTAAAACGGAAAGAAAAGTAAAGCTGTTAATATGTCCGGAATGCGAAACAATGGTTGATTGTCGATTTGAGCATATGGTTAAAATATAAACAGGTATATAGCCGTTTCCCTTATTTCCTTTAAATTGGCGGTTTTAATCCCGCCGTGGTAGCAAGAATGGCGGACAGAATTTAGCACTAGCTCCAAATGGTCTAGACATCTTGTTTTGTAACAACCTTTTCCCGGAATAACTGAGATATTTCCGCCATATCTCTGACCAGTTACATGAGATATTAGTGAAAGGTTAATACGGGTTAATTCTCGCGAGACTTAACGAGACAAAAGAAGAAAATTCTCAGAGAAACAAATAAAAGACGTCCTGTATTTAAATGTTTTATGGAGAAATATGGCACCGTGTATTTCCCGAGCTCGTAGAATTGTTACAATTTTAAATTCTAAATATAACAAGATAATTACTAGCAGATTTAAAGAATTAATGTCGGGGAAAATAGTCAAAGTACTCTAGTTTATCGACATATACATACAATCAAGCTAAGAGCTAAACCCATGCGACAAAAAACCCCTACAACATGAAATATTCATTAGTACTAAAAATTGAAAAAAAAAATTATAAAAAAACGTCAAATAAAAACCGAAAATCGTAGTGCAAAGCCACACGGCGCATGCTTTTCTTATACCCGAACTGCCAGCTTCGGGCAGCCCTAGTTCCACCACCATCAACGAACAGACAGAGAATTTAAATATTGCATATCCCGTTATCTTTCGGGTATAATATTATATCAACTAAATTGCTTAATCAGCCCAATATAACCTAAATGGCAAAATAACACAAATATCAACTAAATAGCAAAATAAGCCCAGAGTCATCTAAATACCATAATAACCCCAGAGTCATCTAAATACCATAATAACCCCAGAGTCACCTAAAAAGCATAATAACCCCAGAGTCACCTAAATAGCATAATAACCCCAGAGTCATCTAAATACCATTATAAGCCCAGTATCATCTAAACAGCATAATAAGCCCAGCGTCACCTAAATAGCATATTAAGCCCAGTATCAATGAACTAGTATAATAAGCCCAGAGTCATATAAATACCATTATAAGCCCAGTATCATCTAAATAGCATAATAAGCCCAGTATCAATTAACTAGCAAAATAAGCCTTCTACTAGTTACCGAATTTATACTGTCATGGGTTTTCTTAAGTCGCATTCGAACGATTTGATGTCATTCCTGCAACAATGACAGAGGACTACCACGTTGAAAATTCGCGATCAACTCCCCCGTACACCACCGATTTAGCGATGCATAAATTGGAGATTTTCGTAAGATATAATGTTTTTGAATAGAGTTTGGAGATACTGTTCCAATTCACAGGTTGGCCTGTGTATTTAGAATGTCGAGGAAGTATATCTTTAACTTGTTATGATATAGTAATATTATTACATGAATATGTAGCCTACATGTAAAGCTTATTATGTATAGGGCGTGGAGGTATTGAATCGATTACCATTTCCAAAATAAACTACGTCCATTATGCTATATAATATTAAATCAGGCTTTCACAAACTTAACATGTTACAACTAAACAAAAAACACCAAATCTACCTGAATGGTTTAAAGGCCGGCTTGCCTAAAATCTGAATAGCAAGCTGGCCTTATTAACATGAAGTTATTATTTTTCGAGGCATTATTATCTCTATAAGCTTGGGCTACTTTTGTCCTGATTGCTGCAAGATGTGACGTGTTTCGTGCGCGGGACACGTTACCATTTGCTTTACAACAGATTTCATAAAATGTTGCCATTCAGAATTTGTAATGATCTGGGTACTTTGTTACGTCTTACGTCTGTGTGTTATATAATTGTGCCATTTATATGATTCGTCGATGCATTGTTACCTTCATAAGGTCTTGTCCACATTGCTACAAGCTGTAACGTGTGTCATGCACGAGACGCAATGCCACTTGCAGCATAACTCACATGATGCCGTTTGGGCTCAGTAATGTTCCCGTTGCTTTATTTCGTTTTGATGACTTTGTTATTATAATGTGCTATTTTCCCTCATTGTCAATTAGGTGGATTGAGTCACGGACATTAAATGGGGGATAATTCTAACTGCGTAGGGTGGGGTTACAGGTAGGGGTGTCATACTAGAATTCCCCACAAAAGGCAAGAGCTGTGGGTCTAGCTTTTCACTCGCACACAACGTGAATATAACTTGCAAAGGAACTCATATGATGCCGTTTGGGTTTAGCAATGCTCTAGTTGCGTTGTAACGTTTTTGTGACTTTGTTATTGCAATGTGCTATTTTCCCCATTGTCGATTGTGTGGATTCAGTTTAGGGATCAGTCTAACTGCGTAGGGTGCGGTTGCAGTAAGGGGTTGTCATACCCGAATACTCCACAAAATGCAAAGGTTGTTGGTCTAACTTTTCAAAGGGAATAGACCCCCTGACAGCACCCAATCGCCACACAGCTGGCGGGGCTATTCTACAATCGAGCTAACGCAAACCTTTCTGAGGGAAGTGTTAGGGTTAAAAACGTACTTTCTTTATGGCACAACAAGCCAGGGCGTTCACATTTAAATTAAAAGCTAGGGCCATTTTAGAGAATACCCAGATCAAAGAGGCGGACTGGCATGACGTGTTATCAGTTGTTTCGCCAAACTGAACAGAATCCAACTACATGGCACAACGTCCAACAATCTTCGAGGAGATTTTACTGGGCGATAAAAATAGACACACTCCGCCAAACGCTCAACTTTCAAATGCAGTATAATGCCTAGGAGGCTAATTCCCGGGCCATTGCTTCAGGAATATGGTAGCATCCATGTTGCCGGAAGTATTGTTATGTAATTATATAAATTTACAACGAGAAAATGTTTATATTGTTACAGATTGCAATATTTCAGCTCTTTGACAAATTTTCTAGTCAGACTTTATTTTCGAAACAAATCTTTTATATCAGAAAAATCACATCCTTGCGTTTCGTTTCCTTTTGTTTTTAAGTTTGATGCTGAACAACGTAAAAAAAACCGGTATGCAACACTACGAAATTTTAATTAGATGGGTCTATCCTCAATAATGTCCGACGGAGTATTGTGAAACTATATGATTCTATGACAATAAAGTTTCCATATTTCCTGCCTTTAGGCACTGACGGTGTTGTTACTTCTTCCATCTTCTAACCCCAAATTCTCTCTCGAATATCAAATATCTAAATTGAAGATACCTTACTCCAATTACAATTAACGCTTATTCGAAGAGATCTACCTACTCAGAAATGAAACATTTTTCTAAAGGGCAGATTCAAGTGTGTCCCTACAAAATCAAGAGTAGGCGATACAATATCAAAGGAAGGCAAAAATTGTTACGTCTGCCCTAAGCGGTGTTGAGTTAAAATGTACCCTTGTCAAGTAGTTCCGTACAGTTTAAATCTGAACGCTGAGGGTGGTTTCAACGTGTCTATATAGTTACATGTGTAAACTATCACATCGCTTTGTCATAGGTCAGGCACAGAAACGATGGTAACTAAATAAATAAACACCGCCTTATGTTTGTATATTCTTCGGTTTAAGGAATGGGCCCCCTGCTTTTTCATGTCGTTTTTAAGAAACGAAAAGTAGGGATATAGTTAATTACTAAGATGAGAGTAGTGTAAAACCACGAGTCTCTTTAAATCTAACAAATTCTTAAGTAATACAACATTTTAATAAAATAAGATTTCAGATTTTTGTCCCAACCAATTTCTCTTTTTTATGCAGATTACAACTGTGGCCCAGAAATTTCTTGGGTATTCCAGGACGGTCAAGGACGGACCGAAAAACCGAGAGGTCCGTGCTGTGTACTCATTGGGAGCCGTACATGTAAAAGAAACTTGGCGCTCATAGATCCGTCTTTAATAGCCCTGTTTGTGCAGATCACGAGCATAAATCATCTTCGAACATAATTGATTGTGATGTTGTAAATCCGAACGAATTCATGAATCTGCCGTTGGTATTTGGACTTTGAAAGTCCGTAAAGTATGGAATTTTAATGTGATTAAAGTGTTCCCTAACAGTTTAGTTGAATCTGTATCTAAATATTTCCGTATACGACCAATGTTGAATAGTTGAAAGTTGCATGCATTCGATACTGCTGCAACTTGTTAGGACATATCTATAGTCGTATTCAAGATAACACCCCAAATTCCCAACGGAGCGGGGTTGATGTGATCCCTTCTAACATCAATAGGATGTACATTTTTTGATAAACAATCTATTTCCTTTTCAAAATCCACAAGTTCAAACAGTTTACGCGATCTTAATAAGGATATGATTCGCTTTTTTTTTAAATATATTTTTTTTTATTTAATATTATGTTATATCATAATTTCAATTTCTCAAGTATAAAAGAAAATAAAAGAATCACATTTCGCCTGTTTTATTTAAGATTGATATAAGATTTAAAAGATAATTGATGAAAGAAACAACCCCAACCCTTTTTTATTTAATTAATTCCAAAAATAATATACATATCTTTTTCTCTATAAACTAATCCATTGATTAATTATATAGGTATTTAATATATTTCTAACGACATGACACATTAAATGACATCAAAAGTGATATCTTACACTATAAATATTGACTTTGATTTCACACACTTTTCACAAAATTTGTACAAATTTCACAAAGACGAAACACTAAACATGTCTGTTTGCTGTTAAGTGTATTTTAATATTGTCTTAATGGACTGTCAAATGTTTGTCTGGATTCATTAGGTTAAACATTGGGTGTAAGACACGAACCAAGTCTCTTCAAACTTTTATATTATAAAATATTGCGTAATGTCTCATGTGAAACTAACTTGTGTATATGTATACCATATATCATTTCGTGACAGTTTCTTTTAAATTATATTTATGATGATATACCACTATTGAATTTAACATTTTTTAGAAAACACATGAATTTAAGTCTCTTGTTTAGATTTATTAAACATTTTTATATGATTTAGTATCTCGGACAAGTTGGTTAACATAAGCTCATTTGATTATAAAAAGATGGACAAATTGGCCTATAAATTAAAAGTGTAATATGAGTTTTTCAAAGACACAAAATATGAACTTTGTATAAGGAAGGGGGGGGGGGGGGTGGTTGTAGGTGGGTCGGGGTTGTGTGTGGTGAAAGCTCTTTAAGTGAAACACTTTTATAATTGGAGAAAAATTAGTCAACAATAGCATAGAGCAAAACGACGACCAATAGTCGGATTAAAAAGAAAATGATAAAACTTAATAAGATTTGGGAAATCTGAAGTATCAAAGTAAATTTACAGATTTGTCACACCTGTGTACAGGTACATAGGTTGTTTCACAAAGATACAAAACATGAACTTTGCATAAGGAAAACTTGTATAAAAAATTATTTTATTTTCGCTAAGAATCAACAGGAAAATACATAAAGGCATAATTTACAGATCAATATAGAGCGATATTGAATAGAGGGTTAGGTCATTTGAGAACCGAGACTATAACCATATTGAAAACAAATAAAAGTGGCGATAATATTATTGTAAACATTAAAGAAAGACGATATACCGACTCGAGTAAATTTGATATCAATACAAGTAGAAGAGAGCGGTTTTGGTGAGTAGTCTATATATAACGTGCTCTACAGAATCATTGTATACCGCTCATATACCTGGGAAATAGTTATATGTTTTGGTTGTCGATGTCAAGGTAATGGATACAACGCGGGGTGTAAAATAAATAAAAGGCTTTGAAATACGATTGAACAATTTCTATTTTCAGAATTTTTTGGTGAAGAATGTTAATTGATATGATACTAGTAGAGAAAGAGAGAGAGAGAGAGAGAGAGAGGGTAGCGTCCATCCCATACAATCTAGGTCATTTCGGGACTAACATATGGTTCACTATGATTTCAACACTACACAACCGCATAGAGGTCTTTAGCAGCGGGTGGAACCCCACAAAATTTGACAGGAGGCCTACTCTTTGTCACGTATAAGCTGGGAATCAAAAACACGTCACGCGTTAAACCATTCGGTGGACTATCCAACATCTGATACACCTTATTGTGATAATTCTGCATTTCGACAGGCTTTTATGTCTTTCGCTTCTGAGATTTGTGGGCTTACTGTATTTGGATAGTAAAGTTACTGTCCACGGTTGAACATAACATGGGCCATTTCTCAACATTGGTTTTAGCTATGGGCACATTTATTGTAATGCATAAAGAACGATATATACTTAGAGAAAAAAACCACATCAAATTGTGATTTGTCTATGGACATGACAATCTATTTAGAGAAACAAACCCACATCAAGTTGGGTATGAGCAATTGACACTTTTTATGTTTTACTCGACTGAACTTCTTCGGTGAAAGAGTCTCCCTGATATCTCGGATACAAAACTTACTAATAACAGAGAGTGTTGGAGTGCTACAGGGGTGTGAGTAATTGAATACCGTCGGAAGATATTTGTCTGACGAACGACTACTAGATTGGCAATACCAATACCTGTACTCCCAAAACTAGATGAATTACCTTGTATATTGTCGTGATCCAGCTGTGATATTTACTGGATTAGGATCTAATTAGTTGCTCATCTTTTATTCGTGATTTTATCATGAACTGGATAATCGAGACTATGTTTTTATCGGATCGAGGCTCGATCGAAAATTAAAACGCTAAAATCTCGGTTCAGGGTAGATCAATTCGACGGAAATTTTCAGCAAATTCCCTTTACATTATCTAGTTTTTAACTACTATAGCGAGAACTGTTGGCTCTTTATCTAATCTCCCATAATGTTTATTTAATGTTAACTTTTTCTAAGTTGTTACTAACCCCTTTGAATGTTTATTATGGAAGAGAATTTGTCCACCATCACACAAGTAATCATAGACAAAAATATACTATTATCTGGATTAGGAATTTAGTCATATGTTTTTACTGTAATAAAATATAGGTAAATTGATCAAAATATAATCGATAGAAAACAAACTATGACTATTATAATATATTGTTTATATTCAACTAGTACCAAACAAAAGTAATTTTTATTTATATAAATCACGCGATGTTTCTGTTCGTAATAGTTGATATCTATGATAATATCAATCAAATGATTAACATCTAAATTCAGTTTTACAAGAAAATATTTCGACCGAATGAAGTGATTTCTAGATGTTACTTTTAACATGCATACTTATTCATTTAATTTACAAGGAAGAATATCGACTGGATGTAAGGATGAAAATGTATTTCCTGTTTGATGTGAAACTATTAACACACATACACATTCATTTAATAAATAATGTTGTCTGTTTAATTTGTTATGAATAACATTTTACATAATGTGATTCTGATTTAAATTTGTTACTCTCTAACAAAATTAATTTTTACATGTGCGAAATATTTTTATTTGTTCATTCTCGAATAAAATTATTTGTTACACGACCGGAAATATTTTCTATTTTGTTACTCTGATCCGAGTCCCTTGTTAGACCATTTTCTATATTACTTTCCCGAAAAAAGTTTTGCTCCACGACTTAATTTAATTTGTTACTTTCCTTATAATTCACGTGTGACGCTTATCTAAATCATTCGTCTGCACAACCTCGTGTATCATTTTCGTTTTTATAATTACTTTCTTATAAATTCATTTTTTCGACGACCTGATACATTATTTAATTCGTTACTCGCGAAAAAATCAATTGGTTTTTTTTAAATTTTTAAATGTATAAGTATCTGAAAATTTGTAATTTGAACTTTTTTAGGAGACGATTGGTTTCTCGGTTTGTTACAAAATGTAATGAAATCTTTTTTGATTGGCATTCAGTAATGGATCATAATAACAGAGGGTACAATTCTATGGATACACAATTAATGAGTTTGATACTAAATAAGCGACGTTTCGACGAGGAAACTCTCGTCTTTATCATTTGCTTGATAAATACGGGAGTATATTCGTCGAAACATCAATTAGTATATTTGTATTATTTGCTTGCTAAGGATGAGAGTATCCGCGTCGAAACGTCACTCAAACTCAGAAATTGTGTATCCATAAAATTGTACCTTGTGTTAAAATGAAATCGGCGTTTACTTCTCTTTTTTGTGTACATTTCTTTTGACGTATTCACTTTATCACATTTTTTAAAGTAATTAAATTTCCAAAAAATATTGCAATTGTCAAAACTGTATTTGATTGTTTACTGTTATGAAACATTTAACAAGTTACAATTTATTTAATATTTAATTTATCAATTCAGACAAGACTGTATTTGTTTCTATAGCAGGGATGCTAGAAAATGATAACCATGCTAGTGTATAGATATATATAAATACAACAACTATTCCATCATCTGAATATCTCTAAGGCCATAATTATTGTATTTTTGTTCTTCGGGAATACCCATTAACATTTCTCATTTCAATTTCTTCATGGTGAAACTAATTTTTTTTTTTTTTTAAAAAAACAACAAATACTAACTTGCTCTTCTCAAAAGGTTTTACTTCCAAAAAATTTGAGTTTTGAAATTTTAACAAAACATCGGACACAAGAACTTCGCGAGTTTCTTATTTATCAAGAACTCCTACCAACTAAACGTTATATTGATTTGACCTAACTATAGGTTTAAAAAATAAAATACTTGGTTTTTATTTTATTTGCATAACCTTGACAGCTTTAACTCTCAATTTAATATACCATTCGTCATGACGTGCTTGAAATGATATTTGTATTATTGAGATTCTCTTTTTAAATTTAAATATGAAAATAAAATATTATAGAACACATTTAAGGTAAAGAAACTCTGCCACGGTCCAGATATTTTTTTATTTCCTAAAGTTTAACTATACTCTCCTATCATCAGTTTACAAAAGAATGTAAAAGGAAATAAGCAAGCAAAAAACAAAACAAAAACAAACAAAACAAAACAAAACAAAAACAAATCCAAAACCCAACATATTATAAACCCCCAATTAACTATTACCACCCACCCCCTCCCCTCCTAACCGCGGTACATTAAAATGTCTTGATTTATCAAATAATATTCTATATTCCATAGCTTGTGCTTCTACGTTTGCAAATTCAGCAAATTACACGAACGGTTGTTCAATTTGTTAATAATAATATATTTCCCTTTGGAAATGATTGAATGTATAACAGCTCACTACTAAATTTAATTAATAAATAAACTGTGAGATAACTAGACGCCAAGACAAATATAAGAGAGGAAATTTTCTTTTTAATATTCACAATATTATATTATTTGGAATTTTTCATTTATTAATTAAAAAAATAACACCTTCGTAATAATAGGTTATATTTTATATATAATTCTAACAGAAAACAACCCCAAAGAAATTAATTAAAAATTATATATCTTGAGAACGTATTAATTAGATGTTCTGGTTTGGTAAAGAAATTATCAAGAATAGAAATAAACGTGTTTCTTCCAATAATGCGTAGAAGAAAGAAATTAAAAGACCGAAAAGTTTATCGTGATGTTAAAAGTCTGGTCATATAATCTAGAATTCGAACAGTAATTGTAAAAACGTTTTGACTCCTCCTTTTGTCTTTGTAACGTCAAAAAAGAAAGAATAGTAATCCTCGCTAAAACTGGTCAAAACGTCGTGATATACGTATGTGTATAAATTGTTTTCTGTATAAATTATTTGTTTGTTTTTTTACAGAAGAACCGGCGTATGTCTGAACACACCTAATCGGGGAACTTAAGTTTTCGTGAAGTCCAACTCTAGTCGATCTCATTGTTCAACTTTTAGAATACAATGGATTACTTGATCTATATCAATTTTGCATGATGATATTTTCAGATTGTTCTTTTTTTAGAGTGATGTATTTGTAATGGAATGGTAAATAACTTCATGGAATCGAAGTCTGAAAGTGATCAGCACTATGATATAATGAAAACAACGGACGATAACGTTTACTGTATTTTCTAGATTGAAATACTACCCAGCCAACCTACTTAATCCAAAATCGGACTATGAATCATTAGATACGATGAAACTCGAAAAACTTTATTTGCAAAGAAAACGAAAATATATGGTTTATCTATAAATAAATTTTTAAATACAAATATTATGATCAGCTTTCGAATCATAAAACATGTGATGTTGTTTATTCATGATCTCCAAATCAAAATATAAGATAACCAGAAAAACATTATAAATGTATGTCTATTTTCATGATGGCGGCTTTAATGTTTTCAATAAAAAATCGACCATGATTTGATTTTTGTTGCCCTTAAAATGAATAACTCTAACTTGCATATATATAACAAGAAATATTTGTACAGCCCATGCTCTATTTTCCTCGCTTAGACAATGGGAAGTGTTTGATTTGAGTATCTATATAATTCAAGTTTTTAAAACTTTATCAAATGTGCAATAACAAAAATAAAACCCTAATACATACCATCATCGTCGTCGGAATCATCCGATTTATTTTTATGTTCCATTTCTGTATGAGGGGCAGTCACTGTCCCCGGTCCCCATAAAGGACCAGCTGTCATTATAGGCAGTCCATTTTCTGAAACACAGGCCCTGATTCCCATGGCGATAGCATCTTCAGCAGCTTGTTGACGTTTTAGTGCAACTTGAGCCGCCATTACCCTTTGTCTTTCGGCGATGAGGTTGCATTTTGCGCAATCACAGTCTTTAAAACTACAGTGTCGTTTGTGCCCCTTCAGCCAGGACACCATGCCATGGTTACGGCAACGAGCACATTTGGGTTTTCGGGTTCCCTTTTCTGTAATAGGGTATAGAAGTGGATTCATCATCGGACAGCCCAAGATACTCCCGTTTACTAACTTCCTGGTTCCTTATAAAAGCAACATTGCAAGATGTGCGATCTTGCGTTATCTTGGTATATATCTAAGCCGTGTGTCAGTTACTTTTTTAAATGTTTCCTTAGTTGACAAAAACTCAGAATATAAAGTAATTAAAGCTTACAATTGCAACTGAACGACAAGTTCCCTGGCCAATTTGAGATTCCACAGTCCAAATGAATACACTGACAAATACTGTCCTGGTTTCAAAACACTTTAAAATTATTCAGTTATGCCTAAATATTATCTGATGTCTCACAGTAATGTCGGATCACACATAAAACATATAATTCAATGGCGAATACACATGGCAGTGGTACGTCAAACTACGTGCATATACCATGGTCTACTACTTGATATATTAACTTAGCGTCAAGTCGGGGTGTAATAAAAATAATAATTTGTTAGATTTTAAACACCGCCTCTTTCCTCGTATCTTTCCGACCACACACACCAAATAACTAGATCTTCACACCAACCTCGTTCCTAATTGGCTCGTGGAGAGACTGTCGAGAGCCACCTCGTGCGATTCTTGTTTCTGATTGGCTGTGGTTAATATCAACAATGTGTTTATTAGAAACATAGTTTGAAAGTGTCAATCAGTTATAGGATCTAAAGAGAGGCTGGTGTGGTATATTGGCAGGATTTATTGGAATCTGACTAGGGGTTATATCGCTTATGTCATTGATCATGGTAAATGCTAAGTGTCCGTGTTATCTTATGTAGCATTCAGCATTATATAGCATAGAATTAGCAGCGAACACAAACCTTGAAAATTCCTAAATTTGATACATTATTTGTAAACTTTATATTTCTTTCTATAAAATTATATCGTAATATACAAACGTCTTTATTAATTGCATTTATTTTCTTTTTTGTTTGTTTGTTTTGTTTTGTTCTTTTTGTTTTGTAGTGTTTTTTTTTGTTTTTTTTTGGGGGGGGGGGGTGAATTTAATATGTATCCGGTACACAGTGAAGGAAAACATGAATTTCTTAGAAATCTAATTTTTAATTAAAAGTCCTTCAATTATGTCTTGGACACTCCGGGGAAAATCATTGGCGGTGTGGAAATAAACTTAATTTTCTTCCGATGGCTCCCGGTGGTTCCAAATGGCTCATAAAGCTCCTGAAACTTCAACGGAGCATCGGAGAACGTGTTTCCGACGCCTCCAGATGTTCATTAAATTCCATCGGTAGTACATCCCCAAGGTAAAACATTCCCAGTGGCACCTAGGTATAAAGTATAAAACAAACCTTCCAGAAAATAATGTCCAATAAACTAACGTTAATTAATCATCAACATAAACATCTTCTTTGTTCTTTGATTGGCATTTAGTAATTGAACATATTAACACAGGGTACAATTTATTGTATGGATACACAATTACTTAGTTTGATACAAAGCGACGTTTCGACGAGGATACTCTCGTTTTTTATCAAGAAAATGATGCAGGTATATGAATAGTATACATACAGAATATGCAACAAAATAACAATCAAATACATTTGTCTCTTTTTCACATACCTTTATCATTTGATTGATAAGGATGGGAGCATCCTCGTCGAAACGTCGCTTAGTATCAAACTCAGTAATCTTGTATCCATAAAATTGTACCCTGTGTTGGCATTTATTTATTTCTTACTTATCTTGATATACACGCTCAATTTGCTGTTAAATGGGTTTAATTTTTTGTCTTATTTACACGTTTCAATTACTGGGAAATACTAAAACCCACAACCTAAAATTTACTAGAACGAAATTTAAATCTAACTAAATTACCTGATATATACATAGAAAAAATATTGCTAAATTACTTTGATGTGGTACTAAAGTTTTCGATACCTGGCAATGTTAAATTTCAAGACATGACCTAATAGGAATATTTTAACGAACAGCGAAACGTTCACCCCGTAGGTTTGGAGAACAACTACGCCCCCCCCCCCCTCTCATGCCCACGCACCTTAAAAAGCCCGAGAGCATGCAAACAACCCAATCGTTCTGTCTAATTAAAATAATTTTATGAGGACCAGATACGCATAATTTATGTCTTAATTTCACCATGCTACGATATTCAAAGTTATTTTCCAGCAAATCTGTGATAAGGAGGAACGAACTGATTGAAATGTACAATTTTAAACATACATTATGCAAGAGCTGAATCCGCTTATTGTATGTCTTTCTTTAGGCCCGAAATGTTATCCAAGTTATTAATTAGAGTTTTATTAGACATTAATTACCTTATCCCAGTGCTTCTCAACCTTTATGATATAATTCCCCACTTGAGAAATATTTTTCTGCTATTCACCCCTGGCACTATAATACATCGATCAAATTACTAAAAACTGAAACATGCTAATTTGGTATCGTTTCAAACACATTTTTAATGAACAGATGCCATGGATTTACACATTAAATGCACAATGGAGATGTCATGTCTCTTGTTTAGTGAGCACCTTGTGCTTGGTGTTTTTGAACAAGGGTCTTAAACTAAGCGATCAGCGATCTATCTTACCTAGCTGCCTATACGTGTAGTCTATTTCCCATTGAGGTGAGAATAGGTTACCCACTACTTCCAGGACAATCAACAGTTTGTGGTCGGTAACATTCTGACTGATGGCTCCCGGTCAGGAGTCTGAAAACTCAATCCATGCAAATTCGCCCTATTCACAAAATTCACCCTTTTGTATATAATCCCCCCACCACTCAATTCCCCCTTTTTTCAAAATTTCACCCCTGAGCATTTCGAATTCACCCCTAAGGGTACACATGGACACCGGTTGAGAAGCACTGCCTTATCCAGACCATAATCAACTATAGATGCCATCGCCGATTGGAATATATTTAAAAAAAAATAATTAATCCTAAAAACGGATAATCGAGACCTTGGTTTTTATCGTACCGTGTTTAGTAATGATGATCGAAGCTAGCCTAAAATTCAAATGCTAATATCTCGGTTCAGAGTGGAACATTTTGACTGAATTATTTTTGCATATTATATTTACGTTATCTATTTCTTATCTATTACAGAGAGAACCAGCAACTCGTTATCTAATGTCCCATAATGCCCTTTTAATTTATCTACTAGAATAAAAATATGCATAAATAAGTTTCAACGGAAGTGTTAAATCATTCATGCTAATGAATTTTATCCGTCTGTTAAATAGGTATTATCACTAAATATTAATATAATATTCAAAATAACCCTATTTAGAACACGACCATTTACACGACCGTTTACTTAACGTCTTGAACACCACTTTCAGCAATACTACTATATCGGATCTGTAACGAAATGAAATGAAATGGGGTTTAACGTCCTACTCTTCTGCACCTAACCTGGGCTAATGTACTATGAAGGAAATTTTGCCCGGGCAGTGGCGCTACGGCCTACTCTTATATCGAATTCCAACTGCCAAGAGATCTTTTTCGTGCACGCCAAATTGTACACGGGACCTTGGTTTTTCGTGCCATCCGAACGACTAGACAGCTGTCCCTGTCAGGCCCGCCGTTCTGCATCACTGACAAGGTGAATTCACGCCGGAAAATCGAGATGAACTCTCTTGGCCAATGCAGGGATCGAACACCCGACCCCCAGGCTAGCGAGACAGCGCCTTACCCACTTAGCCACGATATCCCCTTTTTTTTAAAATTAAGATCGACGATACTATATTTTATTTATGATAGATAAACTAGTATTTACCCTAATAATATAATTCATATTCAATCATCTGGTGTCTGTCATGTTATAAGTGATAATACGTCATCTATTATCTAACCTGTTATAACTGGTATTACGCCACCTGGTATAAATTGTGTGCGATATCACCTCGGTGGAAGCGGACGTTTAATATATTATACTTTCGATGGTCCACACTACATGAAGATCTACCCAGTTACACGGGTAGGTCGTGTCATGGGTCGTAGGTGTGGCTTTTGACCCTATGACGTCAGGCATTGACCAATCAATCAGCGTTGACGTTTCTAGTGTGTACTCCAATGTGTACACGGGATCTCGGTTTATCATACCACCCGAAGGACTATTATACGTTGTCTCTTACAAGCCCCCCCCCACCGTCCTGCATCACGGACAAGGGAGAGCCAAGGTAAAACAAAAAAAAAACAAGATCGAGCACGGGACCTCATTCAAAGGTTAGTCGCCGAGTCACCGTGGCTCCCTGACCATCTTGGAGCGAGAAGAATGTTTAGGACGACAGATACAACAAATGAGTTTATTGTATCTTATCTAGAGGTACTTCAATCTGTCACTGGGCGCTGTTAGTAATCACATTTCATTAACTCAAGTATCTAAACCATTTCAACTCCCCTCAATGACTGACGAGCGACAAGTCATTAATAAAGATTAATGCGATACCAATATATCGTTGAATGATTGTATCGCTATAGTTTCGGATTAAGCGGACATTTTTTAAAGGTATATACGACGAGTTTCTAAGACCCACCTGTCAGGTCATAGACCAAGGCCCACGTAAGTACAAGTCGAAGGCGCACGAGTGTTCGGGGGGGGGGGGGGGGGTCTTGACAACCGCAAACCCATTTCCAAGCATTTCAGACCAAAGCAGAAGAAGCAATATTTGAATTTCGCGATACAATTAGATGACAGAATGAGTGTCTCTTGTCCTGCCCTTCCTTCTTTCTTTTCTTGCCCCCCATCTCCTTTCTTTCTCTTTTCTTTTTTTCTTTCTCCTTTTTCTTTTTTCTTTATAGGCTTAGGCCCACTTTTTTTCAAATGAGCTTAGGCCCAACTGTCACAGACGGGTGGACATAGTCCGGCACTGATCTATTTCGTTTTATGGTTAAAAATATCGATTCACTTGTCCCCGTTCATCCTTGAGACTAACGAACGACTGTTGCAGGAGGTAGGATGGTGGGATGGTTAACGCGTATGCGCTTATCATGAGGTCTTTCATTGAGTCAACTGATGTGGTTTTGATGTCCAATCTCGTAGGTTTTTCCGGGTCCTCCGATTTCTTCCACGGCTAAAGACCCCTCTACGCAATCGAAATATTGAAATAAAATTGAACCATATTTATATTAGTTCCGAAATGACCTAGTTTGTGTCTAGGGGACGTTAAACTCTCTCTCTCTCTTTCTCTCTCCCCCTCTCTCTCTCTCTCGTTGCGTTGTAACTAATGTTTTGTATAAATGATTATCACTACATGTTTTATCACGTGATTTATATCTTAAATAAATATTGAATCCATAATATAAATAACTATGTTGTTATGTTGTGATGTCATGACGAATCATTCCCCGGTCTGAAATCTACAAGTATATACATCAATCAGCTGTGATTATTATCTTTAATCATTATATGTTATATACATGCACGTGGTGATGCACATGCATCAAACACACATTATACATATAACAATGTTACTATATACTGTTGAGAACGTGAAAGGCATGTGTCAAGAGTTTTATTTTCTATTTCCAGAAAAAAAATCTAAACATTCCGGCTATTTTTAATGTTTGGCATCTACGGCATAACAATTATTTTTGATTACTTCTCTAAGCTTATGCTTTCTTAGCAATCTCATTTACACAAAAACTGGATGTTTATCCAAAATCAGTGTTGGCAAGGTTCGTACAGCGGTGCTCATCATGGGCCCACAACTTAACTTCGTTGTGCTTTCTAAATATATACGAGTTTTGACTTTTAATTATTTTCACTAATGGTTATTCCCCTTTGTTGAATCAGCTGTTATCACGCCATGTGACTAAACAGCCGTTAGATGGCAACACTCGCCCGTGTCAGAATTAAGTTGCAATAATCTTGCTAGTTTCAGGGTTAATAGTAGGAATAATTGGGCGGGAAATGGGGGAATTTGGAGAAGAAAAACACGTGAGGTAATTAATGATCTATCAGTTGTGCGAAGTTTCAACAGTTACACGACGTGTAGGTGTCTTAGGTAGACCCAATGTGTACACAAAGTATTATCTACACACCAAGGCTGGTTGTTAAAGGCACCCCGATGGGTTCCGGTTCCAGGAGATCCCGTGGCATACTAGTATTTGATTGATATTAATTTGGCACATAAATCCCCGAGCCCGCATGCACTATACTGGATTTAGCCGCACATGTTGTTTCTAGAATTCTGATTACTTTTATTAGTTAAATATAAGGCTAGATCTATTTGTTAAGGCCAGATCAATTTTCGTCAAGGTAGTTGAGATGTAAACAAGGCTTGGGAACGGGCTTGTTTGTGAGTTTGTGGGTTAGGGTTAGGATGAGCCTTAGAACTATGCCCAGGGTTAGGGTTGATGTTGGGATTAGCGTAGCACCGTTTACATCTCGTGACCTTTCACATAACTTGAAGTTGGCCTTATCAAATAGATCTTACCTAATTATTGAGGTAAATAAGACGTTTCATTTTCGACAGAGCCCTTTTTTACTGCTGAAAGTACCTTTTCTTAGACCAAACCTAAACGAAAATATCAGCCAAATAGCTCTTGGAATGGCTACATGGAAATGACGGATAATTTTCTTGGGCGACCAGGGAAAGCGTAATGATTAAAATGGTGTTAGGGTCTCCTAAACGTAACACTTGGGTATTTTAATTTTTATATGTATAATGCTAGATGTTACTTGCATGTTTCCGTCTACATTCTTTTTCTTCTTCTTCCAACTGTCAAGTGCCTGTCGATGTATAGCTTGGCCTCCATTTTTATACGCCTACATTTTCATTTGGAGGTTTCTTGTCGTCGCCCCTGTCTATCCGTTCGTTCGTACGTTCGTTCACATTTGTGGACACAATTTTTACCCGATTTTGAAATATTGTAGCCAATGACCCACTCTACTAATTGACTGATATCACCATTATTTGTTCAAAACAGTGCGGTTTCATTTTTGCCATCGATCGTGCTATTATTAAATAAAATTCAGATTTAGTGTTTATCACACACGCACCTTTAAAGGGACAATAACATTCTTGCTGGCGTGGTAGCTCCAGAAAATAAATAATACCCTTATTCTAAGTACTAGATGTTTAAATGTCCTACCTGTTGTGTAAATTATCCATTACAACCTATTTTATTTGTCCAGCGGGTTCGAAAATATTTTAAAATCCAAGTCACATTTGAAAAGGTTTACGTTAGACTTTTCAAATCAATTGGTTGAATTTTTCCAATTTTTTAAATTAGTTGTGTAAAGATGAAATTTATATCATCATTTAATTGGAATATTCTAAAATAATACGATTTGTTGACCAGAATGAAGATTGGGACATATTTTTCAGTTACAACAAGAGTGTTATTGGGGCTTTAACCATTTTGCACCAAATGATAACTGCTTTATTACTGAATATTGCATGTATGTCGTAACATAAACAAATAATAAATACGCAATATTTAGTTAATAAATATACAGACAGAAAATGAAAATGGCAACTATTTTTATTACCAAAACACGACCTATAAAGCTAAGAACTCGCTGATCTGATTAATGGTGTTCTGGATTGAGCAGTAATATAAGAGTTGTCTCCCTTTCAATACGGTTACACAGATCTTTCTGTGGTTGAGAATATCTGGATTGTGGTCATACCCATAGCCTCACCCAGTGCCGGCGCCAAGGGGGGCGGGGGCAAGGGGGAGGGGGCATTTGGACCCAAAAAAATCTGGCCTGCCCCCTGTTTGCCCCCCCTCCCCAATAATTTTCGAAAATAAAAAAAATGTGATCTGGCCAGCTCTATTTATCTCAACGACCGTTGTCTGAAATGCTACCTGGCTGCATTCCCGGCAGTCTATTTTACAAAATATAGTGGCGAAAATATTCATTCACTTTGAGTCACTCTAACTCCGCCCAGGCGACACTGTCTTCTCTGGTCAGATAAACTAGTGATTTGGCGACAGGCGGTATCTGTTAAGCTCTATTTATCTCGACGAACAATGTCTGAAATACTGCCAGACGGCATTTCGGGCAGTCTACTTTTCAAATTATTGTGGACTTCGTTGCGTTTCATTTGACACTATCCTCACTGGGGTCGGAAAAACTAGTGATCAGGCCATAGACGACATCCGACCAGCTCTGTTTATCTCTACAATCGGTGCCTGGATACTGCCAGGCAGCCTTTCCAACTATCTAATTTTCAAAGTTTTCTTGGGGAGTCGCCAAAACCCCCACAAGGACTCGCTACTTTGGCACTCACAAAGGGACTTCGTTGAGGTTCGCAAGTCCGTTCGTTTGCCATTTTGGTCTCTGATCGTATCATGTGGTCGGATTTATTTATCTCGACTATCGGTGTCTGACTGAATACTGACAGGCAGCATTTCCGACAGTCTATATTTCAAAATTTTCTGGGGGAGGTCCCCCATACCCTCCATAAGTACACCCTACATTGGCGCTCGTGAGTTGGATTTGTCGAGGTTCGCAAGTCCGTTCGTTTGACACTTTACCTCAACGATCATTGCCTGAAACACTGCCGGGCTGCATTTCCGGCAGCCTGTTTTTCAAAATTTTCTGGGGCAGTCCCCCCACCCCTGGATGAAACTCATGCCTTTGTTAGACTTTGACCCAGATTTGCCCCTCCAAGCATCGATGGCTGGCGCCGCCACTGGCCTCACCAGTCTAAAATGTCAAAATTTGGGCACTTTCTACCACGAATACATCAACGCATGTTAATCCGGTGGGGGTTTATCGTGTTGTATATATTGCTTTAAAAGGGTTAAGTTGTGGTTCAGTGACCAAGCTGCTGTCCCGCAAACCAGCAAGCAAATATTGGGTTCTGTCCCGGGATTTCCGGATGTGTTTTCGTCATGCCAGCGGTACAGGACGGGGAGTTTGGCAAAAAGTAGCGTCTAGTCATTCGGGTGGCGGCAAAAACCCAACCGAGGTCCCAAGAACCCTTGACAGTTGGAATTTGGCATGCAAAAGTTTCTTCATATCACACATTATGACATGATTGACTTCGTGAACCCATTGGGAGAAAATATCTCAGCCAACCATGCAGCCGAAACATATTCGTTGTGTTTTTAAACTACGTCACAATTCTACTCACTCACACCACATCGAGCATCCACAGTGATGTTGGAATTATTAATGTAGATGCACCGTTTCTATTTCCAACTCGGCTAAAAAGAGTCTATCCAATCGAAAATTAACAAAATACATATTTAAATGCGCAGGTTTTGAACAATTTTCGCTTTCTTAAATCAATTTTAGAATAGGTCGTCCAGTGAGTGCATGGGACAAGACCCTGTTAATAGTTCTGTATGGGAGGTAACAGCAAAATCACGAGTCCTTAAATACAGTTGTCGCCCCTTAATGGCTTTAGCAGTAAGAAACGTTCGAAAACCAAATGGTAGGTAGCGTGTCTCTTATGTTTATAATGTGCAACAACAAACATTTACAAACAATTAATTCGAAAAATGAAATGGGTTAAGGAAGACGAGCATACGCCATACGCTGGTATGGGTGTGTGGGCGTGTCTGTGTGTTGGGGGGTGTATATGGCCGAATGGTTAGCGTGCACGCTGTATCATACGACCTGCCATTGAGGCAACTCGCGTGGTTTCAAATTCCCGGTTGAACGTGGCAAGGAGTATGGTCGTCTGGCCAATTTCGTGGGTTTTCCCCGGGTACTCCGGTTTTCTCCCACTGCTAAAGATCCCTACGCGCAAGCGATTCATTGGAATAAAATTAAACCATATGTTAGTACCGAAATGAGCTAGTTTGTGTCGAGTGGAAGTTAAACCCATTTCTCTCTCTCTCTCTCTCCGTCCTCTCTCTCTATCTCTCTCTCGGAGGACATTTTGCACAGTCCCGGGCCCATAGAAAAAATTAAAGAACAAATACCAAAAGGAAGTAAATGGGGTTCAATATCTTACATTTTGTTGCCAACAGGGACTAACGAAGACGAAGGACATGAAAAATGTTGGTCGACGAATACTTATTACGGCAATATTCGTATAATAATTTGTCATTTCCCAACAATACTTCATTAGTATAATAACCCCTGTCGGTTTGTTATGAGGGAATTTATGCCCGGGCAGCGGCACTATGGCTTTTTCATATATCGAAATCCAACTGCCGAGGATCTTTTACGTGCTCGTTAATGTGTACACGGGATCTCGATATTTTCGTCCCATCGACAGCTGCCTGGCCAGGCCCTCCATTCTGCACCACTGACATGACAAGGGGAAACCAAGTCGAAAAATCCTGATGAACATTCTCGGCCAATGCTAGGATCAAACATGCGACCTCCAGGCTAGTGACCCAGCGTCTTACCCACTCAGTCTCCATGGCTCCCACAAATCAGACGAGATACTGAATATCCACAAACTGCTTTAATTATTTGACTGATCATTCGGATACGAACTTTTGGTGATAAATTGTATGGTTAGATTGAATAATAAATACACAGCATATGGATGATTACGACTCTTTTGAAAAGTAAAATTAAATATCTATCAAAGAGTAATATGGCACCAAGGGAGATAAAATTAATAAATAATTTCAAAGATAACAAATTGCATAATATTAATATACACTGCGTCTTAACTGTATAATTTACATGTTGTATACGTCATGTGTCTGGTGCACATGTTAACGATTGTCGTTGAGTCAAAACAAACGGTGACTTTGATCTGCCGGAGAAAAAATATGAATCCATGATCAGGACTCAAATGAGATCTATTTGATAAGGTCAACTTCAAGTTTAGTCATAGGTAAAGAGATATAAACAGTGTTATTTCTAATCCCAGCACTAGAGAGAGAGAGAGAGAGAGAACTGGGGTTTAACGTCCACTCGACACAAACTAGGTCATTCGGGACTAACATACCGTTTAATTTTATTTCAATAATTCGCTTGCGCGTAGGGGTCTTTAGCAGTGGGAGGAAACCAGAGTACCCGGAGGAAACCCATGCCACATACGCTCGCACTAGGGATCGAAACCACAGCCGCAAACCAGAGGTGACCGGCCAGCTAGAGGTCGAAGCGCGACACTCAAGACCACTAGGCCATCCCAACCCCCAATCCCAGCACTAACCTTGGACCTAGCCCTAATGCTAACACAAACCCTAACCTACAATGTCGCCAACAATCACGTACCCTAACCCTAATAATAGATATAGGTGTGTTAATGAACCCGCCGACTAGAGCAATGCTTATGTGGAGACATATTCTTACACCTAATCCTCACCCAACCGCTAATGATAGATATCGGTGGACTAATGAACTAGGCAGTATCCCCCGGCATCGACATACAGTGTGATACATTACCTTCGTGTGGTTCATGGAATGTAACCGTTAGTTCAGCTTAAAAGACGATTTCCTAAACGCGTTTAATATTCGGTAGGTTTAATGTCTCGATTTAGATGTAAAAGGGGTGTTCAAATGTCTCGATTTAATTGTGAAAATGGTGTTCTATTGTCTCGATTTAGATGTGAGAAAAGAGTGTTCTACTGTCTCGATTTAGATGTGAAAATGGTGTTCTAATGTCTCGATTTAGATGTGAAAATGGTGTTCTAATGTCTTGATTTAGATGTGAAAATGGTGTTCTAATGTCTTGATTTGGATATGAAAGGGGTCTTCAAATGTTTAGATTTAAATGTGAAAAGGGTCTTCAAATGTTTAGATTTAGATGTGAAAAGGGTTTTCTAATGCCTAGATTTAGATGTGAAAAGGGTCTTCTAATGTCTAGATTTAAATGTGAAAAGGGTCTTCTAATGTTTCGATTTAGATGTGAAAATAGTATTCTAAATGTCTTGATTTAGATATGAAAAAAGGTCTTCTAATGTCTAGATTTAGATGTGAGAAAGGTCTTCTAATGTCTAGATTTAGATCAAAAATCTACACAGGAACTAGCTGTTTAACAATAAGTAAAAATAGACTGAAAAGGGGGTTGTATTCTGCAACAGATTTATTTTTACTTTAAAAAAATAGGTTGCCAGGCAACGAAACATACGCCCACACAGCAGCCAAATCGTCCGGACAGTCAACAAGAGTTGTCGCATATTAAGGAATTATCAGAAAATCATTAGAATTTGTTTGGTTTTTATAATCAAACGTTTTTTTTTAAATCAGATAATAATTGTGACCTCCAGAGGGACCACAAGCTAAAAAGGGTGATTTTTCGTAGTCAGGGGACATAATTCAGGAAGTAATGACCCGATGGGCACAAATATCGAAAGGAACCAAGATCTTTGGGTTATAAACATACATGTCAAGTTTCATCAAAATCGGTTCAAAATTGTGACCTCTATGGGGTCCACAACCTTGATATAACATATTTTCACACTATTCGTGTACAAACGACGGCCATTTTGTCCGTCAATTCTAGTCCGATTTTCACGTAATTCAAACTCTCTCTTCATTACCATGTAACGGTGATATAGTCAAACGTTTTTTTTAAATCGGATAATAATTTTGACCTCCAGAGGGACCAAAAGCTAACAAAAGCGATTTTTTGGACAATCCGGGGACATAATTCAGGAAGTTATGATCGAATGGGTGCAAATATCGAAAGAAACCAAGATCTTTGGGTTATAAACATACATGTCAAGTTTCATCAAAATTGGTTCAAAACTGTGACCTCTATAAGGTCCACAACCTTGATATAACATATTTTCACACTATTCGCGTACAAACGGCGGCCATTTTGTCCGTCAATTTGGTCCGATTTTCACGAAATTCGAGGTCAGCCTTCATTACCATGGAAAGGTGATATACTCAAACGGTTTTTTAAATCCGATAACAATTTTGAACTCCAGAGGGACCACAAGCTAAAAAGGGCAATTTTTCAGACACAATCAGGGGCCATAATTCGGGAAGTTACGATCCGATGGGCGCAAATATCGAAAGGAACCAAGATCTGTGGGTTATAAACATACATGTCAAGTTTCATCAAAATCGGTTCAAAATTGTGACCTCTATAAGGTCCACAACCTTTATATAACATATTTTCACACTATTCGCGTACAAACGGCGGCCATTTTGTCCGTCAATTTTGGTCCGATTTTCACGAACTTCGAACTCAACCTTCATAACCATCCAACGGTGATATAATCAAACGATTTTTTTAAATCGGATAACAATTGTGACCTCCAGAGGGACCACAAGCTAAAAAGGGCGATTTTTCGGACAATCAGGGGCCATAATACAGGAAGTTACGATCCGATGGGCGCAAATATCGAAATGAACCAAGATCTTTGGGTTATAAACATACATGTCAAGTTTCATCCAAATCGGTTCAAAATTGTGACCTCTACACTGTTCACAAGCTAAAAAACGTGATTTTTCGTACAATCAGGGGCCATAACCCATGAAGTTACAGTCCGATACATGCCAATATCGAAAGGAACCGAGATCTTATGGTGATAAACCTATATTTTAAGTTTCATTGAAATCGGATAAAAATTGTGACCTGTAGACTGTTCACAAAAAAATGTGGACGGACGGACGGACGGACGGACAGGGGCGACGACAATATACGTCCACATAAAAATGTGGGCGTATAAAAAGTAAGCACCTATTTAACAAGAATTATAAAGAACGAATTAAAGGTTTAATTGTATCGAAGACGCGGTTATCTGAATGTACGTGTAGGGAGTTTCAGCCAGTACGGCCACCGAGGTTATGAACATACACAGTTGACTCCCATTAGCGCTAGTTACCGCCTATAAGTGGGGCAAAAACTTGTAACAAAAACTTAGCAACTTGAATTTTCAAAATGGCCGTCATTTTCCAAAATAGAGGCGATTTTCGGTTTTCCTTCACAAAATTTTCATGTGGACGTATTATGTCGCTATCTATGTCCGTCTATCCAGATTTCTGAACATCCGAACGTCCGTTCACGTTTATTCGTGGACAGTCTAGAGGTAAAATTTTTTATCCGATTTTGTTGAACGTAAAATATATGTGTGAATCGGGCTGCAACTTTTGGGGTTATAACCCCTACCTTTTCAGCATAATTGTGAAAAATCAAACGCACAATTCTCTAATGTAGTGAATACATTTAATCTTCACACTAATAGAGGGAGAAATGGGGTTTAACGTCAACTCGACACAAACCAGGTAATTTCGGGACTAACGTATGGTTTAATTTTATTTCAATAATTCGCTTGCTAGTAGAGGTCGTTAGCAGTTGGAGGAAACCGGAGTACCCGGAGAAAACGCACGAGGCTGGACAGGCGTCCCTACTCCTTGTCACGTACAACCGGGGATTCGAAACCACGGCAGTTGACTCAATGGCAGGCCGTATGATAGAGCGCACGCACGCTAAACATTACCCTAAAAGTAATTGTGCAAGGCTTATATACGGTTTCAATTCTTTTTTTTCTTAGGATAAGGTAATGAATTAATACAATTGCTCGTTACTTAATTTTAAAAGATGTATACAATATACAGTAATACAATAACTTGTTACTTAATTTTAAAAAATCAGAAAAATTTGTACAATATACATCCCCCCCCCCCCTCCCGTCATCTGTGTAACACTTTCAAATTAAAATGCTTCCTCCACTCTTCTTTTATTCATCGTCGGGTACATGTGAACAACAGTTGCTCATTTGTTCCCGTCCATGTCATACCCATATCAGATAAGTCCGTATTGTTTCGTCGACATTCAAACATGGCATATTAAACAGACACAATGTGGATACGTCGACGGGGTCTCATAGATATAACCGTGTCGATATAATTATAGCAAATTTTACCATGTCAATTTAAGCCCCAAACAATGAAAACAGATAGCTTGGATTTTAATTTGCTACCGTTAAATATTATTGGCGAAATAGTTTGACAATTTGTCGTCACGCCATGCATCAATTTTATTACAATACAGCAATCTACCTCGTTTTCTTACTAAACCCACCTGACCTCGTGAACTATGGTCGTGCACATTTTATCGCATCGCATCTATATGTAAATGATTTTGTGTTTTTGTTATTTGTACGTTCTTATTTACAAAGCACATGTTCCATTCATCGAAGACACACAACATTTCTCACAAACAAAGAACGGACCATTCACTGAAATCCACACAATGGAAAACTACATAAACATTTCTGTCATCCAATATTTGTTTTAGTCACATTTGACTTAATATTTATGTTTTGTTACAATGATATAAAGAATAATATTCCTAACTAGAAATTGTATATTCATTTGTTTAAATCAGTGATGTGGTAGGTCCCAACCCAGATCCCTGTTCAATGCCATTCTTATTTTCATACAATAAAAGAGTAGCGTACTGTAACTTATACTTCTGTTATTTCATGAGCGATGCGAGGGTGGAAATGATTTGGCTTTGAAAGCGGAATTTTCCTACTCTTTTTTCAAATTTCAACTTAACTGAGAACGCCGGTGGCTTGGTGAGTAGTATAACGTTGTCTCGCTAGCCCGTGTGTCCCGTGTTTGATCCCTGCGTTAGCGGAGAAAGTTTATCGGAGTTAGCGGCGTGGTTTCCTCTTGTTAGTGGTGTAAGACGGAAGGCGTGGCAAGAGACAACGTGAAGTCGTTCGGACGAAACGAAAAAAAAAAACCCAACAAAAAACAAAAAACGAGACCCCATGCAAACTTTGACATGCACGTAAAGGGACCATTGACAGTTGGAATTCGAAATAAGAGTAGGACTTATCCTAGCTGACAGGGCCCAATTTCCCTCATAATGTATACACTGCATGGCGTATGCCCGTATTCACTCGCCCAATAGGAGCAGACAAGTAGGACGTCAAATACTCTATCATTTCATTTTTCATCTTAAACTAATTTACATCACCAGTATGTACAGAGTCCATAACTGAGTATATATCATGGCAGTGATCAATATCGTAGGTAAATAACAATTAACTATGAAATAAAGGCACAAAACCCTGAAACATACTCCACTTTCTAATCCTTTTAAATTTACAAAATTCGTTTCTTATGACTGTATCATCAGTGTATTGACGTCCAGTTCGGTAATATCTCGTCTTATGAACGGGAAAACGAAATACCAAAAAGCCAAGTTATCAAAACGGATCGAGATATATTACTATCATTAGTTAATATGTTTTAATATGAAATGAAAAAAAAATGTGATAAGATCAAGTCAATCATACGAGTGAATTATGGGACTAAGAGGCGACGTCGTGAAGATAATGGCTATATTATTTTGCCTTTGTAATAGTTGGCAATATCTAGAATACAATAACCCATCTTTCTATTTCTTCAGATGATGCGATAAATCACGAGAAGGCTTATTTCAAGAAGTAGTTCGTGTATTCTGACGAAATAAGTGGGAGAAAATACGACCACCTGTTTCAAGGAAGTCCGCGTTTTAAAGAATTAATTTTGATCAGAAATTATTATCAATAATCTAACCTATAATAGTTAATTTTGATCAGAAGTCTTTATCAATAATCTAATCTAATCTAATGATTTGAGATGTCAGTGTTTTATATAACAAGACAAAATCGCCATCGCCAATAATGAAAACCAATCTGTTTCACAACTAGTACAACAGTTTAAATAGCCGATTGCCACACCTGTTCTCCTCAATAACCAATCTGATATAAACTCAACCATCAACATCGAGTAAACCAAGCTGTCATTTTATTATAATATATATAATGATGTAATTTAATATAAGACAGAAAGTTTATTATTCAATATCAAGTAAATAATAATTATTATGAACTATAAAGCACAATATTTTTTAAAATTCCTCCAACGTCAAGTCATAATTATGCTAGCTGTCTGTCCGCTACAGGTTTTCTATAGATATTAATAATGCGTTCAGGTAAAAATACAAAGACTTTTAAGTATACAATACATAATATAACACATGCTTATGAAAGGACAATTACTAATTGAGTATCTTGGATTTGGATAAAAATCTAATTATTGATTTGGTTGAATTTGATGTTTTGATTTGTTTTGCAAAACAAGCATCTAATACCCTTTGCCATACAGCCAATGATGAGATATCTGCTATCGTTTCTTTGTCTTATCTATCGATATAAATGAAATGAAACCAAATGGGGTTTAACGTCCTACATCACTGACAAGGTGGGACCACGCCGGAAATGACGATGAACACCCGATCTCTAGGCTAGCGAGCCAGCGTCCTACCCACTTAACCACCGTGACCCCCAAATCTAATGATACAAAACAATCGCATAATTAAGTCAAATAAAAACATCAGAACTTTAATTTGACATACGGCCTGCCATTGAGTCAACTGGCGTGGTTTCAAATCTCTGCATATACGTGGCAAGGAGTAGGATCGCCTGTCCAACCTCGTGGGTTTTCTTAGGGTACTCCGGTTTTCTTCAACTGCTAAAGACCCCTATGCGCAAGCGAATTATCGAAATAGAATTAAACCATATGTTAGTCCCGAAATGACCAAGTTTGTGTTGAGTGGACGTTAAACACCATTTCTCTCTCTTTCTCTCTGTTATTAAATTAAATTATTAAATGGCCGAAACGTTCTGATCTACTACAAATTGGAGCCACCCGAGGGCCTAGGGAGTTAGTTATGGACATGTTCATAAATGTTTAAATAATAGTTTATGTAACAATAGATCCCTTGGCAGTTGGAATTCAATATAAGATAAGACCAATCCCTCGCGTAGTTTCATAAAGGTTGTTGTTCTTATACATTTAAGACCGAGGGTTTGGCAAAGGACAACGCATGATCGTTCGGGTGGCACGAAAAACCGGGACACTGCGTACACATTGGCGTTGGAATTTGATATAAGAGTAAGCAGTAGCGCCGGTGTCCGGGCGAAATTCCCCCCATAGAACACGTATGGCGTATGTCCGTCTTCATTAGCCCTGTCGGAGTAGGACGTTAAACCCCAGTACATTTCAGTTCCTATACATATTTGTTTTAGTTATGCAGTATAAACGAATATTTTTTTCACCATCAGTTAATAAATAAGAAATGTTAAAAAAAATTATTTTCTGTATTAAACCAACCAACAACTTATTTGTAAATTTGTTATTTTGTATAAATAAATAAATAAATAAACACCAGGAAGAATAATGGCTTCAGCAGCTGGATTAGCCCCACCTCCTCCTTTTGTATATATACGTCGGAGTAACTCACACGTTGGCTTGTAGACGTATTTCACTTATAATCGTTGTCAGCTGCCTGTCTCTTCGTTGGTCAATACATTAAAGAGAACGGGGCTTATATCTTTGACCAGGAACTTATGTACAGACAATTATTGGAAAAGGATCATCGCAATTAATGTGAGGTCGGCTAACCCTACTCTATGACTAATGACATTGAATATAGTGTTATGGTGACATTAAATATTTCCAACCCGTACAATTTGTTTATAATAATGAAAACATATGTCGAAATATAAATCATCGTGAATAATGGACCAGTTTCAATAATAACCAGTCAATGTGTCAAAGGAACATTGAACAAAAAAAAAAAAAAAAAAGATTGAACACTTGTCAATTTCACCAGTTTATAAACGGATTTTATTCAAAAATAAGATAAAACAAACGTATCTGAAGAATAATGTAATGATAGAGATAGATAGATAGTAATAGTAATCAGACAAAAATAATTTTAACAGCTTTGTTTAGATATAGATTTTTGTTAAGGAAAGAAGAGATATCTTTTATACCAGTTTTGTATAGGTAAAGGTTCGATGTAACAGCCGTCTTCATTGGCTCCCGTTGGTACCGAAAAGTAGGGCGTTAAACAATATATCATTCATTCATTAGACGTAATCGTAGAACCAAAATGACCTACATCTGGGTTATCCATAAAGATCATAGGAGTTGGTCCATAACTTTCTAACAAAGAATGAATGTACTCCAATGTACTCTAACACTCTCCAACATAATTTAACAGAAATTTATTGATGTCATCAATTCTTCGAAATCTGTCAAAAAGCTACCCTAAAAAGAACAAAATTTGATATGGCGATTGTTAATAACCACTAGTGACCTAAACCTGTAAAATATTGTTTAGTTCTAACTTAAAGCATTGTATTTCATCAAAAATCTAACCCTTGGAGACACAATGAGAAACCGCGCGTACCAAGAAAACATTTATGAAAACCACAAGGCATTGAAGGAATAAATTATATTAATTTCGATATTTATAACCCTTTTATCTCGAATTACAGTAATTGTCTAATAATAACCGATAGTTAATGAATAATTATGGTTTTGAGAAAGTTGATGTTTTGTCTGATTTGTTAATGAAGCAATGCGATACCATATGTCATTCTATCGTCTTTAAACATCTCTTTACTGGTAATCCGAGGGATCACGTGGCTAACTGGGTGTTCGATCCCTGCATTGGCCGAGAAAAGTTCATTTCCTGCGTGGTTTCCCCTTGTCAGTGATGCAGAACGGAGAGCCTGACAAGGACGAAAAAACGAGGTCCCGTGTACACATTGTCGTGCACGTAAAAAAATCCCTTGGCAGTTGGAATTCGATGTAAGAGTGGGCCGTAGCGCCGCTGCCCGGACAAAAATTCCCTCACAGCACACTGTATGACGTATGCTCATCTTCCATTAGCCCAGGTTAGGTGCAGAAGATTAGGACGTTAAACCCCATTTCATTTCATTTCACTGGTAGTCCGATACGCATGCCAACTTCGGATATTTTTTTTTAGAGAGAGAGAGGGGGGAGGTGAGAGGACGTGAAGCTCAGTTTAAATTAAAGTATTGATTTTTGTTGATCTGATGCTACATATAGAGATTAGTGATTAGGTAAGATAAAATAGATATTTTGCTCGGAAAATATCGTTTTCCCTTACTCGTCGGATTCTAATTGTTCAGAATCAGTCTGCAACGTTGATTACGATGCAATGAAAATCCAGGTTAGAGTTATTCTGCAATTTGACATTCCGGACTAGTACACTCGGCAAACCTCAACAGATTCCGGTTCCGGAACCTACATCTAATCTCGGCTGTATGATAGTAAGTGATATGTAACTGCGCCCATACATTTGCGATGCGGCTACCGGTTTACTTTAACAGGAAAACCTGACACCGTGGGCGCAACCAAACACAAATTGGCGACCTATTCGGCTAGCGACCTATTCGACCGATCCAGCTGGTAACCTGTTCGTTGGAAACCTATTCAAAATAAAGACAACAGTCGCCCAAAATTACCTTTTCGATTATATATAGCTGGATGCTCAGAATTCTTTACGATGGTCCGAATTTTGACTCGGAATATTACCGTTCTTTCACTTTAAAATATTGAAAAAATGGCGACGTTTAGGATGAGATAGCACCCCTTTGATATGATTGTGCCAAGTGTTAACAATAATATTTAGAAAACTTATTCAATTACCTTTCAGAATATATATGGCGAAATTACACTTTGATAAAAATAGATGAGTTTGGGCGACTGCTGTCTTTATTCTGAATAGGTTGCCAACGAACAAGTTGCCAGCTGGATCGATCGAATAGGTCGCTAGCCGAATAGGTCGCTAATTTGTGTTCGGTATGGGCGCAACCATGTTTCATTCGTGACCTTTAAAGTAGTTCCAATATGGCAGGATTCGTCATACAGCCGAGTCTAGATTTCGGAATCTGTCGAGGCATGTCGAGTGGGACTAAAAATCACTTATATTTTCTTGGTACCCAAACAATTACCCCCACCCCACCCCTTTTTCATTATGATATTTGTTGACCTTTTAGTCTAGAATCGAAGAAGTTTTGGTGAATATTTTAGATTTTGGGGCGGAAGGATCAATAAGTAAATAAAAATGAATTAGGGTGATCGCCTACTAAAATAAAGTGTGTTGCTATAGATTCGTTTGACCAGCCAAAAAAGTTAAAGCGTAGACCCCCTTTAATATATTTAAGCAGATGACGTTACATAATTATTAGACTCTCTGTGATTTTAACGATTAAGATAACAGAATTTAAAAAAAAATATAAATTTTATGCGTCACGAAATGCCATGATTTTATCAGGAACGTCGATGCCGGAGGGGGTGATAATTAGTTCTAACAGGGGCCTACTTTATTCGTATTGCCCCCCCCCCCACCCAACCTAAATTATGTCTATTTTAGAACAAAAAGGTCTGGTTGATGCTGGTTTTTAAAAAAACCTCACGTCATATCGCATGCTGAACGGGGCTAAGGGGGGGGGGGGGTAATACTGAAATGGGCTCTGTCCTCTCCCCGTCCTGGTTTCGTTTCTCGAGCAAATCTCATAAATTGTTCAAGAAATCAGTATCGCACTTTGCACACACATAAACCAAGTACAGAAGTTGTGTCTTTTGCTAATTTGAAATTCCCGAGACTTAATAGATTTTTGTTTCCATTGAAACGAATTTGGTAATTCAGTCTGGAAAGAGAGATATAATTCGCTTTGTACCTTCTGATTGTAGTTCAATGGGTTAACTCGTGTGATTTTTGACTCTGGCATACAAAGATCCCGTCTGCTATCAAACAAACAAACCCGACGTCAGTTTGTTGAAAACACCAACTAGCAAAACTTTAAAAATCACACAAAACATGGACAAATGACAAATTTCTTATTGACACGCCGACTCATTTTCTTCAACATTGTATCAAAACGCCAATGTTTCAACTGATCAGCACGTGCGTTAACGAAATTCAGGTGAGTGTCAGGAACCATGCAGCTCTTGGTTCACGTTGCACGCGCTTGCTGAAGGTATGGAACGTGATCTTCAGACGTGAAGAAAACATGAAATTCAAGTTAACAACAAAATGTCGTTCCAATATTTAGTTTTAAATTCAACTATTTGCTTATTTTTTTGTAAGTGGCTGCAAAGTGCATTTTGAGTTCAAATTGTCGCTAAAATATATTACTAGTAATGATCGTGGATTGACTTTGTTAGCTATTAAATTTATAAAAAAAAAACCCAACCCGTTTTGTACCACTCACCAACAGATTCTCAATTTCTTTCTTTTTTTGGTGTGTGTGTGTGGGGGGGGGGGCAGTCGCAAAGTGGGTAAGACGCTGGGTCGCTAGTCTTCTGGAGGACGAGTGTTCGATCCCTGCATTGGCCGCTGGGTCGCTAGTCTAGTCGTTCGGATGGATACGAAAAGCCGAGGTCCCGTGTACATATTGGCGTGCACGTAAAAGATCCCGTGGCAGTTGGAATTCGATATTAGAGTATTTGGTAGTGTCGCTGTCCAGGCAAAATTTCCCTCACAGCAAACTGTATGGGGTATGCCCGTGTTCCTTAGCCCGGTTCGGAACAGAAGAGTAGGACGTTAACCATTCGGCCGTCCAACCTCCTAATGGCTATATTCGTGATGAACAAATTTTCGAAGAACGTGGCCCAAAGAACAGAGAGAGAGAAAGAAATGGGGTTTAAAGTCCACTCGACACAAACTAGGTCATTTCGGGACTAACATATGGTTTAATTTTATTTCAATAATTCGCTTGCGCGTAGGGGTCTTTAGCCGTGGGAGGAAACCGGTGTGCCCGGAGGAAACCCAAAGAACAGATGAGTAGGCCAAAACTGAATAAAATGGGATATAAAATCCTACCTGTCTGAACCTATCGGGCTAGTGAAGGCGGCCATACACCACACAGTGTGCTACGATGAAAAATGTGTCCGGACAGCAATTGAATTGAATTCCAATACGGGACATCGGTTTTTGTCCTATCCTTAGAAAAGTAATTCAGACGAACATTCGGGGTCAACAAGTCCAAAAATAAAAATAAGGAAGAGCAACCAAGAAAATGATGTGGCGTGAAAAACAAAAATAAAATGTCGCAATATTTATTATAAAAGCACCGCAATCCAAACAGTCATTCTTTCCTACATTTTATAAACATAATCAACCAGTAAAATGAAGTAGTGTGAAAAATAACATTGTGACAACTATAGCGTTTGTAAAATCTGATAGTGCACATTGATCTCCATAGAACCAAAAACCTAATCCACATACCAAACTGATGACAAGAAACGGCGCATTACTCAACCCAAACCGGTTTACATATTATGCTAAACATGCACTATGCAAGAGCTAAATCTGCCTATTGCTGGTTTTTCTTTGGGTCTGAAATATTATCTAAATTATTATTAATTAGACATTAATTCACTTATCCAAATCATAATCAACTCTCGAAGCCATCGTTAGACTGCGATATTGATTGGATTTGAATACACATTTTGTGATGGATAATTTAACGTGAAAATGGATGATCGAGACTTTGTTTATTATCATATCAAAAGTAGTAATGACGACCATACTCGTCTAAAATGGAATCGCTAATATCACGTTTCAGAGTGACATATTTTCTTTTACTGACTAATTTTTATCTATTACAGTGATGATTGTCAGCTCTTTATCTAATCGTACCATAAGGCCCACGATCGTATATAACGCCCCGTTACAGGCCGTCAATCTTGCAGCACCCCCGAAACACTTTCCGCCACTCGCTGCTCTGAGCTAGTTACGGCCCTGCCCCTTTATGGTTTAACCAGTATTAACCACCATAAAATCCTATTGTTTGGTTTTCTTTTTAAATTTAATTCCAGGAATAGTGATGCAATTGCAAATGGTAGATGTAATTATTTTTTTATGTCAATGCGAGGAATATGTTTGCCTGGGAAACAGAATGTAACACGGACAATTGGTTTTCTTTTAAAATATAATTCCAGGAATAGTGATGCAATTGCAAATGGTAGATGTAATTATTTTTATGTCAATGCGAGGAATAAGTTTGCCTGGGAAACAGAATGTAACACGGACAGTCGGCTTCGAAGAGTGTTCATATGATAATTTTCTCCGTACAAAGCGATGATATCGGTGACAAATGTGGTTCTTATTCGAAACAGGTTCGTAAAAGAGTCAATGAAACCATGCACTGGATTGTTATTCATGAGTTAATCGTATATCGACACTGAGTGGAGCTTTGTACAAAAAACATTAGACCCGCCTTGCACTAACCAGTCGCAACAGAAATTCTGCAATTTAAAAATGGCCATTCAACAGCCTAAATACTGTTGGTTCAAGAAAAACTTGAAAAGACAACACACTTGCATCCACAGTATTTAGAAATACTATTTTCGGTTCCTCACGACTGCTCATTCGGTGTCAGTTAGTTTTAGGTCGGGGGCGGTGGAAGCCATTGTTTCTTGTACTTGTTGTTTAAATTGTCATGAACATCTCTCCCACGAAGTGGAATCATCGCGAGCTGAGCACGAGACTCTACACCGAATGACACCATGGACACACAAGGTCAGCCAGCCTCATATTTATTTAAACAGACGACTTGCTCGCCCTCCCACCACTAATATTTGTTCACATGACGTCATGCTGCCCACTCGTGATCTGAAGCGTGGCAGCTACGGCGACTTCCGGTAAAAAAGAAGCTTTTGGAGAAACCAAAATTAGATCTTTAATAGACACCATTTTTTACACCCACCTCTGAGTAATAATTGTATTGCATGTAAGTTCTCAATATGTGTTGTGTTTGTGCAGTAGTGTGTGCAAATCTACGAAATAAGATGCCCAATGAAACTATTAAAATCGCCGATCGCCATTCGCATTTTGCGGACAATATACATCTGAAGTAAAACTTAAAGGAACTAAATCGGTAATATTTGAGACTTAGAAATAGGTCGCAACGCATGTAATAATGTAATATGAATGTATACAAACTGTTTTACATTCAATTGTTTTCGTTTGTACTCAAATTTCAAATCAGTTATGTTTGGCGAAATACGCCAGACGTTTCAATCGAGTAGCTATTCGAGTGTCTGGTCATTCCAGTCTACATACGCCGTTTGATTTAATGCATACGCCGTTTGTCTAGCTTCGTTCCCCGAGTTTCTTGCTAAAACGCATTATGGCACACGATTCGTGTACCAATAATAAAATGTTTATTTTGTCTTAAATATTGGATACCAAAAGCCCATCTTTTTCCGGTAAAATAACAACATCAGTGTTGATTTAAATTGACAAATAATTTGTGTTTTAAATAACGAAGACTTTGGACGATACTGAGTTAGAGACTTAGCTACTTTAAATATATTTAATTTTGTTATTGCCATATTAATCAAAACAACAAAACCAAAATTAATTCTGTATTGTATACAATCACATTTAAAAGAGACCCATCAAAATAATTTTTTCGCACTTTTAGGTGGCTCTGGCTTGTTTGAATCTGTAGGTAGATAATAATTGAGAATTCCTTGTTTGTCAGTAATAATTAACCCTTTCTATTCACTATAGTTCGCCGGTGCACTAGTCCGCGCTATAAGAAATATTATAAATATGGGTATCAATAAACCTAACCCTTACCCAACTCTAATAATATATATCGATGGACTAACGAATCCATGGAAAAGTGAACTTGTGCACTGATGCCCCCGCGGACTAGTACAACCCACGGATTAGTGAGCATTCTTTGTGAAAAGTATCTATTATTACAATTTTCGATTCGTAATATTTTCCTGCAACATAATGAAATATAGCTATAAAACACGTTTTCTAAACTTGCTCAGTAGATTGAAAAAGCTGAACAGGTACTCGAGAAAATAGCGAAAGAAAAAAAAATGTCCCAAAATATCTTCTTCAAATAAACTCATCATATTTAGTGATGGTAAGTTACTAGATCTTTATGTTTATTGTCAAACTTGAAATTTCATCGACGTAAGAAGCCCGTTTCTTTGATGTTTTATTTACTATTGTAATCTTCTGTTTATTTTTCCCCAAACAATGAAGCTTTCGAGCAGTTATTGTTTTTGTCGCCTTGTTACTGCCAGTGGTTACAAGTTGTTAAACTATATTAGATCAATAAACCGAAAGTAGATAGATATGTACCCTTCAAGTACACTGATCAATGAACTTATCTATTCTAGAACTCCGTTCAAATGGCGCAGGTACCTTACTACTCCGCCTCTAACCGTTCTTAAACTTTTTCTAAACAATGCGTTACTTGTGGTCCGCCGGAGCGCGTCTTTGTGATCGTGTCTCGACTCCCTTGTAAGTTATTAGCGAGCAAGATGTGTTTGCAGTTATTACCCAACTTAACAGCGTATGTGTGATATTTTGCCTTGTTTTAGGAACTTGGTTATGTTGTAATAGACTGGATTAACATGTGTCTATCTTGTTGTTATATTCATATATATTTGTATTGTTCAGGTAGACAATAGGTACTACATTGTTCAGGTAGCTGTGTCCACATTGTCCAGGGATGTACCATCACCTCCTAGCAAACTGACCACCTACACCCTGTTACCATCCACAATATATGCTAAAAGTAGTCGTCACACACGTGGTTTCTATTTTGATTCCCGACTTCATCAGCCCAGTCGGTGGCAGCAAATAAGGACGCTAAGTCAGGGGCGGATCCAGGAATTTTTGCAGGAGGGGGTTTGCCAGGTTTCTGTCACGGAAATCTGCCATCATCGTCTCTAAATTACATAGGCATACATACAAATTGAGCTTTTAAACAGAGAAATAATTTTTATACTGATGTAGGATCACTTTGTGATGTAACTTCATTGATGCAAGGCATTATTTTTTTATGTATCTGAACAGGGGGGGGGGCCCCCCAACACCCCTCTCGGGATCCGCCCCTGTAAACTCCATTTCATTTCAATTCATTTCTATTTTTTGGTACAGAGGGGATGAGTATTCGTTCGTGTACAAATATGTCTTCAAATCTTCTCAAAAGACATTTAATCAAAGTTGCAATTATTATACATCCAAGACCTGATAAAAAATATCGAGAAGAGACTACATTATTTCTGATGGCGACTACAAAAATATTTCTACATGTTTGCGTCAACTTGGACATAACGGCATTTAATATTTTGATTGGGTTAACTGATATTTCGCTATTTAGAACGTCATTTGACAATCGTCATTAAGCATTCGTTCATTAGGGGTTTATTTTTATTGTCACCAAAATTGAAACTTTGTTGTGATGAATTAAAAGTATCACCTACTTTCAATTGGGGATCGCGAATTGCATGGATAGTGATATTTCAGTTCGAATCGCATAGAGTAGAATAATAATGACAGGGGCACATTACACCATTAGTTCCCCCTATTGATTCTAATGTTCATTCTCGTCTCTTTGAGCTTTTCGGAATGATTTCTACCACAGATGGAGCAACATGTGACAACCTATTGTTCTAAAGCATGCATAAGGTCCACCATGGAAATCTTGGGATACACAAACTGGAAGTAGCATACTAGTAAACATGCATCTATTTGTGCTGCATTTCAAACTAACCAACTTCATAACTCTGTTATCCTCCCGCATCAAAATCATCGATATTCACCAAAACTTAAACAGAATATGTACATTCAATCCCTTGTCTTATACTCCACACCAAATCCTTAACAGAGATCGACATGCAAAAGTAGGAAGGGAAAGAAAGATTAAAAATAGCCTTGGCCCTAGTTTCGTGGGATACGGCGTAGGAATAATTGGTAGTCTGTGTCCTATATCACGTGCACTGCTGCTGCCTTTTACACGGTAATACTGAAATAGCCAGTAAAGAAAAGATTCAATGAAGATTTTAAAATATGCTTTCGCGAGCATCTTCTAGTTTAATTTAAAGATATATTATGAAAGATTAGATAAAGAGATGGCAGTTCTCACTATAATAGCTAAAAACCTAGATAACGTAAAGGGAATTTGCTGATCTGAGATTTTAGCTATTGAATTTTCGACCTAGCCTCGATCATCGTTACTAAAGTCGATACGATAAAAAAAAAATAGTCTCGATTATCCACTTCATGATTAAATCATGAATGAAAGTTGAGCAGCAAATCGGATCCTGATCCAATAAGTATTGGAGGCTAGCGTTGACATCAAGTGTTGATTATGATCTGGATATGTTAATTAATGTACAATTAATAGTTTATATAACATTTCAGACCTAAAGAAAGATCTGCAATAGGCATATATAGCTCTTGCATAATGTATGTTTAACTACGAGGTATGACATTTGTAATTACCAGGGACGTAGACTTAAATATCTGAATAAATCAACAACAAATTAGTCCAGTTGATTATAACAAAGCGTCAACTATTGAATCGTTGATATTGTAGCCCGTGCGCTACGCTTACGTTGCCGGGTAACACCAGCGCTCAGTCATCCAACGTCTGTCTTGCTTGTGTGTTACATAATGGCGACATATTGAAATTTTTTCAACGGATCTTTTTTTTTTAAAGCAAATATAGTTTTGCTCATGTGGTTCAATTGACGGTTGTTTAGGATCGCCACTGTAGAGGGATACGTGATTTTCAGGAGTTCGTATACCTAGTGTTTAGTTATATGTATGTATCTCAAACACACTGGAAATAATTAAGGGAGTCGCGGTGGCCCAGCGAGTAGGAAATTGGTTCGCTAACCAGGAGGTTCCGTGTTCAATCCCTGCGTTGGCTTAGAAAGTCCATCGACGGTCTGGCACGGGATAACGTATAGTCGTTCGGATGGGACGAAAACCCGACTTCATGTATACGCAATAAAATATCCCTTGACAGTTGGAATTCGATTTAAGAGTAGGCCCAGGCGACGCTGTCCGGAACGGATAAAAACTTATTTAATGGCACACCGTATGGCGTATGCCCATCTTCATAAGCCCAGTCGAAGCAGAAACGTAAAACGTTAAATCTGAATCCATTAAACGTCTTACTTTTCTATAGAAATGATAACGGGTCCAAACAATCCGTACTCATCGAGCCTCCGTGACTTTTGAATTACATCGGAAAATCGTTCACGTTAGTGAAATAGATTTATTTTTTCTTCAAATTCTTTGTTGTTTGTATTGTGTACATTGTTATTTATATTTAAAACTTGACGATCGTCTTACAGTGTTTGTTTTCAGCAAGAACATCAAAGGATATCTGATTTAAAAATTTTAATCTTCTGGTAGTATGGCTGTTCTACATCATTGTTATAGTTTATACATTAATCACCATCATATTCCCCGCTAAATTTTAAATATAACCCCATATTCCTTTGATCTTGCCGCGCTATTCTCTTCTAGCTCCCCTAATATTTAAATTTGGAGACTTAGCGACTAATGTTATGTGTTAAAATCATTGTAGGGCTCCTTCCTTGTATTATGTAGCTAAAATAATACTAATTTTACAAACTTCAAAGATCCTAAATTTATTTTCTATGTTTGATAAACAAAGTAAAAAAGCTCATCATAATGTGCGATAGAGTTGGACAAACTAAACAATCCATAGTGTCTTTTAATAGAAAATCACATTTCCTTGATGAAAGGGAATCTTCACAATTGTAAATGGCAATTCAACGTGTATTGTAACAATGTCCAGCGTATCTAAAATTAGCTCATACCTCCTCTTCAACAGATGAAATGTAATAGGGTTTAATGACCTACTGTTCTTCTCCGACTGGGCTAATGAAAACGGACATCTTAAGTACAGTAACATTGTTCTTCAGCATGTTCCTTACAATTGAAATGAAATGGAGTTTAACGTCATACTGTTCTACCCCGAATTTAACTAATGAAGGCGGGCATACGCAATGCAGTGTGCTATGAGGAAAATTTTGCCCGCGGCGACACTACGGCCTACTGTTTTATCGAATTTCGACCATCAAGGGATCTTTTACGTGTATACGGGACCTCGGTTTTCGTGGCAGCTAAACGGACCAGGCAGCTGCCCGTGTCAGGTCATTCGTCCTGCATCACTGATAGCTTCTTAACCACTCAGCCATCGTGACACGTAATTTTCTTAAAGTTCCAATTTCATATTTTCTAAGAAAGTCAAAACATAATTATTTCTATGTCTTTTGCTCAACTCACTATTATCAGGGGCAAAATTTCACAGGCGTTAAAATGGCTGACACAGGCTGATTGAGGAAATAGTAACACAATTACCTCCCTTGTTTTCCCATTCCTCTCCATGGACGGCCATCTTAAATTGTTTGAATCTGAAGTTGAAAATGATATTTTTGCCAATTTCTCAACTGGCAATAGTGCATTATAGGATTAATAGGATTATTCTTTATCAAGGTAGGACTGTTTATAGGTACAATCTATTTTAGGGCTTTATTTTAATACATTTTAAAAATATAACTTAAAAATATGCTATTGGAACTTTAAAGATATTTAAGGAAGTTTAAGATAAAGAGCTGGCCGTTCTTGTTATAGTAGTTCAAAACAGATAATGAAATGAGTATATTGAAATTTTTATTCAAATTACATTATTCTGGGCCAAATGTTGGGAGATGTAGCTCTGATTGTTGATTATTGTAGCAACGGTACCGGATAGGCGAAGGCGAGACTTATATAGTCTCGATTACCCTCTTGTTTAATTATTAAATCTAGCGGGCGTTTTAACCCATTTAAATCGCTGACAACCTCTGGCCGAGAGGGTTGATTGTTAATAGATGTCTAAATAATAGTTTATATAATACTTGAAAGGCTAAAATAAAGACCTGCATAATGCATCTTTAAACAATCCGTGTAACATTGAAAATGGCTAACTCTCCTGCATTGTCATTGTTGCAACTTGGTGTTAGTTAGGACCATAGTTTTACTGCTGCTTTGTCAGAACTTCATATTATTGGCAACTTAAGTCTGATGCCAATTCGAGCTGTTGATAGTGGGGTTTACGTGTCTTCACAACTTTGCCCCTGCCTACCCTTCTGTCTGAATTATTACAGTTCCAAATTTCATCATGCAATACAAAATTGCCATAAAAAAAAAAAAAACATGTTATCAATACTCAAAACATTTGCAGAAAGATCATTCAGTGTGTTAAGACCGCGGCTCTGGAATACCCTTCCAGAAAGTGTAAAACAATGTCAGACTATTTACCATAGCTCACGAGATGTAAACAGGGTCAGGACACGTGACTTGCAGGGGATTGTGGGTTAGGGTAAGGCTTAAGGCTAGGTTTTGGATAAGGGTTAGCGCTAGCCATGTTTACATCTCGTGACCTTAAGTAATTCTGCAGGTGGCCTTGGCAAATAGACCTGACCAGAGTGCGTTCCTCCCTTCCAGCCCAGGTTTACTGAAATACTATTCCAATCTGTTCATCATGGATCATTCAGTGCTACTTGCTATTTTGACATTGACATTGTGTTTGACAATGAAACATGGCGCCCTATTGACAACATGACGTGTATGTTTATGTTATCTTTGCTGACACCTTTGTCAATACGGATACGGAACTACTAAATTAGAAGAATACAATATCGTAGAATGCACGTCTTAAACTAAATTCTGTTTGTACATAACAAATTTAAGCAAAACGACATTCATTAACTAATATTTACTTGATAAATAAGAGATAAATCTCCTCTAATCGTCACTTTTATGTTAAATCATTATAATTATTCATTACAACTATTCTATAGTTATTCTTTATTGTTATTCTATAATTATTCTTTAATATTATTGTATAATTATTCATTAGAATTGTTCTATAATTATTCTATACGTATTCTGTATTATTATTCTATAATTATTCATTACAATTATTCTATAATTATTTTCACAATTGTTCTATAATTATTCTTTATAATTATTCTATAATTATTCTTATTCTATAATTATTCTTTACAATTATTCTAAAATTATTCATTAAAGTTATTCCAAAATTATTCATTACAATTGTTCTATAATTATTTTCTAAAGCATTCTAAAAAATTGTCATCTAGAGTTTATAACAAATGAAATGGAGTATATAGAGTGCACAATGGGTGGGCAATCGAGCTCCCGTTTACACATTGGCGGACACGTAATTTGGAATCTGATATAAAGTATGGCGTATGCCCGTCTTCAATATCCCAGTCGGGGCAGAACAGTAGGACGTTAAACCTCGTTTTATTTCATTTTATGTCTTACTATATGATAGTAGACCGACGTTTCAACCGTCGACGCTTCAGTCACGAAGTTAAGCAGGCACTAACAAATTGGGACATAAAAAAACACCACAAAGGTCGGACTTTATCCTGCTTAGGAAGATAAAACAATATACATGCTCAAATTTATGACTCATTTAGGTGCCGACGTGAGAAACGCATCGAAACAACCGAATCAATCATTTAGTTGAATTATGACGGTAAGATTACTGGATGATACGGGCTATATTTCCCTAGTAACACTGACATTGTTTTTAGTAACTGTCTACCAGTGTAATTAAACAGTTTTCACTTTTTGTCACATTAAAAGCTTTTGGACAAGTTAAAGTGGTCAATGAAATAGGATAATCGAAGGTTTAGCTTTTGATCTTTGTTCAGTGATAAAACCGCGATCGACACTACTGGGTACACGGTACTTAAGTTTAAGATACCCAGCCACACATACGATTCGGGGAGCCGCGGTGGGTCAGTAAGTAAGACGGTAGTTCGCCAACCTCGAGGTCCCGTGTCCGATCCTGATGTTGGCGCTCAGAGAGAGTTCATCGGAATTTTCCGGCGTGGTTTCCCCTTCTCAGATAAGACGGAGGGTCGTGTACACATTGTTAACGGTTTGGGGGTCGTAAGTCTCATCAGTAAAATATTGCGCAATTTGAGGACAATTAAAGATCCAAAGCTGGCCAATGTGGATTATATGAACGGTTGTAGTACAAACCGAACATATTCAAATGACGAGCCCTGAAATTACCTGGGATATCAGCGACAGTGTCGGAGATGATTGATTTTCTGTAATAATGGGTGCACACCCCCACACAACTAATAACCCGAAACATGACACAATATGTATTCAGACACCGAAAACACCAAACGCACATATCGAAGTAAGTGAATGGATCCTTGAAGTAACTCGTGGAGTTGTGCTGGTGGTATTATTGGATGCTTTGAGTCAATTTTATTTTTGGTAGTCGTTAGAAATATTGTATTTTCAGACGCAACGTTTAGGGGATTGACGTAACGAATCTTTAATATCCCCAGTTGCTATATCTCGATAGAAATATATGGGAATTTGATAAGACGATGCTGGTGGTAATATGCTAACAACATATTAAATACTACTGCATCAATATCTGACAACATATATTTGACAAGCAGTTGACATAGAATATTAATAGAAGACTACTTAATACTACTTAACGTATGCAAGTGGACCGTGGGTCATATTAGCAATTTGATTCAAGCGGTTTTAGTTATCTATAAATATTAAAAGGGGCAGTTTGATGATGGAGACGGATGTGGTAGAAATGGTCCATTTTTTAAATGAAAAAAAAAGTAAAAGTATAATTCAATGCTAAGTTATGCATGGACTGCATAGATCAAAAACAATAGTGTGTAGCACTCTAATAAATAAATTCTCCTCTTTGTCCATACAGAGACAAATGATCCCCAGATATGTTTAGAATGTATATCCAGCACATTGTTTTGACAGTTGTACCCAGACTGACTTCTAATCCTTCCTCACTGCACGTGCAAGACAGATAGGGTGAGTGGTGGAAATAAAATGAAATGGGGTTTAGCGTCCTACTTCAACCAGCCTAATCAGAACGGTCACAAACCATAAAGAAACCTATAAATGCAACTTTGCCCGGAAAACGGCGTTTCCACTTCGAATTCCAATTTCAGACCATCGAGAACATGGGGGTCTATCGGTCTTTCGTCACATACTAACAGTTAGCTGCTTTTCCCACGACAACCCTTCCCTGGGAAGCCTGGGAACTCTCTCGGTCAACGTATGAGCCACAGTGTTTAGCGTGTGTACCTTGCCTCAAGTTTCACGGAAGTCATGTGTTGGTCTCAAAATAAAAGATTAAAAATCTACTTTTTTATATCTCATTTTAATAGCATCGCATCCTTAATCTTGCCTGAAAACAACCCCGATAGTATTAAAGATACATTAAGGGAGATTAGGGTTATAATAGTTTATACAAACTACATAGGCTAATGTAAAGGGATCTTGCTGAAAACTTAAGTCAAATTGATTCACTCTGCATCGAGATTTTAGCGATTGAATTTTCGACCTAGTCTCGATCATCGTTACTAAAGTCGATGGGATAAAAAAAAACATAGTCTCGATTATCTAGTTCATGATTGAATCAAAAATGAAAATTAAGCAGCAATTCGGATCTTAATGCAGTAAATATCGCAGGATAGCGTTGACTTCGATTGTTGATTATGGTCTGGATAAGCTAATTTAAGGTCTACTTAATAATCTAGATAACATTTCAAGCCTACAGAAAGACCTGCAATAGGCAGATATAGCTCTTGCATAATGTATGTTTAAGCTTTCCTCTCGTGAAATTTCTGCCCAAATATTTCTTGATATAATTGACAGCTGACCCTAATATTTATTTTGTTTGATTATTATTTTAAATTGAAACTATTTACTTAAAGTATGTATAAATTGTGTTTTGGTTGAGTCGGGTTACAGTCGTGGGTAGGTGGAGATATATCCGAGGGGTTGTTCAGCTATTGCTAGTTTGTAAGATTATCTTATTTTTATTGTTCAGGAATAAAAGAGAAAGTTAACAAAGGTTTAACTATATCATTTTTCTAGGCGATAAATCTCTGCAAGTGAAGTAAATTCCATCTTAAGGAACATTTGGCTTAAAAAATGCACCGATGCTGTTAAAAAAATATGTAAGCTATGTGGGGCCTACACTTCCGATATGGTTTCAGATGTTCCAGAAAGAGTCAGCAAACATGCTATATCGCGTGCTTGGTGCCCGCAACTATTTATGCGTAAGGTATTAGTTAAAACAAAGTCGTATATCTCTGTAATCAGAAGTTTGATGGTTGCGGGGATATATCGGAATTGGCCTAGCCCTTTTATCGCATCATTCTTTAAAATTGCTCATATATGGGCATGACCAGTTTCTTTGACCATTGCTCATTGTCCCTTTTCTATGACAATTGCCCATATACGAACATGGCCCAGTCTCTTTGATGAGTGCGCATTGTTCAATTTTCATAATAATTGCGCATTTTCCAGTTTCTATCATGATTGCGCATTGTCCAGTCTATTATATTCCTGAAACTTTTCTTCTTGGGGCAACTGTAATTAAACGAATGACGAAAAAGTGCATTCATTGCCCGTCCAGAATTAACAGCCTCGATAAATGTTTTTAGCAAGATGTCACTTTAACTGATATCGTTTCAAGTATCAATACGAGTACAATATTGAGCAGGACGAAGTGAGAGTATAGTCTACTATAATTTATTCTGTTTTAAAGTGCTTGTCTTTATTTCCATGTATTTAGTTTTGTTGGAGTTTGTTAGTTTTGTGTGCTTAATGCTCATGTCAAGAGTCCTTGGCGACAGTGGCCGTAGATAGGATTGTCCAGACAGTCCTATACGTTATATATATAGTAAAATGATAGGAGATTTGTGTCTATCGGGCAATATGGGGTATTATAAGGTCGACAAGTGCGGGAATCACCTGGTAAGGTACACACGTGTGTGTTACTTCGAAACTCCCAAATTGTGCTTTGTTTTTAATCATAACAAATGTCCATAAAATAAGTAGTAATAAACACAAAACAGTCATGCCAACTTATATATTAAACGGGTACACAATGAGACGTGTATCTAAGCTACATCAGTGTCGTGTCCATAAACTACATTTTTAAATAAGAAATATGATATTACAAATGACGCATTAGTTTTTATACGCCCACATTGAAATGTGGTCGTATATTGTCGTCGCCCCCGTCCGTCCGTCCGTCCGTCCGTCCGTCGGTCCGTCGGTCCGTCGGTCCGGCGTCCACAATTGCTTGTGGACGCTCTACAGGCTACAGTTAATATCCGATTTACTTTAAATTTATACACAGTGTTTAAGGTCATGAGACGAAGAAGCCTATTGTTTTTCAGCGATTTCCGATAATAACTACCAGAGTTATGGCCCTTGATCACTTCAAAAAATCTTGTGGACGCTCTAGAGGCCAAAGTTAATATCCGATCGACTTTAAATTTATACACAGCGTTTAAGGTCATAAGACAATGACGCCTATTGATTTTCGGCGATTTCCGATAATTAGTGCCAGAGTTATGACCCTTGATCTCTTTAAAAAATCTTGTGGACGCTCTAAAGGTCAAAGTTAATATCCGATTGACTTTAAATTTATACACAGTGTTTAAGGTCATAAGACGAAGAAGCCTATTGATTTTCAGCGATTTCCCATAATTAGTGCCAGAGTTATGGCCCTTGATCTCTTCAAAAAATCTTGTGGACGCTCTAGAGGCCAAAGTTAATATCCGATTGACTTTAAATTTATACACAGTGTTTAAGGTCATAAGACGAAGACGCCTATTGATTTTCAGCGATTATCGATAATTAGTGCCAGAGTTATGGCCCTTGATCACCTCAAAAAATCTTGTGGACGCTCTAGAGGGCAAAGTTAATATCCGATTGACTTTAGATTTATACACAGTGTTTAAGGTCATGAGACGAAGAAACCTATTGATTTTCGGCGATTTCCGATAATTAGTGCCAGAGTTATGGCCCTTGATCTCTTTAAAAAATCATGTGGACGCTCTACAGGTCAAAGTTAATATCCGATTGACTTTAAATTTATACACAGTGTTTAAGGTCATAAGACGAAGAAGCCTATTGATTTTCAGTGATTTCCCATTATTAGTGCCAGAGTTATGGCCCTTGATCACTTCAAAAAATCTTGTGGACGCTCTAGAGGCCAAAGTTAATATCCGATTGACTTCAAATTTATACACAGTGTTTAAGGTCATAAGACAAAGACGCCTATTGATTTTCAGCGATTTCTGATAATTAATGCCAGAGTTATGGCCCTTGATCACCTCAAAAAATCTTGGGGACGCTCTGGAGGCCAAAGTTAATATCCGATTGACTTTAGATTTATACACAGTGTTTAAGGTCATGAGACGAAGAAGCCTATTGATTTTCAGCGATTTCAAATAATTACTGCCAGAGTTATCTCCCTTGATAACTTCAAAAATTCTTGTGACGCTATAGAGGCCAAAGTTACCATCCGATTGACTTCAGATTGATACATAGAGTTTAAGGTGTTGAAACGAACAAGTATTTTGATTTTCAATGAATTTAGATAACTGAACAGCTTAATCCATGATATTAAATGTTTCATGTATATACTAATTGTTAGCGTGGGGTAAAACTTTATAAAAAGCAATCAAATTCTAATGATTTTCTGATAATTACATAATGAGTTGTTACTCTTAATCAGTTTTTAGTGTATTACAAATGTTTCATTACCGAAAAAAGTAAAAATATGCGACAACCCTTGTTGACTGCCCGGACGATTTAGCTGCTGTGGGCGTATGTTTCGTTGCCTGGCAACCTATCTTTACTGTTAATATTGTCTAAAACTTTGGAATGAAACTAAATACTCTGGGGTGTGTTTTATCAGATTGCACAGTCTGTAAGTACTTGGGTTTTTTTTTCAAATATGAAAGCTGTTCTCATTCTAAAAGAAATGACAAATTGTTGTCTGTAGTACTAGAATACGGTGCTTCAGTGACTAAAACGCTTGCTCGCTAACCAGGTCTCGGGTTCGGGCCCGGTGTTAGCCGAGAAAGTTCATTGACGTGCGTGCAGGGCGGAGGGCGTGACAAGGACAGTGGTTAATCGTCGGATCTGGTATGAAAATAGACATGAAGAACTCTTGATAATAGGAGTGTAGTCCGTAGCACCACGTCCGGACAACATATCCCCATAACACACTGCAAGTCATAAAGTGTGTTATTGAGTCAACTGGCGTGATGTCGATTCACCGTCCAACCTCGGGGGTCACGGTGGCTAAGTGGATAAGGCGCTGGTTCGCTAGTCTGGTGGTCGGGTGTTTGATCCCTGCATTGGCCGAGAAAGTTCATCTCGATTTTCCCTTACCAGTGATGCAGAAGGAGGGCCTGGCAAGGACAGCTGCCTAGTCGTTCGGATGGGACGAAAAATCGAGGTCCCGTGTACACATTGGAGTGGACGTAAAAGATCCCTAGGCAGTTGGAATTCGATATAAGAGTAGGCCGTAGCGCCGCTGCCCGGGGAAAATTTCCCTCATAGCACACTGTATGGCATATGCCCGTCTTCCAATAGCCCGGGCTGGGTGCAAAAGAGTAGGACGTTAAACCACATTTCATTTAATTCATTTCCGTCCAACCTCGTGGGTTTTCTCCCGGTCCTCTGGTTTCCTCCCACTGCCAAAGACCCGGTATGCACAAGCGAATTATGGAAATAAAATTGACCATATGTTAGTCCCAAACGAAATGACCTAGTTTGTGTCGAGTGAACGTTAAACCCCATCTCTCTCTCGCGCGCGCTCTCTCTCTCTCTCTCTCTCTCTCTCTCTCGATATATTCTGACGTAAGTTATAATATTTCAATCGAGCCTTTATTGATTTGGAAAAAATATCCATAATCAACCCACTAAAATAAATCCAGAATACGTGATTACGCAACTTCCGAATGAACATGGCTAACTTTAAAAATAAGTTCTAAAAGTTTAAAGAGGTGGTCTTATTGAAAAGTTTATAGGAAAAATATTTTGAACAGCCATTACTTTGTTTTACATTGACAGATGCACGCAAATTTGAATATATTAGATGACGTCATTGTTTATTGTGTTCTTCAGATTAGCATAAACTGGCGACATGCTGTGTTGATCTTTAGTACCGCCATCTGACGGGATCTACTCGATTATCCAGTTTTGTCAATACAAGGCGTGGATTAGATGTACTTATATATCAGGGCGTGAGTGATAATGAAACAATGTCAACTAAACCGTCGTTAGAGATATTTGAGCAAGACGACACCCAGAAAACCACAAAATCCGTGATAATTTATATATATTACGTAAATTATACAATCCGAAAAATACGTGATTAGAAAAATTACGATTTTAAATTCGTCTAACTAGTGTACACGTTAATAAAGACAAACGAGGTCCCAGAGCTTGTATTACTTCAGTTAGTACCTGGGTTACTACCCCTGACTGACCGATTGATTCTTGTTCAAAATCGTTCATGATCACAAAAGTTTCAGAAAAGTTTAGTTTAAGTGTAAATGGGATTCCTATCGATTTGGACTTTAGTAACACCATACCCCCTCTCTCTCTCTCCCTCTCTCTTTACGAAAACACACACAAAAAAACATAACCTTATGCGTTTCAGATTTCTTTTTCAAATTTGAATTAATTTAGCGAACTAAGGTAGCGTGTCAGATTATGATGGATCAAATACGAATCGAATCAGTTCTCTCTCTCTCTCTCTCTCTCTCTCTCTCATATTCTCGCCTACTGTCAAGTACCACTGCCCACAATAACAAACGAAGTCTCGGATTCCAGTCCTTCATCCGATAGTCTCCGAGAGTAGCTGGTGGACACTGAATATAAGCCACTTGGTTATCTAGAGGGTTCATGGTAGGCTTGTCATATGAATAAATGTTTAAAATGTAATTTACATAACAGGCAGGTTTAGTCTTTGCAGATTTTAAATAGTTTGTTTACAATACGTGACTTTATAGAAAGACATACAATGGACAATATTCAAGAAAATTGCAATTACAGAAGGTTAAACCGTTAGAATTTTTAAAATTTATATTGTTTAACGTGTCCACTCGACACAAACTAGGACATTTCGGTACTTTTCGTAATGTTCAATTTTATTTCAATAATTCACTTGCGCGTAGGGGTCCTTAGCAGTGGGGCGGGGTGGGCCCGGAGGAAACCCAAAAGGTTGGACAGGCGACTCTATTCCTTGTCACGTACAATGGGGTTTAATGGCCACTCGACACAAACTAGGTCATTACGGGAATAACATATGGTTTAATTTTATTTCAATAATTCGCTTGTGGGTAGGGGTCTTCAGCAGTGGGAGGAAACCGGAGTACCCGGAGAAAAACCACGAGGCTGGACAGGCGACCCTACTATTTGCCACGTACAGCCAGAGATTCCTGGCTAATTGGATTCAATGGGAATTTAAAGTGAAGCCCAAGAAATGATTTTATCCAACGGTAATAGTTTGTAGGATGCAGTAAGCGGTTGGTAGCGTTTATGTGGTATGCTTTTAACTTCACGGAGGAATTGGACATCGTATGTTTTTGGGGAAACAATATTCACTCATAGTCGATTGGGGTTTCTACATATTAATACCGGAAAAAATAAAATCTAGTCCAGTCCTTGACTAATGGAAAATATGCACTTCTTATCATGACTGTTGTTTCGTTAAAAATAATTATCCATAAACGTCGGACCAATGGGAATCGGAATAATAATTATTGTCCAACCAACGTGCCTCCAACATGCACTCTCTAACCTTACCAATTAAAAGGAGGAAACAGATCTTTGATAGACAATAATAGAAGTGTGATGAAGTACAATTTTAAAATCTTATTACCGAATTAAAAAATTAATTAATTATTACACAGCATAATTTTCATCTGATAAAAAAAGAAAATGTTTGAAATTGCTATAGTACCTACTGTAACTGAACGATAATTATAAAAAAAAAACATCCCGGCACTTCCGTTTGCACACCTAAATACGGAGTAAGCCTCAACGTGCCTTACACCTTTTGCCGCCATTATGTCAACATGGTTGATAATTTGGTGATTATTTAAATCAACTGGTAAACACTAGCTTGCCAATTGTTCTAAACCAACGACTGACATCTCTTAAAACCACGAATCGCTCGGAAAATACACATAAAGACTTGCAGTGAAAAATCAGATAGGACACTTGGCACGCGTGAATGTTGCAAACTTTCCAAGGTAGGATGTGACGAAACTAACAACAATGTTTGCCTTTTAAACAAAGTATTTACTCCCCATAAAACCTGTCTTTACTTTTCCACTCTCAGCTAGTGTTTCCATTCCGTTCTGCGTGTTTCCGTGTCGCCTCTTGTGCTAGCCTCGTGCCGTCGTGGTGACCAGAGTGGTCGTTTGTCAATGAAACTCGACCGCCATGTTGGTTTTTGTGTTTCTATTTCGGTTTTTGCACTCTGTGGTACTACCGACTCATTTCCGGTTGTTTTTACTTATTCTTAAATTAGTAAAGGTTACATTTAGAAGGAAGGAAATACACTGTTTCACGATACAAAATAATAAAATAACATATATTGATTACATAGCGTCACTAACGATTCGTGAAACAAACATTCTGTTTATTGATGTTTTGCAATTATAACCGAATCACTACTCGCGTATTGAGCGAATATTCGAATAGTTGCTATATACGAGAAACCACAACTCCAAATAATTTTACGTATTTTTTCTAAACCATCTATAATACCATCACCACATACAAAGTTGGATGGTCGAATGGTTAGCACGTGCGCGCTGTATCGTAAGGTTTGTCATTGAGTCAACTTGCGTAGTTTCGATTCCCCGGTCGCCTGTTCAATCGGGTTCTCCGTTTTCCTCCCGCTGCTAAAAGAATTATTGAAATAAAATGGAATCAGTCCCGAAATGATCTGGTTTGTGTTGAGTGGATGTTAAACCCCATCTCTCTCTCCCTCTCTCTTATTTAGAATGTGTAACACTCGTACAGTCTCTGACTCTAGACTCTTTCTTCTGGTCTTATCAATCATATTTGTGTTTTACAATCTGATTAAAATACAGATCTATATTTCGTTTCGTTTTTTTATACTTTCGATGACCTGCACCAAACTGATCCCGCAGTGAATATTCGCTTGGCCGCTACAATCACTGATAAGCATGACATTGACGAGGCTTAATGAGTACGGCATATTAACTTTTTTACTCCGACAAATTAAATTCTCAAACATTTTTTTTTGAGGTAAAAGAAAAATAAATAAAGACGTTTGAAGTATTTATAGTTAAAAAATATTTCCTATTTAGTGTAAATGGGTATTAAAATGAGTAAAATGCATCATTTTGCCCGAAGCAGTTAGGTGTTAAGTAAACATTGCACGAGCCGTTGAGCCAATGACTACGAGGCGTGCAAGTCAACGCACGTGTTTTAGACAGCCATCCGTTACAGGGATATTTCGTTAGTAATTCTCTGTGAAACAGGTTGGGCCTGCACATGAAGATCTGGCCCCAAGTTCGCGATGCATTCTCAGACTTAAGTTGACGATTTGCTCAACTTCATTTACGGTTTATGAGAAACATCTCTGATCCAGAAACACAAAACTTTGCACATATTTTCTTATTGGTGTATTTGATACATTAAAACAACGAAATTATTATAAAGAGCTATATTTTAGTTAAAATAAGGCAAACAATTTTGATTAAATTTTCAACAGTCTGAGAATGCTTTGTGAACTCCGGGCCTCGTCGTTTGTTTTGGAAGATCGCGTCAAGTATCATACGAGCGACTCATCATTAATCAATCCTTCCCCTATCTTTCACATCATCCAGAACGCGTGTTATATAACAACTCTTTCAGATCATAGTGTAGTAATGGCAAGTAAAACAAAATTTTGAACTATAGAAAAACCGAAACGAAATAGGACCGGTGTTTTAATCAGATAAGTGTAGGTTATATATACATTGAAATGCAATGAAATGGGGTTCAACGTCCTACTATTCTAATGATGGAACTTTGCAACCGCTTTCCTACTAATTGATGTCCTTATATTTTTTATCCTCTCATTTCCTCTAAAGGTGAGCAATATTTTATTTATTTTTTTTTTTTTTTCAAGGGCCAATCAAGGCGTTTAAAAACGTCAAAAGTTTCCACAGTAAATCCAAAATACAAATCGGATAAATTTCATGCGTTTCGAATAAAAGATTATGCAAATATTCGATGAATATATGTCCATTGTGCAAATGAGTTGCATACACAGATCGTGGTTGTTGATGAAAAAGAACATGTCTCAAATTCACGATTTGGAAACTGGAGATGTGACGTATGGCGTTATATCTAACATTATCATTTATCGTGTAATACAAACTCAAACATAACTAATGACTTAAAACAATTTGAACGGGAAAGTTGGTTTAATACAATCTCAAACAAACAAATGTTCTTTTAGAACGACTGATTTTACGGCAATTGGCAACAACAAAAGAAGTGAATTCATAAAACAAATGACAAAGGTGGATGTTAGTGTTCTCGTTTATTCCACTGTTAATTAGCTGCCAATAAGGATATCAAATTGTTCAAATGAGCAATAATTGTGTATGGAATATTGGATAACTGGCTAATCCTGATGAACAGTACAATAATACACGTATTAACCAAATATTGACTTAGTTAATGTGCTGATCATATTATTCAAAACGACAAATTTAAACTCTCCACGTACGGATATGACGTGAATAAAAAAATCGTTGATCTGGCTATATCAGTCGGCTAATGTTACGGTAATCGTGGTAAAACAGATATTTCTGTTGGCTTTTTAATCTTTCTCATTCTATTGGTAATTGATAAGGATTGGTCCACGTACTAGATGTTATTATATTTTACGTTTTATTCCAGTCGAATCCTTTCCAGCTAACTTCATCAATTAAGTGAAATAAAATGGGGTTTAACTTCCTATAATTTCCATCAACAACCCGACATATTCCCGAGCAGCAGCGTTTAGGTATATTGTTCGTGTCGTTCGGATGGGGCGAAAAATCGAGGACCTGTGTACACATTGGCGTGCACGTATAAGATCCCTTGGCAGTTTGAATTCAATATAAGAGTAGGCCATAGTGTCGCTGTCCGGGAAAGATTTTTCTCATAGCACACTGTGTGGCGTATGTCCGTCCTCATTAGCCCAGTTCAGAGCAGAACAGTAGGATGTTAAACCCCATTTCATTTCATTTCATATTTTGTTCGTCGAATTCCAGTTGTCAAGGTTTCTTTCGCGTGCACGCCAATTTGTAGGACCTACACGGAATATCGCCCCGGCTGATTGGCTATACGGTTCGCTTTGTCAGGCCTGCACCACTGACAAAACAAAACATAAAGTCTATCCTGCATGTACCATTTTATATAGTTAAAATTTGTCAAATTTTACAGATAATACCGTGTATAGTCATATTATTATTGATATTCTAGATGTCCACCATTTTGCTCAAAGTACCTGAAGATTTGATAAGCCTTGCGTACAACCGGTGATTCGAATCCACGCCAGTTGACTCACTGGTCGGCCGTATGATACAGCGTGCACACTAACAATTCTGTCACACACCCCCCCCCCCCTCGCTAAAACGAAAATCTTGGCATTAATTTACTTGAAACACATGAAAGCTGAACTAACGATTAAATTAGATATTTTGTTGTTTATAGCAGGTGTACAAAGAGTTTTATAATTCCAAATATTAGCTTTTAACGGATATATTTCTCACTTTGGTCGAATTGTGTTTAACCAGGACGTCTGTTAATACAACAAGTTTCACTTCAGTTTAACCAAATTTATACAGTGTCAGTACTACCATATTTAATTGTATTATTACATCAGATTGTTGTCAGGTAGGTAGTGATGACACTAAACATATTCATTCATTTTTCATCAATTTAACAATTTTGGGAGGTGGGGAATTGTTAACTGGTGCGTGTTGCATAATAAGGCTTGTCGTGGTTTCGACAGGGTTGCTTGTCTAACTCCCTCGGTTTTCTGTAGGTCCTCTGGGTTCTTCCTACTGCTCAAAACCATAAGCGCAAGAGAATTAAGGAAATAAACTTGAACCATATGTTAGTCACGAAATGACCTTGTTTGTGTCGAGTGGAAGTTAAACCCCCCTCTCCCTCTATGTAAGGTGTAAACTGTGCATTATCAATAATTTTATTCTAACGGAGGAAGGGGGTGCGAATGGTTAGCACATGCGCGTTATATCAAAAGGTCTGTCATATAGTCTACTTGCGTGTTTTCGATTCCCCTGTTGTACGTGACAAGGAGTAGGGTCGCATGTTCAACCTCGTGGGTTTTCTCTTGGTCCTCCGTTTCCTCCCACTGCTAAAGATCCTTTCGCGCAAGCGAATTATTGAATTAGACCCCAAATTTGTGTCGCGTGGACGTCCCCCTCTCTCTCTCTCTCTCTCTCTCTCTCTCTCTCTCTCTCATTCTAACGACACAACGTTATGTCTTTACGAAAACACACAAAAAAACATAACATTATGCGTTTCAGATTTCTTTTTCAAATTTGAATTAATTTAGCGAAGGAAAGGTTGCGTGTCAGATTAAGATGGATCAAATACGAATCGAATCAGTTCAGCTTGTCGTTAAATACAACAATTATAAGGGAATGAGTGAAAGGTGAATCTAACTCTGCCATCTTGTGACAAGAAGGGTAGAAAATTGTTCGACATGAATCATGGCGAGGTGGAATAGTTTTGATTGATTAAATTATGCTTCCTTAAAGGGGAGGCATGTCAAAATAGGGAGTCTTAAGACAAAACGAAATACAATGTAATCTTACCAAAATATGGAGTCTTAAAAAAAAACGCGATGTAATGTAAACTCACCAAAATAGGGAGTCTTAAAACAAAACGCCATGCAATGTAATCTTCAAAACACAATGCAATGTAATCTTAAATAGTGATTTTTAAGACAAAATAGGGAGTTTTAAGACAAAACGCAATGCAATGTAATCTTACCAAAATAGGGAGTTTTAAGACAAAACGCGATGCTATATGTAATCTTATCAAAATAGGAAGTCTTAAGACAAAACGCGATGCAATGTAATCTTAGCAATATTGGATCTTAAGATGCAAGACTTATCTTAACTGAAGTCTTAATGATACATTATTGCAGACCTTTCCATAGGCCTTAAATGTTATATATATATATATCATTAATTAGACATTTATTAATACGACAAGACCCCTACGCGCAAAGGAATTATTGAAATAAATTTCAACCATGTGTTAGTCCCGAAATGACCTAGTTTGTGTCGAGTGGACGTTAAACCCCATCTCCCTCTCTCTCTCTCTCTACACTTCTTACATAATGCATCGTTTAAACAAAATGTCATTCAATAGAAGCGTTATTAGCTATTATTTATTGTTCACCATTAATTTTCTTCGCTCTACACATAATATTACCTACACTACATTATATGTAAATATTTATAAACGCCGCTACACGTATATTCCTTCTGTTGATATAGAACAATAAATCGTTCAGTTCTAGGAAACCATTTATTAGATAGAAATCTTCCTGTGCCATCTAAATTTCTTTTAGATACTTCGATCAATGTACCGCGCTGTGAAGTAAAAGATTGATATCGTTATTGACAGTTGCTAGTGTGTCTGTTTCACATTGATCTCATATTATTAAATCACCGATTACAGGCAATAACTCTCTTTCATTTAAACTTTCTTCAAACAACCAGAAATCAACAGAATGTCGCTGACAATTTGAATCAATTACAAATTCCGCTAATTTCGATCTTCCGACCACCCAACTCCGTTTGACGACCGCAAAGAATATTGTTTCACTCCGCGTTATAATAACATCGACTGTCCATTTCAAACGCAATCAACCGGAAACACGTCTTTCGCTTTGTTGGTCAAATCGCAGCGAATCGCTATCTTTGATTGGTTTCTATTCGATGGATTGGTTTCTCCTTGGCGAGAATCGGTATTTCCGCGTCACTGATCTCGCTTCTACTCGAAACGAGCCATCGAATGATTGATAATAGTAATTAATTTCCTTACAGTGTAATCACGCGCGATTTTACGTGAAATTGGCCGGAGCTCTCTTGTCAAAAAGGGAGAATATAACATTGTATGTGGGATATTGCCTGATATTGCCCTGTCACAAAGATGTAATATTTAGATAGTGTCCGCATCAAGCCTGTAAAAATGTCTAAATTCCCGACGTGGTTCATTAGTTTAGTCCTAGAGACCGTCTACTGAATCTGAGAATCATAGAATTATTATTAACTTTTATTCCAAGTTGTGGAATCTCAGCCAAGATGTAAATATTCATCAGTGCTTTAATTTGACAGGTTGTATAGAAAACATGTAATAATTGCCTAATAATATTTCATATCATTTATCATCATAAAATTATATTAACTCTATTAAAGTGGCCAGACGAATAGATTGGTCTGTTAAAGGCAACTCATTAGTTCCTTACAATGGCTACCGGATAATGAATGAGTTGTTACCCTTTTCGCATTTGACAGAGTTGACATTTGCTGAAGCCCTTCGCTGAAATGCAGGTAAAGGCATCATATTACTAAATCCATGGTAACGAGAATTATCCACTGTTACATCAAATACCTATTCTATTATTTAAACTGTACCATGTTCATTTTTTTCTTCTTTTTTTTGGAAAGTTCAAAACACAAAAGGTGTGATTTGATATCTCCAAGCTACACAAACTTGTGTTTTCTTTATCCGGTTTTCAGACTTCCTGTTCTTAAAATTAAGGGCAAGTGCAATCGGGCGGCGGGGGGGGGGGGGGAGGTACGAATTGCCAGAATCAGTATAGTGAATGGTTATTTCAAGATGCATTATGTAAGATTTAAATCTGTCTATTGCATTTCTTTTATTTTTTTTTATTTATTTATTTTATTTTATTTTTTTTATTTTGCTTCAAATGTTATATAAATTATTATTTAGACAATTCATTTATTAGCACGACAATCGCATAATCAACTCTCTGATTACACGATTTTAATGTGATGATTGCACACGCGAAATTAAACAAGAAAATCAATGATATGATGGATAATCAAGACTTTGTCTCGATTGTTAAGTATCGTTGCTGCGATAATAAACATTTACATATATCTTGTCAAAACTTCAAACACTCATAACTTGAATGAGAATAAATTATTTTGAACTAATCGTTCAATATATTTATTTTGTTTTATCTTTTTTTGAACTATTATGACAAGATTAACCAGCTCTTTGTCTAAATCTTACATAATGCATCTTTAAACAGTATTTTATTTTTTTTATTTTTGAAATACATGTATATAACTAATTCAAAATTTGCGCGTTCGGATCTCTGACTGTCTGTTTTGAATCGTAACAACAGAAACGATAGTTTGTTTAACCATCCCATCTTCTTTAGCCCAGCAGGAGCAGAACAATATTGGACGCTAAACCCTATTTCATTTCATTTTAACGAGGGTTGGCGAGCTTTTAACGCTCATAAGCAGCAGCAAGGAATATATTTGAAAGTGCGGGTAAATTCACTCTCACCATTACATTCTAAGCGATTTCAAAATCCGAATAAATAGAAAACGGACACTTCCCATATGGGAATCTCCCGTCTTCATTGGTGTCACGTTGTCGTTAAATCCCATATTATATGGGGAAACTGCCAAAATTGTAATGCAATATAACAAAATCAATTTAACAAGTGGTAAGAAATATACAACGTCCAGAGGACTGGTTGGTCACAGTCGACAATAATTATTAAAATTAAATAGCTATTACCTAAATATTAATTGTTTCCATACACTTCAGGAGAAGAATTGATTAACGAGGTGTTGCCAGGCAACATATGAGTAGTTATAAGATATCACTACAAAACACGATGATTATCGTTTAAACAATCAACTTATTTTAATTTGTATGACTTTAATTATAAGGAAGTTTTAGTTGATAATTTTATATTTAGTGGTCATTATAAATAAGCTATTTTCAGATATGAAGCAATTTAGAGAGTTGACCTGAGACATGATCGACTTATTATGTTTAAGTTATTATATCTTTTAAACATACATTATGCGAGATCTAAATCTTCCTATTGCAGATCTTTCTTTAAGCCTGAAATGTTATATAGATTATTAAGTAGCCATTAGTTAACTTATCCAGATTATATTCAACTCTAGATGTCATCGCTACCTTGCGATATTTAGCGGATAAGGATACATTTTTTGAAAAATAATTAAATCGATAATTAATAGATAATCGAGATATATTTTTTTTTTGTCGCACTGGCTTTAGTAATGATGATCGAGGCTAACCTAAAATTCAAAAGTTAATATTTTATCTTCAGCATATTCTATTTACGTTATTTATTATTATATAGCGAGAACTGTCAACTCTTTATCTAATCGCCCGTGTTGCCCCCTTTACGTATAGGCAAACGTAGAGAGCTATGTGTTTTGAAGCCTTTTTTATACATTAACTTTCCATTGACAATTATTCTGGCAGGAACCCATGGACCCGCGTTGGTTAAGTGGGTAAGGCTACCTAAACACCAGAGGTTCGATCCCTTTGCTACATGTGAAAATTCTCTTGGGTTGTTTTTCCAGCTTTAACAAAATGAAAAGGGTAGTCGGTTTGGAATAGTTTCAGAAATCCCATTTTTTTAAAGTACTATGTTACTGGTTGCCCATCTGTAGTATTTTATGAGTTGTTGTAAAATTTGAATAAGTTTTTAGTAACATCAAACTTCGACTTGTTCTGACACAAGCTGTCAACAAATCACCAGTACCTTTATATCACGTATTGGCATTAGCATGTGACCCCACTCCGGACACAGGGTCATATGAGGTCGTAAAGGGATTTAGTATAGTGGTACCAAAATAACAAAACTAGCCATTGTCTAGCTGAGGTCACGGTTTCATTTGTAACGGACGGAAACAGGTAGATCTAATATAGCTAGCACGTGACATAAGCTTTAAACCAATGTGAAATTAGGTCATTGTGTAAGTACTTCCGGTGACCACCTTGCGGGGGATATCAGTGAGTGGGTGGTTATGAACGAAAATAGATACACCATTTTGGAAATAATAGCAATAAACTATAATCCGTCAGGTATATCAAATATAGCTATTTGTAATAGTTTAGGAATATGAGTGAAGTCTGTGTCACCACAGGCCCGGGGCTGTACAGCGCGGTGGACGCTTACGGCTAGCCACCGGATCCATTCACTCTTTTTGAATTGTTTATGTTTGTGGTCTCTGAGTATGATGTCTTGTTCATATATTTGTTTTTGTGTAGAATTGTGTGTGGCGCAGTCCCCCTGCACTTACTATTAGAGTTTAACGCCCGACCTTTCAGCACCAACCGTGCTAGGAAGGCAGATATAACGTCATGTGGTGAATTCCAACGGTCAAGAATTATTTTACAAGGAGGCGAACGTTTATACGAGCCCTTGGTTTTTCATACCATCCGAATTATTAGACGACCCCTGTCAGGTCCTCGTTCCTGTGACACGGATAAAGGTAAACCGCACTGGAATGTATCTAGGAGTTTTCTCGGCCAACACCGGAATCGACCCGGAACTTCCTGGTTAATCAGTGAGCTACCGTGACTCCGTGTAAAATTTCAGTCAAGGAATATATGTCAAACTTTATAACATCACTGATCCGAAGATTTGAAATGAATTGAGGGGGGGGGGGGGGGTTAGTACGTGCGCGCTGTATCATAAGGTCTGTTATTGAGTCAACTGCCGCGGTTTCGATCTCCCGGTTGTAGGGTCGCCTATCCAACCTCGCGGAAATGACCTAGTTTGGACGTCGAGTGGACGTTACCCCCCTTTATCTCTTTCTGCATAAGGTAAAGCCGCCTTCATTATCCCGGTTAAACTTCATTTCATTTCATTTTGTACATGCAAGAGACAAAGTATAATCGTTGTGATGGGACGAAAACCGATATGAGAGTAGGTCGTAGCTCCGCTGTTCGGGTACAAAATTCCCCTCATAGCATACTGCATAGCATATGCTCGTCTTCATAGCCCAGTCAGAGTCGGACAGTAGGGCGTTCAACCCCTTTCTCTCTCTTCATTTCGCGAAACAATCATGGGCTATGGTTTTACAAATTGATCAAACTCTGTCTGGTTGTCAACAGATATTATAATTCATCACGATTAGAACACATGTCACTAAAATACAAGTTAATAATTAATTAAACACGAAAATTGACAAGAAAAAGCTGGTTAAAAGCCAAGAACAATTACCAATTATAATGAATGTTTTTGGATAGGGCTTGAGCAGGTGCGAGGAAGAGCCCGTGGCAGGTTAAGACCTAAGCTATGATTACCGATTACACGTGCGTTCACGCAAAATAATCGTCAAGGATGCGGAACACGTCTCTCGCAAGAACAATTTTCGCGTTCTGACAAGGTCAATTCGGTGACCTTAACCTGTGACCTTAACCCGCCCCTGTCATCTGTTAAGTAGGGGTAGATTGTTGAAGTAGGGGCGAGAAGTAAGAAACAGACACTCTATCACTCTCTCTATTAGTTCACTTGACAATAGCCAACATGGCCGACTATTGTTCACGACAAGTTTCCATCTCAAGAGGCCTAAACTGTTTCTGCCCAGACGATACGCTGACCACTCATCACGTGCTCAACAGAGCAAGTCCCCCTGGGATTATTCTCCAAGACAACCCGGTCCTTTTCTTAAAGTACTTGTTTTGTACAAAACACATATCATCCGACATTAGAGACAAATTGAAGATTTAGAGATTACATCTTTAATCCCGTGGCAGACGTCACCAATACTGGATGAATAATACTATAAAATACCATAGTTTATGATGGTTATAAATTTTGATAAATTTAATCCACAATGTTTGTTATGTCAAATTTTTCTTGATTCGGACAGTGGTGTTGGATTTTGAAACAAAGCTTTTTATTGCTGATAGTGCAACTGACACGTCGCACCAGACACTACGGTTATGTCTTACTAATAAATTAATTTAACCGTAGATTTCGTTATTATTAAAAGATTGGAAGGATCGGGAAACAATGCTCTTTTTTGATAAAATCAGGGGCGGATCCAGGAATTTTTGCTGGAGGGGGTTTGTCAGGTTTCTGTCACGGAAATCTGCCATCATCGTCTCTCAATTACATAGGCATACATACAAATTGAGCTTTTTAAACATTAAACAGAGAAATCATTTTTATACTGATGTAGGATCACTTTGTGATGTTATTTCATTGATGCAAGGCATTATTTTTTTTTTCGTGTAGCTGAGCAGGGGGTGGGGGGGTGGACCCGCCAAACCCACCCCCCTATGGACACGCCCCTGAAAATGTAATGAAATGAAAAGCAGTTTAACGTCCTACTGTTCTGCTCCGACTGGACTAATGAAGACGGGATCTTTTCTGTGTGATGGGAGAAACACTGGCATAGTTCTCTAGGCTGTAAGATACAGATCCAAAGTTAACTGTATATGTCAATAAGTAAAGGAGAAAGAGTGATTTTTAATGTCCACTATCTCCACACAGTATCCAGTGCAGGGATCGAACACCCGACCTCCAGGCTAGCGAGGCAGCGCCGTGCCCACTTAGCCACCGTGATTCCCATCTCGATTTTCCGGCGTGGTTTCCCCTTGTCAGTGATGCAGAAGGAGGGTCTGACAAGGACAGCTGCCTAGTCGTTCGGATGGGACGGAAAACCGAGGTCCCGTGTACACATCGGCGTGCACGTAAAAGATCCCTTGGCAGTTGAAATTCGATATAAGAGTAGGCCGTAGCGTCGCTGCCCGAGCAAAATTTCCCTTATAGCACACTGTATGGCGTATGCCCGTCTTCAATTAGCCCAGGTCAGTTGCAGAAGAGTAGGACGTTAAACCCCATTTCATTTCATTTCTACGTATGTCATTTCGGGACTAACACACTCCTCACTCCACAGGCTCACATCCCACAAACTCCCTCTCCACATTCCACACACTCACGCTCGACAAACCGCACACCCCACACTCCATTGTCTCCCACCCCACCCCACCATAGAAAGGAATATATGAAAATGGAGAAATTACACCACTACTTGAAATCTGTATAATTGGAATGTCATAGAACTTTCATTTTGATCAATCGCAACATCCGAGACCATTCATAGTAAACAATGTAACAATGTTTGGGAGGCATGGTGGTTAAGTACTTAAGGCTATGGCTCGCTAATCTGGAAGTCGCGGGCTCTCTCCCTCTCTCTCTCTCTCTCAAATAATTTATATTATTATATTAAGAATAATACTGATAATTCTAGGTGGTTTCAATTTTTATTCGCTAAATTATATTGTAAAATTATATCATTTGGAACAAAAAACAACACAATGAACAAATAATCATTAATAAAAGAAAAGACACTAATTAACCATTTTTTTTAAGATTACCCCAAATAATAATTAGAACATTTAAAATTTATTAGTCAATATCATTTATATTGTTTTTTTCTGGGATCCGCCATGTGAACATAAAAATATGCCAGCAGATCCCAAGATAGTTTCTTTGGTCGGTAAATTATTATAATGGAGGTTTTTCTGATGTGAAATTGGCAAAAAATAGCAAGTAATCACACGACGAAATGAAGGGGAAATCTGGAGGAATACTAAAGATAAATTAATTATGCAACTTGTCTTAAAGATATGAGGACAGCTGACGATTTACATTAATATTCAATGATCAGATACAATTCTCAAACTAATTAATAAATGTTATTAATTATTATTCGGGTTAATGTGGGAAAATGATACTATGTTAGTACACCTTGATGATTAGTTTTATTTGGGTTTTCTTTTATTGGTGATGGGTTCCATTAAGGTGCGTTATCTGTTAGTTGGTTACAGTCTATTGTCCTGGGTCAGTTTTCTGAACAGCGGGGAGCGACCGTGGAAACCGTGAATATTGCAGTGACTCACTGATCGGAGGATCCTGGGTTCAATCCTGGTGTTCGCCGAGACGGTTCCTGGGGGATTTTCCAATCTGTTTTTTTTAGTTTGTCTGTCTGACTTAAACAAAAATCATGTTTCATTTCGGTATTTATAGTTCAAAATTGCGTTTACTTGTCTTAACTACACTAGGATCTGAAAGAATAGTTATATACCTGCGTTCTGTGTGATGTACGGAATAAGACAATGAAAGTTTCTGTTACGGCGAGTGTTTGGCGTCAGGTGCACGGAACTGTGGGTAGCCTACTAGAAACATCTTCGCTGAATGGTTAATCAAATGTCTGACGTCATAGAGTCAAAAGCCGCTGGTGTGAAACCTGACGAAACCTTCCGCTACAGGCGAGCAGATCTCCATGTAGGAGAATCCCGCAAAAGTATAAAAAAAAACTAAAGGAAATAAAGATCTATATTTTAATCAGACTGGTTGCACGGTTTAGAAAACGTATGATAAAGGACCTAGCGAAGATCCACATGCGCATTCATGATTATATGTTTTACCCAAAATATAAAATACATAGAAATCAATTTGGTCTTGAATTGTATTTTGTAGTAATCTGGTTTACTGTATGGTAGTCGCTGTGGCTCAGTGGGTATGGCGCTGACTCGCTAACTAGTAAGTTCAGGTTCGACCCGGTGATTTTCCAGCCTGGTTTTCACTGTTGGATGGCTGGGAGCCTAACAAGGAGAGCCATCTTGTCTTTGACCAAAAACCGAGGTTGAAAATCCCCTGACCGCTGGAAACTAAATATATGTAGACCGTAGGTTTCCGCCAAAGCAACACAATGCATGGTCTGTGTCCGTCTTCGTTAGCCCAATAGGAGCGAAACAGCAGGATGTTAAACACCATTTCATTTGGTTATGTTAAGCGCAGATTGCTCTCCTTGCGCAGATTACCCCTGCGCATGCGTGAATCTCCGTCTAATTTTCGATGAGCAACCTGCGCGCGAGAAGTGAACTTTGTCCGGACAATTTAATGAGTTACTGCGATGATAATAATCGCCATTACATTAGCCATTTGGGGTGGGTGGGGTGCGAGGGGTTACTATTCTCCGCATGTACGTGACAAAGTGCATGATCGCCTGTCTAAACTCGTGGTTGTTCTCTATATATTCTCTGGGCCTACCAGTTACCCCGCCACAAACACACACACAGCTAAAGACCCCTACGCAAACGAATTAATGAAATGAAATTGAACCATATTAGTCCCCAAATGACAAGGTTTGTGTCCAGTGGACGTTAAACCCAATTTTCTCTCTCGTATTAGCCTGTTAGCACAGAAACACGAGGCGTTTAACATAATTTCATCTCAATTCATTTTATGGCGCAGCTGGAGTGTGTATGTAGTACAATATATTATAGTTGAATTGTAGGCTAACCGGGATTAAAACCGATATATTTCTTGCGAAACATGATCGTACAAATAACATTTAAATATTTGATCGTTTACATTTGAATAAATGATTTATATCGGCAGGTAACTAGTAAAAAAATAGAACGATTTCCATTTTCTGTTTTATAGATGATTCTGCAGGTTTTCTGATATGAAATCGAGTTTAGCGTCTTCGATTGATCTAATGAATACAGGCATACTCTTTTATCGAATTCCAACTGTCTAGGTATGTGGGTTTTCTCTTGGACGGTATTGTTTATAGGGAATCCTCTTTACGGATTGTGTACTATTTTACGGTGTGAGTCTCCTGGACAAAACACAACCGGAGGACCCGGAGAAACCCCACGTGGTTGGGCAGGCGACCTTACTCCTTGTCACGTACAACCGGGGAATCGAAACCACGCCAGTTGACTTAATGAAAATATTGTATGATGTATGTAGTTAGGTTCTAATTTCGCTGATTATAAAAATAAAAAAACCAAGCTTACAGTAGCATTTAACAAACAATTTGTCTTTAAAAACATCTTGATTTACGTACTCATGAACATCTGCATAATACAAAATTGATGTTTTATAATATCTGAGTAATATTTTAAAAATTGAAAGCCTGATAAATAGTTTTATTAATCTCAATTTCCTTTAAGAGATCAATTAAGCTATTCAAATTCATAAGACACGCAAAATTTTTATTCGTTTTGATGAGTTTTTAAAAGCATGTTAAACACACAACATCAATAGAGAGCCAAATAGTTTATATTGCTGATTAATCTTGAAATTGAATTCTATATTGATAAAAGAGATAAAGAAAGTGATTTTGTATATAAAATGTCTGTTTGAGGCTGGTGGTGATTGGTAAAACATAGTTGGTTAATGTAGTCACATTATCAATATTTCTCCAAATAAAGGATTCGATGAAACGAAAAGAAATAAAATTGCTCTCATCTTTACCGGGATCAAGTGTAACTGCCTTCTTAAAAGGTGACAAGTTTTGTAAATAAACAGGCACTCGTTCAGCAATTTTAACCAACCGAATAAGGGAAATACATATTTTTTTCACATCGTGCTGTGATAGAGGAGACATTATCATATCGCCTTAAGCTATTTTCATAAATAAGCTTTTTGAAAGCGTCAGTTTGTATATGTATATGCGGATCAAATAATAAAGTGCACGAAAAATAAAGAATGATATCACCCCTCGAGCTAAATAAAAATATAAATAAAAAGTGAAATATATAGAAATGTTGTTTCCTTTTCTTCTGTCAACGGGTTGAATATAAATCTCAGCCCAACGAGCAGGCATTGTTATAAAACGAAACGAAGCGCAAATAGCAAAATAAACTGAACAACTGAAACAGGTTTCAAAATTCCCACAGATTCCTTAATTTATGTTTTCTTTTAATATCTTTTTTTATTGTAAAATCTTTTTCTAATCAAAACATCGATGAAATTCGATATGACACCGATGTTTAAATCTTTAATAATTATCAAATAAAGCGAGACAGGGATATTCTTTTTTATAAAATATCATGACACGCCATTTTGTTTTTAAATAAAATACGAAAATAAATATGGCTAAATCAATATACATAGATTAAACGCATTGATATTATTAACTGTATGCTTGTGGAAATGTACTCTTAAACCGGTTATTTCTTATACATTATACTTTCACCAGTTTTGAAGGCCTGTTTCCTTATTTATACAAGGGTTAAACAAATACTAAAACAATTTAAAATTTAACGTTCATGCCAAGTTCAAAATTATAACTTAGATAGTTGTAAAAAATAAAGACATTGTACATTATTTATGCCTTTACGGGAGACAATGATGAATACATTAACAAAACAGCGGCTATTTAAAATAAAATAAATGTTTTCTCTTCGGTTCCTATTCAGTGAAAAGGCAATTTAAATCTATTTGGTGCAGAATTTAAAGAGATTTATGCATGTTTACATCAGTACAAACACCGGAAACGTTTAGAATCAGAACATAGCTCCGTGTAATGCCATTGTTGTTGACATTTAACAAAAACGAAATTAATCGAAAATCAGAAAAAATCGATTCGAGCAAATCCCAGGTAAATGGCGTTTCTTTGTTGTAAGTTGTACATGTTATAAAGCTAATCCACATCTTATCAATATCATGGCGGATTTTAACAATGAATTCTCCCCGATAGGATAAACTAGGGGTTAGACCTGTCAGCTAAACAGGGTAGTATTTTACATGTTGTTAGCGTCTCCTAGGTGAAATGATTTCTCTAACAATTTTGCCGTTTTCCAATTAGAGTCTTTAATTCAAGACGATATTGCCGTCAACATTCGACACACGCGGTTTGTAATAATCCGCCGCGTTTTTTCTCCCGTTCAATCGAATACACAGGCCGGGTTTTCTCTTAAACATTACAAAGAAATCGTTTATTTAATTTCTAGTAGAGTTTATATCATTGGCTATTCAATTTGTGGGTCTTTAAAAATATTTTTGACACTAGCCAATGGGTTTTATAAAATTTATGTGCATAACATCTGCGGTGATTGAATAAAATGGTATTAGAATACATCATTTCTTTTGTGTGTTTTTTTTGGTATTTATCTGGCTTGACGAATAAAGAAAATTATTTACCGAATTGGTATCAATTCCTGCGACAAATTGTTTGTTTTGATGCAATTTGAACTTTATTTAAAATATTCAATGGCCCATTGTTACAGAATAGAGATTTCACACAATTCTTAAAAGCAAATTAATTCCTTGCCAAAAAGGTTTGTGTCAAAATTGATTAAAATCGATCAGTCTATTGATTTCATGCTGCTTTCTTTGTTTGTATTATAATCGCTTGTCAGCGTCTAAACGGTAACCCATGGCTATCTAAGAACATCGAGACCAAGACGTTATGAAACCTAATAAATGCAGGAGAACCGCAGTACACAAATGCGATTAGACAAACCCGCGAAGAAGGCAAACCAAGCAGACATTGCCAGAAATAAATAACAAACATCAAATCAAGTAAACGTCCACTGCTCTGCACAATCCCGGGGCTGTGATAATACAGTATCTCGGAACACCTTTCAGAACTTTTTTTATTGTTCATTTTAAATAATAAAGAAAAATTCTACAGTCCTTATCACTACAGTCCATTTAGATTTTTAGTTTTTAATCTTACAATTTAAAATATTTTTTAATTAATGGCGCATATATTTGTTTAATTTCTCATGTTTTAGTTTCATATAATGTCGGCCTATATGATCTTTTTAGAATTTTCCATTCAGCTGTCATTTACTATTATTGATATTTGACGAAGAATGCGATCAAAGGTTCTGCTGGTTACTTTAACATGTACAGTTGATAAATCTACATGTATTTAAATTAAAGAAAACAACACAACATGATTTATATGGAAAACAATCACTGGCTTGTTAAAAATATAGCACAACGTTTCGGCAAGTGTATTTACTTTGCTTAATCGCTAAATGCCATTCACGGATTGTATTTTATATTCTTTGAAATTATGTTAAATACAAATTATGTTAAATACAAATTATGTTAAATACAATTTATCTTAAATACAATTTATCTTAAATACAATTTATCTTAAATACAATTTATCTTAAATACAATTTATCTTAAATACAAATTATGTTAAATTATGTTAAATACAAATTATCTTAAATTATATTACATACAAATTATGTTAAATTATGTTAAATACAAATCATGTTAAATACAAATTATGTTATGACATCTTGATAAACAAACACTTTCTTTTTTTATGTTTTTGCTCATTTTGCTTCATTTATATGTAAATACCTTAATTAAATCAACCTGACCATAGTGTCGTATTCATTATGGTATAGAATGTATTGGACTTGACAATTGTAATAAACAACAACATTAATTTGTTACTGTACTTGCTTTTACCTTTGTTATGTCGCCTTCATATGTAAATAACATATTAAATCAAACTGTCCATAATAACATGTATAATGTATTAGATGTTAAATTTGTAATAAACAACAGCAACACGTTAAATATAGTAGTCCAAGTCGGTATATACACAATGGTTACTCTAATGACGTTCTTATCGGATATAGAACGAGTAGGGAAAATTTTACGTGATCGAGGAAATTTTACTTCTTCCAAGCCTTACAGACAAACGCTATGTATATTTCGTGTTATATTTCAAGGGAAAACTATGTAAAGAAGAATATTTTATATTATATAATAATATATTGGTTATTGCACTCTGTAATCCCCCTTTTCTTGGTAACAGCTTTACCAAACAACCCCACGATTTAAACAGTTTATTTTTCACTTTATAAGAATAAAACCTATACCCGAAGATCAAATTACACAATTTATTACTTCAAATGGATTTTACGCCTTAAAAACCTAAACACATTTAAAAGATTACTAAAGATTACTAAAATTGATATTTTTCTTATAAGAGCAGCTCAAACATATCTTAATGTTTAACGTTAACATGACTTTATATGTATTTATATTATATTATAGGGATATATTAAGCACATAATCCTGGCTTTGTTTACAATTACAAAATTTACAATCGTAATTTTTTTAAAAATCAAATAAACTCAGTTTAATATTATTTGTTAAACTGGAAATATATACATAAGCTTGTATCAAAATTTAATTAATATTGAAAGAAAGGTGTTATTTATATTCAGTCGGTGACAGAAATCTCAATTTAACTAAATGTAGTTTTATATTTTTAAACTTTTATTGTGAGAAAATTTATCGATGAGTTGTTATTGTTTACACTATCGTTTGGGTTTAATGTCACAGTTAATTTACGAGTGACAACTCAGTGCTCCACCTATTATTGACTTAGGTCCGCCCCTACCTATTCATATAACCAATACCATTGACTGATTTTGAACAATGGCGCGAAGACTCACGTGGATTAGGCTGTTGGCGACAGGTAAGAGCGTAAAGAAGGCGGAGTTGGATTTCTGTGTCAGGTTAAAGATGTGTTGAGAAGCGAATGGGTAATAAAAGTTTGATTTACGAGTGAGAGCTTCGAAACTGACTATTATCACCGTCGCAATAAGGTGATACACATTCGACACTCATCAAGCTTTTACTGAGTATTAGTGAGGACACCCACGGATGCGGATCTCGTTAAAAACAACGTTTAACACTAGATCAGTGAAATTTAACAGATATGCCGACATCTTAAATTCAACATATACACAGCGGTAGACGGTATTGCACACCGAACCTGTGAAAGGACTAATTATTTTATTAGTGTTTAAACAGCCGTTTAACAGCTCTTCGCCACAGTTTTATATCGTCTACTAACTATTTATCAACATAGTCATTTCACTTAAAATCAGTTTCAGTTCCGATCCGGAGAAGCTGTTCTGTGGAATATCAGGATCAGCGATTTTAGTAATAAGATTGGTCATTTGAGTTTATTTCTAGTAGAGACTTTCTGACCATGAGTTCCTCGGACGAAGAAAGAGGTAGGGCAGAGGGAGAAATATCAAGTCCTGGTCATTCTACGCCTATCTTTATTAGAGCTTCGGATCGTTATCCAAGGACTCCAAAATGTGCTCGATGTCGAAATCATGGCGTTGTATCCGCCCTAAAAGGACATAAACGATACTGTCGATGGAGAGACTGTGTCTGTGCAAAATGTACATTGATCGCTGAACGACAAAGAGTTATGGCGGCACAAGTAGCCTTACGGAGGCAGCAAGCTCAAGAAGAAAATGAAGCCAGGGAATTGGGGCTACTTTATGGCAATAATGGACTACTTCAATTCAATCCCGAAACAGTCGACATCTATCCAGACGCTAAGAAATACATGATGAACAAACCTACAAGTCACACCAATCCGGGTTCCACACCGTCTGCGACTGTTCCAAGCTCCCAAGATGAAGGTCACATGCATCATAGTAAGTAGTAACTCTCATTAATTTCCCACGATGTACTTCTTCGCATTTTGACGCCCTCCGAATGTTGGTAACCCCTAAAATACACTTTGTAGCTCTGAGATAATTTATAAAATACTAATATATGTTTTGTGAAATGGGATTTAAAGTCCTATATTTCTACACCGATTGATCAAATCAAGTCGGTATATTAATGAAACCGGATGAGCTGTTAATTCTGAAAAAGTTGAAATCAAATAAAGAAAATATTTTATCGCTTACTTAGGAATGTCAATACCCATTCAATCGTATGGCTAACATTATTATGTTAAAATGTGATAAAAAGTCACGATATTGTTAATGAAATACAAATACGTTGTACTTAGACGTAAATTACATATAATGTTTACGATATTTGAATTATTGCTAATACTATACGATTTTATAAAGGTTTACTATTGTCTGCCCACAATTGCTTCATAAACCTTGCTCACTAATACATTATATGATTGCATATCAATAATTAACCTTGTCTTAATATGTTCAATTATTAAATACCTATCAAAGAATTTGTCTTGAATAGTTTAGAAGTAACGCTTGCCTGATTTGAGTAAGTCAAAGTATTTCTTGCTATCATGTATATTTCATTTAATTGAAATGATCATTTGTCATAAATCAACTGGGGTTTAACGTCCTAATGTCCCGAACATTAATATACATAGCTAAGATTTTTGGTTAAATTTTGTTCTGTGATAATATTAGAGTAAGTATACACCTAATGTAAACATGTTGATTCGGTGTTTATTTCTATGATATTCTCATTTCCTATTATTTTTTTTTTAAAAATTCATTAAGTGGTCTTTATTACTACAAATTTTTGATACAGATAGAAGGACATAGTAGCTACTGCAAATAAATAGTATCCATAACAGAATTTATTATAGCAATACCTTAAGTCTTACTGTTTCATTTCTTAACTGATTGTATATACGTGAATTATTTGTAGAATCAATTAACTTGAAATGCTATGAATTAAGAGTATTATAACGGTCCACTGGTACTCTGTTAGAAGTTTTAGAAGTATTTTAAATTAATAATTTATTTAAACAAACGCCACGAAAAATATAACTGCGCTCACTCAATTAGTAGTAATCTGATTTGTTTCTTACAAATATACAATATTTTTTGTCAACTACATATATGTTAACTACCTGAAAAGAAAAGTTGTATGAGGTGTTCTTGAAATAGTAAGCACACATTTTCTCGTTCACGATACTCGTCACTACCCATAATTAGTGGAGAGATGGTCTAGATCTGGATTTCAGAAGCCGAAGGCAACTGTTTTTAAGATAGCATCGGGGCCAAATATCTCCTGAAGAATTTGTATGTTTCACGATCTGGTTTAATTATTGGAAGTGTACATGTATAAAAATATATTTGAGATTAATTAAGAAATGCGAAGTCGCCTTGGTTTGATTTTGTTGTTGCCCATGTCCGCCATTTTGTACCAAAGCCTATGGAAACAAGCTGTAACAGATATTGCAACTGATTGATTGGAAATAGTAACAATCCTATTATCTATATTTGGTGTCATATATTATTTACACTTGAATACAACAGATCTATACAATCAGAAAATAGGTAATTGATTTTTCACCATGTCGATTATTAAACTCACACTCTCTGTAAAACGTGTAGAAATAAAGTCACGATCGTCAAGAGGTGACCTCTGTGTATAACTGAACCATGAACGAGCAATTTAGAAATACTGTATACATGTTATGCAAGATGGATTGAATACCTATCTTTCATAGTCCATACCGCAAACAGGAGCTCCTAGATGCTTCGTTTTGCATTTGGTCCTAATGATAAAGCTTCGGACTCTGACTAAGCCGGTGTCATTCTCCCATTCTCTAACACTTGTAGACTAAGCTTCTGTGGTGGAGTTGGGTCATCTTTCCAAGGCGATCTGTTATCGCTCACTTTTTGCATATCAATTGACCATGACCATGTACTGTATACTTATAGACCAGGACGCTTACATGACCATGTCCTGTATACGTATGGACTAGGACGCTTGCATTACCATGTTCTGTATACTTATAGACCGGGGCGCGTACTAAGTTAACCCAAAGTATTTTTAAGGTACATGTGGATAATTGTCCACATGACTTGCGTATAAATTTGTATTTAAACATTTTGGACATCCTTGAGTGATGGTAGAAATGGTTAGTGATGTATAGATAGCCCTCTGAAGGATTGACTCCTAAGAAGACTCTGGCCGTCTAAATCACCGTATAATCCCCCTGTTCTATCGTATTGTCCATATTGTGTGTAACTTGTAATATTAGCCGTAGTTTATAAGACAATATAAACAGTTATACCATCATATCTCACTTCATTTACCAGACGACACGGATTAGGCGCGAAAATTTGAGTGACGTCTTTTAACGACGTCTCGTGCTGTGGACAAAGGGATGTTATGTATACTTGATCCAGGACAAACATAAGGCTTCCATTCCCCTATTCACCATCGGTAACTTTATAACACTAATACAAGTTTAACTATCCCGAAAATTTGAATGAATAATTGAAAAATTAGAAAATTTGAATAAGTGACACGACGGGTTGTATCTCTAAGCTGGTAGTTCGACTCCACTTAAAAGTGCCAACAAGCTGTAAACAATAACATGATATTAATAGTTTGTATTATATTATATACTGTCGAGTGGATACATGGAACTGATACATATTAATACATTATAACAAACCGTTATATTTGATACATCGTAGATAATATGATAAGTATTGTTACTTCTCTTATCTCTTACGCCTTGTCATTTTTAATACGATCAAGATGGCAAGTTTTCAATGCATTTTGTTTTTCTTAATCGGATATATCTTGTAAATATAATAATGTTTTTCTTAATCGGATATATCTTGTAAATATAATAATCTACCCATCAAGGATGGGAAAACCTTTGTACCTTGTAACTCGGTGGCACATGTAGTCAGGGCCGCAAATAGAGAGCAACGAGGGACCGGGAAGTGTTCTCAGGGGTGCTGTAAAATTGACGGACTATGTATATCAATACCCCCCCCCCTTGACACTAGTTACGGGCCTGCGTTTAATTACAAAGTTGGTTTTTATTTTCCGAGCAATCTTCCACTATTTAAATTAAACTCTAATAATATTTTATGAAACCTGACAATGTGTTAACCGGTTTTATATTCTATTAAACAACAACAATCAGTGGGTGTAATTATTTCTATCACAATTACTTCTCGTATTTTTCGATACAATTGTAGGCCTAATTAAGATGCGAGCCTAGATTATATTCAGAATATAATATTGTATCTGATTGTATAAATAATTAACCGTCATAACCAGGTGTAAAACAAGCACTGCATATTTATTTTCTGAAATGCTCTTTGTTTTCTGGTAATGTGAAGTTATACCGGGATAACACTTAGCCAGTTGTGGCATCAAACGTTGTGGGTTATGAGTTGGTTTTTTTTATATCAGAGAACATTAGTTTAGTTTAATTGTAAATGGTCTTTAATATTTTTTGAAAGAGAATAATATGGCTAACTGTGACACAAAGTAATTGTATTTCACACATTTTGCCTTTTGAATCATTTATTGAAACCACCATTCTTGACTACGTGGTTACATTATTGTGTTCAGAATGTTTTTCTCTGAAGTCTCGACCTCAGAATAGCCCATTTTAAGTTGTCTGTATAATAATGCCCCCTTTGCTTTGATCCCGCAGAATATCAAATTATTATGATTCAACTCGTTTCTTTAAAACAACAACATTAATATGAAGCATTTGTAAGCATTGTTTTCGCCCCACTCACCTTCTCTTAGGCGTTATAAAATTAAAACTTCAAGACTCGACTGGCAGTTTAATATTAATAAAAGATATCGTTTAAAGAAACTACATTGTGTTCTTGAAGTATGAAACATTTTAATTAAATATCACAGATCGCCTTCATTAACAGACGTGTTAATAGGATCAGTAACGTTTATTTTAGGGCGTGGTTCCTTAAGGATTATGCTGAACGTTTTTTAAAGATCACTGCACCGTTCCCGCTGGCAGTGAAATAAAATGCTGTATCATCGGGAAATAAATGTATTAATTTAGTTACCATTATTAATGGACTAGTAATAGATATATCCTGTTTATTTTATCAATTGATCCGTATTTTGTCAGTCACGATTTATGAATACATTTAGACTAATTATTTGATAAACATAATGATTTCAAGGTAGGATAGCCAGTCTAGACGATCAACGGATATAATATAATTTCGCATTTTTTTAATATTTTTTTTAGGAGGGGGGGGGGGGCATTTGTAAATTATACACTATGTTTGTAACTGCATGTCGTTTAATATTTTTCCAGTCGATCCCTCTGAAATTAGAAAAAAATACCCTTTGGTGTACCAATAAATTTTGATTATTTTGGAGAAAACACCTTTAAAATATGATATTATAGCAACAAAATATGTTTAAAAATAAATGCACGTGTATACATAAAAAGCATGAATGAAAATATGAATGAAATGTTTTTTGTTTAAGAAAATGGCAATTGGAGATTAATACAAAGCTTGCCTCTATATTTTACATGTTGACGTTAAATAGTAGGGATTTGATATAAACGTGTAATATATATCCATACGGTGATGTCGTTTTAGGATAGATTAAACCATGTAGAACTTACTTGTATTACCTAAATATAAAGGGTCTTAAAGTTAATCCTTGTTGAAGACCATGTCTGTTAACAAAGTAGAAAATCTATTGTTATCCTGAAATCGTTTCTTCCAAGGACGTTTTTGACATGTAAGAGTTTCTGCTTGAAATCAAATTGAATTAGATATAGAGAGGCCTCTGTGTTGTATACAATCACTTCACTAGTTAACGAAAAGCTCAATACTTATAACAATATATTTATGGTTAATGTTTATTTTATTCTATTTTTCTCTTAAACGTATAAAAGTAATAAAGTTTCCCTTGAGAAACTCTTTAAGTAGTGGGCATGTATAATGAAACTTATGTTATCAGCGGTAATCCGTAGTTCCTTTTTACGTGTAAATAGCCCCTTTGATCTGGCTTATTTGGCATGTATAACCCTCCCACTCCCCTAATACCTCATAACTTAACGCCTTCCTATACCGTTTAAATTCGTGAGAAAAATATATCTTTGAATAATCATTTCGCTTCGGCTTTCAGTAAATAGATTTTACAATAAAGTAATATGAAAATATATGAAGCGAATTCATATTTAAAAAACATTTCCGGACACAGATATGTTTTCAAATGTTTTGATTTTTTTGTTTGCTCTGTGTATTGTATTTCATATTCTTAATCAAAAATATGAATTTAATTCTATATCTTGCTTTTATTTATTAATCATCTCATTTGTTTAATATAGTATTCAATACACAAAGAAACCACAGTTACAGTAATTAAAATATGACAGTTTTGTATTAAATATAACCCGGATACATTTTCAATAGAGCGTTTTGGCCATGGATTTTTTATTTGTATTAAATTTCGTTTGTAATTGTATGCTTTTCTGTATTTGAACAATTGTAAATATCTGGTACGTATTTTCTCAACAATCTGATTGAAGAGGCAGGCAAAACATATAAAATAAAAAAATTCAGTTTTGATTTGATTGGGGAAAGGCAACAATGGATGAAGTTTCCACGGTACTTAAATATGTATGGGGTTCACAGTGGGTCGTCGCTCTGAGGGTTGGACGAGAAATTGAATAAGTACTGTTTTTTGTATAAAAGAATAAATAACCGTGCAGGGTGACCAATCTGTTTGTAACTGAGATAAATGCCAGTCTCAAAACACAATAGAGATTCTAGCTTTTATATGACAAACACGAGAGGAATATCATTAAGTTTTTTTGTGTGGCCTTTCATGCACATGCATTCATGACGATCGCAGACAATAAATTTTTAACATTTAATTCAAGCAGACATTGCTCTTGTAACAAAGCAACTCCTTTTATTTCCTCTTGTTTAGTGAAAAGGGATTTGTTTCTTGCTCTTTAAAATGAAGTGCTGAAGTTTATCAAGAAGTGATATTTTCCATTATTCTATTTTTACACTCTATTAACACCGCATGTCATTTTAAGTACATACTGGTGTTTAAGAGTGCTTTACGTTTTCCACTATCAGTAGGGTGTCCTTCAATAAGAGTTCCGATGAATATTTATTAAAATATAGGAAATCTACTTGTCCGAGTTTGTCTTCTTCAAACCCATTTTAAAGAGTACAAAGGTTGAGTGTTAAAAAGGATCTTGGATTCTACTATGAATGGTCAAGTACCATAAGTTGTCAGAGAAGACGACAGTGTTATTTGTATCATAACTTCAATTACTGATCCCAGTCCTGATTGATGACGGGTCAAATTGGGTTTAAATTTATCTCTTTTAATAATATTCGGAACATAGTCACTTTGTTTAGGTCGATGTTTAATGTTACCCCAAAGGTGTCAAACATAATTTATGAGTAGGTCGTAACGTTTAGTTGACTCGCATCATTCACGTTTTATTGATATATGCCAGACATGTTTTAGATTTTGTGTCCGAAATCTTGCAAATTTTACAACATGGTCATTTTTATGTAACATGATGTGGATCAGTGTAGAATGTGCAATGTCTAGTTCATGGATATTTTGATCATTAATAAAATATCATTTTGTACTAACAAACAACTGTGAAAATATCGATGTTATTTTGTCTTTCTGTGCTATTGTGCTTGATTTACCTTGATCTCACCAGGTTGTTAATCCTCGCGGTTGGCATCCTAGAGTTCATGGACGATTTAGTGTGAGAAATTGTTTCTAACCGAATCTTTTAAGACATATGTTTTATATACATTGTATTTGTTATAATGTATAAATGTAGGTAAATTTGTTTTTATTGGAGTTTTAGATACATTCATCTGTGGGGAATAACTATTTATTGACAAAATTACCACTACGGGGTATATAAAATATATCTTTAATGTATACACCTTTTTGTATTTGTGAACATTTATGGGAATATGAAATTTGCATTTGAATAAATAAATTATTTTTTGGTGGTTTTATGGTTATCAAAAATTACTGTAATGTATTTAAATTCTCTACTTTCAGTTTCCAAGAAAGCCCGTGTAGAACATGACCCAGAAGAATCCGGAAGTGGATGTTCATCACCAAATGTTGATTCCAGACCAGTTACTCCGGAAACACACGAACGACCCCGAACGGAAGACAGAACCCCGTCCCCAAGCGGAAGTGTTTCGCCTAAAATGTCACCGGAACCGTCAAGAATTCCAATCAGTGAAGAGACCAAAAGAGACTTTTTAGCCAAATCTACCTACGAAGAACATTATCATGGCCTGGCATCAAAGCGCCAGCCTCTCGAAGTGCTATCCCGTGTTTTTCCTCATATGAATAGAAGTGTTCTACAGTTGATATTACAGGGCTGCGGCGGAGACACCGTTCAGGCTATTGAACAAATCTTGAACAATAAAAATGATCATACGACCACGTCTACCCCTAGTCAGGTTTCTCAAGCCCAGAGTGTCTTCCCACAATCTTACTTTACGTCACCACTCAACTCAAACGCCTTTAAATCAGCGTTTTCACCGATAGGGGCGCCACCGACAGCTCATCTCAACTCAATTAGATACACTTACGGTGCTGGAGCAAGGGGATTGGCGCTGACTATGCCTTATCCTCCAGTTCTGCCAGGTCTTACTATGGGTTCAGCTTATGGTTACAACGGACTTTCTAATGGCAACAAGGCGTTTCATTATGCCATGTGTCCATGTTGTACAACTAAACCATATTCACAACAGTCTTCAGATAAAGGTACCCCATGTCTTAGTGATTAAGTTCGTCCCACATATTCTGATTGGATCAAATGAATTTTGTTATTAAAAATCGTAATTTTACATGATTATGTGACTGCAACTGTATTAAGAAATCATATTTTTGTAAAAAAAAAAGAAAGGTTCCTGTCAACTGTTAACAAACAAAGTTAGTTTAACGAAATTTTAGGAAAACAGAATTGACTTGTTAATAATTTCAGTCCAATTTCAATTAATTGTTTGAAAATAACTACACAAATTAAAGAAGGTTTTAACAGTTAGACTTTTAACGGTTATTTTAAGGTTTGTTTTGATAGTTTGTGGTTAGCAGGGTGAAAACACGTCACCTCAGTGTCACCAATTGCCGTACTTAAATACATGGTCATAAGGAAGAAATCAATTCCAATTTAAGGAGATTGGAAACAAGTGTTGGTTAATTTATTTATTGATCAGTATTCATTATGTAGATATAATATAAGATTTATCATTATGTATATTTATTATTTTTAAATAATGTGAAATATGTAAATATTGTTTTAAGTATTGTAGAAAAAAAACAATGTATGAAAAAAACATTTTGTATCTGTTATTATTATACGTTGATGTTCGTTTTTAGTGCTCAATTAACGGATGTGAAATCCATTTTGTGAAGGCGGGAAATATATGTAACAAATTTCTTTGCTTTGTACCGCTTAACGTTAACCTTATTATAACTTATCTGAAATCCATTAGTGAATGCTAGAAATAGATTTTGAATTTATAACTTGTATGGAATCAATTTTTGACGGCTGGAAATGTATTTTAAATTTGTCTTTGCCATGAACGCTTAACTTAAACCTTATAACTGAAATCCATTTGTGAAGGCTGGAAATATATTTTGAATTTATAACTTATCTGAAATCCATTTGTGAAGGCTGGAAATATAATTTAATTTTCTCTTTGCTATGTACGTTTAAATCTTATAAGGGATCTGAAATCCATTTGTGACAGCTCGAAATACATTTTAACTTCTTTATTGTTTTTTACGCTTTAACCTTTTGACCAGCTTAATTATAACATAATTGTCACTATATTTTAACAAATTAGTTCTATATAATGTCTATACTAAAACAGAACGGGATATGAAATCTAATTGTCAATTTTTCCTTTTGTCTTTTAATATTAACACATTATAATTAATAACCATTTCGACTATTGACCTCTAGGTTTAAATATATTTTCAATTTATCGGAGCTCTGGAAACTCACATATTAGCAATTTTGACCAGCTTAATTGTAATGAATATAATTTATTAAAGACAAGTTGTTAAACAGCTGTAGAACGATGTTTATATAATTATTTTCTTTAAAAATTCAATTGATATAAATTATAAAATTTCAGTGAAATAATTGCTACGGACATTGTAATAAAATTATCTAACCACCCCCCACCCCTTAGTAATAGTAGCATCAGCTTAGTTAAGAATGAAAGATGTAGCGTAGATATAATATACTTACTGTCGTTATAATATTATTGACCATTGAATAAATCATAATATTATTTAGCATATTACTGAAACCCAATCATAATATATAAACCAAATACTTAGTTGTATTGGAAAATTCGTGAGCTGCATAAAATACATTGTAATTATAAATCTTTTATTTCGTTTCAAGTAGTCCCAATCCTGTGTAGTAGCACAGTACAGATGTAATGCATACTTCTGGTCATTGTTTTAGATAATTATATATTCGTCTTATATTATGTCGAGTAGCTTCCCCTCTTCGTACGCTCTGTTTATTGCTGATTGAACGATGCCATATGTCTTCGTTACTCTATCCCTGGTGTACAATAAAATTAAAGTCTCTAAACGCCATTTGAATGATTGCAAACCCAATCTGGTTAAAATACAGATGTATTTCGTTTCGTTTTTTTTTTTTGTACTTTCGCTGGCCTGACAAGTAAAACGAAATTTTAAACTATAAAAACGAAACGAAATAGAATAGAATCTGTGTTTTAATACAATATTATGAAATTTGCATCTCTAATCTGAATATCAGTCGAATAATAATCAAATTCCGTTCAGAATTGAAAATTCAGCATCTAATGTCTAAAGACGTTATACATAAGGGTCACCTTTAGGTTTAGCTAAATAATTCAATGGGTCTCTAACTCGAATGAATCAATACCGGGAAATTATCAACTGTTGATGTTTTGATTTTGTTTAGTTATTTAAATGTTAAATAATCAATTTGAGTACATTTTAGTGTGGACTAAGGTGTGGACATTTTGATATTTTCCGAAAAAAAAACCCGAATGACGCACAGAGGCTTTAATTTATGTACAGTAAATATAGATTTAAGGACATAATTATTTTGTAAATAGAAATATCTTCAAACATTGTTTGTAAATAATTGATGTAAATATGTTTACCTTTGAATGTTCCTCAGAAATAAAATTTTAAAATTTCAAGAGTTTTATTTGCTTCTTTTTGTTTAAAGTAAATATATAAACATAAAGAAAATGATTAAGGGTTGTGAATTTGAGAACAAGCGTTGATTGGAATTAATTTAACATCACGAAAGATAAAATATAAAACGAACGCACCAGAATTTTTGAAAACACAGTGAGAGGAAACCAGAAAAAAACCCGATGTTGTACAGGCGAACCAACTACATGTCCTGTACAACCGGGTAATAGAAACCACCCAGTTGATTCAATGGCAGCCCAAATGATACAATACGCATGCGCTAACCATTGCCCCCCCCCACACACACACACACACTTTGAAACCCGCTGTATATATGATCGGCGGATGTTTAGATCTCTATCCTGTGCAACCTTAACTGACGATGCGTTCTAATGCGTTTTTAAGACTTCTTGCAATTCCCAAAATCTCTTAGACTGATGTCCGAAAGATGACGATCTTGATTTGAAATATCAGTTGAATCAGTGAGGTTCTGTTCGACTAATGCACATTTTCATTTGGTTCATTCTATTGCAAATACCGGGTTGATTATTTAAGCTGGCTTTGCATAAATCAATTTTACATAGCAAAAGAAGAGCACCACTTTTGTTCGAATGAAATTTGAAACTCGCTTTAAATTAATTTGATTATTTGTTGGATCTCCAATCTGATTAAAACATGGATCCTATTTCGTTTCGTTTTACTTGTCTTTACTACACTAGGATCTGGAAGAGTTGTTATATTACCGGCGTTCTGGTTGAAGTGAGGGGTTAGCCAATGAAACGGCCTGTTACGGCGAGTTCTAGGCCTTTTGATGCACGGAACTGTGGGTAAACCACAAGAAACGTCTACGCTGATTGATTAACCAATGTCTGACGTTATAGACCCAAAAGTCACTTGCTTGACCCCTGACGAGAGCTCCCACTATAACTTGTCAGAATTCATGTAGTTTAGGCCATAGAAAGTTTAAAAAAAACGAAACGAAATATACATTGGTATTGAATCAGATTGTATTTATCTCGTATTTACAAAGTTACGTGCTTAGATTTAATTGTGAATTAATGAATGTAACAGTAGGCTGTTTGGGTCAAAATTAGAAAAGACAATAACAATCGATATGGAATATTAGAGAAACGATATTCGGAAATTATTTAGCATTAAAAACTATCATCGTCATATGAGATTTTTGTTGGAAAATGCAATGCAGTGATAGTTAAATTTTCTAGCTGCAATATCAGTTAAGAAATGTTTTAGCCCCGTTCAGTAATTACAAGGATGTGAAATGAAAATTCTGAATATATATAGAACATGGCCACAGCGAGTTAGTTGTGGCTATAATTTCCGCTGACAACTTTCGACGGGTCATTTTTTAATCCAATCGAATCTAAGCTGGGAGCTTTTCTATGTACCTTTTTTTAAATTAAAGAGGTATTATTAACATCTTTCTCTGGGCCTGAAATGTTATCAAGACCATACTCAACTGTCGATGCCACCAAATGGATCCAATTTTAAGAAGACTAGAACTGTTCGTTCATTTAGTGATTTGATTCAAAGCGAGGCTAAGACTCGAATAACCAGTACCGTGCTTACTACAATAAACAATTAATCAATGCACAAATCTTGCCAAAATTTCAAACAATGATAACTTGCTTCCGATTAAAGTAATTTGAATGCAATTTTCAATACATTATTTCGGCTTATCTATTTTTGAAGTATTACAGCAGGACCAGTTAGTTCTTGATATAAATCTTACCTAATGGATCTTTAACTATTAAATAACCCATATTTGCATGGATTAGTCCGTGACAACTTATATATCTTTTCGAAAAAATGCAAATGTCAATATGTTTCAGGTAGATCGGCACAACAGCCAAAAATTAATTCATGAAGAGTACGTGTAGAGTTCGGCTCATCCAAACCCATGAAACGGATGTGACGTCACATCATAGACGTCTAGTGTGGCGGTTACTTGTTTATTATGTCATCTGTTCTTGGGGTGATCGAATTAAGATAATTTTGTAATCAACGAATGTCATTTGTCATCTGGTATGATGACCAAGGGATTTATCACGACCAATACGTGTCAGATAAGACTCATGTTTCCCGAAACTGTATCGGATTTATAGTCTGGCCGCCACCAATATGACCAAACCTACAATAGTTGACTATGTAAACTTGAGCTTTTTATTGAAGTGTCGTCTAAAACTGTTAGTCCCCTTTGTCAGCAGTAGAAATCAACTCGGTTTAAATGTAACCCCAGTGAAAAGACGATTCAAGTTGTTTAAATAAATTAGTTATTGAGTGAAAGAAGCCGCCAACTTGTTCGTAATCGAGCTGATTTGAGCAAACAGACTGCGGCGCCATATGAACCATTGGCGTATAAGTGGTTTAGCATAGTCAATGCAAAATGGCTACGTGGAATGGACGACCCATGTCTTATCTTGTCTGATCGTCAACGATCACAAATAAAATACAAAACATCAGAAATATTGAATTATAACAAACTTACCTTATGATATAAAAACCTACGTTATACTTTATTTATACGACCTCCTGTTGGTAAAACGATACCCGACCAAATAATGAAAACCATCATTAATTTTAATACAGATTTGTGTAAACGAACGAAACGAGACTTTTCTTTGCTAAAATAACAATAATTAAAAACCATAGCGCTCTTAAATGATGAGGTTGGCTCACACGAACTGAATGAGATAAACCCTTTTATTTTGTGCTTTTTTTCATACTCCTATTTAGTCCCCCAAGATCTATCTTATATTTTTAAATAATTTGATATTATTATATTGACAAAGATATGATTTAACTGGAATAAAGCGTCAAAGTATTTCAAACGTGCACATATTATTGTTTGAAGTTTGGTCATTATGTCTTTTGCTTTAGATTTCGGATAAACCTATAATGGCGAAATCGAATTACTGAGCACAATCACAACCAATCGAGGGTTACTTTAATGTTCTTAAGTGTTATAATATAACAGAATTACACAAGCAATTTTATTGCCATACTTATATTTCTGTTGTAGGTCGAGCGTTATATAAAGGCTAAGAGGAAAAGCTATCTTCTTTCATCCCACCAATATCAAACATCTTATTAATATTCCGATGAAGCTCTATAAATATTCATATCTTTATAATTGTCATTAATTATTAATTAAATGTAGATAATGATAACATAATGTAATAATAATTTTATGTAATAATAGTTTTATGTAATAATAATAATTTTCATCAATTATTCATTACATATAGTGAATAATAATGTGATGTAATAATAATTTTATGTAATAATAATAATTGTCATTAATTATTAATTACATGTAGAATGTAATGTAATAATAGTTTTATGTAATAATAATAATGGTCATTAATTATTAATTACATGTAGATAATAATAAAATGTACATGTAATGTAATAATTATTTTGTGTAATAATGATAATTGTCATTAATTATTAATTACTTGTAGATGCAATATAATGCAATAATAATTTGATGTAATGATAAATCTATGTAATAATACTAATTGCTACCATTTATATCATGATGATTCTGTTTATTTATTCCTTATATGAGTTTTGATAATATCAATACTTGTATTTGAAACATAAACAAACAGTCAAAATATTACAGTAATTAAAGATGCATTATGTAAGATCGGAATCTTCCGGTTACAAATAATTTTTTTCTTGGTTCCAATTATCAAATAGTCATTTTGTAACTTGACAAGACCATAATCAACTTCCTGGACCATCGGGTGGCGTAAAAATAGCGCATGTATTAGAACAACGTCGCAATTTGATAATTTAAAAATACAATGAATAATCGAGATTCGTAGCGATGATATCTTGGCAATCGACATTATGTTGTGAAAACTTCAAACTCTGCAATGTTCAGTATAATATTATCCATTTCTTAATATCTATTTTTTGAATTTTTATGCATATAGCTATCTTACATAATACATCTTTAAGATTAAAAGATTGTTTAAGAAAAAAATGTGAAAACGCGGATTTAATAATTTTAGGTTATATTCTTCTGGTTGTATTCTCTTATTATTGCTCACTTTCGGACATTAATGTCATTTGGATATATTCTTTGAATGACATTTAGTACTTGATACATGATCATATAACAATTACTAAGGTTTATTTCACTGCGACGTTCCAAAAAGATTTCTCAAGTCGTTATCAAGCATATAACAAACAAACAAACAATAAAAATCCGACATGTGAAATCTTGTTGACGCATCGATGTGAAATAAACCCTAGTAATTGTTATTCATCTTAAATACATCTCAACCTCGTGGGTTTCCTCCGGGCACTCGGGTTTCCTCCCACTGCTAAAGACCCCTACGCGCAAGCGAATTATTGAAATAAAATTAAAACCATGTGTTAGTCCCGAAATGACCTAGTTTGTGTTGAGTGGACGTTAAACCCCCTTTTCTTTGCCTCTCTCTCATCTTAAATAGTGTGTTATTTGGGAAAGTTGCTCTGTTCTTGACAGCAGTCCTAATAATACAAAATTGAGATATGGGGTTTAACGTCCACTCGACAAAAACTAGGTCATTTCAGGATCCACGAGGTTGGGTAGACAACCCCAATCCTTGTCAACCAGGGAATCGAAACCACGTCAGTTGATCCAATGACAGACCTTATGAAACAACGCACACGCGCTATCCTTAAGCCCATACCTCATACCATAAACCCAACATGTATTGTGTAATATATTAATAGATATTGATCCCATTCTATTTTTAACTTTATTATAAAGTTCGTCAATCGGATATTGTGACAATTGTACGTGCTATTTTTTAATTCTACAAATCTAATTCTGTAAATAGGAAATACAACTTATTGTTATTGTTTATTGTAATTTTCTTTGTCCTTTGATATGACTGTGTCTATTATACAATAAAGTTATTATTTATAGATGCCCTTAGGTCTCTAAAGTGCGTCTTTGTATTCAGTTGTTCGTTTCTTTTAATCTCTCTGGACAATCAACCACAAAATAAACAGTTACCTAATAAAGATGCCTTTAAGGGCTCTTAGCAGAGTCTTTTTTTTTCTTTTTTTAAAAAAAGGATGTTCATTGAACAGGTATCTTTGTTGTGTGTGTATTTATCAATAACTCTGATTTTCACTGTTTAAAAAAATGTATGAAAATAGTTAGCCTTTGGAAGGCAATCGACTGATTTACCGTTGTAGCGTGTTGGCTCGGTTCCCGATTAGGCGTGGGTTCATTGTGCATCATGGCAATCGCATCAGTCACGTTTGTATTTGTTTCTATGGTGTTTTCAACGACACACCTGTATTCAATAAGTATAAATTATATGATCTGGGGGATCGGCGGTGGCTAAGTGAGTAAGACGCTGACCGACTAACCTGGAGGTCGAGTGTTGAATCCCTGCATTGGCCGAGAACATTCATCGGGAACATTCAGTGGAAATGAAACGAAATGGGCAAAAGTTTCCTCATAGGATACTCCATGACCAATCTGATTAAAACACAAACCCTACTTTGTTTAATTTTTTTTTAATTCAAGAATTCTGTTTTCATACACATCTTCATAACACTAGGATCTTGAAGAGTTGTTTTATAACCTGCGTTCTGGTTGATGTGAAGGACAAGCCAATGAAACGATATGTAGACCACTAGAAACGTCAACGCTGATTGATTAATCAATGTCTGACGTAATAGGACCAAAGGCCCGTATGACCTCTGACGTGACCTTCCATTACCACCGGCCAGATGTTCATGTAGTGTAGGCCATCGAAAGTATAAAAAAAAAAACGAAACGAAATATAGAACTGTATTGTAAGCAGATAGATCCGTAGGACCATTAACCGCTTTTCTTTTCATTTCAAATGTTATCGCAACTGATTGATCTCCCATCCAGGGTCGTTGACACTATCCCTTTAAGGGGGCAATGCCTGTGCAAGTCGGAATTATTTGTAGTCATTAATCGGTTTTTCATCTTGCAGTAATATTTATAAATACGACCTGCTTTGATATTAAATGACAATTACCTATCGGATATATGATCTTTAAAAAGTCTATTCAATTAAAATTTAAAAAAAAAAACAAAAAAACATATCAACGCATGGTGCTTTGTGGTTTAATGGCGGAGTCGGCCGCATTCTGTAGCAGCATGTGTTGATACCACACACAGGACATCAAAAATTGTCTGTGTGTGGTGCATCATGATATTATTGCACCTGGAAAAAAGTGAGTGTTGCTGTTTGAACTTTTAATTTCTTACAAACTAATTGTCATTTTTGCCCGCTTTATCAATTTCCATGACCAATAATGAGTGAATAGTGTGCGGTTTGTGATGTAACAACTACAGGAAGTATAGAACATTCAACATTCAGAGAAAGAGAACGAGAGATTGATAGAAAGAGAAAGAGGGAGAATCAGAGAGAGAGAGAGAGAGAGAAAGAGAGAGAGAGAGAGGGTTGTAATGCTCACTTGACACAAACTAGGCTATTTCGGGACTAACATATGGTTCAATTTTATTTCAGTAATTTGCTAGCGTGCAGGATCTTTACGGAGGACCCGGAGAAAACCCACGAGGCTGCACATGCGATCCAATTTCTTGTCAAGCGTGAAATCGAAACCACGCCACTTGACTCAATGGCACTTGACCTTATGATGGTTGTATACTTGTGAAAATAGAACCCAGACAAGATTCCATTTCGTGGTTGGCACTGTCCAAAATCTTCAATATAGGTTTGTCGCTCGTTGGCATGTCGCACTTTACATAAAGATCGTTGATTGAGTAATCGGGTTTAGTTCGTAGATCAGCACGTTTGTGTTGTAGTAATCGTGACTAATACTGAATTAGAATTAGATTTATCTGACTTGTCGAACAAGACATAGGGGATGCTCGATTCACAGTCAAGAACGTCGCGAATCGACAGAATCACAATCGAGTGACGCGGAATGCAGTCCTGTTACAGGTCTGTCCCGACAGCTGAGGTGGAGTGAGTAGAATCGTGACGTATTCCTGGGTAAAAAATATGTTTCAGCTGTCATGATTGGTTGGGATATTTTTAATTCGGTCGACGCATGCGTTGTACGCCAACATTCTCCTTTTCAGTCGATTGTCACCAGTTTTGGAATTCAATTCCAGAACTATGAATCGAGCATCCCCATAGGTTTTGTACAAAAATTACCTTGCCCTAGATTCAACCACGCCTAAAAATCCCGATGAGCGAACAGATCTATCTGAGATAAAAGAGATGCAAAGTTCGAGGTTTATTCAATGCCAAGGTTTCCGTGGAAGTCGCCATGTTTCATTTGATTGTGTTTGTGTCACAGGCTCTAATTACACGTGTACACGTGTCTGCCGTAAAGGGAGGTAACGTAGCTATTATTTCAGTAATTGCAGGGCAGTGTAGCAACGTCTAGGTGTTGTAAAAGTCACGATCGTTGCTTCAGTAATATGTATTTAGATATGCTTTTTCAAGCGCTACGAGCACAAATGTCGCGGAGTTTTGGCACTAGAAGTGGACATTTACTATTATAAACGTTTAGACATGGACAAATGTTTTAAGATATACAGATAGCGGATTAAGATGTACAACAACAACTATTAGGAACTGTAGATGCCATAATTTACCTTATGGGATATCGGTTTTGATCGTATTTTGACTATAAAGCTTTTAAGTAAGGTCGATTGGGTTGTGGAATGGATTAACTTGTGGGCTTTGGATCATTCAGTTAACTGGCATACTTTCGATTCACAGCTTGTTGGGTCACCTGGTTGGTTTTCTCCGTTTTTTCAGGTTCTCTGTTTTCCTACCACTGCTAAATACCCCCCCCCCCCTCTCTCTCCCTCTCGGGTGTTCGATCCCTGCATTGGCCGAGAAAGTCTTTCCATATTTTCCCGCGAGGTTCCCCCTTGCCAGTGATGCAGGACGGTGCTATTTAGTCGTTCGGATGGGACGGAAAACTGAGTTCCTGTGTATACATTGGGGTGCACGTAAAAGACCCCTTGACAGTTGGAATTCCATATAAAAGAGGGCCGTATTGCCGCTGTCTGGCCAAAATTTCCCTTATAGCACACTGAATGGCGTATGCTCGTCTTCATTAGCCCAGTTCGGAGCAGAACAGCAGGATGTTAAACCCCTTTTCGTTTCATTTCATTTCTCTTGAGAAATATATTTATGTAAACTTGATACATATTTTTTTCCTTATCATATACAGCCTCTGTCGGTCTCTTTTTAAAGTCCTTTGTCATCATGAATTAAGAAAATTACACTCCCCCGTTTATTTAATGTTTGTTAATAAACATAAAACGAAATCAAAGTTTAGTCACTTACTATCTATTGAATTGTGAAAAGGGATTCTCTGTTTAACTCTTTCTAATAGTTCATTTCGTATAAGATAATAATATATAATATCCTTTACAATTTTCCTTTGATGTTTTAGAAATTCAAAATAATATATTCAATTAAATATATTTGATGTTGACATATTTTCGTAATAGGCGAAGACCTTGTTCCACACTGAAATTCGTGGTACGAAATTCTTATATCTGTACGTAAGATCTGGGCCTCGGGCAATCTGTAAGTTTTGAGTTTAATATGTACGTTAAAATGATACAGTGAATTACTTCTATACCCCTTATAAAATTATTCAAAAGAAGAAAAATTACTAAAAAGTAACTTCTTGATTTAATAACTCTCCCCGGTTCCGTATCATTGATCAAACTAACTTCATCTATTGTAGTAACAAGTCGTGTTTAAGTGCCAAAGTTTTGCGAACAAAATCTTCTATCGTTTGATAGAAGTCGAGAGTTCAAAAGGCGGTGATTTTTATCTTGCTTCAAACTAATTGTATACAAAATCAGATAAGTTCTTTCTTAACCCTTTTAAAACAAATTTGTCCAAACGATAAGTAAGTGGAGTTCTTTTCGTATCATATTTTGGTTGTGTGAGAATAAAAAAAAAGTACGTTTTTTGTGTCAGCCGGAGCGATGGGGAGTCAGGTAGGGCCCGGAAGGTGACGAATCACGCGCTCCCTTCAAACAAGCCCTTTAATAGAAAGATTAGAATCGGAACGAGGTACAAATTACAAACTATGCTCTATTGGTTGATCTACATGAATGTATACACCCAGCTTATCTTTCAACTCTTTAATCATACGCTATTAACCTCTGTATCAACACTGTATTCATGTACCACTCGTATATCGCTTCCATCAGTAACTTGTACGACGTTCTATCTCTTTACTATCAACGCACCAAATCGGAATATTAATAAACCGGAATTATAAACAGCACGGAATTAATAGAAATCAATGAATTATTAATTTTGGCTATGTTATCCATATCGGTATATCTATATATTATTTGTTAAAAGAGATTTAGATTCTCCCGTAACACTATGGAATCATTTGATGCATGAAATGTGTTTTACAGAAATTTTAAAAAGCTGTCCCTGTATTTGAGGAATTTAATTATGGAAGAAGCAAAATACGGGGAGAGAGGAAGAGAGAGGGAGAGAGAGAGAGAGAGAGAGAGAGAGAGAGAGAGGGGGGGGGTAACGTCCACTCGAAACAAACTAAGTCTTTTCGGGACTAAAATATGGTGCAACTTTATTTCAATAATTCGCTTGCGTGTAGGTGTCTTTGGCATTTAGAGGTAAAACCCACGAGGTTGGACAAGCGACACTACCCCGTGTCACGTACTTCCGTGGAATCGAAACCACGTCTGCTGACTCAATGAAACACCTTATGATTCGGCCACACACCCTCAAAGCAAAGTACAACGTTGGCGAGTCATATCATCTACATCATGTTGCTTTTTTCTTTGTGTCAATTGTATACAATTTCACTCCACCTCGTAGGTTATATTAAAACATGTATTTCTGATTAACAAAATAGTGACAGAACTCGGAGTAAATTTCCCTTCAGTTCAGATCATCAAAATGATAAAAGAACTTGAAATAAATTTCTCTTCACTTAGCATGTTTCTGATTAATAAAATAGTGATCGAACTTGAAATACATTTCTCTTCAATTAGTATGTTTCTTATTTTAAAAAATAAAAATATAGTAAAAGGACTTGAAGTATAAAACAAGTATACGCTTTATAACAACATCGTAAGATGTCGAGCATCTATGATATGTTGGGGCTTGTTGGGTTGTTTGTTTGTTTTTTGTTGTTTTTTTTTGGGGGGGGGGGGGGGCGGTGTTTGGTTTGGGTTTTTTTTTTGGTATCATTTCCAGTTTTTATATAAAATAAAAGTAGTTGTATTGGACGTTAAACCCAATTTCATTAATGTCATTTTAAACATTATCCATTTGAAATACAACCATTGTACTCAGATCAAAATGACTAATATTATTATAAATAAGTCTTATAACAGGTACACGGGGATGACAGTTTATAATGATTATAATTCAGACCATAAAAGTGTCATAAGTAAACGCTACACAAAGATCTAAATTGTACATTTGACACACAGCCCTCCCCGAATTTAATTGGTCATATTTATTCATTATGTTTGAGCATTTTAAGAGTTATTTTTTCCGGTTTCAAAAGCATGTATTTGTACCGATTGTTTCAATCCGTGAGAGAAATTATTGAACATCAATCCCCTAAACAAAGAACCAGTAATGAGTAGGGTCTACACAAAATTTGATGATAAGTTACACAAAAGACGAACAAACCTCTCTTTCACATTGTACATGCGTAAGTCAGTTTCAACTTAAAATCGAGAGCAATTATACATAATGTTACTGCTTTTGATGTTAGTTTTCAACCCTATGCTGACAAAAATTACTTAAATGTCTTTATTCTCAACACGTTTCATGTCATACATTTTAAAAACGAACAAAAGAATCCACACTAAAAGCTGATGGGTAAATTTCTTGGGGCACTTTTGATGAAGCGATAACATTATTCAAGCAGTAATAGGGTGAGAGACGAATTAAAACAACTTAATATTTATACTATGACATGTGGTTTTCTTTTGAGTAAAATACTCAATCGCAGATTGTTCTCCATTGATCAACTTAGAATTATAAAAATTAAAAATTAAAAAAAAAAATCATATCTGATAAGATAAGTTGGCGTTTCCCATATGAAAAAAACAAACAACACATTTTTTTTTTTCAGACCAATTAAAACCGTTGTTTTTTGGGTTTTTTTATTCTACTTTAATTAGGTAAAAAGAATGTTTAGTTTCGAAAACAAGCGCAAAACGATGATTTTAACCCACTGGCTTTGATTAGACTAGATTTCAGCCTTTGATTAAATTGCGCTACGTTTTATTGTATTACCATCAATAGAATCATTTTGAAAATCAAATGACGTCACCCGTGACGTCACGCATGCCTTTTGAAGTCCAGCACGCTCTACCGATCGACGCATGTCATATTAATTATTGGCAATAATTGATGAATTGATCGGGACTTCACGTGAATTATACCAGTAAATGATAACACATATCCGTTTGTTTGATAAATTGTTTAAATCACTGTATCCGTCCCGTAAGAAGCGACTTTTATATGTATTTAACCTCCCTTTCCATCACCTTTTTCCCGCTGCTCATATCCTGCCATTTCTAGAAAACTTGTCAAAAACACTTCCTCCTTCGCGTCAATGCAGGCCCGGATCCAGAGGGGGTGGGGCGCACCCGGCGCACGCCCCCTCTTCTTTTGAGTGGCGAAATTTTTTTAGCTCCATACATTCTCGCGGGAAAAGAGAACAAAAATAGTTTAGATTGGAAATCGCAATTTACAGTACTGGTAAGAAATTAGTCCTTGTGGGCATTGTTTCCACCCAAAATTCACAGGCCGGGCTTCGCACTCCCAAGTTGGTGCAGCACGCACCCCCTACCCCCTTTCGGAAAATCTTGGATCCGCCCCTGCAATGTGTGGATAGAAAGGAATGGTTTAAATTTTTATAAACAGCAATATAGCCGAGTTCCAGCTTATGGATGTAAATTTCTCAGGCGAAGCTGTGTGGGGACCTACATGTTTTATGATGACCTCTTGCTAAAGGCAAATTGTTAACATCCAAGCTATGGAGGCAAGGAGTTTACATTCGATCTTAAGGTCGTGTGAGTACATTGGCGTAGTCGTAAAATATCCCTTGGCAGATGGAATACGATATAAGAGTAGGGCGTAGTGTCTGGGCAAAGTTTCCCCCATAGCACACTGTATAGCGTATGCCCGTCTTCAATAGTCTAGGGGGGATTGGGATGGCCTAGTGGTCTAGAGTGCAGCGCTTCGACCTCTAGCTGGCCGGTCACCTCCATACTCCGCACAGTGTTGCGTTTGATTAGAGGTAATCCAACTACACACTGCTATTATGAGTGGATATTGTTGTGTTAAATTTTGATTGATCAGTAGTCCGTCTACCAACCAATCACTAGCTGCCAATACTGGACCAAATATGTTTACATAACGTATACGTCATGACTCACGATTTTATTATGCCTAATTATTAACCCGTGCATAGCAGAATACTGCAGTAAAACTAATTGCGTGACAAACGAGGCTATCAAGTCGAATGAAATGTAAACAATACTGTTTGGAAACGAACATAATTTCACCGTTTTAATACCTTAAATCACTGTCCAAAGTTTTAGGGAAGACCCAGATTAAACGAAGGGCTGTCATGTTACTGTACTTAAGTGGTAGCTTTCATTGAACAGAGAGAATAGACACACTCCCGCATAAGTTCAAGAAACAGACGCTATTCCAGCAATGGTCAGAGAGGGATTTCTCGGGCCATTGCTTCAGGAATATGGTCACCTCTGGCTTGCGGCTGTGGTTTCGATCCCTGGTGTGAGCGTATGTGGCATGGAGATAGTGGCGCCTTCTCAACCTCGTGGGTTTCCTCCGGGCACTCCGGTTTCTCCCCCGCTAAAGACCCCTACGCGCAAGCGAATTATTGAAATAAAATTAAACCATATGTTAGTCCCGAAATGACCTAGTTTGTGTTGAGTGGATGTTAAACCCTATTTCATGTCATTACCCCCCGGCCTTAAAGAACACAGGAAACGATCACATTAAAGTGGTGTGTGCATAAAATCAGTTTTTATATATACGCGCTATACCAATTCCACACAAATCTGACGTGTTCACGTGACATATGGTATAGAACCCGTTTCAATTTTTCGATTACAGTAATAGCAAAGGCGATGACTGTATGATGTAGCTTTTATTACATGTATGGGCGTCACGCAAGCATGGGCGCGTCACATATGGGGATCCAGGGCGTTCATTACCCCCCCCCTCCGCCCCTCCCAATTGTTTTTCGGGGGGGGGGGGGTCTGAATATACTTCCCCCTCCCCCCCAAAATGGCAAAAAAAAGTTGCAGAAATTTAATAAAACACTAATTTTAGGACTGGAGGAGCAGTAAAAGGAAGCATTTTAGATGCTATAAAGAAGAATGCAACCGATTTTGAAATTAAATGCTCGATTCCACCCAGGGAGAGTCATTCTGTCGAATATCTTAATACATTTTCTACCAGCGACATGTTCGTCTATACATTGTAAGTTACAAACTGAATAATGGAATATGAAACAAATTTAAATAAACCCGTAGACTTTGAGGACGATGAACATAACCCTCGAAGCTCGAAACGATTCAGTCGCTTCCATAATTTTTTTTAACAAATCAGAATTAGTAATACCAAAATTAAATGCTTTGGCTTTTATTTAAACATACATTATACAAGAGCAAACTCTGTCTTTGGGCCTAAAATGTTATAAAAGAACCGATTAATTAGACATTAATTAACTTATCCAGACCATTATCAACTCTCAATGTCGAGGCAAGCATTAGATTTTTGTTGGATTGTAGTTCGATTTGCTACAATATTTTTAATCGTGAGTTACCGATTAAATGGATAACCGAGACTACTAGTATTGTCTTACCGATTTAGTAAGGCTGATCGAGGCTAAGCGGAACTTTAATTTACTTCTAAGTTATAGAACTGAAATTGAATTTACATTAGCTAGTTTTTAACTATTGTAGCGAGAACTGCCAACTCGTGTGTATATGAGTAAGACTATAAAGAAAGTTCAATATGGATTTCACAAAATGGATTGAACAAGGTGTGGTGTGTGTTTTTGGTTATATTTGTTTTAGTTCTTTTAACAAATACATCTGTGTTCTTGAGTTTGTTGATATATCCTTATGTTATTTAATTTAAACAATTTCCATGTGAAATTAGACTATTATATTTTGTTTTAACAGTATTGTATTTATCTTAAAACATGAGTTTCTTTAAATAAACGAACTATATGAAACAAATCAATGAACCACGACAGATTGTCGGCTGTTTTTTGAATAATAATTAAAAATATGTTTTAACTTTCAGGTATTATTTTACAAACTATATATTCACAGTGTCACGTTTGAAAGTTGATGTGGTTTCTGTCAGCAAAACGTGTGACAAGAAATTGAATTTTTTTTATCTTTATTTATTTACATTTGTTGATAAATTTGTTTTAATGAGTGTCATGGGGTGGAAAAGAATTGAATTTATTAAACACCTAACCCATTCTGTTCTTCTTAATTCAACCAGGTTATGACGACAGGAATTAAATACCAAAAAAAAAATAATTAAATAATAATTCTAAAAAATACCATTTGACTACACTTTATTGTGCTTATTATATAATAATTTTAAAAAATACCATTTGACTACCCTTTAGTGTGCTTATTATGGATATAAATCATATCGATACTTTCTAGAAACCATTACTGACGATACATTACAAATTAAAATGTTGTTACAAAACGTCCATTGGCAAGTTGTCGCTACGTCCGTAAATGTATTTATTAGTTTAACAATGGCTCGTTATTTTCTCCAGTAGTGATATTCGGTCTATATTAAGTCTTTCCCTTTTCTCTTCATTAAAATAGGCTTGTTTAGTTTACGTCAATCCAAGATTTTAAATACTGTTTTCAAGATGTGCTAGTATGTTGTATATTTCGGTCTGATGTGAGCTAGAAACAGTGCAGTAAAACAACACGAGGCTTCAACATAGAAGTGATGCTTAATGGAGGTATCCATACCGTACATGGTAAGCAGCAAGGGGCCTAGTACAGATCCTTGGGGAACGACACGTCTAGTTGTAACACAGTCACACATGACAGCTTGGGTTCTTTGTGCAAAGTGTGAATCAAACATTTTTAAGGAAGTGTCGGTTATGCCAAAGGTGGTTTTCAGGAGTCGAAAGTGATCGACAAATCCAAAAGAACCGGGAAAGATATTTCCGCTCTGCCGACACGTGCGATAAGATTATTGAAAACAAAATATAGGGCAATTTCATTTCTTTACACGTTTAAATCTGCAGGCACATTGAAATACATACAGTACAATAGATTTTGTAGAATGAAATGGGGCTTAACATCCTACTGTTCTGCTCCGACTGGGCTTATGAAGACGGGCATACGCCATACAGTGTGCTACGAGGGAAAATTTGCTCGGACAACTGCCAAAGGATCTTGTCCGTATACGTCTATGTGTCACAGGACCTCGGTGTTTGGTCCCATTCGAACGACTAGGTAGCTGTCCTTGCCAGACTCTCTACCCTGCACCACAGACAAAGGGGAAAGAATGTTCTCGGACAACACCGGGATCGAACCCTCGACCTCCAGGCTAGCGAGTCAGCGACAAGGCAGTGTCTAGTCGTTCAGGGGGGACTAGGTCCAATGTATACAGACATATTGGCGTGCACGCACAAAAGAGCCCTTGACAGTTGGAATTAGAAATAAGAGTAGGCCAGAGTGACAAATATCCATCATAGCACACTGTATGACGTATGCCCGTCTTCATAAGCCCAGTCGACGTAGATAAGTATGATGTTAAAGGGACAATAACATTCTTGCTGGCTTGGAAGTTCCAGAAAATAAATAATACCCTTATTCTAAGTACTAGATGTTTAATTGTCCTACCTGTTGTGTAAATTATCCATTACAACCTATTTTATTTGTCCAGAGGGTTCGAAAATATTTTAAAATCCAAGTCACATTTGAAAAGGTTTACGTTAGACTTCTCAAATCAATTGGTTGAATTTTTCCAATTTTTTAAATTAGGTGTGTTAAGATGAAATTTATGTCATCATTTAATTGGAATATTCTAAAATAATACGATTTGTTGACCAGAATGAAGATTGGGGCATATTTTTCAGTTACAACAAGAGTGTTATTGGGGCTTTAAACCCCATTTCATTTCCATTTCGATACTAATTATAACTATATTATAAACCAGACTAGGTTTTCTTGTACCAGCCCCCGTATAGAGAATATAATTTAAACTACTTGTAATTAAGCAAATTACATGGCATACTATCGAGAATTGCGAAATTTTAAGTGTGTTAATTATTCTAATAGGTTATTTATGAATATAGAAATTATTTCCAACTTTTAAAAGATAATTATGAAATTCCATTTTTGTTTATACTATAACTATTCATGGACTTCAAAAAATTTTAATACTAACATTATGCTAAATTTAGATGGTTTTTTTCTAAACATAGCAGGTTACAACAACAACGGCGCAATTTACCTAAAGGCCATACATAGTCTAAAATGCATTTCTCGAAATATGTTTTATTAGATATTTCGATCCCTTTATCTCAAGGAAATTGTATTAATTCTTGAAATTAACATGCCTATTACGAAACAGGAAAACAACAAGACTATCGTTCAGATTAAAACAGTAATTAACATTTTAAACTTCATTTTGATATGTCGAGTTTTCATGTACGCCTGTTAGTATGGCATGTTTAATTGCAGGGCGATATTTATCGGCTAATATCAAAGCGAACGTAGAGATCAAAAAACTCACAGAGAAAAGCGAGAAAATGACGAATTATAATGAATTATATTTTACGAACAATTGCTAAAAATCACCGCGTCTCGACACTTTAGCATGTGATCTATTGAACAGTGAATAAACGAGCACATTAGATTAAGACTCGGTTTTAAGAAACGACTTTAATCGTCGTTGGGGATCATGTCGAGATAAAGGCTAAGGCACCGCATGGTACCCGACCTCGGAGTAACCACCATTTCTATTTTAACATAAACCAGTAACTTAATAACACGTCGTTTAGAGGTACACTAGTAAATGCAAGTAAACATTGGGTTTTTAATCTTCACCGACTCACTTTGGGTGTTAAAAAAGTCACCTTTAGATTTCCAACCGAGATTAAAGAATACAAATCGATTTAAACGACACATTATCGCTTAAAAGCTTTTAGTTTTATTTTAAACATTGTCGAAAATGTTTTTAGTAAAACAATTAAGATGTTGAGATAGCTGAATAGAATAATTGTACATTAATAAACTCTGATAAAGTTAATAAAAAGTGACTAAATAACGTTAAAATGGCCATTAATTCAGTTCCTCTAGCGAAGTGATCAAATCCTATCGACACAAGTCAATTTAAGATGCGATAAAATAAAAACAAAAATATAAAAAAAATATAGATGTAGTAAATTCAGGGTTAGAAAAACAAAATAAAAATCAGTCATGCCAAAAATAATAAATTATTTATGATTTTTTTTTTTGATTTTTTTCAACAATGAGACATTACAAAGACCAATGTATACAAAGTGATTGAAAGAAATAATATATTTATTCACCGATAAAATGAATAATGTTACATTCATTAAATTTCATTCGCCGGTGCAGAAAAGTAGGACGTTGAACCCCATTCTATTTCATACATTTAAAATCCATTTATACTATCTTGAGATATATATCATGGCATCGGCGTTTTAGGGTGGTTTGTGTTAAGAGAGGGCGGGGGGTCTCTCTTCAATGCATATCGCATTGAAGGAAACGAAATGAAATGGATTTTAACGTCGTGCTGCTCCGAACTGGGCCAATGAAGATGGACATACGACATACAGTGTGCTATAGGGGAGACATTTTGCCCGGGCAGCGGATTTACCGCCTACTCTTACATCGAATTCCAACTGCCAACAGATATTTTACGTGCACGCAAATGTGTACACGGGGCATCGGTTTTTCGTACCATCCGAACGGCAAGACAGCTGCCTTTGTCAGACCATCCATCCTGCATCACTGACATTATAAGCTCCATAATTGCAATTCTATCAATTCCGGACGTATTGGACTGTGAATCGAGCATCCCAAATGTTATAGAATTACGACATCATAACGCAATAAAGAGTACGTCGTAGCGACGATGTTCGGGCAAAATTCCACGAGCGATGCAGAGAAGTAGGACGGAAAACCCCTTTTCATATTTCATATTTGACTATACAGGTACAATGGTATGGTCTATTTAGATTGCATTCAAAATCGGAAACAAATCGATCAAGACAACATATGTCTTGCAAATCTTTTTTTAAGGCTCGTGACAAATATCTTACTTATTGTAAATCAGTGTATCGATTATCAATAACCTGATCAACTTGACTTTATTTTGAATATGATATAACATTATAAACAACTACCATTAATATCTTGTTAAAAGTTATTTTGAATATGATACATAATATAACATTATAAATAATTACATTTAATATCTTGTTAAAAGTTATTGTGAATATGATATATAATATAACATTAATTAACATTTAACGTCTTGTTAAAAGTTATGATATATAATATAACATTAAAATTAATTATATGTACATTTATTTTCTTGATGAACGTTATTTTGTGTGTGATAATACATAAAATTATTTACATTTATTTTGTTGTCACAAGCTATTTTGAGTATGATATTATATAGCATTAATTACATTTAATTTCCTTTTGAAAGTTATTTTTAGTATAATATGTATGTAACATTAAAAAACAGTTATCTAAATTATTAATTAGACATTAAATAACTTATCCAGAACATAATCAACTTTCGATGCCAACGCAAGCCTGCGATATTTATTGGATTGCAATCTTATTTGCTGCTCAACTTACATTCATAATTTAATCATGAAATAGATAATCGAGACTATGATTTTTTATCGAACAGACTTTAGTAATGATGATCAAGGCTAGACCGAAAATTAAATCGCTAAAATCTCAGTTCAGAGTGGATCAATTTGATGAAGTTTTCGGCAAACTGCCTTTACATTATCTAGTTTTAAACTATTATATTGAGAACTGTCAGCTCTTTATCTAATCTCCCATAATGTATCTTTAAATACATAAATTTCTTGTTATTTATAATGGTATTTATAACCTCCACAACAAAATAATCTTCTAATATGAAGTATTACATTATCTAAAAATATCTTGACACATATGTTTTATTAAGGCCTGATAATATTCTAAGATGCTTTTTCTTTTGATTATCAGCTGCTCTCCCTATTCTTTGAAAGGAATACCAGTTATATATAACACTATTGAATTAATTAACCATATTGAGATCCGCCCTTCTTCAACACCAGCCCTCTTATTACACATATTGTGAGATAAAAAGTGGGCTGATCCTAGCTTAAGGCCACACACGGTAACTTGCGTTGGGTACTTTTGTTCGTTTCCGCGCGATATGATATGCCAGTAACAACCTTGAATATGGTATAACTTTGGCACTGATATGAAAGGCATACATAATTGAAATAATATCTCCAGATCAATATTTGAAAAAAAAAGATTGGTGGGAGCTATGATAATGCTAGTGTCGTCGCAGAGGATATGGGGACTTACTATATTGCTAGTGTCGTCTCATGGGATGAGGACTTATTATAATGCCAATGTCGTCTCAGAGGGATGGGGATTTATTATAATGTCAGCGTCGTCTAAGAGGGATGGCGACTAATTATAATACCAGTGTCGTCTCAGAGGGGTGGGGACTTATTATAAATAATGCCAGTGTCGTCACAGAAGTGTGGGGTTTATTGTAATGCCAGTGTTGTCGCAGATGGTTGGGGACTTTTTATAATGCCAGTGTCGTCGCAGGTGGGTGGGAACTTATTTTCATGCCAGTGTCGTCTCAGAAGGAAAGTGAATTATTATAATGCCACTGTCGTCTCAGTCAGAGGGGTGGTGAATTATTATAAGTAATGCCAGTGTCGTCTCAGAAGGACGGGGGCCTATTATAATTCCAGTGTCGTCTCAGAAGGACGGTGACCTATTATAATTCAAGTGTCGACGGGTGGGGATGATAGCCAACTTCACATGCCGAAAACTGATGCTTTTTTTTTAAATAATAACATTATTATTACCTTAAGATAAGTATTATATATTTTGGAGAAAATGGATCAAAAATAATGTAATTTTTTTACAGATGGTTTGGTATTGCTTTTATTTTTCTAAATTGCATAACAAATCATCGAAATGTATATTACTAACTTATTTCCTTTTTTGGAACAGTCCTAGGCCAAGTTTTATCTCACTACTAGTGTTTGAGAAATAAAATATACCTTGTCGGTTAGTAAGACTTTAACGATACTGTGACACAATAATCTTTTTTTTTAACTTAATAGGTTAGATATATTTGTAAATATATCTTATAAATGTTCGGTCCTTGGAGAAGTCCTCGGTCAAGCGCTAAATCACTGACAGAAAGAAAGGGTAGACTTTTACGACGTTGTGACACAATAATGTTGGTTTGAACTTGAAGATTGTGCTAGATATGTGTCAATATACCTGGTAAAAGTGTATAATGAAAACCATAAATATTTTTATCATATTGGATTTTTGGTAACTTGGTGTTTTGAACTTGAATAATTGACTAGATGTTTTAAAATGTATAATTAACTTTATGACTATGTTTTATCATATTGGCAACTGTAAAAATGTTTTCCGATGTGGTTTCCCCTTTTCAGTGATGCGAGGCGGAGGGCCTGACAAGGACAGCTGTCTAGCCGTTCGGATGGGACAAAAAACGAGGTCCCGTGTACACATTGGCGAGTACGTAAAAGATCCCTTGACAGTTGGAATTCGATATAAGAGTAGCCTGTAATGCCGCTGTCCCGGCAAAATTTCCCTCATAGCACACTGTATGCGTATGTCTGTCTGCATTAGCTCTTGAAAGCAGAACAGTAGGACGTTAAACACCATTTCATCTTATCTTAAAACTGTTTTGTTTGTCTTACCTAGTTACATTTGAAAGAGTTATCCATAATATGGATTTTTTTTTTTATTACGATACCTGTATCTCTAGTTCTCATCATAGTACCTAGGGTTCAGCCATATAATATCTTTACGCTAGCACGGTTAGTATCCTGTCGGTTCTCTTTGATACTGTCGATTAAAATTTTTACACAAAACTGACAAATTTTATTACAAGAAACTGTTGAAAGAAATGTCTCCATTACAAAAAAGGTGATAAATCGGCGGTCTTTAATTTCGCTTCAGATTGTAGCTAGAAATGATTTGGTGGACTTAAGGGACAACTTTCTACCCTACTATTAATCAACAAGATCTCTGTAGGGGTTGTATGGTGTGTTCGAGGAGCGTCCCACCCCCACTATTAGTGTGCCATCATCATTGATTAAGTTGTGAGTGAGACGAACGGGGTTTCACAGGGATGACGTTTAGCGTCGTATCAGTTAATGATGCGAGCTAATGATAAGCGACTCTAAATAACCCCATAACACCAATAACAATACAGCACATTATAGAAGCAAATATGCTTTAAGATGAAGTCAAGTGTTGTGTGAAACGTACTCTCTAAATTAAGACTATTACCAATTCAATGATATTAAGGATCGCCCGCGGTGTCAAATGACTCTTACTACTTTTAAACAGCCATATTTCTTTTCACACTTTCTGATTTTATTGTTTTCAGGTCACCTTGGTAACAATATGTACCATTACTTCCGCCTGACCTCATCGACCTGATCTGCGTGGTGCTTTACTTCTACGCTTTGATCGGTCTCGGTAATGGCGAGAAAATTGCCGCCATAGCGTTCCGACTTCTGATATCGCATGGTTTAACAACCTCAGGCCATCGTACAGTTTCCACCTCCCGTTTGTTAAAAAGATAAATTTTACGGTGTGTTTGATTGTCGACATTAATTTCACCTGTCTTTAATTTTGTACGAAATGAAAATTTTAAGAACGCCTGTCGGCATCCCAAGTTTTAAATCCGACAACAGTTAAAATTACCCAGATTAAAATGGCTGAAAGACATATTGCTGTTCTGCAGGCAATGTAAGCGATAGTGGCATCGCTTTTAATTGATGGAAGTGAAGGTTTGAATATAATTTAAAAATTGCATAATCATTGAGAAGACAAAAAAAGAGCGTATTTGAAGGACAAAAGGAGAGAGAAAAGAATAAACAGTGTTACTTAGAAAAATTACTCCCTTTGTTCCCAGGTACATATATCTTGGATGTTGAGTGGCACGTCATCGATTCGAGTGTAGTGGTTTTGACCACGTGCTTGTATGTTCGATGGCCTAAGTTGGGAGAAGTCTGAAAATTTCCTTAAAATGGCACCAACAATGTTATATTGCCTATGAAATCAGTCTAGGTGGAAGCCGTAGTTAAACTAGATATATTAATATTACGAGATTGGAAACCACCCGACGACGTTTACAGCCGTTTCAAATTTATGACACATATTAGGTGTTATAACCTTTTTCCCACTGGAAACGAGACATTAGCCATTCAATCGAGAGTACCCGTCGCGTCATCATAGTTTAATAAACCTCATAAACAAGTAATGAGACCGAGAGACTAAAAGACCATCTGTTATTCCTATAAATGTACAGAGTGGGCCAAAAAAACTGTCACCCATTCTAAAATGGGGGATGGTGCATGGATTGAGCATGTCATTAATTGTTATAAAATCAATCATGTGGTTGTAAAACTTACTGCCTAATATAGATTGATTATCGTGGTTCCTAGTTGTGTGAGAGAGAGGGAAATGGGGACTAACATATGGTTTAATTTTATTTTAATAATTCGCTTGCGCGTAGGGGTCTTTAGCAGTGAGGGAAAACTTGACCCGTACAACTGGGGATTCGAAACCCCACCAGTTGACTCAATGACAGGGTTCCTAGTTGTATGTAAACATATAATTTGTTATAATTAATCGCAGCTGATATTCCGTCTCTAATGCACCTAATCCTTTACACACACACGGTGGACCATAAAACATGTTACCCATCCTGAGAAGGGACGAGCATTTCATTAATTATTGAACCGTGATCAGAAATTGTGACAAAATAGGAGACTATCATAGTAGTATCCAATTAAAAATTCATCCTCCTGTGACATTTTACTGAAAGAAATTATTAAAGTACTCACATATAAAAAAGTAGTGTGCAATCAGAATGGTCAGACTTCTTTTGGTTTTCCCTGTATATACTTATAAAGGATTTAAAATGTATTATTAAGAACATCTTCATCAGCTGTTTAAAGTAAAAAAGAAATTCTCAAACGACCGATTATTAATGGTTTTGGTCAATAATCCAATCAAAATATGAACCTCAGTTTTCATTTTTTTTTAAATTCTACTATTCATATTTATTGAATGACTATCAAAATGGATTTTTACTATTGTGACATCTCTTTATGTCACGTAAAAGAACCCATGACACCATGCCGGTTGTATTTCCGTATAAGAGTAGGCCGTAGCGCAGTTGTTCTGGCAAAATTCCATTCATAAATATAATATATACCAGGGGCCTATTTCACAAAATTTTAACTAATATAAGATCTGAATTTTAGTTATTTGATTGGACAATATTAGATTGATTTTAGTTCATAGCCAATAAAAATTGAAGTATCCGCTAAAATTTGGATTTTATCTTTAGTTAAAATTTCGTAAACAGGGCCCAGGCCAATTCTTCTTGTACTAAGCCTCGTTTAAAGCAGGACGTAAAACCCCCATTTCATTTCCCCGTATGACATTCGTAGAAAGTGACGAATGAAGATATTACACGACGTCGTATGCTTTCCCTTTTGAAATGACTCGTGTTGATGTAAGGGAGGCAACCGCTTTGGTTCTGATCTATTTCATGATGATGTAGGCTGTTGTGAATGGATTTAAAAAAACAAACAAAAAACGACAGTAATAAGGTAACACAAAAAAAAAATTGTTTTGTCAACATTTGGTTCCATATCAAAAATGGGGAACCAATGCCAACGGCCAGGACTAAATATTAAGACACATGCAGATTTCGCGACATATAAATTAGTGCATGTGATTGTTGATGAGATTGTGGGTTACGATTAGGGCTAGGGCTAGGGTTAAGCTTAGCGTTGCTCCGGAATCTGCAATAACAGGACCAACCCAAGGAACGATATCACAAGACAGACAGTGTGACCAAATTGTTTTATTGAGAATAGTTATGTGCTATTAATCTATATATGCAAATAAAAAAAGAAAGGAATTTACTAGTTACATTAATTTCTTCTTTGGAACTCGCTTATTTGGTGTTGTTGCTACCAATTTGTGGAACTGCTACCTGAAAATTTTCGATCCAGGCCATCATTAGGCTCCTGTAAACCCAGACTGAAAACATTTTTATTTGAGAAATATTTGTAAGAGTGGCTTTTTTTGTAGCGCCATGTGCACGACTATATGCGATATAAATGGATTTATTATTTACATTAGGGGGCAATAGTTAGATCTAAATATTAAGGCCATCTGAAGATAACCGTAACCCTACCCCTAACCAACCATCATCGGCACTAATCACGTGCCATACGCCTGTTTACGTCTCGTGACCTAGACTGAATCTGCAGGCGGCCTTAATATTTAGATATGGCCGAGGGGCAATGGCGTGAATGTGTTCTCGTTCCAGAATGTGGAAGTTGAACCTGGGTCCTATTTCACGAAATTTTAACTAAGATAAGATCCCAATTTTAGTAATTTGATTGGATAATATTAGATTGATTTTAGTGCTTAGCCAATCAAAATTGAAGTATCTACTAAAATTGGATTTTATCTTAAGTTAAAATTTCGTGAAACAGGGCCCTAATGCGTTAAAAACGTGACATATATAAAGGGAGGCAACCTTTATATGGACTGATCATGAGTCCAGTGTAAAGCTACGAATTATTACCACGGAAACTTCAATCACTACGAATTATTATCCGGCGTGGTTCCCCTTGACTGTTGGTGCACGACGGAGGGCCTGGCAAGGTACAACGTATAGTCGTACGAATGGGACGAAAGCCAAGGTCCTGCGTACATATTGGTGTGTAGGTAAATAACCCTTGACAGTTGAAATTCGATATAAGAGGTGATTGTAGTGCCGCTTTCTTGAACAAATTTCCCTCTTAGCACATTGTATGCCCGTCTTCATTACGCCCGTCTTCAACAGTGGGACGTTAAACCCCATTTCAATTCGACAATTTTTTTTCAAAAAGAGGTATAGTTTCAGCTAGGTTATGGAGTGTTTTAAAATTATAGTGACGTATTAATTACAATGGCATCTGCTTCACGGTTTTAATAACTGTTTGGCAACAGATATACTTCATTCGCTATTTTGGATATACCTTCGGACAGGGGTTTGCTCCCGGTGTTGACCAAGACGTTTCCTTGGAATATCTCGGCCTAGTTTCCCTTTGTCAGTGCTGCAGGACCAATCTGTTTCAAAGACCTACCAAGAAAGACTTCTAATAACGAATATTCACTGCTGATAAGTGTACTGCAGGACTGAGAACCCGACATTGTCTAATTGTTCGGATGTGACAAAAACCCAACACATAAAAGAACCCATCCTCGGCATCCCCGTTTTACTCATTACGTTCCACTCCACTATACCCTGGATTAATCCATAGGGTTTCCACGATTTCAAATTTTATAATTTGTTGTTAATAAATACGCATTTAGAATAATTTGGACTTCTCTCATTGAGGGTTACCCTTTGTCATCTTCCTTTGCAATTAACGATTTATGAGATTGGTCGATAAAAATAGCACACTCATCAAGGGCAGATAATTTGAAAACGTGTCTCCACCATAGATTAGCCCAGGGGTTAGTGGAGTAGAACGGAATGAAACCACTGGGGATGCCGAGAATGAAAGGGACCGTGACAGTTGGAATTCGAAATAAGAAAAGGCCTCGGTTTTATAAGCTGGCTACGGGCCCGAGCTTTTAGCATGGCTTGGTGTGTGCCCGTCTTCATTAGCCTCGTTGGCGCAGAAAACTAGGACGTAAATACCCATTTCATTTAAGAAAGACATAGCTTACACCACTGTATAGTCAAGCAGTAGTAAGAAGTTTTATTTTAATCCCTTAAGTTTTATTTTAATCCCTTCAAGTGCCTGTGTCTTAAGCCTATGCTGGCCAATCGCTTACCTGCATGTGCGTGCGTGTGGTGTAGACTCTCTTTCTTGGGGTTAATTTGTTCGATGGCTAAGTTATATCGGCTGGTTAATTTTACTTTCAGGTCCATTCAACGACAAGAACAATGACATGGACGCCATCAATTTAGTTGCTAAGGAAATAATGGCGTGCTTTTTGCTGAAATAGAAGCCGCCATACTTGATAAATGAAAGGAAAAATCGATAACTCGGTGTAAATTGGAAGTCACGTTATTATCTCGCCAGAAGTAGTTCCCTGGGGACGATATCCACTGATTTCTAATATATTGTCAAGTAACAGCATGATCACTTTCTAATGGAAAAAAATACCTAGTTCATATAACCAAATAAAATTTACTTTATATGTCAACACATTATCGATCGGTTATAAAAACATTAAATGTCAGTTGATCAGGAAGTTCCTCGTTTAAGAATTATTATGATTAGATTTTTAAAATATTACAAGCTTTACAGTTGTATACTCTAGAGATTAGGCCTGTTTCAAATGTTAAAATATCACAGAACTTCATGATTATGGGTTTTTTTTGTTTTTGTTTTGTTTTTTTGTTAGATAATACATTATTGAGGTCACGCTCGTGCATCCTTGCCGGTACGTTTACATAATAATAAATGAAATGAAATGAAATGGGGTTTAGCGTCCTACTGTTTTGCTCCTAAACGGGCATACGCTATACAGTGTGCTGAAATATATTCTTTAAATGATATTTACTAGTCTACAAACCATTGATTATATAGAAAACAATTACTTTATATTCACATTATATATTTAGGATCAACGGTTCTTTTACGCGCATGCCAATGTGTACACGGGATCTCTTTTTTTGTCCCATTCTAACGACTACACCTGTCTTTTACCCACTGAAAAGCGGAAAGTACGCTGGTAAATTCCGAGGAACTTTCTCGATCAACACCGGGATCGAACCCCGAAACTCTTGATGAGTGAGTTAGAACTGGACTAATGAACTGAGCTAATGAAGACGGACATACGTCATATGTGTACAGTGTGCTATGAGGGAAATTTTACCCGGGCAGCGGCGCTACGTCCTACTCTTATATCGAATTCCAACTGCCAAGGGATCTTTTACGTGCTCGCCAATTTGTACACAGGACCTCGGTTTTTCGTCCCATCAGAATGACTAGACAGTTGTCTTTGCCAGACCCTCCGTTCTGCATCACTGACAAGGGGGGAAAACCTCATTTCTTTCCCATCCGAACGACTAGACATTTGTCTTTGTCAGGCCCTCTGTCCTGCATCACTGACAAGGAGAAACCACGCCGGAAAATCTGGATGAACTTTCTCGGCCAATGCAGGGATCGAACGCTCGACCTCCCGCGTCTTACCCACTTAGCCACGTGATCCCCCTACATAATGCGCAACTTCCTTAAATGCTATTACGTATGGTGACTGTTGTCGAGGTTTAAGATTAGTGCTAGTTCTTGGGGTAGGGTTAGCATTAGCCCTGTTGATACATGTATTTCGGGACCTTGACGAAATCTGCAATATCTAATATGTCTACATATGACCAATTTCTAGACAATTTGGGACTTCTTTTCCTGGTCTAGGGTTGGGGATACGAGAGCATTTTGAGGCACATTTACATAAGAATGCATTGTTGCACTTTACTGGTTTCCTCCAGCATTCTCTCTCTCGCTCTCCCTCTCTCAGTTCGAGATAACCTTTCGATATTTCTCAAAATCACCGATGAATGCTTGAACCCGACAGCCTATAGACTTGTTTTCATCTGTCCAAGTCTCTGCGAGTAGTATTGCCATAACGATTGGTTATAGAAACGATCACGGGGGTTGCGTGGCCGAATTGTTAGCACGTGCGCGCTGTATAATAAGGTCTGTCATTGAGTCAATTGTGGTGGTTTCAATTCCCCGGCTTAACATGAGTAGGGTCGCCTGTCCAACATCGTGGGTTTTTTCCGGGTCTTCCGGTTTCTTCCCACAGCTAAACACCCTAATTACGCGCAAGCGAATTATCGAAATCAAATTGAATCACGTGTTATTCCCGAAATGACCTAGTTTGTGTAGAGTAGACGTTGAACCCCATTTCTCTCTCTTTCTCTCACAAAAGTTCCTTCCCTTTGTGGCGGGGATGTGTGGACCATGTGTTAGTCCCGGTATGACCTAGTTTGTGCAAGGTGGACGTTAAACCCTATTTCTCTCGCTTTCTCTTACCCTTTTGAGGTGGTTGTGTGTGGGTGAACGAGTGGTCAGGTGTGAGATGGGGGGGGGGGGTAGTAAACAAAGGATTACGATAAAATACTATATTTTTCTTTCATGACATATACATTAATAAAACATCCAACATTAATTAAATGTATTCATTAAATGGTATTTACTAGTCTACAAACCATTGATTATATAGAAAACAATTACTTTACAGTCATTTTATATTTAGGACCAAGGGTTCTTTTTCGTGCATGCCAGTGTGTACACAGGATCTCGTTTTGGTCCCATTCGAATGACTAGACCCGTCTTTTACCCACTGAAAAGCGGAAAGTACGCTGGCAAATTCCGAGGAACTTTCTCGATCAAAACCAGAATCGAACCCCGAAAACTCTTGGTAAGTAAGTTAGCATTTTACTCACTGAGTCAACGGGGTTGTCACACCTTGTTGATGACTTGTTAGTATCCATTGCACTGTTTGGTCACTCGGTAGTTGTTTTCTATATAAACGTGTTTTGTATAATTGGTTTAAACAGTTTTTATTTGGAAGATGTCTGTACAATTTAAATACATTAAAAATAGAATACAAAAACAAGAAAAGTATTTCTTCATTATTTTTTAAATTATATCCGTTAAATAAACAACGAAATGGTTGGTTTATTGGGTTTAATCTCACTGTGCCACCCAATCAACTGGTGTTATAGGGTAGTGGTGTGAAAATTTAGATAAACAAAGGATTATAGACTGTATCCTTAAACGTACTGTTCACCTAGTTAAGATTTAATTATTTTAATGATTAAAATATATAAGTTAAGTTAAGCAACAGAGAGAAATATTTATTTATCACCTGTGACCATCTTCACGGGTTTCGAAATAGCAGCACAAAACGCAGCTATTGAAATATTCCAGTGTGAGCTGAAAGGTTGCTCGTTTCATTTTCGCCAAGCAATTTGGCGAAACACACAGAAATTTGGATTGCAGAGAGCTTTGACAGACAGTCCAGTTGTAAATTTACTTGTGCGTCGGGCTTCCGCCCTCCCATTTGTGAGGTTATATGATATAGACAACGTATGGTTGAATGCCTTAGAAGAAGCTGATTTGGAGGATGACAATATTTTAAAGTTTGCAGATTATGCTACTGAACAATGGGTAGAAAGCGATAGAAGGGCTACTGGGAATCACTTCAACACAGATGGTTCACGGACAACTAATCACGTTGAGGGATGGCACAGTAAAATGAAGAAAACCGGAACAAGCCACCCAAATAATATTTAAATGTATTAACATTGTGTCGAAAGAGCAGACTTTTACTGAAAATACAATAGTTCAATTGGATAACGGGGGGGGGGGGGGGTCAATTGCCCCCTAAAAGACAAAAATATATAAGAGTAGACGAATCTATTAATGATCTTAAAATCGAAATGTTAAATGGTGTAAAAAGTGCAATTGAATATACTGACGCGATATCAGATTTAGTATGGTTATCATTCATTTATGATACATGTATTTGTTGCTACTTTTGTGTAATTTATTGTGAATAAAGTTGTTAATAAACCTAGTAGTTTTAAAAAGCGGACTATACATTTAACACCATTGTATTCGATAATCCCCTTGCTGGATTAATCTCCCAATGAGAACAATAGCGGGTGGCACAGTGAGATGTTCCCGTTTATTGAAACTGTGGGTAGTTAAACTGAAACAGCCTTAAGTTGTGTTTTTATGAAAGTTGCCATATAAGGCTTGTAGCTCACTTGTGAATGAGGACAAAGAAACAATATATTAGCACAACCCCTGTACGGTGGGAGGGGGTGTGTGGACATACCCCCAAAACTTTGACCAGGGGAGTGTTTGCAAGACCAACAGAGTCCGACGAAAACATTCTCCGATAGAAAATGTGGGCGTATAAAAATTAAAATCTGTTTTCCAAAGTGAGAACCAGAACCAATTATATTTTAGAAGCCACCTCTTTGGCATTTTTTGTTGGTTTTAAAGTCGTTATGCTTTGAAACACATACTTCTTTTTAAAAAATCTGTTTTTAATTTTTGATATGGCAAAGCACTAAAAGCACAATCGATTTATGGCAATAAAAAGTAATGTATGACAGAAAGGTCTAAAGCGGGGGCTTTACATCACAAGTTAACCAGGACTATATAGGTTTGATTGTCCAACCACGTGGGTTTCTCCCACAGACATAGACCCCTATGTGAAAGCGAATTATTGAAATAAAACTGTTTCTAGTGGAAGTTAATCCCCATTTCTCCTTCTCACACATTACGCTTTCCAAATAAGGACAAGGGTGGTCTATATCCATAACTTTGTTTAAATGTCCCTGTGTTGGATCGCATGACTCTGGATTTTGAGTGCACGTCACTAAAAATTAAGTAACGGTTCATCGAGTAATTTCGCCACAAATGGTGTATTAAGTAATTTCACCACAAAATTGTGGTGAGTAATTTTACCACAAAAAAAATGTTTATCCAGTAATATACACCAAAAAATAACATATCACAAAAAGGTTCATCCACCAATTTCGCCAGTAAATGGTTTATCTAGTAATGTCTTCACAAAAAGGTTTATCAAGTAATGTCTCCACAAAACGGTTTATCGAGTAATGACTCCACAAAATGGTTTATCCAGCAATGTCCCCAAACACAGGGTTTCGAGCAATGTCTCCGAAAAGGTTTTTCGAGTAATGTCTCAACGAAAGGTTTATCGAGTAATGTCTCAACAAAAACGTTTATCGAGTAATGTCTCACCAAAAACGTTTATCGAGTAATTTCACCACACAATGGCATATCGAGTAATGTCTGTACAAAAATGTTTATCGAGTAATGTCTCCACAAAAAAAGGTGTATCGAGTAATTTCACCACACAAAGGAAAATTGTATTTTCCAAGGCTTCTGTAATTATAGTCTATCAGATTTCACAGACTTTAACTTTACTGCTGTGTTAAAATTGATACCTTTATCGGCTTAGTGTTTCTATCCAAGGTAGCAATGGCACATCAGATGATAAATGAAATATTGGAGTTAAGTTTGTTAAAACCTACGATATTATTCAGCGATTGGACAACTTTATTTTCAAAACAAAATAAACTTAATTACCCATTCGACTTTTACGAAGTTCCTTCGTTTCCTTCATCAGGAATGCTCTCGAGTATCGGGGATCTTTCCCTCTGAAGCCCTGTTTCACGGTGTACAGCTAGAGACCCCTTGCCTATGACTTCGGTAATCGGCGCCTTAATTCCGTGTTCTAGGCGAGGAGAACGATTAATCTTTGCGTCCGCTTTGTCTATTTTACTTAGAATATCTGTAGCAGTTTGGCATATCGAGTAATGTCTGTACAAAAATGTTTATCGAGTAATGTCTCCACAAAAAAGGTGTATCGAGTAATTTCACCACACAAAGGAAAATTGTATTTTCCAAGGCTTCTGTAATTATAGTCTATCAGATTTCACAGACTTTAACTTTACTGCTGTGTTAAAATTGATACCTTTATCGGCTTAGTGTTTCTATCCAAGGTAGCAATGGCACATCAGATGATAAATGAAATATTGGAGTTAAGTTTGTTAAAACCTACGATATTATTCAGCGATTGGACAACTTTATTTTCAAAACAAAATAAACTTAATTATCCATTCGACTTTTACGAAGTTCCTTCGTTTCCTTCATCAGGAATGCTCTCGAGTATCGGGGATCTTTCCCTCTGAAGCCCTGTTTCACGGTGTACAGCTAGAGACCCCTTGCCTATGACTTCGGTAATCGGCGCCTTAATTCCGTGTTCTAGGCGAGGAGAACGATTAATCTTTGCGTCCGCTTTGTCTATTTTACTTAGAATATCTGTAGCAGTTTGGCATGTTTTCTTGACCTGTGAATTTCTCTGTAAGTATTCGTCGTAATAATCGACTTCAACCCCTTCCCGCCTCTGTCGCTTTATCTGTGTTATAATTAACGTCATTAGTGCCGTGGCATAAAACATTATAACTATTATAACATAAAGTAGTTCGTTTAACTGACTGTCGCGAACAGGTTCTTTAAGTTGGATTTGTATCATTGTTCCATTCACGAGCAAGGTTGGATTCTTCTGTCCGTTATGAAAAAGTGTTCCATTGGCTACATGAATCAACGCTTCTCTCGTAAAAACTGGCATCTTGCGTTCCTGGTACAGGCGCCGAATAATGGTCTAAATTTATGAATTCATATTCATATAACTGTATGACATTACCACAGGTTCGAAAAAACGTGAATGTCAGTGCTAATTGTTTTCAATGACGTTAGCAGATTATGTTCTGTGATATTTCAAATACCGAATCTTTATAATTCAAAAAATACTTCTCTTCTCGGAACTGGTCCAAACATGCAAAACCGAGGGCCCGTGGATCTGCTTAATTGAAACTATACAAGTGTAGACACATCTCCATATGGTGATAAATCAACCTGTAAAAACAATAATTATGCCATTTAGAATTGAAACACGGTTAACCTAAACGCACGATCAATACTACATGGCTAAAAACCTAACGTTAGATACAGTCCTAACAATTCTACATAATCCCCATCAACTCGGAAATAATTCACGGTGTAACAACGTATTGATGGACATTTTTAAGACTTCATTGTTGTATTCTCTAACGAGATTGTCTCTGTCCTGCGTTTTATAGTGATTCCATTCCTAGAGTAAGATGTAAAAGGGTTTCACAGACACGCCACAGTCTATTAAGATCCGTTACAAATTCTAGTTATTAACGCTATATCTATTAAAGGGTGTTATGAAGTCTTAAGTAGGATGTACCTAGGGGCGCCGAACTCAGAAACCATTTTATCCACGGCAATCTCTTCGTTTCATCTTGTAGTTGCGTATCATATAACGATACCGGGTAAGTAACACTAATTAAGTCTATCAAGGATAAATGAACGCGGGGCTTCTTGGTCATATCCCATCATTAAACCCATTATTATAATGCATAGGCTTTATAGAATAATGCCAAGGAACCCTGGCTTGTCTTTAAAGACTTACCACGCCTTAATAATATAGATCTTATAATCTTTGTCGGTCATGGCAACTAATTAGATTTCTTCGAAGGCTTTGTCTATGCGATGACACGATTCCGGAAGCCGGTAGTCGGTATAGCACAAAATCGTTTAGTAATGTCTAAGCATCGACACTTGTGCATTAACTTGGAATTGTCTATTAAATTATTTCTATGAATTAAAGCCGTGTGTATACATATATGTATATGTATACATATATTATCTTCTAATTTCCTGGGAATTTTTCCACCTCGCCCAATGCCCCAACTTCATTACTAAACGAGAGAGAGAGAGAGAGAGAGGAGAGGGAGAGAGAAGAGAGAGAGAGGGAGGGAGAGGGAGAGAGAGAGAACACAACATGGATATACCAGCGAGAGAGATGGAGAGAGAGAGAGAGCACAACATTGATACTTAAAAGAGAGAGAAAGAGGGAGAAGGGGTTTAACGTCTTCTCGAAACAAACTACGCCATTTCTGGACTAACAAATGCGCGTAGGGGTCTTTAGTAGTGAGAGGGGAGACCCAGAGAATAACCATGAGGTGGGACAGGCGACCCTACTCCTTGTCACATACAACCGGGGAATCGAAACCACTCCCATTAACTCAATGGCAGACCAATGATACAACGCCCACGAGCTAACCATTCGGCCACCCAACTCACCATGACTAAGTGTGTTTAGAACAAAATCGAGCAAAGACTAGTGTAACGGGGGGGGGGGGGGGGGTACAGACTACAGTGGCTGTTAGAAAGGATTATAGCAGTAGAAAGTAGGTAACCGAATAGTGTAACACGGCGTGTGATTGCCATTGAGTCAAGTAGCGTAGTTTCGACTTCCACTTGTATGGAAGTGAATAATTGAAATAAAATTGTACCATATATTACTGCCGAGTTGACGTTAACACCCCACCTCTCCCCCTCTCTCTCTCTATGTGGCATAAATACTGTACACCTTGGCTAGCGGTGCTGTAGACCCTTAGGCCCCAGGCTTCAGCCTACCATGTATATAGGTGAATCTGACACTGTCTGTTGATGTGTCCTCGACTTATGATTTTGAACCTTGTTGCCAGACTACCTTTTGTTTAAATATGACGTTCTTGATATTTGTCGTGACAAGTTTAACCTTTCAAAACCTTGTAAAGCTCTGATTCTACTCACTTGTCAAAAGATGATAGAAATTACATTTTCTCCCTGGTTCTGAAATTTATCACTGGCACTCACGAAACACCACTCGACACAAGACCCGTCTACATCCAAAAACACTAAATACTGCAAATCAAAATGGTTAAAATGGCCACAAGTACACTAATAATAAATCAAAATCTGTCCATTTCCGTTTATAGATAACATGGATGACTGACAGGTTGCTGTTAGCTGCAGAATACGGTTCAATATATGACGGTTCACGCTCCTTATGTATGATCTGCCAATATTGATGTGAAAAAGTGAACCATTCGGGTTGTATATAGCGTGTCTACTACTGCAACTGTAGCCAGTGTTAATACACTGTTACTACTAGAAACTGGCTTCCATATTAACAGTAATCTATCAAGCTTCCTTGTGCAGGCTGAAACACACTATATAAATTGATCTGAGATTTGTTATTGGAGTCAGGCCAGAAATCTGGTTCTATTTGGCCTAGAACACAATAACACGAAATTAATCATTATAATGGCCTTTAATACAAAATCACGTGGTATTATATTATTATTCATATATTGCTGGATTTTAATGGTACGCTTTAACATATTAATCAACGAATGCTAAAAAATTGGGTTAAAATCATACTTTTTGACACATACTGGGTTTATGACATGCAGCGTGAAAGTCATACGGCATGCATGGCACGACAAACCGAGGTCTCGTGTACATTGTAGGGTGTACGTGGAAAATCCCTTGGAAGTTGCAAGAAGGATAGGCGCATGGACCTTACAAGGTCCATGGTAGGCGGAAACACTGCTTTCAGCAAATGTCCCCAACCCTCTGCTTGTCGTTTGTGGGGATGGTATACAGAAGTAGGGCGTATGCCAATCCCTATTGGGGTAAAACACATGCAGTGTGATATATGAGGAACATGTTGTCCGGACAGCTGTGCCTCCGCCTAAGTGTCAAGTTAGTGAAAACAATCTGATTAAAACACCGATCCTATTTCGTTTCGTTTTTTTTATAATTCTAAATTTCGTTTTACCTGTCTTCACAACACTAGGATCTGGAAGAGTTGTTATATAACAGGCGTTCTAGTTGATGTGAGGAATTAGCCAATGAAATGATCTGTCACGGCGACTTCACGGAACTGTGGGTAAACCCATAGAAACGTCAACACTGATTGAGTAATCAATGTCTGACGTCATAGGCCCAAACGCCTCTCGTATGACCTTCGCGCAACCTTACAGCACTACTGGTCAGATCTTTATGTAGTACAGGCAATTGAAAGTGTAAAAACAACGAAACGAAATATAGATCTGTATTTTTATCAGATTTACGTTAATAGCACCGAATCACTAACCAAAAGATGTCATGGGTTCGACTTCCGCCTTGCCCTTGGTGCAGGACGCAGGGTGTGAACTGTGACAGGAGAAGGCGCCCACTCGTTCGAATATTACGAAAAACCGAGGTGACTTAAATGATCCATGGAATTTGCAATTCGGAGAAGAATATGCGGGTACGTTGCATTCCGGACACCCCCCCCCCCCTCCCGCCCATTACATTAGCCCAGTTTGTATATGAAGTGGGCTTTAAGCCCACCTTCATTAGCTCAGTTGGTGCAATCTGTTTCACAAAGAATTACTTACGAATTATCTCTGTAACAGATGACTGTCCACAACACTGCGTTGAAGGCACATGGCGTTAGTCATTGGCTCAACGGCTCGTGCAATGTTTACTTAACACCTAACTGCTTCGGGCAAAATGATGCATTTTACTCATTTTAATACCCATTTACACTAAATAGGAAATATTTTTTAACTACAAATACTTCAAACGTCTTTATTTATTTTTCTTTTATCTCAAAAAAATGTTTGAGAATTTAATTTGTCGGAGTAAAAAAGTTAATATGCCATACTCATTAAGCCTCGTCGATGTCATGCTTATCAGTGATTGTAGCGGCCAAGCGAATATTCACTGCGGGATCAGTTTGCAGTTGGTGTAGTAAAGTAGGCCTTATGCTCATCTTCATTAGCCCAATTTGTATAGAAAAATAGAGCTTACGCCCACGGATACTTTCTTACATTATCTTGTCTAGCGTAGTTTGCAAGACAAGATAATGTAAGAAATTTTAATTCCTTCAAGTGCCTGTGCTAACGCCAGTCTTCATAGCCCAGTTGATGTAGAAAAGTAGAGCTTATGTCTGTCTTCATATTGTGAAGTACGACTTTGAACCTAATTCAAATTACGTTTGTCTTGTCCTGACTCATAGAAAGACACAAAAAGACAATTTGTCTTTAAATTAACTTACAAATTAAATAACCCCTGTAGAGAATTGACAACAAGTAGGTCAGCTCAATGTATTTTGTTCTTGGCTGTGCAGGAGTTAAGGGAGAGAAAGAGAGAGAAAGGGGGGGGGGAGAGAGGAGAGGGGGGGAAGTTACGTCCACTCGACACAAACTAGGTCATTTCGGGACAAATTTATGGTTCCTTTGTATTTTTAACCGGAGGGCCCGACGAAAACCCATGAGGTTGGAGAGGCCACATTGTCACGTACAACAGGAAATCGACCCCCGCCAGTTGACTCAATGACAGACCTTATGATACAGCGCGCACCCCCCACCCCAAATGTCCCCAAGAAATTATAAACCAGCTACATATGTAAGTGATAAATCTGCATATTGCAGGTTTTTTATTTTGTTTCCAATACTTCCTGAATTTATGATTTAGACATTTGATTAACATAACAAGCACATAATCAACTCCCCATAGAACATCGAGTGTCTGAAATTTTAATGGATTAAAACACGAAAAGAAAGATAAAATGGATAACCGAGTCTTGATATTCAAGTACCGTTGCTACGATAATATACAATTTACGCCACATCTTCAAGCAGTCATAACTTCGCCCATAAAGTAATTTGAATGCATTTTTTAAAATATTTATCTTATATTGTCTATATTTGAAGTATTATACTAAGATCGGCCAGCTCGTTATATTAGTATTATATACTGCATCTTTAAGCAAGCCTGGTGGTAGGTTTATACATTATTCAATTTGAAGTGACACAATGCAAATCTTCGAGAGAAAAACTGTTTAAATCAATTTATATACAAAGCACATTTATGTGACGTGACAAAAAAAGCTTAATGATCAAGCAATGAAATGAATTATAACATCAACAAGGGGTATGATGACCAGATTTTAAATGTCCATATATTTCTCCCAGATGTAAATTTTGCCAGAAACAGATCTATGGCGTAAGGAAAATATGGACCGAACCCCTTGCGTCATCACAAGCATGTTTGGGAAATAAGTTTTACATTCGCCGTGTTTCACAGTCTGTTTGTCACAATTGAACTTCGACAAATCACTAGCACAAAAATATGGCAGGTTTTTGTCACGTGAAATATTAGCATGTAGTAATGAGACAAATTGCATCTTTATGGGCGACAACGCAAAACCAAGTGACATTACTTTAGGCCAGCCAGAAACCCTGACCTGACCTGAAACCAATTGACCATGAGCATATCCATGGCATTTTGATTGTGCTCAAAATCTGTCAAAGGGATCCACCGGTACAAAACCTTTCCGACTTTGATCAGGCGCCATCTCAGGAATGGAAAAGCCTAACGAAAGCTCAGATCAAACGACCCATTCCATCTATCAGAACAGAGTTCAACAGGAGTTCCGGGCCGTGGGAGGCTGTGCCAGATAATGACTTTTTTCATTGTGCAATAAAACGTACTACAGTGTGTAGGATTTCCTACTAACCAGCCATGGTTGTTTGGGCTTGGTTTTAATCATTTTCCACCCCTATTTCTGAATTCAACAGAATTACATTAAATCTCTTTCTTAAGCTATACTTTTAGTTTTTCTTAGCTTGTTCAGTGACAGTGTTACCTATCGACGGAGTTCAGAAAGATTGAATATCTTAGAGAACGCAAAGTTGTTAAACATATCTGATAAACTCAAGCACCAAGAGACCAAGTGAATTTATTTTTCTTTCATATATTATGCAGTCGAGTGGCAAGGGTGCAGGAATGTCCACTTTATTGTCCCGGGTTCGAATCCTGGCTTGGGTAGTGGTTGTTGGGCTGACAAGTAAAGTATTGTCTGGGCATAAGGATGGTACAAAACATATGCAGGCCAACCGTTTAAATGAGTCGTTGAAAGTTGTAATTCGATGTAGTATTCCTTCGCATTGTACACGATAGACAAAACGTATTCTCAAAAGGACCATATGATAGTCTCAAAATGACCATATGATAGTCTCATAATGACCGTATGATAGTCTCAAAATGACCATATGATAGTCTAAAAATGACCATATGATAGTCTCAAAAATGACCATATGATACTGTCAAATGACCATATGATAGTCTAAAAATGACCATATGATAGTCTCAAAAATGACTATATGATAGTCTCAAAAATGACCAAATGGTATTCTCAAAAATGAGCAATGTTAGTCTCAAAATAACCATATGTTAGTAAAATAACCATATGTTAGTAAAATAACCATACGTTAATCTCAAAATAACAATACGTTAATCTCAAAATAACCATACGTTAATCTCAAAATAATGGTATGATAGTTTCAAAATATTCATAGGTTAGTCTCAAAATGACCGTTTGTTAGTCTCAAAATGACCATATCTCAAAATAACCACATGTTAGACTTGAGATTATCGTATGTCAGTCTCAAGAATAACCGAAATATTGTGTCAAATCCGAATCTTTCCTTTTATTTACCATACAGTGTCACTTTAAAGCAGAATGTAGGTAGTGTGCATTATTGATCCGTTGTTTCATATCCTGTAAATCTCATTAGTATCAGATCATACAGGAAAACAACCAAACACAGCCTTTATAGCTTGGATCCACTATCATTAATTATTGTTATATGTCATGTTGATATTTTAAACAACATTAACATCGTTTCTTTTTATCTAGAGCATACGATGTACAAAGGTTTAAACCCGACATTAAAGTTTGTATGCGTATAATTCGTTAAATCCAGACACGACGTACAAGGGGGTTTAATTCAGACTTTAAAGTTTCTGTGCGCGTCATTTTTATATCCAAATACGACGTATAAAGGTTTTAACCATATTCCTGCAGCAACGGCCCGAGAAATCCCGCTCTGGCCATTGCTGGATTAGCGTCTGTTTCTTGAACTTAAGCGGGAGTGTGTCTATTCTTTCCGTTCAATGAAAGCTATCACTTAAGTACAGCAACTTGACAGTCCTTCGTTTAATCTGGGTATTCCCTAAAACTTTGGACAGTGATTTCAGGTATTAAAAATGGTGAAAGTATGTTCGTTTCCAAACAGTATTGTTTACATTTCATTCGACTTGATAGCCTCGTTTGTCACGCAATTAGTTTTACTGCAATATTCTGCTATACACGGGTTAATTGGGCATCATACAATTGCGAGCCATGACGTAACGTTATGTAAACATATTTGGTCCAATATTGGCACTCGTTTTAAATGTAAAGCTTTTGTAGAGCAGCTAGTCAATGGTTGGTAGTCGGACTACTGACCAATCAAAATTTAAAACAACAATATCCACTCATTACAGAAGTGAGTAGTGTCATTACCTCTTATCAAACGGAACACTGCGAGGAGTGTGGGTTTTAACGAGACATTAAGGCATGTGTGCATCATTTGTAATATCCAGACACAACGGTCACAGATTTAAAGTCTCGACCTGTCTCTTGTATTATCGGAAAATATCAAATTTCCCACGACAATGACATGATGAATTGAAAATTTGATAACATTCTGTATTCTCTACAGGCGATGAAAACTGGATATGGTCCAGTCTGATTATAGATTTTATAGTTCAAAATTTCATTTTACTTGTCTTTCGAGAGTATAAAAAAACAAAACGAAAGATCTGTATATTAATCAGATCAGATATGGTCGAAACGGATATAAAAGACCCATAATTATTTAAAAGTGTATCATATAGAAAAGTTTTACCAAATGTTTGAGCCGTTTTGTCTATAATCAGTTTAAACCCGCCGTCGCCATCTTTAAGTTTACCTGAGTTTATTTGATGGGTGTTTTTAATCTGATTGAATACAAGCCGGCAGATTATCTACCGGTGATAAATTTCTTAATTAAATGTCAATTAATCAGTTTGAGTACTACATCCGATTACAAAGAATGATTAGTACTATTGAGTAAGCTAGCCATCTAAAGAGCGAGGAGGGGGGGGGGGTAACGACTAACACATGATTCAGTTTTATTCAATAATTCGATTGCGTGTACGAGTATTCAGCCGTGGGACGAAACCGGAGACCCAGGAGAAAACCCACGATGTTGGACAGGCGGGATTTGAAACCACGCCAGTTAATGGCAGGCCGTATGATACAGCGCGTGCACGCTAAATATTCGGCCATGCCCCCACCCCCTACGAGGTTGGAAGGCGACTGCTAAAAAAAACCTCTCTCAAAGCCCCAATACCACTCTTGTTGTAACTGAATAATATGTCCCAATCTATACTGGTCAACAAATTGTATCATTTTACAATATTCCAATTAATTGATGATACAAATTTCATCTTAAAGTTCCAATAGCATTTTTTTAGTTATATTTTTAAAATTTATTAAAATAAAGCCCCAAAATAGATTGAACCTATAAACAGTCCTACCTTGTTAAAGAATAATCCTATTAATCCTATAATTCACTATTGCCAGTTGAGAAATTGGCAAAAATATCATTTTCAACTTCAAATTCAAACGTTTGAAGATGGCCGTCCATGGAGAAGAATAGGAAAACAAGGGAGGTAATTGAGTAACTATTTCCTCAATCAAACAGTGTCACCCTTTCTACCCCCCCCCCCCCCAAATTTTGTCCATGATCGTATAATAGTGAGTTGACAACCTTTTGAGCAAAAAACATAGAAATAATTATATTTTGACTTTCTTAGAAAAAGTGAAATTGGAACTTTAACACGCCTGATTTAAAAAATTGGAAAAATTCAACTAATTGGTTTGAAAAGTCTAACGTAAACCTTTTCAAATGTAACTTGGATTTTAAAATATATTCGAACCCTCTGGGCAAGTAGAATAGGTTGTAATGGATAACTTACACAACAGGTAGGACACTTAAACATCTAGTGCTTAGAATAAGGCTATTATTTATTTTTTGGAGCTGCCAAGCCAGCAGTGTTATTATTGTCCCTTCAAGTATCCATGTTATCTATTTTGTTATTTTTATTTTATAAATTGTGTTTGTAAAACGCATGACTTATGTTAGATATTCGGCGCTATATAAATTATTATCATTATGTTAATATATTATGGACTAATTTCGACCAGATCTCGGTCGCAAAACCCACGACTACGCAAAAGGTGTAATCATGACTTTATAAAGGTGAAAAATGTTTACCACGATTCGCCAATAGTTGCTGATCAATATAGTCAAACTGATCTCACAGTGAATATTCGCTTGGCCGCTACAATCACTGATAAGCATGACATCGACGATAGTTAATGAGTTCGGCATATTAAAGGGACAATCCCGATAAGAACAGAGTCTCAAAAATTAAAGTCCGAGAGTTTATAAAATTTATGGACCAAAATATAGAGGCATGGTGTATTTACCTTGTCTCAAAATTTCAGCTCAACGTCAACACTGCTTATCCGGACACGTAACCCTTTTAAGATTTCGGGTCAGTTTTTTCATTGGGTTACCTGATAATCGATTCCCGTTCCTTGAGAGGTCTATACAGTGAATGACCCATGTACTGTACTTGATAACAAAAGGTAAATTTCACCTACATATTATTTTTATAGAAAATAGTCTGATTTTATTCAGATACTGTATAATACAACGGTCTCCATTTCCAGATGAAGACTGTCAGGTTTAAGTTATTTACAAGCGTATTACAAATATCGTGTTAGTTGGTCGGCCTTAGGTAATAGGTTTTAAAGGATTCTAAGACAAAATTAAGCAGTTTTATTCCTCAGAAAGTTATCGGGATTGGTCCTTTAACTTTTTTACTCCGACAGATTAAATTCTCAAATATTTTTTGAAGTATAAGAAAAATAAATAAAGACGCTTGAAGTATTTGTAGTTAAAAAATAGTTCCTATTTAGTATAAATGGGTATTAAAATGAGTAAAATGCATCATTTTGCCCGAAGCAGTTAGGTGTTATGTAAACAATGCACGAGCCGTTGAGCCAATGACTAACGCCACGTGAAAGCTATGCACGTGTTGTGGAGAGTCATCGTAGGCTTTATCACGTGATAGAACTTACGAAGCGAGGCCGCTGTTGAGCGAGACTTGATCACCCAGTTCCTATGCACATATCGAGTAATGATAGGTTTATAAAGGGACTGAGTGATACAGACTTCTTTTGATCTTATTTCGGGTTTCTTCCGGGCTCGGGAAGTTGAATATCGGTAAATGATAGCTTTTTAAGTTTGATTTGTTATTAATAACGCTGTAAAAGGACCAATTTAATTACATCGGAAGGTGAATAATGATCAAATAAAGTCTCGTTGGCAATAAAAATGACATGAAGTGTCAGAACTAGTGAGTATTGTGAGATGACACCAGACAATATATCATAAAAAAGTCAGAACAAAGATGGCGTCTGCCATCCCTTTATCATATAGTTATAGTCAAGCAGTAGTAAGAAGTTTTATTTTAATCCCTTCAAGTCCCTGTGTGCGGTGGGCAGTTACCTACGACCCAAGAAAAACACAGGTATACAAAAATACCTTTTTAAATTTAACTCGGTTACTTATTTACTTCATTGTATCACTTGGCTGTAATGGAGGGACGTCCTATGCGACAGGGTTCCAGATGAGCTATAGTGATCGATGAACTCCACGAGATTGGTCACTCGCTGACTTCCGGTCAAGCCACTTTCGCTGTCATTTTCAAAAAGGTTTTTGGTTTCTCCATTACGCGAAGTTTTTATGAAATTCTGACTAGAGCAATCTCTCTCTCTCCCTGAACTTGCCACATTTCAATGATCGAATAAAACGTAATAACACACTACCACACCAGATCTGTTACATTTCAACCGAGTACCACTTACATTAACACAAATTTCAATAAACCTCCACATACCAGACGCACCTCAACTCCTCCCGTCCCCGGGGCAGTACGTTATATACTTAAGGTGCGTCTTATGTATGGGTATAACAATTCTGAACTTTTCCTTGATGAAACCTTCAGCCGATTTTGGAATTGCATGTCACGAATTGTTTGTAATCAATACAGCTCATTTACTGATCTGATCCAAACTATATGATATGCCCAAATATAGTCGTTGGAATTATTAAAAAAATATATATATTTGTCACCTGATAAAATTCTAAACATTGGTTTGAATTATAAAAAAATGAAATTAAAATCATCAACAATTGCAGAATTTATTTATAATAAACCTGTATTTACACAAAAATATAAAAAGAAAATTCTTTAGCACATTTGATCATTTTTAATGAAACATACACAAACAATTATAAATTCTATATAATGCCTTTCCTATTATAATTTCAGCAGTTAAATATATGACTGGATGATAAAATTAAGAGGCTGATTGATCTAGTCTACTATATTTTATAACATACATACCATATCAATATCAGTTTTACTTTTTGATGGTCAACCTTTTACAGTATTACTCTTATTAATTAAAATGATTTTAATTCCATATTTTCCATCTTTTTTTTTAAAAATAAGTTTGCAGACAGCAGTTCAAGATCATAGACAAAATATTCTTAGCTTATCCGTGCATGATATACATTGGATACTACAGACTCAAGGGTGCATGCTATTCCAAAATGTACCTTTGTTTCCTCAATATGATCTGTGTTCTTCCCCACATACCTGTGACCCGCGTAGGGGGGAGGGTGGAGGTAAATTTTTTTTGGAAAGATACATGGTCTTTAGAGTCATTTTGGTGTATCTGATGTAACTGGAAGTCACAAATCAAATTGAAAGTGGCATAGCTAGGTTCATTTATCTTATTGAGAGTAAATCTTACTCTGAAAGTGCTGTAAGACGGTTGGCAGTAGCCTATAGAAGACTTTTTTTTTCCAAGAACTTCAGAGGGGATAAAAATTTATTGTCGCAAATGGAATAATATGTACCCCTGCATAGACTATAAGGATTATCAAAGTTGAACATCTAAAAATTAAGATGCGATGCATGCTTTAATTTTGAAAGATACCAGTATGTTTCCCCATCTCATTTTGCCAGAAAGTTCAAGTTTTGTACACAACCCAAAAGTTAACAATTTCAGTGACGAGTTATATTATTTAGAATTCAAAATAAGATTTTGATACCATTCTGATAATCTTGATGCGCTGCTTTAAAAAAGAAACTTGTTCTTTGGACAATTGTGCAACAATGGCTCGACTTTTATATGACATCACAGTTCCAAGAAGACAGGTTCATAACATGTCGTACTTGGTATTTTACTTGACATTACGTATCGCCACCAATGTAGATTAGATAATCTTATAAAGAAATATATTGAATATTTTTACATTCACATTAGCTTTTCAAAAATCCTCCCATTTTTCACAGATATTGATAAATGTATTTACAAAAAAAAATGATAATCTTTAATTCCCTTACATATAAGAAATGTAAATAACAAATTTAACACAAAAAAATAATAAATAAATATAAATATATTACATGTACTAGAACAAAATGATAAATACAATTTACTTCCAACACACATATGATAATTATTTTTTCCACAACGCGTTAAAGCCACACACACACACACAATTGGAGGGAAAAGCAGAATATATGGGAATTATTTTAATTTATGCTCGCAATATGGGAACACTTGCAACAGGTGCAATTATCTGTAAACTTTAAGTTGCTGATTGAGATTTGAGGGATTCTGAATCCAGTGCAAACCACAGACACTTGAAGAGATTAAAATAAAACTTCACTACTCTTTGACTATATATTTAATGTGATATATAGTCGAAGAGTAGTAAGAAGTTTTATTTCAATCCCTTCCAGTGCCTGTGGTGCAAACTGCAGTAATTGTGAAAGTGAATCTCTAAAGGAGATACCAGTCCAATGATTGTTAAAATCTGTTCAATATTTACTAAGAAGATAGGATGATCAACTGAAAACTCGCAGTATTCAGCATCCTGTGAAGATATAATTAAACAAGCTAATACGACATATTATAAGCGTTATATAAAATCTTTTGATGGGCCATTTTTTGATCTGATTGGATGAATCCAAGATGGAAGATTAATTTGGTTTTGTTTTCTTGATATTCAATTCAGTGTAATTTTTCAGTGAAAAAATTACATATTTTACGAAAATACAAATGACGACCAGCAGCTCTAATAAGAGATCTTGTTTCATAGAAAATAAAATGTCGGTTGGGATAGTCAGGATGAAAACTGTCTTACATAGTAAGGTTATCAGAGTTCAAGCCTTGAGGTATAACTATGCATACAAAATATTTACCCAGGCAAAATACATCAGTAGCGCTTGAATACATTAAAGAATATTCTCCCTTCAAATACTTTACTCAGTAACCCTGTTTCCAGTTAATTATCTCCCCTGTATCAGATGTAGGGACGCTGTCGATTGTCAGTCCCAAACTACTTTCAGAATTGCAACCGAGTAACAGAGAATTCAGTCCTGTTGCAGTTCTGTCCGTCGCGGACACAGAGGTGGTGTGAATAGAATTGTGGGGTAATTAAACACAACGAATATGTTTCGGCTGTACGATTGATTGAGATATTTTCTTATTCAGTCAATGCATGCGTTGTACCCCGAAATACCCCCTTTCACTCGATTGTAACTATTTTTGGGATTGAGAGAATTCTGCTCCAGAACGGTCAATTACTGTTTATCACTGAGCAATGTTTCAACTAGGCCTTCTCAAGTCATTATCAAGCCTAGATAAGCCTTGTCAAAATGTGGCTCAGTAATAAGCAGTAGTTGTATTCCATAGAATTGGGACCTGTTTAATTATACAAGATTCTCCTTTCCAAGTATCATGACCAACTGTCAATAATGTTTCTCCCTTCTCATCAATTATCTATTCTAACTATCAACAACTGAATAACCAGTATCTAATTATCACAGATAGTCAAATCACCTTCCATACTTTTCTTAAACTACTGAGGCATCATCACTGTCATTGGACCTAAAATATAAAAATAAATCTAACATTATTTTGTGGTTTCTTGGACCATACTAAAAAAAACATTTGCCTAATCATGTGACCTTGCAAACTGAATGAAATGAAATGGGGTTTAACGTCCTACTGTTCTGCTCCGAGTGGGCTGATGGAGACAGACATATACCATACAGTGTGCTTTGAGGGGAATTTTGCCCAGACAGCAGGCCTATGGCCTACTCTTATATCAAAATGCCAATAGTTCTGTTACGTGCACGCCAATGTGTATACAGGACCTTGGTTTTCCATCCCTTCCGAACAACTATATAGTCCTACTCTTATATCAAAATGCCAAGAGTTCTGTTACGTGCACGCCAATTTGTATACAGGACCTTGGTTTTCCATCCCTCCCAAATGACTATACGTTGTCCCTTGTCGGGTTCTACACATTTTTTTATTATTCTAATTGTCACTCAGCCATTACTAATAACTTTAGCATTGTGTCTTAAATATTTATTGTGATCCCATATTTTCATAGCAAGATAACAACATCAATATTGATTAAGATAGGTTGCCAGGCAACGAAACATACGCCCACAGCAGCTAAATCGTCCGGGCAGTCAACAAGGGTTGTTGCATATTTTTACTTTTTTCGGTAATGAAACATTTGTAATACACTAAAAACTGATTAAGAGTAACAACTCATTATGTAATTATTAGAAAATCATTAGAATTTGATTGCTTTTTATAAAGTTTTACCCCACGCTAACAATTAGTATATACATGAAACATTTAATATCATGGATTTAGCTGTTCAGTTATCTAAATTCATTGAAAATCAAAATACTTGTTCGTTTCAACACCTTAAACTCTATGTATCAATCTGAAGTCAATCGGATGGTAACTTTGGCCTCTATAGCGTCACAAGAATTTTTGAAGTTATCAAGGGAGATAACTCTGGCAGTAATTATTTGAAATCGCAGAAAATCAATAGGATTCTTCGTCTCATGAACTTAAACACTGTGTGTAAATCTAAAGTCAATCGGATATTAACTTTGGCCTCCAGAGCGTCCACAAGATTTTTTGAGGTGATCAAGGGCCATAACTCTGGCACTAATTAATGGAAATCGCTGAAAATCAATAGGCGTCTTTGTTTTATGACCTTAAACACTGTGTATAAATTTGAAGTCAATCGGATATTAACTTTGGCCTCTAGAGCGTCCACAAGATTTTTTGAAGTGATCAAGGGCCATAACTCTGGCACTAATTATCGGAAATCGCTGAAAATCAATAGGCTTCTTCGTCTTATGACCTTAAACACTGTGTATAAATTTAAAGTCAATCGGATATTAACTTTGACCTTTAGAGCGTCCACATGATTTTTTAAAGAGATCAAGGGCAATAACTCTGGCATTAATTATCGGAAATCGCCGAAAATCGATAGGCTTCTTCGTCTCATGACCTTAAACACTGTGTATAAATCTAAAGTCAATCGGATATTAACTTTGGCCTCTAGAGCGTTCACAAGATTTTTTGAGGTGATCAAGGGCCATAACTCTGGCACTAATTATCGGAAATCGCTGAAAATCAATAGGCTTCTTCGTCTTATGAACTTAAACACTGTGTATAAATCTAAAGTCAATCGGATATTAACTTTGGCCTCTAGAGCGTTCACAAGATTTTTTGAGGTGATCAAGGGCCATAACTCTGGCACTAATTATCGGAAATCGCTGAAAATCAATAGGCTTCTTCGTCTTATGACCTTAAACACTGTGTATAAATTTAAAGTCAATCGGATATTAACTTTGACCTTTAGAGCGTCCACAAGATTTTTTAAAGAGATCAAGGGCCATAACTCTGGCACTAATTATCGGAAATCGCCGAAAATCAATAGGCGTCATTGTCTTATGACCTTAAACGCTGTGTATAAATTTAAAGTCAATCGGATATTAACTTTGGCCTCTAAAGCGTCCACAAGATTTTTTGAAGCGATCAAGGGCCATAACTCTGGTAGTTATTATCGGAAATCGCTGAAAAACAATAGGCTTCTTCGTCTCATGACCTGAAACACTATGTATAAATTTAAAGTCAATCGAATATTAACTTTAGCCTGTAGAGCGTCCACAAGCAATTGTGGACGCCGGACCGACGGACCGACGGACCGACGGACCGACGGACGGACGGACGGGGGCGACGACAATATACGACCACATTTCAATGTGGGCGTATAAAAACGGATAAACATTGAATTATTTTTTGTGTTTTTAATTGAAATAGAGTTTTAGCTTCTCCAAATTATTGCCATTGTCTTACCTATCTTTAGTTAGATTTTGAACACTGAATTCTACAAGTGTATCCTGACTTCTAGTGGTACCATCCCCTCTACCCATAGATTTGGTTGGTTGACTATTAGTTGATTCACCGGATGAATGACTCACAGTTTTACCATCCATCTCAGCACAATCATCACCAGGCTTCTTATCATTCTTAGACGACTTTTTAAAATTAAGCGACCAATGTGTACCTGAAAACATACGGTTATCCCAAACATTTAATCTAAGTTTATTTCAGAAAAAGCACAGAACACTTACAGATCACATCTATTTGAACTTTTGTTCTTTGGGAAATATCTTTTGTTGATTTTCTTTGGGGGAAAAAAATTTAATAAAAAAAGATACTTGGTTGCTCTTCTCAAAAACCTTCAGCTCATATTTTTTGAAGAAAAAAAAGAGTGAGAAATTGGGTTTAACGCCCACTCAACACATTTTTGAACTGGAATTCATATTACAGATTCATCTTTCAAAATATTGTAATCTGCAAGTGGTTCCTATATCTCTAAAAAGTGGATCCTGACTTTAAACTTACCTGCATCTTTCATCGCTGGTAATGATTGAACTTTCTTTGGTTTATTCCCAACTTTTTCATGATCTGGTTTCCTATAAAAACATGAACAAAATTGTATTACATAAAACATAAATTAAAAATAGATTGCCAAGGTTTTGACAATCTTTTTACAAATGAAATGATAAATTAGTTTTCTTTTTTTCTTTCCTTTGTGGTCGCCTTTGTATTTATTGAATTATTATAAGGACACATCTTTTGCTAGCAAACGTTGAGAACCATCAACTAAAACATCACTTTAATTAAAAGAGTAATTGTATGATTTGCTTGAAAACATTGAGAGAACCCTTAACGAAACGTCGCTTTAATTAAAAGAGTAGAGAGAGAAATGGGGTTTAGCATCCAATCAATTTTATTTCAATTATTTTGCTTGCACGTAAAGCAGTGGACACATTAGCCGAATCATTCGGCCGAATCAATCGGCGCCGAATTTTATTTGGCCGAATGGGTGGACACACCAGCCGAATGCTTCGCCCGATTCACCAGTCGATTACGTCACCTTTCACGTCACATGATCAAAACATGCCGGCGTCAATGTCTTCAAACAATCACGTGACTTCTCGATATGAGTGACGATTGGCTAATGAATTCTACATTCGGCCGAATGCTTCGGCGAAGCGGACACACCAGGCGAATATCATTCGGCCAATTAAATATTCGCCGAATATATCAAACCTGTTTGATTCGGGCGAATCATTCGTCCGAATAGAAATTCGGCCGAATAACAGTGGACACACTAGGCGAATTTTGACGCCGATTGATTCGGCCGAATCATTCGGCTAGTGTGTCCACCGCTTAAGGATCTTTAAAAGTGGGAGGAAACCGGAGGACCCGGAAAAAACCCACGTACATATACAGCCAGGGAAAGGAAACCACGCCAGATGACTCAATGACAGACCTATTCAGCCATCCCAGCTTTAATTTAAAGAGTAATTGTGTTCCATATTATGTTTTTGTGTTTATTGTTTGTTTGACTTACCCTTTTTTGGAATGTCTAGCTGTAGAAGCTGTAGTAGCTAGATCTAGAGATAAATCTGATAGTGATCCTTCTTCTAGAGATAAATCACCAACTTCACCTACAGATACATCATCTACATATAGAGAAATATAATTAACAACTATTATGATAGTAGGTCTATTGTAGAGAGAGAGATGGGGTTTAAAGGGACAATAACACTCTTGCTGGCTTGGTAGCTCCAGAAAATAAATAATAGCCTTATTCTAAGTACTAGATGTTTTAGTGTCTTACCTGTTGTGTAAATTATCAATTAAATCCTATTTTACTTTTCCCGAGGGTTTGAAAATATTTCAAAATCAAAGTCACATTTGAAAAGGTTTACGTTAGACTTTTCAAATCAATAAGTTGAATTTTCCCAATTTTTTCAATTAGGTGTGTTACAATGAAATTTATATCATCAATTAATTGCAATATTGTAAAATAATACAATTTGTTGACCAGAATGAAGATTGGGACATATTATTCAGTTACAACAAGAGTGGTATTGGGGCTTTAACCTCCTCTTGACATGAACGTCATTTCGACACTAAATAAAATGAAATGGGTTTCCGGTTCTACTTTTCTGCTCCGACTGGGCTAATGGAGATGGGCATACAGTGTGATATGATAGGGAAATTTTATATCTTATATCGAATTCCAACTGCCAAGGGATCTTTAACATGAACAACAAACGTATACACGGTACCTTGTCAGGCCCTCCATTTATTTTGTGACTAACATATGGTTCAATTTTATTTAAATAATTCAATTGCATGTATGGGTCTTTAGCTGTGGGAGGAAAGTGAATCCAGGTTATACGACCACTTTGGTTGGGGGTTAGTGGGATGGTAGCATTTCAACAAAAGGGAATTATAACTGATATTTTATCAGAAGGGAACAATATCGATAGTTTTTATTAATATACTAATGATGGTAATTAAATTGATTTAAGCCATCTTCAGGAGGCGTAAGACTATAGAAGGGAACTAAGACTGGTATTTTAACACAGAGAAACAGAGAGAAATGGGGTTTAACGTCCACTCAACACAAACTAGGTCATTTCGGGACTAACATTTGGTTTAATTTTATTTCAATAATTCGCTTGCGCGTAGGGGTCTTTAGCAGTGGGAGGAAACCGGAGTGCCCGGAGGAAACCCACGAGGTTGAGAAGGCGCCCCTATCTCCATGCCACATACGCTCACACCAGGGCTCGAAACCACAGCCGCAAGCCAGAGGTGACCGGCCAGCTAGAGGTCGAAGCGCGGCACTCTAGACCACTAGGCCATCCCAAGCTCCCGTATTTTAACAGAAGGGAACTATTTGTAAATATGTGAGAACAAAAGGTTATGGTAATGTACCTACCTGCACGTGGACTTATTTTAACACTATGAGAAGATAAACAGAGTTTCCTTCTACCAGCATCACAAGTAGAAACAGTCTTCTCTTCACAACTAGTTTTATCTGAATCACCAGTTATATTAACAGCTGGTCTACTCTTCTTCTCTGTTTAAATAAATAAAAATAATACAATTATAATATATTAAATTCATATTGTATGTATCAGTATATCAACAGCCAGCTCAAGGCCAAATGAACTTACTTGATTCTCAATAGGGACCTGCAGCCCTCGAGTTGCCAGAAATGTATTAAGACGAAGAAGATAAGACTATTAGCAACAGGGCTCACACTGTCGGTCGCCAAAGTCGCAATTTGCGATTAAATTATGAAAGTGGCGATTCTTTTTTAGAATTGGCGAAAATTTTTGCGATAAAGTTTTGGGGTACTGGCGATTCTTTTTTAGAATTGGCGAATTTTTTTTTATAAAATTCTAACCGTATTTATCCTTGACTAACCATATAGCGGCATACTATAAATCAATCAATTGTTGATAATCCCGAACGTGTCTTGAGTAACACTAAACACTTGTCTAGGATTAATGGTTTCAACTGATTGATATTTGTCGATCATAAAGCCTATATCTAGCCATTGTTCATCATTAATTAACCCTAACAAATAGATTAGCTGTGACTTTTTGATGTTGTGTAATGAAAACAAAGGGGAGTAATCAAAATGGCTGATCATATTTCGGTACTACCACCATGTGATAATTATCTGACTGATTTTGAGCCTTATAGTGAAGATGAAATCGTAATGATTATAAATACATCCAAAAAGACAACTTATTAATACCAGTCTGAAAACAGGTTATTTTCCACAATTATTTAAACAGGCTGTGGTTAGACCTCTAATCAAAAAATCTGGCCTGGATCGCAACATCCTCAAAAATTACAGACCCGTGTCCAATCTGTCCTTTCTCTCCAAATTAATAGAAAGGGCTGTTAACAATCGAGTACAGGTCTTCGTCAACAATAATAACTTATTGGATAAATTTCAATCGCCGTACCGATCTCATCACATTACTGAAACAACTATAGTTCGGGTGTTGAATGATCTCCTGCGGATAGTTGATGGTGGTAGGCTTGCATCCTTAATTCTCTTGGATCTGTCCGCAGCATTTGATACGGTGGACCACCAGATCCTTGTTCATAGATTACGTGAATATTTTCATATATCTGGAACGGCTTTGCGTTGGATATCATCATATCTGTCAGACAGAAGTCAAAAGATTCTCGTAAACAGTTCTGAACCAAACCCTGTTAAACTTGATTGTGGTGTGCCTCAGGGGTCCGTACTTGGGCCCGTGTTGTTTGTCTTATACACAAAATGCCTTGGTGATGTAATAGACAGTTTCGGGATCACTCACTACTCCTACGCTGATGACACCCAATTAATTGGTGACGCTTATCAAAATAAAATTGACGAGTCTCTTCATCAGGTAACACTCTGCTCTAAATCTGTAAAATCATGGATGAATGAGAGTAAGCTCAAACTGAATGATGACAAGACGGAAGCCATGCTTGTAGGGACATCTAAACGACTTAGGTCTACTCCAAATTCAAGTCTGGTAATCTGTGAAACCAAAATTCACTTTTCATCATGTGTGAAGAATCTTGGTGTACTACTGGATTCTTCCTTAACCATGGAGAAACAGGTCGAACAACTTTGCCGTACGTGCAATTACCATCTTCGATGTATTGGCAATATTCGACACCTCTTGACAGTGGAAGCCTGTAAGCTGCTTGTGCGTTCCTTGATATTCTCGAGGCTCGATTACTGCAACAGTGCTTTGATTGGAATTCCCCAAAACCTGTGTGCAAAACTCCAAAAAATTCAAAACACCGCTGCCAGAATAATAACAAGAACACAAAAGTATTCTCACATAACTCCCATCTTAAAATCATTACATTGGTTACCAATAGAAGCCCGGATAACTTTCAAGATTCTAACATTGGTTTATATGTGTCAACATGATCTTTCCCCATCTTACCTCACTGATCTCATTAAAACATATCAACCAAATCGACCACTTCGCTCACAAAATAAGCCCTCATTGGCTGTGCCGCAAGCTAAACTGAAATCATATGGGGATAAAGCCTTCAGTGTCTGTGGACCGCGCTTGTGGAACAACTTACCATTGGAGATACAGAGTTCTCAATCATTAGCTGTGTTCAAATTCAAACTCAAAACTCATTTGTTTGTGACATATTATCAGGATTAGCCATTATCCCCGCGCTTAGAGCATGCAATATGGATGGAGTTAGCGCAATTACAAATGTACATTATTATCATTGCCGGCAACTCTTTTGAAGGAGAGTTACATGATTTGATAGTTGAATTTCGTTTACTGTACGTGGCTCCATACATCATGTATAAATATTACAGCATGGCTAATTGGACATTATTATTCCAAATTATATATATCGCAATGGGTCGAAAACGAAAGAGCGAGTTGAATAGCGACGATTCTGGAGTGAGAAAACTGTCTGCCTTTTTTTTTTCGTTACCGCCGCCGAAGTGTTCTAAAGTTAACGAAGAGTCTGACGTCGGCTTCTCTAGACGAAATGAACTTGATTCTACGATTAACGATTCAGATGCTGATACCGTGACCGTACCCGAAATCAACAATAGGCCTATTGTACACGCGAAACGGAAATTCAAAGAAAACTGGAAATTTGGCAACCCTTGGCTTGTCAAATTTGATGTCAATCACATTAACAAAAACCCAACCTGATCTCAATACATCATAAAATGGGCTAATGTAAAGAAAAGGAGTATCTTGTAAATTGTAAATATGGTTGTTAAAGAAATAAAAAAAATATTATGTTATTACAACATGTGTTTTTTTTATCATATATTTTTGGCAGATAAAATATTCAAATTGGCGGAAAAAATATATCATCATTGTTTTAAGTAAAAATCAGGATCCATTTTGGCGGAAAAAAAATGAAAGCCAGTGTGAGCCCTGATTAGCAAACAGAAGTTATTGATACCCAGCTCAAATTAAGTATTGGAGTTCAAATTTAGCCCCACAATTGACTCACCTACTTTAAAAGATCTACACAATAGAAAAATATAACAACCGAGCTGCTGATTGATTTTGAAAGAAATGAAATGAAATGGGGTTTAACATCCTAGTTTTCTGCACCAATTAGGCTAATGTTGTGAAAGAAATATAAATTATATCAATCCTCAAATTTAACATACAAAATTTATAGCAATGATTCAATAGGTCAACTTTGAAATGAAATAAAATTAAAATACCCTTTTCAACATTTTGAGATTTGGCTTCATTTTCATTGGTAACAGCCGAATTGGCTACAGCTATTGTACTTAGTGCAAGTTCTGAGAATCTGGCATGAATATGTTCTAGTACATCATCAGTAGTAGTATTGGGACGAGTTAATGGTTTACAGGCTTTATGTCTCAGTAACGGTTTTTGTTTGTTTGATTCTGAAGTGGATTGGTTCCAATTAGCCACAAGTTCTTCTAGAGAATTGACACTAGGGGTAGCAGACGTTGAAACACTATCTAATAAAAGAAAACAAATTATTATGTTGACAAAACATTTAACCACATCATATTCCCTATTCTAATGAGAGAGGGAGATAGAGATGGGATTCAACCTCCATTCAACTCCAACATACAAGCGAATTATTGAAATAAAATTGAAAAACCTGTTAGTCCAGAAATGACCTAGTTAGTATCGAGTGGACGATTAACCCTGTTTTTCACTCTCTCTACTTTAAAACCCCAAATGCAAGCTAAATTTAATACAAGACACACATTATTGATGATATTAGGAACATTACTGACATGTTATTGAAGCTGTTATGAAAATCAAATATGAAATATAGCAAGGTACACCCATGTTTTGGAACTATTCCTAAATATTACACAGAACATGTTTGTAGTTTAGGTCCAATTAAAGACAATTTCATGAAGCTGACAAGGACTAATTCTGGCCTCTGTTGACCCAAAATATAAAATGTCTGCCACGCAATATTAAACAAACAGCTTCCCTACCCCATACCCTCCTGACTCAGTTCTGTTTTGAGTCTATTAAAGTGAAGAATAAATTGAACTGGAAAATGTGACCTACCTGATACAGTTGAAGAACCATAAACAGAAGATGGAATATTAAAGGACCGTAACTCTGGTGTTTGTCCATCTAAAAATAGTTGAAGTAATCGTGTCTCTTCATCTTCCTCACCTTCACATCTATAAAAACAAAAATCTTATTACTGCCTATATATAGATAAAACACTAAGTTATTTACTGCCTGATTCAAACAGATTATCTAGTTCAAATAAACCAGACAGTTCTAATAGATATTCCAGTTCCAACATACAGATTTATGTATTATTCATAAATAGAGAGAGAGATGGGGTTCAACATCCACTTGACACAAACTGGGCCATTTTGGAACTAACACATGGATTTATTTATTTCAAAAATTTGTTTGAGCGTAGGGGTCTTTAGCAGAGTGAGGAAAACAGAGAAAGGCCGCAAAGTTCGATAGACGGCCCTATTCCTTGTCACGTAGAAGCTGGAGAATCTAAACCACGCCAATTGACTCAATGACAGACCTTATGATAGAGCGTGCACATGCTAACCATTCAGCCATCCAATCTCTCTTCATATATATATATTACTGGTAAGATCCTACTTAGAACCAAACGGACTAATAAAGACAGGCTAACACCACACAGTATTCCATGAGAGTTATTCTGATCTGAGAGTTGTGTTTCAGCCTACTCTTCTTCGATTTCATCAATCAACGGTAATTTTATATACTCAGGTCGACCACAGTTTTTCACCCCTATCTCCAACAGCAAGATGTGTTTTCCTTGCCAGGCCCTGCATTGTACACAACTGACAAAAAGAAACCAGATTGGGAAATCCTGAGGCACTTTCTCAGCCTACACTAAGATCAAACCCTCAGACCACCATTTTAGGGAACCACTGTCATGCTCACTGACCCACTGTGGGTTCCACCTATCTATAAACCTAGATACTTGTACACTGGGTACTTCACCATAACACTTTCTGTAGTTACCAACCCATATAACCTGTGTTATAGAATGGCCTGTATCCATATACACAACACTTGGTACTTCACCGTAACACCTTTTTAGGTTACCAAAGTCAAAGTTTACAACACTATTTTACCATTTACTGCACACCAACTTAGTGATCTCAGTGTATAACTTTCTTTTAAGAACATTAAAAAGTTTAATTACCGTGAAGATCTATGAGAAGAGAGTAGATTTTGATCTTCTGATGAAGCTGGTGTATCATCAACATCATTATCTACAGACCTGTAATAATATCATATTAAATCTCCTTTAAAATATTAATTCCTGTTTGATCTGGCTCATAAATAAAATTGTCAATTTGATTAGATTTTTTGTCTTTATTTAATTCGACAATCTGACTGTAACATGTTGATGTACATAACCGATTTTGTGTTTTTGTTTCAACACAGTAAGCACTACAAGTGCTCAACAAAATAACTTTGGAATAAAATTGAATCTTTCAGAGCTAATGGAAACATAATATCCGATCAACCAAATTTAGCACATACATCAAAGAGTAGTGTAATAAAAGGGGACACATTTTGTTGGAACAGCAGTGTTTATGCCTAATTTTTATCCAAGTCCAACTGCTAACGGTTCATTTACATGCATATGAATTTACACACTGAGAAGTGGAAATTGAGTTTGGAAAAACCTAAGTTACTCCATGATCTGAATCTGAGACATTCTAACCAAGTGTCCTAAGCGTTACTGTCTAATCAGCTAAGGGTTCATTTACATGCATATGAATTTACAAAATGACAAGTAGAAACTGAGTTGGAAAAAACCCCAAGATCACAGCCACCCCCACCCCGGCGATAAACAAGAGATTTTTTACTCACATTGTTTCTTCATCGATATCATTTTCATCTCCATCATGAGATTCTGTGCTACGAGTCTGTGCATCATTTTGATGGTCATTCTCACCAATATAGCCTGTCACTAGCATTTCCTCTTCACTTAAACACTGCAAGTGACAAAATGAAGATTTGAAATTTTGTAGTAGTCTTCAATGGGTTGAGCAAACATTCACTAAAAATATCTTACAGCAAAAAGATAAGCGCTTGGATTTTCAGTAATTAAAGTTGTTAATTTTCATTAGGAAATTTTGAATAGCTTTTCTTTTTTTTTTGCAGTTCAATCCAGGATAAAATGAGATTAATACTCTCCAAAATGTAGTCCAACAGATTATTTAACATTAAATGAAATAAAAACAAAATAAAAAAATAACAACGGTAGTTAATCTCCTTGCTTGGATTCAATTCAATCTGAATAAAACACAGATCCTATTTCGTTTCGTTTTTATAATAGTTTAAAATTTTGTTTTACTTGTCTTCACAACACAAGGATCTGGAAGAGTTGGCAATATAAACCCATATTAGCCAATGAAATAGTCTGTTATGGCCAGTTCTTGGCATACAGTGAACAAAAATGTGGGTATCCCACTAGAAGTATCAATGCTGATAAGTTAATCAAATGTTTAATGCCATTGGGTAAAAAGAGGCTTGTATGACCCCCTGATGCAATCTTCCACTTCATGTAGAGGAGGCCATCGAAAGTATTAAAAACGAAATGCAATATAGATCTGTATTTTAATCACATTGGATTCAATCAGATTTAAAAGATGTCCATCAAACTGTAGCGGATGCCGATTTTTCAATTCATCACATCTTCATAAATACAACAATAATCTTACTTCTGAATCTGTAGTATAATTATCAGAGTCATCATCCAAATGACCAACTTCTAGACTGAGATCAGGACAAACAGGTTTTGGATGTAGAGTGGGGCATGGGGTAGGATTATCATGAGATTGACAATCAATATGATGAGCATTGGATTCTACAAATAGAAAGATTCTGGTCTTATTATAATGAATTTATGAATAATTAAAACAAAATATACATTGGCGCTGAAAATTTTACAATTTCTTACACATGCCAAGCATAAAGTTGCCATGTAAAAGTAGAAACGTTTTTATTATATGAATATCATGAAATAAATCTGTTCTTAAGATAATTCTGAATCATTTTTGGCGTGGGCCAATCAAATTCATGCATATATTACTCAATGAATCTTCAACAGATAAAAACTTCAATAACCTGATGTGGCCCCATTTTCTCCTGATGCTTGATTGCGAGAAATTTCTAAACATAATCTCTGTAAAAAAAATAAATAAATAAAAATTAGACATGTTTAAAATACTACTGCACTGGTATATTTTTCTAACTGTTTGACAGAATGTGGCAAAACGACACACTAATACCAATCTGAATATAATATATTAACCTGATATATAGCAACAACACAATGAAGGAACCGTTGTGTTTCACTATATATATAAAGGTCTAAGGTTCCATCCATAGGTAGCCAAGAAAATCCTCAGCGATTTTCCAGTCTGGGTTGCTGATAAACAATGGAGGGACTGGCCAGGAAAAGTGTCTAATGGTTCAGACGGGACGAAAATCTGTGGTTCAGTGAATACCCTTTAAGTTTAAATATTAAGACCACCTGCGGATTTTGTCTGCGTCAAGAGATGTAAACAGGGATATCACTAACCCTAGACCTAACCCACAATCCTCAACAATAATCACATGCAGATGGCCTTGATAATTAGACATGAGAGAGAGAGAGAGTTCCCTAAGCACAAACATCGTCTTTTGCAGTGGGAGAAAACAGGAGGACCCAGAGTAAACTTAAGACAGATGACCCTACTCCTTGTCACCTACAAGCGGACCTTTGAAACCACTTGAGTCAATAACAGACCTATTGATCAACCATTCGGCCACCCAACTACCCTGGTGCAAGGGAATAAGAACTAAGACCCCATTTCAAATAAAATATTACACAAAACAAGATCACATAATCTCCTCAAAATTTGAAGAAACTGACCTCTTTTAGATCTAATATTTGTTGATTATACTGTGTTTGGGCAGTTTCTAATTGGTTGATATACCTACAATATAAGTAATAAATATTAATAAAATCTATCAAAATATAATTTCCGAACGTCATTTTTGCAAATTAAATATTACTAATATTGTCAATGCTCAATCTAAGTCCAAAGATAGGTTGCCAGGCAACGAAACATACGCCCACAGCAGCTAAATCGTCCAGGCAGTCAACAAGGGTTGTCGCATATTTTTACTTTTTTCGGTAATGAAACATTTGTAATACACTAAAAACTGATTAAGAGTAACAACTCATTATGTAATTATCAGAAAATCATTAGAATTTGATTGCTTTTTATAAAGTTTTACCCCACGCTAACAATTAGTATATACATGAAACATTTAATATCATGGATTTAGCTGTTCAGTTATCTAAATTCATTGAAAATCAAAATACTTGTTCGTTTCAACACCTTAAACTCTATGTATCAATCTGAAGTCAATCGGATGGTAACTTTGGCCTCTATAGCGTCACAAGAATTTTTGAAGTTATCAAGGGAGATAACTCTGGCAGTAATTATTTGAAATCGCTGAAAATCAATAGGCTTCTTCGTCTCATGACCTTAAACACTGTGTATAAATCTAAAGTCAATCGAATATTAACTTTGGCCTCCAGAGCGTCCACAAGATTTTTTGAGGTGATCAAGGGCCATAACCCTGGCATTAATTATCGGAAATCGCTGAAAATCAATAGGCGTCTTTGTCTTATGACCTTAAACACTGTGTATAAATTTGAAGTCAATCGGATATTAACTTTGGCCTCTAGAGCATCCACAAGATTTTTTGAAGTGATCAAGGGCCATAACTCTGGCACTAATTATCGGAAATCGCTGAAAATCAATAGGCTTCTTCGTCTTATGACCTTAAACACTGTGTATAAATTTAAAGTCAATCGGATATTAACTTTGACCTTTAGAGCGTCCACATGATTTTTTAAAGAGATCAAGGGCCATAACTCTGGCATTAATTATCGGAAATCGCCGAAAATCAATAGGTTTCTTCGTCTTATGACTTTAAACACTGTGTATAAATCTAAAGTCAGTCGGATATTAACTTTGGCCTCTAGAGCGTCCACAAGATTTTTTGAGGTGATCAAGGGCCATAACTCTGGCACTAATTATCGGAAATCGCTGAAAATCAATAGGCGTCTTCGTCTTATGACCTTAAACACTGTGTATAAATTTAAAGTCAATCGGATATTAACTTTGGCCTCTAGAGCGTCCACAAGCAATTGTGGACGCCGGACCGCCGGACGGGGGCGACGACAATATACGACCACATTTCAATGTGGGCGTATAAAAATGGTTTAAATCCTATCAGTATTTATAAAAAGATATGATAAATTGAAAATGTTTCAACATTCGACATCCTCTTCTGATAATATGGTCAAAACAAGCCGGAGAACCTTCATAATTTTTTTGAATAATGCAAATAATTATGTCAACATATCGTTTCGCCACAAGTAAATTTCAACATTAGCAATTTTCGGAAAGTTGCAATTACTCAGAGAGAACGGCAGAAATCTACCTGTTGAAATTTACCTGTGGCAGGAACATTAACATTTGGAATAGGGTATGTTGACACAATTCCTTGCATTATTGAACAAATTTAAGAAACTAAAATTCTAAATATACACAGTGAATCGCTTCACAAAGCAAATCAATACCTCAAATTAAAAAAATAAATGTTCAGTCAAATCAAAATTTTAATGTTTGAAAATGAAATTATTTTACAATAAGATAAATTATTGTCAGGTCTACCCACCATTGTTGATCCCTTGATTTTTGGTAGAATGTTGGAGCTCGGACTTGAAAGTGTAGAACTAAGGTATCGTTATTAGGGTCTAGATAACCTTCATTGATCAGTAAATCTAAACGGAAGAAACGATTATAACCCCAACATTCTCCTACTTCGAAATCTGAGGCGAATTCACGAACAATATTTTTACTAGAATCTCTGGAGGCTTGATGTACCATTTCTACTCTATATTCATATCTAAAATATACAATAATACAGTTTATACACTTCAATTATCTAAATACATACACAGAGAGAGCGAGAAATAAGGTTTAACGTCCACTCGGCACAAACTAGGTCATTTTGGGACTAACATGGTTTAATTTTATTTCAATAAGCGCAACACTCTAGACCACTAGGCCATCCCCCACCACATTACAGGGCTTCATTACATCTGCTAATCTACTACTGTAAAATAAAGTTATATGAAAAAAATATTTTGATATTCAGATAATCCTCCCTTCTCGCGTCAGATTTTTATTAAGGATTATCAACTAACCAGGATATTTTTTTGAGTGGTTTACTCTGTTTTGTTTGGCTTACTCTGTTTTGATTATTGAGTATAAGATTTTACTTACTTTGATGTTTCTGGTAAACCTTGTGATAATTCTAGAAAAACTGATAAATAATGACCACGAACAACACCATTACCATCCTATAAATAATATGATAAATAAAGATGTCACATATATAGAATATAGATCGATCATTTTACAAAACATAACTGACTTTTTCCTAAACCGAATGGAATGGGGTTTAATGTCTCATCTACATGAGACTAACATAATGGTCATTTTCGTTTCCATGGTTACCTGTGCAATATGAGGTTGAAGAATTCTTCTTTGATTTCCAACTGTAAAGGGTTCTTCAATGACACATCAATGTGTACACAGGTGTAACATGGTTTATCAACCCATCCAAAAGACTAGACACTCTGTTCTTGCTAGACTCTCAGATTCCATCCCTGACAAGTGAAGGTCAGAGTTGAAAAATCCTGAGGGTACTTCTTAGCCCACACAGGACATTTTAGTTGAGAATCCCGAGTCCGGATAGAGAGACTACCACAATCCTTTTTGTCAAATAAACTAATTCAGAAATAAATTTCTAGCTAATCATTACATGTACAATATCTACATGTATCCTCCGATTCTACATTAGTCTAATCCAGTTTTCTTTAACACTGGTTACAAAATCGTCAAGGGGTTTACCATCCATTCAAAACACAAACTAGGTCATTTCGGGACTAACATATGGTTTAATTTTATTTCAGGGGTCTTTAGCAGTGGGAGGAAACTGGAGACTCTGGAGCAAACCAATGAGGTTGGACAAACAACCTTACGCCTTGTACGTACAACTGGGGAATTGAAACCAGAGAGAGAGAGAGAAAAATAGGGTTTAACGTCCACTCAACACAAACGTTATTTCGGGACTAACATATGGTTTAATTTTATTTCAATAATTTGTTGCGCGTATGGGTCTTTAATTAGCAGTGGGAGGAAACCGGAGGACCCGGAGAAAACCCACGAGGATACATAACCACCCCAGTTGACTCAACGACAGGCAAAATGATACAGCAGGCACATGCGAACCATTCGGCCATCCAAACTACCCACCAGATATTTTGTATGGGTTTACGGTTAATCTCACACACGAGGTCCTCTTACACTTACTATTATATATTTTACTTACAGGATAAACTTTTAACCTCCATGCTAGACCCGAAACATTTAATGGAGGACTATAAACTGGATCTGCTCGTTGACGTAATAAACTAAAATTCTTCATTTCAAACATACTGGTATCATACAGGGGAACTATTTCACTGCAAAACAAGGGAGATAATAAAAATTACCATTTTAAAACAAAAATAAAACAAAACAATAATACACATTGCGGAAAAATCAGGACTTGAAGGATACCAAATCAAATCCCATATTTTTCTGTACCGACAAGCCTAATGAAGATGGGCATATGCCATGTGCTATGGGGGACTTTTTGCCCAGATAGCAGCGGTTTCTCCTACTCTCTTTATTGAATTCTAAGTGTCAAGAGTAATTTTAAGTGCATGCCAAGCGCGAAACTCATTGTTAATGAGACAGTGCGATATATATCCTCACTAAGCCATCGGGGTCCATAAATCTAATGCAGTCCAATTAGACTCCCAAATTGCGAGCAATGTGAATGTTTAAGAGGGAGATTTACCCACCATAATTCATTATTCCAAAAGAAACAACATTGTTTAACTATTATCACAATCAAGAAATTCTAAAATAATTCAAAATTTATATCATACCTGTTGAAGTCTGCTTGGACTGGAGTAGTAACGAAAGATGATCTTTGTCCTCTGTGAACTTGACGAAAAATGTCCATTAATTCTTTAAACTGTTGTATGAGATGACTTTTACTGCGTGTATTTAAATCTATATTAGCACGCTGGATGATTGTTTCTAGCACTTCCGTTTCATGGCTTAATCTTGACCTTTGACCTGTGAAAATAACAAATCAATAGACAACCAGAAATAGTTATCCTTATAAGAGAGAGAGAGAGAAATGGGGTTTAACGTCCACTCAACACAAACTAGGTCATTTCAGGACTAACATATGGTTTTTAATTTTATTTCAATATTTCGCTTGCGCATAGGGGTCTTTAGCAGTGGGAGGAAGCCAGAGTGCCCGGAGAAAACCCACAAGGTTGAGAAGGCACCCTATCTCCATGCCACATACGCTCACACCAGGGCTCGAAACCACAGCCGCAAGGTGACCGGCCAGCTAGAGGTTGAAGCGCAGCACTCTAGACCACTAGGCCATCCCAACCCCCCCTATCCTTATAAGACATATAGAAATAGATTTCACTTAAAATAAACACACTTATATGGATATACTACTTCTGAATTTTATTAACATGATACGTTTCAATACACATACAGGTATCGTTATCAAGCAAATAGTGTGCATCTAACAGTGTTTCACAGCAGATTATTATCTGTTTAAGCGTTTGATCAAAATTCAATATCTGACTTTAGTATTAGACAAATTCAATATCTAAATGGCAAAGAAAAGTAAAAGGAAATATTGAACTATAAAGAACAAAACAAAATAGACTCTGTGTTTAAATCAGATTGTACGAAATGAAATGAAATGAAATGAGGTTTAACTTCCTACTCTTCTGCACCTGACCTGGGCCAATGGAAGACGGGCATACCATAGAGTGTGCTATGAGGGAAATTTTGCCCGGGCAGCGGTGCTACAGCCTACTCTTCAGGGCTCACACTGGCTTTCATTTTTTTTCTGCCAAAATGGATCCTAATTTTTACTTAAAACACTGATGATATTTTTTTTCCGCCAATTTGAATATTTTATCTGCCAAAAATATATGATAAAAAAAACACATGTTGTAATAACATAATATTTTTTTTATTTCTTTAACAACCATATTTACAATTTACAAGATACTCCTTTTCTTTACATTAGCCCATTTTATGATGTATTGAGATTAGGTTGGTTTTTTGTTAATGTGGGTTGCCAAATTTCCAGTTTTCTTTGAATTTCCGTTTCGCGTGTACAATAGGCCTATTGTTGATTTCGGGTACGGTCACGGTATCAGCATCTGAATCGTTAATCGTAGCATCAAGTTCATTTCGTCTAGAGGAGCCGACGTTAGGGGTGGGTATTGCCAAAAAAATCATATTGCGATACGATTTGTCGTATTGCAATACATATTGCAATATATTGTGAAAGTGTTAACTCCAGATTTATTGCAAAAGTACTGCTTTACATGTATCTCATAGCAACACTGAAACTCATGTGAAGGTCTTTGAACATGCAATTCCTCTATTGTACAACTAGTCAACTACAAGAACAAGATATCCACAAAACCCATGTTTTTATTTACCTCACTTCTGCGTTACATTTATTGCATAATGCAACATTCAACATTAAACGCCCTGAGCCAATTAAAAGATTAGCTACCCTACCCCTAAGCTCATTAAATCAGCAGGGCCCATCTCCCAAAGCCAATTAGAGAATTATTGTTAATCCTAATACCCTCTACAAAATTGAAAATAACTAAAAATGATATAAAATTCAATTGTACAAAGTAGCATTTATATTACCGGTACTATAAATTATATTGAAAAGCCAATTATGACATTTCTCTATCATATTGGCAAAATAACGTGAAAAAGTATCTCTTACGATTTTTTTTTTAAAAAATAAAACAGAAATATAGTACTTTGTGTTGGCAGCAGTGTTCAAAGTAAATATAACTTTTAAAAAGAAACATCACCCAAATAACGGTCACTTCATCGCCTTCGGCATTTAACATTTCTGCCTTTCTTTGGATTTATGACGGAAATTGTCGTTTTCTTTGCTTCATTGTAATTTTCCTTAATTTAGCTTGTATTACCGGTAAATCCTAAAAGTTTTGATTCAATTTAGCTTTCCAAAGTCTAGAATTATTAGCCGTAAGTTTTGTTATCATCTATTTGATCGAACGTATCCAAGATGGCGGCGACACGGTTGATCTCGGCTCAAGTAGACGCATATTCTTCGCATCATAACATCAAAAAAAATAATAAATAGTTAATTTCTTCGACATTATCATATTCCACAATATGCCTGGCAGTAAATTATAAAATCTGATTCTATTTCACTCTCAATATCATATAATTATTAGCCGTAAGTGACAGCGTGAAAATATTGGAATAGCGCCAAAGTGAAAGGCACGGTGTGAATTTTCACCTCTGACCTATTACGTAAATACTGAAAGATCCGGTGTTGAAACATATATTTCTTATTGGATGATTAGCGAATTAAACATTCCTTTCCTTCGCGGGTTTTACTTTTATTACCCAATCACCATTAATTAATGAATTAGAAACAATAGAAATAAGTTGATTGATTTCTCGCTTGGGTTCGCTAATGCCGTTGCCAAGTACGAGGGGTCCGCGAGTTGATTCACTACCGCCAGGCACGTGCCGTCAAAAATGCGTCAAGGAAATTCTCAAGTTTTAAATAGAATTGACAATCTCACAGAATATTCCGATGATTATTACGAAAGTTGCCGATCGTATTGACTGAACCGGTTCTTGGACGTGTATCACGATATGATGTATTGGCAAGTTTTGAATCGCAATACACCGGTATACCGGTTATATCGCCCACCCCTAGCCGACGTCAGACTCTTCGTTAACTTTAGAACACTTCGGCGGCGGTAACGAAAAAAAAAGGCAGACAGTTTTCTCACTCCAGAATCGTCGCTATTCAACTCGCTCTTTCGTTTTCGACCCATTGCGATATATAATTTGGAATAATAATGTCCAATTAGCCATGCTGTAATATTTATACATGATGTATGGAGCCACGTACAGTAAACGAAATTCAACTATCAAATCATGTAACTCTCCTTCAAAAGAGTTGCCGGCAATGATCAGCCATTTTGATTACTCCCCTCTGTTTTCATTACACAACATCAAAAAGTCACCGCTAATCTATTTGTTAGGGTTAATTAATGATGAACAATGGCTAGATATAGGCTTTATGATCGACAAATATCAATCAGTTGAAACCATTAATCCTAGACAAGTGTTTAGTGTTACTCAAGACACGTTCGGGATTATCAACAAGTTGATTGATTTATAGTATGCCGCTATATGGTTAGTCAAGGATAAATACGGTTAGAATTTTATAAAAAAAAATTTCGCCAATTCTAAAAAAGAATCGCCAATACCCTAAAACTTTATCGCAAAAATTTTCGCCAATTCTAAAAAAGAATCGCCACTTTCATAATTTAATCGCAAATTGCGACTTTGGCGACCGACAGTGTGAGCCCTGCTACTCTTATATCGAATTCCAACTGCTAAGGGATCTTTTACATGCACTCCAATGTGTACACGGGACCTCGTTTTTTTGTCCCATCAGAACGACTAAGCAGCTGTCCTCGTCAGGCCCTCCTTCTGCATCACTGACAAGGGGAAATCACACTGGAAAATTGAGATGAACTTTCTCGGCCAGATTGTACGAACTATAAACATACAATAGATAAATATTCAAAAACAGTAATCCTGTGATACGGTATTTAAAAACAAATTTTTCACTTAAATAGAATGAGAAAAGACAAGACAGTAAAAATGATCACCTACCCATCAATGTTAATAGTTTACTCTTCATCTGAGATTCAAGTCGAGCAATCATCAATTCAACCGCATTGCGTATTTCTCTTACTCTCTCATCTTTAGCATTTTTGACACTTTCTATATTATGTTCCTAAAATAATTTTAAAAAGCATATGTACATCTTCAACTAAAATCAAAAAAAGAATAAAGTGAAAATTGGAGACGATTCAAACATTAACCCTTAGACCTACCGAAAACCACTCTAAATAGGTTTCCTTTGACCACCCCAAATGACAGTTATCTTCTAGCTGAGACGCTGCCACAAACCAATAAATCGTGCTGTAACATGGAGAGTTGGGTTGGATGGCTGAATGCTTAGCGCAAGCACATTATATCATAATTCTGTCATTGAGTCAACTGGGGTGGTTTCGATTTCCCAGTTATACATGACAAGGAGTAGGTTCGCCTGTCCATCCTTCATCTCGTGGGATTTCTCCTGGTCCTCCAGTTTAACCAAGAAGTCATTTTTTTTCCTTGTCAAACTACATGGAATACACCCTGTTTTTGTTTTTTATGGAAGCTACGGTAATCTCAGGGACTGTTGATTCACAACTCTAAAATGAAACATCTGTCCAGAAAACTTCCAATTCTGTAAAGTATTTATAAACATATTCTGAAATGATCAAATTGTCAACAATCATCATTCACTGCTGACAATAAGACATAGTCAACACAAGCCAGCGCCACCTTTTATGTTTTAAAGATATCTTTCTGTGGGTTAGAGAGCAAGAGAAATGGGGTTTAACGTCCACTCGACACAAACTAGGTCATTTCGGGACTAACATGTGGTTCGTTTTATTTCATTAATTCACATGTGCGTAAGGGTCTTTAGCAGCCAGTGGGAGGAAAGCGGAGGACCTAGAGAAAACCCACGAGGTTGGACAGTGGGTTAGAAACATTACCCAAAAAATAAATACTTACCACATCCTGTACTAAACTAATCAATTCAATATGGCGTCTTTTAACTTGGTTTAACTCATCTGATAGTTTTTTAGCATGTTCTTCATAAACACCATCTAATGGTTTAAACGTATGACCAGAATGCTGAAAATAATCAGGAGATAGTGTTACTGGAAAGTTGTTGAATCCTTGGGTTGGAAACACAAAAATTCAAACCTATAACTGTAACATACTTACTACCACAAATACATCACCACAATGTGCTATTTATTCCCTGAATCAATTAAAGGGAGAGAGAGAAATGGGACACAAACCAGGTCATTTGAGGCTTAACACAGGAGAAAACCCATGAGGTTGGACAGGCGACCCTACACTCAAGAACCAATTAAAGCTATATAACCAAAATCAAATCAAACAAAATGGGATTTAACGTCCCACTGTTCTGTTCTTACAGACCACACAGTGTGCAGAGAGGGAAATTTTGTCCGGGCAGCCAAAGTTTGTATTCCACTGTCAACATGGTAAAACCAAAAATTAAACAATCCGATTCATGCTTAATCTTTCGAATCAAAAATTTTATATTAATGGACTTGCCCTTTCAAAAAAAATAAAAAGCAGAATTAATTAAATGCTTTATTTTGACCTAAATCAGAGATCTTTTGGCACTTTTCAATAATAATCAAACATTTACTTCATTTCTTTCAAATTTATAAAAAAAAGTTTAAAGTTTCAGCTATTTTGTGAGTGATATATGATCTAACTTACCGTTCCTCCCCACAAGGCACATTGATGACAGATACATTCTTTACACGTTAAACAATACACACTTAATTTCTCTCGATGTTCTTCACAACTAAAAATAGAAATGATATAATAATAAATTTCAAGAGCAATAAAACTGTAATAATAAAAACAGATTTTACATTTCAATAAATGAGAAAAAACAAGTCACCTCTGAAAGAATAACAATAAAAATGATTACCTCCCCATCAATGTTACTAGTTTACTCTTCACAGATATGTACATCATACCTATTTCCCAGATATGTACATCTATAATTTCTTTGCAATCCCTTCAGCATCTACATTCAAGATTCAAGGAAGAACACTTGAAAATGAAATGAAATGGGGTTTCACGTAATACTTTTCTGCACCAACTAGGCCATTGAAGATGGACATATGCAATGTGTTATGAGAGAAATTTGGCAAGATAGTGGCTCCTCAATCTATTCTTCACCAAGTGCATGACAAGGGCCCTGAACCTTTGATAATCAATAGGAACTTTCTGATCAATCCTGGGACTTTATCATCAATTGGCCAGTTCCTTACTCACCAAGTCACCATGGTTCCCTGCAAAATTCTTGGAATTAAATAAAAACATATGTCATACCGAGACTGGCTCCATATATTACGACAGAGAATGAATGTAGACTTACTGATTACTATCAGTGGTAACATCAACAGGGGGAGCAGGAGCAAACTGCTGTAACGTATCAAGTTGTTGTGTCACCTCTTCAGCCCATCTACAGTTTACTAACTCATGAAGATGTAAGGAAGCCCTACAATTTAAACAGATAAATAAAAATAACGAATGAAATAGATAACCAGCATCGATCAAATTACAATCCAAAAATAAGCAGTCTGGAAATAAGGCACCTGTCAAAGACAATGTCTGGGCAGCTGCACTATAGCCTAACTGTACATGTATTTACATTTCCAACTGTGAGGGGATCTTTAATCCTTTGCTAATGGTATACACGTACATGAGAACTTGGGGTTTTTTTGTCCTATCTGAATGACTAGGTACTTTTCCTTACCAGGCCCTCCATTCTGCCCCACCGACACAGCGAAACCAGACTGGAAAATCCAGAGGAACTTCCCACCTAACAATGGTATTGAACACATTGTCTCCCGATTATCGAACCAGCATCATTCTACTGTGGCCCCAACAGTTAAACACAAGTAAGTGGATGAAGAAAGTCACTAAAATAGATTTTGTTTATTTTCGAAAAAAAAAAATCGACAGAAAAGCTGTGATTTCTTGTCATCTTTCAACATACTGGTAAAGGTATATAAAATATTCTGACTGCATAATAATAGGCCTACATGTATATTTAAAGGGACAATCCCGATAAGAACAGAGTCTCAAAAATTAAAGTCCGAGCCTTTATGAAATTTATGGACCAAAATATAGAGGCATGGTGTATTTACCTTGGCTCAAAGTTTCAGCTCAAAATATTGAGTCGTTTTGACGTTAACGTCAACACTGCTTATCCGGACACGTAACCCTTTTAAGATTTTGGGTCAATTTTTCGATTGGGTGACCTAATAATCGATTCCCGTTTCTTGAGAGGTCTATACAGTGAATGACCCATGTACTGTACTTGATAACAAAAGGTAAATTTCACCTACATATCATTTTTACAGAAAAAAGTCTGGTTTTATCCAGATACTGTATAATACAACGGTCTCCATTTCCAGATGAAGACTGTCAGGTTTAAGTTATTTACAAGCATATCACAAATATCGGGTTAGTTGGTCGGCCTTAGGTAATGGGATATAAGGGATTTTAACACAAAATTAAGCAGTTTTATTCCCAAAAAAGTTATCGGGATTGGCCCTTTAAAAGGACATTTGTGTTCAAAATATCATCCCCACGACATAAAATTGTATTGGAAATTGTACCTGCAGTGAGGGCATTGAGATCTTTCCTCTGTTAACCATCTCTAAAATAATAATAATAAAATTGATACAGTTAATCTACTTACAGATTCAGATAACAAAATATTTGCAGTTAGTTGTGCGATTAGCCAAGAGTATATAAACAATGTGATTATACAAGTTTATATTACCAGTACATCAAATATAATATAAAGCCAAGCCTTAACACATTACACCTGCTACAGACTATGTACATGTAATATGTTGTGTGATAATTTTTGCCTGACAAAGGCTCGATAAAGTAAAAGAATCCAACTGTACTTAATAATACATGGTAAGTTCTATTTTAAAAATCTTTAAAACTTACTAATACCTAGCTATAAAATCAGGTGACCTTTTATTTCTTTAAAACAAACAAATAACAGGTAGGTATAATAGTTGACACTAAAATTGTCATATAATCGCCGTTCAGATTTTCGTTAAATACAAGTTACGTTAATTTGAATATACTCACCATAATACAGGTAAAACAGCAGAGTTTTGAACAATGAGGACACAGACGAGCATCTCTCAGTTTTTCCATGCAAATAAAACATCGAAAAACTTCAGCCAGACTCTAAAAATAGAAAATCATTGTTAGTGATATTGTTGCTACAATCTGTAATAATAGATAGTAATCTTTGATTTTTTTATATTCAGTGCAAACAGTAAACAGTATCTACTATCTAACCGAGAAATTTGACTGCTGCACCACCAATTTGTTGAACTCCGAAAGAAAATTTGTTTGGACAGATTTCTGGAAAAAAAATACTCATGTGTGCACTGGACATACTCTGCAAACTGGCTAAGTTGACTACTAACAACACTGCCACTGGCCAGCTGGGTATGTTAATTACTAAATTAGTCATAAATCATATGTATTATCTTACCGGGTATTTTAAGGATGTTACAGACAAATAGAAAAAAAAATAAGAAGTTTCCAGGTGAAAATAATAAGATCAAATCATAGTATTCATAGATAGAAACAAACCCATCAGACAGATGGTCTCGTAGATGATCATAAGAAAGTTAAGACTTGTAAAGTAAAGAAGAGTGTCAGTGAGTGACACAACCCAATCAACAAGTGAGAGAAGTTTATCCTTTTTTTGGAATGTGAATATTATCACGAAAATTTACTACACACCTCGACTGTGTTTTCTTCTGTTCGTTTGTCAACGCCAGACGCCATTTTTACCAGCTAATAATTTTTCAGAACCCCATAAATATAAGGCCTGGATCGAAATTCCAACAGACTTTTTTTTTCTCTTGCCTTGCCCAAACAGGAAACAAATATTGTACATACGATAGTCCGCACAATTGTCAATATCGGAATTTTATTGGATGAAATTCTGTAGCTTCGATTGACAAGACATTCAGTTAATTTAGACGTCATTAGTTCTAATTCTATACCTATTTCTGTTATCTATTTTTGGTCTGAATAAACTATTCGTCAAGTATAGTCCATAAGATGACCCCAAATACAAGATTTAATTTAATGAAGATTGTTCAGCTTTATCATATCCAAATGTCTGGAATATCAAGACACTGGCTTTAAAATGGAGTTGTCTCCCTTATAAATGCAAATTTCTTTCTTGCTTTATAACACACACCAAGAATATATTAATTTGTCTGCGATATCACCTCGGTGGAAGCGGACGTTAAATAAAGCTATTTCACACACATATATTAATTTGTCTTTTATATATTTCACACACATATATTAATTTGTCTTTTATATATGATAGTTATTTACGGGCGCGCTTTAAAACAATGAGTTTGTCAATGAGTTAATCGTCATGATTTAGAAATAAAAATATGCCATACCGTACTTAATCCCCAATGACCTCATATTTCATAGCCTATATGTGTTTCTATTACACCCCAGGACCGATCAGTGTGCCCAGGACACCCCCTCCCCAAGCTCCCAGTCAAATGGTTGTGAAATGAGTAAGACGGTATAGGCCTATCGACGTACACACATTTGTTAATCAGTGGTTGGATTTTCGGTCAATAGATTGAATAACCTAAGGTTATTTTAAGACAACTGTCTAGTGGTTCGGAGGTACCGTGTACAAATTGGCCTGTACGTTATAAAGATCCCGTGGCAGTCGGAATTCTATATAAGAGTATGCCGCAGCGCCACTGCCCGGAAAAAAATCCCTTGTTGCACACTGTACGGCGTAGGCCTATGCCTGTCTTCATTAGCCTATGTAGGATATTATTCAAAATTAGCCTAATTGATAGTTTAGGCCTACCCTTATTCGGCTCTCCTTGGCATTTAGTAATTGAACTGGAAAGGGTGCATGCAATTCTATATCTAAAGTACAAAATGAAATGAGACTGTGTGGTTTAACGTCCTACTTTTCTGAGCAAATGATAACGGGCTTACGCCGTACATGTATGAGGGAATTTTTGCCCAGATAACAGCGTACGTTTCCACCAGCTCGATCATTTTCGAATTCCAATACTCTCAAGGATCATTTTACTTGCACGCCAAAGAATACACTGGTATAGCCTACCCCGACTTTTCGTCCAATCCGAAAGACTAGACACGTTTCTTTGCCAAGTCGTACATCCTGCTCCGGGATTGACCATACATGCAAATCATTTTTCGTAACATCCGTACGACTAGACATTGTACCTTGCTCGTTTTGAACTACTGTGTTTAACCAGGCCGGAAAGGGCAGGGGCGTAAATGTTGGGATAGTCTGTCGGAAAATAACCGCATCGGCGACTAAATGAATTATGGAGGGTTGGATGGCCGAATGGTTAGCGTGTGCGTGCTGTATCATAAGGTCGGTTATTGAGTCAACTGACGGGGTTTCGATTCCCCAGAGGCGTTTTATAGCTGAGGCTCTGGAGGCGCCAGCCTCCTCGCGAAAAAAATCAAAGAAGTTGAAAAAATAAAATGGGAGAAAAGAGCTAAAACCGACGAGAAAAATGAAAATGTACCCTAGTTAGGGAGGGCCCTAAAGGCAATCAAAAGGGCCCCACGTCCGACAAAAGGGCCCCTCTGGTCAAGGGAAAAGGCCCCCAAGTGCGAATCAATCCACTACTGAATAAGTGTGCAGACATTTCATTGGCATGGAAATCATCAATCAAGAAATCACCTTTTCTGAAAACCTACTAATAAGCTATTCAGTGTAGCCTGGCTTGGCGGAGCGATCATTTCTTTACTGAATAGATTTCCGGGATTACGTGTGTTGCTTGCACAATAGGCCCTCTCCACCATATTCCATTAATTATTATTTGATTGAGCTCCCCGATACGTACAAGTGATTTGTTTCGCATTCAGGCTTCAGATTAATCCGGACTCGAAGGGCCTGGAGGATATGTCAGAATGCACCAAAATGATTTCTATTTTGCAAATATTCTTGACCTTCTGACCCCCCCCCCCCCCAAAGAGGGCCCTCAAAATAGTATAGCCTCCGCAATGATAAACTTTAAAACGCCCCTGCAATTCCCTGGTTGTACGTGACAAGGAATAGAGTCGTCCTTAGTCCAACCTCGTGGGTTTTCTCCGGTTAACTCTCACTGCAAAAAACCCGTACACGCACGCGAATTATAGAAATAAAGTTGAACCACATGCTAATCCCGAAATGACCTAGTTAGTGTCGAGTGGACGCCCCCCCCCCCCCTTCCCCTCTCTCTCAATGAATTAATGACGTTAACAAACAATGTCTAAATAGCACCCGAATCGCATACTTTAAGTTCCTCACGGAATACTATAAAATAAACTTGTCAACTGCATTTCCGGCAAACTGTTTTTCAAAATTGTCCGGGGGAGCACCCCACCCCTACCCCTAGTTGAAGCTCGTGCCTTTGCCCCCTTAATCTAAGACCTTGCTCCAGCTTTGCCCCTCCAACCATCAAAATACTTAATATATGTATTTGTGTGAATCCGTGCACCTAAATTGCAATGGTATAGCATAAAATAACCTAGTCAACTTACCTTGTTTAAAAAAAAAATCTCTCTTATTATGTTATGAGTAAGTTGGCCTAAGAAATTGAGATAGCTTGTTGTGAAAATTTTGATGTTAATTGTCAAACGAATAATATTAGTCGAACAGTTGATAAGAAGTTATCGGAAGCATAGATTTGTCTTTTGAATTGGTAAAAGAGAGAATGGGTTTGATTCAGAAATACGATAAAAAAAAAATCTTTAAATTATGAACTGTTGAAGTAATCTCCTGAATTTTTTAGTTGTAGCATATCCAAACACAGTAGAAATATTAAATCGTATTTTAATCATGTTATAAGTGTTTTCTGACCATAAGAATTCTGCAAAATCTTCCTCGAAGTCCAGGAACCCCCAAGGCTCGAATCCTGACTGCGCAACTCGTATTTGGTAGAGACATTACTCTGCCATCAGAGCCCGAGCGTTAAAATCATCTTACCATTAGAAGCCCGGTGCAATTGTTTTAGATACGAAGGCAGGCGCGGATCCAGGGGGAAGCCCAGGGGGAAGCCCAGGGGGGCCGTGCCCCCCCCCCCCCGTCAGCCCAAGTGTGACATAATTGATTTTCGTTTTCGTCTGCCTTGTTACTGTTGTAGTTTACATATCTGGGCCCTGTTTCACGAAATTTTGATAAAATCCAATTTTAGTAGATACTTCAATTTTGATTGGCTAAGCACTAAAATCAATCTAATATTATCCAATCAAATTACTAAAATTGTGATCTTATCTTAGTTAAAATTTCGTGAAATAGGCCCCTGCTCTTTAATAGATGATATAAACATGATTTTCGCATTATCTCCGCTGGGGACTACACCAAACCTTTTGCTCCAATGTATGGCCCCTCCCTCGACAAAATCCTGGCTCCGGGCCTGCAAAGCGTACGTATCTATAATGGTTATTTTGATTTTTTTCTTTGGATTAAAACAAATTGCAAAGTACATTTTCTTGCGGAGAGCAGGGGCGTAAATGTAGACGGGGGTGGTACACCCCCCCCCCCCTACCTCCAGCAAAAAAAAAAAAAAAATAGTCGGTCGCAAAATCAGTGCAGTCGGTCCCAAAATAGGGGTAGTCGGTATCAAAATAAGTACTCACTGTCTACGTCAAGATACTCACACAAAACTTTAGTATAAAAATAGTCGGTCGCAAAATCAGTACAGTCGGTCGCAAATAGGAACAGTCTTAATTAGTACAACATAACCTTGCGTCAACTTATCATGTTTGAAAAGATTTTGTGTTTCACTCTTATTCTGTTGTGTGTATGTTGGTCTAACAACAAAATTGCACCCAGGGAGAAAAATAGTCGGTCTCAAAATAAGTGTAGCCTAATCACTGCAGTCGGTCTCCACAATGCCAGAATAGATCCCAAATACATTTGCGTGAATCCGTGAGCCTTATTATGTATTGTGTATTAGCTTTCCAGACCAATATATAGCAAATCAACCCCTGATCAAATTATATTCTTGAAAGTACATAAATATTATACACATTTAATCATCGCTAATCATATTGATTTGTTTGAACATAAGAAAATGATTATTTTTAGTAACAGTCTAGCTGGCTATATTTAAAGTTGAATTTCATTGGCTGCTATGAATAGATATCCACATTTAGAATAGGTGAAAACCTATTTATATTCAACGCTTTGTCGAATGGCAATCGTATTACGTTGAAAGGATCGTCTTAGCTGTTCAATATAAAGCAAAAGTAGAAAAGTAACATATTGGTATTTTAAGACTATTACAGAAAAATGGCGAAAAATATAGTGGACGTGTATGTAAAAATGCCTTCAGGCAAGAATGTACAGTTTGACATGGAATATAACCAGACTATAGAAGCGCTCAGTAATTTGGTAGCAGCGAAAGAAGACGTGAAACCCAAACAGATTCAATTGAAATACCAAGGGAAAATTTTAAACCCTTCATCAACTTTAAATTATCTAGGAGTGCGACCGGAGACTATCCTTAAAGCGGAGATCCTGGAATCACGAACGATCACCCTGCGGTGTAAATTGAATGAAGACGAAACAGAGGATATACACATTGATACGCTGGACACAACAACGGATTTAGTTCGCACAGTTCAAAATTTAACAACCTTTGTTAACAAAACCATTCAAACGGTAGGTGATTTTTGCTTATTTGAGTTAAAAGAAACACAACCCTATTCCAGGTAGTATTGAGTTGACTGGAATCAGTTTGAACATTCTCGATAACCTCCACATTGTCACAACCTTTGAGGGCAAGGCGTTGGATATACCTTCAGCTCAAAATATTGAGTCGTTTTGACATTAACGTCAACACGGCTTATCCGGACACGTAACCCTTTTAAGATTTCGGGTCAATTTTTTGATTGGGTGACCTGATAATCGATTCCCGTTTCTTGAGTGGTCTGAATGACTCATGTACTGTACTGATAACAAAAGGTAAATTTCACCTACATATCATTTTTATAGAAAAAAAGTCTGGTTTTATCCAGACACTGTATAATACAACGGTCTCCATTTCCAGATGATGACTGTCAGGTTTAAGTTATTTACAAGCATATCACAAATATCGGGTTAGTTGGTCGGCCTTAGATAATGGGTTATAAGGGATTTTAACACAAAATTAAGCAGTTTTATTCCCCAAAAAGTTATCGGGATTGGCCCTTTAATTGCCATAATATACCCGTTGACAGTACACACAGAAATACATGTACCCCCCAGTTATCGTGATCGTGCAGCGGACAACCGGCTCAAAACAGGGCATAGTTTAACAGTCAGAATAACAAGAAAAGGTATTTTCAAATATGCCGAATTCGTTGACTACATTTGACTACTGATTAGAATGGATCGATTGGGCTGGATTTGTTAATATCTAAACGTTCCCAGGCTAATTGATCGGCGCGTTTCTTGCCGAACGCTGTTATAATTCTATTAATAATACTCTCTCTATCTAAACTCCAGCTTGTGCTTTGAATCTAAACGCTCTTTTCAAAATTTCAGAAAGGTGGAGTGAATATAATAAAATCAGAGAAGAAATTAAAGGAGGTCGGACTCTCAGACGGAGATGTATTAACAGTTAAAGAGTTAGCTTCACCAGCAGCTGCATCATCCGATGTACCACAATCTGCAGCAGACAACTTCCAGCTGATGGATATCAAGTCCAGTTTTGATGCCCAAGGTCGCAATGTTGAAGTAGCGTTTTCTTTCGATACCACGGGAAGCATGTATTCATATTTAGATACAGTCCGAACAAAACTTAAAAGCACGTGTGAACGTCTGTTGAAAGACATACCAAACATACGAATTAGTTTAATAGCCCATGGCGATTACTGCGACCAGGATAGCTCATACGTCATTAAGATGGTGGATTTTACGTCAGATGTTAACAGGCTGGTGAAATTTGCCAAAGATGTTCCTGGTTCTGGTGGTGGTGATACACCTGAATGCTACGAATGGGTTTTACGGAAAGCCCAAACACTTGACTGGGCTGAAAACTCCGCTAAAGCTCTTGTCGTTATTGGGGACAGCCCACCACATGGAGTTGGATATACAGACCAGCAAATTAACTGGCACCAGGAATTAGAACTTCTTACTGGTATGGGAGTCAAAGTTTACGGTGTTCACGCTGGTGGGTCAGTCGGAAGTCGCCTGTTTTATGAGGAATTGGCAGACCGTTCCGGGGGGTGCTATATTCCCCTTCAACATTTTGACGCCATAACCGACATGTTTTTAGCCGTCTGTTACCGAGAAGCAAGCGACGATCAGCTTGGAGAATTCGTTCAGGAAATTGAAGACGCTGGCGAAATGACGGAGGCTAAACAGGAAATATTCAAACGGTTGGGGGAGACATCCAAAGTAGATAAAGAAAAGAAACCAGAGCGACGAGAAATCAGACACTCTTGGTGGAACAATGGGACCGCCACAGAGAGTCTTCAATATCTTTATAATGAACAGACTGACGTTTGGTCCAGCCAACGTTCAACAAATACCCTTTCCCGATATAGCAGACCAACTTCGCTATCGACATTAGGGAGATCAAAAAAGATTCGTCAATCTATTCGTAAAAAACTGGACACAAAGGCTTGTGTTTTAATGTAGACGTTTAACACTATAAAACAATCATATATGGGGTTATGTGATGTCCATTATGTATTTACTGCGATTTTCTTTCTTGTCTGAATAGGAGATGGTTTATACATGTACATTAATAGTATGGAACTGAAGGGTCACAATAGAATGGGATTGAATCACCACTCACAATTCAATTAGAGTAATATGGTTTTTCAGGAGAACGCTAGATCGGAGACGGTCCTACGCATTTTAGCACATATGACGTCATAAATAGATTGTGGGTTAGGGTTAGGGTAAGGGCTAGGACCTGTAGATTTGGTCAAAGTCCCGAGATGTAAACAGGGCTAGGCCTAACCCTAACCCATGATCAAGCCTAACCCTTACCCTAACCCACAATTCACATATGACGTCACAATTTGCGTAGGACCGTCTCCGATCTAGCGTTCTCCGGTTTTTCAATCTGATTAAAATACAGATCTTTATTTCGTTTCGTTTTTTTTTATACTTTCGGTGGCCTGCACATGGAGATCTGACCAGTAATAATGGGAGTTCGCGTCAAGAGTCAAACGAGCGACGTTTGACCATATAACATCAGACATTTGATTAACAAATCAGCGTTAATGTTTCTAGTAGGCTATCCACAGTTCCGTACACCCCACGCCCAGAACTCCCTACAATAGACAGTTTCATTGGCTAATCCCTCACATCAACAAGAACTCGGGTTATATAACAACTCTTCCATAACCCAGTGTAGTAAAGATAGGTAAAACGCAATTTTGAAAGATATGAAAAAAAACGAAACGAAATAGGACCCGTGTTTTAATCAAATTTGTGGTTTGTAATATAAATACATCTACAAAATCCGTTTAATATTTCGATACCAGTTTTGTTTATTGGTTTGAAAATAACAGGCGTCTAATCATTTAAAACAAATAACAATATTTGCATAAGATAGGTTTGTAAATAGAGTTTTTATTATGTATGTATCCATGCTCAAAAACAATTCATCAAATATTACAGAAATATGACCAATTTGTAAATATTGTATATTATAGTTTGTCGTTATACTGTGTTTTACAAATAAAATAAAAATTGCTCAAATACATTTAGACTTTGTCCGATAAAAGCGGACTCTTTTGACACAGTTTATTAACCGTTCTTTCCCATATCATCGCCACCAAGAGACGCCGTTCAACAGAAGACCACCATGCCAATACCGATCGCACCATTTCCTTCATAGGCGTACGGGTCCGAGGGATGTTTGGGGGGTGGGGACAGGCCCGAAATGCTTAGTCCACAGAGCCGGTCGCGGGGTATGGGAAATTCAATATTCTCGAGAAAAGTTAGTTTTACTCCCACCAAGATTCATTTTCCCGCTATTCTATAGGTTTAGCCAAACAACTTCAATGCTGTACTATGATTTTGCAACCAAAATCCCCCTCTATGCTGACCCGAATTCCACTTAGTGTATGCCCGAAAATGTCATACAAAGCTTCTTGGCCCCAGACAAAATGAAAAACAGTCAATTCAGTACACTTTCGCTGCATACAGTTAATAGAGAAATTTAAATCATTATTTTATTAGTCTTCGGGCCCTTCATTTTGCCAAACAGAGTGGTTTCAGACAAAATTGTTTCACTCATTTAGTCATTTCAGAAAATTCGCGGTATTCATTAAACAGAAAAGTAAAAATTGTGTTTTATTATAGACTATATATCATATTTCTTTTTCTCCATTTTACCCGTCTGCACAAAAAGTCAGTCTGTCCAAAAGTTTGAGGGTCAGCTGCCCCAGTGGCTGGTACGTCTATAATTTCCTTGCGACTTTCTTGTATTCTCTGTTTTGTTCGTTTTTTTTTTCTTTTTGAGTGACGCATGTATCATTACAAGTCTGTATAGTGAAGTGGACGCTTAAGTCTGTCCCACAGGTCTTGATAAGTGACCAGGGGCGGATCCAGGAATTTTTGCAGGAGGGGGTTTGCCAGGTTTCTGTTACGGCAATCTGCCATCATCGTCTCTAAATTACATAGGCATACATACAAATTGAGCTTTTTAAACAGAGAAATCATTTTTATACTGATGTAGGATCACTTTGTGATGTAATTTCATTGATGCAAGGCATTTTTTTTTTATGTAGCTGAGCAGGGGGGGGGGGGGTCGGACCCCCCCCCCCCCTCCTCTGGATCCGCGCCTGAAGTGTTCCCTTTGCTGTTTATGGTGTCAGTATAGATTTTGTATCTCATCTGAGAGAGACAAATGGTGTTTAACGCCCACGCGATACAAACTAGGTCATTTCGGGACTAACTTAATGTTCAATTTTATTTCAACAATTCGCTTGCGCGTATATCAGTTCTCTAGCAGTGGGAGGAAACCAGACGACGCGGAAAAAGCTCATGAGGTTGGACAGGCGATCCCACTACTTGTCACGTACAACCGGGGAATCGAAACCACGTTAGTTGACTCACGTACTACTGGGGAATCGAAACCACGCCAGTTGACTCATTCGCCCCCCGCCCTCCCGTTTCTCGTCCGAAGGTTTGTGGTACGTTTAGTGCGGTCCTAGTGCATTTACTATCAATATTATGCAAATCTTGGTAGTGGAGATATATATCCACCCAGAAGTGTATCATCCACCTTTTGGATATAAATATTATTCAGACACAGCAATCGAATATTGCAGGAAAGCTTTGCAATGGAGATTTACCCACCCATTAGTTTATTAAATGGTCTTCATGTATTCAATATTATAGGAAATCATGGCACAGTCCTCATCACACGTTTTGGGCAGTTTAGATTCCCTTAGAGAATGCGATTTTTGGTGAGATAGCGAAGTGCATATAATGTTTGGTTGATTGTTACGAAGGCGCTGATAAGGACGTACTGGGTAGCTCTTTGCTCCCGGCAAATTGTTTCCATGAGCCCCGTGTCGGGGTGACGATGGCGAATTTAGCTCTTGCACATAAGTAAAACAAAACAAAATATCGGATTACATAAATCTATTATTTATATATTTTTATTAATTAAATTAGAAAAACGAAACAAAATAACGGATGATATCCTATGATTTACATAATAATATTATTTAAATCATAGGACGTCGGGCCATTCGTTATTTAGTTAATACATTACTAGTAAAAGAAAGTAACTATATATACCCATTTATGATAGATTAATTAATATATTACTAGTTTATATAACATTTAAGGCTAAAGAAAGATCTACAATGGGCAAATTTAGCTCTTGCATAATGCCCATTTAAACATACAAACTTGTCATCTCTACTGAAGCTCAAAGATTTTAAACTGAATGGGCGGACGGACAAACAGTAGGTGTGCGTAACGGTGCGAGAATGAAGCATATTTTCGTCTTGATTGCCAATTAATACCTTGTTTGAATGCGCATTGTTTTCTATACAGTCATATAACGACTGGTTCACATGTAGAGCCATCCACTTTTCCGGTCTGGCCGCGAAAGTTCCGTACTCGAATCCATTTGTCATTTTCGTTTTTCCCTAGAAGTCGCAAGATTTCCCCAGGGTTAATTTTCAACTGATTGTCATGTGCCAGTATTGTATCTTTCGCTCTCACCATTCTACAGCCCAGATATTTTAATTCTTCCATGAAGTGTATGTTTTGACTCTGTGTTATTGGGCATGCCATTTTACTGGTCACAATAGAAGGCATTTCGAATAAAACCGGCGAGATTAATGATGTTCGAATTTTCATTTTCTTTCCTTTTGCATTTTGTATAATTACACGTTTCTTACATTTTGTAGAATGGATTATTTCAACAATGTCACCCGAATCCACTCTCACTTTCTGGCTATTAAATGTCTCAATGATTTCATAAACCTGTTTTTGGGCTGCTTTTAAACGGTAAAAATACTCCATATTTGATTCAAAATTCACATTATCACATTCAAGTGGTTTCAACAAAATCTGAAAATATAAATAATTCATGGAAATAACTTTGTTGTTACAACAGCGTCCAGCTAGAGATTTATAAATTACAGATCCTATTTCGTTTCGTTTTTATAGTTTTAAATTTCTTTACTTGTTTTTACTACAAGGTTGTTCTCATTGACGTGTTCTAACTGGTGTAAGGGATTAGCCAATGAAACGATCTGTTACTATGAGCTTTTGGCCTTTTGATGCACGGAACTTCGGATAAACCACTCCAAACGTCAACGTCTGACGTCATATGGTCACAAGCTGCTCGTTGGACCCCTGACGCGAACTCCCACTATATAACTTTTCATATCTTCATGTAGGCCATCGAAAGTATAAAAAACAAAACGAAATATAGATTTGTATTTTCATCAGATTGTATAAATTACTCCTTTTATCAAGTATGACCTTTGTTACTCGTGATATTATGTAAATAGAAATGTGCATTGTTCTATAATGTGTCTTTGTAAAAGGAATATGGGCTCGTGAAATTTGAGCCATATATAAGTATATAATAATAATAATTCTTGCTTCGCAAATATCCTATTTTAACCACAGAATTTTATAAGTAAGAGAGCATTCTTGTCGGTATCGTATAGACCCGCTCACCTAATGTTTTGTAAAGCGAGCGAGAAACGGAATGGGGTTTAACAACCACGTGACACAAGAGAGGGAGAGAAATGGGGTTTAACGTCCACTCGACACAAACCAGGTCATTTCGGGACTAACATATGATTTAGTTTTGTTTCAATAATTCGCTTGCGCGTAGGGGTCTTTAGCAGTGGGAGGAAACCGGAGTGCCCGGAGGAAGCCCATGAAGTTGAGAAGACACCCCTATCGCCATGCCACATACGCTCACGAGGGATTGAAACCACAGCTGCAAGCCAGAGGTGACCGGCCAGCTAGAGGTCAGAGCGCGGCACTCCAGGCCACTAGGCCATCCACCCCCCACCCCCACGTGACACAAACTTGGGGCATACATAATATACAATTTTATTTCTATAACTCAACTGCGCGTATGGGTCCTTAGCAGTGAGAGGAAACTTGGGAATCCAGAGAAAACAAGAGCGATGGGATAGGCCATACTACTCTTTGTTGTCTATACAAGTGGGAAATCCAAACCACGCCACTTTATGATCTGACGCTAACACGCATTAAACCATTCACACCCAATCCCCTTGGTAAAGGGTTGTAATATTACATAGACCCAAATTTTGTTTTAGTTTTACACAACCAGTACTGCGAGTAGCACCACCCTCTCCATCGATTCCATTAAACAACATTTCATTCATTCATTCTCCATCGATTACCCTAAACTTCTATTGATACAACCATCCTCCAATATGCCTGTATCTCGAGACTTACCCGTTCTTGTTCTTCGGTCATCGATGATTGTGATTTTACTTTCTTAAGTAACATCTGAAATGAACAGAGCAGCCAATACACGGTCTTGCACTAATGCAGAAAAAACTGTCTTTAATATTGCAATGGTTTATAAATCAAAATGCTGGGATGGGGGTTCACTTAACTCTAAACCAACTTGCGCGTTGGAGTCTTCAGCAGTAGAGGGAGACTGGAGGACCAGCACAAAACCCGCGAGGTTAGGCAGACAATCCTACTGGTCGTCACGCACGACGTGTTCGACCATTCGCCCGCTCAACGAGTCACTGCACCACTCTTGTGAATTTAAATAGTTATATCAATATTAAATAAGAACTGCTTTTAGGGTAATTCTATTCATTTTTCCAAGTGAATCCAGAATAAATATGACCTTATTTTCAATTGTATTATCATTGCGCACACCCCATGTATTTCCTGTGTATGTGTGTGTGTGTGTGTGGGGGGGGGGGGGGTAGGCGGAGTAAAATAGAATGAAATGAAATGTAATGCCTGGGGTTTACCCTCCTACTGTTCTGCTCCTAAACTAGGCTCACGAAGACGGCTAGTCGTAGTAACTCACTGGTTTGAGAAGGCGCCCCTATCTCCAAGCCACATAAACTCACACTAGGGACCGACACCACGACTGCAAGCCAGAGGTGAGCGGCTACTACGCCAATTGGCAAACACGTCAATTATACCACCTATTGCCATCCCCAAAATTCATTTTTAATTGTCCGAAGATTTTTTTTTACAGCGAGAACAAATAGTTTTTAAATTATTATATTTCAGATCTACACCCAAGCCCATCTTAATCAAATGTGGAAACTAACTCGGTTGTTCTTCTTTACGGAGGCTGGTATGTCTCTTAAAGGTAATGGATCAGACATAGCTGTATCGGTGGTGGTTACGTGGAGCTGCGAGACATCACAATGATCTAGAAAATAGAGAAAACATGAGGCAAAATAGCCAAAGCCGTGTTTATTTATTAATATCGTACCTTTCTCATTGCCTGGCTCTATACCTGTACATATCGACGATCCCTAAGAATTTCCAGAAGCTTCTCTTTAAAGATAATCTGTGCGTATACTTACATAAATGTTTTACCTGCTCACATATAACTACGGTTGGTTATGTTTTAACTTCCGTGTCGCTAGTTTTAATTGTTCACAAAAGAAAATCTATTTCGCAACGTGATCAGCGTGACGTAAACATGCAAGTATTTTTTTGAAGGTCACAACAATTCTATTCCGCAATTGTATTTGTCACGTGATGTAAACATGGATATATTTGTAAACAAATCGATTCATAGTAGCATCATAAGTGAATTTAGCGAGAACTCTGAATTAATTTCGGTTACGTTTGTTGATGAAATTATTGTTTCGTTCCTGTTCGTTGTTTTTTTATGATCACGCATACTTTCCCTCTGGAATTTTGATATTTTGTTTGGTGACGCTCTAAATATTATGAGCCCTAACCTCATTCAAATTAATTTATTGAAAATACCGTTTGGGTTTGTTAATGCCCCAGATACGTTCAAGAATGTGTGTGATTTTTAGGTAAATTGCTATTTGCTTTTAATATACCTGCATCATGACAAACACAGCATTTATACTTCAGTTCAAGCATTTATAATGATTATGCATATACTATATTGAATAACTTCTACCTACCTTCATCTTTCACTAATTTTAGTAATCTACTAAACCAATCTCTATCTTTGGTACTTATGCATGTTAAACCTTTGGTTGTTTTTGGTAAGCTGGATTTTTTAACTCCGTCTAATACCACTAAAACTCTGTACCTTTTCTGTTTACTATCCACGCTATATATCACGGCCATTTGAATGTAAAACAGGCTTAACTGACATTCCAAAAAATCTGGAGAAATTACAAGAATAAGTTGTTTTGAACTGTCTAAACAATTCCCAAAGTTGTCCAATCTGGTTTCCCCTGGGATAAAAGATCCAGAATCACAACACAAGTAATTGTATTCAGAAAGTGATGTAATAATCTTCGAACTTACATGAGTCGTTGTGGGCGAATATACAAATATGTCATGAAGATCGGTTGGTTTCTTCAGGTCGGAATAAAAGCAACCATTTAATGTTTCCACATTGTCTTTTATATCTACTACTAATGTCGCTGTACACGTACTCCCATTACTGGAATTCGATCGTGTCTCATCGTCAGTGGGCTGGTCGAAGGAGTTTGTTCCTTGAATGTTGTCAGAATTTGTTTCGGGTATTATCCTGTATTCGTCCGGCCACTTGCCATCTTGACCGTCTCTCGATTTTTCTAAATCATCAACTTTATACTTGGGCATTACATACAAATTTATTCAGATTTTTTCAAGAACAAACGCCTGCTGGCTCTACTGTGCCTCCTTCATAAATAAACCGTGTGTTGTAATATCATTTTGTTGTTAATGGTCTATACAACAATATGCAGGATAATAATACGTAGTCACGTGACCCCAACTTCACTTACTCACGTGACTCTAACTTTATGAATGAATATTATTACCTATACTACGTTGTAAACACATGGTATTATGAAAGTTCCTTGTTTGAAATCCTTTGTAATTATGTAAGTTATCCATTGCTTATCCAGTCAAAATCCAAACTTGCAATATAGGTGTTGAAAATGGTGAATTTCCATATACATATATGTTTATTGATATACAAATGTGTCATTTAAACACTTAATGTGTAAATAATTATATTACATGAACGACTTTATAGAAATCATGTGATATGATTGACATTCAGTACGTCACAAGTAGACAAGGAAAACCCCACTTAATACTCGTGATTGTCGGGGGTCTCGGGTAATGACCTTAACTTAATATCTTATATCTTAGATATCCTGTCGTGATGCATGCTACGTCAACAAAAAGTCAAAAGTTGACATAACTGCCTGCTCTAATGTTCTCTTTCTGCCGTTGAAGATGAATTCCATTTTCTTTTACAGTGTCCCCGATATAAAAACCTGCGTCTGAGATATATCTACTCTACTTTAATACCATCTTGTCAATTAACTTTTGAAATTCTTTTTAATCCGCCAAATTTCCTTGCTAAGGCAGTAGCCATGTACACATACCATGCTCTTCGGGAAAGGGGTGTACCTGTCTCCCTAGATAGTCTTTTCCTTTGCTTCTTTGTATTCAGTTGTGTTTTTGTTTCTGTGACGATTGCAATGTTTGTCCTAAATGCATTTATATACTTCAATCCTTTTATTGATTTGGTTTTGAACTAGGCCTACTTCTGATACATTTAACTATGTGGTTACTTGTGTAGCGGAATTTATACAACAATATGCTTGCATTCGTAATTCTTGCAACATATAATAGATCATGACTCATGCTGACACTATATAATTATTTCTCTGGGTTGCATTCCCAGTTGTTTTCAAATATGAGTGAAGTCTGTGTCACCACAGGCCCGGGACTGTACAGCGCAGTGGACGCTTACGGCTAGCCCCCGGATCCATTCACTCTCTTTGATTTGTTTATGTTTGTGGTTTTTGAGTATGATGTCTTGTCCATATATTTGTTTTTGTGTAAAATTGTGTGTGGTGCAACCCTCCTGCACTTACTATTAGTATCTGCTGAATGCTCTTTCCCCATCTGATCATCATACTCTTATGTACACCGATATACTTTTACTACATATTTTATGAGTATTTTTATTTCATTGTCATACTTTCATTGTTGTTTTCATTGGTATCACCCCAATGGTGCATGTACATAGATATATCCCATTATAATTTCATTATATTTTCATTATTTATATAGTATTCCATGACAAATGTATCTTTTGCATGCATATGTATATTGATGTTTTGTATACTGTTCTTAATGGACGTAATATGCAAATAAAAAAAGTTAAAGTTAAAGTTAAAGTTATTAGTAAGGGGTGAATCTCGGAATTTTTGTTGGAGGGGGTTTGTTGTATTCCTCTTTCGGGAATTTGACAGTTGACATGCATGATGTCATCGTCGTCTCTTAATAAAGGACAAAACCGTTTAACTTTTCGCGTGTTGCTTTACAAGTTTTTTTCACATAACCTGTTTGCATCACTTTATAACACAGTGGACTCTGTCAAATGATAAACCTTTCTGTACATTCAAAATTTTCTTACATTAATTTTTATTTCATTCCACATGCGTAGGCCTTTTGAATAGGTCAAGTCGGTCGTTAATTTATCTTCTTCAGTTGATCGCACACTTATGTTTGCTATCACGTGTTTATTGATAACCTGTCATTCTATGTCAAGGTCGTCGTCACACGGTTCGGAGAGATCCGTAGGGTGAACAAACTTACATTATTCAGGTTCAATCGGCATGCGCAACGAATGTTTCTAACAGGTGCTAGGAATATTTTTACGACTGTGAATTCGTGGGAAAATTCGTGGATATTCTTGAGTACTGGTCACAATTACTGTCTTACAAGAGATTATAAAATTATCAACGGTAGTGAGTTTTAATCTCACCTATAATTGATTGGCGATTGCTTGTTAATCTTTTGTGGCTTCACACCCAATCCACCGAGTTTTAATCTAACCGATAATTGATTGAAGCCCGGATTATACGGTGTCGATTCAATGGAAATAATGTGAGAGATTTTTTGGTTGAAATAATAAGGAAATAAATCGGGACATGAAAATCATGTCGGATTTCATAGAATGCCGGATTGGTCAAAGTCCGGATGTGACAGAGTCCACAAAACTTGACAAAAGGTTTCACTCTTCTGAAATATTATATTGCATATTATTTGTAAAGGGTTACTAAATGACTGAGTGAACCAATAGCAAGTGCTTGAATGTGAGCTCCGGTTGAAGAGCCTAAACGCTTGGCGAACCATTTAAATGAGACAAGTCTTTAACTCATTATCATCCAGAGAAATGAAATGAAATGAAATGGGGTTTAACGTCCTACGCTTTTGCACCTAACCTGGGCTAATGGAAGACGGGCATACGCCATACAGTGTGCTATGAGGGAAATTTTTCCCGGACAGCGGCGTTACGGCCTACTCTTATATATATCGAATTCCAACTGCCCGGGGATCTTTTACGTGCATTCCAATGTGTACACGGGACCTTGGTTTTTCGTCCCACACGAGCGACTAGGCAGCTGTCCTTCAGGCCCTCCTTCTGCATCAGTGACAAGGAGAAATCACGCCGGAAAGTCGAGATGAACTTTCTCGGCCAATGCAGGGATCGAACACCCGACCTCCAGGCTAGCGAACCAGCGCCCTATCCACTTAGCCACCGTGACCCCCTATTATCCAGAGTCTTTGACATTGGAAGCACAACTTATTGGTCAGTTTAAATCAACATTGGTACTGTTATCACACCGTGAAAAGTTGGGCATCTGATATCGATATCTCATATTTGAGACAAAATGAACATTTTAAAATTGGTATAAAATTTTTTTTGGGTGCCATTTCGATGTAGTGAGGCTAACATATCCCATGTAGGAGCATACTACCGGTGTAGACTGGAATAACCAGACGCAAACGACTGCCATTCAATTCCCGTATTTCGCCGAACATAACTAACTAGAAATTTCGATAAAACAGAAACGATTGAATGTAAATCGCTTTATATAGATTCATGTTAGATTATTATATGCGTTGCGACTCATTTGTGTCCATTTCTAGATGCCAAAGAATGGCAATTTAGCTCCTTTAACGTCACATATTTTTAATAAATAAGACACTATTAAAGACTCATAGCGATGTCTATGCTTAACACTACTTTAGAAATCTTAAATTAGGATGTCTACAAACTGATAATTTTGTTTTGGTTACAAACAACAAAACCAATGTCCGTTTAATGTAATTTAATATTATAAATAACAATAAGAGAATAAAACATGAGCCGGCCATGACGTCAACGCAGCCATTTGTTACAATAGAAATTACCCTTACATACAGCATACAGGATGCAAATTTTATTACAATAGATTTTCGAATAAAGCCGAGCTATTAAAGCGGTAATTTTATATTTTTAAGTTATATTTTCAAAATATATTAAAATAAAACCTTAAAATAGATGGTAACTCTAAACTGTCCTACCTATTAATCCTATGATTCGCTATTGCCAGTTGAGAAATTGGCAAAAATGTAATTTTCAACTTCAAATTCAAATGTTTTAAGATAGCTATTGCATGAGGAGTATAGGAAAACAAGGGAGGTTATTGTGTTATTATTTCCGGTGTTAGTGATTTATAAGAGTGGGAAATAATGCCTATAATCCTATAATAGTGAGTTGACAACCTATTGAGCAAAAGACAAAGAAATTATGTTTTGACTTTCTTAGAAAATATGAAATGATCGCTTTAAGTGTTATTACATACATACAGATACAATCATGACAGTGTTAAAAATGATAATAGTAGGACTCTCATAAATGTAGATTATTTGTACTTTTTGTAACAGTAATGGTGCTGTAATCAGGTTGGTTCTTGTTGAAGTCCCAAACATATATAGTCGCATTTTATTGCTTTTCGGTAGATGGCTATCGCTTCCCGATAATTAAATGATATGCCAGCGGGTTTCTAAAACCATTTACACCGCAGAGTTTAGAAAGTTTTGATTTAAGTAGGGACAAGAATTTCGTGTACAGAAGGTGCTGGTTTCTTCTTATTAGCCGACCAAAATCAACGATTTTCAGAAATAAATTAACGATAGACGCCACTTTGACCTGTACTGAAGTCAAAAGTTTAGCAAATTGTATAAGCTTTTTGTGGAACAATCAATTTCAGGTAAAAACAACCGGAGTCACATCGAACCGAGGCCGGTCTGAAATGGCCTCCCGGACAAATACAAGTACCCTTTATGTAACCTTACATTGCCTGAAAAGTTGAAGTCAGTTGTACTGGTAATTATGGTTCGCGTTAAACATCATTTTGAAGTTGTAATTAACCCCACTTTTTGTTCTATTAGCGTCAAACATTCTCGTCCAAAAGTCTGTTTTGCGTTTTATGCGAAATGGCAAAAATGCGACTCAGGTCGTTCTATCGACTCTCCAAATGTCATGCCGTGTTTGAAGATGATATTCATTCATGAATTTAGATCAAGACTGTTTCACATGTGGATTTATTCACTATTCCGGTTTGACCCCTGAAATTCATTATTCGAATCCATTTGTCACCTTCCATTTTTTCTAGAAGTCGCAAGATGTCGCCGGGGTTTATTTTCAGCTGATTGTCATGGGTCAGTATTGTATCTTTCGCTCTCACCATTCTACAACCCAGTTGTTTTAATGCTTCCATGAAGTGTGTGTTTTGATTCTCTGTAATCGGACTGGATAATTTATTGGTCACAATAGACGGCATTTCGGATAAAACCGGTGAGATTAATGTTGCCCGAATTGCCATCGTTCTTCGTTTGGCATTTTGAATTATTACTTTTTTCTTACATTTTGTAAAATTCAGCACTTCAACAATGTCACCTGAATCCACTCTCACTTTCTCGCTTTTAAATGTCTCAATGATTTCATAAACTGGTTTATCGTCAGCTTTTAAACGGTAAAAATACTTCATATTTGATTCAAAGTCCACATTATCACATTCAATTGGTTTTAACAGAATCTAAAAAAAAAAGATACCGATGGGAATATATATTTTACCATAGATGTAATTATACTAGCTTAATTTGCATTGGACTTGTAATTTACGGTCCATTGTTTTTAAGGAATTGGGTTTCATGATAACATGATTACAAGTTTGGTTATCTAAGGTCTAAACCCTCAAATGTTTAGCATTGTGCAACATTATTTTAAAACTAAAAAAAACCTTATAATACCAACCAAATAAAACAACACAAAGTGGTATATTACCCAGAAAACGATGCATATTTCTGTTGACTTACCTGTTCTTGTTCTTCGGTCATTGGTGATTCTAATTTTAATCTCTTCAGTAATATCTGAAACCAATTATAAACGTTTTAAAGTTGTCGTTACTAATTTATTTTTCGGAAGTTTATACAGGATAACGCTTAAATTGTGATAGGGAACACCCGTAATTTCTAGTTATATATCAGAAACTGTTATTACGACAGTGTGCAACACCATTTGTTCCGGTGGAGTAGGTGTTTCTGCGGGTCCCCCGGTTTACTCCCACTACTAAAGACCACTACACGCAAGCGAATTATTGAAATAAAATTGAACCAGTCCTGAAATGTCATAGTTTGTGTGGAGTGGACGTTAACCCCCATTTTCCTCCCATTTGAAATCTTTGAACCTTTTCGTATCTTGGTAATTTTTGAAAAATAAAACAGCTTTTAATAATTTTTTTTTAAATCCACATTTCAAGGCCATATTTTGCCGTACTCAAACATATTACAGATGGGATTAGACGTTCATTTTAAAAAAAACAAACTTCATCCATCCAAATCAATGGTTAAGGCCATAGAAATAGTTCTATGTTAAAAATTTACCTGGTTGTTCTTCTTTACGGAAGCTGGTATATCTCTAAAAGGTAATGGATCAGACATAACTGTATCAGGGGTGGTTATGTGGAGCTGTGGGACATCACCATAATCTAAACGAGAGAGATCACAGCATGCCGAAATTAATACACTAACCAAACATCGAAATCATATCATCCCAATCAGGGCTCACGCTGTCGATCCCTAAGATCGCAATTTGCGATCAAAATATGAAAGTGGCGATTAAAATTTCGTCTGGGTGATAATTTGCGATTCTGTCGATTTTTTTTTTTTTTTTTTTTTTTTGAGAAGTCGAAAAAAAAATGTTGAAAGCCAGTGTGAGGCCTGATTACCATTACATAAATGCACCATCTGCCTGTAAATGTCAGTCTTTTGACAGCTTTTAGGGATAAAATCTTAGCAGGAACCATGTAATAGAATTCTAATACCTGTGTAGATATACGTCAGTACAGTTTGATTGATAATAATCACTATATTATATACACACGACGTTTCGACAAGATTACACTGCCACTGGTCGTTATCAAGTATACACATTTTCAATTTTTATTTTCATTTTTTGGTTGTAAATTTGTATGTTTGATAACTTCCAATGACATTTGGCCACAAGAGAGAGAAATGGGATTTAACGTCCACTCAACACAAACTAGGTCATTTCGGGACTAACATATGGTTTAATTTTATTTCAATAATTCGCTTGCGCGTAGGGGTCTTTAGCAGTGGGAGGAAACCGGAGTGCCCGGAGGAAATCCACGAGGTTGAGAAGGCGCCCCTATCTCCATGCCACATACGCTCACACCAGGGCTCATAACCATAGCCGCAAGCCAGAGGTGACCGGCCAGCTAGAGGTCGAAGCGCGGCACTCTAGACCACTCGGCCACCCCCCCACCCAAGGTCGTGTGTATATAATATAATTTTGCTGTGTTATAGTACATGTGTGTTCAATCGCTAAATGTCATTCAAAGATTACATAAAAAATAGTTTAGCACGACGTGATAGAGATTACTGGTTATTTATCAAAAGTCCAGAAGAGCATCCGCGCGGTTATACATACGGTCAATCTTTGTGGCAGTAGTTTCTCGGATAGAATCGACGCTTTAAACATTATCTATACACGACTCGCCTATCTGTTTATCTTCCGGGTCTCAATTTGAGACTGATGTAATACTGCAAATATTACAACCAAAAAACATCGTAAAATTAGGACACTGCTGACATACTAAAATATCTTACGAGAAAAAAACGTATCATAGGCGTATCATAGGCCTAAAATGGCCAGTCACGCGAAGTTAACATTCAGGTCAACTTGTTAAGGTTATCATTATCTGTAATAATATAATCTGTAAACATACTGATACAAAGTTATGATTCATATTTGAAATATGCAAACATATAAAGAGAGGACAATATGATTATAAGTCAAAACTACTATACATAGCTCACACATAAAAAAAATCAATACGAGCTATATATTAAACATACATTATGGGGTGGGACGATTTACCCAATACTACCCAATACTACCCAATTCTACCCAATACTACCCAATACCACCCCAGTACTACCCCAAAATCACCACATACTACCAAATACTACAACATAATACTGCAAAATGTGCATATCAATTGAATTTTTTCAAAAATAATTAGTTATACCGTGGGAATTGTACTTCAAATGCGATTACAGATGTCTGGCTGTTCCTTTTGCCTCCCTATATCACCTAAAACAAGCAAAAACTAACCAAATACTATCAAATACTTATCACATACTACCCACTATCATCAAATAACAACCTTATGTTGTCAAATAGCAAAACATTTGTTTAATTACGGCGACGAATATTCGATAATTCGCAGAGAATGGAAATGAATGTGCAGTTATCTCCCTTTACAACCGATAGCTAGATTTTAGATAGATTTGCGGATTAATCATCTTATTTTGCGTTGGGGTTGGTTTCCAAATCGACGAAATTAATATAAGAAAAGCAAGTATTTTTTTTGTATATTTTAATCATTGTGTGTAATTAACTACTGTATTATTATATAAGATGGCCAGCAGTCTATAAATAACTATTTAAACCCTTCCATGGGTATCGTCAGGAGGTATGTCCATTAACAAATAACAAACAAAAAATTCGTTTGTTTCTGGGGTTTAAAGTCCACTTCCACACAGGGTGATGTCGTAGACAAACAAAAAAACAACTGCACATGTTTATATTTATTTTTTCATGTCAACTACTAAGTTATTGCATGTTTAAAATTTGTTTGTTTCTGGGGTTTAACGTCAACTTCCTCACAGGGTAAAAAACCTTTCCACCAAAAATTCCATTCCTAAGTTATTTTTCCTGGTTCAGGACACAACCCTTTATCAAATGCCACTCAAGTGGGCCCCGCACCTTGCATGTTGAATAAACCGATTTTTGCGGGTACTATGGGTGGTGGCCCCTCCTACCACACCCACCACTAGTGCAACTTAATAATTGTGTTTCTGTGGTCTCCTAACCCAGTCATACACCACTAGCATCCCAAACCTTCCGCACCTTTCATGTTGAATGAAACCCACCTAGCTCCCGGACTATATTATTTGGTAGCAGTTTAATCGAGAGATAAAATAAATAAAGCAGAACTTGATTACCCAATCAACAATCTTAACACCCGTTGATTAATTGTTAAGTAATGTGGTGTATATACGACTAGAGCATTATACATTTGTAATAAACAAATTACGTTTATTTTCAAATGACAGTAAACATGCAATAACTTAGTAGTTGACATGAAAAAATAAATATAAACATGTGCAGATGTTTTTTGTTTGTCTACGACCAGGGGCGTTTTAAGGTTTATCATGGTGGAGGCTATACTATTTTGAGGGCCCTTTTCGCGGGGGTGGGGGAGTCTTGGTTGATGATTTTATATCAATGCAATGACTGCATTCGCATTCAGTAATGGACGCGACAGTAACATTGTATAGAAAACGATAGACTAGGACTCGGGGCCCTTTCCCTTGGCCAGAGGGGCCCTTTTGTTAAACGTGGGGGCCTTTTGCCTGCCTTTAGGGCCCCCTAACTAGTGTACATTTTCATTTTTTCTCATCGGTTTTAGCATTTACTTTTCCAATTTCTTTGATTGTTTTCGCGAGGAGGCTGGCGACTCCAGCGCCTCACCTATAAAACGCCTTTGTCTACGATATCACCCTGTGTGGAAGTGGACGTTAGACCCCAGAAACAAGCGAATTTTTTGTTTGTTATTTGGTAATGGACATACCTCCTGACGATACCAATGGAAGGGTTTAAATATATGTAGTTATTTATAGACTGCTGGCCATCTTATATAATAATACAGTAGTTAATTACACACAATGATTAAAATATACACAAAAAATACTTGCATTTCTTATTTTAATTTCGTCGATTTGGAAACCAACCGCAACGCAAAATAAGATGATTAATCCGCAAATCAATCTAAAATCCAGTTATCGGTTGTAAAGGGAGATAACTGCACATTCATTTCCATTCTCTGCGAATTATCGAATATTCGTCGCCGTAATTAAACAAATGTTTTGCTATTTGACAACATAAGGTTGTTATTTGATGATAGTGGGTAGTATGTGATAAGTATTTGATAGTATTTGGTTAGTTTTTGCTTGTTTTAGGTGATATAGGGAGGCAAAAGGAACAGCCAGATATCTGTAATCGCATTTGAAGTACAATTCCCACGGTATAACTAATCATTTTTGAAAAAATTCAATTGATATGCACATTTTGCAGTATTATGTTGTAGTATTTGGTAGTATGTGGTGATTTTGAGGTAGTACTGGGGTGGTATTGGGTAGTATTGGGTAGAATTGGGTAGTATTGGGTAGTATTGGGTAAATCGTCCCGCCGTACATTATGCAAGAGCTAAATCTGCATATTGCAGGGTTTTCTTTGTGTCTGAAATGTTATCTAACTTATTAATTAGACATTAATTAACTTATTTAGACCAAAATCAACTCTCGATGGCATCGCCAACCTGTGACATTTATTGGATTACGATCCGATTTACTGCTCAACTTTCATTCATGATTTAATCATGAACTGGATAATTGGGACTATGTTATTATCGTACCGACTTTAGAAGGGATGATCGAGGCGAGGCTGAAATTTCAATCGCTTAATTCTTGGTTCAACGTGCATCAATTTGAATGGAATTTTCAGCAAATGGCCTTTATCTTATCTCCCATAATGTATATTTAATGCGTTGCTCGTAACCTATCGCCAATGTCGTTCTTTTCTATTATTCTTATATTCCTTAGCATACTGAACATAAAGCCTCACATTGCCAAATCAGACATATCTATTCAATGTTGTCCAATTTAGTTCTTAATAATTATACGAAACTGTATATTCACATTAATTTCGTGGCGTATAATTTCTACCTACCTTCACCTCTCACAAACCCTAGTAATGAACTGAACCAGTCTTTTCGTTTGGTACTAAAGCAGGTTAGAGGTTTGAGTGTATTTGGTAAGCTGCTTGTTTTAACTCCGTCCAATATCATTAAAATCCTATACTTTTTCTGCTTATTGTCCATTCTATAGATCACGGCCATGTGCGCATAAAACATACTTAAATCATTTTTCAAAAATTCTAGCGAAATTACGAGAATAAGCTGTTTTGAGCTGTCTAAGCAATTTCCAAAGTTGTCCAATCTGGTTTCCCCTGGGATAAAAGATCTCGAATCACAACACAAGTAATTGTGTTTAGCACTAAGTATTGTTACAATCTTCGAACTTACAGGAGTCGTTGTGGGCGAATACACAAATACGTCATATATATCATTCTCTGATTTCAGATCGGAACAGCAGCAATCATTTAATGTATCCTCGTTGTCGCCTGGTTCTACTACTGGTGTCACTGTACATGTGCTATCATTGCTGGAATTCGACCGTGTCTCATCAACAGTAGCCAGTAGCTGGTCAACGGAGTTAGATCCTTGAATGACATTCTCAGAGATGTTTAAGATTTCGTCCTTAAACCCAACATCTTGACCACCTCTAGATTCTTCTAAGTCATAACTCTTTTTATACTTTAACATTACATACAAATTTTTTCCGATTTTTGCAAGAATAAATGCCTGCTTGCTCTACTTAGCCCCAGTCATGTCATGAATTCCGTTCCATTATAAATAATCCTTGTGGTGCAATAGCGTTTTGTTATTAGTGGTCTATACAAAAATATACAGGATGTAAATACTAGCTAGCCTGTTGATATACATACCTGCAGCTAAACTTGATGTAAATTGCTTACTAATATAGGTCATTCAATCACCTTTAAAACGCGTAATAAGTACATTATTTGAATGAAATTCTTGATAATGTGGACGGTGTATTAGGGTCATCTAATACGTCACCGGGGAAATTGGAAAACCCAATAATAACACGTGACAGTGGGGCAACACAACAGGCGAAATAATTGTATTCCTGAAACGCCCATTTACGGAAAGAAACCCAGACGGAATGAATTATAACGTTAGAAGCACTATTCTTTCTCTTTGCCCATGCGCTTAAGCTTAGACCATGTTCATGGTAATCATTATGTTTACATCAGCTACATAAAAAAATGAGGTAAAACAACACTTTATGAGACAAGTGTCACGGTCGTGTGCTTTATTAGATGGTGGGATGGGATTGGCATTTAAAGTAGGAGATAGACATAGTGCCACGTATAAACGATCTACTCTTAGTAAGGATGAAATTATATCCAATCACAAATCTGTACTCACTTCATTTGGTACTCCATGCGGAGATACCTATACAGATTTGCCCTTGTTGTATTGGATACCCAAACTACATAAAAATCCCAACAAACAACGTTTTATATAAGCAGGTTCTGCCCGATGTTCCACAAAACCACTTTCAAAAGTATTGACATCTATACTAAATGCAGTTAAAGAGTTTATTTAAAAATATTGTGACAAAATATACTCTCGTAGTGGTATAAATCAAATGTGGATATTAAAAAATTCCAAAGAATTGCTTGGTGGTTTGCAATCTAGATCCCTTGCTTCGGTCTCATCTATTCAAACTTTTGACTTTTCTACTTTGTACACTAAAATTCCCCATACTAAATTAAAAGCCAGGTTGAAAGACATTATTCACAGTGTCTTTTCATCTAAATCAGGAACTTCTAGATATCAATATTTAGTTGTTAATTACACTTCTTCATATTTCGTTAAGTACCATAGTGATTCCAAAAATAAATTCACCTCCATCAAGATAATTCAGATGTTGGATTTTTTAATTGATAACATCTTTATTGAATTTGGAGGGGAAATATATCAGCAAGTGGTTGGTATCCCCATGGGCACCAACTGTGCACCTTTGCTTGCTGATTTATTTCTCTATTCATATGAAGCCGAGTACATACAGGCACTAGTTAAAACAAATAAACGATTAGTCAGACATTTTAATTTTACTTATCGGTATATCGATGATGTTCTATCACTGAATAATTCTAAATTTAGTGATTATGTAGCTTGAAATTAAAAATACTACTGACAGCGACAATTACGCTTCCTATTTGGATCTGCGTCTCGATTTTGACAATTGCCATAGACTGAGTGTTAAATTGTATGATAAACGTGATGACTTTGACTTTCCGATTGTTAATTTGCCATTTATCAGTAGTAACATTCCTGTATCGCCAGCTTATGGAGTGTTTATGTCTCAGTTAATTCGTTACGCGAGAGCTTGTTTTTTTTATTCTGATTTTTTAAGTAGATCGAGACATTTGTCAACTAAGCTTCAACTACAAGGATACTTGCGCACTAAACTTATAAAATCCTTTAAAAAGTTTTATGGTCGTCATATTGACTTGATTGGTAAATATAACATGTCTCTCTCAGCTATTATTGTAGACATATTTAATTGACGCGTATCCTATTTACTATCTCTCTGATTATGTCTACTATAACACTGTTCATCACGTGCACTTTGCATACTGATAGTCCATTGGCCAATCACGCGATTTTATCGAGATTTCGACTAATAGTTTGGATGCAGCTATGGCGGGTGTGGCGCCAGGCAGGGTAGGCTTACTCTTCTAGACACCTGTTACCACTGTTTGTCGTGTATTTTGTACACGATGAACAGTCCATTTGCTGATTACACTATTTTGCCTCGACCGTTTTTTTAGGACTTCGAATTTTGATTAATGGTTCGTACTTGGTTTTATTTTATCACAATGCTCTGTATCAATGAAACTAAATCACAATCTGATCCTATTAATTGATAATAAAAATTGACATCAAACCGGGTGTTCGGATTTCTCTCTTTAAAAAGCTCTGCACTGTCATCTGTCAAATTTCATTAACAGGAACCTGGCATCGATTTGTGAGTAATATTGATTTCTCTTAATTAACTAATGGATAATAATCTGTATCTAGCACCACTCTATGATGTAGCCATGCCACTCGGCAAACCTCGGCAGATTCCGTAACCTCCGGAACCTACATCTAACCTCGGCTGTATGACGAATTCCGCCATATTGGAACTACTTAAAAGGTCCCGGATGAAACCTGGCTGCGTCCATACCGAACACAAATTGGCGACCTATTTGGCTAGCGACCTATTCGACCGATCCAGCTGTAAGATAATGACGAAATTACACTTATATTCTGAGCTAAAGGGATTGATAGACATAACGTTGGATTTTATTGGTTGACAAATAGATGAGTTAAGGCGACTGTTGTCTTTATTCTAAAATAGGTTTCCAACGAACAGGTTGCAGCTCGATCGGTCGCTAGCCGAATAGGTTCCCAATTTGTGTAATAGCGTCAAGTTTTCCTGTTAAAGTAAACCGGTAGCCGCATCGAAAATGTATGGGCATAGGTACATATTACTTACTGTCATACAGCCGAGACTAGATGTAGGGTCCGAAATCTGTCGAGATTTGCCGAGTGGTAGCCATGCTTTATGTGCGATATGTTTTCGGGCATTATTGTTATTTATTTCATCAAATTTTGGAGAAGTGAAATTTCTAGCGTCCGATGAATGCAGTGGCAACAGTATGCTTGATTAAAATTCGGGTAGACATAGGATGAGATTTCGGCTGCAAAACCATTTAAATACGACTATATTGAACCGCATTGTCAGGCGCGGATCTAGAGGGGGGGGCAGGGGGTCCGGACCCCCCCCCCCCCCCCTGCTCAGGCTTGAAAATTTTTTATGCGATTTTATTGGCAAAATTTAGACCTGTAATTTTGGAATTTACCTTCCGGAAATACGTCAGAATGCACCAAATTGAATCTAATTTACCAAATTTTTCTGGGCGAGGGCCCCCAAACCCCCTTGAATTCTATTGTGAAACCTAGACCCCCCCCCCCTGCAAAAAATCCTGGATCCGCGCCTGATTGTTCGTAATATCTTACTCGCGGGTAGGAATATGAAAGCGCGTTTGGGCCGTTTTTATTTCGGTGGTGGTGGGTGACACATACAAGACAGCGCCCAAGGAGCGCTCCGCGCCTTCTGTCGGGGCTGAATCTGAACGGGAATTTAGGGTTTATCGATTGCAAAATAAGACCACTTTCTAGTAAACGAATCACACGCTTCCGAAATGCAGGAAAACACCTAGTTACTATACTTTGCAACCTTAAACTGTGTTAAGGTTACAATTGATACAGTCTTAGAACCATTACGCAAGTTCAAATAGGTTCAAACGCACAATACATATCATTACAGTTTGTATTGGAATAAAAGTAATTCTACCACAAATAGTGAGGACTGGACCATTAAAATAGTTACCGAACAGTTTTTCTTTGCATAGCGATGTTTATGTTGTAGGCCTAATGACGTATTACGCAACTTGCCGCCATGACACCGATCAGTTGAAATTTCGCGTAGCAGTTGAGTTTCATCAAATCATTTAATTATGCGGTAAAGCTTCTCCGTTATTTCAATGGGAATTGATTTATTATAATGTTAAGCTATGTGCAGTGCAGTTTTGGGTTAGTTTATGTGTTAGTTTGGGTTAGGGAGCTATCGGCCAGTAAATTTTTTGTAGTCATTTGACTAAAAAACTTGCGCAAAGAACCATTTCTAGAAAACACCCAGTAATAAAAACTCAAAGGTGTCATTGAAAAAGATACAGAGAGGGAAATATCCACTCGACACAAACTATGTCATTTCGGTACTAGTTAAATTTGATTTCAGTAATTTAGCAGTGGGCGGTAATCGGAGGACCCGGAGAAAACCCGGACAGTTGACGTTACTCTACTCCTTGTCGCTTCGAATGTTATAGGCTATAAATCATTAGGCCTAATTAGCCGTGTATTCACATGCCTAGTCCAAATCAATCGAGCTCTCTAGACAATCGGATGTTTTTGATTCTAAACGGATATAAAAATACGATTGTCAGTTAATAATTTGATTTAAAAAATAAGGAATTTTCGAGACTTTCTTTTATTATCGTAACGTTAGCAATGACAATCGAGACTACAATGTGCTCCAAACAGTCATTAGGCCGCGGTTAATTAATTGTCTGTTTTTCATGACCCGCCCGCATGTCCGTTTTGATCCATAATAATCACGCACTTCCTTGATTATTTGGTTAAGTGAGGCCAAAAATTTGTCCTGTAAAACTTTATTTGTTTGTCTTGCAATATGAACAATGAATTGACGAATTAAAATCCTCTATTTATTGATGAAAATGACACCGTAGCTGATAAGAATCAAGTAAAGTAGGCTTGAATGTGAATAAAATAAATACAGAGTCCGTCCGTAAAACAGGAAGTGAATCAAGCCATATAATATCTGCCATCCAAACCAAGGAATGGGAGCTGCAACATTCACAACAGCCCACATAAACTCAATTAGGCACTTGTCATTTGTAATAAAATTTACAGAAAGATATAATGTCTTTAAATTCCTGCTAAATTATTTTATTTACGTGAGCAACGGTCTCAAATCTGTTGCCACGACTATCTTCCATCACGGCTAGACAGAAACGATCACGTGTGTAGTAAATTCTTTGGAAAGACAATCATGTTAAATAATCTAAAGCCCCGTTTACATGACGAAATTTGCACACGTGCAAATCTTTTGCATATATGCAAAATTACTCATGTATGCAAATTTCGTCATGTAAACGCATTTGCATAGGCCTACATGTGTTAAAATACTGCAGGTGCAAATTTGCACCTAGTCCTGACCAGATTCAAAAGTATATTTGCATATATGCAAAAGTATTTAGGGTAAGTATTTGTGCAGATTGTGTCATATAAACGCTCAGCAATATTTGCATATGTGTGTATATCTCATTATCAGTTGCATCATCGCTAAATATATGATGTTGAGTGGTGTCTTGGGTAAAACCAATACGTCATTAGTAGTCTGTGAATAGTTAGCAACATGTCTTGAGTTTAAGTCGGTCGCAAAAGTCGCGGAATCGCATGGGATGATGAAGCATGCGAGCCAATACAAAGTGACCGCGACTTGCTTTTGGACGTCTATGGCATCTCGAACGAAAGTGTATCCTGCAATTTTCCACATAGCATATCAAATGTTTCTTTTCGCATTCTAAAATTTTCCAATCAGGATTGGACGTCAAATGTTTCTAAAACAATACTACTATACCAGTCATTTGACCTTGGCTTCATCCACGTGTCTCTATACTATCACGAGACATTCCTATGATAATTACAGCACTAAGTTTACATTGAAAGGTTCGTTGACGACGAATCCTTGCTATCCGCTCCATGACTAACTAAATGGCATCTAAACACATTATTACATATTTACTGTGAATGCTTATATAACATGTGAAAGCTTAGCAAATATACTTTTGCATACATGAGTAATTAATACATATATGCAAATATGCACATGTGTATTATTTGGTCATGTAAACGGGGCTTTACTTATTTTGTATTTAAATATCCAATTTATATTACGATTTATGTCGTAACCTGTCAAAGTAGGGAAAGATAAAGAATTGAAATGCCAAGAATGAATGAATTAACAAACAGTTAACTTAAAGCATATCACTAATATCAAACTTATTTATTATTATGATATGATCAAGTCTTCCGTTGTCTGGATATTGTGCAACAGATATTTATATATTTAGAGGACGAAGCGCGGCACTCTAGACCACTAGGCCATCCCCCCCCCCCCTCTGTACCGGTAAAAATGTTCCTTCATAGCACACTGTGATGGGTATTGCGCCGTCTTCATTGTATCCGGCTCGTACGTCTATGGATGTCTTTGTGAAATAAGCATCTTATCTTATGGGTTCATCATGATCATGGCGTGGTTCCTTGGGACGACTATTTAGTAATTTCGTTTCTTTTTATCTATTTTCTGATATTTCGTTCCACCTTTTTTCCTACGTAAATATTTGACTTCCGGTTAATTTCAGCATGGCGGACGTTTCGAAAACTTTGCTAAAGATTTGATTTGTTTTTTGTTGTAACACATGAAGTGTGCAATAATACACCAGGATATATCCTTACATTGGTAAATAACACAGAGAAGATTTGTGTTAGATGAAATTTGATGTCTGTCAATTTCAATATGGTGTGTAAATGGAATTTAAAGAAAGAATATAATTGAACAAACCCTGTCACTGTCAGCCCGTCATACGTCATATAATTAAAAATTAGCCAACATAGGTCCATCCATGGTACATCTTAGTCCTAGTGACGAGTGCAAACAAGAAAAATCATCTATCCATCGCAAATGACATTGAATGCGCTCGTTAAAATGAAGTTAAAATCAAATGACTTCAGTTCTATTGCCAAGGGGAAGGGCAGGTTTGGTGAGCTAGCCTACTGCACTTTCGCTTTCATAGTCCAGCCAAACTCTATGTAGGGGGTTCAGGTCAAAGTTTCAAATGACAGAAAAAAAATTTTAAAAAATATTTTGTGAAAATATACATAAAATGCTACCCAAATTTTTTTATTTCATCAAAATATTCCAATTAGATCCGAAGTTATGGAATTTTAAAATCCGAGATCGACGTCAAAAATGTAATCAAAACGCTCTATACCAGTCAATGCGTGGAATGGACCTAAATAGTGCTTTTCAGTCATATCTGAGTGACGTCATAATGGGAATTTTCCCTTCAGAATCGCTAGTACCAATTTTAAAACTGAAAGCCAAACGTTATTGTCAGCTAAGATTTATTAAAATCGTAATAATTTTAATGATATTATGTCAACTATTTATAATCTGGATGATACCACAAAAGAAAAAAATTAGGCCATATTTAGTCGAAATTTAGCAAATTTCAGTCATCAAAACAGATAAATCTTGTTTTCTCCCGTTCTAATTTTCAGATCACGTGGTATCAGACATTGGTATAATCCGTAAAATGTTATCTATCGTTTGATTGGTTCTATATGAAAATCGGCCGGAAACTAACGTTCGGAAATCCAATAAAGTGGGTCGTAGCAATGGAAAATTCTAGGTCGCGTGACGTCAGAGCGGGATTTTCCTGCTGGCGTCTCATGTAAACAAACGGTAATTTTGCTTACATTTTGATAATTTTTTAGCCTAAATCTTTGCAGATATCGAGATTAACATTAAGCTATTACAATACAATTGCTAGTAATACATTTACATAAAACAGTAATTCAGAATCGTAGATTGAACTTGGCTATATTTCAGCCATTTGCTGTTCGATTTCACACTCAAGACACGTGACCTGAAACCCCTACTCTATGCTGACAGGTCGTTTTAGATACATAAAAGTCAAAGTTTAAGTAGGGTCAGATTTGCAGGATCCAATATTACATTTCACATTACTCAAACCTGACTCAACAATCAAATTTCCGCCTAGCCTTGATCATCATTACTAAAGTCTTTACAAGAAAATAAAACATAATCTTGATTATCCATTTCATGATTAAATCATGCATGAAAGTAGAGCAGCAAATCGAATAATAATCCATTAAATATTGTAGGCTAGCGTTGACATCGATAGTTGATTATGGTCCGAATAAGTTAATTATGGTCTGATTAAACATACATTATGGAAGAGCAAAAACTGACTTTTGTCGGTCTTCCTTTGAGCCTCAGATGTCATAGAAATTATAAATTAGATCTTTATTTAAACAACAAGCCCAAAATGAACACTGTAGACCCACGGATGGCTTGGATTGGGCTCGGATTAAAACAGGATTTCGTCGACTGATTTAATCACTATGGCGTCGTGAGTGGGGTTTCTCCGTGACGTTGACGTCATCATACTTCCGGAAATTATTAATAAAAGACAGTGATGACCGAGGCTATACACAAGCTTCACTAGATACCGTTTAAACATTACTTGATGATCGAGACTATGTAGGTGGAGTTAACGCCTGTCAATCAACAATCGGCCATAGTGGAAAAAAGGGTGTCGATGAAGTTTCTAGTAAAAAATTATAGTGGTAACTAGGGCTGGGTATCGATAGTGATTTTTACTATCGATAATCGGCAGTGAAATGTCGGTCGATAATCGATAATATCGAAAACAAACTTATTTTCACGGTCGTCATCAAGACCGGAAACAGTGTAAGTTCAAAGCCATACGAAGTTGCGAAAGATCGTTCGCTCCTGCCTAAAACCCAAAGTCGGCAAAGTGTTTCCACACAGCACTTTTAGCTTTACCGGGAAAATCAACAAGCGTTTTGTCGTCCATGTGTGCTATTTATTGTACCGGGTACTCTATTACTGAGGCACACGTACAGAAATAGTGAACTGTAGTAGACGAATTCTGAAGCTTGCAAAGGGATATAACTCTAACTTTATTTACACATCCGGGTATCTCCGATTTAGCGATAGTCAACAATAAATTCTTCAAAACTAAAGTAATGTTTCAATGAGAGTGAATTTATGAAAACGGCTGTTCAAAAATATAAGCAGTCACAATTTTGTTGTGTTACATTGATACTTGATAGTAATTAAAGTGAGCGGTGTATTATGATTAACTGAAAGAAAACATTGACATTTCAGACGCAAGAAAAATAGACGAAGAGCGATAATCGATAGTAACCCACCGCTATCGATAGTGCTTATCTGGGCCGTCCAATCGATACTATCGATTTATATCGATATTTTACCCAGCCCTAGTGGTAACAACTTTGTTCAGGATAAAGTAATTTGACTGAAATTTTCAATATATTCTTGTTTCAACATCTATTTTTGAACTTTTATAGCAAGAATGGCTAACTCCTTGTCAAAATCTCCCATAATGTATCTTTAATAATTTAGATAACATTTCAGACCCAAAGAAAGACCTGCAATAGATAGATTTTGCTCTTGCATAATGTATGTTTAATTTTTGCATGGCTCGATTGTCACTAATTTTGGGATTGACAGAAATCTGTTCTGTGATGTTCAATTTGGTATCACCTCTGATTCATCTAAGATTTTCTTGCTTTTTCAGAGTCAACAACAAACTAGTATGACTGGGTTTCTAAAAACAAATCGAAGTGGGGTACACAGCCATAGCTGTAATGATAGTTTACTGGACGATGATGATATCTCCATAGTCAAAGTTGATATTCCCAAAAAGGTTTGTGATTTTCTGTCTTATTTTCCCATTGTCTGTGGTGCAGGACAGACAAGGCTCGACACTGCCTTCGATGGAAAAAACGAATTTCGAGCCCTGAGGACAGATGGCCTGACAAGAACAGCTGTTAATCCTTTGGATGGGTTGAAAAACTGAGGTCCTGTTATACAATGGTAATGCACGAAAAGATCCCTTGACAGATGGAATTCGATATAAGATGCCCAGGCAAAATTCCCCTCATACCACACTGTATTTAATTTCATTTCTGTAATACTTGGCAATATCCCTTTCACACAAATATATCTTTTTTACTTGATTTATGTTCTGTAGGACTTTAAACATCATTTTATTTCTGTATGTTTCAGACACCTATGAAATGGGTGACTTCAACATTTGATGATTTTGGAGCCGACTTTGATATTCCTAAGTCACAACCAAAGTCTAAATCAAAGTCGTTAGGCCAAACCAGTTTCAAGGCCCAGTCACAGTTTAACAAGAGTGACTCCCAATCAAACAGAAAGCGACCAAGGGAGACGACTCCGTTCCAGAAAGAGATATTGGGAGGAAAACCGAAATCTAAGTTGAAAGCTTCTAACATGGAATTATGGGCTGAAAAGCATCATCCTGAAGGCAAGGTATGTAGGATTAATATTGAAGTACTGTTATAACCACAACTGGCTTATTACCTCACACAGAGCATGATCCTTCTGTGGATTAAACACATTAATGCTAGAACCAACCTCCGTTGCTGAGTTGTAATCTTTCTAAGTTGTCTTGGAAATATCTAACTCTTTTAAGGGGTCATAATGGAGGATTAGATAGGTGGCAGCTCTTACTAAAATAGTTAAAAACTAGATAAAATTTCAGCCAAATTGCTCCACTCTGGGCCGATATATTTGTGATTGAATATTCGGCTTAGCCTCGATCATCATTACTAAAGTAAAAATCAGACACATGGCATCAAGATTTGATTAATGTCTTTTCATGCTACTAAATGTCTAATTAATGGTTGAAATAACATTTCAGGCCTAAAGAAAGACCTGCAATAGGCAGTTTTACCTCTTGCATAATGTATGTTTAAGAACTACAATGTTAATTGAAATATTTCTAAATTTTGCAGGCAGACTTGGCTGTTCATAAAAAGAAGGTGGAGGAAGTGGAGGCCTGGATAAATCAGGCTGCTTTACCAGGGGCAAAGAAGGTCAAGTTTTACTCTAAGAATTATGACTGAAATAAGTTAGAAATACCTAACAATATGCCTTAATTTAATACTTAGTGTAGGATGACTGCACCACATACCACAATTAACAGGACAAAGACAACACACAGACACTATACGTTACAAGAGAACTGAAATATCGACATGTTCTGGTTCATTGATTATTTCTTTTCTATATGTGCCAATCTAGGGAGTGTGGTGATTGAGTGATGTGATAAACACATGCGGCATGCGCTTTAGATCATAAGTTCTGTCATTGACTCAAGTGGCTTGGTTCGATCCCAAGCTTGTACAGGACAAGGAGTAGAGTTTTCGTTGGCTCCTCTGGTTTCCTTGTACTTGCATGTGAATTATTGAAATTAATTTGTACCATGTTTTAATCTGGAAATCACCTAGTTTTTGTTGTGTTGACTTTATTTTCTCTCTCAAGCACATATGTTTATATGCAAGAGGCAGTTGTGTATGTTGACTTTATTTTACAGCAGGGGAAGATATTATTATTAACGGGACCATCTGGAGCAGGTAAAACCGCCACCATACAAGTATTATGTCAGGAGTTAAAGCTAGAGCTACAAGAATGGTCAAATCCTATTCAACCAATACATACTATGGAGAACACACAAGATTATTGGAGTAAGAAATATATACTAATGTACATTTCAACCACACACCCTCAATTCCCTATATCACTTGAACAAAATAATTCCTCTTGTATTTACTTGGTTTAAAGGCCCAATCCCGATAACTTTTTGGGGAATAAAACTGCTTAATTTTGTGTTAAAATCCCTTAAAACCCATTACCTTAGGCCGACCAACTAACCCGATATTTGTGATATGCTTGTAAATAACTTAAACCTGACAGTCTTCATCTGGAAATGGAGACCGTTGTATTATACAGTATAGGGATAAAACCAGACTTTTTTCTATAAAAATAATATGTAGGTGAAATTTAACTTTTGTTATCAAGTACAGTACATGGGTCATTCACTGTATAGACCTCTCAAGAAACGAGAATCGATTAGCGGGTCACCCAATGAAAAAATTGACCCGAAATCTTAAAAGGGTTACGTGTCCGGATAAGCAGTGTTGACGTTAACGTCAAAGCGACTCAATATTTTGAGCCGAAATTTTGAGACAAGGTAAATACACCATGCCTCTATGTTTTGGTCCATAAATTTCATAAATGCTAGGACTTCAATTTTTGAGACTCTGTTCTTATCGGGATTGTCCCTTTAACATCAAACATTACATTACAAAACAAAAGTTTCAAATAAAGTCTAGTATTATGTTGCGAATTCACAAGATGTCTAGGGTTTTAGGGGAAATCGGTTTCATGCATAAGTACTTCTGTCACAGCTTTGTTTCCAGAACACATTTCAGAAATCGCTAAAGATATCTTTATAAAAATTTATACAAACATTATAGTAGTGTTGCTGTTTGTTAATTAGATGTTTCCCGGTTAGAAATATTTTGTGTTTCCATGAATAGAAATTTGAGTTAGATTTTGTTCAAGGGTGTAAGATGTTGATGACCAAGTCAGCTTGTTATTCGGATCTTTTAAAGTGTATTTCTTCTACAAAAAAGGTCCTAAATATATGGCCCATTGCTTTGCAGATACATGTATATACAAACTGCATGGAAAAATACATTTTCTATTCACAATCACCTAATGCGTTATGAGATAATTCCATTCTCCAAGGAGGTCAGGTGTTCGATCCCAGCATTGGACCAGTTCAGGGTGTTCAATCCCACCATTTTCCGGTGTGGTTCCCCCGTGTCATTGATGCAGGATGGAGGGCCTGACAAGGAGAGTTGTCTAGTCATTCAGATGGTACGAAAATCCACGGTCCTGCGCACATATTGGCATGCACATAAAAGATCCCTTGACAGTTGGAATTTGATGTCCATAGTGTCACTGTCTGGGCCAAAGTTCCCTCAAAGCCCACTATATGGTGTATGCCCGTCTTCATTAGCCCAGTTCAGAGCAGAACAGTAGGACGTGAAACCCCATTTCTTTCTCTAAATTCTGCATATCTTTAGAACTTCTAGATATATTGTGTAATTTAATTTGTTTTTTATTCTTAGGTCGCTCTCGTGTTGATATTGGTAACTCTGATTCTCAGCAATCTAAGTTTGAAAACTTTGTGTTACGAGCTAATAAATATCAGTCTTTACAGCTGGATGGAAAGGGAGATAATCCACACAGTAATGGTAAAATAATCCTTGTTGAGGTGAATAAAAGCTTACTTATTTTACATTGATTTTCTAGTGGTTTAAAACATGCTTGTGAAATGACCAGATGTGTCATTGAGTCTAGTAGCGTGGTTTTTGATAAACAGAGTGTACGTGACAAGGGGTAGGGTCATCTGTCCAACCTTGTGGCTGCATGTTAGTGCCTCGCCGAGACGAAGTCGGGGGGCGCTCTGTAATCACTAGTTCGAACGCTGGTTGTCATATAATTGGTTTACTGTCGTTTCAATCATGTAAACAATACAGGACAGCTTACAAAATAGTCTGCAACACAGTAAATTACACAAACAACACAGGTGAAAACAATATACGGACGCCAGGCGCCCACCATCGTGCATAATTGCATGGCCTCTATCTTACCCATAATAATCAGTTTCTATGAAAATTATACAGACAAATCAAATGGACACATCGATGCGGCGCTCATCGGCAGCATTCAGTGTTCTTTGTACTTTTTTACACAAAATACTAATTTTGGGCACAACAAACCTCATGAGTTTTCTCATTGATGTAATATAAATGTATGGTTGTTATCCATTATTGATCATTGCTTGATAAAGATACCTGTAAGATTATTGAAACGTTGCATGTAATAAATCAAGAAATATTAAGTCCATACCTCTACTTCTAAATGTCATTTATTTAAAGATTTTACATGTAATGTAAATAAATAATCTACTTTTATTTGGATACAGGAATTTCCTAATATATATCTCAGAGATCCAACCTTATTTCATAATGTGTTAAGGTAAGTCTCTATATTTATATTAAATCTTTGTTACTTAAAGGCCATTAGGTAAGATTAGATAAAGAGCTGACAGTTCTCACTATAATGACTCAAAACTATATAATGAAAACAGAATACAAAATGTATGCTGAAAATTTTAATCATATTGCTCCACTCACTTTGAACCGAGATATTAACAATTCAATCTTAGGCTAGTCTTGGTCGTCATTACTAACGTTGGTATGATAATAAATAGTCTTGATTATCCATTTTAACGTTAAATTACCATTCCAAAAATATATTCAAATGCATTAAATATTACAGGCTAACGATGACATCAATACTCGATTATGGTCTGGATAAGTCAGTTAATAATTTAGATAATATTATATTTCAGGCCCGAAGAAAGACCTGCAATAGGCATAATGCATATTTAATAGCTGGTTTTGGGGTTTTTGTTTTTTTCCAATATTGCATGACACAATGTGAAATCATATTCTTGTCTAATGGTATAAAACAGGGACCATGTGCGTTTAAAGTATTCCACAGTACATGTAGTTAAATTTATTCAATTGTTATTTATTTTTCTCTCTATTCAGGAGATATTATCGTGTTGGCCAATCAGCTCTTGTATTTATTATCAGTGATTCTAGTCGTGGAGATTCCAAGGAAAGACAGCTCTTTCCAGCTGATTTACAACATGAACTCTGTGTTAATAATATAAGGTAAGGTTTTATTTTACAATATGAAATAGTAGAATTGTTTCATTGTCGTTTTGAAGTCAAAAATAGCATTGGAACTTTTGTGGGATGCCAGGATGGCTAAGTTAGTAAGACCCTAGCTCTCTAGCCTAGAGGACCTGGGTTCGATCCCAATGTTGGCCAAGAAAGTTCCATCAGTATTTTGATCCGTTGTTACTGGTGCAGGATGGAGGGCCTGACAAAGACAGCTGTATAGTCATTCAATTGGGATGGAAAACTGAAGTCCTGTCCAAACATTGGCATGCACGTAAAAGATCCTTTGGCAGTTGGAATTCGATATAAGTGCCGGCCACAGTGCTGCTGTCCTGGCAAAATTTCTCTCACATCACACTGTATGACATAAGCCTTTCTTCATTATCCCAGTCAGAGTCGAACAGTCAGATGTTAAGCCCCATTTCATTCTGGAACTCATGTAATAAACACAACTGACTATAAATTATAATTTCATTAATGTATTTGAATAGGACTGTTGAGACAAAGAAATGTTCACATTAGTACAATTCCATGGCGAGTCAATCTGGCCCCAACTTCACGAAGCATTCTCGGACTTAAGTTGAGAATTTGCTCAACTTTCAATCACTGTTTTTGAGAAATATCTTTCATCCAGAAAAACAAAACTTTGCACATAGTTCATTTTTGGTGTATTTGATACCTTAAAACAACAAAATTATTATAAAGGGCTATGTTTTAGTTAAAATAAGGTGAACCATTTTGAGTAAATTCTCAACTTAAGTCTGAAAATGCTTTGTGAACTCGGGTCCAGAATTATTAAAACTTTCATTTACTTACATGTCAAGTGTGTGGTATGTAATGTGATATATATGTTTTAGCTTTAACCCAGTAGCGCCAACCATGATGGTAAAAGTATTAAATCGTATATGTAGTATTGAGAATAGACTAGGTGGTTTTAGTCCTGCTACATCTGTGATCGAATCTATAGCTATGTCCAGTACTGGAGATATACGATCAGCTATTAACGCACTGCAATTCGCCTGTAGACAAGGTTAGTTGATTTTATGTATGTATATATACTATAAAATAAATATATAAATTCCCTGAAGTGCTATCACTTGGCCTGACTTTGCCATTATCAATTATGGTTTGATACAAGAAAGTTGCATAGTAGACAGTAGTCTAAAATAGCTTTTCTCTATAACCATAAAATTCCGATTGGTTATCATGTATGCGTTTTATCATAAGGTCTGTCATTAAGTCAACTGGCATGGTTTCGATTCCCCGGTTATATGTGACAAGGAGTAGGGTCGCCTGTCCAACCTTGTGAGTTTTCTCTGGGTCCTCCGGTTTCGTCCCAATGCTGAAGACTCCTACACACAAGCGAATTATTGAAATAACATTGAACCATATTTTAGTTCCGAAATAACCTAGTTTGTGTGGAATGGACTTTAAGCCCCATTTCTCTCTCTCTCTCTATTTTAGATACGTTTGATTTAAACTCAACATGTAAATCACAGAAATCAAACAGGAAGACGGGGAAGGGTTCGGGTAGCAGATTAAAATATGAATCCAGTAAAAAACGAGATTCTTCTAAAACATCTACTGAGACAGAACTTGCTGGAATTGGTGCTAGAGATACTTCCTGTTTTTTATTTCATGCTATTGGAAAAATACTCCATTGTAAACGTAAGTTGGTGAAAACAATTAGATATGGATCTGTTATAATACTTTGAAGATGGAAAAAGCCAAACTTTATTTCTTTTTATAATGAATATTTTTATAACTGATAATTAAGAGATAGGATTTGTTTAATGAAAATGATAAATCTTTAAATCTGTTTAAGTTTTCATGGTAGATTTTTTAAAAGTACTTTTTTATAATTTCTATATTTAATTAGGAGGAGATCCATCCACATATGATAATCTTCCCAGTTTACCATCACATCTGTCTCATCATGAAAGACATCCACTTTTGATTAATCCAGAGGTAAGCTCTATCATCTGTTTATCATGTTTGAGAGATCAATATTCCCTACTAAAAGACAAAGAAAAACTTTCTGACAAAATGCAATGAAATGTATTCTTGCCTAAAAATAAATCTGTCATTGTGTATGGTTGACAATTGGGTTTCTTATTGTCATAAAATTGAAAGTCAACAGCTGATGGATAATTCATTTCTATACATGAAAATCAACTTTTTTACAGGTCTTAGTTTTCATTTTGAATAATGAAAAGGTTTATTGACCTTCATTACATACATGTATTCTAGAAAGATAAGTTTTATCAAATCTTTCGGGAACTGCATGGGCCTAGAAAGTTCATCCAGATTTTCAAGCATTGTTTCCCCTTGTCAATTATGCAGGAAGAACAGCTGTCTAGTCGTTTGGCTGGGACAGAAAACCGAGCTCCCGTGTACATAGCACACTGTATGGTGTATACCAGTCTTCGTTAGCCTATTTCGTTTTCAAATCTCTTAGTGGAGGAAGCCTGCCATTCTTAAAAATATATTTTTTCTTTCGAATATTGCAATATAAACATGTATCTATATAAAAATGCTGATATTAATTCAAATGATAAATTATTTTAGGATGTTGTAGAAAAAAGTCAAGTGTCAGGAGATTACTTTGCTTCGTTTTTACATCAGAATTATGTAGATTTTTATACAAATATTGATGATGTAGTAAATGCTAGTGAATGTCTTAGTCTAATCGATACCTTCTCTTCACAATGGTCTGTAAGTATATAATTCATCCATTATCACCACAAGGAAAATTCTGGAAAAAAAAGATTACTCCTTGAAACTCCTGGAAAATTTGTGGTGTCGCTATATATTTTAAGGTATAAAACTGAAAGTAGTCATCAAATGTTTCGTCAGAAGTTCAAGAGTTTGTCGCCGTAAATGTCCTTCAATCGTAAACAAAATACATTATGATGTAGAATTCTATACAAGGACTACTGGTATCTGGTAAATAACACCTGGAAAACTCCTGGAATTTGAAGTGTTCTGAGTTGTGCACACCTTGCACTAAAGGCCCTTTTTTATCCTTATGAGCGAAATCATGTACTTCTTATATATTTATTCAGACTAAAACAGCTTTACAGAACTATGCTACTTCCTTAGCATCAAGGGGAATAATTCATGCAAATACGTCAAATGCTAAATTTGATGCACCAAGATCTGGAATAGGCTGGCGGCCATTACACAAATCACAGTGGTTCACAGTACAGAGACAGGTATTAATATTAGATCAATTCAGTACAGAAACAGGTATTAATAGATCAATTCAGTACAAAAATAAGTATTAAATACCAATTCAGTACATAGACAGGTATCAACATTAGAACAATTCACTACAGAAAAAGATATGAGTATTACACCAATTCAGGCCCTCCTTTCTGCATCACTGACAAGGTGAAACACGCCGGAAAATTGAGATCAACTTTCTCGGCCAATGCTGGGATTTAACACCCGAACTCCAGACTCGCGAGCCAGCAGCTTAGCCATGTGATCCCCTGTACAGAAACAGGTATTAATAATAGACCAATTCAGTACAGAAATGGGTACTATATATACATCAATTCAGTACAGAAATGGGTTTTGATCGTCAATTCAGTACAGAAATGGGCATTGATATAAACTGTGCTTACTTACCCTTGTTTTATTTACAAAACAAATCAGATCATTTATCACATAAAAATATTTGCCTGGATTGTTTTAATGCATCATTATTTATAATTTATGATCATATTATTTATTCAAATCTTTTATTTTATAGGCAAAAAAGAATTCAGAAACAGCATGTAGTCTTTTCAGAGGTAAGTAAAGGGGGTTGATCCTTACTTGGTTAGTAAAGGCAGCTCGCATGACCTAGGGTTCTCAACAATCCTGCTGGTGGCCTAGAATGTTCCCCAGGATTTTCCATGGTGGTGAAGGACTGGGGGCCTGACAAGGAACAGTGTCTAGTTGTTCAGATGGGAATAAAAACTGATGGTCTTGTATTGTTGTTAAGATAAGGAACACTTTGATAGTTAGAATTCGATATTAAGACGGCAGAAGCACAGCTTGCTATGATCATTTTGAAACTGAACAGACCAGGGCAAAATGCTAATACTTTTTCAATGAAATACAATCTTTCTGGAAGAGAGCAAAATAGGGTTTAACGCCCACTTTACACAAACTAAGGCATTTTGGGATTAACATGGTTCAATAATTTGCTTACACGTAGGGGCCTTTAGTAATTGGAGGAAACCGAGGGACCCAGAGAAATGAAAGAGAGCAAAATAGGGTTTAACGCCCACTTTACACAAACTAAGGCATTTTGGGATTAACATGGTTCAATAATTTGCTTACACGTAGGGGCCTTTAGTAATTGGAGGAAACCGAGGGACCCAGAGAAAAACCACAAGGTTGGACATAGGACCCTACTCATGTACAACCAGGAATTCAAAACCACGCCAATTGACTCAATCACAGACCTTATGATACAGTGCGTACGTGCTAACCATTTGGCCACCCAACCCCTCTTAAATGAAAGAATTAATTACTTGTTATTTGACAGGATATCATTGGGAACCTGAAGTTCTATGGACAGAAATTTTACCAAATCTGAACAGAATAAATGTTACTATGAGAAATCCAGGTAAGTTAAATACAGCTTTGTTATTTAGGGAGCCACAGTGGCTCAGTGAGTGAGGTGATGTTTCTCTAGCCAAAAGACCATGGTTTTGATCCTGGTGTTGGTCTTTTTCCAGAATGGTTCAACATTGTCAGTGTTGCAGGATGCAGGGCCTTACAAGGGACATTGTCAGTCATTCGGATAGCACATAAATTGAGGCGTGCATATAAAAGAACCCATAACAGCTAGAATTCAAAATAAGAGTAGATGTTGCTGTCCAGGCAAAATTGTCCTCCCAGCACACTGCATGGAATAAACCTATATCCATAACCAATGTCATTAAACTACAATGGATTTTTTGTATCTGATGTACTGATTGAAATACAACCCTTGATATCAAAAGATTTAACCTTTTAGAACTCTTGTCTTTCAGCACAGATAAGTTTTATTCAAGAAATGGGGAGATTTTGTCAAAGGTCATTTCAAAATAAGTAAGTTGATTTCTACTGTTGAAGAAGATATACTATATTTATTTCTGGAAAAACAAAATGTGTTAAGTTGGGTAAAATGTGCAAATCCAATGTTTTTTTTAATTTGTCTAAAAGTTTCAAAATACCGAGTCATTCTGAAATAGGGTACAACGGTGGCTAGTGAGTTGTATCGTTGGCTATCCAACCTGGAGATCCCGTGTTCGAATCCTGTGTTGACAGAGAAAGCCCCCTTGTCAGTGGTATAGGACGGTGGGCCTGGCATGGAATAACATATAGTCATTCCAATGGGACGATAAACCCAGTCGGAGCAGAACAGTATAATGTTAAACCCCATTTCATTTCTGTCTGAAATGATCACTAAATTGAATTTATGTGACTTAAAATATCTTGAATGACTTAGATATCAAGATGTTCACGTCCCACAATTACTTCAACAAGCATATAGTTTCAAATTTCCAACCCTGCACAAAACCAGAAAGATTGTATTTCATTGAAAAAGTATCTCAGAGATTCAGATATTTTAATTGACAAGGATACAGTTTTCTTGAATACTCACTATTTATTTATTCTGACTGATTATTTTATTTATTTAATTTTCTTAGGGGAGAGAAATTGGATGAGCATGAGGTGGTAGATGCTGACAATGACGATATGACATCACTCCCTGTCACTCAAAGGTTTGACCAACCAGGAGACTTGATTTCTGACAGCCAATCAGAAATTAAAAATAAAACTGTTGAAGAAGAAGAAGATGAAAAAGAAGTAGAAATTGATGAATATTTCGACTCTGATTGAATAATGAGACTTAATTAAGACTCAGACCAAAATGAAACCTATTTAAATCTGAAATTATAAGGTTGTGACAAAAAATACTGACAAATGTATGCTTATGTGTATACAATCCGTAATTGACTTATCACTTTGTTTTCTAGTCACTATAGTTACCAGCTCGCTAAGTCTATTAATCATATTGAAAACTAACTGCGAGCTTCTAGGTCTTATTTCAAATAACAATATTGGAAAGAGGCTGCTTTCTGACTTAAACATCAACACAAACTATATAGATTATGCTACTTCAAAGCATGGTTATTGGAGGTTAATATTACCTCAGTATCCACCCCTAATGACTTTGGGGGGTTGGTTAACATGTGCACACTGTATCATACGGCCTGCCATCGAGTCACCTTGCGTGGTATCAAATCCCTGGTTGTATGTGTCCAAGTACTCCAGTTTCCTCCCACTGCTAAAGACACCTAGGCGTAAGCAAATTATTGAAATAAAATTAAAACCATATGTTTGTACCGAAATGACCTAGTTTGTGTCGAGTTGAGGTTAAACCCCCATCTCTCTCTCTCTCTCTCTCTCTCTCTCTCTCTCATGTAATGACCTTACAGAAGGTTGATACTGGATAAAGCTGATTAAAACACAGATCGTATTTCACTTGTTTTTTTATGGTTCAAAATGTCGTTTTACTTGTCTTTACAACACTAAGATCTGGAAGAGTTGTTATTTTACCAGCGTTTTGGTTGAAGTGAGAGATTAGCCAAAGTTGGATTTCATTACTGTTTGATGCCCCCAACTGCATTTGTTAATTAATGTCTGGCATCAAAGGATCAAAAGTCGCTTCCTTGACCCCCGATGTGAACTCCCACTATAACTTGTCAGATGTTCATGAAGTTAAGGGTGGGTTTTCTCCAGGTACTCTGGTTTCCTCCCCTACAGACAAGTGAATTATTGAAATAAAATTGAACCATGTTAATCACGAAATAACCTAGTTTGTGTGGAGGACGTTAAACCTCATTTCTCTCTCTCTCTCTCCCTCTCTCTCATGTATAAAAAAACGAAATGAAATATAGATCTGTATTTTAATCCGAATGATACTGGAGACTAGTTGATTTAATGTGGAGATGTGTAAATTATTTATTATATTGTAGATATACATGTATATTATAATATTGTTATGTTAATGTATGACCCATGCTTACATGATTATAAGTGCTATTAGTTAAATATATGAGATTCCTTGTTGACATGTGAAATAAATTATTTTCAAGATAAAAAATGTTTCCTCATCTTTAAAGAAATGGCTCTTGTTTGTTATGAGTGATTAGATTTTTGAGACCTTCAAAAAACTCTTAAAGTATTTTTGGCCAAATGGAGCCTTGGGGTGTGGCAGGTACAGGCCAATGAAAGTTTATTCCATCATTACACCATGTTAACAGAGTAATCAGTAATCCCGTCATCTTATGTATTCTATTTTGATCACCTACTTAGTCCCCCTCCCCGAATTCCACAGCAGAGGCGGAGCCAGAGAGGGGGGGGGGTCCAAACCCCACTCTGCCCAGCTTCATAAAAAATATTAATGCCTTGCATCAATGAAATTAAATCACAATGTGATCCTTCATCATTATAAAAGTGATTTCTCTCTTTTAAAAGCTCAATTTATATGTATGCCTATGTAATTTAGAGAGGCTGATGGTAGATTTTCTTAACATGAACCTGGCTAACCCCCTCCTGCAAAAATTCCTGGGTCCGCCCCTGCATATGCGCTAATTGTAATACATGTACTTCCAACAATACAACGTGATAGCTGTCAAACTACACATGATGTAGATACTGTTTAGACAAATAGAAAAAATGATCCCAAAGCCCACTTTGACGTGACGCCATGTATAAAGGGCGAATTGGGATGATAATTTGGATTGTCAAACGCTGTTCCATTGAGTCAACTGGCGTGGTTTCGATTTCCAGGTTGTACGTAGGGTCGCCTGTCCAAGCTCGTAGTTTTTACCAGGTCCTCCTACCTCCCACTGCTAAGACCCCTAGGCGCAAGTGAATTATTGAACTAAGTAGGCGATCTGACACTGATGTTGTAAACGTGATTAAAAGCAACACGTTGATAGTATATCTCTAATTTTATCTATATATCAGATGTTTTGGTAATAAGTAATAGATAATAATATAAGTACGTTTGTCTATATTCATCAATTTGTTATCTAATCATAATGTAGAAATGTAAAATAATGGCTGATATTCGTCTTATTTGTGTTATTATATTAGTATCCTTCATACTTTATTACGTTACAGGTAAGTGATTCCTTTTGAAATAATCATACATTTATTAAAGATTAAAGTTTCGATTTTCAGCAGGCTTATAGTTATTTTCTTCATTAAAGTTCGGGCAAAAATAATTAGGAGCTGATAAGTGGAAGCGAGTTGCTATCACGTATTTATTACAAAGCGCCACGGAATCATTAAAAAGTAACATGACCTTTAATTAATTGCTAGATGACTAAAACTTACCATGGAATCCATTGGAAGTAATATAAACTTCACGAAGAAAAGGGACCTTTAGGTGATCATAACTTACGTAGTAGATCGACTTTAATTGTTTTTTAGACCAATAATCTTTTTGACAAGACTATATTATTCGTAATTGGGTATGAAGCGAGGGGCCACAGTGGCTGAGTGGGTAAGACGCTGACTCGCTAGCTTGTTCGATCCCAGCATTGGTCGTGAAAGTTCATCCAGGGTCCGATAAGGGTAGCTGTCAAGTCGTTCGGATGTGACGTAAAAGATTCATTGGCATTTGAATTCGATATAAAAGTAGGCCATAGCACAATGTATGGCGTATGTCCGTCTTCATTAGCACAGTTCGGAGCAGAGCAGTAGGACGATAAACACCATTTCAATTCGGTATGCAGCGAAGGTTCGTACAGTAGGTTACGTGTTTTCTTAACATATCTCAGTTGGATCTGATAAAGACTGCAACAACAATATATCCGTGTTGTAACGAAATAATGAACTAATTTCAACAGATAGGGTAAGGCGGGTGTTTTCCTTTTCCCTAAAGGTGTTCCGAATTATCAGCTACTCTGCCTCGTCGATTCACAGTGCGGCGTAGTCTTCGATATTCATAGGTAGGCCCATAGCCATCGTGCTTGCGTGGCGGGGCAGTGGACTTTTAGGGTGCGGGGATCTCTCCCCGGGATATTTTGAAAAGTGGACTGTCGCAAACGCGTTTTCCAGCCAAGAGGGGCTCAGAGATGGGCTGTGTGGCTGAGGGCCCACATGCCAGGGGGTCAAAGAGGGGTAGTCTTTAAGATAGTGAATTTATTTATTTTTTTTTAAAATAGAAGGGCTCCCAACTGACACCGGTTCATAGGTTCCACGTCCCCAAATCAATACTCCACATGATGATCCTGGCTGCTGTCAATATAGAACAATGGTCGGCAACCATGAAGATCCTGACTGCTGTCAATAGAACTATGGTCAACTTTTTTTTTCGAGGCTGTGGGGGATAGCATATTCAAAGAAAACTAGTTGGATAAAATTCTATCCATGTCATTGTCCATTTATTCATGATAAATATATATTTCTAATCAGGGTAAATATATATTTAATAACCACCACGATTTGATTTCAGCTCTAGAAGTATGTGAAGATCATTATGTTAGTTGCCCACCCACAAGTTGTGGTGGATATCCCCTGGACCCTTTGTACAGAACAAACTGTATGAAAACTTGTGGGGTTTGTACTGGTAAGTCTAATCCTCAAAGTGCCTACAACCCACCTTCCTTTTCAGTTTTGCCCACAAACCCGACTAACCACTTTAACCTTTTGCTATCAAATCGACATTTTTGGTTTGAATGAAGTAGGCTTAGAATTCATCTTTTGACCTCCTCAATGTCTACATCCCAAAATGCAGGATGAGTCACTACTGTACCAATGAGATAATGAGTAGCGCGGCAAGTTCATCGATTAAAACAAATTATCTCTTGGGACAGATCAACTACCCCCACCCACCAACCCTCGCCCCTAGATGTGATCGACAACTATCCCACAAAATTAAACCGAAACGTCAAAATAACACCCAATATTACACAAAAAACTAGATATATACTCAGATAGCCATTGCACCAGAATTGATATCACATTTACTGAGATTGCAATAAATGTTCATTACAAGAGCCACCCAACCAACACGGTATATTCTTCACATTCTGATGCCTTTTTCAGTCATGTATTTTGTACACGATGAACAGTCAATTTGCTGATTACACTGTATTACCTAAATAACGTTTTTTTAGGACTTCGAATTTTGTCTAAAGGTTTGGATTGTCCGTTTTATTTTATTTATAGATGTGAATCGAGCATTAGGTAAACCAACAGCCCAGAGTTCACCACCAGCTAGTAGTAATTCTAAGAGAGCTGTAGATGGGGATATAAATAGTTGTACATTAATAAATGGTACTGGACGATCATGGTGGTGTGTTGATTTACAGAATGTGTATGACATTGATAGTGTCAAACTATATAATACTAATAATCGTAAGTATATTTATTTTATTTAACCAGTTAGTTGTTTTCGGGTCAGCGTAAATTTTCAATCTGATTAAAACACAGTTCAAAATTTCGTTTTTACTTGTCTTTAGTACTCTTGGATCGGGAAGACTTGTTATTTAAGTCGTGTTCTGCCTGAAATGAGGGGTCAACCAATCAAATGGTCTATCGAATCGACCGTTTGACCTTTTCATGTGTGGAACTGTGGGTAAATATTACCAGCAGATAGAAATCAAAACAAAACAAAAGTAGATTTTCAAAAGCATGGCGGTCGCTAATTGGTTAATCGAATGACTGACGTTATCGGGTCAAATGTCCCGTGCTTGATACCTGACGTCATAGAACGTGACCTCCCACTATGACTTGTTAGATCTGCAGGAGTGTAGGCCATCGAAAGTATAAAAAAAAAACGAAACGAAATATAGATCTATTTTTTAATTAGATTGCGTAAATTTTGTATAGTCCGACAAATGGGACGATTTGGTTAATTTCCATAGCTACGTTGAAACTTAGAAACATTTGGTATGTATCTGTCGCCCCATCTCTGAAAATATTGCGATTGTGCCATTTAACCTGGGGCCTATTTCACGAAATTTTAACTAAGATAAGATCCCAATTTTAGTAATTTGATTGGATAATATTAGATTGATTTTAGTGCTTAGCCAATCAAAATTGAAGGATCTACTAAAATTGGATTTTATCTTAAGTTAAAATTTCGTGAAACAGGGCCCAGTATTGCAAACCGGTTTCTATGTTGAGGCGTTTATACTTTCAGTTCAGAAGCGACTACAGGGCTTCCAGGTGAAACTAGGATTATATGGTGTATGTGATTCCCGAGGTTTTGGTTCAGCCACTACGTGTTATACTGAAGCTAGCCAATCTATTAAAGATGTTTACACAATAACAGATTGTAATCATGCTTCACCTATACCTCTAGTAGGGAGATTTATATACGTCACCATCAGTGATGAAATCAAGAACTCTATACTCTCACTCTGTGAAGTCCGTGTTACAACAGGTTTGTATTCTGTGATAATACCTGGGCCCTGTTTCACGAAATTTTAACTTAAGATAAAATCCAATTTTAGTAGATACTTCAATTTTGATTGGCTAAGCACTAAAATCAATCTAATATTATCCAATCAAATTACTAAAATTTGGATCTTATCTTAGTTAAAATTTCGTGAAATAGGCCCCAGGCTTAGTTACTAAGATGCTGGCTGGGGGTTCCGTGTTCGAGCAAGTGTTGACCTAGACAGTTAATCGGGATTATTTTCTGGCGTGGTTCCCCCTTTTCAATTGCGCATGGCGACAAGGGACAACGTATAGTCGGAGCAGAATAATTGGACGTGTGGCTAAGCGGATAAGACACTGGCTCACTAGCCTGCGTGGTTCCCCCTTGTCAGTGAAGCAGAACGGAGGGAATGACAAGGACAGCTGTCTATTCGTTCGGATGGGACGAAAAACCGATGTCCCTGCACACATTGGCGTGCACGTGTACAGGTTGGAATTCAATATAAGAGTAAGCCGCAGTGCCGCTGTCCGGGCTAAATTTCTCTCATAGCACACTATATGGCGTATGTCCGTCTTCATTAGCTCATCCGGAACAGAACAGTAGGACGTTAAACCCCATTTCATTTCATTCAGTGATACAAAATATACACCACTGTCGTATTTTCATTTATGTCCTCTGTAAAAATAAAACACGGATTAGTTTGGAAAATGTTAATTAAAACGTAACATGGTTTTATTACAGGTACCAAATGTAGCGCAGGTTACTACAAGTATAATACAACTTCCTGTTTACCATGTGATACCTGTAAAGAGAACTCGTGTGATCCGAATAGTGGGGTGTGTAGAGATGGTTGTCTGGTTGGTTATACTGGAAGCATGTGTCAGGCATGTGATGATGGACTATTCGGTCCAGTCTGTCGATATGCTTGTAACGTGGAGGGATGCAGGGGTAACTGCGATAGGGAAACTGGCGCATGTCACGAATGTAAAGCTGGTTACCATGGCACCAACTGTGAATTGGAATGTAACAAGGAATGTGTTCATGGAAGATGTCGAAAAGCTGATGGAAATTGTTTCGCTAGTAATAAGATTTGAGTACTATGTTAATTACACATGCACATATCAATGTACGGCGCGATATTTCCACACGTTTCGGAGTTGTTGTTTAATATTAAGAGTCTAGTTATTTAAAGCTACCGCGCCCAGTGCGTAAGCTGCTGGCTCGCGGGGGGGGGGGGGGTCTCTCGGAATCGCTCCCGGCGTTGGCCGACAAAGTTTTTTGAAAACTTCGTGGTTTCCCATTATTAGTCACCCTCCATTGTATCAAGTGCGATCAAAATGCGACGAAGCAGTAATGTTCTTTGAATAATTCGATATTTGATATGACCATTCAATGCCGAGATGGTTGCGGTGACGGGGCTTTACTAAAGACCGAAAAACAACACCGAAAATACTGAATACCGGTAAACACCGGAAAACACTAAATAATGGAAAATACATTAAATACCAGAAGACACACCAAGTAGGTACCCGGGGTCGGGCTATACTATATACCGGAAGTTAATCCTAACGTTACTGGTCCAAAGATATAGTATCCATCGTGTTGTTGTTGGGGACGACGCTCTTCCAAAGAGGCCCCTAATGCTCCGAGCATCTAACAATTGTCATGCCTATTAGCTAGAAAATTCGAATTATTATATGACGTCACAACTCCAAGATGGGTGCGATGACTGTCCTGGTACACACATAGCACTCGCGAAATTGTTTCTTTTTACAGACATAGTAACGGAAACGAAAGATGAGAAGCCTGTTGATGAAGGAATGGATAGATCTGTTGTTGGTGTTATAGGAGTTATCAGTGGTATAATCATCACATGTCTTCTAATACTCGTACATTTTATTATAATAAAAAGGTTAGTTTATTTTTGTGTTGCCTGAACAGCGGCGCTACGACCTACTCTTATATAGAATTCCAACCGATATGGGTTTCTTTTACGTATTCGCCATCCCACCGCATTGTGCCGTCCATCACAACTGACACCACGTCGGAAAATAATTACGATGAACCGTGCAGGCAAGAGCAGGTAAAACAGAATACAAACCTGTTGTAACACGGACTTCACAGAGTGAGAGTACAGTCGACACATACTAGGTCATTTCGGGACTAACACATGGTGCAATTTTACTTTAAATAATTCGCTTGCGCGTAGGGGTCTTTAGCAGTGGGTGGAAACCGGGGGACGCAGAGAAAACGCATGAGAGTAGTTGCCAATTTGCATGCCATTTTCAAAAAAGTAAACTATTTTTCATCTAAGCGACCTGACTGTTCTGTTTTAAGATTTCATTATATTATTAAAAACAGTTATTATTTGGATTTGCAGACCATTGATTGTTTTACTGTTAATACTTACCTGCAGTATTAGACAATAGCTATCTTTAAACCGGGATTCTGTGGCATACCTCCCCATATTATCTGTATATCCAATTATTATCAATTTTATTTTTCAGGCACAGATTCTACAAGGTAAATGACAGACCTCCATCTTTTAGAGCTCCTTCTGTTCCTCCAGAAACTCCAAAACGTCACGATTCACTTCAACCTGTTTACCCCATGTCATCCCATATGCGCTATATAGATATAGATCTTGATGACACTGATAATCGGTTTGATTCCATGTCTGGTGTGAGCGGTGGTACACGATCTTTACAGACTAGTATGATCGAGAGATCAGCTCCGGAAACACGACCGGTACAGAACAAGATGATCGAGAGACCACCCTTGGAAACACCAGATGAGTTGATCCAGAAGAAACGATTGGAGTCTCAGTGTAGTCAAATATCAGAGTGTAGCAGTCACGTGGAATACAAGAATGAATCGTTTGAGGTAGATGAAGGCATTACGTGTGATTACGAAATGGTCAGGAATGTAAAAGTGCCCGAGCATGTTTATGATAGTAAATAAATATATGACTCATTTTTTATATGTTTATGATTTTAAATAAATATATGACTCATTTTTTATATGTTTATGATTTTAAATAAATATTGACTCAATTTCTATGTGTTTACAGATTAACAAACTGAAATGAAATGAAAACAAATGATTGTTAAAATTCTAATTTTGATTTCTCCTTGGAATTGATATTGTTATCACGGATTAAATAAACAATACAAATAATATCACAAATTAAATAAATAACTAAGAACAAGAACGAAACACATAATATTGAATAAAGAGTAACGATAATATCACAGATTAAATGAATAATAACAAGAATATCACAGATTGAATAAATAGTAACAAGAATATCACAGATTGAATAAATGGTAACAAGAATATCACAGATTAAATGAATAATAACAAGAATATCACAGATTGAATAAATTCTTACAAAATGTCACAGATGGAATAAATGGTAACAAGAATATCACAGATTTAATAAATAAATAATAACAATAATATCACAGAATGTATGAAAAATAACAATAATATCACAGATTGGATAAATAATAACACATAAAGAATACATTACAGACTAGATAAATAGTAAAAATAATATCACAGATTGAATAAACAGTAAGAACAACGCCTAAATAAATAATAAACAAAATATTACAGATTTAATAAATAATAAAGATATCACAGATTTAATCAATAGGAACAATAAAATTATACTCTTTTCTTTTAAATTTCATTCTTTAAATACTTTTGTATATTTTTTAATACGGTATACATTTTTTGTTTGTTATTTGTTTCTTTCCTTTCCATACGTCCACATTTTTATGAGGACGTATGTTGTCGGCAACCCTGTCCGCTCGGACGTCTACAATTTGATTGTGGACACTAGACTGGTCACAACTTTTATCCTATTTTGGCGAAACTTGAAATATAGATTTATGTTCCAAAGATATCGGTTCCTTTCGATAATGACATGCATCGGACGGTGACTTCATGTCCATATATTTGTTTTTGTGTAAAATTGTGTGTGGTGCAGCCCCCCCCCCCCCCGCACTTACTAATAGATTATGGCCCCGGTTGTTTTTAGTGTGTTGCCACTCCAGAGGTCACATTTTTCATCAAGTTTTGATTGAAATTTGTGTTTATTACCCCAAAATCTTGGTTCCTGTCGATATTTGCGCATATTAGATGGTAACTTCCCGAATATTTGAGTGGTCCCATTAGATGTCACGATTTATCCGATTTTACAAACCGTTTGAATATATTACAGTTACACCCTAATACTGGTTGAGTTCGAATTTTGTGAAAACCAGACCAAAACTGCTGGACAAAAAGACCTCCCCTCGTACGCAAATAGTGTATATATATATATATGGTATATCAAGGTTGTGGACCCCCTAGAGACCACAATTTTGATCCAATTTTGATGAAAATTTCGACAATCGCGCATATCCGTACGTAACTGCTTAGATTATGACCCCTGATTATTCGAAAAATTGCATTTTCTCTTGTGGACCCGCTAGATGCCTCTAATTTAAGTTTAAATATATCACCGTTACACAATCAATGAATATGGAGTTCAAATTTCGTAAAAATCTGGTCGAAATTGCCAGACAAAATGGCGGCTCTTTGTATACCAAGATAGTGTAAAGTATGTAATTTCAAGGCTGTGGACCCTCTAGAAGTTACAATTTTTATCCGATTTCGATGAAACTTACACTATATCTTTACATTCCTAATATCTCAGCCCCTTTCGATATTTGCACATTTCAGGCCATATTTTCCTGGATTATGACCCCTGGTTCTACGAATAATTGCTTTTTTACTTGTTCTCCATCCATCTCTTGCAAACTGTCGGCGTATCTTTCCTAACAACCGCTGCTTATAGTTAAATGACAAGCAATACATTAAAGATACACTAGTTAAGAGTTTAATAAAGAGTTGGTCATTCTTGCCATAATAATTCAGAAATAGATGATAAAAACAGAAATTTTTGAAAAGTTCAACCAAGTTTCTTCATTCGGAGTCAAATTATCACTGTTTATTGTTTTGACAAGATGTGTGCATTGTGGTAACTAGCGCACTGGTATATTCGCGGTTTTTTAATATAAATTTGTAAATGGCGAACCATTTTATTCTAGTTAATATCGCGAGTATCCGATGGTCTCTTTTTGTTGATAAATGTGTAATTAATAGTTTAAATAACATTCCAATCCTAACGAAAGACCTGCAATAGGCAGACTTAGCTCTTGCATAATGTGTATTTATTCGCACTACAAGTCCTTTCCGTGAAATTGCTACTGGTAGAATGGGTGTTCAGTATTGGTTTTTGTCCTTGTATGTCCATAATATGATTATTAGGTAACATAATCAATTTTCCCTTTAATTCTTGTAGTTTTTCAAACACAAGGTTTAGATCCAATGTATATCAGAGTTTTCTAGTGGATTTGGGTCACATCTTGGAGTAACAACACGCCACAGAACGCTTCAGAAGAAAATGGTTCCACTACAGATGTCTTCCGTCTTTTACCTAGGCTTGTAACTCCCTTGGTTTCCTATCAATCTGCCCCCCATATTACTACACATTGCTTAACATATAATTAACTAACTCACATTAAATAAATTGACATCTTACCGCGTAATTTTATGGTTGTGAAAATGCCAACGGCCATTACAAATTTTACGTGGATAACATCATGACCACTTGTGTTCATAATAAAGTAAAACACACCTTATTTGTTAACTATTTTAATGACACGCACTATATATTGTTTGTGATAAAAGTATTTATTTCAATATAAATAATGTCAATATTATTGAAAATTAATCGTTTGAGGCAATTTTCACTTTCAATTGTAGTAGGGACCACGACGACTCGACAACGACAAGTGAACTATACACATAGGAACATGTTTTATTGTATATGACAAGATTTAGCACCATAATGGAAGAAAAGAAAGAATGTAAAAAATGAAAAGCCAGAAAAAACCGGTTTCCTCCCACTGCTAAAGACCCCTACGCACATGCGAATTATTGAAATAAAATTAAAACATGTGTTAGTCCCGAAGTGACCTAGTTTGTGTCGAGTGGACGATAAACCCCATTTCTCTGTCTCTCTCACATACACGGCAAAGAACCATTGACAGTTGGAATATTATATATTTAAAAGGCCGTTTAGGCAATTGTCCGGGCATAATGTCCCAGATAGCATACTGCTTGACATATGCCCGTATTTATTAGCCCAGTTCGGGCATAAGTAGCTGATAACCCCGAATATGTGATGGACCAAACTACAATTTGCACCTGTCTGTATAGAGCACATAACGTTCCCCAATCTGTTTCACAAAGTTAATGCGGTCAAGCGAATATTCACTTCGGACCAGTGTGAACTTTCCCCGTCTTCGAAAAGGACACAGATCACCAATGATTTCCCCAGTGACTTAAATGTTAACTATCTCGTCTCCAATTACTTCCCCAAATTTTCTCTGGGTAAAACGCTTTCTATCGGAGATGGAGCAACACGTTGCAACCTCTTGCCCAAAAGCACGTATGAAGTTCATCATGAAAAACATGAGATACACAAAATGAAAATAGAGACAGAAAACATTCAATTGTTCGACCTACATTTCAGCTTGGTCAATTCTACACCAAAAAGTCAACAAAAATCGCCGTGGGAAAAATTCCTGAGCTGTGTCCAATTCCGACATTGGCCGAGAAGGATCTGGGGATTTTTCAATCCCACTTTCAGGATGACGCGTCCGGGGCTCATAAGTGGAGTATTGCCAAGATGTTCGGATAGTGCTAAAAATCGAGATTCATCCGTGTACACGTGGAACGAATCCCAGACAGTTGGATTTCCGGAAAAAAAAAATATCTTTACCTAGAGTTTCACACGTTACCTTAGAAATAATCGAGTTTACTTGACAATTGTTTGACAAAAATCAAACGTTATTAATATTTTTTCGATGACTATTGTCAGTATTTCGCCCGACTTCATAAACAGAATCAGAATAATTATTACGAGTAGATATGAAGAGGTTTTAGCTGAAATTAGACCCAATGGCGTGATTTGTTATATTTTTGTGATTATTGGGGTAGTTAATCATCAATATCCTTTAAAAGCCATTTTACCGTATTTCTCATTGAAGATTTATTAATATTTTAACAATATGTAGTTGGTGCAAAGTGCAATCCTGGTCTATTGCAATCTATTTCGTTTCGTTTTTATAGTTCGAAATTTCGTTTCACTCGTCTTAACTACACTAGGAGTAGCCAATGAAACGGTGAGCGATTACGGCGAGCTTTCGGTGTGTTTTGCATGGAACTGTGGGTAATCCACTAGTAACATATCAATGCTGATTGGTTAATTAAACGTCTGATGTCATAGGATCAAAAGCCGCTCGTATGACCTCTGACGTGACCTATCACAACAACCGGTCAGATTTTCATGTAGTCTTCATGTAGTTTCGATCCCTGCATTGGCCGAGAAAGTTCATCTCGATTTTCCGGCGTGATTTCCCCTTATCAGTGATGCAGAAGGAGGTCTTGACATGGACAGCCGCCTAGTCGTTCGGATGGGACGAAAAACCGAGGTCCTGTGTACACATTGGAGTGCACGTAAAAGATCCCTTGGCAGTTGAAATTCGATAAAAGAGTAGGCCGCTGCCCGGGCAAAATTTCCCTCATAGCACAATGTATGGCGTACGTCCGTCTTCCATTAGTCCAGGTTGGGTGCAAAAGAGTAGGACGTTAAACCCCATTTCATTGCATTTCGTCATGTAGTGCATAAGCCATCGAAAGTATAAAAAACGAAACGAAATATAGATCTGTATTTTAATCAGATTGGGTCTGCTGATATAAACAACAATAATTTGATCATACCCTTGTTGACACATCCCACCCGCCCTGGGTGTTGCACCGGGGTTGTTTTGCGCGTATAGTACGGTTATAGATCTTATATAATCTATTACAGTTGCGCGGGGGGAGGGGGTACGAATGGTTAGCGTGCGCGCTGTATCATACGGCCTACCATTGGGTCAACTGGCGTGGTCTAGTGTTGTCTGTCCAATCTCATGTATTCTCTCTTAGCCCGCACGTGAATTATTGAAATAAAACGGCACCATATGTTAATCCTAAAATTACCTAGTTTGTGTCCAGTGGACCTTAGATCCAATTTCTCTCTTAAGTCAAAGTCATCCTTGATGACCACAGAATGGAATATATAAATTATTTAATAGATGACCAGTGAAGACAATTAAAACGAAAAGGAAAAGTAATGGGATCTGTGTTTTAATCAGATTGGGCGTGCCTTGCATGACAACTGCTTGTTTACAAAACCAATGGGGCAATTTGTCGGCCAATACTTACTAAAAGAATGTCATGGTGCTGCGGTCACCAATATTTTGCAGCGCAATGGAGATTAGTTTTATTTTCAACATTTTGTCTATCGTATAAGCTAATGGTTATCGAGATCTTTTGGATAGCTTTTTTATCCATATCCCCATCAGTTCACACCTTGAACTTTTGCAAAAGAGCATGTCAGTCCCGAAATCACCTAGCTTCTGTTGATTAGACATTATCCCCACACACCCTGTCCCCCTTTGCATGTTAAGTACCGCTAACAATACCAGAACAGTGTATATGGATGGTTTAAACAGTATTTAATTCAAGAGACGATAAGGATATTGGTTATTATGAAAAGAATTAATTGAATATGCAGTAACTAGCAAAAATGCTTATATAAAACTGTTTCCATAATTATGGTCATTACATGTATGACGGCAGAGAAAGATATACATCTGCAAAATAGTGTGGGATTTGTGGATACAATATGAAGATTGGAAGATGGAATCCGGCTAGACGGATATATTTGAAGCCTTATTAATAAAAACACAATTATCGTTGATTTGTCATGATAGTAATATTATTCTATATTCATGTATTTTAGGTTGTTTAAAACGCTTGATTAATTCAAGAAATTTAAAAACAACTTGGAAGTATATATATATAATTATATAGGTATGTATTAGGCGGACAGCCGATACAAGGGTCAGGGAATAGTTTTCGATCCACTTTACTGTTTAAGGATGAACTCCGATCACAAAACTACAGAAATAATTTAATAAAAAAAAGGGTGACGCCCAAGACAACCGCAATACTTGTTTTCAATTTCTTGAACTAACATGGCGGTCGCTTTGGGCGAACAAACACACTGCCATGGTTTTCAGAAAGATAATATATTTATTTTGTGCTTTTCTATTAACGCAAAGGATATTTTTAAAGATTTTGTCCGCCAGTGAAGGATGTTCTGCTGTTATTTGCAACTGCCATGTGTTTAGCTGTCGGTAGACATGGCAAGGTTTGGGGGCGTTTTGAAAAGTGGACCATGAACAATAATAATAATGTAAAATGTGGGGAAAATATATTCTACAAAATTTTATTCTGTTGTGTCCTTTCAAACATTTCATTTCAGACCCCCTGAGATGCAAAGGTATTAGACTTAGTAAAAAAAAAAAAAATTAATTTCTTCTCAGACCCCCTATATGCCGGTGTGGTACCACATGCCACAAGATTCTCGACTTAGAATAATTTTGATACAGTGTTTTTGGTTTGTGGTGTTTCTTACCACAGTAGTTCCACAAGATAGTGGACTGAATTTTATTTTTCAAAAGTTTCCTCTCAGGCCCCTATATTCCTGTGTGGTACCACATTCCACAGGATTTTCGACTTAGAATAATATTCATGGTGTTTTGTGCCTGTGGTGTTTTTTACCACAAGAGTTCCACAAGACTTAGGAAAAAAAAAATTCTCCAAAATTTCTTTTCAGAGCCTCTATATGCCTGTGTGGTACCACATTCCACACGATTTTCGTCTTAGAATAATTTTGACAGTTTTATGGGTCTGTGGTGTTTTTTTACCACAATAGTTCCACAAGATATTGGACTTAGAAAAAATCCATTTTGTTATGGGTCTGTGGTGTTTTTTAGCACAAGAGTTCCACAAGATATTGGACTTGAAAAAACACTCGAATAATTGTATCTTTTAGTGGCTTATGTATGTTGATTAGTTACCTATTTGAGGAGAGGGGTGATATAGGCTATGTCTGTGTGTAACCTTCAGTAATGTTACATTGTATCGTTGCTTGATAACAGTGAGAGTGTCTTCATCGAAACGTTGCAGTGAATAAACATTGTGAATGTTATCCACGGAGCAATCGAATCCCCAAAATAGACAAAATCATTATCAATTGATGTTAAATGAAAGTACAATCTAACGGTTGCTCCTCAGGCAACTGACATCGGCTACGTTCTATTATAAACTTTAATTCGGGCTCTTTGAATAAAACGATATTTCGTTCTCAATGAGAATTACAATTTGAACAAACCTTCAAAAAACATTCTCGGGTGCTTCGCAGGAATTCAAGCCTGCATGGCCCCCCGTTGTCGGTGATGCAGGACGGACTGCGTGGTGTGATAGTAAAATAACTATTGATAAATCAATTTGAAATAAGATTATGCCGTACTACCTACCGCTGTTTACTCATAACTGCATGGCGTATGCCCGTATTTAGTCGGTACAGAAAGGTAGGACGTAAAACCCGACTTCATTTCACTTAAGTTATAGCGTTAATGCCCTTGTAAAGGAGTATGGGAAGATGCCTGGGGTAGCAGTTAGTAAAATCTCTGTTGTATCTAGTTCTATTCTCCCCTTTCAAATGGCAACATGTAAAACATTTGAGATTTTAAAACTATTTTGTTAACGTTTAGAAGAAAGGGGTTTTAGACTCATCTCAATTTCCATCACAAGACAAGTATTTCGCTTACAAAACTTTATTTTATCCACCGAAGTATCAAAGCTATAGCTAAACCAAAAACAAAGACATGCATTTTTGAGAACGATAAAACTTTATTATATTCACCGAAGTATTAAAGCTATAGCTAAACCAAAAACAAAGACATGCATATTTGAGCACGGTAAATGTTTGAACCAGCGATTGCCAGGCAAGACACTTTACATTTTGCAAGAGATGGATAGAGAACAGGCTATGAACTGAGATATTTGGGATGTAAAGATATACATGTATTTTAGTTTTCATCAACATCGGAAAACAATTGTGACTTCTAGAGAGTCCACAGCCTTGGTGCTACATACTTTTACACTATTTGTGTACCGGCCATTCCGTCAGTCGGTTTTTGGTCCGATATTCACGAAATTGGAACTCAATCGTCATCACGGTATAACGGTGATACATTTAAACGTTTGTTAAAATTGGATAAAAATCCAGGACCTGACAGACCGATAAGCGCAAATATCGAAAGGAACCAAGATATGTGATTATAATCATATATTTCAAGTTTCATCAAATTGGACAAAAATTAACTGTGACTTTTAGAGGGTCTATAACCTTAGCATTACACTGTCATTACACTATCCGCATACAAGGAGCGGTCATTTTGTCCGGCAGTTTGAGTCAGATTTTTACGAAATTTGAACTCGACATTCATTGATGTGTAACATACATTTGAAATAGTGATATATTGGAATAGTTTTTAAAATTGAATACAATAAGGCCTTTCAGCGAATCTACAAGCTAAGAATACGATTTCTCGAACAATTAGGGGACATAATCAAGAAGTTTCGTTCGGATATGCGCAGTTATTGAAAGGAACTAAGGTCTGTGTGATCTAAACATAAATGTAAAGTTTAATTAAAATCGGATCACAATTGTGACCTCTAGAGGGTCCACAACCGTTATATACCATATATTTATACTATATGCGTACGAGGGACGACCATTTTGAACGGCAGTTTTGATGCGAATTTCACAAAATTTGAACTCTACTATAACAAGGGTGCTACATTGATATATTTAAAGAGGTTTTTTTTTTAAATCGGATAACAATAATGTGACCTCTAGATTGACCAAAAGCTATAAACGCGAGTTTTCAAACAATCTAGGACCATAATTCACGAAGTTAAATGCGATATATATGCATGAAAATCGACAGAAACCAAGGTCTTTGGGTTATAAACATGTATTTCAAGTTTTATCTAAATCGGATCAACATTGTGAATTCTAGGGGGCCCACAACCATGATATACCACATATTTTCACTATTTGCGTACAAAGGGCGACCATATTGTCCGTCAGTTTTGGTCAGATTTACCGACATTTTTGTGAACTGTGAACTCTAACGGGACCACGAGCTAAAAGGCGATTTTTCGTACGACCAGGGGTCATAATTAAGGATGTTACGATGTGATATGTTCAATATAGCAAAAGGAACCAAAATTGTTGGGTTGTAAATATGCATTTCACGCTTCATCAAAATCAGATGAAAAATGAAACAAATTGTGAACGCCCCGAGATCCCGACGGACAGGGGCGACGACAATATACGTCCATATTATTTAACTTTTATATAAATTTACACAGCGATGGACAAGTATATGTTCAAGGAAAGGAATAATAAAAAAAGAGACAATGTATCATGAAAAAAATTATAAATCTAACCTAAGCAATCAAGTAAGTAAATGCAAAAAAAACTATCCTATAAAAAGATGAAAAATAAGACATTGGCCACCAGCAACAAAATCGTCCAAACAAGATAGACAAAGTTAATGTTAATAGAGAGGTTGAAAAAAATGTAAAAAAATATTTAAAATGTTTGAAACTTTGCCTGTATTACGTCACAAGCCATAGCAACGACACTAAAACAAAGTTGTCTTTCTAATGCTGCTCAATGCTTTGTATTCCACTTTGTTGGATTGCACCACGCTCAGAAGATCGTATGCATGCTAACGCAGTGACATCTGATTGGAACATTTAGAATTCCAAACGCAGCGATCAAAATATTTGAATTTCAAACAATTTCTTGCGTATATTAAACATGCATTATGCAAGAGCTAAATCAACATATTGAAAGTCTTTATTTAGGCCTTCAGATGTTATAGAAATGATTAATTAGACCTTTAGACAACAAGCACAAAATCAACTCTGTAGACCCACGGATGGCTCGGATACAGCTCGGAGATTTAAACAGTCCTCCTTCTAAAATTAAATCAGAAATGGCTGAATAAGATTACATTTACTGTTACGCGGTGGCGTCGCTACCAGAAACTGGCGATGGAAGGCCTATCAAGCGAGAGTACTATTGCTATTGAGCACGTAACTGGATAATCAAGAATATGTGGATGGAGTTATCGTCTGTTAATCAAACGATCGACAATTGTCGTTGAAGGTGTAGACACAGTTTGTACCCATTTCTTGTCCAAACTTCCAACACTGATAACTCCGTTCAGAATAAAACAATTTGACTGCAATTTTCAAGGTTATTCACAAGAAAGAAATAAGCTAATGGTTCGTGCCTAAAAACAGGCAGACGTGAAAAAAAAATAATTTTAAAATTCTAAGCTAACGAAAAACAAAGTAACTTATTAAAACCAAGGAAACGTAGATGAAAATTAGACCACGCCAACTGTCACTGTAAATAAACACAAATTAAATTTTATGAAATAAAAAAATACATAATAGTAACGTAAAAAAAATATCTAAACTGGAACATTAATTTGAATTAACATTTAGAAGTAACAACAAACTTGAAAGTAATTTTGATCGAAAAATCCACAAATTCCACAAAGATCATGTATTGATCATAAGTAAATGTAAATAAACTATGCGAGCATATCTGCCTTGACGCTTTGATCAATCCATGCTTGTTCAATTAGTATTAGACGTTTATCAAAGCAATGGACCAACAGATAATAAATGACTGATATGTATATGCATTGAACGTACCGTACACCCATTGTTTATGCAAATATTGTATCGCGGTATGTAATATGCATTACCTGAACATTTAGAAGCATCCATAGATCCAATGAATTCCGTTGTGAAACCAGGTGGACATTTCAGACACGACGTCCTTCCCATATTGGGTTGGTACGTGCCATGCTCACAGAGAATACATTCTGTCTCGTTCACTGTTGAATAATATTTTCCTGGTGGACATTCAACTACAAATAAATATTAACATGTCAGAAACATTGAATGCAGACAATAGGGAGAAAGAATAATAAAGGATTAGACCTTCATAATAAGGGGTTAGATCTTCATAATAAAGTCTAAGGGCTTAGACCTTCATAATTCTTCATATAATTCTCCTTAGACCGCCACTTCATTCCCTTTCTTGAGTTTTCAAAAAGTATGCATTTCAACCATTTCTAGAAAATGTTTATCTTCATCAAAAACATAAAATTTCTAGACCTAAAGGGGGAAATGAAAAGGTGGCCTCAGGATAACTAAATATCCACACTATTATTAGGGGGCGTGTCGTCTTTATAAGAGTAGGAAATTGCATATTCAATTGCATCAAACAAATATATCTAAATCATATAATCTAGTGATACGATGCGGTGCCTATTGTGATTCGGAACCAGGTCAATATTTACCACGAAAACAACTGGATAAATGAATAATTAATATTTTTTAGTTTTAGTCCTGCCGATTTCGAAGAAATAGAACTGTTTATATCAGGACCAAAACAAGGACCGGTATATTTTGTGGAACCATGGATAATGTGTGACATTGATATTGAAGAATGACAAAAAACATAAAAAAAGAATCGCGATACATCGATTCAACGACACCTCGTGCAATCACTAATTCAATGGGGATATCTCCATCTACCAGTCCAGTCTCAGCATACTGGGGTGGTGTGGTGTCGTTTCGTATCACCATTGTACGTGTCAAGGAGTCGCATGTCCGACCTCGTGGGTTTTCGCTGGATCCCCCGATTTCCTCCCACCGCAAGCGAATTATTGAAATAATATTGAACCATATGTCAGTCCCAAATGACCTACTTTGTGTCGAGTGGACGTTAAACGCCCCCGCCTCCTCGATAAATTAAAGGCCATGCCACACTAGTCAACATTTGTTGTCATCATTTCCTAGTGGCAAGTTGCCGACACAAACGTTCTATTTTTACCTGACTGAATCACTCAGAATACCGTTTTGGTTCCTAGTACCTCCACCATGCCTGTGGTGCCATACTCTGCTATTCATTTCAAGCCTGGTTGTCGCGTGTTATGGCTACCGCGTGTCGGGTTGTTTGATCGAAACAACGTGTTCCACCAGCGTACATATTGACGAATATCTTAATTTATCTTTGACAGCAGGAATGAGTAAAAGAGGCGGAGATACTCCACTGTCCAAGCAATATTCACCCGTCAACTGCAGGTGTTGTATATGAATGAAAAGTATGATTATTTCGATGAAACAACGTAACTATCTATTCATTTCTATTCGCTGTCATTGCTGTATAGGTGTGACTGTGAAACTAATGTTTGTGCCGCAATTAAATGATAAAAGTTAATATGTTTCCATACAAAGTCAAAATCAAACCCAGTCACATTTTCCGATGTTCTAAAATGCTTAGCCACTAATATTTTTCAGGATCATTACTATAAATATATTAGAATATTTACCTATCTCATATTCACAGAGAATTCCTCTAAATCCACTTGGACAGACACATGTATAATTCTTTGTGGTAGGTGTGTTAATACAAGTAGCACCATTTTCACATAAATGATTTAAGCAATAATCTGGTGGAATATTACAAGTTATACCAGTGTAGCCATCTTTACATGTACAGTTAAAACCATCCACTTTATCAGTACATGTATGGTTTCCACAGGGTGACGATAGACAGTCATTGATTACTACAAATATAAACCACAGGCAATCATTGATTACAACAATTACAATACAAATTACTAAGCAGCACATGAGGCGTAAGGTTGGTATGTTACCCTGAATAAAGGCATTGCATAAAACTTGCCAAATGTTTTTATTGTATATTTGTGACCATATCTCCAACTTCACCTGAGCAATAAGATTCCTTCACAAACACAGAATTGAACCCAGGAAATGTTCTCAAAAACGCAACCTGACTTCCGAGACAATAATGTGTTCTCCGTGATATTCATGTAACTCATGTTGCACGTGCTGTTCACCGGGAAAACCCTATAAAAAGCACCCCGTACCTGGTTGAATCATTCACACTACAACGTCAACAGCATGCCACGACTCACGACAGCTCAGAAGAACCAGGCGCTTGGAAGACTCAACGCTGACCACACTGCCCAAGCCGTTGAAAATCACTTCCGGGTCAATGTTCGGACCATCTACAGGCTCCAGCAACGCTGTCGGGCCACCAACACCACGGATGATCGCATCCGAACTGTTAAACCGCCATGTAGAGCAACAGCACGCGCCCAATCCCTTAACACAAGCATCTGAGACAGCACACCAGACAGGGAACACACGGAAGACCCATCCGTACCGATACAGAGAGAACATCCATTACCGTAGACTTTATCGTGGCCCGATCCCCACCCCTCGCCATCTTCTTGAACGTCTACAGTTTACCCAACAACATAGGCAACGAAGAACCGTTCTGTTCATAGATGAGAGTCGGTATTGCGTATCAACTGCAGATGGTAGTACCAGAATATTGTGTCGACGTAGCCAGCGTTATTCTTACCAATGTGTCATGAAACGAGGGAGGTAGGGGTATAATATTTTTGGGTGGAATCGGCCTGAACCAGGCAGTGGGTCCGGTGGTGTACCAAAATCCGGGTCAAGGGAGAGGAGGCGGCATCACCACAGTGCGCTACATCGATCAAGCTCTCAGACTCCACGCAATACCACATTTTGCACGTCATCAAAACAACGTTTTCCAACATGACTTAATCCCGATTGAACATCTTTGGGAGAAATTCAGAGGAGACTTAATAACGTCGTACCGAGACCGAACACAGGTTTTTCTGAGAGTGTGGTTGAAGATGCCAATCGTCTGACCTACTCCATGTACAAACGCCGCGCTACTGTTATTGACACTCGCGGTGGATACACCAGATGCTGATGTATCGACCGTGTAAACCTTTTCGCAATGTCTTGCTTGATATTGTGATGAATACTGTTCACAAAAATTGCTGTTTAGTAAACCACATGGTGATCATACACATTCGTTGATTACTACAAATATATATCACATAGGGATGATAACGTTATGGAACTTACCGTCACAGCTACTTGGTGAAACAGCAGATACGTTTCTAATCAAAAGGTTGTCAAATACGTCCAGGGAAAATAAAATGTCGTCGTCTATTAAACCACATGACTGTGTTAAAGATGATATCTGATCAGCTGTCAGAAGTCCAGACACGACTCGCAGATATCTCATATTTACACCTGGAAATAGTCAAGACGGTTAGATTTGAAAGATACGGACTTTTCTAAAATGATTGTTGGGGTGAAATTTTCTAGCATAATATCATTTTAGAAACGGTTCAATAGTATTGACTGGACTTTACAGTACACCCATTTCTATGTATATTATAATACTTACGGTCACCATGCCTTGATTGAATATGTAGGAACGTCCCATTTCTAGGTATAGATGTACCACTAACAATTTGTGTTGTTGTTTTAAGCTGGCCGAGTGAAAACAGTTTAACATCAGTACTAGTAGAACTGACTGTTACGACAATATGAAACCAAGCGTCCAGGATGCTGGGAACTGATTTAGATACACTATGCCAATAATAGAAATTAAATATGTTAAAACAGATGTTTTTAATTTGAGTGCGTTTTTTGCTACTTTTATTTTCGTTTACACCAATTAGGGTTAATGACGATATGCATACGTCACGTCATGCGAGTGTACGACAACTGCCGGCGGACAATTGCTGGTTGGACAATCGCCGGCCATTTTATTATTTATCTTTTATTATAGTTTATAACTGCTGGTTCAATTAATGTCAGTGATTTTGTTTTTTCTTTTTAGTCTAGTTTATTAAATGATTTTACAAAATGTATATACACGTATGTAATCATAATAAGTATGGTTTATTAATTGATGGATGTGCACATTACCTGTAATCATTATCAAAACATAACTTAAATGTAAGTTCAACAGTCGCCATGTGTTGGGACTATTTATGTGGTATTGCACACAATGTTCACCTGTGATAACTTTGAGTCAGTGAGTGCTATATAGATAATGAGTCAGTCAGTCAGTCACAACGTGTTAAGTAAACTGAACCTGTTTGATAAGAATAAAGAATATTAAATTATCAAGTATTTGGTTATTTTTAACAAAAAGGACATAAATATAAATTATATCATCGACAGTTGTCCCGCCGGCAGTTGTCCTCGCCGGTAGTTGTCCCAACCGCAATTGTCCTGCGCCCACGTTATGCTGAAATAGACATTTTTCCCGGAGAGTGACACTTCCACCCATTCTTCTTCGAGTTTCAACTGTAAAGGGCATTTAAGTGCAAATGAACGTATAAACGAAGGGCAAGTTTTTCTTTGCTGAACCATTTGTGGTGAGTGACTGCCAAGGGAAATCGCGGTAGAAAATCTTGAGGATCTCTCTCGTCCATCCCCATGGTAGAAGTAGGTACTGGCTAATCAACAAGTGCCATTTTCATTTAGCCACAGCTACCAACAATGAAATGGGGTTTAAGGTCCTACTGTTCTGTACGGCTGGGTTTTAAAAGACGTGTATACGAATACGATATACAGTGCAAGACAACATGCCATACACTTATATCGAATTACAACTTTACAGGGTTCTTTTACGTTCACGTCAATGTGTACACAAGGACAATTTGTCCTTTGCTAAGCCTTCAGGTAAGCGAGCCACGACCTTAGTCACTGAGCCATCGTGACTCTCGGGTGCCAACAAGTTAAGGTTGTATATAATTCAAATACGCTGTAAAATAGAATATATTTTGAAAATGTTTGACAAACCCAGAAATGTTAACAGTGATTAGCTGTCCAATGTGAAGCGTGAAATAAGAAACTCCATTGTTCTGTATGCTAATGTGCATTCCTTGTTCTTTGATTTGTAATAGAGCCACACATGTGAATTCAGAAAGATAACTTCCATCATGCGAACTATTAGTTCTAGGTGTAAGTTCACTTTTAATGTAACCAACATCTTCAAATTCAAAATCAAATTCTGTAGAAAAGAAAGAAAAAATAAATAAGTAAAAATTTAGAATTGAACATTTGGGCGTAATGTGAATATTCTTCTTCGACTTTGACCTGTACATACAGCTAGATGAACTGCTTCTTTTCCGAAAGCTTCTGAAATCAAGGTACAAATTATCACACTTTTGAGTTTAACTTAATGCATGAAGCGTGATATATTTTTTCTAGGTTAACTAACACCGCCACTTTTCAGGAGTTTTGTTGTTTCCGGAACCTACCTTTGCAACTGCTGATATTTGTTGAAGCTTCCTGTAATGACGTCTTGCCATTCGGACACCTTAAACAGCTAGTTGAATGAGTCTGATTTTGGAAGGTTCCAATTGGGCATGGCGAGCATGGTCTAATGCCACTTTGAGAAAAGTAACCAACTGCACAGGTTTCTAGAAACATAAATTGAAAAGTAACCGATTTTATTGTCCTACAAATATGCTAGTAATTCTATGATTATATATCCTCATAAAATAGATTAAATTTAATTAATGCTGCACAACATCCGTACCGATATACGAAATATTTAACGTGTACAGTTATCTTGGTGCGTAGAGGCCACATCTTGAGTAGTTGTTCCGTATGGGCACCGTTTACAGATAGAAGACGCCTCTTCATCTTGATAAGTACCAAGTGGACACGGTTGACAATTATCTTTATTTTATCATATATAGTTCCGGTAGGGCAACTGGCTGTGAAATTAAAAAAAAACAGTGATGAACATATATTTAATTAACTGAAACCAATTCATTAATAAAAACAAATATCCGCACGTAAGCAAAAGCAGCATTTTATTGGTGCACCACAGGATTTCGATTTTACAGGTGCACCGCAAGATTTCGATGTAGGACATATCCAGAAATTACAATCGATTCTAGGGTTACAAACCCTTCCTTCTCTGACTCAATCTGGGGATCTGGGGTCCGAAATGGTCGTAAATGGCTTCTACAGCGTTATTGTACACGTGTTTTCTGTTTCGGGACGCTGCTGGGGCACCAAGATACCCTACCATCAGTAACTTCATTGTGGATAACTAAACTTTCAGGTCTTCTTGCTGCTGAAAATATGGACCCGCCACATATAACCATGACATTTTGTACAGCACAAGCGTCTCCACTGCAATATATGCCACCCACAAATTTACTATTAAAGTTTTGTTTGATCTGGGTTTTAACGTCTTCACAGCTTCCATCATAATATAGATATAACTCAGTCGTTTTGGAAATCCCAGTTCCAGACCTTCTCCCTAGAAAGAAAAACGACAATCTTTCTACACCATGATTTGATCAATTTATTATGACATTATTTAAATTCTGCATGTGTAGAAATTATCTATCAATAACATGACTGTCCGTACAGTTCATTTATGTCTTGACCAACAAAAACGACCTGTCGGTTTCTCTAGGTTATGAATTGATAGAGCTGCAGAGCCCCTATAATACAATTGCATTTAAATAAAAAAGCAAGCAGCAAAACGATTTCACCTCGCCGTGCACGTGATATATTCTTTGTTATATGCCACAACAATCATGCCTAAACATATCCATGCCATGTATTTATATGACACAAAATATAATGTCACATTGGTTGGGCCCATAAAAATTTGTTTAGATAAATGTTAAAAACACTTACTAACACAATCAGGTACATTATTGGTAGGACTCCATTTTCCATTGATTCCGCATGAATATATGTTTTCAACCCCCCGTGCTCTCTGATATCTGGAATTACATTGTACACTACAAAACGCACCATTGTTATATTTGCTACATACTAAAGCACCATATCTAGGAGCTGTCAAATTCGGACATCTTTTCCCTGGTTTAAAAAAAATATATATTGATTAAATATAAGATACATTATGTAAGATTTAGATAAAAAAAACCCTAGCCATTCTTTCTATAATAGTTCGAAAGTAGATAATGTAAAATGAATAATTTGAAAATTCCATTCAAATTACTCTATTGCAAGCGAAGATAGTCTTTGAAGGTTTGACAGACGTGTGCAATAATTACAACCACGGTACTGGTTGATCAAAGCTACGTCTTGGTCCTCCATATTTGATTAAATCAAAGGATCGCTGAACCACTCTAATCTGTTTAATATCGGAGTAAGCTGATGCCATCGAGATATGATTAAGGTCTAATTAATACTTTAGAAAACATATCAGGCCTAAAGAAAGACCTGCAATAGGCAGATTTAGCTCTTGCATAATGCATGTTTAAATATATAACCTAGACACGATACGATACAACAACAAGATATACCCTATGTAGTATGGGAATATATATGTCATAATTCATGCAGGGTTGTGAATATTTAGTTCAATATATTTTATAGTTCAATGTTAGCTGTTGCTATCCTCAGTTGCAGGATTGTCCCTTTAATGAGATTTCACTTATTTTGTCCGCGTCTTTTGTGAGCGCATGACTATTAGGCTGTGTTTTGATGCAATCTTTTTTTGCTAGTTCGCCCATCCAATTTCTCTTGATGGCTATGTTTGTAAAGTTCAGAGATAAAACCCTTTAGAATGTGTGTTTGTTTGCTGTTTAATTACATTTAGTTCCTCAGAACATATATGTATACATATGTATGCATATAAAACTTGTTACGTGTGCTATTAAAGGGCCCAAAGATTGCAACATTCAATACTCACGTTTCATCTGGAATATTATCAGGTTGTTGTCATTTGGGGTGGGGGCAGCTCATGATTCCTCATCGATTGGTAGAAACACGTAAGATTTCCGACAAAGAGATACAAGACCCCATCTCTAGTATCCGCGGCTTATCCCCCTCCCCCCCCCACTCGAACACCTAACCCACCTTGTCTTCATAATAAAGCGTAATTTGCTATTTACTCGGATCAAATATAAAATCTAATCTTGTAACTTGTAATGTCTATTCTACATACCTTCACAAATAGGCTTGTTTAAAAATTTCCAGTATGTCTGTGTTTCGTTCACTTTTTCACATGTTATCACCGAATCACCCTCTAACTTCTTATTATGTCTACAACTCAAAGAACATGATGCACCAACAACCAGACTTTCACATTTACTGACAAGATCATTATCTTCTTGAAAAATTTTGGGTGTTCTACAAGTCAAGCCTATAAGTGAACGAAAAAAAATGTGGAAATGGAGATATATTTACCAAAATGTCAACAGTTCATGCAATAAAATCAAAGACAATCAAGGACACATTTATGTAAGACGGGGGATATCGGAAGATGTGTTACGGTTAAAGTAAAGTAAAATGAAAATGAAAAATCATTTAAATCTAAATACAAATCAAAAGTAAGGTAAATTTAAAACGTCATTATCCGTCAAAAATACATGTAACAGAAAGAAAGCTGTAAACATATCTTATTTATTTTGCTTCTTATTGTGAACAATATTCAAATGGGAACACATCAATAACAACAAATCTGTACACTTATGGATGCTTAATCTGTAATCAACGGTACATAGTCAGAGGGGTCAAAACCAAAATTACGACAAAGATGTACAGGATCATTTTGTTATACGAAAAACTAAGTGATGCGTTTTCTATGGCGCTCAGTATACTAAGGTACATGCACGAGAACGTCAGTCATGGTCTATTGGGCCAGTTATTTAAAGTATACATGTAACAGAATGTCGTAATATTTACGTTTTATTTTACCTTTTACAGTTACCGTAAACGAACAATTAACGGAAAGTCCAGATGGATCTGCGGCGTTATATAATACTTCGTAAGTTCCTACTGGAATTGGACGTGAGTTATTGGGTCCTCCAGTTTGTACCAGCATAACAGAATTGGAGTTATCAGAAGCACTGATCTCCCAGTTAACCTGGGTATCAGTTCTATTACGATCAGCGTCTTTAATAATGTCTTGAGGACATTTGTCAAATACAGGTGGTGTAACATCTGAAATATGAAATTAAAATCGCTTATATGGTTCAACTACTTTTTATATATTTTCCTGGGTTAGTTGAAGACAAGGAAAGTCATCCTTGAGACCTGAAATGCTAACGAATAATGAATGAGTTTAATACCCCCGTCAGACCGGGGTTGCGTCCTTACTGCGCTTATACTGCGACAAAAAATGGTCTAAGAGCGAGTCAAGATCGCCATAAGCGTGGCAAAAGCGTGACGGAAACGCTAGATATCGTACTGTTGTCTCCAAAACTGATCCCGCAGTGAATATTCGCTTGGCCGCTACAATCACTGATAAGCATGACATCGACGAGATATGAGTTCGGCATATTAACTTTTTTACTCCGACAAATTAAATTCTCAAACATTTTTTTGAAGTATAAGAAAAATAAATAAAGACGTTTGAAGCATTTGTAGTTAAAAATATTTCATATTTAGTGTAAATGGGTATTAAAATGAGTAAAATGCATCATTTTGCACGAAGCAGTTAGGTGTTATGTAAACAATGCACGAGCCGTTGAGCCAATGACTGACGCCACGTGAAGTCAATGCATGTGTTGTGGACAGTCATCTGTGACAGAGATAATTCGTAAGTAATTCTCTGTGAAATAGATTGGTGGTCTCCATGGTCTCCAATGATCGCCGAACCACGACGTTTGTTTTGAACATGCTCATATGACCTGGAAAGCTGCGAGAACGTGATGGGGTCGAAAAGGTCCTTACTCTGCTACTTGTATGGAGTTCTTAATACGACCACGGCGCGTTTACCAAGCTTGCATTACTCGCCTTTGATGACAATGCTTTTCATGTACGACTTGCTTTGAAAACGGGCGATTCAAAGGTCATCTTGAAATTTCGAAAAAAAATCTAACTAGCTTATATTATAGTCGCCGTGACTACGTGGTGGAGATGCACGTGTTATCTAGATAAGACGTGTGGTTGAGCGACGCGGGTTTGCGATGACCGCCGTTGCCAAGCTTATTATAGATCTCAATAGAAACGCCATAAGCGCGGAGAGATCGTGACGAGCCCGCCGCGAGAATGTTGTATAACGCACAGGTCGCAGTAAGAACGCGAATTTTTTTAGTTTGATATTTTTGGACATTTTTCCGCGTTGTGTTCACGCTTGCCGACGACCTTGTATATTTCCAGGCCGCCGTTCGGTCTCAGGGCGCAGTACAGTAAGGTCACCACTCCGGTCTGACGGGGGCATAACTTTTCAGAAAGTAAAACACGTGCTGTACATCAATTAACAACGGACTAAACCTAAACTAGCTATCTGATACCACTAAAACAATTCATTCAAAATACATGAACAATAATTACATCAAATCTATAAAATTGAATAACATGTTAATTGGTGTACAGCACGAATTTTCTTTTACGGTAAAAATTAAATTCATAAATTTGGAATATTGGTTTACAGCACGAATTTTCGTTTACGGTAAAAATTCCATTCCTAAATTTGGAATATTGGATGAGCGCATCTTTGAACCGGTCTGCGCAGGTGTCAATTTCAATGGCTGGCGAATTTAAATGAAAGTTGTGTACATTTTTTATAGCACAACTCTACATAAAAATAGTGTTGGACTATTATAAATTTGTGTCAGATGTGACGGGAATGATTCCTTGTTGTGATCAAAGAGGAATCTCGGTGAAAAATAAGACAATAAGGATTCTAAAATAGCCTTAGAACTGAAATGGGGAAAAGCTTTATTTTCATACTAGTTGTTTATAAAGCCGACCAATAACAGAGAGAGATATCTGATCCCTCGTCATAATCCGTTATTAAAATAATTAGGTGAAGAGGTACATTCCAGATTGTGTCGAAATTAAGTTATTGTCTGCTGTCGTGGGAACTGGTTTCTTGCGTGTATTCATTCAGAATTGCACGGTTAAAGTTAATCTCTCCCCTCGGATATAAAATTATCTATTCATAAAGTTCTACGTTTTTATTGTGTCTCTGCTGAAGGTCTAACTTGATTATACCAGAAGTTTTATTTAATAAAAACAAATAACGTTTTAAGTGCAAACGGATATGATTTGGAAATCAAAATCTCGCGAAATATTACTCCTGTAATTTAATTGCTGTAGTATTATAGCTGTTTACCTTTACAAATGAATGTTCCAACCCATCTTCCATCATGGTTACATGAAAAGCTGCCTCTTGGAATTTGTACAAATCCATTGTCACATTGGATGGAACACAACGATTTGTAAACTGGGTTGGGTGGACAGTTAATATTTCCATAAGATATCTGTGGAGATGTGGTACACTTTACAGCTTTACAAAATAAAGAACAAGATTAATATGTTCCAATTAAGTGTTTTTTAAATAAACCCAGCACTGTAAGCATTTCAAATTAAAGTCCCTTTGATCTTACAAACTTCTTATTGATTCAAAACATCCAAGTTAATTTTACTACCCCATGAAATGTTTCATAAGCGCATCCTTATTAAAAGTCCTTCATTAACTCTAAACCATAATCTAGATTCATTTGCCCATCCGTAAACAACTGGGTGTTTAATATATCATAATTGTACAATGGAACTGTTCCATTGTTTGTCATAATAGAGGCGAGGATATCATTTTAGACTCTTGTGATCTAGTTATCTTAGAAGACTTACCTTCACATCTTGGGAACGGAAAATTAAATCTTCCATACTGCCCACAAGTGATTGTGTTCTGACCAACTAATTTGTAACCAATACTGCAGTGGAAGGAACACCTGTCACCATAAATAACAGTTGATCTTGAACAAGAATAATAAGCATTGTTTGGTTTAGTAGGAGAACTGCATCTTCTAACTGTAAATGAAACATAATATGGTCAGGGCCGTAACAAGCTCAGAGCAACGAGGAGGGTGGTGAGTTTTCTCGGGGGTGCTGTAAAATCGAGGGACAATGTATATCTATGGTCGATAATTTTTTCACAGGGGGAGGGGGGCGTAACTTTTTGCTCCCACCCACCCTTAGTTAAGGGCCTGTATTAAAGTTCTAGATAAATGCAGCGCTAAATTTGTTCCAATAGGAGATGGTGTAGGATACACCTCCTGTTGCACATAATATAAGGGGTTTTTTAACCACTGAAGTAAAATTATCTGTTACAAATAAATAACAACTCACAAAAGGGTTAATCGTAATTTCTTTTTTTTTCAAATTTTACAAACACGCTAGCTGAAGAAAGTTATGTATATAATTATTCAGGCCCATAACCTTGGTATTACAGACTTTTACACAATTTGCGCATATCGAGCAGTTTCAGTCTAATTTTCACGAAATTCGAACTCAACCGTCATTATAGTGTAACGGTGATATACCTAGCTATTTTATTTAAATCCGATTGATATTATGAATTCTAGAGGTCCACAAGCTACAAAACCGAGTTTTCGTACTATTAGGAGACACAATCCAAGACGTTTAGATCCAACATATGCAAATATCGAACGGAACTGAGATCTCTGATGTATAAACCAATTCTAAGTTTCACCAAAACAGGATAAAAATTGTGATCTCTAGAGGATCAACATCCTTGGTATTAAAAGGTTTACACTATATGCGTACGGGGAGTAGCCATTTTGTCAAGCAGGTTCGGTCTCATTTTCACAAAATTCAAACATAACCGCAATGATGGTTTAATGGTGATATCATAAATCAGATTTTTAAATCGGAAAAAATGTGAGCTACAAGCTAAAAACATGATTATCGACAGGAACCGAAATCAATGGGGTATAAACGTAAATTTCAGGTTTCACCAACATAGAATAAAAATTGTGGCATCTACTCGTACCCACAAGCTAAAACGTTATGATTTGTGCAATCAGGGGAAATAGCCCATGCAGTTACGGTCCATTACATGCCAATATCGAAAGGAATTTAGATCTTCGAGAGATAAACCTATATTGCAAGTTTCGCCCAAATCGGATAAAGAGTGTGACCCGTAGAGTTCCACAAACAAATGGTGGACAGACAGAGGCGACGACAATTGAAAAGCAATTCTTGACAAAATAACAGACACGTATCAAAAATAGACAGAAACCCAGTACCTTATACTTACCTTTTACTTTAAACTTAAATGAGCAATGTTTACTGTTTCCTCGATCATCAACAACTCGATACTTTATAGTATAATCTCGATGTTCATAAAACCGAGATCCAGACGGTAATCCCTGTTCTTGTCTAATCCTGTAATAATATATAATATTGATATAAGACGCAGAGAGATATGAAACGACGCGGGGTTTTATGTATATGCAGTGTTTATGTATGAAACTACAAAGGGATATTTTATGCGCACTATCAAGCTGTACGTGTGATAACCGAACGTCTAGATACAACTTTCTCGAAAAGAAACGACAATACTATATACCGGAAATCACCGAAAAACAAAAAAACACTAAATTCTGGAAAACACACTTCATATTCATACCAGAAAACACCCTGAATAGGTAACTCAGATCCTGTTCATCTTTGTGCGGGGATTAGGGTTAGGGATACTGTTAGGTTTTTCCGGTATTTTCCAGAGGATCGGGTCCTCTGTGTGCGGGGGTTAGGGATAGGGTTAGGGTTAGGTTTTTCCGTTGTCTTCCAGAGGACCAAACCCAGGTGTTGTCCGGTATTCAGTATAACATAATGTTTTCTGGTGTTTTCCGGTATATAACATAGGCCAAAAGAAGGATGTTCTAGATCAACATTAGGATCATCCTGGTTGTAATATGCAGAATCAGACTATATAAGCATGGCCATTTACTGGTAAATTCATACAACGCATACATAGGTAAATTGATCACAACAGACAGGAACCTCTATACAGCGCAACCAAATAGCACTGTCAAATGCATTGACGGCTTGGGGGTAGTGATATATTTTGCAGGCTATAGGCATCAATCAAAAAATATATTACTGGGTTTAAATTAATAATAATATTGTGAACAGGCGCTCCAATAGATAGACTCGATTATAATCATAGAGCTAAAAAAGATATTTAATGTGCAATACAATATATTATGCAGTACATTATGTAAATTTTTTAAAATATAAAAGATGTTTCTATTACCGTAGTCTACCACTCCCAAAACGTGCCGTTGGTTGGTTCCAATGGACATTTGCATATATTTTACCTCGAGCTGCATATTGTATTTTAGGTACGTAAGGACATGTTATTTCTGGTAAATAATAACAGTTACACAAGTCTCTCCACAACCAACCACATCGGGTACATCTTCTTATAGCCCGTTTATTCCGATTGGATACAAATCGGACAGTCGGTACATTTTCTATAAATTATCACAATATTTAATCTTAATTAAAATTAAATAGTCATGCTAAACAAGTCAACAGCGCCGAGACTGATGTGCCCCTTCGCCGTCCCAAAATAATTGGATTACACATACTAATTAATTATCTTCTTTCTTTTTTTTAAAAAAAAAGGCGAGCAATCAAACTAATTATCTCATCTTAGGCTATGCAGAATATGTTCACGATCGAACTCGGTCAGGGTTCATCATTGTCCATCAATTAGGATTAAAGGTGTTCCAAAACATCCACCAAAGAAATTGCTTAGCTCTGCGAAAAATGTTTAGCCAGGCTGACACTTGCACGATTCCGTGGCACGCATTGGCACGATTCCGTGACACGCATTGGTACGACTCGAGTCGGCACGACATCGTCCGATTTGCGCAAACTCGTCGTGCCAACGCGGGAAGTGCGTAAACAATGCGCAAACTATGCGTGAACTCGTCGTGCCAGTTCGTGTCAATGTGGACGCTGATGGGCACGACAAAATCGTGGCCAAAAGTCGTGCAAGTGTCAGCCTGGCTTTAATCATTGAACTCGGTCAAGACATTTACCTAATGAACATCTACACATAGTTTAAACATTCTACTGCAATTAACAGCAGAGTTGTTTAGCATAGGGTATTTACCAATGAAATTGCTTATCAATAATCAGTATAAGCGGAAAATTTTCATGATCGAACTTAGTCAGAGTGTTGATACAATGAATTTATATTGTTATTAAAGCTCATTACTCTGATTTAATTAGACCCAAAAATATCGTGTTCCCATGTTCCAACCAATCCAATAAGTGGAAAACGTGCATAATTGAACATTGTCAAGGCATTCACCTAATAACCACCTAATAACCTTCACCAAATTTGGACATTATACCTCAATTAAAAGGAGAGTAATTGTTTTCCAATGTCTAGACCAATCAGATTGAGATATCTACTTAGCCTTAACAGAAAATACTCAACATCGTATTGGAGTAATGAAACATTACACAAAGTTTCACCACTCTGAATAAATTAGAATCAAAGTTATCGAGGTCGGAAGTGTCAACTTATCAATTTATTACTTTTTGCTCTGATATACCCTGAGCAGAAAATGTTCATTATCAAACTATTGGTATAATGAAACTATACAAAGTTTCACTAAACAATTGTTATATTTGTATGTTTCGGTTGTTTGTTCTGAAAAGTTTGATTCTTTCACCCTCCTTTTCATGGTTGTTTTGATAATGGATGGTCGAGTGAGCGTCAGAACATTACGAAATTGTTGTTGTGAAGATTTAAATATTATATAATCCGGGATACTATAAAATATACAACCTTTACAGTTGATGACATTGCCTTCCCAGTTACCGTTTATACAAACTCGATAACCTCGTGACGACACACCAGTTCTAGAACAACCGACTAAACACTTGGTACCGTTTGAAACCATCCGACAATGTGTCACTTCTCCATTCTCTGTCAAACATTCTATCTTGAATTGTCTCAACCGATGCGTATCACATTTTCCCTGTAACTGTTTTTATGTTAAATCCAATTAGACTTTTATTCATAAAACTTACGATTTAAAAGGTAAGTAATTCGTCTACTAAAAAATACGATTTTTTCTCGACTTCGAGGTCAAGTAAGTATTTAACCTAGATTTCGTGTGAATCAATCACCTCATTGCCACATAAATATTGTTTTTCTTTCCGGACTTTTGTTTAATTTAAATAAGGAACATAACTATTAGTCTTTCTGTGCAATGGGCGTTTGGTGTATAATTAATAGGTTTTTAAAACGTTAAAAAGTTTACCTGAATATCAACCTGACTTGTCAGAACACAGCGGTTCGAAACTGCTAAAGTCAACAGTATAAGACACAACCTCATGCCTGCAAATTGCATAATATGAGTGAAAATGTCAGGCTAGTTTGACTAAAATTTGAATTTTAAATATGTACCATTCTCACGGCATTAAAATGCAAAATGGGGAATTTCAATAGGTGATGATTAAAATATACTAACTATTCGTCCCAAAACTTATTTTAATAGATTGAATATACCGCAGTGATCCCTATGAGATGTTCTGTTTCCCAGTTCAAGGTGGCTCAGTAGGTTTTCCGGGCACACTGCATGGCGTATGGTGGTTGTTATTATCCCGGTTGGTGTATAATATTTCATTTCATTTCCAAGTACAATAAAAATAATATTTGTTAAATTCTTACCACACGAGGCCTGCTTCATTTCCGTTGAAATCCGCAAGTCCTACTGTGAGTTGGATGTTCTGCGCCCAACATTTTATAGCAAAAACATCGGTCCAATGATATTCAATATCGTGTTCGGGTTGTTTGTTGTAGCCAATGCCCAGCCAGTGGTAAGCGACAATACGATAGTAATATTTGCGTATTACCAAATATGGGCACATTACATGCTATATTTTATAATATACACAAAAGAAAATGTATCACCGCGCCCCTATTTGAATAAGGTACTTGTGTTAGATAATTGGTAGGATATTCAGCTATTTTACGTTCTGGGGTGTCACTCAATCTTTCTGAATTAATTTTGGGAACACTGAACCAGCAAAAAAAGTTAAACACTGCAAGAGATGGACAGAGAGCAAGTTAAAATAACGATTTGTCATACAATCCGAGAACATGATCCAGTGACCTCATGTGACTACACAAGCTAGAAACATGATTTTTCGTATAATCAAGTGCCACAATCTAGGGAGGTCCGGTCCGAAACGCGAATACAGAAAGGAACAGAGATCTTCGGGGATATAAACATACCATATCTCAATTTTCATAAAAAAATAATCATATAATAATTGTGGCCCTTGCTTACAAGGAGTGACTATTTTGTCGTTATTTGGATGTGAACGGTGATATATTCGAACGGTTTTTGAAAAAACATTTTATAAATGATATATGACATTATCCTTGAAATTTAATAGCATTTCGCTGTTGCAAATAACAGCATCCTGTATTAATATTGAGTCAATGTCTACACTACCCCACCCCCCTTATACCTTACGATTCGCCAAGAAGATATTAATGTGTCCGGAAAATGATTATATTTTATGAACTGTAACAATTTTCCTAGGAGCCATAAATCGACATACATGTGTTAATCTTAACAAATGTGGCGTGATTTTTATTCGTTAGTTAATTAGCTGGGGGCCATTGTGGCTAAGTAGGTAAGAAGAAAAAGCGAGGTCCCGTGTGCACATTGGCATGCACGTAAAAGATTCATTGGCAGTTAGAATGCGATGTAGGAGTAGGCCATAGTGCCGCTGTCCATGCCAAATGTCCATCATAGCGTATAGTGTATGCCCGTTTTCATTAATCAGTCGGAGCAGAACGGTAAGCAGGGTGGGGTCCAGGAATTTTTGCTTTTACAGGATAGGTTTTGCCAGGTTTCTGTTAAGGAAATCTGCCATCATCGTCTCTAAATTACATAGGCATACATACAAATTTAGCTTTTTAAACGGAGAAATCATTTTTATACTGATGTAGGATCACTTTGTAATTTCATTGATGCAAGGCATTATTTTTCTTGTGTACCCCCATCCCCCTGGATAGGCCCCTGAGTAAGACGTTAAACCCCATTTCATTTCATTTCTATTAATTAACTAATTACTCAAAACCGTCCAGACTGACATTATCCAGTAGCGTAAAATGGATTAAGCGGACCCACTTACATATAGAACCGTCGAGAAAAATTTGTTTGTCCAACCTCCGGTTTCATATCACTTCTGAAGACCCCACGTGCAAGCGATGTATTGAAATAAAATTGAAGTATATTTTAGTCCCGAAATGACCGGGTTTGTATCTAGTGAACGTTAAACCCTAAACATCTCGCATTTCATACATGAACATTACAGTGCTAGTGATTACATTAGATTAACATTACATTAAAGTTCCAATTTCACATTTTCTAAGAAAGTCAAAACATAATTATTTCTATGTCTTTTGCTCAAAAGGTTGTCAACTCACTATTATACGGTCCTGGGCAAAATTTTTTGGGCATTATAAAGGGTGACACAGGGTGATTGAGGAAATAGTTACTCAATTACCTCCCTTGTTTTCCCATTCCTCTCCATGGACGGCCATCTTCAAACGTTTGAATTTGAAGTTGAAAATGATATTTTTGCCAATTTCTCAACTGGCAGTACTGAATTATAGGATTAATAGGATTATTCTTTAACAAGGTAGGACTGTTTATAGGTTCAATCTATTTTTGGGCTTTATTTTAATACATTTTAAAAATATAACTTAAAAAAATGCTATTGGAGCTTTAAACCACACCCTCATTTCATCCCCTTGAATATATGGTTAGAGGTCTGAAATATGCTGAAAGTGCCATTTTATGGAAACAATGAACACGAAAGTTGTTATTAGCATTTCTTTTCAACCTTAATCGAAAAATAACACCGAAACTGTGTACATGATAGTCGATATTTCCGGTTTATTCACAAGGTAATCATCAAATATGATTTAGTCCATCATTATACAAGAATATCATAAAAACGTACGTTAGAAATGTTGAAAAAGCAGGTGTCTCTTTATGCAAATTGGTGACATTTATTTAGAGTTATGGGTTTGTTATCAAAGGATATTTCAAAGGAGTGTTCAACGTAATGCCAGAAATTGATTTGCATAAAAAAAAATGTGCATCACCAGGCCTATGAGATGGAGTGTAATGCCCGATTTGCGCTTAGAACTTGGCTAACCAAAACGGGCATACACCCTGAGAAATGGGGCAAGGCCATTATAAGTCCTATAGACAAGAAAGGTTGTTTTGGCAATGTCGATAACTCAGGTTAATCTCCTTGCAGTCCAGTTTGTGTAAAAAAAATTTCAAAAGTATTAAACAGATTACTATCCTCGTGTAATTTAAATAATGATATTCATGCGTATCAAAAATACTCTTCTGTCGATAAGATATTTGTCGAGAAAGGGGGGGCGAATATATCTGCTTTTTGTGGACTTCCACAAAGCGTTTGATGCTGAGCAGCATGATTTGCTCTGGGTCAGCATGATGGAAGCAGGTATTCTTGGTAAATTCATCAGCATTAGCAGAAACATCTATTTCAGGTGCAAATCTTGTGTTGCTACACCACTGGGACTAAAAAGGGTACCAGACAAGGCTGTATATTAGGCCCGTTATTATTTTCGCTCTTCATAAATCTATATGTCAATGAGTTGCAAAACAAAAAATGTGATGATATTTTTTTTTGTATTTTGTATTTGCCGATCACATCGGAAACATCGCCGATACTGTGTTTAATCTAAAACACCAAATTAAACAGTCTAGCATCATTTTGTGAGAAATATGGAATGTCCATCAACATTCAAAAAAACAAGATACTTGTATTTAGAAACGGTGGTCCACTGAGGGCCTATGAAAAATGGAGTTACACTCATGTCCCACTAGATACCGTTTCTTTCTACAAATATCTAGTCCTCATTTAAATGGTCGAAAAGCAAAAGAAGCCCGAATTCTGCTATCCGAGAAAGTGTACTCCTGATTTAATATTATGGATTTAGCTGTTCAAATTATCAAAAATCATTGAAAATCAATATATTTGTCCCTATCAAGGTCCTGAAGGAGCTAAATCTACCATATTTCGGACCTAGAAATTGACACAAATGGGTCGCAACGCATATACCAATGCAATATGAATGTATATAAACTGATTTAATTTCAATCGTTTCCGCGGCCACCGTTTGGTATTACTTGTGGAATATAGACACAGCTCACCAATTAATTCTAAGCCGCAAGAAGGATCAAAACTACTTTTGTCCTTTAGCCCTTTTGCATGGCAATCATTGTTAACTATTTAGTGTAGAAATTTGTGTTGAGTAAAGAGATTCGTTGGGTTGAAATGTGGGGTGGAAAGTTGCACGTTGTTTATATATCTAGTTCCAGTTTATACCTCTCATGTTTTCCATGGTAAACCGCATACGTGCTTTTGAGCAAGAGGTTGCCACATGTTGCTCCTTCTGTGGTAAAAAAGCGTTCTATCCAGTGATAATTTGGGGAAAAGTTAGATCCTGTCTAAGAGACGAGAATTAACATTTTAAAAAGTCAGTGGGAAAATGACCTGTGATTTGTGGCCATATGTCTAGCCTCGCCGTAGTCTTCGAGTCCCTTGTAACGCCTTAGGGCACTGAACGCATTGAGGTACACGATTCGTATACTAATGGTAAAATGTTATTTTGTCTTAAATATTAGATGTCAGAAGCCCACCTTTCCCGATCATAACATCAATAGTGATTTAAATTGGCAAATAATTCGTGGGTTCTATGTCGAAGACTGCATGATATTGGGTTTTAAACTAGAATCAACCGAATGATCACTTTGTTTAGTCCCATGGCCGGGGTTATTAACGTGGCCAAGGGCCATAACTTGAGCAGAAATTATCGGAAATCGTTGAAAATGAATAGGATTCGTCGTCTCTGGACCGTAACACTTAGTATAAATTTAAAGTCAACCTAAAGTAAATTTATACTAAGTGTTACGGTCCAGACACGAAGAATCCTATTCATTTTCAATGATTTCCGATAATTTCTGCTCAGGTTATGGACCTTGGCCACGTTAATAACCTGCAGCCTCTAGAGCGTCCACAAGATATTTCAAAGTGATCAAAGACCATATAGGAAATCGTTGAAAACCAATAGGATTCTCATGATCATAAACTTTGAATACATTTAAAGTCAATAGGACATTATTTGCAGCTTCTAGGGTGTCCATAGAACGGGTGGTCGCACGGACGGACCGACGGACGGACGGACAGGGGCGACGACAATATACATCCACACGGAAAACATTGTTAAATATTTTATATATGAAAATTAGTTTGTTTAAGTTATGTCATAAAAATGTTCTTGATGTACCATGAGTGTGAAGGCACAATTTGTTAACGTTGAAGGAGTAAATATACAGTTTTGGTACAGTTATCCCAAATTGGAGAGCAATAGTCCATATAATATATATTATGGCAAGAAATCTGACTTGTATTACAGTAGTGGTAAGGATTTAGACCGATTTGTTTTAATCCCAAGCAACTGAAACAGTTTCTGGTTTTAGGTTTAACTTATATTCTTAACATGCTCCTCTCAATTCAAGTTTTGATCAATACTCCTAAGAGTTTAAATGAGTTAACTACTTCGATTTTATTTTACCTTCGATATGAATTGATTCTGGGGAGTTGATACTGTCATAGCTTTAGTTTTCATTATACTTATTAGGGGGTCACGTGGCTAAAGTGGGTAAGGCGCTGGATCGCTAGTCTGGAGGTCGGGTGTTCGATCCGAGAAAGTTCATCTCGATTTTCCGGCGTGGTTTCCTCTTGTAAGTGATGCATCTGTCTAGTCGTTCGGGTGGGACGAAAAACAGAGGTCTTGTGTACACATTGGAGTGCACATGAAAGATCCCTTGGCAGTTGTAATTTGATAAAAGAGTAGGCCGTAGCGCCGTAGCCCGGGCAAAATTTCCCTCATAGCACACTTTATGGCGTATGCCCATCTTCCATTAACCCAGGTTAGGTGGAGAAGAGTAGGACGTTAAACCTCATTTCATTTCGTTTTATACTTATTACCGTGGAGTTATTAATACACCAGTTTAGAACACTATTATTATCTGACTGTAATTTAGTTTGAAGTTGGGATCCAGTTGCAGCCTAAGTATAAACCGCAGTGCCGTCTTCAACAAGATCACATTTAGATGTCAAATTGAAGGACAGATCATTAATAAAGATATTAAATTGTAAAGGACTAAGGCTCCTTGTGGAATCCCGTGGTTTAAAAGAGATGTGCATCCATTAACAGGTGAACTTTAATATCTGTCAAAAATATATGATTTTACATGTACAAGGATAGGTAAGTCAAAAGCTTTTTTGAAGTCAAAAAAGATTAATCCACCTAACAATTTCTAAATCTATGGGTTTAGTTGTATCAAAATCCTCTTGCCATTGAATGAATTAGAAACTAGCTCATCATTGATATATTCTAGGGATAAAGAAGCTTTCTCCAACAGATTATCAGCTATATTAGACAGAATAGTTGTTAATAGATTCACAATCAATAGGTATGGGAGAATTAGATTTAGAGGTAAATAATAATAATAATGTACATTTGTAGAGCGCCAAATCCATTCAAAAGCATGCTCAAAGCGCAATGAGACAATGGTTATGTACACAGTGAACAGAAAGTCTAATTCTCATAGCATTCTCGAAATAAGTGAGTCTTTAGTTGTGATTTGAAAACAGTCAAAGTTTCACTATTTCGAATTTTCAATGGCAAACCATTCCACAATTTAGGAGCAACTACACTAAAGCTTCTGTCACCAAAATGTTTCAGTTTTGAGTGTGGAACGACAAGCGTATTCTGGTAGTAAGAACGCAAGGACCGGTTTGGTTGATATACTGTTAGTAGTTCTGATAAATAGCTGGGTGCAAGATTTCGTAGACATTGGTATGTGAAGCACAGAACCTTAAAGTTGATGCGAGCTGAAATTGGGAGCCAATGTAAGGATTTTAGAACAGGTGTTATGTGAGATGATGTTTTGGTTCGTGATATGATCCTGGCTGATGTATTCTGCAGTTTCTGTAATTTGTAGAGTCTTGAATGATTTATTACAGACAACAAACTGTTACAATAGTCTAATCTTGACAGAACTAGTGACTGTACTAGAGATTTGGTGGCATCAATTGTGATGAGATGTCTAATATCACTGATGCGTCGCAAATGAAAGTAACAGGACTGACGCAGCTTATCAACCTGTGTTTTAAATGACAAACAAGGATCTAGATAAACACCAAGATCTTTCACAACACTAGCTAACTGAATAACCGAGTCTCCAATTTTAACATTGGTTTGAGATATGTTCTGAAGGCGTCTGTTTGTTCCAAATAACATAGCCTCAGTTTTGTCATCATTCAACTTCAGTTTATTTGAGGTCATCCAATTCTTAATATCATGGGAACAATCAGTTACACAACCCAGAGCCTTGGTTACCTCCTCGGGCTTAAAAGATGAGACAAGCTGAGTATCGTCAGCATACGAATGGTGATCAATGTTATGTTTGTCGATAACATCAGCCAAATTATGACAGTATAGCAGAAACAGTATTGGACCGAGTACCGATCCTTGAGGTACACCGCAGGTAAGGCGGACAGGCGTCGATTGAACATTATTTATTAATACCGTCTGTTGACGATCTTGTAAGTATGACATCAGCCAGTTATGAGCCGTTCCAGTGATACTGAATTCATGTTGGAGCCGATCAGCAAGGATCTGGTGATCGACAGTGTCAAAAGCAGCCGAAAGGTCCAATAGAGTGAGTACTGATACATGACCGCTGTCAACTGAATGTCTCAGATCGTGTACAACTCTCAGCACGGTAGTTTCTGTACTATGTCCAGAACGATAAACAGATTGAAATTTATCCCAAAGATTGTTGTTTGATATGTATGTACGCAGTCTGATGTTGACAGCTTTCTCTAAAAGTTTTGAGAGAAACGAGAGATTTGAAACAGGCCGAAAGTTTTTAAATACATTTCGATCAAGTGAATCCTTTTTAAGTAATGGTCGCACAATGGCATGCTTGAAGATTTCAGGAAAAGTTCCGCTTTGCAAGCTATAATTTACTATGGAGGTTATGACAGGCAGAAGCGTATTCAAGTAGTCACAAACAATGGTACACGGAATGGGTGTCAGTTACATTATTAATTGCCGTCTAAATTTGTTTTGAGTTTTTACTGAGATACGGAAATGCTTATACATTTGGAGATTCAGATTAAAGATTTCAATCCATTTCTACATTCAATGATTTCACCTCTCTTTTTGTGATGGTCGCGTAGACGCTTCATTTTAACAATTTCAAAAGAAAGCCGTTGTCGTTTTACCTCTTTTAATTCCAACGGAAGCATGTTTATCGATGACAGGAATCCTATATTAAATACTGTGGGGCTTATAGGAGATTATTTGAAATGGCGAGCGTCTTCTATACCAGCTTCATTAAATTTCTCATAACGCTTAAGGGTGACCGGGGCTCACCCCGCGGATTCTGAAAAGGGGCACCCTTGGCTACTAAAATCAATCATGAAAAAAAGGTTGTATGCAATTTCCAGTTTCAATCAAAATGTTGGGTTTAGCGCCTATATGTTAGGAAAGCTGTTTTCGTCAATCGTTCAACTAAGTGGGTTATATTTTACATTATTTAGAATTAAATTGAGCGGGGCAGTCTTCAGATGGTTTAAACGGATGTTCCGTGTACGTTTGCAATTTATAGAGGAATGGTGTATTTGCCATGTCTGAAAATTTCAACTTAAAATAATGAGTCGTTTTGACGTGAACGTCAAAATCGTTCATCGAGACAAGTAACCCTTTTAAGATTCCGGGTCACTTTTTTTGTTGGGTGACCTGATATCTAATACCGCTCCTTGATAAGGAACGGTACATTTCACCTACACGTTATTTTTATATAATAAAAGTGTGGTTTAATGCAGACACCGCATAATACAGCTTGAGACATCGTTTCCATTTCCAAATGAAGACTAGCGGGTTTAAGTTGTCTGAAACGTATCTAATGTATTCAGTTAGTTGCTCGTTCCTAAGGTAGATGTTTTTAAGGGCTTTACACTTTATATAATCGAGACTGACCCTTTAAAAACTTAACGATTATTTAATTCAACAAACCATACGTAATCTGTCATGCGGCGATCCGGGTTAAAAGTTAACCTTATTTTACAATGGTTGCTTACGTCAGTAGTCAAGTCAGCTTTAATTCATGGGTTGAAAGTAGTGAGTAATGTCATTTAATATTGCATTCAATACAGTTTAAGCGAATCTTTTATATTAACACAAAGATATTCCATTATCTTTTAACATGCATGTGTGGGAAATCGCTGGTTCGCGCCCCGGGAGGTCATGTGTTCGATCCCTGTATTAGACGACAAAGTTCATCGTGATTTTCCGCTTGTCAGTGGTGCAGGACAGTCGTTCGGATGAGACGTTAAACCCAGGTCTCGTGTATACAATGGCATGCACGTACGTTTCAGTTCGATATAAGAGTAGGCCATAATGCCACTGCACGGGCAAAGTTTCCTTTATAGCAATATGTCCGTCTTCAATTACCCAGTTGGAGCATAACAGTATAAGGTTAAACCCCATTCTATTTCATTTCATTTTCGAGGGCCAAAATAACTGTACCCAAGTTTTATTGGGCGTGTATTAAAGCTAAGCTATTCTTAACGGGGGAATTACTTAAAAATAATATTTAAATAGATGTAGCTTTCCAGACCTCTAAAGATTTCACCAAAGCCATGTAGAGTGTTATTTGTGCTCAAATGATGACCCAATACCTGTAGATTTCAATGATACTTTTGGCTGAAGATCTATTAGTCGCATGGTAAAGATGTCGGATTGAAAAGATTCGAGGATTGTGTAGATCCCGGGGGGGGGGGCAGGGTTCTAACTGAGAGGTGATCAGACATAATCAGTGAAAAAACACAATATTTTTAATGAGGCGAGTTCATCGAGATTTCCAAGTGTCTAGTCCTGATGAGAGATGAAATACCGAGCCCCCGTGTGTACATTGACATGCACCTAAGAGAAATGAAATGGGGTTTAACGTGCTACTGTTCTGCTCCGAACTCTACTTATGAAGACGGGCATACACCAGACAGTGTGCTATGGGGGACAGTGGCACTAGCGCCTTCTCTTACATCGAATTCCAACTGTCAAGGGATCTTTTACGTGCACGCCAATGCATACACGCAACCTCGGTTTTTCGACCCATCCGAACGACTAGACAGCTCTCCTTGTCTTGCTCACCGTCCTACCCCACTGACATGTGGGATCAACGCCGGCAAATCTGGATAGACTTTCTCGGCCAATCAGGGATCAAACATCCGATCTCCAGGCTAGCGTTCCAGATGCACCTAAGAGAATGACGGGACAAAATACCATCCCCGTGTATACACTGGTATACACATAAGAGAAAACCTCGAAAGTTACAATTGGACGAATAGTGGTCGCAAACGCTATTGTGTTATCCAGACAGAAATAGCTAGGTCGTTACAACCTATTGCATTTCATTTCATTTCCACATGAGTTGGTCAAGAAGAAATAATTGCCTCACTGAAGTGAGTGGATTACCAGAATGAATCGTTTGGATGGAGACAAATCATTTGCTCGCTAATCTATCAAAAATGCGATAGCGTTTGATTCCTACATTCGCGATCGCTGAACATGGCTAAAAGCAGCATGCTACGGTGTTTGATGTGAGCGGAGGTCGGAAAGATTTCTAAAGGTTCCATTTCATTTAAAAAAAAGTAAGATTTAAAAAATGCCAGGGCGTCGTGGATTTTTTAAAATCAAGTTTTAATAATAAGAGAGGTGGCTATCATATAATCCTGACATATTCCCGATCTAGATATTCAACTTACTCAGTTACTTACTGTCTTTGTTGTTATATTTTCTTACGATAATCTTCGGGAGACTGACACAGAGAGGTGTGAATACTTCCAGCTAACTAATTCAGTAACAACACATAAAACATGCTAGTTAATAACTTCAATTTATTTTTGCAAATAATAATACGTTTAATTTGAATAGATAATGATGGAAATATAGTAAAAGGAATAACACAGATTGAATAAATTGTAACAATAATATCTCAAATTGAATAACAATAATAACACAGATTGAAAAAAATAATAACAATATCAAAGGCTGAATAAATACTAACAAAATATCACAGGTTGAAAAAAACCCCAAATATATCACAGATTGAATGAAAAATAACAATATCACTTGTTTAATAAATACTAACAATAATATCACAGATTGAATTAATAAAAACAATAGTATTACAGGTTGAATAAATAATAACAATAATATCACAGATTGAATAAACAAGAATATTGAAAAGGTTATAACAAAAATATTACAGATTGAATAAATAAGATATTGACACTAAGATATTTACACCTTTTTTTTCAAATTTAATATATTCTTTCAAATTTTTACATTTTTTTAAAATTCTTACAATCTTTTTAGATTTTTACAATTTTTTTAAAATTTTTAATCTTTTCTAAATATTTAATTTTTTTTAAATTTTTACAATTCTTTAAAAAAATTCTATATTTCTTTTTTTAATATTAGCAATTTGTTTTTAATTTTTTCAATTTGCAATTTCTTCTAAATTTTTACAATTTCTTCTAAATTTTTACAATTTAAAATTTTTACAATTCTTTTAAATTTTTACAATTCTTTCAAATGTTTACAATACTTTCCAATTTTTACAATTTGTTAACAACTGTTTTCAATTTTATGTTATTTGGTTTTTACGATATCATTCAGTACACCCAACAATACCAGGCTGGTTATGTGCTTATGGCAGCTCTCAGTTTCGTGTGTTTACAAAGTTAAGCTATTAAATCATATTGTCTGTTTATAAAAGTGGTACCAGTGTGTTTCTCGTGTAGCAGAGAATCTTATGATGCAGCTTTGTGGTAACGTTGTATTTTAACTTTGAAGAATTTGACAATTTAATATTATTTCAACTGATCAGCAATGGCAAGTCATGCGTGAAATCACTGATTGAATTTAGGTCGTTACTAAATTTAGCAGTGTGTTTACAAGTTTCACTACTGACAATTTCTGACCTTTATGGAGAGCAATTGCCGCCAAAACAACATTTTATTTATGGCGAGGAATGGGCGCCAAAACTGTTGTCTAACCTACTCAAGAGACCAACTACTATCCTTGCGAGACTCTACCCCACTTGAAAAGACGCATATAGACTATCTTAAAACTCTTACAAGTAACATAACGAATTTTCAGAAAACTAGGAGAGGGTGTTCCTTGGGGAAAAATAGAAAGCACCGTATTAGTGTCATAACTTATCCCCCATTTGGAAACGACCGAGTCCTTCCCGGTAAACCTAATTTAAGCAACCATATTCAAATAAACTGTCTGGAGACGCTGCAAGAACCTTCAGGTCAGGAATGTGGCCTAAAACTTTGTTTGCTAAATGCCCGTTCTGTGCGGAATAAATCAATTGAATTGGACGAATTTATTTGTGAAAATGAGTTTGATCTATTCGCAGTAACCGAAACATGGCTCAATGCTGATAGCGAAGGTCCTGTGCTATCTTCCCTGATACCTAAGGGTTATTCAATACTTCATAAATCCAGATTAACAGGAAGAGGTGGTGGTGTAGCATTGATCTTTAAAACCGCCCTCACAGTGCAGAGACATAAACAATTTTCGTACTCGTCTTTCGAATATCTTGGGTGTATCCTGAATTCTAAAGTCTTAATAATTGTTATTTATCGTCCTCTGAATCGCAATACAAGTCCACAATTTATTGAAGATTTTTCAGACCTGTTAAACAAATTATCGACTTCAAATCTTGAACTTTTGATTACCGGTGATTTTAATATACATCTGGACAAGAAGGACGACTCATTTGGCTGTTCAATTTGAAGATGTTATCAAATCCCATTCTTTGTTACAGCATGTCAATACTGCCACCCATGTTCGTGGCCATATTTTGGACCTCATCATTACTAGGGAAGACGGGTTATCAGTTCATAATGTGGAGGTTACGGATAAACTTCTATCTGATCATTTCGCACTTACAATGAACCTCAATATTAAACGAGCTACTATCTCTACTAGAGTGATAACCTTTCGTAAATTTAAATCAATGAATTCTGATGAATTCAGATCGTCATTGGATTTTTCTCGGATATCAGAAACCGCATCGATACAAAATGTTCACCAAAAAGCTGTTCATTTCAATGAATGTATCCAGTATGTGTTAGATCAGGTTGTTCCAATTCAGACTAAAACTATCAAGGACAGACCAGGGAATGTGTGGTTTAATGAAGAGATACGTGAGGCAAAACGGGGGCGTAATAGGGCGGAGAGAAAATGGCGACAGACGGGTTTAGTAGTTCATAGGGAAATTTATCACGCGGCAAAAGTTGGTGTTACACGTCTTATTGAAAATTCAAAAGCTTCGTATTATAAAGACAAAATTAGGAGAGAGGTCATATAGGCTATGCCTGTTCCTCAATCCCTTTCAATTTCTGAATAAAATATTGTTTAAAAAAAAAAAAATAAAGACAAAATAGAAACTAGTAGTAATTCTAAAGAAATATATGGTTGTGAATTCTCTTCTTGACCACAACCATGGTGTTAAAATTTTACCCACCGTAAATAATTTGAACTTGCCAACTCGATTCTCAGAATATTTTGAAAGTAAAATTCTTAATATTAGGAATAATTTCACTGATAAAAATTACATTCACGACCATGAGATTGACATTTCGAGTGCTCTAGACAGATTTGAAATATTGTCTCAGGACAAAATCTCTCGTGTCATCAAATCTATGGCAACAAAATCGTGTGCCTTGGACCCATTGCCAACACGGATACTGAAAGATCAGCTTCCGGTATTACTCCCGGCAATCTGTGACATCATAAACTCTTCATTTAGATCCGGAACATTCCCAGATATTTATAAACATGCCAATGTAATCCCTCTCATTAAGAAACCCTCGCTCGATCCAAACCAAGTCAAGAACTATAGACCGGTATCCAACCTAAGTTTTGTGTCGAAAGTTCTAGAGAAATGCATCGCAAAACAATTAATTGGTTATATATCTGAATTTAGTCTTCTCAGCACCTATCAAAGCGCCTACCGTCAATATCATAGCACAGAAACTGCACTGTTAAAAGTACAAAACGACATTCTCTTGTCCATTGATAATAAAAGCTGTGTGTTATTGCTACTTTTAGATCTTTCTGCAGCATTTGACACGGTAGACAATAAGGTGCTGTTCTCACGACTTGCTGGTGAATTTGGTGTAACTGGTTCAGCTCTCGAACTACTTAAATCTTATTTAACAAATCGTTCTCAATCTGTCATTATACACAACAAACAATCTGACAAAAAAGATCTGAGCTTCGGTGTACCCCAAGGCTCAGTTTTGGGCCCAATTTTGTTCAGTATATGTACCACCCCATTGTCCAAAATTATTGAGAAACATGGTCTTCAGTTCCATCTTTACGCAGATGACACCCAGCTGTCTCTGTCATTTAAACCCTCTCTGTCTGGAGACTTTAATACATCAAAACATCAAATTGAAGAATGTATTAGTGAAATTCGCGTATGGATGGGAATCAATTTCCTTAAACTGAATGACGAAAAGACTGAATATATTCTTTTTGGATCAAACAGTTTAGTGTCTAAGTTTGATAAAGATGTTTCACTCTTAGTTGGTGAGCATGAAATAATCCCAACATCTTCAGCCTGTAACATCGGTGTTATCTTTGACAGTGAACTATCCATGGAAAAACAAATTAGTAATATTTGCAGATCTTGTTATTTTCAACTGGGGAATATAAGTAAAATAAGTAAAAATTTGCCAGTTGAGTCCATCAAAACTGTTGTTCAAGCGCTTGTTACATCCCGATTAGATCAATGTAATTCGTTGCTTATTGGTTTACCATCTCGTCTCACGGATAAACTGCAAAAGGTTCAGAACGCGGCAGCTCGACTCATTACCAAAAGTAAATATAATGATCATATCACCCCTGTTTTAATTCAACTGCACTGGTTGCCCATTGTTTTTAGAATTCAATATAAGATCATTCTTTTAACTTTTAAATGTTTAAATCATATGGCACCGTTGTATTTATCGTCCCTTTTAGATGTCTATTCCCCTGCTCGTACATTGAGGTCATCAAGTGATCATTATTCTTTTGTCTGTAAAACAGCTAGACTGAAAACTTACGGTGAACGATCGTTTACAGTGCAGGCCCCTAAACTGTGGAATAAGCTCCCATTTACTCTCAGAAGTTCTACCTCTTTATCGAGTTTTAAATCGCAATTGAAAACACTTTTATTCAAACAAACTTTTAATTTATAGATTTATTTTTTTTTTTTTGGTATTTATAGATTTATTTTTACTGTTTTAAGTTATGCAATTATTATAGATTTTAAAAATATGATTTAATTTATACAATTATTATAGATTTTAACAATATGATTTAATTTATACAATTATTATAGATTTTAAATGTATGTTTTAATTTTTAAGTAAAGTATATTGTACAGCGCATCTGAACACATTTTGTGAAAGCGTGCGCTATATAAATGTTGACAATAATAATAATAATACCAGAAAAAAATAACAAAAAATGATTGGCATTTAGTAATTGAACATATTAACACAAGATACAATTTTATGGATACACAATTACTGAGTTTGATATTAAGCGACATTTCGACGAGGGTGCTCTCTTCTTTATCAAGCAATGATACAAATTTGTGAAGTACATTAGATTATGCAACAATTTGACATTTTTAATGCGATGTAGAGATAGTGCCATTAAAGGTGTTAAACTTTAATTGTATTTGATTTTTATCTTTGTTGCATATTCTGTATATATACTCTTCAAAAAAGAAACGCACAACCCATTTTTCATCATTTTTTTTATTTGAACCAGGTTTTTGTTTCGGTAAATCTTACTTGTTTTTAATGCCATTATGTAAGGATAAAAGAAATTCATTATTGATTTTAAAGGTAGGGTCACTTATTGTGACTGGTCATTCTTTTTGTCGAAATTTTTTATCGCTTGATTGCACCAAGAAACACGAATTTAACAACTTCGCGAGCTTTTCTCATGGAACCTAAATCTAAGGTCTTTAAAATCTCTGGGTTCTCGGTTTCCAAATCAGTTGCACATGTAAACACTCAAAGACCAAAGTGATGCCACATCCGAACGAAGACCCAGGCGCGGATCCAGGATTTTTTGCAGGGGGGGGGGGGTCTAGGTTTGATAAAAGGCACTCAACCAATTAACTGGGGTTTTGGGGGCCCTCCCCCTGGAAAATGTGGTAAATTAGGTTCAATTTGGTGCATTCCGACGTATTTCCGGAAGGTAAATTCCAAAATTACAGGACTAAAAGTCGCCAATAAAATCGCATAAAAAAATTTCAAGTCTGAGCAGGGGGGGGGGGGGGGGGGTCCGGACCCCCTGGACCCCCCCCCCCCCTCTGGATCCGCGCCTGGCTTCGTGGTTTCCCATTGTTAATGATGCAGAATCGGGAGCTTGGCAAGGTCTGTGTGTTGCTGGGGACGGCGCTCTTCGAAAATAGACCCTCAATTGTATCAAGTATGATCCAAATGCGACTAAGCAGAAATGTTCTTTGGACAATTCGATACTGAATACCGGTAAACACCGGAAAACACTAAATACTGGAAAACAAATTAAATGCCAGAAAACACCCTAAGTAGGAAACCCGGGTCGGGCTATACTATATACCGGAAACTCACCCTTACGTTACTGGTCCAAAGATATAGTATCCATCGTGTTGTTGTTGGGGACGACGATCTTCCAAAGAAGCCACCACTGCTTCGAGCAACATAACACTTGGCATGCTTATTAGTTCAAAAATTCGAATTATTATATGACGTTACAATTCCAAGATGATTTTCCTGGTCCACACATAGCACTCGCGATTTTTTTTCTTTTTACAGACATAGTAACGGAAACGAAAGATGAGAAGCCTGTTGATGAAGGAATGGATAGATCTGTTGTTGGTATTATAGGAGTGATCAGTGGTATAGTCACCACATGTCTTCTAATACTCGTACATTTTATTATAATAAAAAGGTTAGTTTATTTTGTTTTTTGTTGCCTGAACAGCGGCGCTACAACCTACTCTTATATGGAATTCTAACCGATATGGGTTTCTTTTACGTATTCGCCATCCCACCGCATTGTGCCGTCCATCACTACTGACACCACATCAGAAAATAATTCCGATGAACCGTCTAGTCTAGGCAAGAGCAGGTAAAACAGAATACAAACCTGTTGTAACACGGACTTAACAGAGTGAGAGTACAGAGTTTTTGTTTTCATCACTAGTGATGACATATATAAATCTTCCTACTAGAGGTATAGGTGAAGCAATTTTACTTTAAATAATTCGCTTGCAGTGGGTGGAAACCGGGGGACGTAGAGAAAACGCACGAGAGATAGTTGCCAATTTGCATGCCATTTTCAAAAAAGTAAACGATTTTTCATTTCATCTAAGCGACCTGACCATTCTGTTTTTAGATTTTATTATATTATTAAAAACAGTTATTATTTGGATTTGCAGACCATTGATTGTTTTACTGTTAGTACTTACCTGCAATATTAGACAACAGCTGTCTTTAAACCGGGATTGTGTGGCATACCTCCCCATATTATCTGTATATCCAATTATTATCTATTTCATTTTTTCAGGCACAGATTCTACAAGGTAAATAATGACAGACCTCCATCTTTTAGAGCTCCTTCTGTACCCCCAGAAACTCCAAAACGTCACGATTCACTTCAACCTGTTTACCCCATGTCATCTCATATGCGCTATATAGATATAGATCTTGATGACACTGATAATCGGTTTGATTCCATGTCTGGTGTGAGCGGTGGTACACGATCTTTACAGACTAGTATGATCGAGAGATCAGCTCCGGAAACACGACCGGTACAGAACAAGATGATCGAGAGACCACCCTTGGAAATACCAGATGAGTTGATCCAGAAGAAACGATTGGAGTCTCAGTGTAGTCAAATATCAGAGTGTGGCAGTCACGTGGAATACAAGAATGAATCGTTTGAGGTAGATGAAGACATTACGTGTGATTACGAAATGGTCAGGAATGTAAAAGTGCCCGAGCATGTTTATGATAGTAAATAAATATATGACTCATTTTTTATATGTTTATGATTTTAAATAAATATATGACTCATTTTTTATAAGTTTATGATTTTAAATAAATATATGACTCATTTTTTATGTGTTTACAGATTAACAAACTGAAATGAAATGAAAACAAATGATTGTTAAAATTCTAATTTTGATTTCTCCCTGGAATTGATATTGTTATCACAGATTAAATAAACAATACAAATAATAACACAAATTAAACAAATAACTAAGAACAAGAACGAAACACATAATATTGAATAAAGAGTAACGATAATATCACAGATTAAATGAATAATAACAAGAATATCACAGATTGAATAAATTCTTACAAAATGTCACAGATGGAATAAATGGTAACAAGAATATCACAGATTTAATAAATAAATAATAACAATAATATCACAGAATGTATGAAAAATAACAATAATATCACAGATTGGATAAATAATAACACATAACGAATACATTACAGACTAGATAAATAGTAAAAATAATATCACAGATTGAATAAACAGTAAGAACAACGCCTAAATAAATAATAAACAAAATATTACAGATTTAATAAATAATAAAGATATCACAGATTTAATCAATAGGAACAATAAAATTATACTCTTTTCTTTTAAATTTCATTCTTTAAATACTTTTGTATATTTTTTAATACGGTATACATTTTTTGTTTGTTATTTGTTTCTTTCCTTTCCATACGTCCACATTTTTATGAGGACGTATGTTGTCGGCAACCCTGTCCGCTCGGACGTCTACAATTTGATTGTGGACACTAGACTGGTCACAACTTTTATCCTATTTTGGCGAAACTTGAAATATAGATTTATGTTCCAAAGATATCGGTTCCTTTCGATAATGACATGCATCGGGCGGTGACTTCATGTCCATATATTTGTTTTTGTGTAAAATTGTGTGTGGTGCAGCCCCCCCCCCCCGCACTTACTAATAGATTATGGCCCCGGTTGTTTTTAGTGTGTTGCCACTCCAGAGGTCACATTTTTCATCAAGTTTTGATTGAAATTTGTGTTTATTACCCCAAAATCTTGGTTCCTGTCGATATTTGCGCATATTAGATGGTAACTTCCCGAATATTTGAGTGGTCCCATTAGATGTCACGATTTATCCGATTTTACAAACCGTTTGAATATATTACAGTTACACCCTAATACTGGTTGAGTTCGAATTTTGTGAAAACCAGACCAAAACTGCTGGACAAAATGACCTCCCCTCGTACGCAAATAGTGTATATATATATATGGTATATCAAGGTTGTGGACCCCCTAGAGACCACAATTTTGATCCAATTTTGATGAAAATTTCGACAATCGCGCATATCCGTACGTAACTGCTTAGATTATGACCCCTGATTATTCGAAAAATTGCATTTTCTCTTGTGGACCCGCTAGATGCCTCTAATTTAAGTTTAAATATATCACCGTTACACAATCAATGAATATGGAGTTCAAATTTCGTAAAAATCTGGTCGAAATTGCCAGACAAAATGGCGGCTCTTTGTATACCAAGATAGTGTAAAGTATGTAATTTCAAGGCTGTGGACCCTCTAGAAGTTACAATTTTCATCCGATTTCGATGAAACTTACACTATATCTTTACATTCCTAATATCTCAGCCCCTTTCGATATTTGCACATTTCAGGCCATAATTTCCTGGATTATGACCCCAGGTTCTACGAATAATTGCTTTTTTACTTGTTCTCCATCCATCTCTTGCAAAATGTCGGCGTATCTTTCCTAACAACCGCTGCTTATAGTTAAATGACAAGCAATACATTAAAGATACACTAGTTAAGAGTTTAATAAAGAGTTGGTCATTCTTGCCATAATAATTCAAAAATAGATGATAAAAACAGAAAGTATTGAAAAGTTCAACCAAGTTACTTCATTCGGAGTCAAATTATCACTGTTTATTGTTTTGACAAGATGTGTGCATTGTGGTAACTAGCGCCACAGAACGCTTCAGAAGAAAATGGTTCCACTACAGATATCTTCCGTCTTTTACCTAGGCTTGTAACTCCCTTGGTTTCCTATCAGTCTGCCCCCCATATTACTACAAATGGCTTAACATATAATTAACTAACACACATTAAATAAATTGACATCTTACCGCATTTATGGTTGTGAAATTGACATCTTACCGCATAATTTTATGGTTCTGAAAATGCCAACGGCCATTACAAATTTTACGTGTATAACATCATGGCCATTTGTGTTCATAATAAAGTAAAACATACCTTATTTGTTAACTAATTGTTTGTGATAAAAGTATTTATTCCAATATAAATAATGTAGATATTATTGAAAAATTATTCGTTTGAGGCAATTTTCACTTTCAATTGTAGTAAGGACCACGACGACTCGACAACGACAAGTAAACTATACAAATAGGAACATGTTTTATTGTATATATGACAAGATTTAGCACCATAATGCTAATGGAAGAAAAGAAAGAATGTAAAAAATGAAAAGCCAGAAAAACCCGGTTTCCTCCCACTGCTAAAGACCCCTACGCACATGCGAATTATTGAAATAAAATTAAAACATTTGTCAGTCCCGAAGTGACCTAGTTTGTGTCGAGTGGACGGTAAACCCCATTTCCCTGTCTCTCTCACATACACGGCAAAGAACCATTGACAGTTGGAATATTATATTTTAGAAGGCCGTTTAGGCAATTTTCCGGGCATAATGTCCCAGATAGCATACTGCTTGACATATGCCCGTCTTTATTAGCCCAGTTCGGGCATAAGTAGCTGATAACCCCGAATATGTGATGGACCAAACTACAATTTGCACCTGTATAGAGCACATAACGTTCCCCAATCTGTTTCACAAAGTTAATGCGGTCAAGCGAATATTCACTGCGGACCAGTGTGAACTTTCCCCGTCTTCGAAAAGGACACAGATCACCAATGATTTCCCCAGTGACTTAAATGTTAATTATCTCGTCTCCAATCACTTCCACAAATTTTCTATGGGTAAAACGCTTTCTATCGGAGATGGAGCAACACGTGGCAACCTCTTGCCCAAAAGCACGTATGAGGTTCATCATGAAAACATGAGATACACAAATGAAAATAGAGACAGAAACCATTCAATTGTTCGCCCTACATTTCAACTTGACCAACCTCTCAACTCTTGTACCCTTCGGCCACAAAATCATGAATATTCACCAAAACAGGACAGAAAATGTATATTCAATCCCTTTTCGTAAATTCTACACCAAAAAGTCAACAAAAATCGCCATGTGAAAATGTGAAAAATAGAAAACGGGAGATAGACTAAAAATATCTTTTGCACTTGTTTCGTGACAGCGTGGGAATAATTGCTGAGCTGTGTCCAATTCCGACATTGGCCGAGAAGGATCTGGGAATTTTTCAATCCCACTTTTCAGGATGACGCGTCCGGGGCTCATAAGTGGAGTATTGCCAAGATGTTCGGATATTGCTAAAATCGAGTTTCACACGTTACCATAGAAATAATCGAATTTACATGACAATTGTTTGACAAAAATCAAACGTTATTAATATCTTTTCGATGACTATTGTCAGTATTTCGCCCGACTTCATAAACAAATATTTGTGGACAGAATCAGAATAATTATTGCGAGTAGATATAAAGAGGTTTTAGCTGAAATTAGACCCAATGGCGTGATTTGTTATATTTTTGGTGATTATTCTTTAAAAGCGATATTACCGTATTTCTCATTCAAGATTTATTAATATTTTAACAGCATGTAGTTTGTGCAGTGTGCAATCCTGGTCTATTGCAATCTATTTCGTTTCGTTTTTATAGTTCAAAATTTCGTTTCACTTGTCTTAACTACACTAGGAGTAGCAAATAAAACGGTGAGCGATTAGCTAATGAAACGGTCTGTAACGGCGAGCTTTAGGTGTGTTTTGCATGGAACTTTGGGTAATCCACTAGTAACATATCAATGCTGATTGGTTAATTAAATGTCATAGGGTCAAAAGCCGCTCGTATGACCTCTGACGCGACCTATCACAACAACCGGTCAGATCTGCATGTATTGCATAAGCCATCGAAAGTATAAAACAACAATAATTTGATCATATCCTTGTTCACAAATCCCACCCGCCCTGGGTGTTGCGCCGGGGTTGTTTTGCGTGTAGTACGGTCATAGATCTTATATAATCTATTACAGTTGCGGGGGAGGGGGTACGAATGGTTAGCGTGCGCGCTGTATCATACCGCCTACCATATTGAGTCAACTGGCGTGGTTTCAAATCCCCGGTTGTATGCGGAAAGCAGTAGGGTCGCCTGTCCAACCTCGTGAGTTTTCTCTGGGTACTCCAAGCGAATTATTGAAATAAAATTAAACCATATATTAGTCCCGAAATGACCTAGTTTGTGTCGAGTGGACGTTAAACCTTTCTCTCTCTCTCTCTCTCTCTCTCTCTCTCTCTCTCTCTTACAGTTGTATTGTGGCACGGTTCTCCTGCATATAGTATTAGAGCGCAGTATTCATCCATACTGAGAGATTTTTACAGGCTATGTCATATTCCGGAAATCATCATGTTATACTGAATACAAGAAAAACACTAAATACCGGAAAACACACTAAATGCCAGAAAACTACCTAAACCGGTAACTCGGAAAACCCCTTAACCCCCCCCCCCCCCCCGGACACAGATGACCTGGTCCTCCAAAAAAAACCCGGAAAAAACTAACCCTAACCCTAACCGGTATTCAGTATAACACGGATGTTTTCCGGTAGCTACCGGGTAGTTTTCCGGCATCGACGCTTTTTACGAAACTGAAAATAATAGCTTAAAACCATTACTTACATCATGATGAAGTTATTATTTACATCTGTTTGCCCGATCAAAGACTTTTACTTTTACATTACTTAACTGATTATAACACATGTTTTGGCATTTTAGAAATTGTGTTGGAAGTTGAAAAATCCGCTGTGCAAAACTTATCTAACATATCTAACACGAAGATCCTGTTCTAAAAGACAGCTGTAATGGGAAAAAATTTGTTCACTTCCGCCAACTCCGGGCAATCGGACTTTTCAGGCAGACAGACAAAGGGTAACAAAATGAAGAACGCGCCCGCGAGAGGACCATGCAAAAGTTGAAAAAAATATTTTTGACCAACATAACCTTTTTGGCACGTTCAAGTAACCAACCATGGAAGAAAGGTGATATACCTATGTTCGAACATCAGCGGCCATTTAACGATAGCTGACTGTCAAGTGGAACAATACCATACGTAACATCTCTATAAATGTGTACATATGCAATACTAACAATCAATCCATTGTTAATTGGAAAGATATAACGGTAATCAATTTAGTATGTGTAGTCATGCTGATCATGTTTGTATGGCTAAATCCCACTTGATCATCTACTACCTCCCTGTCCTAAAAACATGTTACACGCGCAACCATGTACATCCCTCAGAGACACCACTTCAATTTCCTCAAGCCACGGGCGACGTAACAGTTTGTGGTCGATTGGCTGGTTCTCCACGGAACAATTCCAGCCACGAGACAGGAGATACTACTGCGACACCCCCCCCCCCACAGCTATTGATAACGTAGTGATCTATTACCCGAGAGCTGAAATATGTTTCATTTCAGTACTATGCCATATTATCTGTGTAAATTTCATTGGATATTCGTGAAACTTGTCCCTTCGTTTCGTTAAGTCAAAAGTGGTCTACCACGTGTGCTTTGCACCATAAGGTGTGTCATAGAGATAAGTGGCGTGGTTTTCATTACAGGCTTGTAGGTAACATGGTCTAGTGTTGTCTGTCCAATCTCATGGATTGTCTCTTAGCCCGCACGTGAATTATGGAAATAAAACGGCACCATATGTTAATTGTAAAATTACCTAGTTTGTGTCCAGTGGACCTTAGATCCAATTTCTCTCTCAAGTCAAAGTCATCCTTGATGACCACTGAATGGAATATATAAACTATTTTAAAGATGACCTGTGAAGACAATTAAAACGAAAAGGAAAGTAATGGGATCTGTGTTTTAATCAGATTGGGTGTGCCTTGCATGACAACTGCTTGTTTACAAAACCAATGGGGCAATTTGTCGGCCAATACTTACTAAAAGAATGTCATGGTGCTGCGGTCACCAATATTTTGCAGCGCAATGGAGATTAGTTTTATTTTCAACATTTTGTCTATCGTATAAGCTAATGGTTATCGAGATCTTTTGGATAGCTTTTTTATCCATATCCCCATCAGTTCACACCTTGAACTTTTGCAAAAGAGCATGTCAGTCCCTAAATCACCTAGCTTCTGTTGATTAGACATTATCCCCCTTTGCATGTTAAGTACCGCTAACAATACCAGAACAGTGTATATGGATGGTTTAAACAGTATTTAATTCAAGAGACGATAAGGATATTGATTATTACGAAAAAATTTAATTGAATATGATGCAGTAACTAGCAAAAATGCTTATGTAAAACTGTTTCCATAATTATGGTCATTACATGTATGACGGCTGAGAAAGATATATATCTGCAAAAAAGTGTGTGATTTGTGGATACAATATGAAGATTGGAAGATGGAATCCGGGTAGACGGAAATATAATTTATAGAAGTGTAACATAATCATACCATTTCCTTTTTCCGGAAGGTCTCAGTTTAACATATGATATATTTGAAGCCTTATTATTATTATTATCATTGGATCTGACTTATGTTAAACACTCGAATAATTGTATCTTTTAGTGGCTTATGTATGTTGAATAGTTATATATTTGAGGAGAGGGGTGATATAGGCTATGTCTGTTTTTTCCCTTTTCATAAATTTGAAATAAAATATTGTTTGTGTTACATTGTATCATTGCTTGATAACAGTGAGAGTGTCTTCATCGAAACGTTGCAGTGAATAAACATTGTGAATGATATCCAGGGAGCAATCGAATCCCCAAAATAGACAAAATCATTAAAGCGTTTATATTTTGATTAGCCATATCAATTGATGTTAAATGAAAGTACAATCTAACGGTTGCTCAGGCAACTGACATCGGCTACGTTCTGTTATAAACTTTAATTCGAGGTCTTTGAATAAAAAAATATTTCGTTCTCAATGAGAATTACAATTTGAACAAACCGGCAAAAAACATTCTCGGGTGCTTCGCAGGAATTCAAGCCTGGTTCCCCGTTGTCGGTGATGCAGGACGGACTGCGTGGTGTGATAGTAAAATAACTCTTGATAAATCAATTTGAAATAAGATTATGCCGTACTACCTACCGCTGTTTACTCATAACTGCATGGCGTATGCCCGTCGGTACAGAAAGGTAGGACGTAAAACCCGACTTAAGTTATAATGTTAATGCCCTTGTAAAGGAGTATGGGAAGATGCCTGGGGTAGCAGGTAGTAAAATCTTATTCTGTTGTATCTAGTTCTATTCTCGCCTTTCAAATGGCAACATGTAAAACTTTTGAGATTTTAAAACTATTTTGTTAACGTTTGGAAGAAAGAGGTTTTAGACTCATCTCAATTTCCATCACAAGACAAGTATTTCGTTTACAAAACTTTATTATATTCACCGAAGTATTAAAGCTATAGCTAAACCAAAAACAAAGACATGCATATTTGAGAACGATAAATGTTTAAACCAGCGATTGCCAGGCAATTTACATTACATTTTGCAAGAGATGGATAGAGAACAGGCTATGAACTGAGATATTTGGGATGTAAAGATATATTTTAGGTTTCATCAACATCGGAAAACAATTGTGACTTTTAGAATACCCACAGCCTTGGTGCTACATACTTTTACACTATTTGTGTACCGACCATTCCGTCAGTCGGTTTCGGTCCGATTTTCACGAAATTTGAACTCAATCGTCATCACGGTATAACGGTGATACATTTAAACGTTTGTTAAAATTGGATAAAAAATCCAGGACCTGACAGACCGATATGCGCAAATATCGAAAGGAACCAAGATATGTGATTATAATCATATATTTCAAGTTTCATCAAATTGGACAAAAATTAACTGTGACTTTTAGAGGGTCTATAACCTTAGTATTACACTGTCATTTCACTATCCGCATACAAGGAGCGGTCATTTTGTGCGGCAGTTTGAGTCAGATTTTTACGAAATTTGAACTCAACATTCATTGATGTGTAACAGTGATATATTGAAATAGTTTTTTAAAATTGAATACAATAAGGCCTTTCAGCGAATCCACAAGCTAAGAATACGATTTCTCGAACAATTTGGAGACATAATCAAGAATTTCCGTTCGGATATGCGCAATTATCGAAAGGAACTAAGGTCTGTGTGATCTAAACATAGATGTAAAGTTTAATTGAAATCGGATCAAAATTGTGACCTCTAGAGGGTGCACAACCGTTATATACCATATATTTATACTATATGCGTACGAGGGACGACCATTTTGAACGACAGTTTTGATGCGAATTTCACGAAATTTGAACTCTACTATAACAAGAGTGCTACATTGATATATTTAAAGAGGTTTTTTTTTAAATCAGATAACAATAATGTGACCTCTAGATTGACCAAAAGCTATAAACGCGAGTTTTCAAACAATCTAGGACCATAATTCACGAAGTTAAAATCCGATATTCACGAATATCGACAGAAACCAAGGTCTTTGGGTTATAAACATGTATTTCAAGTTTTATCTAAACCGGATCAACATTGTGACTTCTAGGCGGTCCACAACCATGATATACCACATATTTACACTATTTGCGTACGAAGGGCGACCATATTGTCCGGCAGTTTTGGTCAGATTTACCAAACATTCGAACTCAACCGACATTTCTGTGTAACTGTGATATGTTCGGACGTTTTTATTCTAATCGGAACATAATTGTGAACTCTAACGGGACCACGAGCTAAAAAGCGCTTTTTCGTACAACCAGGGGTCATAATTCAGGATGTTACGATGTTGTATGTCCAAATAGCGAAAGGAACCAAATTTGTTGGGTTGTAAATATGCATTTCACCTTCATCAAAATCAGATGAAAAATGTAACAAATTGTGAACGCCCCGAGATCCCGACGGACAGGGGCGACGACAATATACGCCCATATTATGTAACTTTTATATAAATTTACACAGCGATGGACAAGTATATGTTCAAGGAAAGGAATAATAAAAAAGAGACAATGTATCATGAAAAAAATTATAAATCTAACCTAAGCAATCAAGTAAGTAAATGCAAAAAAAACCTATCCTATAAAAAGATTAAAAATAAGACATTGGCCACCAGCAACAAAATCTTCCAAACAAGATAGACAAAGTTCGATTGAGTTCTTAGATCTCACGACTGCTATATGGCGTTCATGAGTGTTAATGTTAATAGAGAGGTTGAAAGAAATGTAAAAAAATCTTTAAAATGTTTGAAATTTTGCCTGTATAATTGCCTGTATAAAGTTGTCTTTCTAATGCTGCTCAATGCTTTTTATTCCACTTTGTTGGATTGCATCACGCTCAGAAGATCGTATGCATGCTAACGCAGCGACATCTGATAGGAACATTTAGAATTCCAAACGCAGCGATCAGAATATTTGAATTTCAAGCAATTTCTTGCGTATATTAAACATGCATTATGCAAGAGCTAAATCAACGTATTGAACATCTTTATTTAGGTCTTCAGATGTTATAGAAATGATTAATTAGACCTTTAGACAACAAGCACAAAATCAACTCTGTAGACCCACGGATGGCTCGAATACAGCTCGGATTTAAAAAGTCGTCCTTCTAAATTTAAATCAGAAATGGCTGAATAAGATAACGTTTACTGTTACGCGGTGGCGTCGCTACCAGAAACTGGCGATGGAAGGCCTATCAAGCGAGAGTACTATTGCTATTGAGCACGTAACTGGATAATCAAGAATATGTGGGTGGAGTTATCGTCTGTTAATCAAACGATCGACAATTGTCGTTGAAGGTGTAGACGCAGTTTGTACCCATTTCTTGTCCAAACTTCGTTCAGAATAAAACAATTTGACTGCAATTTTCAAGGTTATTCACAAGAAAGAAATAAGCTAATGGTTCGTGCGCAAGAACACAGACAGGCGGTCACAGAGGACGACAGACTATGAAAAAAAATAATTTTAAAATTCTAAGCTAACGAAAAACAAAGTAACTTATTAAAACCAAGGAAACGTAGATGAAAATTAGACCACGCCAACTGTCACTGTAAATAAACACAAATTAAATTTTATGAAACAAAAAATACATAATAGTAACGTAACAAAATATCCAAACTGGAACATTAATTTGAATTAACATTTAGAAGTAACAACAAACTTGAAAGTAATTTTGATCGAAAAATCCACAAATTCCACAAAGATCATGTATTGATCATAAGTAAATGTAAATAAACTATGCGAGCATATCTGCCTTGACGCTTTGATCAATCCATGCTTGTTCAATTAGTATTAGACGTTTATCAAAGCAATGGACCAACAGATAATAAATGACTGATATGTATATGCATTGAACGTACCGTACGCCCATTGTATATGCAAATATTGTATCGTATGTAATATGCATTACCTGAACATTTAGAAGCATCCATAGATCCAATGAACTCCGTTGTGAAACCAGGTGGACATTTCAGACACGACGTCCTTCCCATATTGGGTTGGTACGTGCCATGCTCACAGAGAATACATTCTGTCTCGTTCACTGTTGAATAATATTTTCCTGGTGGACATTCAACTACAAATAGATAGTAAAATGTCAGAAACATTGAATGCAGACAATAGGGAGAAAGAATAATAAAGGATTAGACCTTCATAATAAGGGGTTAGATCTTCATAATAAAGTCTAAGGGCTTAGACCTTCATAATTCTTCATATAATTCTCCTTAGACCGCCACTTCATTCCCTTTCTTGAGTTTTCAAAAAGTATGCATTTCAACCATTTCTAGAAAATGTTTATCTTCATCAAAAACATAAAATTTCTAGACCTAAAGGGGGAAATGAAAAGGTGGCCTCAGGATAACTAAATATCCACACTATTATTAGGGGGCGTGTCGTCTTTATAAGAGTAGGAAATTGCATATTCAATTGCATCAAACAAATATATCTAAATCATATAATCTAGTGATACGATGCGGTGCCTATTGTGATTCGGAACCAGGTCAATATTTACCACGAAAACAACTGGATAAATGAATAATTAATATTTTTTAGTTTTAGTCCTGCCGATTTCGAAGAAATAGAACTGTTTATATCAGGACCAAAACAAGGACCGGTATATTTTGTGGAACCATGGATAATGTGTGACATTGATATTGAAGAATGACAAAAAACATAAAAAAAGAATCGCGATACATCGATTCAACGACACCTCGTGCAATCACTAATTCAATGGGGATATCTCCATCTACCAGTCCAGTCTCAGCATACTGGGGTGGTGTGGTGTCGTTTCGTATCACCATTGTACGTGTCAAGGAGTCGCATGTCCGACCTCGTGGGTTTTCGCTGGATCCCCCGATTTCCTCCCACCGCAAGCGAATTATTGAAATAATATTGAACCATATGTCAGTCCCAAATGACCTACTTTGTGTCGAGTGGACGTTAAACGCCCCCGCCTCCTGGATAAATTAAAGGCCATGCCACACTAGTCAACATTTGTTGTCATCATTTCCTAGTGGCAAGTTGCCGACACAAACGTTCTATTTTTACCTGACTGAATCACTCAGAATACCGTTTTGGTTCCTAGTACCTCCACCATGCCTGTGGTGCCATACTCTGCTATTCATTTCAAGCCTGGTTGTCGCGTGTTATGGCTACCGCGTGTCGGGTTGTTTGATCGAAACAACGTGTTCCACCAGCGTACATATTGACGAATATCTTAATTTATCTTTGACAGCAGGAATGAGTAAAAGAGGCGGAGATACTCCACTGTCCAAGCAATATTCACCCGTCAACTGCAGGTGTTGTATATGAATGAAAAGTATGATTATTTCGATGAAACAACGTAACTATCTATTCATTTCTATTCGCTGTCATTGCTGTATAGGTGTGACTGTGAAACTAATGTTTGTGCCGCAATTAAATGATAAAAGTTAATATGTTTCCATACAAAGTCAAAATCAAACCCAGTCACATTTTCCGATGTTCTAAAATGCTTAGCCACTAATATTTTTCAGGATCATTACTATAAATATATTAGAATATTTACCTATCTCATATTCACAGAGAATTCCTCTAAATCCACTTGGACAGACACATGTATAATTCTTTGTGGTAGGTGTGTTAATACAAGTAGCACCATTTTCACATAAATGATTTAAGCAATAATCTGGTGGAATATTACAAGTTATACCAGTGTAGCCATCTTTACATGTACAGTTAAAACCATCCACTTTATCAGTACATGTATGGTTTCCACAGGGTGACGATATACAGTCATTGATTACTACAAATATAAACCACAGGCAATCATTGATTACAACAATTACAATACAAATTACTAAGCAGCACATGAGGCGTAAGGTTGGTATGTTACCCTGAATAAAGGCATTGCATAAAACTTGCCAAATGTTTTTATTGTATATTTGTGACCATATCTCCAACTTCACCTGAGCAATAAGATTCCTTCACAAACACAGAATTGAACCCAGGAAATGTTCTCAAAAACGCAACCTGACTTCCGAGACAATAATGTGTTCTCCGTGATATTCATGTAACTCATGTTGCACGTGCTGTTCACCGGGAAAACCCTATAAAAAGCACCCCGTACCTGGTTGAATCATTCACACTACAACGTCAACAGCATGCCACGACTCACGACAGCTCAGAAGAACCAGGCGCTTGGAAGACTCAACGCTGACCACACTGCCCAAGCCGTTGAAAATCACTTCCGGGTCAATGTTCGGACCATCTACAGGCTCCAGCAACGCTGTCGGGCCACCAACACCACGGATGATCGCATCCGAACTGTTAAACCGCCATGTAGAGCAACAGCACGCGCCCAATCCCTTAACACAAGCATCTGAGACAGCACACCAGACAGGGAACACACGGAAGACCCATCCGTACCGATACAGAGAGAACATCCATTACAGTAGACTTTATCGTGGCCCGATCCCCACCCCTCGCCATCTTCTTGAACGTCTACAGTTTACCCAACAACATAGGCAACGAAGAACCGTTCTGTTCATAGATGAGAGTCGGTATTGCGTATCAACTGCAGATGGTAGTACCAGAATATTGTGTCGACGTAGCCAGCGTTATTCTTACCAATGTGTCATGGAACGAGGGAGGTAGGGGTATAATATTTTTGGGTGGAATCGGCCTGAACCAGGCAGTGGGTCCGGTGGTGTACCAAAATCTGGGTCAAGGGAGAGGAGGCGGCATCACCACAGTGCGCTACATCGATCAAGCTCTCAGACTCCATGCAATACCACATTTTGCACGTCATCAAAACAACGTTTTCCAACATGACTTAATCCCGATTGAACATCTTTGGGAGAAATTCAGAGGAGACTTAATAACGTCGTACCGAGACCGAACACAGGTTTTTCTGAGAGTGTGGTTGAAGATGCCAATCGTCTGACCTACTCCATGTACAAACGCCGCGCTACTGTTATTGACACTCGCGGTGGATACACCAGATGCTGATGTATCGACCGTGTAAACCTTTTCGCAATGTCTTGCTTGATATTGTGATGAATACTGTTCACAAAAATTGCTGTTTAGTAAACCACATGGTGATCATACACATTCGTTGATTACTACAAATATATATCACATAGGGATGATAACGTTATGGAACTTACCGTCACAGCTACTTGGTGAAACAGCAGATACGTTTCTAATCAAAAGGTTGTCAAATACGTCCAGGGAAAATAAAATGTCGTCGTCTATTAAACCACATGACTGTGTTAAAGATGATATCTGATCAGCTGTCAGAAGTCCAGACACGACTCGCAGATATCTCATATTTACACCTGGAAATAGTCAAGACGGTTAGATTTGAAAGATACGGACTTTTCTAAAATGATTGTTGGGGTGAAATTTTCTAGCATAATATCATTTTAGAAACGGTTCAATAGTATTGACTGGACTTTACAGTACACCCATTTCTATGTATATTATAATACTTACGGTCACCATGCCTTGATTGAATATGTAGGAACGTCCCATTTCTAGGTATAGATGTACCACTAACAATTTGTGTTGTTGTTTTAAGCTGGCCGAGTGAAAACAGTTTAACATCAGTACTAGTAGAACTGACTGTTACGACAATATGAAACCAAGCGTCCAGGATGCTGGGAACTGATTTAGATACACTATGCCAATAATAGAAATTAAATATGTTAAAACAGATGTTTTTAATTTGAGTGCGTTTTTTGCTACTTTTATTTTCGTTTACACCAATTAGGGTTAATGACGATATGCATACGTCACGTCATGCGAGTGTACGACAACTGCCGGCGGACAATTGCTGGTTGGACAATCGCCTCCGAGGGCATATGCCGGCCATTTTATTATTTATCTTTTATTATAGTTTATAACTGCTGGTTCAATTAATGTCAGTGATTTTATTTTTTATTTTTAGTCTAGTTTATTAAATGATTTTACAAAATGTATATACACGTATGTAATCATAATAAGTATGGTTTATTAATTGATGGATGTGCACATTACCTGTAATCATTATCAAAACATAACTTAAATGTAAGTTCAACAGTCGCCATGTGTTGGGACTATTTATGTGGTATTGCACACAATGTTCACCTGTGATAACTTTGAGTCAGTGAGTGCTATATAGATAATGAGTCAGTCAGTCAGTCACAACGTGTTAAGTAAACTGAACCTGTTTGATAAGAATAAAGAATATTAAATTATCAAGTATTTGGTTATTTTTAACAAAAAGGACATAAATATAAATTATATCATCGACAGTTGTCCCGCCGGCAGTTGTCCTCGCCGGTAGTTGTCCCAACCGCAATTGTCCTGCGCCCACGTTATGCTGAAATAGACATTTTTCCCGGAGAGTGACACTTCCACCCATTCTTCTTCGAGTTTCAACTGTCAAGGGCATTTAAGTGCAAATGAACGTATAAACGAAGGGCAAGTTTTTCTTTGCTGAACCATTTGTGGTGAGTGACTGCCAAGGGAAATCGCGGTAGAAAATCTTGAGGATCTCTCTCGTCCATCCCCATGGTAGAAGTAGGTACTGGCTAATCAACAAGTGCCATTTTCATTTAGCCACAGCTACCAACAATGAAATGGGGTTTAAGGTCCTACTGTTCTGTACGGCTGGGTTTTAAAAGACGTGTATACGAATACGATATACAGTGCAAGACAACATGCCATACACTTATATCGAATTACAACTTTACAGGGTTCTTTTACGTTCACGTCAATGTGTACACAAGGACAATTTGTCCTTTGCTAAGCCTTCAGGTAAGCGAGCCACGACCTTAGTCACTGAGCCATCGTGACTCTCGGGTGCCAACAAGTTAAGGTTGTATATAATTCAAATACGCTGTAAAATAGAATATATTTTGAAAATGTTTGACAAACCCAGAAATGTTAACAGTGATTAGCTGTCCAATGTGAAGCGTGAAATAAGAAACTCCATTGTTCTGTATGCTAATGTGCATTCCTTGTTCTTTGATTTGTAATAGAGCCACACATGTGAATTCAGAAAGATAACTTCCATCATGCGAACTATTAGTTCTAGGTGTAAGTTCACTTTTAATGTAACCAACATCTTCAAATTCAAAATCAAATTCTGTAGAAAAGAAAGAAAAAATAAATAAGTAAAAATTTAGAATTGAACATTTGGGCGTAATGTGAATATTCTTCTTCGACTTTGACCTGTACATACAGCTAGATGAACTGCTTCTTTTCCGAAAGCTTCTGAAATCAAGGTACAAATTATCACACTTTTGAGTTTAACTTAATGCATGAAGCGTGATATATTTTTTCTAGGTTAACTAACACCGCCACTTTTCAGGAGTTTTGTTGTTTCCGGAACCTACCTTTGCAACTGCTGATATTTGTTGAAGCTTCCTGTAATGACGTCTTGCCATTCGGACACCTTAAACAGCTAGTTGAATGAGTCTGATTTTGGAAGGTTCCAATTGGGCATGGCGAGCATGGTCTAATGCCACTTTGAGAAAAGTAACCAACTGCACAGGTTTCTAGAAACATAAATTGAAAAGTAACCGATTTTATTGTCCTACAAATATGCTAGTAATTCTATGATTATATATCCTCATAAAATAGATTAAATTTAATTAATGCTGCACAACATCCGTACCGATATACGAAATATTTAACGTGTACAGTTATCTTGGTGCGTAGAGGCCACATCTTGAGTAGTTGTTCCGTATGGGCACCGTTTACAGATAGAAGACGCCTCTTCATCTTGATAAGTACCAAGTGGACACGGTTGACAATTATCTTTATTTTATCATATATAGTTCCGGTAGGGCAACTGGCTGTGAAATTAAAAAAAAACAGTGATGAACATATATTTAATTAACTGAAACCAATTCATTAATAAAAACGAATATCCGCACGTAAGCAAAAGCAGCATTTTATTGGTGCACCACAGGATTTCGATTTTACAGGTGCACCGCAAGATTTCGATGTAGGACATATCCAGAAATTACAATCGATTCTAGGGTTACAAACCCTTCCTTCTCTGACTCAATCTGGGGATCTGGGGTCCGAAATGGTCGTAAATGGCTTCTACAGCGTTATTGTACACGTGTTTTCTGTTTCGGGACGCTGCTGGGGCACCAAGATACCCTACCATCAGTAACTTCATTGTGGATAACTAAACTTTCAGGTCTTCTTGCTGCTGAAAATGTGGACCCGCCACATATAACCATGACATTTTGTACAGCACAAGCGTCTCCACTGCAATACATGCCACCCACAAATTTACTATTAAAGTTTTGTTTGATCTGGGTTTTAACGTCTTCACAGCTTCCATCATAATATAGATATAACTCAGTCGTTTTGGAAATCCCAGTTCCAGACCTTCTCCCTAGAAAGAAAAAAGACAATATTTCTACACCATGATTTGATCAATTTATTATGACATTATTTAAATTCTGCATGTGTAGAAATTATCTATCAATAACATGACTGTCCGTACAGTTCATTTATGTCTTGACCAACAAAAACGACCTGTCGGTTTCTCTAGGTTATGAATTGATAGAGCTGCAGAGCCCCTATAATACAATTGCATTTAAATAAAAAAGCAAGCAGCAAAACGATTTCACCTCGCCGTGCACGTGATATATTCTTTGTTATATGCCACAACAATCATGCCTAAACATATCCATGCCATGTATTTATATGACACAAAATATAATGTCACATTGGTTGGGCCCATAAAAATTTGTTTAGATAAATGTTAAAAACACTTACTAACACAATCAGGTACATTATTGGTAGGACTCCATTTTCCATTGATTCCGCATGAATATATGTTTTCAACCCCCCGTGCTCTCTGATATCTGGAATTACATTGTACACTACAAAACGCACCATTGTTATATTTGCTACATACTAAAGCACCATATCTAGGAGCTGTCAAATTCGGACATCTTTTCCCTGGTTTAAAAAAAATATATATTGATTAAATATAAGATACATTATGTAAGATTTAGATAAAAAAAAACCTAGCCATTCTTTCTATAATAGTTCGAAAGTAGATAATGTAAAATGAATAATTTGAAAATTCCATTCAAATTACTCTATTGCAAGCGAAGATAGTCTTTGAAGGTTTGACAGACGTGTGCAATAATTACAACCACGGTTCTGGTTGATCAAAGCTACGTCTTGGTCCTCCATATTTGATTATATCAAAGGATCGCTGAACCACTCTAATCTGTTTAATATCGGAGTAAGCTGATGCCATCGAGATATGATTAAGGTCTAATTAATACTTTAGAAAACATATCAGGCCTAAAGAAAGACCTGCAATAGGCAGATTTAGCTCTTGCATAATGCATGTTTAAATATATAACCTAGACACGATACGATACAACAACAAGATATACCCTATGTAGTATGGGAATATATATGTCATAATTCATGCAGGGTTGTGAATATTTAGTTCAATATATTTTATAGTTCAATGTTAGCTGTTGCTATCCTCAGTTGCAGGATTGTCCCTTTAATGAGATTTCACTTATTTTGTCCGCGTCTTTTGTGAGCGCATGACTATTAGGCTGTGTTTTGATGCAATCTTTTGTTGCTAGTTCGCCCATCCAATTTCTCTTGATGGCTATGTTTGTAAAGTTCAGAGATAAAACCCTTTAGAATGTGTGTTTGTTTGCTGTTTAATTACATTTAGTTCCTCAGAACATATATGTATACATATGTATGCATATAAAACTTGTTACGTGTGCTATTAAAGGGCCCAAAGATTGCAACATTCAGTACTCACGTTTCATCTGGAATATTATCAGGTTGTTGTCATTTGGGGTGGGGGCAGCTCATGATTCCTCATCGATTGGTAGAAACACGTAAGATTTCCGACAAAGAGATACAAGACCCCATCTCTAGTATCCGCGGCTTATCCCCCTCCCCCCCACTCGAACACCTAACCCACCTTGTCTTCATAATAAAGCGTAATTTGCTATTTACTCGGATCAAATATAAAATCTAATCTTGTAACTTGTAATGTCTATTCTACATACCTTCACAAATAGGCTTGTTTAAAAATTTCCAGTATGTCTGTGTTTCGTTCACTTTTTCACATGTTATCACCGAATCACCCTCTAACTTCTTATTATGTCTACAACTCAAAGAACATGATGCACCAACAACCAGACTTTCACATTTACTGACAAGATCATTATCTTCTTGAAAAATTTTGGGTGTTCTACAAGTCAAGCCTATAAGTGAACGAAAAAAAATGTGGAAATGGAGATATATTTACCAAAATGTCAACAGTTCATGCAATAAAATCAAAGACAATCAAGGACACATTTATGTAAGACGGGGGATATCGGAAGATGTGTTACGGTCAAAGTAAAGTAAAATGAAAATGAAAAATCATTTAAATCTAAATACAAATCAAAAGTAAGGTAAATTTAAAACGTCATTATCCGTCAAAAATACATGTAACAGAAAGAAAGCTGTAAACATATCTTATTTATTTTGCTTCTTATTGTGAACAATATTCAAATGGGAACACATCAATAACAACAAATCTGTACACTTATGGATGCTTAATCTGTAATCAACGTACATAGTCAGAGGGGTCAAAACCAAAATTACGACAAAGATGTACAGGATCATTTTGTTATACGAAAAACTAAGTGATGCGTTTTCTATGGCGCTCAGTATACTAAGGTACATGCACGAGAACGTCAGTCATGGTCTATTGGGCCAGTTATTTAAAGTATACATGTAACAGAATGTCGTAATATTTACGTTTTATTTTACCTTTTACAGTTACCGTAAACGAACAATTAACGGAAAGTCCAGATGGATCTGCGGCGTTATATAATACTTCGTAAGTTCCTACTGGAATTGGACGTGAGTTATTGGGTCCTCCAGTTTGTACCAGCATAACAGAATTGGAGTTATCAGAAGCACTGATCTCCCAGTTAACCTGGGTATCAGTTCTATTACGATCAGCGTCTTTAATAATGTCTTGAGGACATTTGTCAAATACAGGTGGTGTAACATCTGAAATATGAAATATAAATCGCTTATATGGTTCAACTACTTTTTATATATTTTCCTGGGTTAGTTGAAGACAAGGAAAGTCATCCTTGAGACCTGAAATGCTAACGAATACTGAATGAGTTTAATACCCCCGTCAGACCGGGGTTGCGTCCTTACTGCGCTTATACTGCGACAAAAAATGGTCTAAGAGCGAGTCAAGATCGCCATAAGCGTGGCAAAAGCGTGACGGAAACGCTAGATATCGTACTGTTGTCTCCAAAACTGATCCCGCAGTGAATATTCGCTTGGCCGCTACAATCACTGATAAGCATGACATCGACGAGATATGAGTTCGGCATATTAACTTTTTTACTCCGACAAATTAAATTCTCAAACATTTTTTTGAAGTATAAGAAAAATAAATAAAGACGTTTGAAGCATCTGTAGTTAAAAATATTTCATATTTAGTGTAAATGGGTATTAAAATGAGTAAAATGCATCATTTTGCACGAAGCAGTTAGGTGTTATGTAAACAATGCACGAGCCGTTGAGCCAATGACTGACGCCACGTGAAGTCAATGCATGTGTTGTGGACAGTCATCTGTGACAGAGATAATTCGTAAGTAATTCTCTGTGAAATAGATTGGTGGTCTCCATGGTCTCCAATGATCGCCGAACCACGACGTTTGTTTTGAACATGCTCATATGACCTGGAAAGCTGCGAGAACGTGATGGGGTCGAAAAGGTCCTTACTCTGCTACTTGTATGGAGTTCTTAATACGACCACGGCGCGTTTACCAAGCTTGCATTACTCGCCTTTGATGACAATGCTTTTCATGTACGACTTGCTTTGAAAACGGGCGATTCAAAGGTCATCTTGAAATTTCGAAAAAAAATCTAACTAGCTTATATTATAGTCGCCGTGACTACGTGGTGGAGATGCACGTGTTATCTAGATAAGACGTGTGGTTGAGCGACGCGGGTTTGCGATGACCGCCGTTGCCAAGCTTATTATAGATCTCAATAGAAACGCCATAAGCGCGGAGAGATCGTGACGAGCCCGCCGCGAGAATGTTGTATAACGCACAGGTCGCAGTAAGAACGCGAATTTTTTTAGTTTGATATTTTTGGACATTTTTCCGCGTTGTGTTCACGCTTGCCGACGACCTTGTGTATTTCCAGGCCGCCGTTCGGTCTCAGGGCGCAGTACAGTAAGGTCACCACTCCGGTCTGACGGGGGAATAACTTTTCAGAAATTAACAACGGACTCAACCTAAACTAGCTATCTGATACCACTAAAAAAATTCATTCAAAATACAGGCCGCCGTTCGGTCTCTGAGCGCAGTAGGGTCACCACTCCGGTCTGACGGGGGCATAACTTTTCAAAAAGTAAAACACGTGCTGTACATCAATTAACAACGGACTAAACCTAAACTAGCTATCTGATACCACTAAAACAATTCATTCAAAATACATGAACAATAATTACATCAAATCTATAAAATTGAATAACATGTTAATTGGTGTACAGCACGAATTTTCTTTTACGGTAAAAATTCAATTCATAAATTTGGAATATTGGTGTACAGCACGAATTTTCGTTTACGGTAAAAATTCCATTCCTAAATTTGGAATATTGGATGAGCGCATCTTTGAACCGGTCTGCGCAGGTGTCAATTTCAATGGCTGGCGAATTTAAATGAAAGTTGTGTACATTTTTTATAGCACAACTCTACATAAAAATAGTGTTGGACTATTATAAATTTGTGTCAGATGTGACGGGAATGATTCCTTGTTGTGATCAAAGAGGAATCTCGGTGAAAAATAAGACGATAAGGATTCTAAAATAGCCTTAGAACTGAAATGGGGAAAAGCTTTATTTTCATACTAGTTGTTTATAAAGCCGACCAATAACGGAGAGAGATATCTGATCCCTCGTCATAATCCGTTATCAAAATAATTAGGTGAAGAGGTACATTCCACATTGTGTCGAAATTAAGTTATTGTCTGCTGTCGTGGGAACTGGTTTCTTGCGTGTATTCATTCAGAATTGCACGGTTAAAGTTAGTCTCTCCCCTCGGATATAAAATTATCTATTCATAAAGTTCTACGTTTTTATTGTGTCACTGCTGAAGGTCTAACTTGATTATACCAGAAGTTTTATTTAATAAAAACAAATAACGTTTTAAGTGCAAACGGATATGATTTGGAAATCAAAATCTCGCGAAATATTACTCCTGTAATTTAATTGCTGTAGTATTATAGCTGTTTACCTTTACAAATGAATGTTCCAACCCATCTTCCATCATGGTTACATGAAAAGCTGCCTCTTGGAATTTGTACAAATCCATTGTCACATTGGATGGAACACCACGATCTGTAAACTGGGTTGGGTGGACAGTTAATATTTCCATAAGATATCTGTGGAGATGTGGTACACTTTACAGCTTTACAAAATAAAGAACAAGATTAATATGTTCCAATTAAGTGTTTTTTTAAATAAACCCAGCACTGTAAGCATTTCAAATCAAAGTCCCTTTGATCTTACAAACTTCTTATTGATTCAAAACATCCAAGTTAATTTTACTACCCCATGAAATGTTTCATAAGCGCATCCTTATTAAAAGTCCTTCATTAACTCTAAACCATAATCTAGATTCATTTGCCCATCCGTAAACAACTGGGTCTTTAATATATCATAATTGTACAATGGAACTTTTAGACTCCTGTGATCAAGTTATCTTAGAAGACTTACCTTCACATCTTGGTGACAGAAAATTAAATCTTCCATACCGCCCACAAGTGATTGTGTTCTGACCAACTAATTTGTAACCAATATTGCAGTGGAAGGAACAGATGTCACCATAAATAACAGTTGATCTTGAACAAGAATAATAACCATTGTTTGGTTTAGTAGGAGAACCGCATCTTCTAACTGTAAATGAAACATAATATGGTCAGGACCGTAACAAGCTCAGAGCAACGAGGAGGACGGAGAGTGTTCTCCTCGGGGGTGCTGTAAAATTGAGGGACAATGTATATCTATGGTCGATAAATTTTTCACAGGGGGGGGGGGGGCGTAACTTTTTGCTCCCACCCGCCCTTAGTTACGGGCCTGTATTAAAGTTATAGATAAATGCAGCGCTAAATTTGTTCCAATACGAGATGGTGTAGGATGTTCTTGAAAGAATCGGAATACACCGCCTGTTGCACAAAATATAAGTTTTTTTTAACCACTGAAGTAAAATTATCTATTACAAATAAATAAGAACTCACAAAAGGGTCAATCGTAATTTCTTTTTCTTCAAATTTTACAAACACGCTCGCTGAAGAGGGTTATGTATATAATGCAAATTAAGCACGACTATTGATGACAATAATTGTTCAGAAGACAATCTATTTAACCATAATATCTTATTGATCATATCATCAAAGGAATGAGAGACAAGTGAATTCACTTACAAGGATTTTCTCCCTAGCAGACAAATATCAACAGGAGATGAGATCTTTGAGATATAAACATGTTGTAAGTTCCATAAAGATAGGATAAAAATGTGACTTCTTGAGGGTCCATAACCTTGGTATTACAGACTTTTACACTCAACCGTCATTATAGTGTAACGGTGATATACCTAACCATTTTATTTAAATCCGATTGATAATGTGACTTCTAGAGGTCCACAAGCTACAAAACCGAGTTTTCGTTTTCGTACTATTAGGAGACACAATCCAACATACGCAAATATCGAACGGAACTGAGATCTCTGATGTATAAACTAATTCTAAGTTTCATCAAAACAGAATAAAAATTGTGATCTCTAGAGGATCGACATCCTTGGTATTAAAACGTTTACACTATATGCGTACGTTGAGTAGCCATTTTGTCGAGCAGGTTCGGTCTCATTTTCACGAAATTCAAACCTAACCGCTATGATGGTTTAATGGCGATATCATAAAACAGATTTTTAAATCGGAAAAAAAATGTGAGCTACAAGCTAAAAACATGATTATCGACAGGAACCGAAACCAATGGGGTATAAACATAAATTTCAGGTTTCACCAACATAAAATAAAAATTGTGGCCTCTACTCGTACCCACAAGCTAAAACGTTATAATTTTTGCAATCAGGGGAAATAGTCCATGCAGTTACGGTCTCTTATCATCCAAACAAATATTCTACGAATATTAGTCTGGATGGGTCCTCAAAATTTGACAGAAAGTCGGTCATTGTCTGGATTATCGAGTCTTTTAAGTTTCCACGTACTGAATCTATCAAAAAATCTCGCCTGTTAACAATGACACTCTCTAAAATTATGTTTTAAAAGTTTTAATTGAAATGGTAATTTTCTCTCGTCATGAATCAAACATATGGCTCCTCACAATCTCCTTAATCGCGTTCCATGCTGTTGTATCGTCTCTATTTTGTTTCTAATAATAGAAATGCCAAGTGAATTGTGGGATATATTTTACCCTCGCTTTATAGAATCTATCAAAATCGGCCCGACTTCATAATATCTATCACTTACCAAGACTTTAGCCAAAAGGTTCCATTGCCCATGCGTAACCGGGAGTTTGGTTTTTTATGTGGTAGATTATCCAGTAATTTTCGTCCATAATTGAGAACCGACCCAGACCCCCCGGTGCGTTGAAGACTAGGGGGTTCTGGGTGACCGAGACTAGAGATAAACCTATATTGCAAGTTTCCTCCAAATCGGGTAAAGAGTGTGACACGTAGAGTTCCACACACAAATGGTGGACAGACAGAGGCGACGACAATTGAAAAGCAATTCTTGACAAAATAACAGACATGTATCAAAAATAGACAGAAACCCAGTACCTTATACTTACCTTTTACTTTAAACTTAAATGAGCAATGGTTACTGTTTCCTCGATCATCAACAACTCGATACTTTATAGTATAATCTCGATGTTCATAAAACCGAGATCCAGACGGTAATCCCTGTTCTTGTCTAATCCTGTAATAATATATAATATTGATATAAGACGCAGAGAGATATGAAACGACGTGGGGTTTTATGTATATGCAGTGTTTATGTATGAAATGCGGGGTGAAATGATGTCTTTACAGCGGCATTCTCATGTAAACTTCTTCCAATTCCAACTACAAAGGGATATTTTATGCGCACTATCAAGCTGTACGTGTGATAACCGAACGTCTAGATACAACTTTCTCGAAAAGAAGCGACAATACTATATACCGGAAATCACCGAAAAACAAAAAAACCCACTAAATTCTGGAAAACACACTTCATATTCATACCAGAAAACACCCTGAATAGGTAACTCAGATACTGTTCATCTTTGTGCGGGGATTAGGGTTAGGGATACTGTTAGGTTTTTCCGGTATTTTCCAGAGGATCGGGTCCTCTGTGTGCGGGGGTTAGGGTTAGGTTTTTCCGGTGTCTTCCAGAGGACCAAACCCAGGTGTTGTCCGGTATTCAGTATAACATAATGTTTTCTGGTGTTTTCCGGTATATAACATAGGCCAAAAGAAGGATGTTCTAGATCAACATTAGGATCATCAAGCTGGTTGTCAATATGCAGAATCAGACTACATAATTATGTATAAAGCATGGTCATTTACTGGTAAATTCATACAACACATACATTGGTAAATTGATCAGAACAAGACCCTCTATACAGCGCAACCAAATAGCACTGTCAAATGCATTGTCGGCTTGACGGTAGTGATATATATTGCAGGCTAGGCATCAATCAAAAAATATATTACTTGGTTTAAATTAATAATAATATTGTGATCGGGCGCTCCAATAGATAGAATCGATTATAATCATAGGGCTAAAAGAGGATATTTAATGTGCAATACAATATATTATGCAGTACATTATGTACATTTTCATGTGGACGTATATTGTCGTCGCCCCTGTTCGTCCGTCCGTCCGTCCATCCGGACGTCCGTCCGTCCACAATTGTTTGTGAACAGTCTGCAGGTCACAATTATTATCCGATTTCAATGAAACTTAAAATATAGGTTTATCAACCTAAGATCTCGGTTCCTTTCGATACTGGCATGTATCGGACAGTAACTTCATGGGTTATGGCCCCTGATTGTACGAAAAATCACGTTTTTTTAGCTTGTGAACAGTGTTGAGGTCACAATTTTGAACCGATTCGGATGAAACTTGAAATGCATGTTTATAACCCAAAGATCTTGGTTCCTTTCGATATTTGCGCCAATCGGATCGTAACTTCCTGAATTATGGCCCCTGATTGTCCGAAAAATCGCCCTTTTTAGCTTGTGGTCCCTCTGGAGGTCAAAATTGTTATCCGATTTAAAAAACCGTTTGATTGTATCACCGTTCCATGGTTATGAAGGTTGTGTTCGAATTTCGTGAAAATCGGACCAAAATTGACGGACAAAATGGCCGCCGTTTGTACGCGAATAGTGTGAAAATATGTTATATCAAGGTTGTGGACCTTATAGAGGTCACAATTTTGAACCAATTTTGATGAAACTTGACATGTATGTTTATAACCCAAAGATTTTGGTTCCTTTCGATATTTGCGCCCATTGGATCATAACTTCCTGAATTATGTCCCCGGATTGTTCGAAAAATCGCTTTTGTAAGATTTTGGTCCCTCTGGAGGTCAAAATTATTATCCGATTTAAAAAAAAACCTTTGACTATATCACCGTTGCATGGTAATGAAGAGAGAGTGTGAATTACGTGATAATCGGACTAGAATTGACGGACAAAATGGCCGCCGTTTGTACACGAATAGTGTGAAAATATGTCATATCAAGGTTGTGGACCGTATAGAGGTCACAATTTTGAATCGATTTTGATGAAACTTGACATGTATGTTTATAACCCAAAGATCTTGGTTCCTTTCGATATTTGCGCCCATCGGGTCATTACTTCCTGAATTATTTCCCCTGATTGTACGAAAAATCACCCTGTTTAGCTTGTGGTCTCTCTGGAGGTCACAATTATTATCTGATTTAAAAAAAACCGTTTGATTATAAAAAACAAACAAATTCTAATGATTTTCTGATAATTCCTTAATATGCGACAACTCTTGTTGACTGCCCGGACGATTTGGCTGCTGTGTGGGCGTATGTTTCGCTGCCTGGCAACCTATTTTTTTAAAATATAAAAGATGTTTCTATTACCGTAGTCCACCACTCCCAAAACGTGCCGTTGGTTGGTTCCACTGGACATTTGCATACATTTTACCTCGAGCTGCATATTGTATTTTAGGTACGTAAGGACATGTTATTTCTGGTAAATAATAACAGTTACACAAGTCTATCCACAACCAACCACATCGGGTACATCTTCTTATAGCCCTTTTATTCCGATTGGATACAAATCGGACAGTCGGTACATTTTCTATAAATTATCACAATATTTAATCTTAATTAAAATTAAATAGTCATGCCAAACAAGTCAACAGCGTCGAGACTGATGTGTCCCTTCGCCGTCCCAAAATAATTTGATTACACATACTAATTAATTACCTTTTTTTTTAAAAAAAAAAAGGCGAGGAATCAAACTAATTATCTCATCTTAGGCTACGCAGAATATGTTCAAGATCGAACTCAGTCAGGGTTCATCATTATCCATCAATTAGAATTAAAGGTGTTCCAAAACATCCACCAAAGAAATTGCTTAGCTCTGTCAAAAATGTTAATCATTGAACTCGGTCAAGACATTTACCTAATGAACATCTACACATAGTTTAAACATTCTACTGCAATTAAAAGCAGAGTTGTTTGGTATAGGGTATTGACCAATGAAATTAAATCAGTCTAAGCGGAATATTCTCATCATCGAACTTAGTCAGGGTGTTGGTACAATGAATTTATATTGATATTAAAGCTAATCACTCTCATTTAAATAGACCCCAAAATATCGTGTTCCCAAGTTCGAACCAATCCAATAAGTGGAAAATGTGCATGGTTGAACATTGTCAAGGCATTCACCTAATAACCTCCTACACCAAATTTGAACATTCTACCTCAATTATAAGGAGAGTAATTGTTTTCCAATGTCTAGACTAATCAGATTGAGATATCTACTTAGCCTTAACAGAAAATACTCAACATCGTATTGGAGTAATGAAACATTACACAAAGTTTCACCGCTCTCAATCAATTAGAATCAAAGTTATCGAGGTCGGAAGTGTCAACTCATCAATTTATTACTTTTTGCTCTGATATACCCTGAGCAGAAAATGTTCATTATCAAACTTAGTCAAGGTATTGATATAATGAAACTATACAAAGTTTCACTAAACAATTGTTATATTTGTATGTTTCGGTTGTTTGTTCTTAAAAGTTGGATTCTTTCACCCTCTTTTTTCATGGTTGTTTTGATAATGGATGGTCGAGTGAGCGTCAGCACATTACGAAATTGTTGTTGTGAAGATTTAAATATTATATAATCCGGAATACTATAAAATCATATACATTTAATCAAAATAAAATATACAACCTGTACAGTTGATGACATTGCCTTCCCAGTTACCGTTTATACAAACTCGATAACCCCGTGACGACACACCAGTGCTAGAACAACCGACTAAACACTTGGCACCGTTTGAAACCGTCCGACCATGTGACACTTCTCCATTCTCTGTCAAACATTCTATCTTGAATTGTCTCAACCGATGCGTATCACATTTTCCCTGTAACTGTTTTTATGTTAAATCCAATTAGACTTTTATTCATAAAACTTACGATTTAAAAGGTAAGTAATTCGTCTACTAAAAAATACGATTTTTTCTCGACTTCGAGGTCAAGTAAGTATTTAACCTAGATTTCGTGTGAATCAATCACCTCATTGCCACATAAATATTGTTTTTCTTTCCGGACTTTTGTTTAATTTAAATAAGGAACATAACTATTAGCCTTTCTGTGCAATGGGCGTTTGGTGTATAATTAATAGGTTTTTAAAACGTTAAAAAGTTTACCTGAATATCAACCTGACTTGTCAGAACACAGCGGTTCGAAACTGCTAAAGTCAACAGTATAAGACACAACCTCATGCCTGCAAATTGCATAATATGAGTGAAAATGTCAGGCTAGTTTGACTAAAATTTGAATTTTAAATATGTACCATTCTCACGGCATTAAAATGCAAAGTTGTGTAATTTCAATAGGTGATGATTAAAATATACTAACTATTCGTCCCAAAACCTATTTTAATAGATTTCATATACCGCAGTGCTCCCTATGAGATGTTTCCCAGTACAAGGTGGCTCGGTAGGTTTTCTGGTCACACTGCATGGCGTATGGTGGTTGTTATTATCCCGGTTGGTGTAAAATATTTCATTTCATTTCCAAGTACAATAAAAATAATATTTGTTAAATTCTTACCACACGAGGCCTGCTTCATTTCCGTTGAAATCCGCAAGTCCTACTGTGAGTTTGATGTTCTGCGCCCAACATTTTATAGCAAAAACATCGGTCCAATGATATTCAATATCGTGTTCGGGTTGTTTGTTGTAGCCAATGCCCAGCCAGTGGTAAGCGACAATACGATAGTAATATTTGCGTATTACCAAATATGGGCACATTACATGCTATATTTTATAATATACACAAAAGAAAAGGTATCACAGCGCCCCTATTTGAATAGGGTACTTGTGTTGGATAATTGGTAGGATATTCAGCTATTTTACGTTCTGGGGGGTCACTCAATCTTTTTGAATTAGTTTTGAGGAACACTGAACCAGCAAAAAGTTAAACACTGCAAGAGATGGACAGAGAGCAAGTTAAAATAGCGATTTGTCATACAATCCGAGAACATGATCCAGGATGTTACAGTCAGACATGCGACTCAATGCGAACCCAAATCGTTTGGATATGTATAAATATTTTACGTTTCATCAGAATCGGATGGAAATTGTGACCTCTTGTGAGTACACAAGCTAGAAACATGATTTTTTGTACTATCAGGTGCCACAATCTAGGAAGGTCTGGTCCGAAACGCGAATACAGAAAAGAACAGAGATCTTTGGGGATATAAACATAGCATATCTCAATTTTCATAAAAAAAAAATCATATAATAATTGTGGCCTTTTACACTATTTGCTTACTAGGAGTGACTATTTTGTCGTTATTTTGATGTGACGGTGATATATTCGAACGGTTTTTGATTTTTTGTATAGCATCTTCGCAATGTCTACTACCCCCATCCCTCTTATACCTTACGAATCACCCTGCAGATATTAATGTGTCAGGAAAGTGTTTATATTTTATGAACGATAATAAAAACATTTTATAAATGATATATGACATTATACTTGGAATAGGAGTAGCCCATAATGCCGCTGTCCATGCCAAATGGCCATCATAGCGCACAGTGTATGCCCGTTTTCATTAACCAGCCAGAGCAGAACAGTAAGCAGGGGCGGATTCAGGAATTTTTGCAGGAGGGGGTTTGGCAGGTTTCTGTTACGGAAATCTGCCATCATCGTCACTAAATTACATAGGCATACATACAAATTTAGCTTTTTAAACGGAGAAATCATTTTTATACTGATGCAGGATCACTTTGTGATGTAATTTCATTGATGCAAGGCATTATTTTTCTTATGTACACCCCCCCCCCCCCATGGATCCACCCCTGAGTAAGACGTTAAACCCCATTTCATTTCATTTCTATTAAAATAGCATTATGCAAGAGCAAAATCTGCTTATTACAGGTCTTTCTTTAGGCCTGAAATGTTATCTAAATAATCAATTAGACATTAATTAACATATCCAGACCATAATAAACTCTTGATGGCAAGGCTAGCCTTCGATGTTGGCGGATTAAATTCATATATGCCTCTTAATGGCCGTTGATATTTAAATCAATCAAATGGATAATCGAGACTATGCTGTTTATATTAATGATTTGGGTAATGATGACCGAGGCTATGTGAATATTTCAAAAGCTTTTTTCTCGGCTAATAGTGGATCAATTTGACTGAAATTTTCAGCAAATTACCTTTGCACTATCTAGTTTTTAACTATTATAGTTAGAACTGCCATATCTTTATCTTATCTCCCATAATGTAACTTTAATTAGTTAATTACTCAAAACCGTCCAGACTGACAGTGCGGACCCACTTCCATATAGAACCGTCGAGAAAAATTTGTTTGTCCAACCTCCGGTTTCATATCACTGCTGAAGACCCCACGCGCAAGCGATGTATTGAAATAAAATTGAAGTATATTTTAGTCCCGAAATGACCGGGTTTGTATCTAGTGAACGTTAAACCCTAGACATCTCGCATTTCATACATGAACATTACAGTGCTAGTGATTACATTAGATTAACATTACATTAAACCACACCCTCATTTCATCCCCTTGAATATATGGTTAGAGGTCTGAAATATGCTGAAAGTGACATTTTATGGAAACAATGAACACGAAAGTTGTTATTAGCATTTCTTTTCAACCTTAATCGAAAAATAACACCGAAACTGTGTACATGATAGTCGATATTTCCGGTTTATTCACAAGGTAATCATCAAATATGATTTAGTCCATCATTATACAAGAATATCATAAAAACCTACGTTAGAAATGTTGAAAAAGCAAGTGTCTCTTTATGCAAATGGGTGACATTTATTTAGAGTTATGGGTTTGTTATCAAAGGATATTTCAAAGGAGTGTTCAACGTAATTCAATAAATTGATTTGCATAAAAAAAATGTGCATCACCAGGCCTATGAGATGGAGTGTAATGCCCGATGTGCACGTAGAACTTGGCTAACGAAAACGGGCATTTACCCTGAGAAATGGGGCAAGGCCATTATAAGTCCTATACACAAGAAAGGTTGTGTTGACAATGTCGATAACTCAGGTTAATCTCCTTGCAGTCCAGTTTGTGTAAAAAAAATTATAAAAGTATTAAACAGATTACTATCCTCGTGAAATTTAAATAACGATATTCATGCGTATCAAAAAATACTCTTCTGTCGATAAGATATTCCCCTTACAAAGTATTTTAAGTAAATATTTGTCGAGAAAAGGGGTCGAATATATCTGCTTTTTGTGGACTTCCACAAAGCGTTTGATGCTGAGCAGCATGACTTGCTCTGGGTCAGCATGAAGGAAGCAGGTATTCATGGAAAATTCATCAGCATTAGCAGAAACATCTATTTCAAGTGCAAATCGTGTGTTGCTACACCACTGGGACTAATACGGGTACCAGACAAGGCTGTATATTAGGTCCGTTATTATTTTCGCTCTTCATAAATCTATAGGTCAATGAGTTGCAAAACAAAAAATGTGATGATATTTTTTTTTGTATTTTGTATTTGCCGATCACATCGGAAACATCGCCGATACTTTGTTTAATCTACAACACCAAATTAAACAGTCTAGCATCATTTTGTGAGAAATATGGAATGTCCATCAACATTCAAAAAAACAAGATACTTATATTTAGAAACGGTGGTCCACTGAGGGCCTATGAAAAATGGAGTTACACTCAAGTCCCACTAGATACCGTTTCTTTCTACAAATATCTAGTCCTCATTTAAATGGCCGAAAAGCAAAAGAAGCCCGAATTCTGCAATCCGAGAAAGTATACTATTGATTTAATATTATGGATTTAGCTGTTCAAATTATCAAAAATCATTGAAAATCAATATATTTGTCCCTATCAAAGCCCTGAAGCAGCTAAATCGCCCATGTTTGGGACCTAGAAATTGGTATTACTTGTGGAATATAGACACAGCTCACCAATTAATCCTACGCCGCAACAAGGGCCAAAACTATTTTTGTCCTTTAGCCCTTTTGCATGGCAATCATTGTTGATTATTTAGTGTAGAAATTTGTGTAGAATAAAGAGATTCGTTGGGTTGAAATGTGGGGTGGAAAGTTGCACGTTGTTTATATATCTAGTTCCAGTTTATACCTCTCATGTTTTCCATGGTGAACCGCATACGCGGTGGGACGATTTACCCAATACTACCCAATTCTACCCAATACTACCCAATACTACCCAATACCACCCCAGTACCACCTCAATATCACCACATACTACCCAATACTACAACATAATACTGCAAAATGTGTATATCAATTGAATTTTTTCAACAATAATTAGTTACACCGTGGGAATTGTACTTCAAATGCGATTACCGATGTCTGGCTGTTCCATTTGCCTCCCTATATCACCTAAAACAAGCAAAAACTGACCCAATACTATTAAATACTTATCACATACTACCCACTATCATCAAATAACAACCTTATATTGTCAAATAACAAACCATTAGTTTAATTACTGCGACGAATATTCGATAATTCGCAGAGAATGGAAATGAATATGCAGTTATCCCCCTTTACAACCGATAAATAGATTTTAGTTTGCTATGCAGATTATTCATCTTCTTTTGTGTTGAAGATTATTTCCAAGTCGACGAAACTAAAATAAGAAAAACAAGTATTTTGTTGTGTATATTTTAATCATTGTGTGTAATTAACTACTGTATTATTACATATGATGGCTAGCAGCCTATAAATAACTATTTCAGCCCCTCTATAGGTATCGCCATGCGGTATGTCCTTTAACAAATAACAAACAAAAAACAATGCTCATGTTTCTATTTATTTTTTCATGTCAGTTAATAAGTTATTGCACATTTACTGTCAATTGAAAATAAAGGTAATTTGTTTATTACGAATGTATAATGCTCTACTCGTTTATATATTCCACCTTACTTAACAATTAATCAACGGGGGTTAAGATTGTTGATTGGGTAATCAAGTTCTGCTTTATTTATTTTATCTCTCGATTAAACTGCTACCAAATAATACACTTGACGATTCAAAGTCAATAAAGATAATAAAATTAACTGACAAACCACTCGTTACCCCGTTGGGTAGCACATTCGTTTTGGGTTGGCAGTTTATTTTAGGAATTGTTTATATTTAATAAATACTGTTTATAAAAGGTAGTCAAATGACTCGTAATTTCAATTCTTATTATATACTATGTAATAAATCTATATTGATTTTATAAACTTATGTTAACATTTTTTTCCATTTTACATGTATGTATATGTATTTATTAAATGATGCCTTATGTTAATATTTTTCCATGTTTAAATGTATGTATATGTATTTATTAAATTATGCCTTATATAAATGTAATATTGCATAATATGACCCCTTGATAATGGAATGAAAACAATAACTGAAGCGGGGACATCTGTGATAACTGTCTGTCATTGCCACCGCCTGACGTTACCCAGGGGTTGAAATGTTATTTATAGTCTGCTAGCCATCTTAATATAATACAATAGTTAATTACACATAATGATTAAAATATACACGACAAAATACTTGTTATTCTTATTTTAATTTCGTCGACTTGGAAATCATCTGCAACCCAAAAGAAGGTGATTAATCTGCATAGCAATCTAAAATCTATTTATCGGTTGTAAAGGGAGATAACTGCATATTCATTTCCATTCTCTGCGAATTATCGAATATTAGTCGCTGTAATTAAACTAATGTTTTGCTATTTGACAACATAAGGCTGCCATTTGATGATAGTGGGTAGTATGTGATAAGTATTTGGTAGTATTGGGTCAGTTTTTATTTGTTTTAGGTGATATAGGGAGGCAAATGGAACAGCCAGACATTGGTAATCGCATTTGAAGTACAATTCCCACGGTATAACTAATTATTTTTGAAAAAATTCAATTGATATACACATTTTGCAGTATAATGTTGTAGTATTGGGTAGTATGTGGTGATATTGAAGTGGTATTGGGTAGTATTGGGTAGAATTGGGTAGTATTGGGTAAATCGTCCCACCCCCGCATACGTGCTTTTGAGCAAGAGGTTGCCACATGTTGCTCCTTCTGTGGTAAAAAGCGTTCTACCCAGTGATAATTTGGGGAAAAGTTAGATCCTGTCTTAGAGACGAGAATTAACATTTTAAAAAGTTAGTGGGAAAATGACCTGTGATTTGCGGCCATATGTCTAGTAGTCTTCGAGTCCCTTGTAACGCATTAGAGCACTGAACGCATTGGGGTACACGATTCGTATACCAATAATAAAATGTTATTTTGTCTTAAATATTAGATGTCAGAAGCCCATCTTTTCCCGATCATAATATCAATAGTGATTTAAATTGGCAAATAATTCGTGGGTTCTATGTCGAAGACTGCATGATATTGGGTGTCAAACTTGAATCAACCGAGTGATCACTTTGTTTAGTCCCATGGCCGGGGTTATTAAAGTGGCCAAGGTCCATAACTTGGGCAGAAATTATCGGAAATCGTTGAAAATGAATAGGATTCTTCGTCTCAGGACCGTAACACTTAGTACAAATTTAAAGTCAATCGGATATTAACTGCAGCCTCTAGATATTTTAAAGTGATCAAAGACCATATAGGAAATCATTGAAAACCAATAGGCTTCGCATGACCTTAAACTTTGAATACATTCAAAGTCAATAGCACATTATTTGCAGCTTCTAGGGTGTCCACAGGCATTTGTCGACGCAGGACCGACGGGTGATCGCACGGACGGACGCATGCACGGGCGGACAGGGGCGACGACAATATACGTCCACACGAAAAACATTGGTAAATACCTTCGATATGAATAGGAGGGATTCTGGGGAGTTGATACTGTCATAGCTTTAGTTTCCATTATACTTATTAGGGGGGTCACGTGGCTAAAGTGGGTAAGGCGCTGAATCGCTAGTCTAGAGGTCGGGAGTTCGATCCTTGCATTGTCCGAGAAAGTTCATCTCGATTTCCCGGCGTGGTTTCCCCCTTGTAAGTGATGCAGCTGTCTAGTCGTTCGGGTGGGACGAAAAACCGAGGTCCTGTGTACACATTGGAGTGCACGTAAAAGATCCCTTGGCAGTTGGAATTCGATATAAGAGTAGGCCGTAGCGTCGCTGCCCGGGCACAATTTCCCTCATAGCACACTGTATGGCGTATGCCCGTCTTCCATTAACCCAGGTTAATTGCAGAACAGTAGGACGTTAAACCCCATTTCACTACATTTTATACTTATTATCGTGGAGTTATTAATACACCAGTTTAGAACACTATTATTATCTGACTGTAATTTAGTTTGAAGTTGGGATACAGTAAAGTTGCAGCCTAAGTATAAACCGCAGTGTCGTCTTCAACAAGATCACATTTAGAAAGACAGATCATTAATAAAGATATTAAATTGTAAAGGACCAAGGCTCCTTGTGGAATCCCGTGGTTAAAATTAGATGTGCATCCATTAACAGGTGAACTTTAATATCTGTCAAAAATATATGATTTTACATGTACAAGGATAGGTAAGTCAAGAGCTTTTTGGAAGTCAAAAAGATTAATCCACCTAACAATTTCTAAATCTATGGGTTTAGTTGTATCAAAATCCTCTTGCCATTGAATGAATTAGAAACTAGCTCATCATTGAAATATTCTAGGGATAAAGAAGCTTTCTCCAACAGATTATCAGCTATAGCCTATTAGACAAAATAGTTGTTAATAGATTCACAATCAATGGGTATTGGGGAATTAGATTTAGAGGTGTCAGTCACATTATTAATTGCCGTCTAAATTTGTTTTTAGTTTTTACTAAGATACGGAAATGTTTATACATTTGGATATTCAGATTAAAGATTTCAATCCATTTCTACATTCAATGATTTCACCTCTCTTTTTGTGATGGTCACGTAGTCGCTTCATTTTAACAATTTCAAAAGAAAGCCGTTGTCGTTTTACCGCTTTTAATTCCAACGGAAGCATGTTTATCGATGACAGAAATCCTATATTAAATACTGTGGGGCTTATAGGGGATTATTTGAAATGGCGAGCGTCTTGTATATACACCATCTTCATTAAATTTCTCATAACGCTTAAGGGTGACCGGGGCTCACCCCGCAGATTCTGAAAAGGGGCACCCTTGGCTACTAAAATCAATCATGAAAAAAAGTTGTATGCAATTTCAAGTTTCAATCAAAATATTGGGTTTAGCGCCTATATGTTAGGAAAGCTGTTTTTGTCAATCGTTCAACTAAGTGGGTTATATTTTACATTTTTTAGAATTAAATTGAGCGGGGCAGTCTTCAGATGGTTTAAACGGACGATCCGTGTACGTTTGAAATTTATAGAGGAATGGTGTATTTACATTGTCTGAAAATTTCAACTCAAAATATTGAGTCGTTTGGAGGTGAACGTCAAAATCGTTCATCGGGACACGTAACCCTTTTAATATTTCGGGTCACTTTTTTCGTTGGGTGACCTGATAATCTAATACCGCTCCTTGATAAGGAACGGTACATTTCACCTACACGTTATTTTTATAATATAATAAAAGTGTGACTTAATGTAGACACTGCATAATACAGCTTGAGACATCGTTTCCAATTCCAAATGAAGACTAGCGGGTTTAAGTTGTCTGAAACGTATCTAATGTATTCAGTTCGGTCCTAAGGTAGATATTTTTAAGGGCTTTACACTTTATATAATCGAGACTGACCCTTTAAAAACTTAACGATTATTTAATTCAACAAACCATACGTAATCTGTCATGCGGCGATCCGGGTTAAAAGTTAACCTTATTTTACAATGGTTGCTTACGTCAGTAGTCAAGTCAGCTTTAATTCATGAGTTGAAAGAAGTGAGTAATATCATTTAATATTGCATTCAATACAGTTTAAGCAAATCTTTTATATTAACACAAAGATGTATTCCATTATCTTTTAACATGCATATGTGGGAAATCCCTGCTTTGCGTCCCGGGAGGTCACGTGTTCGGTCCCTGTATTAGACGACAAAGTTCATCGAGATTTTCCGCTTGTCAGTGGTGCAGGACAGTCGTTCGGATGAGACGTTAAACCCAGGTCTCGTGTATACAATGGCATGCACGTACTTTTCAGTTCGATATAAGAGTAGGCCATAAGGCCACTGCACGGGCAAAGTTTCCTTTATAGCGTATGTTCGTCTTCAATTACCCAGTTGGAGCAGAACAGTATAAGGTTAAACCCCATTCTATTTCATTTCATTTTCGAGGGCCAAAATAACTGTACCCCAGTTTTATTGGGCGTGTATTAAAGCTAAGCTATTCTTAACGGGGGAATTACTTAAAATAATATTTAAATAGATGTAGCTTTCCAGACCTCTAAAGAGTTCACCAAAGCCATGTAGAGTGTTATTTGGGCTCAAATGATGACCCAATACCTGTAGATTTCAATGATACTTTTGGCTGAAGATCTATTAGTCGCATGGTAAAGATGTCGGATTGAAAAGATTCGAGGATTGTGTAGATCCGGGGGGGGGGGGCAGGGTACTAACCAGGAGGTGATGAGACATAATCAGTGAAAAACACAATATTTTTAATTAGGCGATCCAGGTATTTTCCTAGCAAGTTCATCGAGATTTCCCAGTGTGGGTCAGTTTCTAGTCTAGTCCAGGGGCTGTCCCATTGAATCAATGTCGAAAAAAATTGGAGAACAGTCATTTTACTGGACAACTTTTCACTGCTAAACGACGGGGTGTCAATCCGGGAGAAAGCCTGTACAATGTAAAACATGTACATTTCGTTTCTTCTTGTATGACCGACATTCCTGAATGTGGACGTTGACCTACAGTTAGAGTGTCATGGCTGCGAAATTGTAATTTGATAGGAGGGGACGTATTTTTAACAGCGTGTTGTGTGGCTTATACTGATTCTAGCGAAGTAAGCAAGGTCTTATTTTCTCACTAACATGTTCGTTTACTTTGTACATGCGTCCACACGGATTGACATCCCATCGTTTAGCAGTGAAAAGTTGCCCAGTAAAATTGACTGGGGCGCCAATTTTCTTTCGACATTGATTGAAATGGAACAGTTTCTGAACGTTCAGGGTGAGTGTAATGAGGCCGACGTTCAGAGCTGAACTATGTCTAGTCCTGATGAGAGATGAAATACCGAGCCCCCGTGTATGCATTGGCATAAACCTAAGAGAAATGAAATGGGGTTTAACGTGCTACTGTTCTGCCCCGAGCTCTACTAATGAAGACGGGCATACACCAGACAGTGTGCTATGGGGGACAGTGGCACTAGCGCCTTCTCTTACATCGAATTCCAACTGTCAAGGGATCTTTTACGTGCACGCCAATGCATACACGCAACCTCGGTTTTTCGACCCATCCGAACGACTAGACAGCTCTCCTTGTCTTGCTCACCCAACTACACCACTGTCAAGTGGGATCAACGCCGGCAAATCTGGATAGACTTTCTCGGCCAATCAGGGATCAAACATCCGATCTCCAGGCTAGCGTGCCAGATGCACCTAAGAGAATGATGGGACAAAATACCAGCCCCGTGTATACACTGGTATACACGACAGGGACTTGAAGGGATTAAAATAAAACTTTTAATCCCTTCAAGTCCCTGTGGTATATACATAAGAGAAAACTTCGAAAGTTAGAATTGAACGAATAGTGGTCGAAAACGCTACTGTGTTATATCCAGACAGAAATAGCTAGGTCGTTACAACCTATTGCATTTCATTTCATTTGCACATGACTTGGCCAAGAAGAAATAATTGCCCCACTGAAGTGAGTGGATTACCAGAATGAATCGTTTGGATGGAGACAAATCATTTGCTCGCTAATCTATCAAAAATGCGATAGCGTTGGATTCCTACATTCGCGATCGCTGAACATGGCTACAACCAGCATGCTACGGTGTTTGATGTCAGCGGAGGTCGGAAAGATTTCTAAAGGTTCCATTTCATTTGAAAAAAGTAAGATTTAAAAAATGCCAGGGCGTGGCTATCATATAATCCTGACATATTCCCGATCTAGATATTCAACTTACTCAGTTACTTACTATCTTTGTGAATACTTTCAGCTAACTAATTCAGTAACAACACATAAAACATGCTAGTTAATAACTTCAATTCAATTTATTTTTGCATTTGAAAATAATAATACGTTTAATTTGAATAGATAATGATGGAAATATAGTAATAGGAATAACGCAGATTGAATAAATTGTAACAATAATATCCCAAATTGAATAACAATAATAACACAGATTGAAAAAATAATAACAACTAGACCTGCAAGCAGCACTGAACTGGCTTTCAGGAATCATACAGGAAGTTTATTATACCATAGCCGATCCATTGAGCTACCAAACTATACTTTAGGTTGTTTTGCTTTAGTGACACCCTCTATCATATGTAAAAGTAATATTTGCTGGCGAAAAGACCAGTCAAAATTGTAAATTATGGCAAAATTAAGTCACTTCCGGTGCCGAAAGAAATTTTTATAGGTGAAAAATAAGTCGAAAATTCGCAACATACAAAATCCAAACGTTGTTTTATACATTTCGGGCAATAAATAATTAACCTATAACCCATAAACTGAAATTTAGAAGGTAAAAAACTTAAAAGTGACCCTGGGAAAATTGGTTATTATTCGACAAGGGAACATGCTAGAAGCCTTTTCTTGATATCAATATGATGGTATTGATTCACTCTTACTGTCCATTAGAGTCAGACGTTACAAAGTTAAACGAATAATGAATATAAATCACTTCTAAAAAATGTTTGTTTTGAAGGCTAAAAATACGTTTTTTGCAAAAATTACATTACTTCCGGTGATATTGAAAACGTTAACTTGGTTCATAGAAGTCATAAATTGCATAAGGTATCAAATGGTAAAAAAATTATAAAAATCGAATAATAATTGACACTTTTATATACCAAAAACCTTGAAAAGTGACTTATAGAAGATCGCCTATTTCTCTGTAAATGTACAAGTTAGAAACCATTTTGTGGTATCTGTATGGTCTTATGGCTTCATTCTATTCGTTGATGGGAATCAAATATCATAATTTTAAAAATATTATAAGGGAGACTGATTTGAATAAAATTTTAGTTTTTTAGGTTAAAAATACAGTTTTTGCCCAAATGACATCATTTCCGGTCACAATGAAAATGTAAAATTGGCTTGACCTAGTCCAAATTGGCATTAGGCATCAAATGGGAAAAAAATATTGCAAATCGAATAATAATTCACTCTTGCATAGGCAAAATAACGTGAAAAGTGATGCATGCAAAATTGCATATTTCTCGGCAACTGCTCATATTACAAACTAATTTTCGCATACATTCTCTTCGTCTGGATTAGTGCTACGTGTTTATGGAAATTACAAATAAATATTTCAAAATATGAAGACTCTGAATGAATTGTAAATAACTGAATTTTACACTTTATTTTACATTTTATTCGAAATTGACCGAAAATGGAATTTAAATTTAAAAATATGAGCTAAGGATTTTGTGCACCTTTGCAGGGTGCATCCATTTAGTTATATCAGTTTTGAAAAAAAATAATATTTGCTTTCAAAAAGTGGTACCGAACTGTCAAAATTGTACTTTTTGTTAATATTACGTCACTTCCGTTGCCTACAGAAAAATTTCACCGTAACAAAAAAATTACGATTGGGACCACGGAGCATATGAACTTTGTTTTATACAAATCGAACAATAAATAATTTTTCTGGGTACGAAAAACTAAATTAGCCGATGGCGGCTAACACAAATTACCGAGACAATTGTTTTTTCTCATTTCTGCTCAAGTTGGATGATATTTTAACCCTGTGTAAAATATCATCAAAAAATATTCATAAATAAAAAAGATTTTCGTAAAAAAATTATTTTTTTTCAAAATATCGGACATTTTTTCGACTACTTCCGGTTTTACGATCGTTGTTGTGATAGCTTTACGAAGTTCTTTGGATACTTAACTTTCTGTACCAGAATTGTCAGAAACATCCATTGAGCAGTTTTGAAAAAAAAAGATAAATTAAAGAGCGTTTACAAAAATTTAACGATTTTTCAATTTTTTCAAAGTTTGATGCCATTTTTGGACCACCTATATTATTTCAATGCTTTTCATTTTGGATTCACTATATAGACCACCGATAGGACTTTGAGTAAGAAAAGTTTAAGAAAAATCTGCGGCGTCGTTTTCGAGAAAAGGACGTCTCAGAATGTTAAAAAATCGGAAAATACTAGATTTTTGGCACACAATAATTTATTTCCTTACCATCGATATCGTATTATTTAGATACCATATGATGGTCCATTAATAGGGCTATCCAACGACACTTTAGTTATTTTGGTCCGCTATTACCTAAGGGAGAAATCAAGTTTTTTGCAAGTGCGACATAGTTTTTAACCTTTTTTTACATTTTTTGAATACTTCCGGTATGGTTATTATTGTCGATATAGTTTTGATAACCGGTTTAGGCACTAAAATAGCCACAGGGCTCTGTAATGATATATTACATTATCTGATCAGATAAAATGCCCCTGAGAAATCCTAGGTTCAAAAGTGCCAAAAATGCAAAAAATTTAAAATATCGAAAATTAAATTTCAATAACTACATACATATTATACATCGTTAGAATCGTAATTAGGTCAGCTATCTGAATATACAATTTTGTTTTGAAAATCTCTTAAAATAAAAAAATAGCAGAGCATTTTCCAAAATTTCACGATTTTTCGACTTTTTTCGATTTTCAGTCCGTTATTTCACCTTTTCCAGATATTTCAAAGTCGTAATGGAATGTTTCGTACACAAGACTACTGCAAGGTCTCTCGATAGAGAAAGTTTCATAAAAAACTGTGGAGCAGTTTTCGAGATACAGGCATCTAAAAACGCTCCAAATCAGAAAATACTTGATTTTCAGCGAGCCATATTTTGCTTCCTGCTGATCGTATCAGTACGAATTGGGTATCATTCAGTGGTCCAATTACCGCCCGACCAAATGATACCTTAATTTGTTTAATCCGTTGTTATCGGACGGAAAAATCGTGTTTTTACCCAAAACACCAATTTTTCACGTTTTTTTCAAAATATCGCATAGTATTTCGACTACTTCCGGTTTACGGATTGTTGTCGAAATTGCTTTAAACGGTGGTTTGACCATATTACTTCATGTTCCAGGAATTTCAGAAACGTCGATCCGGCCGTAAAACGAAACTTAAGCTCACAAAATGTGAAGAAAATTCGAAAAAAATCGAAAAATAAAGGGCGATGACTCTGAATGAAACTTATATTACTGGAACCGGATTGCCTTCAGGTATCCAAAAATGTAGGTCAAATTTGAAAATTTTGAAAAATAACAAAAAATGTGTCTTAAACAACATATTTTCATTTTTCGAATGCTAGAAGTCAGCGGCGAAGTTTCTAAATTGCAAAATTTTCAACTGCTATCGTCCGAGAAAAGACTCAGGGTTTCCAAAAATGTAATTTGTATGAAAATAGGTACAGAATTGACGAATCTACGGCCGTTTTTTAATTTTTTGGCACCGCACAAAATTCGGCCACTTCCGGTCTGCGCAGAAGTTTCAAATACAGTGGAAGGGATGGCCACTATATGGTTTCCTGATAGAAAATTAAGTCCCAGATCTGTATCTGTTACAGACACTGAGAAATAGGCTCCCCCGAAAAATAAAATAATAATAACTAGACCTGCAAGCAGCACTGAACCGGCTTTCAGGAATCATACAGGAAGTTCATTATACCATAGCCGATCCATTGAGCTACCAAAGTATACTTTAGTTGTTTTGCTTCAGTGACACCCTCTATCATATGTAAAAGTAATATTTGCTGGCGAAAAGACCGGTCAAAATTGTAAATTATGGCAAAATTACGTCACTTCCGGTGCCGAAAGAAATTTTTATAGGTGAAAAATAAGTCGAAAATTCGCAACATACAAAATACAAACTTTGTTTTATACATATCGGGCAATAAATAATTAACCTATAACCCATAAACTGAAATTAAGAAGGTATAAAATTTAAAAGTGACCCTGAGAAAATTGGCTATTATTCGACAAGGGAACATGCTAGAAGCCTTTTCTTGATATCAATATGATGGTATTGATTCAATCTTACTGCCCATTAGAGTCAGACGTTATAAAGTTAAACGAATAATAAATATAAATCCCTTCAATATAATGTTTGTTTTGATGGCTAAAAATACGTTTTTTGCAAAAATTACATTACTTCCGGAGATATTGAAAATGTTAATTTAGTTTATAGAAGTCATAAATGGCATAAGGCATCAAATGGTAAAAAAATTATAAAAATCGAATAATAATTGACACTTTTATAGACCAAAAACCTTGAAAAGTGACTTAAAGAAGATCGCCTATTTCTCTGTAACCGTACAAGTTAGAAACCATTTTGTGGTATCCGTATGGTCGTATGGCTTTATTCTATTCGTTGGTGGGAATCAAATATCATGATTTTAAAAATATTATAAGGCAGACTCATTTGAATGAAATATTTGTTTTTTAGGTTAAAAATACAGTTTTTGCCCAAATGACGTCATTTCCGGTCACAGTGAAAATTTAAAATTGGCTTGACCTAGTCCAAATTGGCATTAGGCATCAAATGGCAAAAAATTATTTGCAAATCGAATAATAATTCACTCTTTTATAGGCAAAATAACGTGAAAAGTGATGCATGCAAAATTGCATATTTCTCGGCAACTGCTCATATTACAAACTAATTTTCGCATACATTCTCTTTGTCTGGATTATTGCTACGAGTTTATGAAAATTACAAATAAATATTTCAAAATATGAAGACGCTGAATGAATTGTAAATAACTGAATTTTACACTTTATTTTACATTTTATTCGAAATTGCCCGAAAATGAAATTGAAATTAAAAAATATGAGCTAAGGATTTTGTGCACCTTTGCAGGGTGCATCCTTTTAGTTATATCCGTTTTGAAAAAAAAAAAATATTTGCTTTCAAAAAGTGGTACCGAACTGTCAAAATTGTAGTTTTTGTTAATATTACGTCACTTCCGTTGCCGACAGAAAAATTTCACCGTAACAAAAAAAATTGCAATTGTGACCACGGTGCATATGAACTTTGTTTTATACAAATCGAACAATAAATAATTTTTCTGGGTACGAAAAACTAAATTAGCCGATGGCGGCTAACGCAAATTACCGAGACAATTTTTTTTCTCATTTCTGCTCAAGTAGGATGATATTTTTAACCCTGTGTAAAATATCATCAAAAAATATTCATAAATAAAAAAGGTTTTCGTAAAAATAATAATTTTTTTCAAAATATCGGACATTTTTTCGACTACTTCCGGTTTTACGATCGTTGTCATGATAGCTTTACGAAGTTCTCTGGATAATTAACTTTCTGTACCAGAAGTGTCAGAAACATCCATTGAGTAGTTTGGGAAAAAAAGATAAATTAAAGAGCGTTTCCAAAAATTTAACGATTTTTCAGTTTTTTTCAAAGTTTGAGGCCATTTTTCGACCACATATATTATTTCAATGCTTTTCATTTTGGATTCACTATATAGACAACCGATAGGACTTTGAGTAAGAAAAGTTTAAGAAAAATCTGCGGCGTCGTTTTCGAGAAAAGGACGTCTCAGAATGTTAAAAAATCGGAAAATACTAGATTTTTGGCACACAATAATTTATTTCCTTACCATCGATATCGTATTATTTAGATACCATATGATGGTCCATTAATAGGGCTATCCAACGACACTTTAGTTCTTTTGGTCCGCTATTACCTAAGGGAGAAATCAAGTTTTTTGCAAGTGCGACAATGTTTTAACCTTTTTTTTACATTTTTTGAATACTTCCGGTATGGTTATTATTGTCGATATAGTTTTGATAACCGGCTTAGGCACTAAAATAGCCACAGGGCTCTGTAATGATATATTACATTATCTGATCAGATAAAATGCCCCTGAGAAATCCTAGGTTCAAAAGTGCCAAAAATGCAAAAAATTTAAAATATCAAAAATTAAATTTCAATAACTACATACATATTATACATCGTTAGAATCGTAATTAGGTCAGCGATCTGAATATACAAATTTTTTTTGAAAATCTCTTAAAATAAAAAAATAGCAGAGCATTTTCCAAAATTTCACGATTTTTCGACTTTTTTCGATTTTCAGTCCGTTATTTCACCTTTTCCAGATATTTCAAAGTCGTAATGGAATGTTTCGTACACAAGATTACTGCAAGGTCTCTCGATAGAGAAAGTTTCATAAAAAACTGTGGAGCAGTTTTCGAGATACAGGCATCTAAAAACGCTCCAAATCAGAAAATACTTGATTTTCAGCGAGCCATATTTTGCTTCCTGCTGATCGTATCCGTACGAATTGGGTATCATTCAGTGGTCCAATTACCGCCCTACCAAATGATACCTTAATTTGTTTAATCCGTTGATATCGGACGGAAAAATCGTGTTTTTACCCAAAACACCAATTTTTCACGTTTTTTTTCAAAATATCGCATAGTATTTCGACTACTTCCGGTTTACGGATTGTTGTTGAAATTACTTTAAACGGTGGTTTGACCATATTACTTCATGTTCCAGGAATTTCAGAAACGTCGATCCGGCCGTAAAACGAAACTTAAGCTCACAAAATGTGAAGAAAATTCGAAAAAAATCGAAAAATAAAGGGCGATGACTCTGAATGAAACTTATATTACTGAAACCGGATTGCCTTCAGGTATCCAAAAATGTAGGTCAAATTTGAAAATTTTGAAAAATAACAAAAAATGTGTCTTAAACAACATATTTTCATTTTTCGAATGCTAGAAGTCAGCGGCGAAGTTTCTAAATTGCAAAATTTTCAACTGCTATCGTCCGACAAAAGACTCAGGGTTTCCAAAAATGTAATTTGTATAAAAATAGGTACAGAATTGACGAATCTACGGCCGTTTTTTAATTTTTTGGCAACGCACAAAATTCGGCCACTTCCGGTCTGCGCAGAAGTTTCAAATACAGTGGAAGGGATGGCCACTATATGGTTTCCTGATAGAAAATTACGTCCCAGATCTGTATCTGTTACAGACACTGAGAAATAGGCTCCCCCGAAAAATAAAATAATAATAATAAATAATAATAATTTTAGTAATCACAATAGGCTTTCAGACGAAAGTCTGAAAGCCTAATAAATAATAATAATTTTAGTAATCACAATAGGCTTTCAGACGAAAGTCTGAAAGCCTAATAATATCAAATGCTGAATAAATACTAACAAAAATATCACAGGTTGAAAAAAAAATAACAAATATATCACAGATTGAATGAAAAATAACAATATCACTTGTTTAATAAATATTAACAATAATATCACAGATTGAATTAATAAAAACAATAGTATTACAGGTTGAATAAATAATAACAATAAAATCACAGATTGAATAAACAAGAATATTGAAGAAAAGGTTATAACAAAAATATTACAGATTGAATAAATAAGATATTGACACTAAGATATTTACACCTTTTTTTCAAGTTTAATATATTCTTTCTAATTTTTATAATTTTTTAAAATTCTTACAATCTTTTTAGATTTTTACAATTTCTTTTAAATGTTTACAATTTTTTTTTAATTTTTACATCTTTTTTATATGTTTACAATTTTTTTTAATTTTTACAATTCTTTAAAAAAAAATCTATATTTTTTTTTTTTTTAATTTTTGCAATTTGTTTTTAATGTTTTCAATTTCTTTTAAATTTTTACAATTTCTTTTAAATTTTTTCAATTTCTTTTAAATTTTTACAATTTTTAAAATTTTTACAATTAAAATTTTAGCCTAAGAAATTCTTGTATGTGTAATCTACAATCCATATAAACAAGGGTTTGATCCATTTTGAATTTTTTAAAAATATCTTTGAAAATAAAAACAAAAGATTTAGAATATCAGTTTATCCAACTCTGTAGGCTTATCGTATAAAAGGAATTAAACTTGTTCGAAACTTGGCTTTGCCATGCATGGGCACAATGGGTCTCCCGGACCAGAGTCGCTCGTCAGCAAATCAGGCTGTCTGAATATTGGCCCAACTTTTGTTTGAATCACTACAAAAGTTGAATTGATCCCACCAAACTGCCAACTTATGTGCATTTTACGGCTATTTGTAGGAGCCTAGGGAATCCAGACTCCTGCTTGTTTCGATCGTTGCACCGATGTCAAATCTGTGGATATTTGTTTTTAACTATACACGGCTGATTGTTTGCAGCTTCATTAGATCACTACAAAATAAGTGAGTAGGTTTAAGATCTAAATCCAGATCTATGTTAACATGAAATTTTTATCGGTGTTCAATTTCCCAATTATTTGATTAAACCTGCCCCGACTATTTTGATAAAGACGAGAGCATCCTCGTCGAAACGTCGCTTAGTATCAAACTCAGTAATTGTGTATCCATAAAATTGTACCTTGTGTTAATATGTTCAATTACTAAATGCCAATCAAAGAAGAAACACCAAAAAAATAATTTCACCTTCTTAATTTGCGAAAATAATGTTCCTCCTCTTTACTTTAACATATCAACACCATTATTTTCTAATTTCTTATTGTCCATTCTATGGTTCCGCCTCCTCAAATTCCCGCTTATTCTCAAAAAACAAAATTTGTTTTCTCATAAAGACATTCACTAAATTTATTTCTTGTTGTTGTCTGTGTTCTCTGGCTCTTCAACTAATTGCTACAGGTTTAAATTAAGATTTTACGAGGCATTTTTATTTCTGATCCCAGTGACTCCTATTATTGCCTGTCTCAGTTCTGATTATTATCGCAGTTTTTCTAATATTTCTGGTTCTCGTTGCGTTTCTTTTAGTTCTGGACCCAGTTTTTACTATTATGTCTGGTCCGATGGTATCTTCTATTATTTTATTCCCATTTAATGCTGTCTTCAGATGCCATAACAAAATACAGTACTCTAAAGAAAGCCCGTTAATATAATTCTCCTGTTTTGTTTTGTTCTAGTCTCCTTCCGTGTGTTTCCTCCATTGTTTTCACTCAGTTTGCTTCCTTCAACTTGCCTACTGAAATTTCTTTCATAATAAAATACAGTACTGTATAGAAAGTATGCATTCACCACCCCACTACAATTCACTAGTTTTGTTTTCTGTCTACTGTTTTCTTTCCGTATTTTTGTTTTGCTTCATTTAGATTATTCTTTTTAAGTTATATCTTTACTTCTCCGTCGCGCTCTCGGATCTATCTGATCAACATCTACTTACTGTAGTACAAGTTATCTCCCTTTATATTCAGGTTATTGGCGTATCAGGTAAAAAAATAGAAGAGATTAACAGATTATCGTCATGGTGAAATCTGGTAGTAATTATTTTATGTGAGAGAGGGAAAATAGATAAATAAATCGGACAATTGAATGAATAAGAAACCGAAGAGACCAACTGGTATAGTAACAAAGTTTTCGAAACGCAATAAAATGGGGTTTAACGTCCTATATGTCTTGTGCTATAAGCCAAATGTTGCCCCCCCCCCCTTTGTCATATACTACCGATTTTACGAGAAAGATAGAGGATGAATAAATTAGACGAATGAATGAATTAATTGGCAGCTGAATAGATCAACTGTTGTAATAAATGGTTGAATACAATATGTAATTGACACTTGATAAAACAAACTGTTGTAATAATATGATTGTAGTGGAGAGACAGAAAGGGTGAATGAATAATACAGATAATAAAGAAATGAATAATTCATGAATTAATATATCTGAAATCTACGAATCGGGGACATATTCAGTTTTACAATCCAATCTGATTGTTTCCTAAAGATTTTAAAACTCGTTGATTCGGTGTCATATCGTGGATCCTGTTGATACACATATTATGCCCCATTCATTGTCCAATTGAGAATATCGTTTGTCTGTGGAATACAATCCCGATACAGCTAACATTCTGTTTGTTTCTCGAATCAGAAACAATATAAAATAGGGGTTTAGCGCCCTATTCTTCTGCGCAAAGCGGAATAACGAAGACGGCCACACTCGTGCGCCTTGAAGTATTCTATGAAGTATGTTTTGTACGGGCAGTGGCAATTTCAACTTGCAAATGTTCTTTTACGGCACATGTTAATGATTGAAATCAGGAAATATATCTAAAATTTTCTACAATCCAACGCGCCCTTATTTTCCGGAAGCAATGGTAATTCCAACTTCCAACTGACATTGTTCCTTTTGCGTGTCATATGAGCGATTGGAATCACGAAATATATTTAATGTTCTGGGGCCTATTTCACGAAATTTTAACTAAGATAAGATCCCAATTTTAGTAATTTGATTGGATAATATTAGACTGATTTTAGTGCTTAGCCAATCAAAATTGAAGTATCTACTAAAATTGGATTTTATCTTAAGTTAAAATTTCGTGAAACAGGGCCCTGGGCAATAAAACTTTGTCGAATAGAATAAAATCAAAATAATAATTAACATAAGCGGTATCTATATAAATAAAATCAAAGTGTGTGTATCTGGGGCAGATTGGGCCATCGCCCGAAGGGCCGGTCGGACAAAAAATGAAAAAAATGATTTTGTCCAATTCGTCTAATTCACCTTTTTCTGGTGAACATTAAAGGGAGAGGGGGATATTGGACCAGCCTTGGAAAGATGGTGTCCATGTTGTATGTAGCGGTGGCTTTAACGGGCCGCCGCGCTATCACTGGCGTCTGAAATGGGCTGGTATAATAGACTTTCTGGGCCGGGTGTGCTGGGTGTGGGCCATTATTCGAAATCCTGCAATGGGAATTCGGAATTTCATCCAAAAATTTCATCAGATTATAATCAGATATGCCACCAAATCGCATATTCGGGGCTCATTATTCCAAATTTTCCCGTGGAAAAGCCCTCGGACATCCCGTCCGGGCTCCTTGATCAGTAAAAGGGGCCGCTCCGACATTGGAGCCGACGCCCCAATGTGTGTATGTTCGCCCACGACGCTTCATCGCCGCACTCCACCTCACATAAAGTCATATATGAAAATAACCAGCGTGAATGTTTTAGGCTGCGTTCACACTGCATACGCATTGAATGCGAATTCTGGAGACCGGCCCCCGAATTCAGATTGGTTTTCCTGGAGTAAATATTCTATCTTCCGAATCAGTCGGATGTGTTCTCCTGTTCTGAATTTATCCCTGTATAAACACTATATATTCTGAATAAGTAGAATGCATTCTCCTATTCTGAATTTATTTTGGTAAATACGAATAAGCATTATATAGATTTTTATATATCTAATTTTAGATAATCAAATAAATGTTACACTTTTATGAATAGTGAAATTGTATATTTAAATGGAAATTGCATATCTGGTTTAGTTTATTTTACGTGACTGAATATTCAAATTGTTTTGATTGAATAAATAAATTTGTTTACAAAGTATACAGAGTGATCAATATCTTTGCGGTCGCCATTTTAAAAAAAAAGACTGAACAAATAATTGACTTCAAACAAGTCAATCAAATTTGCCAATTAGAGTTCTGTATGTCTCCAGATTATATCCAGATGAAAGTAGCCGACTAATACATGCTTGTCAATTACGAACTAATGTTCACTGACCAAGATTATTCCCCACCGACTGATCCAGACTTATCAATTAAATCCCATTAAAATAATCCACGGTAGGAAATGTATATACGCAGTAACGTTCATTGGCCAGTATTAGCAATCGTCCTATTAGAAACTTATTTCGATATGAAAGTAGTTGACTTATGTCTCGTCAATTAAATATAATTAATTGATTGACTAATTGGTGCATGGCCATGGTCCACAACATGGTGACTAAATTCTACCGATGATCAACTCCAATCAAATCGAATTAGATTTAAACTTGTTGCCGGTGTAAATCACCTCACGACATCAGCCTATTATTTTTGTTTCTTGCATAGAAACACGCGTCTTAAACTTTTCGCGTAGCTTTCGTCTACAAATCAATCTGATTAAAACACAGATACCATTTTGTTTCGTTTTCGTAGTTCAAAATACCGTTTTACTTGTCTTTACTACACTAGGATCTGGAAGAGTTGTTATCAATGACGTGTTCGGGATGATGTGGGGGGTTGGCCAATGAAACAGTCATTAGATGTTTATGTAGAATATTCTTATCTATAACACAAGATACGACCGCGTCGGTTCTTGTCGGTGTTTAGTAGGACCGCCAGTTTCAAATACTATCAGTTTTATGGTTTTCACCAGTATTTGGCTCTGTTTCTTTCGGCATGTACAGTCTGGTCGCCTTCAAACTCTTCAAAACAACCTCAACTAGTTCTACCAATGTTAATACACTAGCCCCAACACAGAAACCCATGTAACCCCCAAGATGACTGATAATATCCACAAATTCCAACTCCGGTTCATGACTCGTGGTAGTCACTGTCGTGTCTTTAAAAGAAATCGTGACATAGATTACGTCCAGGAAATTAATGATGAATTCTGGCACTTGGAAAGGTCTAAACTGTAAGGAAGAAAGTTCATAGTCATATTTGATTTCCGAACACGGCCTTTTACAGTCACTAAAATCAGAAGAAGCATTCTCCAAGTATGAGCGCCAAATGTCCAGGGCACAAAAATGTCGTTCAGCAACAGTACAGAATACACTCGAGTTGTCATGGTGGAGCGATTCAATAATACACCCACACAGCGATTGGGTACGATTAGTCAAATACTCAATAACACAACTGGCATGCGAGTAAGGAGGACGATATTCGCCAGATATTTGGCGAGGCTTGTCCACATTTAGACAATCCTGATTCTGGTAAGAATTGTACGTACTGCTTAAATATTCATAACGCCTTTCAGATACTTTAATCTCGTGATAATATCCTGGTGAAAGTTTGATGGATGGGGAGAGCGCGTGGAATGGTTCGTCAGGACGATGCAATATAAGGCGAACACCAGATGTTAAAGAACTAAAATAATATCTGTCTTGTTTTGTATCCAGAATAAATTCCATAACATCGTTGGCTTGGAACATCAGCGGTTCGTGGTGATATGTCTCATTATAATATCTATCGTTAAACGTGAAACATTTTTCAGCGGGTCCCCTGTAATTGACCGAGAATTGTGATTCTGGATTTAGCAGTAACTGTTCATTTCGATATACCTTCAAAATCATATCATCGAACCCAAATCCCAGCTTATTTAAATCACTCACTTTTGGTCTGAACACCTGCCATTTAGAATCAGATGCATTAAACGTTGGCGGAGTCGACAACAGTTGGTTAAAATAATCTATCAATAGAGGATCCAATTTATCAAAGTTTTCTCCATCAAAGAATACAGGATTCGACATATGCAAGACTTTAAAATCCTCCAAGTCAAACTATTGTACGTTGCAGATCGTGACAGCCGGGAATTCCAATTTAGGTTGATACCTCACACTTGTTTTGGTCTTAAAATCATATTCCATATATTTCATATAGAAGGTACAAGTCGTGTAGGTCAAGGTTCCAACCATCATACCAAAACATAAAAACCACAGCGTTCTCTTCACCGGCCCATGCTCCTTAGCAACTATATTCTTACAGCCGTGCAGTGACGTTTCATTTAGAAACTCTCCCCATGTAGTTGAGAGGCGATGCCTAATGCCCGACATTTTGCCCTGTAACTGTTGAGATGTGTGGTAATGTCCCTTATATCATCAGACATATGTTGTGGCATTTAAATGATCTTATTGGATTATTAACTATTAATAATCAACCAGTAGCGTTGTTTTTCTAATGCCATTGAATATTGTTTTGTTTGTATAATACCAACCAAGTTCCCCTTTCCAGTTGCCATTTGGTATAGCTGATATCAAATACAAAACACCGTGTGCTATTCCATTAGACGTTTATAATTCACTTTTTTTTAATGTGAATATGTTAGTTTTTATATTATTAGCCATTAGCTAATGTGGATTACCAGAATGAAGCGTTTTAGAGAGATGACGACATTACACGTGATTAATAATTGATCAATAATGTAAGTGTTTTTCTCGTTGAAATGACTATTGTTGTAAGAGTGGCACATTTGATAACGATACTTATATCAGTTTGCAATGATCTGTTTGAGTGACAGGAGTTGCTGTGAATACTTTCAGATAAGTTTTAGAATAACAACGCACAAAACATGTTTTTTTCTATAATTTAAGTCATTTTATTTTTGGTTAAATTACACAGATAATGAATTAATAAGAGTTATAAGAATAACTAGAATATCTAACGGATAAAATAACAGATTGAATAACAATCAAATAACAGATTAAATAAATAATAACAAATATATCACAGATTGAATAAATACTAACAATATATCACAGATTGGATAAATAATAACAATAATATGACAGGTTGATTAAATAGTAACAATAAATATCACAGATTCATTAATTGGGAACAATAAATATCACAGATTCATTAAATGGGAACAATAATATTACATATTGAGTATATAGCAACCAGGATATCACAGATTGAATAAATAATAACAATAATATCACAGATTGAATAAATAATAAAAACAATATCACAGATTGAATAAATAATAACAATTATGTCACAGATTGAATAAATAATAACAATTATGTCACAGATTGAATAAATACTAACACGAATATCACAGATTGAATAAATACTAACAAGAATATCACAGATTGAATAAATAATAACAAGAATGTCACAGATTTAATAAAAAATAACAAGACTATGACAAATTGAATAAAAACTAACAGGAATATCACAGATTGAATAAATACTAACAAGAATATCACAGATTGAATAAATAATAACAAAAATATCACAGATTGAATAAATAACAACAACAATATCACAGATTAAATAAATAATAACAATAATATCACAGATTGAATAAATAATAACAAAAATATCACAGATTGAATAAATAACAACAACAATATCACAGATTAAATAAATAATAACAATAATATCACAGATTGAATAAATAGTAACAATAATTTCAAAGGTTAAATAAATAGTAACATTAATATCACAGATTGAATAAATAGTAACAAAAATCACATATTGAATAAATAGTAACAAAAATCACATATTGAATAAATAGTAACAAAAATCACATATTGAATAAATAGTAACAATAATATCACAGATTGAATAAATAAATAATAACAATAATATCACAGATTGAATAAATAGTAACAAAGATATCACAGATTGGATAAATAGTAACAATATATCATTGATTGAATAAATAGTAACAATATATCATTGATTGAATAAATAGTAACCAAAATATCACAGGTTGAATAAATAGTAACAGGAAAATCACAGATTAAATAAATGGTAATAATTATATCACAGATTGAATAAATAGTAACAAGAATATCACAGATTGGATAAATAGTAACAATAATATCACAGATTGAATAAATAATTACAAGAATATTACAGATTGAATAAATAAGATACTTACACTAAGATATTTACACTAAGATATTTACACTAAGATATTTACAAATTTAAAATATTCTTTACCTTTAAAAAAAAATAATTTTCAATCGTTTTAGAAATTTTAACTTTTTCAACTTTTTTATTATTTTTTTTTTTTCATTATTATTATTTTCAATTTTTCTAATTTTGAATATCTTTTTTTAATTTTTTTTGTTATTATTTATTTCTTTAAAAATTTTAAATTGTTTTAGGATATCATTCAGCACACCCAACGCTACATGAAACCACAAAAAAAATACTTCCAATTACCTTTTTTCATAAATTGATTTGTCAAATAATGTTCCTCCTTTATCATATCAACATCATTATGTTCTAATTTCTTATTGTCCATTTTATGGTTCTGCCTCCTCAAATTCCCGGTAATTCTCACAAAACAAAATTTGTTTTCTCATAAAGACATTTATTGAATTTACTTCTTGTTGTTCTCTGTGTTGTCTAACTCTTCAATTAATTGTTACGGGTTTAAATTAAGATTTTACGAGGCTTTTTTATTTCTGATCCCAGAGACTCCTATTATTGCCTGTGTCAGTTTTAGTTACTATCGCAATTTTTCTAATATTTCTGGTTCTCGTTGCCATTCTTGTAGTTCCGGACCCAGTTTTTACTATTATTCCCGGTCTGGTTGAGTAATTTCATTTAATGTTGTCTGCAGAATGCCATAACAAAATACAGCACTCTAAAGAAAACCTGCATTCACTATTCGTTAATATAATCCTTCTGTTTTATTTTGTTCTGCAAGTCTTCTTTTCGTAAGTTTCTTCCATTGCTTTCACTCAGATTATTTCTTAAATTGTATCTTTACTTCTTCTCCGTATGGCTCTCAGATCTGTCTGATCAACAACTACTGACTGTAGAACAAGTTATCTCCCTTTATATTCAGGATATTGGTGTATAATGATCAGGTAAAACAATAGAAGAGATTAACAGATTATCGTCATGGTGAAATCAGGTAGTAATTGTTTGTGTAATATTGATGGTTAATTTATAATTCAACAATCTAATATAATTGACAGCTGAATAGACCAACTGTTGTAATAACAAGATTATACAGGAGAAATAAAATGGACGAATAAACCAGATAAAGAAGAACTGTTGTAAAACTAAGATAATAGAAGAAATGAATGAAAAACTGAGTGTAATTGGCAGCTGAAAAGATCATCTGAATATACAAATATCTGTAACAACAATATTATATATGGAAATAAATAAATGTCTAGATTTAGTAAAAATGATAATTGAACGAATGGGAAATTTAACATCTGTTTATTTAGAAGCATGACATATAGGCATGGGGGTGTCGAGGAGTTGCATAAACGCTTTCCTTATCCAATTATTCCAAATGCAGTTTTATTTTATTTTGGGGGTTTTTAGGTCGTTAATAATTGCTGGTATATTCGGTTGTATATCAAATACAGTTCGTGCGTGGCTATTGATGACATTGATGAACATAAACAAGGCAATGATTTAAAATAACAAAAAATAAGATGTAAATAAACATGGAATAAATAAACGGTATTTAAACATGTAATCCTTTAAATGTAATATAAACAGTATTTTAGTTAAACTGTTGGATTATCTATTAATCGTGTTAAAAGTAATATAGAGATTATTATAAGAATTAATGGATGTCATATCAACTATATACACTGTTTATAGAAATCATGTCATCTGATGTCGCATGTTATTTTTATATATTCTGGAAGGAAATTTAATATAATATGCCAGGAGGATTCTTTTCTCTCCAAAATGATATATTTTTAATGACTGATTACATTCAGCAACAAACTGTAGAACTTTTGATAAACATCCAATTAATGCAACAAACAAAAATCGATATTCAGGCTTTGAGAGTCCAAATCTTAACATTATATGAATACCAGATAATTAAATTTAACAAGATGAGCATCCAATTAATGCAACATACAAAATAGGTATTCGGGCTAGATAAAAACAGCCGACTGGACGAGACTTGTCAATTAATATGATTAAAATAATAGTTCACAGCATGATGCTTGAAATTTACAGCAAAATCGGTGTTGGTGAAGAATTCCACCCATAGATTTACCTTCAATCTTATGTAAAGCCCACGTTAAGATAAAAGGAACCGACAAGATCAAACTCGTTAATTAAATTGAAGAATTGACTAATTTGAAAACAGTTCACAGCAGGTTGATTGAAATTTACGGATAAATCTTTTACTACAGAGACGACGATCAGTCACAAGACGACAAATCTATCAACTAACTTTAAACAATTAACAGGTAAATTATACCACGTGGCCACCAGTTTTATTTTATCTCAGATTAAATCAAGGCATTGGGGGAGTAGATTAATTATAATTAATTAAACTTAATTATAAATCTGACTACAACAATTTGACTAACGCCAACAGGCTGTCGTCGTGTTTTATATATTCGATCCAGGGAGCCGTCTGATAGAAGTTAAACACATTTGATAAGTACAATATCATGACCATTAGCAATTATTGAGTCTAAATTCATAATCAAGTAATGCTGGATAGTGGATAGTTTCATACGTTAACTGATCTATGAAATTGAATTGAAATAGAGTTTAACGTCTTACTGTTCTGCCCTGACTGGGATAATGAAGACGAGCAAATGCCATACACTGTGTTATGGGGAAAATTTTGACCAAATGGCGGCGCTACGACCTATATTTATACTGAATTCCAACTGTCAAGGAACTTTTTACGTGCACGCCAATTTATACACGGGACCTCGGTTTTTCGTCCCACCCGAATTACTAGACCTGCTATAGGCCCCTGTCAGGTCCTCCGTTCTGCACCACTGACAAGGGCAGAGCACGTTGAAAAATCCCCTAGGCACATGGCGTATGCCCATATCCATTTCCCGAGCAGATAAGTAGGACGTTAAACCCCATTTTATTTCATTTTAAATATCAGAGTGTACTAGTCACGGGGATTAATAGGATCAATACTTTGAGACAGGTGGATAAAATATGTGATTAAGAATCCGATAGGGTTGGATTCCTAAATTCGTAAGCTAATTAAATACTATATTTTGGAACTCACCAGTGATCGAAAAGATTTCCAAAGGTTTGATTACATTTGGCAAAAGTAAGACAAGAAGAAGAGGCCAGTGAGGTGAAATAAAATGAGGTTTAACGTCCTACTGTTTTGCTCCAAACTTGGCTAATGAAGACGGACATACATCATACAGTGTACGATGCGGGAAATTTCCCCGGGCACTGCGACTGCGACCACTTTTATATCGAATTCTATGTGTCAAGGATCTTAACGTTCACGCCAATGCGTACACCGGACCTCAGTTTTTGTCCCATCCGAACGACTAGACGTCTGCCATTGTCAAGCCATCCGTCCGGCATCACTGACATAGGGGAACCATGCCGGTCAATACAGGGATCGAACACCCGAACTCCAGGCTAGCGAGCCAGCGTCTTACCAATTTGGCTACCGTGACCCCGCCCAGTGAGGTATTGGGAGTGTTAGATAAAATCAAATTTGCACTAGAGATTCTAGATCTAGAAATTGTACTCGTAAATGAGGCCTTCTACTTCAAACTTTTTGTCGTTATTGTTACATTTGTTTGCGACGAGCTTTGTGAATACCTTCAGTAACAAGGCATAGAGCATATTATTTGATAATTTCTTTTCGTTTTAAACACAAAAACTTCCCTTTAAATTGAATGGATAATGCATGGATACGATAAAAAAGAATAATACCATGGATTGAATAAATCATAATAAATAACAATTCTGGTCAAGATCAAAGAACTAAGGACACCAGCCCACTTATTTTATCAGATATTTTTCAGCGTGGTTTCCCCTTGAGGCGGTGTCTGGTCGTTCGGATGGAACGAAATACCAAGGTCCTGTGTACAATTTGGCATGTTCGTAAACGATTAGGCTACGAATCCGTTAAGAATGGGATCGTGTCGTATTCCTAAATTCATAATCGCTGTGCATTGCTATGACTCTCAGGGTATGTCGGAAAGATTTCCAAATTTTCGATTTCATCTAACAAAAGTAAGACGATGAGATAAATTCGGGTGAGAGGGGTATTTTACAATGAAATTTGAATAACAAGAGCCTCTTTTGGTGGCAATCCCAAAATCTTGACATGATCTAGAGATTTCAACCTATTGGCTTTATGCTTGCTATAATCATTGTGAGATACGGGGTAGTTGTAAATACTTTCAGCTTAGTGCTTCGGTAAGCATAACACAAGACATATTTCTTTTATACTTGCATTTCATTTTATTATGATAATTTTTTTTTTTTTAAAAATCATTTAAACTTGATAGACAATGAAAGAATAAGAGTAAAAGAATATCGCAGGTTGAATAAGTAATAACAATGATATCACAGACTGAATAAATATTAACAGAAATACCACAGATTGAATAAATAATAACAATAATATCACAGATTGAATAAATAATAACAATAATATCACAGATTGAATAAATAGTAACAAGAATATCACAGATTGAATAATTAGTAACAATAATATCGGATTGAAAAAATAATATCAAGAATATCACAGATTGAATAAATTATAACAAGAATATCACAGATTGAATAAATAGTAACAAGAATATCACAGATTGAATAAATAATAACAAGAATATCACAGATTGAATAAATAATAACACGAATATCACAGATTGAATAAATAGTAACAACAATATCACAGATTGTATAAATAGTAACAACAATATCACAGATTGAAAAAACAGTAACAATAATATCACAGATTGAATAAATAGTAACAAGAATATCACAGATTGAATAAATAGTAACAACAATATAACAGATTGAATAAATAATAACGCAGATTGAATAAATAGAAACAATAATATCACAGATTGAATAAATAGTAACAAGAATATCACAGATTGAATAATTAGTAACAATAATATCACAGACTGAATAAATAGTAACAATAATATCACAGATTGAATAAATAGTAACAAAAATATCACAGATTGAATAAATAGTAATAAGTTACAAGAATATCACAGATTGAATAAATAGTAACAAGAATATCACAGATTGAATAAATAGTAACAATAATAACACAGATTGAATAAATAGTAACAGTAATATGACAGACTGAAAAAAATAACAATAATATCACAGATTGGACAAATAGTAACAAGATTAATAATATCACAGACTGAATAAATAGTAACAAGAATATCACAGTTTAAGTAAATAATAACCAAAATATCACAGATTGAATAAATAGTAACAAGAATATCACAGATTGAATAAATAATAACAAAAATATCACAGATTGAATAAATAGTAACAAGAATATCACAGTTTGAATGAATAATAACAAGAATATCACAGATTGAATACATAGTAACAAGAATATCACAAAATGAATACATAGTAACAAGAATATCACAGAATGAATAAATAGTAACAATAATATTACAGTAAGATATTTACAGTAAGATATTTTTACAGTAAGATATTCACAGTAAGATATTTACAGTAAGATATTTACAGTAAGATATTTACAGTAAGATATTTACAGTAAGATATTTACAGTAAGATATTTATTTTTTTTTTTTTAAGATTTAAAGTTTTCATTTTTTTTTTTAAATTTAAAGTTTTCATTTTTTTTTTTAAATTTTAGTATATAACATGTTTTTATTTTATTTTTTTATTTATTTTTTTGGTTCAATATTTTCATTTTATATATATATATATTTGTTATTTTTGATTTTATTTTTTTTAAATTGTATACATAATAACAAATATATCAATATTTTAGATCTAAGATATTTACAGTAAGCTACATGTATTTACAACAAGATGTTTACAAGATATTTACAGTTTTTATTTAAATTTTATTTTTTTGATTTTAGATTTTGTAAATAAACTGTTTTTAAATCTTTTTAATTGTTTTTTTCTAAAAAAAAAAAACGTCTTATATCTTATTATTTTATTTTTGATGATATTTTTGTAAGATGTTTATCATTATTATATGCAGGTATCTACAATAAATTCAATAAATCAAATCAAAATTCGCGCATGTTCACTGTATTATGTAAAACATAGTTATTTGTGCGGACAGAACATATTGTAAACATATAAAATATACATGTATTTACATCTAAAACCAGTTCCTTTCCACATTTTATCACGAATTTTAGTTAATACTATCATTCACGTTTTAATATATTTTTGCATTTCATGATTTTCCTTCCTGTCGGTAACCAAGGATTTCTTATGACAGATGAACACTTCTATAATTTTATGTATAAATCGAAATATTCCATATGTCAAAGTTTTATCCTATTCACATCTTTTATGTATCACAATATCCCAATCTTATACACCGGTTTATCATAGCCAAGTCTTCTTTACGTGTATATCAAGTGCGAGGGGCATAATAGGGTCGCTTGTCCAAATCCGTGTGTTATCTCCGGGTCCTCCAGTTTCCTTCCACTGCTAAAGACCCCTACGCGCACCATTTTATTATTTCTATTTATCTGCCCCTTCTTTAGTATCTTTATTTCTTATTGTCCAGCCTGTGGCTCCGTCTCCTCAAATTCCCACTTATCATAACAGAAGAAAATCAATTTCTCCCAAAGACGTTCACTAAATTTTCTTTATTTGTTTCTCTGGCTCTTCAAACGAGAATGCTGTTTCCATAACTGCAAAAACTAATTGTCTTTGGTTTAAATTAAAATGTTACCTGGAATTACTTGTTATTTTTCTTGTCCCACCAGCTTTTTCAATTATTTCCTTTGCCAGCTTCCTTTTTATGTCTGTTGTCAGCTTCTTTTTTTAATTTCTGGTCCAAAGTTCTGTCATTTCTGGTTCCGCTGCCTTTCTTTTATATCTGCTGCCACTGTCTTTCTTTTATATCTGCTGCCACTTTCTTTATTTTATATCTGCTGCCACTTTCTTTCTTTTATATCTGGCACCACTGTCTTTCTTTTATACTGGTGTCACTGTCTCCTATCATTTCTGGTCAGACTGTCTCCAATTATTTCTGGTCCCAGCGCCTTCTTTTATTTATAGCACCAGTGTCTTCTATTATTTCTGACTCCAGGTTCTTGTATTATTTCTGGTCTAGTTGCCCCTTCCGTTATTTCTTGTCCTATGATCGTCTAATAGTTTCATTGTGTTCCACGTAATCCTGTTATCTGTTAACATTAGACTCCAACTTCAGAACTTTCTTCCAAAACAAATTCAATGCTCTATGAAAAGATACAATCGTCATAAGTATTACAGTCCTCTCTTTCGTTGCAATTTGAGTTTCAATTTTGTTTTTTCATTCACTGTTTTCCTTCAGTTTGTTTCCTTCAACTTGTATCTTTACTTCTTCTCCGTCTCCCTCTCAAATCCATCTGACCAACAACTACTGACTGTTGTACAAGTTATCTCCCTTTATATTCAGGTTAATCAGGTAAAACAATGGAAGAGATTAACAGATTATCGTCATGGTGAAATCAGGTAGTAATTATTTGTGTAATATTGATGGTTAATTTATAATTCAACAATCTAATATAATTGACAGCTGAATAGACCAACTGTTGTAATAACAAGATTATACAGGAGAAATAAAATGGACGAATAAACCAGATAAAGAAGAACTGTTGTAAAACTAAGATAATAGAAGAAATAACTAGAAAACTGAGTATAATTGACAGCTGAAAAGATCAACTGAATAATCTAATAGTTGTAACAACAATTATATAATAATGGGCGGATTTTAACATTTGGAGAAAATGATATTAAACGATGAATTAATTATGAAAGCTATATTATTATTGCTAGGTACAAAGATTACACGAAGAAATTAATTTATTCAATCGGTCGCTATAAACACAAAATATACACGTTTTAAATATTATTGCTAGGTACAAAGATTACACGAAGAAATTAATATATTCAATCGGTCGCTATAAACACAAAATATACATGTTGTAAATATTAAACTGGTGAAAGATAATGGATTTTTATGACGGAAAAGATACATGGGAAGAAGAAACTGAATTTTACATTGATGGGATATTGTGTAATTAAATGTATGAAACATATCAAGTTTATATATGGACACATTTTCTCAAAGTGTGAGTGTGGGGGGGGGGCGTTTTCCTTATCCAATCATTCACTGTATTTTCTGAAACTTTATTATTCAAATATCAACGAAGTGTAGTTTATTAAAGCATCTAGATTCTTGGTGTTTTTAGTTTGTCAATAATCGCTTGTATGTTGTATATCAAATACAGTTCGTGTGTTGCTGTTGATGACATTGATGAATATAAACAAGGCAATGATTTAAAATAACAAAAATAAGATGTAAATAAACGTGGGATGAATGAAATTTATTTAAACTATCAGATTAACATGTAATCCGTTAAATGTAATATAAACAGTATTTTAGTTAAACTGTTGGATTATCTATTAATCGTGTTAAAAATAATATAAAGATTATTATAAGAATTAATGGATGTCATGTCCACTATATACACAGTTTATAGAAATCATGTCACTTGATGTATGTTATCTTGAAGAAAACTTAATATAACATGCTAGGAAACTTCATTTTTTCGAAATGCTAAAAATATTTTCATTGATTGATTACATGTAGCAACAACCTCTAGATCGTTTCAATCAACATGCAATTAAAAATTGGCATTCGGGAGTTGCGGGTCTAAATCTGAACATTATGGATATCACAGAAACATTGGTTGATAAGACGATAATTAAAATTAACGCGATTATTAATTAGTGTTTTAAAAATTTTAAACCGTAGTTCATTGCGAGATAAAACCAGCCGACTGGACGAGACTAGTCAATTAAATATGATTAAAATAATAGTTCACAGCATGATGATTGAAATTTACAGAAAAATCTGTGCTGGTGAAGAAATACACCCATAGATTTACCTTCAATCTTATTTAAAGCCTATTTCAAGATAAAAGGAACCGACAAGATTAAACTCGTTAATTAAATATAATCAACTGATTGAAGAATGGACTAATTTGAAAACAGTTCACAGCAGGTTGATTGAAATTTACGGATAAATCTTTTACTACAGAGAAGACGATCAGCCACATGACGACAAATCAATCAACTAACTTTAAACAATTAACAGGTAAATAATATCACGTGGCCGCCAGTTTTATTTTATCTCAGATTAAATCAAGGCATGGGGGGGATTAATTATAATTAATATATTCAATTCTAAATCTGACTACAACAATTTGACTATCGCCAACAAGCTGTCGTCGTGTTTTATATATTCGATCCAGGTAGCCGTCAGATTAAAGTTAAACACATTTAATAAGTACAATATCGTGACCATTACCAACAATTGATTCCAAATTCATAATCAAGAAATATAGCATGTAATGCCGGATGGTGGATAGTTTCATACGTTAACTGATCCATGAAAATGAAATGAAATGGGGTTTAACGTCCTACTGTTTTGCTCCAAACTTGGCTAATGAAGACGGACATACATCATACAGTGTACTATGCGGGAAATATCCCCGGGCAGCGTTAATGCGACCACTTTTATATCGAATTCTATGTGTCAAGGATCTTAACGTTCACGCCAATGCGTACACCGGACCTCAGTTTTTCGTCCCATCCGAACGACTAGACGTCTGCCATTGTCAAGCCCTCCGTCCGGCATCACTGACATGGGGGAACCACGCCGGTCAATACAGGGATCGAACACCCGAACTCCAGGCTAGCGAGCCAGCGTCTTACCAATTTGGCTACCGTGACCCCGCCTAGTGAGGTATTGGGAGTGTTAGATAAAATAAAATTTACACTAGAGATTCTAGATCTAGAAATTATACTCGTAAATGAAGCCTACTACTTCAAACGTTTTGTCGTTATTGTTACATTTGTTTGCGACGAGCTTTGTTAATACCTTCAGTAACAACGCATAAAGCATATTATTTAATAATTTCATTTCGTTTTAAACACAACAACTTCCCTTTAAATTGAATGGATAATGCATGGATACGATAAATAAGAATAATATCATGGATTGAATAAATCATAACAAATAACAATTCTGGTCAAGATCAAAGAACTAAGGACACCAGCTCACTTATTTTATCAGATATTTTTCAGCGTGGTTTCCCCTTGAGGCGGTGTCTAGTCGTTCGGATGGAACGAAATACCGAGGTCCTGTGTACAATTTGGCATGTTCGTAAAAGATTAGGCTACGAATCCGTTAAGAATGGGATCGTGTCGAATTCCTAAATTCATAATCGCTGTGCATTGCTATGACTCTCAGCGTATGTCGGAAAGATTTCCAAATTCTCGATTCCATCGAACAAAAGTAAGACGATGAGATAAACTCGGATGAGAGGGATATTTTACAATGAAATTTGAATAACAAGAGCCTCTTTTGGTGGTATAAAGTGGCAATCCCAAAATCTTGACATGATCTAGAGATTTCAACGTATTGGCTTTATGCTTGTTATAATCCTTGTGAGATACAGGGTATTTGTAAATACTTTCAGCTTAGTGTTTCGGTAAGCATAACACAAGACATATTTCTTTTATACTTGCATTCCATTTTATTATGATAATTTTTTTTAAAAAATCGTTCAAACTTAATATAGATAATGAAAGAATAAGAGTGAAGGAATATCACAGATTAAATAAATACTAACAACAATATCACAGACTGAATAAATATTAACAGAAATACCACAGATTGAATAAATAATAACAATAATATCACAGATTGAATAAATAGTAACAACAATAACACAGACTGAATAAATAGTAACAGAAATATCACAGATTGAATAAATAATAACAATAATATCACAGATTGAATAAATAGTAACAACAATATCACAGATTGAATAAATAATAACAATAATATCACAGATTGAATAAATAGTTACAATAATATCACAGATTGAATAAATAGTAACAAGAATATCACAGATTGAACAGTTCTTAACAATAATATCTGATTGAATAAATAATAACAACAATATCCTAGATTGAATAAATAATAACAAGAATATCACAGATTGAATAAAAAGTAACAACAATATCACAGATTGAATAACTAATAACAAGAATATCACAGATTAGATAAATAGTAAAAATAATATCACAGATGGAATAAATAGTAACAAGAATATCACAGATTGAATAAATAGTAACAAGAATATCACAGATTGAATAAATAGTAACAATAATATCACAGATTTAATAAATAAATACAACAATATAACAGATTGAAAAAATAATAACAATAATATCACAGATTGAATAAATAGTAACAATAATATCACAGATTGAGTAAATAGTAACAAGAATATCACAGATTGAATAAATAGTAACAAGAATATCACAGACTGAATAAATAGTAACAATAATATCACAAATTGAATAAATAGTAACAAGAATATCACACATTGAATAAATAGTAACAAGTAACAAAAATATCACAGATTGAATAAATAGTAACAACAATATCCCAGTTTGAATAAATAATAACAATAATATCACAGATTGAATAAATAGTAACAGTAATATCACAGAGTGAAAAAAATAACAAGAATATCCCAGATTGGACAAATAGTAACAAGATTAATAATATCACAGACAGAATAAATAGTAACAAGAATATCACAGTTTAAATAAATAATAACAAAAATATCACAGTTTAAATAAATAATAACAAAAATATCACCGATTGAATAAATAGTAACAAGAATATAACAGATTGAATAAATAGTAACAAGAACATCATAGTTTGAATAAATAGTAACAAGAATATCACAGTTTGAATAAATAATAACAAGAATATCACAGATTGAAAACATAGTAACAAGAATATCACAGAATGAATAAATAGTAACAAGAATATTACAGTAAGATATTTACAGTAAGATATATACAGTAAGATATTTACAGTAAGATATTCACAGTAAGATATTTACAGTAAGATATTTACAGTAAGATATTTACAGTAAGATATTTATATTTTTTTTTTTTTAAATTTAAAGTTTTCATTTTTTTTTTAAATTTTAGTATATAACATGTTTTTATTTTATTTTTTTATTTATTTTTTTGGTTCAATATTTTCATGTTATATATATATATATATATATATATATATATATATATATATATATATATATATATATATATATATATATATATATATATATATATTTGTTATTTTTGATTTTATTTTTTTTTAAATTGAATACATAATAACAAATATATCAATATTTTAAAACTAAGATATTTACAGTAAGCTACATGTATTTACAACAAGATGTTTACAAGATATTTACATTTTTTATTTAAATTTTATTTTTTTGATTTTAGATTTTGTATATAAACTGTTTTTAAATCGTTTTAATTGTTTTGTTTTCGAAAGAAAACGTCTTATATCTTATTATTTTATTTTTGATGATATTTTTGTAAGATGTTTATCATTATTATTTGCAGGTATCTACAATAAAATATTTACTTCTATACGAAAACCTATTTTTGTATTACATTATCAACAGACTATAAATTCTTTGTCACTTGCAACATCTGTTTTACCACAAAACAAAATTCACACCCATGCTCACAAGATAATTCGCAAACATAATAAAAGATATTCTCAATTTGCTAATTTCCACATCAATCGGTCACGAATTCACGACAGGAGATACATGCAAGAATTTCTAAGCTTATATATAATCTATTTGAACGTTTCATATTCCCGATGCCGAAATAACAATGTCTATAATTGAGTAATTCATAGTAATTTTACCACGCAATCAAAATTCAAACATGTTCAAAAGGGCAAATAAAATATAAAGTTTAGTAATTCATAGAGATTTTACCACGCAATCAAAATTCGCGCATGTTCACTATATTATGTAAAACATAGTTATTTTTGCGAACAGAACATAGTGTAAACATATAAAATATACATGTATTTACATCTAAAACCAGTCACTTTCCACATTTTATCACGAATTTTAGTTAATACTATTATTCACATTTTAATATATTTTTGCATTTCATGATTTTCCTTCCTGTCGGTAACCAAGGATTTCTTATGACAGATGAACACGTTTATAATTTTATGTATAAATCCAAATATTCTATAATGTAAAAGTTTATCCTATTCACATTTTCTATGTATCACAACATCACAATCTTATACACCAGTTTATCATAGCCACGTCTTCTTTACGTGTATATCAAGTGCGAGGAGCATATAGGGTCGCTTGTCCAAATTCGTGGGTTATCTCCGGGTCGTCCAGTTTCCTTCCACTGCTAAAGACCCCTACGCGCACCACTTTATTATTTCTATTTATCTGCCCCTTCTTTAGTATCTTTATTTCTTATTGTCCAGCCTGTGGCTCCGTCTCCTCAAATTCCCACTTATCATAACAGAAGAAAATCAATTTCTGCCAAAGACGTTCATTAAATTTTCTTTATTTGTTTCTCTGGTTCTTCAAACGAGAATGCTGTTTCCATAACTGCAAAAACTAATTGTCTTTGGTTTAAATTAAAATGTTACCTGGTATTACTTGTTATTTTCTTGTCCCGCCAGCTTTTTCAATTATTTCCTTTGCCAGCTTCCTTTTATGTCTGTTGTCAGCTTCTTGTTTTATTTCTGGTCCAAAGTTCTGTCATTTCTGGTTTCGCTGTCTTTTTTTATATTTCGTGCCGCTGTCTTTCTTTTATATCTACTGCTACTTTCTTTATTTTATATCTGGTGCCGCTGTCTTTCTTTTATATCTGGCACCACTGTCTTTCTTTTATACTGGTGCCACTGTCTCCTATCATTTCTGGTCAGACTGTCTCCAATTATTTCTGGTCCCAGCGTCTTCTTTGATTTCTAGTACCAGTGTCTTCTATTATTTCTGACTCCAGATTCTTCTATTATTTCTGATCTAGTTGCGTCTCCGGTTATTTCTTGTCCTATGATCTTCTAATAGTTTCATTGTGTTCCACGTAATCCTGTTATTTGTTAACATTAGACTCCGACTTCAGAACTTTCTTCCAAAACAAATTCAATGCTCTATGAAAAGATACAATCGTCATAAGTATTACAGTCCTCTCTTTCGTTGCAATTTGAGTTTCAATTTTGTTTTTTTCATTCACCGTTTTCCATCAGTTTGTTTCTTTCAACTTGTATCTTTACAACTTCCCCGTCTTGCTCTCGGATCTATCTGATCAACATCTACTGACTGTAGTACAAGTTATCTCCCTTTATAGCCAGGTTATTGGTGTATCAGGTAAAACAATAGAAGAGATTAACAGATTATCGTCATGATGAAATCAGGGAGTAATTATTTGTGTAATATTGATGGTTAATTTATAATTCAACAATCTAATATAATTGACAGCTGAATAGACCAACTGTTGTAATAACAAGATTATACATGAGAAATAAAATGGATGAATAAACCAAAATAACTGTTGTCAAAATTAGAAATGAATGAAAAATTGAGTGTAATTGGCAGCTGAAAAGATCATCTGAATAAACTAATAGCTGCAGCAACAATAATATATATAGAAATAAATAAATGTCTGGATTTAGTAAAAATAATAATTGAATGAATGGGGGATTTAACATTTGGAGAAAATGATACTAAATGATGAATTAATAATATTATTGCTAGGTACAAAGATTACACGAATAAATTAATAAATTCGATCGGCCGCTATAAACACAAAATATACATTTTTTAAAATATTAAACTGGTGAAAGATAATGGATTTTTATGACGGAAAAGATACATGGGGTGGAAGAATCTGAATTTTACATCGATGGGATAATGTGTAATCAAATGCATGAAATATATTTAGTTTTATATATTGCCACATGTTCTCAAGGTGGGATGGGGTGCATAAACGCTTTCTTTATGCAATCCGTCACTTTATTTTCTGAAGCTTTATTATCCAAATACAATGTATCAGAAAAGTCCAGTTTACTGAAACATCTAGATTCTTTGTGTTTTTAGTTTGTAAATAATCGCTTGTATATTGTATATCAAATACAGTTCGTGCATGGCTGTTGATAACATTGATGATCATGAACAGGGCAATGATTTAAAATAACAAAAATAAGATGTAAATAAACATGGAATAAATAAACGGTATTAAAACTATCAGATTAACACGTAATCTTTTAACTGTAATATAAACTTGAACTGTTGGATTATCTATTAATCGTGTTAAAAGTAATATAGAGATTATTATAAGAATTAATGGATGTCATGTCAATTAGATACACAGTTTATAGAAATCATGCTGTCATGTAATATTCTTATATATATGTTCTGGAAGGACACATAATATAACATGTCAGAAGGATTCATTTTCCCCAAATAATAAAAATATTTTCAATGATTGATTGAACTTTAAAACTTTAAATGAACATCCAATTAATGCAACATACAAAAATCCAAATTCAGTGAGTCTAAATCTGAACATTATGGATACCAGAGAAACATTAGTTAATAAGGCGAGAATTAAATTTAGTGGGATTAATAATTAGTGGTATAGATATATATCCATAGTACATTGCAAGATAAAACCAGCCGACTGGTCGAGAATAGTCAATTAAATATGATTAAAATAATAGTTCACAGCATGATGATCGGTGGTGGTGAAGAATTCCACCCATAGATTTACCTTCAATCTTATGTAAAGCCCACGTTAAGATAAAAGGAACCGACAAGATCAAACTCGTTAATTAAATATAATCAACTGATTGAAGAATGGACTTATTTGAAAACAGTTCACAGCAGGTTGATTGAAATTTACAGATAAATCTTTTACTACAGAGACGACGATCAGTCACAAGACGACAAATCTATCAACTAACTTTAAACAAATAACAGGTAAATTATATCACGTGGCCGCCAGTTTTATTTTATCTCAGATTAAATCAATGCAACGGGTGTAGATTAATTATAATTAATCAAAATTAATTCTAAATCCGACTACAACAATTATATTTTATTATGCTCAATTCTAAATCTGTCTACAACAATTTGACTATCGCCAACAGGCTGTCGTCGTGTTCTATATAGTACGTCTGATAGAAGTTAAACACATTTGATAACTATAATATCGTGACCATTACCAATTATTGGGTCTAAATTCATAACCAAGAAATATAGCAAGTAATGCCAGATGGTCGATAGTTTCATACGTTAATTGATCCATGAAAATGAAATGAAAGAGGGTTTAACGTCCTACTGTTCTGCCTCGACTGGGATAATGAAGACGGGCAAATGCCATACACTGTGTTATGGGAGAACTTTTGACCAAAATAGCGGCACTACGGCCTATATTTATACTGAATTCCAACTGTCAATGAACCTTTTACGTGCACGGCACGCCAATTTATACACGGGACCTCGGTTTTACGTACCATCCGAATTACTAGACCTGCAATAGGCCCTTGTCAGGTCCCCTGATCTGCACCACTGACAAGGGCAGAGCACGTTAAAAAATCCCCTATGCACATGGCGTATGCCCTTATTCATTAGCCCACCTCGAACAGAAAAGTAGGACGTTAAACTCCATTTTATTAGTAGTCACGGAGATCAGCAGGATTAATACTTTGAGACAGGTGGATAAAATATGTGATTAAGAATCCGATAGGGTTGGATTCCTAAATTCGTAGTCTCTAAGCTAATGTAATGCTAGATTTTGGAACCCGTCAGTGATCGAAAAGATTCCCAAAGGGTTGATTACATTTAGCAAAAGTAAGACAAGAAGAAGAATCCAGTGAGGTGAAATGAAATGAAGTTTAACGTCCTACTGTTTTGCTCCAAAAAAGACGGAAATACACCATACAGTGTGCTATGCGGGAAATTTTGCCCGGGCAGCGGTACTGCGACCACTTTTATATCGAATTTTATCTGTCAAGGATCTTTACGTTCACGCCAATGCGTACACCGGACCTCAGTTTTTCGTCCCATCCGAACGAATAGACGTCTGCCATTGCCAAGCCCTCCGCCGGCATCACTGACATGGGGGAACCACGCCGGCCAATACAGGGATCGAACACCCGATCTCCAGGCTAGCGAGCCAGCGTCTTACCAATTTAGCCACCGTGACCCGGCCAAGTGAGGTATTGGGAGATTTAGGTAAAAATCAAGTTTGCACCAGAGATTCTAGACCTAAAAAATCATACTCGTAAATGAAGCTTACTCCTTCCAACTCTTTGTCGTTATTGTTACATTGTCGTTATTGTTACATTTGTTTGCGACGAGCTTTGTGAATACCTTCAGTAACAACGCATAAAGCATATTATTTAATAATTTCTTTTCGTTTTAAACACAAAAACTTCCCTTTAAATTGAATGGATAATGCATGGATACGATAAATAAGAATAATACCATGGCTTGAATAAATCATAATAAATAACAATTCTGGTCAAGATCAAAGAACTAAGGACACCAGCTCACTTATTTTATCAGATATTTTTCAGCGTGGTTTCCCCTTGATGCTGTGTATGGTCGTACGGATGGAACGAAATACCGAGGTCCTGTGTGCAATTCATAATCGCTGTGCAGCATTCCATGGATAAGGATCTCAGCGTATGTCGGAAAGCTAACAAAATTAAAATGATGAGATAAACTCGGATGAGAGGGATATTTTACAATGAAATTTGAACAAGAAGAGCCTCTTATGGTGGTATAAAATGGTAATCCCAAAATCTTGACATGATCTAGAGATTTCAACGTATTGGCTTTATTCTTGCTATAATCATTGTGAGACACGGGGTAGTTGTAAATACTTTTAGCTTAGTGCTTCGGTAAGCATAACACAAGACATATTTCTTTTATACTTGCATTCCATTTTATTATGATAATTAAAAAAAAACAAAAAACGTTTAAACGTAATAGATAATGAAAGAATAAGAGTAAAAGAATATCACAAGTTGAATAAGTAATAACAATAATATCACAGATTGAATAAATAGTAACAGAAATATCACAGATTGAATAAATAATAACAATAATATCACAGATTGAATAAATAGTAACAACAATATCACAGATTGAATAATTAGTAACAATAACATCACAGATTGAATAAATAGTTACAATAATATCACAGATTCAATAAACAGTAACAACAATATCTCAGATTGAATAGATAATAAAAAGAATATCACAAGATTGAATAAATAGTAACAATAATATCACAGATTGAAAAAATAGTAACAAGAATATCACAGATTGAATAATTAGTAACAATAAAATCACATACTGAACAAATAGTAACAAGAATATCACAGATTGAATAAATAGTAACAAGAATATCACAGATTGAATAATTAGTAACAATAATATCACAGACTGAATAAATAGTAACAAGAATATAGGAGATTGAATAAATAGTAACAAGAATATAGGAGATTGAATAAATAGTAACAAGAATATCACAGATTGAAAAAATAGTAACAAGTAACAAAAATATCACAGTTTGAATAAATAGTAACAACAATATCCAGATTGAATAAATAATAACACGAATATCACATATTGAATAAATAATAACAATAATATCACAGATTGAATAAATAGTAACAAGAATCTCACAGTTTGAATAAATAATAACAAGAATATCACAGATTGAATTCATAGTAACAAGAATATCACAGAATGAATAAATAGTAAATTATCACAGATTGAATAAATAATAACAAAAATATCACAGACTGAATAAATAGTAACAAGAATATAACAGATTAAATAAATAATAACAATAATATCACAGATTGAATAAATAGTAACAATAATATCACAGTTTGAATAAATAATAACAAGAATATCACAGATTGAATAAATAGTAACAAGAATATCACAGATTGAATAAATAGTAACAAGAATATCACAGATTGAATAAATAGTAACAAAAATATCACAGATTGAATAAATAGTAACAAGAATATCACAGATGGAATAAATAGTAACAAGAATATCACAGATTGAATAAATAATAACAAAAATATCACAGATTGAATAAATAATAACAAAAATATCACAGATTGAATAAATAGTAACAAGAATCTCACAGTTTGAATAAATAATAACAAGAATATCACAGTTTGAATACATAGTAACAAGAATATCACAGAATGAATAAATAGTAACAATAATATTACAGTAAGATATTTACAGTAAGATATTTACAGTAAGATATTTACAGTAAGATATTTACACTAAGATATTTACACTAAGATATTTACACTAAGATATTTACACTAAGATATTTATATTTATATATTTTTTTTTTTAAATCTAAAGTTTTCATATTTTTTTTTTAATTTTAGTATATAATTATAACATGTTTTTAATTTATTTTTTTATTTATTTTTTTGGTTCAATATATTCATTATATATATGTATATATATATGTATATAATTATAACATGTTTTTATTTTATTTTTTTTAATTATCTTTTTGGTTCAATATATACATATATGTATATAATTATAACATGTTTTATTTTATCTTTTTATTTATTTTTTTGGTTCAATATATTCATTATATATATATATATATATATATATATATATATATATATATATATATATATATATATATATATATATATATATACATATATGTGTGTTTTTTTTTATTTCATTTTTTTTTTAAATTGAATACATATTAAGAAATATATCAATATTTTAAAACTAAGATATTTACAGTAAGCTACATGTATTTACAACAAGATGTTTACAAGATATTTACATTTTTTATTTAAATTTTATTTTTTTGATTTTAGATTTTGTATATAAACTGTTTTTAAATATTTTCAATTATTTTATTTTTGATGATATTTTTGTAAGATGTTTATCATTATTATTTGCACTAAGGTATCTACAACGAAATATTTACTTCTATACGAAAACCTATTTTTGTATTACGTTATAAACAGACTATAAATTCTTTGTTACTTCCAACATCTGTTTTATCACGAAAACAAAATTCACACCCATGCTCACAAGATAATTGGCAAACATAATAAAAGATATTCTCAATTTGCTAATTTCCACATAATCGGTCACGAAGAATTTACGACAGGAGATACATGCAAGATTTTCTAAGATTATGTACAATTTATTTGAACGTTTCATATTCCCGATGCCGAAATAACAATGTCCATAATTGAGTAATTCATAGTAATTTTACCACGCAATCAAAATTCAAACATGTTCAAAAGGGCAAATAAAATATAAAGTTTAGTAATTCATAGATATTTTACCACGCAATCAAAATTCGCGCATGTTCACTATATTATGTAAAACAGTTATTTGTGTGGACAGAACATAGTGTAAAAATATAATATACACATGTATTTATATCCAAAACCAGTTCCTTTCCACATTTTGTCTCCGGGTCCTCCAGTTTCCTTCCACTGTTAAAGACCCCTACGCGCACCACTTTATCATATCCATTTATCTGCCCCTTCGTTAGTATCTTTTTTTTCTAATTTCTTATTGTCCAGCCTGTGGCTCCGTCTCCTCAAATTCCCACTTATCATAACACAAGAAAATTAATTCCTCCCAAAGACGTTCACTAAATTTTCTTTATTTGTTTCTCTGGCTCTTCAAACGAGAATGCTGTTTCCATAACTGCAAAAACTAATTGTCTTTGGTTTAAAATAAAATGTTACCTGGTATTACTTGTTATTTTTCTTATCCAAGTAATACCAGCTTTTTCAATTATTTCCCTTGCCAGCTGCCTTTTTATGTCTGTTGTTTTTCATTTCTGGTCCAAAGTTCTGTCATTTCTGGTTTCGCTGTCTTTTTTTATATTTCGTGCCACTGTCTTTCTTTTATATCTACTGCCACTTTCTTTATTTTATATCTGGTGCCCCTGTCTCCTATAATTTCTGGTCAGACTGTCTCTAATTATTTCTGGTCCCAGCGTCTTCTTTCATTTCTAGTACCAGTGTCTTCTATTATTTCTGACTCCAGGTTCTTCTATTATTTCTGATCTAGTTGCGTCTCCGGTTATTTCTTGTCCTATGATCTTCTAATAGTTTCATTGTGTTCCACGTAATCCTGTTATCTGTTAACATTAGACTCCGACTTCAGAACTTTCTTCCAAAACAAATTCAATGCTCTATGAAAAGATACAATCGTCATAAGTATTACAGTCCACTTTTCGTTGCAATTTGAGTTTCAATTTTGTTTTTTCATTCACCGTTTTCCTTCAGTTTGTTTCCTTCAACTTGTATCTTTACTTCTTCTCCGTCTCCCTTTCAAATCCATCTGACCAACAACTACTGACTGTTGTACAAGTTATCTCCCTTTATATTCAGGTTATTGGTGCACAATAATCAGGTAAAACAATATAAGAGATTAACAGATTATCGTCATGGTGAAAACAGGGAGTAATTATTTGTGTAATATTGATGGTTAATTTATAATTCAACAATCTAATATAATTGACAGCTGAATAGACCAACTGTTGTAATAACAAGATTATACAGGAGAAATAAAATGGATGAATAAACTTGATAAATAAAATAAGATTTTCCGAGATAAAAATATTCTATTGAAGAAATAACATGTAACTGACAGCTGAAAAGACCAGGGCTGAAGATGCGAGATGGAAAGTAGGAACTTTTCGGACCAATGAATTTATTAACTGACCACTGAATAAAGCCTCTCGCCACCTATTGTGTATGCTAAATTGTTTTATAAAGAATTTGGAAACTACAACAAAATACACTACTGATCGAAGAATAGTTAGCATATATTCTATATATTTTTCAAAAGTTATAGAATAAAACAGAATTTCAATTATGATTGTGATTTGCATATAATATCGATAAAATATATTGTTGTTTATTACGGTATGTTACAAACATTTACGGCTGTACATCAAGAACAGTGTTTAAAAAATTATCCAATACGCAACACGGGGGCTTGTTTTTTGATAATAGTTACCGATTGGACAAGAATAACCAGACATATTTAATCCAACTTAATCAATGTAACTGGAAAATATTCTCTGCGTGATTTCCGACTACAAACGACAATAAACAGACAATTGGATTGAGAAATGTTTTCAAAGTTGCCGCCAATGTTTTACTTGAGTACATTTCTCGACACGAGATCGGGTTGGAAATTATAAATCAAAGTTAATTAATTCAATTAACTATGGTTGCAATATACGAATTATTGTCGACAGACAATTGTTAAAGACAGGACAGGGTCGAATTAAGCTTGCGTTGGCCCCTGGCTGAAAATGTCACTGGATCATGAAAAGGAAGCATATCAAACTGGTCATTGTCCACACAAATGGAATTTGTATGTCAGTATGGTAGATACATAGATTTATTTGGCATAAACGTATACAACATAATGAATAAAGTCATAATTTTTTTTTTCAGAACTAATTTGGGAACTTCGTCGTTAATTTTTGTGGTCTCTACTGTAGCCCAGTCAACACTCGCCCCCTTAACCCGGGCCTGTGGCAGGGTGCTGCTGTTTTGTCTTCAAGAGACAGTACCGGCGGTCTTAAACAATTTTTGAACAGTAACACACCAAAAATTGTTTATCTAATAACAATTATTGGTTTATTTATTGCAAAGTTTCAAAGGCCATACTCTACCTTCGTCTTTATCAAGTAACTGATAAACCTGTAATGGTTATTCCATAACTCATTTTTGGTGTTAATTATTTTATTTATATTATTTTGATTTATTTAATTTATATTATTTTGATTATTTATTCAATCTGTGATATATTTGTTATTAATGTTTCAACCTGTGATATTATTGTTATTATCTATTCAATCTGTGATATTATTGTTATTATCTATTCAATGTGTGATATTATTGTTATTTTTTATTCAACCTGTGATATTCTTGTTACTATTTATTCAATCTGTGATATTCAATCTGTGAAATTCAATCTGTGATATTCAATCTGCGATATTCAATCTGTGACTATTTTGTTACTATTTATTCAATCTGTGATATTATTGTGATTATTTATTCAATCTGTGATGTAATTGTTATGTTGACTATTTAATTTTTCTGTTTAAGTGCATTTAACTTGGGTCAAACAAATACCATCATCGAATATATAAAACACGGCGACAATTTGACATTATCAATGTTTTTTGCCAATGGTCAAAGTATAAAAGTCCGATTTATAATCAAGTTTAATTAAACAACAAATTATAATTAATCTACTCCCGTGCATTGATTTAATCTGAGATAAAATAAAACTGGCGGCCACATGATATAATTTACTTGTTAATTGTTTAAAGTTAGTTGATAGATTTGTCGTCTTGTGGCTGACCGTCGTCTCTGTAGTAAAAGATTTATCCGTATTTTTCAATCAACCTGCTGTGAACTGTTTTCAAATTAGTTGATTATATTTAATTGGCGAGCTTGATCTAGTCGGATCCTTTTATCTTGAAATAGGCTTTAAATAAGATTGAAGTAAATCTGTAAGTGGATTTCTTCACTAGCACATATTTTTCTGTAAATTTCAATCATCATGCTGTGAACTATCATTTTAATCATATTTAATTGACTAGTCTCCTCCAGTCGGCTTGTTTTATCTAGCAATGAACTATGGATAAATATCTATACCCCTAATACATAATCTCGTTAAATTTAATTACCGTCTTATCAACCGATGTTTCTCTGGTATTCATAATTTTCAGATTTAGACCCTCAAAGCCCGAATGCCGATTTTGTATGTTGCATTAATTGGATGCTCATCTTGTTAAATTTAATTACCGTCCGTTCATAATGTGAAGATTTGGACTCTCAAAGCCTGAATATCGATTTTTGTTTGTTGCATTAATTGGATGTTTATTAAAAGTTCTACAGTTTGTTGCTGAATGTAATCAATCATAGAAAATATTTCATTTGGGGGGAAAAAGAATCCTCCTGGCATCTTACATTAAGTTTCCATCCAGAATATATAAAAATAACATACGACATCAAGTGACATGATTTCTATAAACAGTGTATCTAGTTGACATGACATCCATTAATTCTTATAATAATCTCTATATTACTTTTAACACGATTAATAGATAATCCAACAGTTCACGTTTATATTATATAGTTAAAGGATTACATGTTAATCTGATAGTTTAAATAAATTTCATTCATTCCATGTTTATTTACGTCTTATGTTTCATAAAACTCCGTTATCTTTCATCAGTTTAATATTTTTAAAAATGTATATTTTGTGTTCATAGCGCCCGATTGAATTCATTTATTTCTTCGTGTAATCTTTGTACCTAGCAATAATATTATTGCTTTCATTATCAATTCATCCTTTAGTATCATTTTCTAGAAATGTTAAATTCCCCATTCGTTCAATTATTATTTTTACTAAATCTAGACATTTATTTATTTCCATATATAATATTGTTGTTACAGATATTTGTATATTCAGATGATCTTTTCAGCTGCCAATTACACTCAGTTTTTCATTCATTTCTTCTATTATCTTAGTTTTACAACAGTTTTTCTTTATCTGGTTTATTCGTCCATTTTATTTCTCCTGTATAATCTTGTTATTACAACAGTTGGTCTATTCAGCTGTCAATTATATTAGATTGTTGAATTATAAATTAACCATCAATATTACACAAATAATTACTACCTGATTTCACCATGACGATAATCGGTTAATCTCTTCTATTGTTTTACCTGATTAACCTGAATATAAAGGGAGATAACTTGTACAACAGTCAGTAGATGTTGATCAGATGAATCTGAAAGCGAGACGGAGAAGAAGTAAAGATACAAGTTGAAGGAAAGAAACTGAAGGAAAACAGTGAATGAAAAAACAAAATTGAAACTCAAATTGCAACGAAAAGAGGACTGTAATACTTATGACGATTGTATCTTTTCATAGAGCATTGAATTTGTTTTGGAAGAAAGTTCTGAAGTCTAATGTTAACAAATAACAGGATTACGTGGAACACAATGATACTATTAGAAGATCATAGGACAAGAAATAACCGGAGACGCATTTAGATCAGAAATAATATAAGAACCTGGAGTCAGAAATAATAGAAGACACTGGTGCTATAAATGAAAGAAGACGCTGGGATCAGAAATAATTGGAGACAGTCTGACCATAAATGATAGGAGACAGTGGCACCGGATATAAATGAAAGACAGCGGTGCCAGATATAAAAGAAGGAAAGTGACAGCAGATATAAAAGAAAGACAGTGGCACGAAATATAAAAAAAAGACAGCGGAACCAGAAATGACAGAACTTTGGACCAGAAATAAAAAAAGAAGCTGACAACAGACATAAAAGTGAAGCTGGCAAAGGAATTAATTGAAAAAGCTGGTGGGACAAGAAAAATAAGAAGTAATACCAGGTAACATTTTAATTTAAATCAAAGACAATTAGTTTTTGCAGTTATGGAAACAGCATTCTCGTTTGAAGAGCCAGAGAAACAAAGAAAATTTAGTGAACGTCTTTTGGAGAAATTGATTTTCTTCTGTTATGATAAGTGGGAATTTGAGGAGACGGAGCCACAGGCTGGACAATAAGAAATAAAGATACGAAAGAAGGGGCAGATAAATGGATATGATAAAGTGGTGCGCGTGGAAGGAAACTGGAGGACCCGGAGATAACCCACGAATTTGGACAGGCGACCCTATATGCTCCTCGCACTTGATATACACGTAAAGAAGACGTGGCTATGATAAACTGGTGTATAAGATTGTGATGTTGTGATACATAGAAAATGTGAATAGGATTTATACATAAAATTATAGAAGTGTTCATCTGTCATAAGAAATCCTTGGTTACCGACAGGAAGGAAAATCATGAAATGCAAAAATATATTAAAATGTGAATGATAGTATTAACTAAAATTCGTGATAAAATGTGGAAAGTGACTGGTTTTAGATGTAAATACATGTATATTTTATATGTTTATATCATGTTCTGTCCGCACAAATAACCATGTTTTACATAATATAGTGAACATGCGCGAATTTTGATTGCGTGGTAAAATCTCTATGAATTACTAAACTTTATATTTTATTTGCCCTTTTGAACATGTTTGAATTTTGATTGCGTGGTAAAATTACTATGAATTACTCAATTATGGACATTGTTATTTCGGCATCGGGAATATGAAACGTTCAAATAAATTGTACATAAGCTTAGAAATTCTTGCATGTATCTCATGTCGTGAATTCGTGACCGATTGATGTGAAAATTAGCAAATTGAGAATATCTTTTATTATGTTTGCGAATTATCTTGTGAGCATGGGTGTGAATTTTGTTTTCGTGGTAAAATAGATGTTGGAAGTGACAAAGAATTTATAGTCTGTTGATAATGTAATACAAAAATAGGTTTTCGTATAGAAGTAAATATTTTATTGTAGATACCTGCAAATAATAATGATAAACATCTTACAAAATTATCATCAAAAATAAAATAATAAGATATAAGACGTTTTTTTTAGAAAACAAAACAATTAAAAAGATTTAAAAACAGTTTATATACAAAATCTAAAATCAAAAAAATAAAATTTAAATAAAAAATGTAAATATCTTGTAAACATCTTGTTGTAAATACATGTAGCTTACTGTAAATATCTTAGTTTTAAAATATTGATATATTTGTTATTATGTATTCAATTTAAAAAAAATAAAATCAAAAATAACAAAATGAAAATATTAAACCAAAAAAATAAATGAAAAAATAAAATGAAAACATGTTATATACTAAAATTTAAAAAAAAAATGAAAACTTTAAATTTAAAAAAAAAAAAATATAAATATCTTACTGTAAATATCTTACTGTAAATATCTTACTGTAAATATCTTACTGTAAATATCTTACTGTAAATATCTTACTGTAAGTATCTTACTGTAAATATCTTACTGTAAATATCTTACTGTATATATCTTACTGTATATATCTTACTGTAATATTATTGTTACTATTTATTTATTCTGTGATATTCTTGTTACTATGTATTCAATCTGTGATATTCTTGTTATTATTTATTCAAACTGTGATATTCAATCTGTGATATTTTTGTTATTATTTATTTAAACTGTGATATTCTTGTTATTATTTATTCAGTCTGTGATATTATTAATCTTGTTACTATTTGTCCAATCTTGTTATTTTTTTTCACTCTGTGATATTACTGTTACTATTTATTCAATCTGTGTATTGTTACTATTTATTCAATCTGTGATATTCTTGTTATTATTTATTCAATCTGGGATATTGTTGTTACTATTTATTCAATCTGTGATATTCTTGTTACTTGTTACTATTTATTCAATCTGTGATATTCTTGTTACTATTTATTCAATCTGTGATATTCTTGTTACTATTTATTCAATCTGTGATATTATTGTTACTATTTATTCAGTCTGTGATATTATTGTTACTAATTATTCAATCTGTGATATTCTTGTTACTATTTATTCAATCTGTGATATTATTGTTACTATTTATTCAATCTGTGATATTATTGTTACTATTTATTCAATCTGTGATATTGTTGTTACTATTTATTCAATCTGTGATATTATTGTTATTATTTATTCAATCTGTGATATTTCTGTTACTATTTATTCAATCTGTGTTATTATTGTTATTACTTATTCAACCTGCGATATACTTTTACTCTTATTCTTTCATTATCTATTAAGTTTAAACGATTTTTTTAAAAAAAAAATTATCATAATAAAATGAAATGCAAGTATTAAAAGAAATATGTCTTGTGTTATGCTTACCGAAGCACTAAGCTAAAAGTATTTACAACTACCCCGTATCTCACAATGATTATAGCAAGCATAAAGCCAATAGGTTGAAATCCCTAGATCATGTCAAGATTTTGGGATTGCCACTTTATACCACCAAAAGAGGCTCTTCTTGTTCAAATTTCATTGTAAAATATCCCTCTCACCCGAGTTTATCTCATCGTCTTACTTTTGTTAGATGAAATCGAGAATTTGGAAATCTTTCCGACATACGCTGAGAGTCATAGCAATGCACAGCGATTATGAATTTAGGAATACGACACGATCCCATTCTTACAGGATTCGTAGCCTAATCTTTTACGAACATGCCATATTGTACACAGGACCTCGGTATTTCGTTCCATCCGAACGACCAGACACCGCATCAAGGGGAAACCACGCTGAAAAATATCTGATAAAATAAGTGAGCTGGTGTCCTTAGTTCTTTGATCTTGACCAGAATTGTTATTTGTTATGATTTATTCAATCCATGGTATTATTCTTATTTATCGTATCCATGCATTATCCATTCAATTTAAAGGGAAGTTTTTGTGTTTAAAACGAAAAGAAATTATTAAATAATATGCTTTATGCGTTGTTACTGAAGGCATTCACAAAGCTCGTCGCAAACAAATGTAACAATAACGACAAAAAGTTTGAAGTAGAAGGCCTCATTTACGAGTACAATTTCTAGATCTAGAATCTCTAGTGCAAATTTGATTTTATCTTACACTCCCAATACCTCACTGGGCGGGGTCACGGTGGCTAAGTTGGTAAGACGCTGGCTCGCTAGCCTGGAGTTCGGGTGTTCGATCCCTGTATTGACCGGCGTGGTCCCCCCATGTCAGTGATGCCGGACGGGGGGCTTGACAAGGGCAGCCGTCTAGTCGTTCGGATGGGACGAAAAACTGAGGTCCGGTGTACGCATTGGCGTGAACGTTAAGATCCTTGACAGATAGAATTCTATATAATAGTGGTCGCAGTCGCAGTGACCGGGGAAATTTCCCGCATAGTACACTGTATGATGTATGTCCGTCTTCATTAGCCAAGTTTGGAGGAAAACAGTAGGACGTTAAACCTCATTTTATTTCACCTCACTGGGCTCTTCTTCTTGTCTTACTTTTGCTAAATGTAATCAAACCTTTGGAAATCTTTTCGATCACTGACGAGTTCCAAAATATAGTATTAAATTAGCTTAGAGATTACGAATTTAGGAATCCAACCCTATCGGATTCTTAATCACATATTTTATCCACCTGTCTCAAAGTATTAATCCTGGTATTCCTCGTGACTACTACACTCTTATATTTAAAATGAAATAAAATGGGGTTTTAAAATGGGGTTTAATAACGTCTTACTTTTCTGCTCGGAAAATGAATATTGGCAAACGCCATCTGCCTAGGGGATTTTCAACGTGCCCTGCCCTTGTCAGTGGTGCAGAACGGGGGACTTGACAGGGGCCTATAGCAAGTCTAGTAATTCGGATGGGACGAAAAATCGAGGTCCCGTGTATAAATTGGCGTGCCGTGCACGTAAAAAGTTCCTTGACAGTTGGAATTCAGTACAAATATAGGCCGCAGCGCCGCCATTCGGTCAAAATTTCCCCCATAACACAATGTTTGGCATTTGCTCGTCGTCATTATCCCAGTCCGGGCAGAACAGTAGGACGTTAAACCCTATTTCATTTCAATCTTTATAGATCAGTTAACGTATCAAAATATCCGGCATTACTTGCTATATTTCTTGATTATGAATTTAAAATCAATTGTTGGTAAAGGTCACGATATTGTACTTATTAAATGTGTTTAACTTTAAAGGGACAATCCCGATAAGAACAGAGTCTCAAAAATTAAAGTCCGAACTTTTATGAAATTTATGGACCAAAATATAGAGGCATGGTGTATTTACCTTGGCTCCATTTCCAGATGAAGACTGTCAGGTTTAAGTTATTTACAAGCATATCACAAATATCGGGTTAGTTGGTCGGCCTTAGGTAATGGGATATAAGTGATTTTAAGACAAAATTAAGCAGTTTTATTCCCCAAAAAGTTATCGGGATTGGCCTTTTAATCTGACGGCTACCTGGATCGAATATATAAAACACGACGACAGCTTGTTGGCGATAGTAAAATTGTTGTAGTCAGATTTAGAATTAAGTTTAATTAATTATAATAAAACTGGCGGCCACGTGATATAATTTACCTGTTAATTGTTTAAAGTTAGTTGATAGATTTGTCGTCTTGTGACTGATCGTTGTCTCTGTAGTAAAAGATTTATCCGTAAATTTCAATCAAACTGCTGTGAACTGTTTTCAAATTAGTCCATTCTTCAATCAGTTAATTATATTTAATTAACGAGTTTGATCTTGTCGGGTCTTTTTATCTTGAAATAGGCTTTACATAAGATTGAAGGTAAATCTATGGGTGGAATTCTTCACCAGCACCGATTTTTCTGTAAATTTCAATCAACATGCTGTGAACTATTATTTTAATCATATTTAATTGACTATTCTCGTCCAGTCGGCTGGTTTTATCTAGCAATGAACTTTGGATTAAAATTTTTAAACCACTAATTAATAATGGCGTTAAATTTAATTATCGTCTTGTCAACCAATTTTTCCCTGGAATCCATAATGTTCAGATTTAGACCCGGAACTTCCGAATACCGATTTTTAATTGCACGTTCATTGAAACGATCTAGAGGTTGTTGCTGCATGTAATCAATCAGTGAAAATATTTTTAGCATTTCGAAAAGATGAAGTCTCCTAGCACCTAGCATGTTATATTAAGTTTCCTTCCAGAATATATAAGAATAACATACGACATCAAGTGACATGATTTCTATAAACTATGTATATATAGTGGACATGACATCCATTAATTCTTATAATAATCTCTATTTTACTTTAAACACGATTAATAGATAATCCAACAGTTTAACTAAAATATTGTTTTTGTTAAATTTAGAGGATTACATGTTAATCTGATAGTTTTAATGCCGTTTATTTACTCCATGTTTATTTACATCTTGTTCTGTTATTTTAAATCATTGCCCTGTTCATGTTCGTCAATGTCATCAACAGCAACGCACGAACTGTATTTGATATACAACTGAATATACAAGCGATTATTCAAAAAACTATAATAAAATCCACTAGAATCTAGATGTTTTAGTAAACTGCACTTTGTTGCTATCTAAATAAAAATGCTTCAGAAAATAGAGTCAATGACTGGAGAAGGAAACCGTTTACCCCCCCCCCCCCCACCTCCACCTTGAGAAAATGCGGCCATATATAAAACTAAATCTATTTCATGCATTTATTTACACAATATCTCATCAAAGTAAAATTCAGTTTCATCTAGCCCATGTATCTTTACCGTCATAAAAATCCGTTATCTTTCAGCAGTTTAATATTTTTTGTGCTCATAGCGCCGGAATGAATTTGTAAATTTCTTCCTGTAATCTTTGTATGTAGTACGGCTTCATAATTACTTTATCATGTATTGTTAATTTCTCCACATGTTAAGTTCCCCCATTCGTTCAATTATTATTTGACTAAATCCAGACATTTATTTATTTCTCTATATATATTTAATATTGTTGCTATAGTTTTTAGTTTATTCAGATGATCTTTTCAGCTGTCAATTATACTCAGTTTTCCAGTTATTAGTTCTATTCATCTTATTTCTACAACATTTGTTCATTTATCTGGTTTATTCTTTCCTTTTTATTTCTCGTGTATAATCTTGTTATTACAGTTGGTCTATTTAGCTGTCAATTATATTAGATTGTTGAATTATAAATTAACCATCAATATTACACAAATAATTACTACCTGATTTCACCATGACGATAATCTGTTAATCTCTTCTATTGTTTTACCTGATTATTATACACCAATAACCTGAATATAAAGGGAGATAACTTGTGCAACAGTCAGTAGTTGTTGGTCAGACGGATTTGAGAGCGAGACGGAGAAGAACTAAATACACTAGTTACTGAGTTACGAAATAATCCATATGAAGGAAAATACGGAAAGAAAATAGCAGACGAAAAAACAAAACAGGAGAATTGTAGTGACATGGTGAATTCGGGCTGTCTATAGAGTACGGAGGCCAGAAATAACAGAAGCAACTGGGAACAGAAATAATTTTATACATTAAGGCCAGAATGTACTGAACCTTGGACCAGAAATAGTAGGACAACCAGTAGAAATAATAGAAGACACAGGTGAGCAAAGAAATGGTACATTAAACTGCGACAATAAATGGACTGAAAAACTGAGACCAGGAAAAATGAGTTACTGGGGCCAGAAAAAAATGAAAAATTAAAGAAACATGGATCAGAAATAAAAAAAGGAACTGGAGCCAAAAATAAAAGAAAAGAATGGAATCAGAAATAAAAGGAGAAAATGGGAACAGAAATAATACGAGACACGGGGAGCAGAATTATAGGATCAGAAATTCGAAAAAAAATTTTTTTTTATTTTCTTACGTATGAATCTGCTACATCATTTACTATGTTTACGAATTATCCAAAGCAGTGATCTGTACATAATCTATAGAAACCTCACCAACTGTATATATCAAAAATGTAAAAATAAGTTTTAAAAAAAAATTTAAAAAATTTAAAAAAACAATTAAAAAAAATGATTAAAAAAAAAAATAAAAATATGAATTTGAAAATAAATTGAAAAAAACAAAACCAAATGAAATTGTAAATATCTTATTTATTTATTTATTTATTTATTTATTTATTTTATTTTATTTTATTTTATTTTATTTTATTTTATTTATTTATTTATTTATTTATTTATTTATTTATTTATTTATTTAAAATGTAAAAATAAGTTTTAAAAAAAAATTTAAAAAATTTAAAAAAACAATTAAAAAAAATGATTAAAAAAAAAAATAAAAATATGAATTTGAAAATAAATTGAAAAAAACAAAACCAAATGAAATTGTAAATATCTTATTTATTTATTTATTTATTTATTTATTTATTTTATTTTATTTTATTTTATTTTATTTTATTTTATTTATTTATTTATTTATTTATTTATTTATTTATTTATTTATTTATTTATTTATTTATTTATTTATTTATTTATTTTATTTATTTATTTATTTATTTATTTATTTATTTATTTATTTATTTATTTATTTCATTTACTCAGCCCGTGATATTATTGTTACTATTTATTCAATCTGTGATATTATTATTTATTCAATCTGTGATATTTCTGTTACTATTTATTCAGTCTGTGATATTGTTGTTAGTATTTATTTAATCTGTGATATTATTGTTACTATTTATTCAATCTGTGATATTATTGTTATTATTTATTCAACCTGTGATATTGTTGTTATTATTTATTCAATCTGTGATATTTTGTTATTATTTATTCAATTTGTGATATTGTTGTTACTATTTATTCAACCTGTGATATTTATATTACTTGTTACTATTTATTTAATCTGTGATATGATTGTTATTATATATTTATTCAATCTGTGATATTTTTGTTATTTGTTACTATTTATTTAATTTGTGGTGTTCTTGTTATTATTTATTGAATCTGTGATATTAATGTTATTATTTATTCAATCTGTGATATTATTGTTATTATTTATTCAATCTGTGATATAATTGTTATTATTTATTCAATCTGTGATATTATTATTACTATTTATTCAATCTGTGATATTTTTGTTATTATTTATTCAATCTGTGATATTATTGTTACTATTTATCCAATTTGTGATATTTTTGTTATTATTTATCCAATTTTGATATTCGATTTGAAGTGTTTCAAAATAAACGAAATGATTACCAAATAACGTTTTGTATATCTTTTTTAATCTTTGTGTATTGTTCAGCTGTTCTAGTGACATGGGCCATACAGTCTTGCCCACACAGCGGTACTACAGTCTACTCGTATTTCGAAACCCAACTACACCAATGTGTTTTTGTCTTATCCGATCGACTAGACACTGTTATTGCCAGGTCTGTTGTCCTGCACCACCGACAAGAGAAACTACGTCGGTAAATCCTTAACAAATTCATCAGCCGAAAAGGGTCAGTAAATGAAAAAACAAAACAAATTGAAGACAAATCGGACTGTCGGACGTTAAAGGATGTGGGTGGGTGCACGGGCGTCCATCGACCTGTTTAGAAACAAATATTCTATTAGCTCGGTGCGGAAAATGTGAATCAAGCTATTTCTTTCTCCTGGTTCGCTAGCCTGGAGGTCGGGTGTTCGTTCCCTGCATTGTCCGAGAAAGTTCATCTCGATTTTCCGGCGTGGTTTCGCCTTGTCAGTGATGCAGAAGGAGGGCCTGACATATCGAATTCCAACTGCCAAGGGATCTTTTACGTGCACTCCAATGTGTACACGGGACTTCGGTATTTCATCCCATCCGAACGACTAGACAATGGATCAAGGGGACAACACGTTAAAAAATATCTGGTAAAATAGATTCATCAGTGTCCTTAGGGAAGTTTTTATGTTTAAAACGAAATGAAATTATTAAATAATATGCGTTGTTACTGGAGGTATTCACAAAGTTCACCGCTAACAAATATAACAATAACAACAAAAAGTTGAAAGGAGTACGCTTCATTTATGAGTATATTTCTAGATCTAGAATCTCTAGTGCCAATTGGATTTTACCTATCACTCTCAATACCTCACTGGACTCTTCTTGTTGTCTTACTTTTACCAAATGTTATCAAGCCTTTAGAAATCTTTTCGATCACTGACGTGTTCAAAAATCTAGTATTAAATTAGCTTAGAGATTACGAATTTAGGAATCCAACACGATCGGATTCGTAATCATATATTTTATTCATCCGTCTCAATGGATTAATTCTGGTAATCCCCATGACTACTACACTCTGATATTTGATATCAGAAATGAAATGAGGTTTAACGTCCTACTTTTCTGTACCAAACGGTCTAATGAAGACTTACACTACAGGGAAATGTGGCCCGGATTGCGGCGTTTCAGTCTCCTTTTCGTCAAATTCAAACTACCGGAGTTTCTTTTACGTGCATGACACTGGTCAACGACTCTTCGACAATTTCCCTAATCCGAACTGCGAGACACTGTGCCAGTGCCAAGTGGGGGGGATGCTGGAAATGCAATGGGTGAAATGTCCTACTGATCTGCTCCAAGGATGATTTTCCAAAGAGCCCCCCCCCCCTCTCAGTGGTGCGGAAAGGAGGCGGGGGCTGCTATCTAGTCGTTTGGATGGTACGAAAACCGAGGTCCCTTGTATACATTGGAGTGCAAGTAAAGGATCCCTTGACAGTTGGAATTCGATATAAGAGTAGGCCGTAGTGCCGCTGTGCTGGCAAAATTTCCTTCATAGCACACTGTTTGGCATATGCCCGTCTTCATTAGCCCAGTTCGGAATAGTACAGTAGGACGTTAATTAACCTCACTTCATTTCTCCACCCGACTCATGTAAAGTCTAACCAGCGTTGCTAGAATCTAGAGACCACTACAGCCTGGCTATCACACAACCAAATGGTCGCCTGAGAATCATATGGTTGTTTGAATATTCAAGCCCTGGTATTGCTCTTGTATAGGTACCAAACCTCGAATTGCTTACTTCAAATTTTGAATGGAGATGCCCAATACCTTGCATACCGGCGTGGATTATTACCTAAATCGGTCAACAAATATGATATACGTTTCCGACCACGAAACGTGTAGATGACCAACATCTTTATTAATCTATAGTTCTATTTTGGGGAGCCATGGTGGCTAAGGGGGTAAGACGTTGGCTCGTTAGTCCAGGTGGTCGTGTGTTGGAACACCGCACTGACCGAGAAAGTTCATCGGGGTTCATTTCATTTGTATAGATCAGTTAACGTATCAAAATATCCCTCATTACTTGCTATATTTCTTGATTATGAATTTAAAATCAATTGTTGGTAAAGGTCAAAATATTGTACTTATTAAATGTGTTTCACTTTAATCTGACGGCTACCTGGATGGAATATTAAACACGATGACAGCCTGTTGGCGATAGTCAAATTTTTGTAGTCAGATTTAGAATTAAGTTTAATTAATTATAATTAATCTACTCTCGCTGCATTGATTTAATCCGAGATAAAATAAAACTGGCGGCCACGTGATATAATTTACCTGTTAATTGTTTAAAGTTAGTTGATAGATTTGTCGTCTTGTGGCTGATCGTCGTCTCTGTAGTAAAAGATTTATCCGTAAATTTCAATCAACCTGTTGTGAACTGTTTTCAAATTAGTCAATTCTTCAAGCAGTTGATTATATTTAATTAACGAGTTTGATCTTGTCGGTTCCTTTTATCTTAAAATACGCTTTAAATAAGATTGAAGGTAAATCTATGGATGTATTTCTTCACCATCACAGATTTTTCTGTAAATTTCAAACATCATGCTGTGAACTATTATTTTAATCATATTTAATTGACTAGTCTCGTCCAGTCGGCTGGTTGTATCTCGCAATGAACTGTGGATTAAAATTTGTAAACCACTACATGTAATTAATAATCGCGTTAAATTTAATTATAGTCTTGCCAACCAATGTTTCCCTGGAATCCATAATGTTCAGACCCGCAACTCCCGAATGCCAATTTTTAATTGCATCTTCATTGAAACGATCTAGAGATTGCTGCTACATGTAATCAATCAGTGAAAATATTTTTAGCATTTCGAAGAAATGAAGTTTCCTAGCATGTTATATTAAATTTTCTTCAAGATAACACACGACATCAAGTGACATGATTTCTATAAACTGTGTATATAGTGGACATGACATCCATTAATTCTTATAATAATCTTTATATTATTTTTAACACGATTAATAGATAATCCAACAGTTTAACTAAAATACTGTTTATATTACATTTAACGGATTACATGTTAATCTGACAGTTTAAATAAATTTCATTCATCCCACGTTTATTTACATCTTATTTTTGTTATTTTAAATCATTGCCTTGTTTATATTCATCAATGTCATCAACAGCAAAACACGAACTGTATTTGATATACAACATACAAGCGATTATTGACAAACTAAAAACACCAAGAATCTAGGTGCTTTAATAAACTACACTTCGTTGATATTTGAATAATAAAGTTTCAGAAAATACGGTGAATGATTGGATAAGGAAAACGCCCCCCCCCCCCACACACACACTCACACTTTGAGAAAATGTGTCCATATATAAACTTAATATATTTCATGCATTTAATTACACAATATCCCATCAATGTAAAATTCAGTTTCTTCTTCCCATGTATCTTTTCCGTCATAAAAATCCATTATCTTTCACCAGTTTAATATTTAAAACATGCATATTTTGTGTTTATAGCGACCGATTGAATATATTAATTTCTTCGTGTAATCTGTGTACCTAGCAATAATAATATAGCTTTCATTATTAATTCATCATTTAATATCATTTTCTCCAAATGTTAAAATCCGCCCATTCGTTCAATTATTATTTTTACTAAATCTAGACATGTATTTCTATATATTATAATATTGTTGTTACAACTATTAGTTTATTCTGTTGATCTTTTCAACTGTCAATTATACTCAGTTTTCTAGTTATTTCTTCTATTTATCTTATTTCTACAACAATTCTTTATTTATCTGGTTTATTCATCCATTTTATTTCTCCTGTATAATCTTGTTATTACAACAGTTGGTCTTTTCAGCTGTCAATTATATTAGATTGTTGAATTATAAATTAACCATCAATATTACACAAATAATTACTACCTGATTTCACCATGACGATAATCTGTTAATCTCTTCTATTGTTTTATCTGATTATTATACACCAATAACCTGAATATAAAGGAAGATAACTTGTACTACAGACAGTAGATGTTGGTCAGATAGATCTAAAAGCGTGAGGGCGAAGAACTAAAGATACCAGTTGCTGAGTTACGAAATAATCCAAATGAAGGAAAATACGGGAAAAAAAACAGCAGACCAAAAAAAAAACAAAACTGGAGAATTGTAGTGACGTGGTGAATTCAGGCTTTCTATAGAGTACGGAGGCCAGAAATAACAGAAGAAACTGGGAACAGAAATAATTTTATACATAAAGGCCAGAATTTACTGAACCTTGCACCAGAAATCGTAGGAGAACCAGCAAAAATAATAGAAGACACGGGTGAGCAAAGAAATGATACATTAAACTGCGACAATAAATGGTCTAAAAAATTGAGACCAGGAAAAATGAGTTACTGGGGCCAGAAAAAAATGAAAAATTAAAGAAACATGGATCAGAAATAAAAAAGGAACTGGAGCCAAAAATAAAAGAAAAGAATGGAATCAGAAATAAAAGGAGAAAATGGGAACAGAAATAATACGAGACACTGGGAGCAGAATTATAGGATTAGAAGATATAGTTATTTTGATATTTTTCATATACTATTGGTCGGAAATAGGAATATCATTACACATTCAGCTATTAAGGTATAAATCTGGATTAATTGTGATAAGAGTATTTAATTGATAGCTTACAAAAAGGAAGGAACATCTTAGATTTGAAAACATTAATGTGAATAATTGAGGATTAAAAATTCGAATTTTTTTTTCTTATGTATGAATCTGCTACATCATTTACTATGTTTACGAATTATCCAAAGCAGTGATCTGTACATAATCTATAGAAACTTAGCCAACTGTATTTATCAAAAATGTAAAAATAAGCTAAAAAAAAAAAAAAATTAAAAAAATTAAAAAAAATAATTAAAAAGAAAATTAAAAAGATAAATTTGAAAATAAATTGAAAAAAATCAATTAAAAAAATAAAATTGTAAATATCTTATTTATTTATTAAATTTATTTATTTATTTATTTATTTATTTATTTATTTATTTATTTATTTATTTATTTATTTATTTATTTATTTATTTATTTATTTATTTATTTATTTATTTATTTATTTATTTATTTATTTCATTTACTCAGCCCGTGATATTATTGTTACTATTTATTCAATCTGTGATATTATTATTTATTCAATCTGTGATATTATTATTTATTCAATCTGTGATATTGTTGTTACTATTTATTCAATCTGTGATATTATTTTTATTATTTATTCAATCTGTGATATTGTTGTTATTATTCAATCTGTGATATTGTTGTTATTATTTATTCAATCTGTGATATTTTGTTATTATTTATTGAATCTGTGATATTGTTGTTACTATTTATTCAACCTGTGATATTTATATTACTTGTTACTATTTATTCAATCTGTGATATTCAATCTGTGATATGATTGTTATCATCCATTTATTCTATCTGTGATATTTTTGTTATTTGTTACTATTTATTTAATTTGTGGTGTTATTATTTATTCAATCTGTGATATTAATGTTTTTATTTATTCAATCTGTGATATTATTGTTACTATTTATTCAATCTGAGATATTATTGTTACTATTTATTCAATCTGTGATATTCTTGTTACTATTTATTCAGTCTGTGATATGATTGTTATTATTTATTCAATCTATGAAATTATTGTCACTATTTATTCAATCTGTGATATTCTTGTTACTATTTATTCAATCTGTGATATTTTTGTTACTATTTATTTAATCTATGATATTATTGTTATTATCTATTCAATCTGTGATATTATTGTTACTATTTATTCAATCTGTGATATTATTGTTACTATTTATCCAATCTGTGATATTTTTGTTATTATTTATTCAATTGTGGTATTCGATTTGAAGTGTTTCAAAATAAACGAAATGATTACCAAATAATGTTTTGTGTAACTTCTTTAATCTTTGTGTATTGTTCAGCTGTTCTAGTGTTCTGTAATACTTAACCACACGTGAATGACAAGGATAATGATTTCAGAAGTAATGAACTGAAATGGGTTTCAGCCTCTCAGCCGACTGGACTAATGAAGAGTGACATTGGCCATACAGTGTCACTACAGCCTACTCGTATTTCGAAACCCAACTACACCAATGTGTATACGGGAGTTCGGTTTTCGCACAATCCGATCGACTAGACACAGTCAATGGCAGGTCTGTCGTCCTGCACCATCGGCAAGGGAAACAACGTCGGAAAATCCTTAAGAAATTGATCAGCCGGCAAGGGTCAGTAAATGAAAAAAATTAAAATGGAGACAAATCGGATTGTCGGACGTTAGGGGACACAGGCGCCAATCGACCTGTTTGGAAACAAATGTTCTATTAGTTGGGTGTTGAAGAGGTGAATCAAGCCAACGAAACCAATGACAGGGACCTATAGCAGGTCTAGTAATTGGGATGTGACGAAAAACCGAGGTCCCGCGTATAAATTGGCGTGCACGTAAAAAGTGCCTTGACAGTTAGAATTCAGTACAAATATAAGCCGCAGCGCCGCCATTCAGTCAAAATTTTCCCCATAACACAGTGTATGGCATTTGCTCGTCTTCATTATCCCAGTCGAGGCAGAACAGTAGGACGTTAAACCCTATTTCATTTCAATTTTTACAGATCAGTTAACGTATCAAAATATCCGGCATTACTTGCTATATTTCTTGATTATGAATTTAGAATCAATTGTTGGTAATGGTCGCGATATCGTACTTATCAAATGTGTTTAACTTTAATCAGACGGCTACTTGGATCGAATATATAAAACACGACGACGACAGCCTGTTGGCGATAGTCAAATTGTTGTAGTCGGATTTAGAATTGAGCATAATTAATTATAATTAATCTACTCTCGCTGCATTGATTTAATCTGAGATAAAATAAAACTGGCGGCCACGTGATATAATTTACCTGTTAATTGTTTAAAGTTAGTTGATAGATTTGTCGTCTTGTGGCTGACCGTCGTCTCTGTAGTAAAAGATTTATCCGTAAATTTCAATCAACCTGCTGTGAACTGTTTTCAAATTAGTTAATTCTCCAATCAATGGATTATATGTAATTAACGAGTTTGATCTTGTCGGTTCCTTTTATCTTAACGTGGGCTTTACATAAGATTGAAGGTAAATCTATGGGTGTATTTCTTCACCAGCACAGATTTTTCTGTAAATTTCAATCAACTTGCTGTGAACTATTATTTTAATCATATTTAATTGACTAGTCTCGTCCAGTCGGCTGGTTTTATCTCGCAATGAACTGTGGATTAAAAATTTTAAACTAATTAATATTCGCGTTAAATTTAATTATCGTCTTGTCAATCAATATTTCCCTGGAATACATAATGTTCAGATTTAGACCCGCAACTCCCGAATTACCAATTTTTAATTGCATGTTCATGGAAACGATCTAGAGGTTGTTGCTACATGTTATCAATCATTGAAAATATTTTTAGCATTCGAAAAAATGAAGTCTTCTAGCAAGTTATATTAAGTTTCCTTCCAGAATATATAAAAATAACATACGACATCAAGTGACATGATTTCTATAAACTGTGTATATAGTTGACATGACATTAATTAAAATTCTTATAATAATCTCTATATTACTTTTAACACGATTAATAGATAATCCTCCAGTTCAAGTTTATATTATATATTTAACGGATTACATGTTAATCTGATAGGTTTAATACCATTTATTTATTCCATGTTTATTTACATCTTATTTTTGTTATTTTAAATCATTGCCCTTGTTCATGATCATCAATGTCATCAATAGCCACGCACGAACTGTATTTGATATACTGTAGCACCATGGGTCTTTTTGTCTGACGCGGAGAGCGGTGGTAACCGGTCCGGTCGCCACATCCTACGTATGACCCATGCATCTTGTTTTTGCTACATATTACCGTTAGCCTTGTGATCGTCTAGGATTTATCTCTGATCGTCTTTTCTTCTCGTTCACGTTGTGTGTTTCTTCTTACTGGTTTCTTAAGACGTTTGTCTTCTTCAGTTATAACAATGCAACAGTTCGTTTTTACCTTTTATGTAGCATAGGTATACATACAAGCATATTACAATTACAGTCAATGCTAACTAAACTCTTCTCAACCTAGACACCTCGCGGTGTCTAGGACTCTTAGATCGTAACCCTCTGGAACCCAATCGAAGTCCGGAATCTAAATGTCGTCTGACGAATTCGCGCAAGTATCATAATTTTGTATCAACTGGTTTTGGACATTCAATTATCTAATTGGTCAAACATGATGTAAATAATTAGAGAGATTGGGTAATTTAAGCCAAATGATGCAATAACCCACCCTTATATGGTTATGGAAATTTACTCTAGAAATTGCGCATGAGATATCTGTTATCATGTTATTGACATGTAAAACCAGCTATGTTTTGTTTCCATAACCTTTTTTCATATACCAATATGTCAATCAAATGTTAGTTGATTTCGGTACACACCTGCATATATGTGAATATGTTAGAAACATAAAACTATATCTTATCTCCTCATTCCTTGTCTATATTGCTACACTACTTCCCCCTTTAAGAATATATATAGAGTATAGATATTCTAACTAATTATGCACGCATCAGGAAAATATAAATGATTACAATACAACAGAGCTGTGAAAGAAAAACACAAATAATCAAAAATCAAAAATCGCATGCAAAAACTATCTCAAAGTCCTATGAAAATTCACTAAGCCGAAACCTAAATTCAAAAAAACACAAATTGTCTTTTTAAAATCTTCAAGTGTCCTAATCTCAAAACACTATAGCACATCACTTCAAATTTTTAAAGTTCAGTTTCACTTTAAATTCTGTCTCAGGAAATCTCAATTTGGTAAACTGGTAAACCATTTTTCTTTGCCTCTGTAGTTGTCCTTTTCAGCTACCATAGTTTCAAGTTGAAAACTGTCTGTTTTTCTTCTAAGATTGGCTTGTACAATCTCATTCGTCAATCAAACATGTCATTGCCATCAGACCAAGAACTAACTATTCCTAATTCTTTTTAAAACTGTAGTTTAATTATTAACCTAACATTATTAGTAATATCTTATTCCTAAAACTTATAAGTAACTCTTACTTTTAATAAAAATTAAACTTTATTTAATTATAAATAAACTTTGATGTGTCCCTTTAATTATAAATCTTCAAACTAACTTTGACCTCTTGACCTGAACTGAGTAATGGACAATATTTTATAATTGCGTTTCCTGTTTTAGAATTCAACCATGATAATTTTATAATTCTCCCGTCAGTAATGTGACCTTTTTTTTTTACCTACTCATTTATAATTATGTTTTTATAAACATTCCTATCAGACTGACGCTGACACAAGCTGAGCTCAAACTGATAACAATACCAGTGTTACATTATCAAGAACGTCAAACAAATATGGCCAGTATATGAATGACGTCCCATATTATCCTACAGTAGGACGCTAAACCCCAATAGATGAAATAAGCCCGCGGTTACTTATTCCACATTAGTAATATATAAACATTATATAGAATTATATCCAGAGCAAATGGCTGTACACTCCATTCACCTAGAATACAGTCTATATTTTATAAACACAACAATCAAAATATACCGAGCTTTGTACTACACATATAGCTAACTATATCCAATATAATTCTATATACATTAACACAGGTACTAGAACCGAGTGCTTGTAGTAACTTAACCTCATGTCAAATTACACATTTTAATCATCGCGTATTATGTCGACAGCTTATAACAGCAAAAATATATTAAACGTAGCCAATATATTACGTTTCTAAAGCAAAAATTACATAAAAATATATACGGACATAATCTACCGTATATCCTCACCTTAAACTCCTATAAAACTCGTATGCGATAATCTCACAATTTAACGAGCCTATAATTTTAGTTGTGTTTTTCCAGGAAAACTATACCTACATCCCTAGATTGTTAACCACATGGGATTTTAACATAACCTAACCTTTTATTCAAAAGTTAAATTATTTAATTTTGAAACCTTGGACTATGGCGTCAAAATTACCTTACTCTACGTATCGAACCACATACATGGACGACACAAAACACAAACAATAATAGCAACTCAACCTTTTAGTCAAAAGCTGAATTACCCACATTTAGCCTAACTCGACTAAAATCCTAATTCTTGAGACTTTGGACAAGGATCTCAAAAATTATATACGAAACAACAAATAACACATATTAACGAATTACAGTAGAGAGCATGGCCATCTTGAAAACTGGAGTTAAACACTCACAAACGTCATGCTTAGATCTGCCATCTTACCACTGCAATCCGGAGACAACATTAGTTCCTATTTTATTCCTATTCCGTTTCTTTATCATTATTTATTATTCCTTGGTTATATTCCCTACTCCGTTTCTTTATTTTTATTAATTCGTAGTTATATCAAAGAAAATTTTGTTTTGTTTTAAAACCTACTCCGTAGAGACTCTCTTTAACTTTAATTACTCGAATTTACTACAGGTCATGTTAACCCGATAACCAGTGATATTATATTGTTTACCAAACCCGTCCATTAAAACTTATGAATGGATATATTGTATTTCCTACAGTTAAATTTTAACAATTTAGTTTCTAATTAGATTTTTAAACTTAAATTAATATTATTTGGTCTTTTAACAAATGTAACATATCTAATTAAACAAACAAAATTTATTTACCAAGATTTTTCCCGAATATCATCAACAGGTATTCGTATTTCCATCAAAAATTTTCTCCGTCTCTGTTGATTTTTCTTCGCTTAACGTCTTCAAATAGGTATTCTTCATCTAAATCAACTGCGTAACCCAAATGTCGAAACTTCAGCACGGCCCCAAATCAAATATGTATTCTTCTTCTTCTTCTAAAGTTGATATTAACCCTCAAGGTCGAAACTGTTGCGGCACCAAATCGTATATGTATTCTTCTTCTTCGAAAAATGGTATGAACCCTAAAGGTCGAAACAGTCACGGCACCAAATGGAATATGTAGCACCATGGGTCTTTTTGTCTGACGCGGAGAGCGGTGGTAACCGGTCCGGTCGCCACATCCTACGTATGACCCATGCATCTTGTTTTTGCTACATATTACCGTTAGCCTTGTGATCGTCTAGGATTTATCTCTGATCGTCTTTTCTTCTCGTTCACGTTGTGTGTTTCTTCTTACTGGTTTCTTAAGACGTTTGTCTTCTTCAGTTATAACAATGCAACAGTTCGTTTTTACCTTTTATGTAGCATAGGTATACATACAAGCATATTACAATTACAGTCAATGCTAACTAAACTCTTCTCAACCTAGACACCTCGCGGTGTCTAGGACTCTTAGATCGTAACCCTCTGGAACCCAATCGAAGTCCGGAATCTAAATGTCGTCTGACGAATTCGCGCAAGTATCATAATTTTGTATCAACTGGTTTTGGACATTCAATTATCTAATTGGTCAAACATGATGTAAATAATTAGAGAGATTGGGTAATTTAAGCCAAATGATGCAATAACCCACCCTTATATGGTTATGGAAATTTACTCTAGAAATTGCGCATGAGATATCTGTTATCATGTTATTGACATGTAAAACCAGCTATGTTTTGTTTCCATAACCTTTTTTCATATACCAATATGTCAATCAAATGTTAGTTGATTTCGGTACACACCTGCATATATGTGAATATGTTAGAAACATAAAACTATATCTTATCTCCTCATTCCTTGTCTATATTGCTACAATACAACTTACAAGCGATTTTTGACAAACTAAAAATACATAGAATCTAGATGCTTTAATAAACTACACTTCGTTGATATTTCTTCGTGTAATCTTTGTACCTAGCAATAATATTATTGGTTTCATTATTAATTCATCATTTAATATCATTTTCTCCAGATGTTAAATTCGCCCATTCGTTCAATTATTATTTTTACTAAATCCAGACATTTATTTCCATATATAATATTGTTGTTACAGCTATTGGGTTTATTCAGTTGATCTTTTCAACTGTCAATTATACTCAGTTTTCTAGTTATTTCTTCTATTTATCTTATTTCTACAACAATTCTTCGTTTATCTGGTTTATTCATCCATTTTATTTCTCCTGTATAATCTTGTTATTACAACAGTTGGTATATTCAGCTGTCAATTATATTAGATTGTTGAATTATAAATTTACCATCAATATTACACAAATAATTACTCCCTGATTTCACCATGACGATAATCTGTTAATCTCTTCTATTGTTTTACCTGATTATTATACACCAATAACGTGAATATAAAGGAAGATAACTTGTACTACAGACAGTAGATGTTGGTCAGATAGATCTAAAAGCGTGAGGGCGAAGAACTAAAGATACCAGTTGCTGAGTTACGAAATAGTCCAAATGAAGGAAAATACGGGAAAAAAAACAGCAGACCAAAAAAAAAAACAAAACTGGAGAATTGTAGTGACGTGGTGAATTCAGGCTTTCTATAGAGTACGGAGGCCAGAAATAACAGAAGAAACTGGGAACAGAAATAATTTTATACATAAAGGCCAGAATTTACTGAACCTTGCACCAGAAATCGTAGGAGAACCAGCAAAAATAATAGAAGACACGGGTGAGCAAAGAAATGATACAATAAACTGCGACAATAAATGGTCTAAAAAATTGAGACCAGGAAAAATGAGTTACTGGGACCAGAAAAAAATGAAAAATTAAAGAAACATGGATCAGAAATAAAAAAGGAACTGGAGCCAAAAAGAAAAGAATGGAATCAGAAATAAAATGAGAAAATGGGAACAGAAATAATACGAGACACTGGGAGCAGAATTATAGGATCAGAAAATATAGTTATTTTGATATTTTTCATGGACTATTGGTCGGAAATAGTAATATCATTACACATGCAGCTATGAAGGTATAAATCTTCCACGTGAATTACCTATATAATATTTAATTGATAGCTTACAAATAGGAAGGAACATCTTAGATTTGAAAACATTAATGTGAATAATTGAGGATTAAAAATTCGAATTTTTTCTTTCATATGTATGAATCTGCTACATCATTTACTATGTTTACGAATTATCCAAAGCAGTGATTTGTACATAATCTATAGAAACCTAGCCAACTGTATTTATCAAAAATGTAAAAAATAAGTTTTAAAAAAAAATTAAATAAATTAAAAAAAATGATTAAAAAAAAAAAATTAAAAAGATAAATTTGAAAATAAATTGAAAAAAATAAATTAAAAAAAATGAAATTGTAAATATCTTATTTATTTATTTATTTATTTATTATTTATTTATTTATTTATTTATTTATTTATTTATTTATTTATTTATTTATTTATTTATTTATTTATTTATTTATTTATTTATTTCATTTACCCAGCCCGTGATATTATTGTTACTATTTATTCAATCTGTGATATTATTATTCATTCAATCTGTGATATTGTTGTTACTATTTATTCAATCTGTGATATTATTTTTATTATTTATTCAATCTGTGATATTGTTGTTATTATTTATTCAATCTGTGATATTGTTGTTATTATTTATTCAATCTGTGATATTTTGTTATTATTGATTCAATCTGTGATATTGTTGTTACTATTTATTCAACATGTGATATTTATGTTACTTGTTACTATTTATTCAATCTGTGATATTCAATCTGTGATATGATTGTTATTATCTATTTATTCTATCTGTGATATTTTTGTTAATTGTTACTATTTATTTAATTTGTGGTGTTCTTGTTATTATTTATTCAATCTGTGATATTAATGTTATAATTTATTCAATCTGTGATATTATTGTTACTATTTATTCAATCTGTGATATTATTGTTACTATTTATTCAATCTGTGATATTCGTGTTACTATTTATTCAATCTGTGATATGTTTGTTATTATTTATTCAATCTGTGATGTTATTGTTACTATTTATCCAATCTGTGATATTTTTTTTATTATTTATCCAATTTTGATTTTCGATTTGAAGTGTTTCAAAATAAACGAAATGATTACCAAATAACGTTTTGTATATTTTTTTTAATCTTTGTGTATTGTTCAGCTGTTCTAGTGACATGGGCCATACAGTCTTGCCCACACAGCGGTACTACAGTCTACTCGTATTTCGAAACCCAACTACACCAATGTGTTTTTGTCTTATCCGATCGACTAGACACTTTTATTGCCAGGTCTGTTGTCCTGCACCACCGACAAGAGAAACTACGTCGGAAAATCCTTAAGAAATTCATCAGCCGGCAAGGGTCAGTAAGTGAAAAAAAAAACAGAATGAAGACAAATCGGATTGTCGGACGTTAGAGGATGTGGGTGGGTGCACGGGCGTCCATCGACCTGTTTAGAAACAAATATTCTATTAGCTGGGTGCGGAAAATGTGAATTAAGCTATTTCTTTCTCCTGGTTCGCTAGCCTGGCGGTCGGGTGTTCGTTCCCTGCATTGTCCGAGAAAGTTCATCTCGATTTTCCGGCGTGGTTTCGCCTTGTGAGTGATGCAGAAGGAGGGCCTGACAAGGACAGTTGCCTAGTCGTTCGGATGGGATGAAAAACCGAAGTCCCGTGTACACATTGGAGTGCACGTAAAAGATCCCTTGGCAGTTGGAATTCGATATAAGAGTAGGCCGTAGCGCCGCTGCCCGGGCAATTTCCATCATAGCACACTGTATGGCGTATGCCCGTCTTCCATTAGCCCAGGTTAGGTGCAAAAGAGTAGGACGTTAAACCCCATTTCATTTATTTATTTCTCGTCATGTCACGTATTCTTCACCGCGATTGGGGCTCCAGCAAAGTATCCACAACTACCCCGTGTCTCACATTGGTTAAAGACAGTAAGTTGAAAGTAATAAGCAAGTTTATGATCTCAGATTCTGAACATGCCAAAATTTTGGATTACCACTTTATACCAGCCAAAGAGACCCTTGTTGTTTAAATTTGATTTTAAACTATCCGACTATCCCCTTTACTATTTTCAAGTGAAATCGACCGTTTGGAAATCTTTTGGACCTCCGATGAGATTCAAATTCACGGAATACTATCCATAACCATTCCCAGGAATTAAGAATTTAGGAATTCGACACTATCACATTCTTGACGAACATGCCAAAGTGTACACAGGACCTCGGTATTTCGTCCCATCCGAACGACTAGACAATTCATCAAGGGGACAACACGTTAAAAATATCTGGTAAAATAGATTCATCGGTGTCCTTAGGGAAGTTTTTATGTTTAAAACGAAATGAAATTATTAAATAATATGCGTTGTTACTGGAGGTATTCACAAAGTTCACCGCTAACAAATATAACAATAACAACAAAAAGTTGGAAGGAGTACGCTTCATTTATGAGTATATTTCTAGATCTAGAATCTCTAGTGCCAATTGGATTTTACCTATCACTCTCAATACCTCACTGGGCTCTTCTTGTTGTCTTACTTTTACCAAATGTAATTAAGCATTTAGAAATCTTTTCTATCACTGATGTGTTCAAAAATCTAGTATTAAATTAGCTTAGAGATTACGAATTCAGGAATCCAATCCTATCGGATTCGTAATCATATATTTTATTCATCCGTCTCAATGGATAAATTCTGGTAATCCCCATGACTACTACACTCTGATATTTGATATTTGAACTAAAATAAAATGGGGTTTAACGTCCTACTTTTCTGTACCAATCGTTCTAATGAAGACTTACACTACGGGGGAAATGTGGCCCGGATAGCGGCGTTTCAGTCTCCTTTTCGTCAAATTCAAACTACCGGAGTTTCTTTTACGTACATGACACCGGTCCACGACTCTTCGACAATTTCCCTAATCCGAACTGCGAGACAATGTGCCAAGTGGGGGGGGGGGGATGCTGGAAATGCAATGGGTGAAATGTCCTACTGATCTACTCCAAGGATGATTTTCCAAAGTGCCCCCCCCCATCAGTGGTGCGGAAAGGAGGCGGGGGGCTGCTATCTAGTCGTTTGGATGGACGAAAACCGAGGTCCCGTGTAATTCGATATAAGAGTGCAGGCAAAATTTCCTTCACAGCACACTGTTTGGCATATAGTTCGGGCCCGTATCTACAGGGGGGCGCGGGGGGGGGGGGGCATGGCTAACAATCATTAAAGTATACACAGTTCCTTATATTAACCTAAAAAAGCTAATTTTTTTTGTTTGAATAATTATTTCATTAAAGTATACACAGTTCCTTATATTAACCTAAAAAAGCTAATTTTTTTTGTTTGAATAATTATTTTAAAATGCTTATTAGCCGCCTAGGTAACTACATAGCATGATGATTACAACAGTCTGTTAGAATGACCTTTCCGAGGATTTCCTCAAAATGTTCGCCCCCCTACCGAAAGGTAATGCCCCCCTGCTTAATGGTGTCTAGATACGGGCCTGATATGGTTGTTTTGTTTATTCAAACCTTGGTATTGCTCTTGTGTAGGTACCAAACCTCGAATTGCTTACTTCAAATTTTGAATGGAGATGCCCAATACCTTGCATACCGGCGTGGATTATTACCTAAATCGGTCAACAAATATGATATACGTTTCCGACCACGAAACGTGTAGATGACCAACATCTTTATTAATCTATAGTTCTATTTTGGGGAGCCATGGTGGCTAAGGGGGTAAGACGCTGGCTCGTTAGTCTGGGTGGTCGCGTGTTCGAACCCCGCACTGACCGAGAAAGTTCATCGGGGTTCATTTCGTTTTATATAGATCAGTTAACGTATCAAAATATCCCTCATTACTTGCTATATTTCTTGATTATGAATTTAAAATCAATTGTTGGTAAAGGTCAAAATATTGTACTTATTAAATGTGTTTCACTTTAATCTGACGGCTACCTGGATCGAATATTAAACACGATGACAGCCTGTTGGCGATAGTCAAATTGTTGTAGTCAGATTTAGAATTAAGTTTAATTAATTATAATTAATCTACTCTCGCTGCATTGATTTAATCTGAGATAAAATAAAACTGGCGGCCACGTGATATAATTTACCTGTTAATTGTTTAAAGTTAGTTTATAGATTTGTCGTCTTGTGACTGATCGTCGTCTCTGTAGTAAAAGATTTATCCGTAAATTTCAATCAACCTGCTGTGAACTGTTTTCAAATTAGTCCATTCTTCAATCAGTTGATTATATTTAATTAACGAGTTTGATCTTGAAATAGGCTTTAGGATTGAAGTAAATCCGTAAGTGGATTTTTTGATCCAGTCGGCGCCTTTATCTTAACGTGGGCTGTAAATAAGATTGAAGGTAAATCTATGGGTGTATTTCTTCACCAACACAGATTTTTCTGTAAATTTCAATCATCATGCTGTGAACTATTATTTTAATCATATTTAATTGACTAGTCTCGTCCAGTCGGCTGTTTTTATCTAGCAATGAAATGTGGATAGATCTGTATACCACTAATTAATAATAATCTCGTTAGATTTAATTAGTCATTGACAATATGGAGCCTAGTATATTAAATTTTCTTCGGGTATATCATTTGCAGGGGGTGGGGGTGCATTATAGATTATTGTTAACAAAGGTTATTAGTGTATATTTTATCTTTTTTTGAAACAAAACCGGAATATATCAAAATAACATATGACATCAAGTGACATGATTTCTATAAACTGTGTATATAGTTGACGTGATATCCATTAATTCTTATAATAATCTCTATATTACTTTTAACACGATTAATAGATAATCCTCCAGTTCAAGTTTATATTATGGTTAAAGGATTACATGTTAATCTGATAGTTTTAATACCGTTTATTTATTCCATGTTTATTTACATCTTATTTTTGTTATTTTAAATCATTGCCTTGTTCATGTAGATCAATGTCATCAACAGCCACGCACGAACTGTATTTTATATACAACTTACAAGCGATTATAGACAAACTAAAAACACCAAGAATCTAGATGTTTCAGTAAATTGGACTTTTCTCATACACTGTATTTGAATAATAAAGCTTCAGAAAATAAAGTGACTGACTGCATAAAGAAAGCGTTTATGCACCCCACCCTACCTTGAGAAGATGTGTCCATATATAAAACCAAATATATTTCATGCATTTAATTACACAATATCCCATCAATGTAAATATCAGTTTCATCGAGCTTCCCTATGTATCTTTTCCGTCATAAAAATCCATTATCTTTCACCAGTTTAATATTTTAAAAAATGTATATTTTGTGTTCATAGCGTCCGATTGAATTTACTAATTTCTTCGTGTAATCTTTGTACCTTATAGCAATAATATTATTGGTTTCATAATTAATTCTTCATTTAATATCATTTTCTCCAGATTTTAAATACCCCAATTCGTTCAATTATTATTTTTACTAAATCGAGATATTTATTTATTTATATATATAATATTGTTGTTATAACTATTGGGTTTATTCAGTTGATCTTTTCAGCTGTCAATTACACTCAGTTTTCTAGTTATTTCTTCTATTCATCTTATTTCTACAACATTTGTTCATTTATTTATCTGGTTTATTCATCCATTTTATTTCTCCTGTATAATCTTGTTATTACAACAGTTGGTCTTTTCAGCTGTCAATTATATTAGATTGTTGAATTATAAATTAACCATCAATATTACACAAATAATTACTCCCTGATTTCACCATGACGATAATCTGTTAATCTCTTCTATTGTTTTACCTGATTATTATACACCAATAACATGAATATAAAGGGAGATAACTTGTACTACAGTCAGTAGATGTCGATCAGATGGATTTGAGAGCGAGAAGGAGGAGAACTAAAGATACAATTTAAGAAATAATCTAAATGAAGGAAAAATACGGAAAGAAAACAGCAGGCCAGAACATAAAACTGGAGAATAAGTATTGACGTGTTAAATGCACACTTTCTATAGAGTAATGTATTTTATGACGGAAGGAACTACAGTGGGCAACGCAACTTTAAAATACGTGAAATGTTAATCAAAAGGAATAAGCGGAATACTAGAAAACGCGGGACCCGGAAAAAAATCACAGATGAAAGTAGAACCAGAAATAGCAGAAGAAACTGGTAACAGAATTTACAAAAACTTGGATCAGAAATAATAAGAGAAACTAGGGTCAGAAAAAGTAGGAAGACCAACAGAAGAAATAATAGAAGACACCGGTGAACAAAGAGATAATACATTAAACTGGGACCACCAACAGTCTGAAAAATGTGGACCAGAAGTAAATGAGTTACCGAGACCAAAAAATAAAATCAACGAAAAAAAAATAAAAAAAAAATAAATGAACTGACACCAGAATTAAAGAAGAGAATGGAATCAGGCATAAAAAAAAGAAATTGGGAGCCAAAATGATACGAGACACTGGGAAAATATAGTTATTTTGATATATTCCATCGACTATTGATCGGAAATAGGGATATCATTACACATGCAGCTATTAAGGTATAAATCTTCCACGTGGATTAATTGTGACAGAGTATTTAAATGATAGCTTACAAATAGGAAGCAACATCTTAGATTTGAAAACATTAATGTGAATAATTGGGGATTAGAAATTCAGAAAATATTTTTTTATTGTCTTTTTTATTGCATGAATCTGCTATATCATTTAATATGTTTACGAATTAGCAAAGCAGTGATCTGTACATAATCTATAGAAACCCAACCAACTGTATTTATCAAAAATGTAAAAATAAGTTTTTTAAAAAATTTAAAAAAAAAATATAAAAAGATAAATTAAAAAAAAAAATTAAAAATAAATGTGAAAAATATTTGAAAAAAAAAAAAATAATATATAAAAAAAACCAACAAAACAAAATGAAATTGTAAATACCTTAGTGTAGATATCTTAGTGTAAATATCTTAGTGTAAATAATACTGATAAAAATACCATTTGTTCCATCTGTGATAATTTTGTTATCATTTATTCATTTATTTATTCATTCATTCATTTATTTATTTACTCGGTCTGTGAAATTATTGTTATTATTTATTCAATCTGTGATATTCTTGTTATTATTTATTCAATCTGTGATATTATTGTTAGTATTTATTCAATCTGTGATATTTTGTTTTTATTTATTCAATCTGTGATATTTTGTTTTTATTTATTCAATCTGTGATATTGGTGTCACTATTTATTCAACCTGTGATATTTACGTTATTTGTTACTATTTATTCAATCTGTGATATTCATTCTGTGATGTTTTTATTATTTGTTACTATTTATTCAATCTGTGATATTTTGTTATTATTTATTCAATCTGTGATATTATTGTTATCATTTATTCGATTTGTGATATTTTTATTATTCCTTACTATTTATTTAATCTGTGATACGATTGTTATTATTTATTTATTTGATCTGTGATATTTTTGTTATTTGTTACTATTTATTTAATTTGTGGTGTTCTTGTTATTATTTATTCAATCTGTGATATTATTGTTACTATTTATTCAACCTGTGATATTGTTGTTATTATTTATTCAATCTGTGATATTTTGTTATTATTTATTCAATCTGTGATATTGTTGTTACTATTTATTCAATCTGTGATATTTTTGTTACTATTTATTCAATCTGTGATATTATTGTTAGTATTTATTCAATCTGTGATATTGTTGTTATTATTTATTCAACCTGTGATATTGTTGTTATTATTTATTCAATCTGTGATATTTTGTTATTATTTATTCAATCTGTGATATTGTTGTTACTATTTATTCAACCTGTGATATTTATATTACTTGTTACTATTTATTCAATCTGTGATATTCAATCTGTGATATGATTGTTATTATATATTTATTAATTTATTCAATCTGTGATATTTTTGTTTTTATTTATTTATTCAATCTGTGATATTATTTATTTATTTATTTATTTATTTATTTATTTATTTATTTATTTATTTATTTATTTATTTATTTATTTATTTATTTAATCTGTGTTGTTGTTGTTATTATTATCTATTCAATCTGTGATATTCTTGTTATTATTTTTTCAATCTGTGATATAGTTGTTATTATTTATTCAATATGTGATAATATTGTTATTATTTATTCAATCTGTGATATTTTGTTTATTATTTATTACTATTTGATTAATATGTGATATGATTGTTATAATTTATTTATTCAATCTGTGATATTATTGTTACTATTTATTCAATCTGTGATATTTTTGTTATTATTTATTCAATCTATTCATAATTGTTACTATCTATCCAATCTGTGATAATTTTGTTATTATTTATTCAGTTGTGATATTCGATTTGAAGTGTTTCAAAATAAACGAAATTATTACCAAATAACGTTTTGTATATCTTTTTTAATCTTTGTGTATTGTTCAGCTGTTCTAGTGTTCTGTAATACTTAACCACACGTGAATGACAAGGATAAATTTCAGAAGTAATGAAATGAAATGGGTTTCAGCCTCTCACGTTTCTGCGGCGATTGGACTAATGAAGAGTGACATGGGCCATACAGTCTTGCCCACACAGCGGTACTATATAGTCTACTCGTATTTCGAAACCCAACTACACCAATGTGTATACGGGAGTTCGGTTTTCGTCCAATCCGATCGACTAGACACTGTCATTGGCAGGTCTGTCGTCCTGCACCATCGACAAGGGAAACTACGTCGTAAAATCCTTAAGAAATTCATCAGCCGGCAAGTGTTAGTAAATGAAAAAAAAACCAAACAAAATGAAGACAAATCGGATTGTCGGACGTTAGGGGATGGGGTGGGGGCCAATCGACCTGTTTGGAAACAAATGTTCTATTAGTTGGGTGCGGAAAAGGTGAATCAAGCTATTTTCCCTTTCTTGTCATGTCACGTATTCTTCACCGCGATTAGGACCCCAACGAAACCAATTCGTCTGAGGGCTCAGAGCTACCCAGCCCGCCCATGTATCCTGGATTGGTGTTATAATTCAACATAACAAATCACATGGAATAACGTAGAGGAAAAATAATAGATTTCTTTTTGACAAGATTATCAAAGATGGCGAAATATTTCTTTTTACTGATTATAGCCTTGGGTAAGGGATAAAGGTCAAGTATCGTTCCTACGATAATAAACAATCTACTTTACTTCTCCCCAAAACTTCAAACACCCATAACTTCGCAAAGAATAAAATAAATAGAATGACATATTCAATATGTTCATTTTCCGTTACCTATTTTGAATTATCATGTGGGCAAGGCGCTGGCTCGCTAGTCTGGAGGTCGGGTGATCGATCCCTGCATTGGCCGAGAAAGTTCATCTCGCTTTTCCGGCGTGGTTTCCGCTTGTCAGTGATACAGGACGAGGGCCTGACAAGGACAGCTGCCTAGTCGTTCGGATGGGACGGAAAACCGAGGTCCTGTCTTCCATTAGCCCCGGTCAGGTGCATAAGAGTAGGACGTTAAACTCCATTTCATTTCGTTCTTTATATAAATCTTACATAATGCATCATTACTGATTTAGCTACGAAAAATATCTCATTATACCCAAAGAAAGAATAGAAACTAAAAAAATGAGACATAAAACGAATAAAATTTAATATTGTTATATTCTAAACGTAAAAGATAGGCTGGCACTGCCAGGCAGGATACGCCCACATTTTCGAGAGATGGATAGAGAACAAGCAATACCGAAAGTAATTTTTCCTACACCATTAAGTCCTGTATTTCATACTGTATTGGGAGCAGCCATTTAGTTGGTCAGTTCCAGTCTGATATTCATGAAATTCGAAGCCGACAATGATTATGGTGTGACGGTACACAACCTAGAAATGTGACTTTTTATCAAAATCGGATAAGAATTGTGACCTGTAGAGAGTCCACAACCATGATATACCATATTTTTAAACTATTCGCGTATAAACGGCGACCATTTCGTCCGGCAATTTTGGTACGATTTTCACGAAATTAGAACTCAACCTTCTGTAAAATAGTCATACGTTTGCACTATACTATTAGGATTAACTCGATGTAAGGTCAAGACCATTGACCACTTCTCCTATCATGTATTCTTTTGTATATCAGTAATACAAATATCTACTAATGTACTGTAAGGAAAATTAAGCCATTAATCAAATAATCGAGACCATTAGGCTAAGTGTTGGCGATTCCCTCGACTGGTATATCTCTTTGTTGAACACAAGATGATATCTTGTTTATTTGTACAATTAAGGTATAAGTCGATGGCCGAATTCTACTGACCAGTACGGACGTGGTGTTACCTTAATAAACACCAAATATTATTGCTTCAGGGAATCGGTTCAAAGTATACGTTGATCAGCTAGCACCTTTTGGCCTCACGCTTGTCTATTATTCTATCCCTTATAATTTTAATAACCACTTAATAATGTTTATCATGTTGAGTCTGCAAGATCACCCGAGTCTTATATAAGGCGAAGGAACGGTTAGCCAAGTTAGTACTGAGCTGCATACCATAGGTACTTGCTACTCCACAGCAGACAACCAGGCGATATTTAGAGGGCTGACAGACAGAGTGACGAATAGATTATAAAACCACAACGTGAAGCTGACTTTGTATCTTAACACGATTAAAGAGTATATTCTATAACTAAGAAGAACCTGGTTATCTTATTTATTACACCCTACAGTGTTACATAGGGGCGTATTTGGTGCCGTTAAGACCAGTATAGAATATACCTAACTCAGGAAAATCAGAGGAAGATACCTAACTCAGAAAATCAGGAACACGGACCGGAAGGAACACAAAAGTAAGGTAATTTAATTTGTATTTACTAAACAAAAATGACAGAGGCACTTTTGAATGAATTAAATGGAACTGTAGGTCACTTGAATAATGAAGTAGGGGGTCTTTCCATTTCGGTGGGCGCCTTAACAAATCAAGTCGCGAATCAGGCATCCGTACAAATAGATGCCAGTAGGTATAACGACATACCTACACTAGTAGATCCGTATGACGGAGCCCCACGTAAATTCCGTACGTGGATAAAGTCATTAGAAAAATATGCCACCATAAAAAATTTTACAACGTCAGCTGTTAGGGAATGTGCCTACCACACAGCGAGAGGTGGGGTGAGCGACTTTATAGAGCGTTTGTTGACGGGCAATGAGGCGATCACATGGAATGAAATGAAACAAGAATTGGCATCTCGTTTTGAGGAAACGACGGACACCATGGACCTGATCTCGTCCATGAGAAATTTGAAACAAAAGCGGGACGAAAACGTCCAACAATTTGCTGATCGTATTTTGGCAACGGCGCATTTGGCGTATTCAGATGTAGCACAGCCGGATGTACAAGCCCACATGGTGCTTACATTCACCGATGGTATATCGGACAAACAATTATATTATGAATTGTGGCGAAAAAGTCCACGAACATTGCAGGACGCGACGTTAATCGCTACGCAAGAACAGGAGTTTATGAGACGATACCTTGCGCGAACGGGTCAACAGGCACCCCCGGCCGCGATAGTAGAAAGAATGGAGGTTGACCATCTTCGGCCACGCAGATGCCGGAAATGCAACCGAGCGGGTCACCGGACAAGTGAATGTCGCGCACAACGAGTAAATGCTGTCCAGACGACAGATGACAAGTATGCGTGCTGGCACTGTGGCGAAACCGGTCATTTTAGGAGGGATTGCCCTAACCGGGACAATGACATAGGACCGAGACCCAGGGGACAAACGCGACAGACAGGGCCCGGACCCGCGATACAAAATGAAGAAGTAGGGACGTTAACCCGTGTGCAAAAACTAGAAAAAATATTGCGTGACCGAGGAATACCAATTCCCGACAGAACCAGGACGTTAGGTAGGGGACAAAGGATAGAACAACAAATACGAGATATGGACAATGACATAGGGCCGAGATATAGGGGACGCTTTCCGCAAAACAATGGACGACCGGGAAACTACTAGACTCTCTCCAATCAAGAGCTGTTGGAGAGAGTGACGATGGACCAAAATTAATAAAATACATAAATTTGGCAGGGAATCCTAGTTCATGCTTAATAAAATTAGAACGGCAAATTTATAGGTGTCTTTTGGACTCGGGAGCTGATTGTTCCCTTATGCACCGAAGGGTATATACAGCACTGACGTATAAACCCAAATTAACTCGCGAAACAATATCACTCCAATCCGTCAATGATAAAGAAATTAAAGTTGACGGACATGCGATATTTCATTTTGAAATGAACAAGAAAAAACTTCAACAACAATTTTACGTAGTTACGAGCATGAATAGGAATTTAATTTTAGGTAGGGATTTTTTAGTTGACAATAAAGTTAGGCTCTATTTTGACCTTGGTTGTCTGCGAGTAGACGGGACGTATGTCCCACTCGTAGTCGACACATATGTCTCGTCACTTCTGCGTATAGCGGGTGACGTGACAATGTGTCCACATTCCACTGTGTTGTGCGTATCTAGGATAAAACAGATACCACAAGCACAGTCATTGCATGTGTCTGGAATCGAAAACGGATTCGTAGGCTCTGAACCTGGACTGATGATATGTAACGGTCTGATCCAGGTCAGTGATATAGATTTACACCAGGGCGTACCGGTGTTGATCGTCAACAACACAAATAAAACAATTAAAATTAAGAGAGGTTGCGTGATAGGTAGGGCTGAACCGGCAATTGATAAAGAAAGTAATATGACACAGGAGATAGCCGCCGTAAATGTCGAAACAAGTATGGAGGAGAGTAACGATGAGTTACTAAGTCAACTTACTGTTGCCCCGAGGCATAAAGAAATAGTTAGTCGACTAATCATTAAACACAGAGATCTTTTCGCGAAGACTGATAATGATCTAGGTCAAACACAAACTGTCAAGATGAAAATTGATACCGGCGATCACCCAGCAATAAAACTTCGACCATATAGGACCCCGTTAGGTAAAAGGGAGGTCGTGAACAAAGCTATAAATGATATGCTATCCTCGGGAATAATAAGACGATCTGCTTCCCCCTGGAGTTTTCCGGTGGTAATCGTCGATAAAAAGGATGGCTCGAAACGTTTCTGTGTCGACTTTCGACAATTAAACAAGATTACTCGCCCATGTTCAAATCCAATTCCAATAATTGATGACATACTGAATATGTTAGATAAAGCGAAGTACTTCACTACCTGCGATTTGAAAAGTGGGTTTTGGCAAATAGCATTGAATGAGGAGGACAAAGAGAAGACGGCGTTTGCATGCCATAAAGGACTCTTTGAATTCAATGTTATGCCATTCGGGCTATGCAATGCCCCCTCAATTTTCCAATTTTTAATGCGTATAGCCTTGCAAGACCTGGAGGATTTTGCCATGGCATATCTAGACGACATACTAATTTATTCACGGACATTGGAAGAACACCTCAAACACATAGAACTCGTGTTCGATAGACTAAGGCAACACGGATTGAAACTCAAAATTAGCAAATGTACCTTTATGCAAGAGGAAACGAACTATTTGGGCTTCATAATAACGTCAAGTGGAGTAAAACCAGACCCGAACAAGGTAAAGGCCATTAGATATATGGCCCCGCCCACAAGCGTAAGAGAAACTCGTAGCTTTATAGGCATGTGTAGCTACTATAGACGCTTTATACCTAATTTCTCCAAAATTGCGGAACCCATAATAGAACTGACAAAGAAGTTCGCAAGGTTCAACTGGGATGAGACATGCCAGAGAGCCTTTGATTATCTCAAAGAAAGTTTAACCGTGGTACCTCTCTTGAAGTACCCGGATCCCAATCGCATGTATATTCTTTACACAGACGCGTCCGATACGTGTGTAGGAAGTTGCTTGGTGCAACCTAGTGAGACTGATCCTACTGAAGAGCTTCCCGTCTATTACCTGTCTCACAAATTAAGCGATTGTCAGACACGTTGGAGCACGACGGAAAAAGAAGCCTTCGCGATACACTACTCCCTGCAGAAATTGGACTTTTATCTCCATAGCGCAAAGTTTATTATTAGGACTGATCACCAACCGTTGAAATATCTTCTGGAATCGCCTATGCAGAATAAGAAGATTCAACTTTGGGCTTTAGGCATCGCGGGGTATAACTGCAAAATAGAATATATCCCAGGGAAGAGCAATCTCTGTGCAGACCTCCTCTCCAGAGTACCCAAGGCTTCCTTTAATAATATTGATAGGCCGGATGATAGCGAAGTCGAACCGGAAATAAGCGATAACACTTTTGAAATTAATGCCTTTAATTCCAATCTATTCAACCCAAGAGAATATGCAAAATGCGAAATTAATGAGGTCGAAGGACTTAGAGATCCTAAAACCAAAATTAAAGATTACGATGTTAAGTTAGAACAATCTAAGGATGAAGTAATAACACAATTGATAACAGAACAAATAACCGGCAAAGTTAAATCTAGTCAGAACCAGTATTTAATAATAGAAGATATTTTATATTATATTTCGAATCCTAACGATGAGCCTGTCCTTAGGTTGTACATACCGGGACATTTGGTCGAGGAAGTATTAAAGCAATATCACGACGAACAAGGTCACTTTGGTATTGATGGTACCTTCAATTCGATAAAACAAAAATATTACTTCCCAGGGATGTATAAACGGATCTATAAGTACGTATCCGAATGTATACCGTGTCAATCACGATCGTTAATAAAACAGAAACCTCCATTACAGAGTACGGATATACCTCCATATCCATTCGCTAAGTTAAGTGTGGATCTTTCAGGACCTTACCCACTTACCCTATCAGGCAATAGATACATAATTTCCTTTGTCTGTTGGTACTCAGGTTGGTGCGAAAGCTTTCCCGTAAAAGATAAGACTGGGGAAAACGTCGCCCATCTTATAATAGATGAAATATTTCCGCGATATGGTTGTCCACTGGAAATTGTCAGCGACAACGGTACGGAAAATTGTAATCGATTGGTTCGCCAAACTTTAGAAAGACTAAATATAGGTCACATCCTGACCTCATTTTACCACCCACAAGCAAATGCACGTGTAGAACGGTACCATAGAGTGCTCCATGACGTATTATCTAAAAAGATTAAGGACGACGTCCATACGTGGGACCTATACCTTAATCAGACTTTGGCAGCAATTAGATTTCACGTAAGTGAGTCTACCAAATTCTCTCCATTCTATTTGTTGTACAACCGGGATGTTGTTCTACCATTAGATAACATCCTCCAGTTACGAAGGCGCTACGCGGGAATGGACCATCATGAGATAGCTCTGCAAAACCAGCACAAGGCGTTCGTTCTAGTGCATCGAAATTTGAAAAAAGCAAAAGAGAGACAAAATAAATACGCCGATAGGAATAGTAAGGATGTTAACTTTGAAATTGGCGACCCTGTCTATTATAAAAATCACTTAAGGAAAAATAAGTTACAAGAAAAATGGCGACCTTATTTTAGAATTATCGAAAAAACCACACCTGTGTCATATAAAATAAGAAATCAGCTCGACGGAACTATCACGAAATCGCACGCAGAACATCTCAGACTGGCGAACATGGAATGGGAAATACCCAATACCAGTTCGGGAAAGCCAATGAGAAAAGCGGCGTACATTGAACCTCCTTCTGAAACCGAATCCGATGACGAAATATCAGAGCCAGACACATCCAAAGATGAAAATGAAATAAATCCTTTGTCGGATAAAGCCCCGATGTACCAGGGCGATAAAAATGAAATAAATCCTTTGTCGGATATAGCCCGGATGTACCGGCGCGAAAACGATGGTTCGTCTAGCGAGGATGACATTCCATTAATGGAACTCGCAAAACGCCTTAGATCGAACGAAGCGGCACCGGATGCCGGAAACCTATCACTTGACGAAGATGATGTGGTAGTATCAACCCAGGAAAATGACGACATGGACCTAGGGGATGATACTGGAACCATGGCCGAGGAGAATGCCGGAACCATGGCCGTTGACAGTGCACATGTCAACGGACTAGTTAAAAAGCGAAGGTCGGTAAAGAAGCGAAAAACGCTTCCTCGACCCCCCGAGAGCTCAAAAGTAAAGAATCTACTACAAGCTCTAACGGAAATGTTCTAGGTAACCGTGATGGACGCACGCGGATTGCCTGAGACGGAATGACTATTGCATAGCATATGCCGCGTATAACAGCAGCTACCTCTAGACATTCATTAATAGGAATAAAATAATTAAACTAGGCGTATTAATTATTTTATTGTAGGCGATGAAATTATGGTTTCTATGGCTGACATTTGGATTGACAAGAGGTTTCCTTACTCATGACAACTTGCTGTTTAGACCAGTTAACCGGATAACGACAAGTAGATCTTCATGGCTTATAACAATAATAAATGACATGACCCCCTTCGATAGATTTATTGAAACTCTATCTGTTGACACGGCGCGCGTGCTAATAGAAGTGGACGACATCACCTCTCAGTACGCTACTAATGAGACACGCGATTTTCGGATAACCTTGAATAAACTTAGGGCCGAAATTATGACCTTAAGGGACAATCACGACGATTTGATAACGGCAGTAGCCGATTTCAAAACATTACAGACATCAAGAACGAAAAGATCACTTATCCCGATAGTAGGTAAAGCCTTGAATTTTCTGTTTGGCACAGTCTCTGAGGGTGATCTAAAAACTATAAAAAATAATGTAAAAGATCTTGCGAAAAATCAAGAAGCCATCGCGCATGTCGAGAAGGAAAGCCTTTCCCTCTTAAATGTTTCAAGAGTTCAGATCTCAACTAATAGACAAGCCATAAACAAGCTAAATGACAAACTTGGTCGTTTAGATCGCAAAGTAATGCGCATAGCCCGAGAATTCAAGCGACATGTGCTGCAACTAGAAAAGTTTCTGCACTTGTATCTTCGTTTGAACGTTGTTATAGACGACATTAAATTAATGATGATGAGGGCCGAGTTGTATCTAGAAGAATTACGACTACAACTCAACATGCTTTCTCTTGGTCATCTTTCACCTAGTACGATAACGCCAATTAATCTAAGAAGGCTGCTTGTCGAAATACAAGATATGTTGCCACCAAGTTTACATTTACCTGGGGACCCGAAGACTGAATTGTGGTCATTTTACAAATTACTGACCTGCACCACAGTGCTAGACGAAAACCGTATTTTGGTAATCATATCGGTACCTCTTTTAGATTCTGACGGAGGATTAGAAATCTACCGTGCGCATAATTTACCGGTGCCCATGACTTCAAAGAAATCTCTTTCCGACTCGAAAGCTACTTTTAAAATGGTGGCTCAATACGAGCTTGAGACCAACGTTTTGGCCGTCAACGTTCAAAGAACAAAATACGTTTTATTAACTCGTGACGAAGCCGATAAATGCAGCAATCCGTTAATAGGGTTTTGCCACATACGAAGTCCGATATATCCGATAAATTTGAGTACTCTATGCGTAGTTGCCTTATTTATGCAAAATAAAAAGCAAATTGACAAATATTGCCGGGTCGTAATCAAACCAAATTGTATTTTGCCCATGGCGGAGTACGTCTCCAATGGATTTTGGCTAGTCACTACCCAGAACGAAATAAGATTTAGCGTCGTTTGTCAAAATTCCAAATTTATGCATTCCTCATTAGTTGTTTCACCACCTATAGGTGCGGTGCGATTGAACGCCTCATGCTCTGCTTCTAACGATTATTTAAGTATGCCCCCCTTTTATCAAAACGAATCTAACCATTTCGACAAACCCTCTTTTGATCGGATAATTAGCACGTTTAATGCGTCAATGGAAAAATTGTGGAAACCTATCCAATCCACGCTTAAAAATTATACCCTCGAAAAACTACCTCGGAAATTACGTGGGCTTAAAACTATCCCTATGGATCATTTACTGTACGAATTAAATAACCTAAAATCCATTAAACCTGAGAAAAAACGGTTTAACTGGAAACACTATGCCATTGGGGCGGGTATCATATTTACAGTTATTTTGGTCGTAGCCTTATGTTTCCATTTTTCCGAAACTGGTAGAAAAATTAGAAATGCCTTATCTGTCAAGTTTAGTAAATCAAATGGTTTACCCCAAAATGTTCCACGTCCAATTCCTACGAACAACATCATGCTCGTAGAAAGAGAGAGCCACTCCACGTCACCGACAGCTCCTCTGTTGGAACACTCCACGTCACCGACAGCTCCTCCGTTGGAACAGCCAGAAAGAATGTACCCGAATATCTTGCGGGAACCTACAGAACAAAGCAGCAGCGCCGGACTTACCCTGAAGCTATCAGATTATCACACCCGAGCCCCCAAAGAGAACGAGTCTAAAGTCTAGACTAGGGGCTGGAAGAAGATGACAACGATTATGGTACAACCTTGTAAAGCCTTCAACTTCAATGGTAAATTGGTGTCACAAATATTGGAGGAAGTGTATGAACCTTTTCGAACTATTGGACTAATGAAGTGAACTTAGAAATGCCGGACTAGTTAAATAGACATTTAATTATCTATTTAGAACATTAATAACAAGTAAAGTGTGTGCGATGACACTATATTATTGAACTATATATAAATGTAGTGAGTGCAAAGGCACTATATTATTGAACTATATATTATCTATACATAACCACAAATGTTTATAATCCATGTAGTAGGCTAACATATTTACCTTATCCGACCTACTTGTTCATGAAGTGTACAATGGTGACCTATCGAGTAGCCGTTAAAGAATTTTTCAAGATGAAAAGATCCTTTTCTTATTAAGGGGCGTATGTAAAATAGTCATACGTTTGCACTATACTATTAGGATTAACTCGATGTAAGGTCAAGACCATTGACCACTTCTCCTATCATGTATTCTTTTGTATATCAGTAATACAAATATCTACTAATGTACTGTAAGGAAAATTAAGCCATTAATCAAATAATCGAGACCATTAGGCTAAGTGTTGGCGATTCCCTCGACTGGTATATCTCTTTGTTGAACACAAGATGATATCTTGTTTATTTGTACAATTAAGGTATAAGTCGATGGCCGAATTCTACTGACCAGTACGGACGTGGTGTTACCTTAATAAACACCAAATATTATTGCTTCAGGGAATCGGTTCAAAGTATACGTTGATCAGCTAGCACCTTTTGGCCTCACGCTTGTCTATTATTCTATCCCTTATAATTTTAATAACCACTTAATAATGTTTATCATGTTGAGTCTGCAAGATCACCCGAGTCTTATATAAGGCGAAGGAACGGTTAGCCAAGTTAGTACTGAGCTGCATACCATAGGTACTTGCTACTCCACAGCAGACAACCAGGCGATATTTAGAGGGCTGACAGACAGAGTGACGAATAGATTATAAAACCACAACGTGAAGCTGACTTTGTATCTTAACACGATTAAAGAGTATATTCTATAACTAAGAAGAACCTGGTTATCTTATTTATTACACCCTACAGTGTTACACTTCCTCATCAAAATTGAATTAAAATTGTGACCTATACAGGGGCCATAATTCAGGAAGTTACAATCCGATATACGCAAATATCGAAAAGAACCAAGATCTTTGGGTTACAACCATGAATTTCAAGTTTCATCCAAATCGAATTAAAATTGTGACCTTTACAGGGTCCACAACCTTGATATACCATTTTTTAACAGTATTCGCGTACAAACGGCGGCCATTTTGTATGGCAATTTTGGTGCGATTTTCCCGAAATTCGAACTCAACCTCCCTTACGGTGTAACGGTAATATAATCAAACGGTTTTTTTAAATCGGATAATAATTGTGACCTCCAGAGGGACCACAAGCTAAAAATTTTGCGTATAATCAGGGGCCATAATTCAGGAAGTTACGATCCGATATGCGCAAATATCGAAAGGAACCAAGATCTTTGGGTTATAACCATGAATTTCAAGTTTCATCAAAATCGAATTAAAATTGTGACCTCCACAGGGTCCACAACCTTGATATACCATTTTTTAACAGTATTCGCGTACAAACGGCGGTCATTTTGTATGGCAATTTTGGTCCGATTTTCCCGAAATTCGAACTCAACCTTCCTTAGGGTGTAACGGTAATATAATCAAACGGTTTTTTAAATCGGATAATAATTGTGACCTCCAGAGGGACCACAAGCTAAAAAGGGTGATTTTTCGGACACTCAGGGGCCATAATTCAGGAAATTACATTCCGATAGCCGCAAATATCGAACGGAACCAAGATCTTTAGGTTACAAACATGCATGTCAAGTTTCATCAAAATCGGTTCAAAATTGTGACCTCTATAGGGTCCACAAGCTAAAAACGTGATTTTTCGTACAATCAGGGGCCATAATCCATGAAGTTTTGATCCGATACATGCCAATATCGAAAGCAGCCGAGATCTATATTTCAAGTTTCGTCAAAATCGGATAAGAATTGTGACCTTTAGAGAGTCCACAAACAAATTGTGGACGGACGGACGTCCGGACGGACAGGGGCGACGACATAATACGTCAACATGAAAATGTGGGCGTATAAAAATGAGACATAAAACGAATAAAATTTAATATTGTTATATTCTAAACGTAAAAAATAAATTCGGTCGGGTCAAATTTACAGGCCTGTTTAAGGTATCTTGTTTGTGTGAAAGGGGCATTGTCCATGTGAATCCAAGTGTAGGCCTACTTGAATACTAAAATACTGAAATAACATAGCGGGGTGCGGTGCGCTACTATATCACACAAATTAAACATGACTTCATCGAACAACCGTCTACATCAAAATAGGTGCTGGTTAACAGTATCAAGAGCAAAATGGATTAAAAATAATTTGTTACTTATACTAGTGATATTGGGTGTTATTGCAGGATTTGGAATAGGATTTGGTGTGCGATTAATACACCCTTCTGACAGTGTTTTGCTATGGACGGGTAAGTTTCTGTAAATTATTTAATCTATTAATAACACGGGCCAATGTCAATGGATTTTGTTATCATGTAATCAGTTTAATAGCGTCAGTCACGAGATGTAAACAGGACTACCGCTATTCCCAACCCTGGACCTAACTCTAACCCTGGACTTAGCCCAAACGCTTACCCTAATCTCAACCTACAATCTGACCAACAAGCCCTAATCTCTTTACATCTCAGTGACCTTGGCGAAAATTGAACAGGCCTTAACAAGATCTAGCCGTACTTGCAGCTTTAGAACCCTGGGTACAAGAAGAATAGCAATATGTTCCCTATCACAATTTCTAACTTTTGTAAATGCTTTAAATTGTATTTAAAATGGGATTTAACGCCCTGCTTAACCGAACCAACCGCAATAATAAAGATGATCACGCACAATGCAGTGTGACGTGACAAAACATACCCGAACGCTGCATTTCTGCCTACTGTTCTCGAAATCCAGCTCAAAGACTAGATGCTTTCACAAAACTGATATGGGGAAATCCCCCTGGGCAATTGCGAGCGACTTCGTTGGCTAACACTGATCCATTATGTCACCAAATTTAAAATGTAGTATTGGTCTGAAACCAAAGTGGTTTTCGTGGATTTTGGCTCCAAGTGCTGCTCATATTCTTCTTTGTGACGATGCTCTTTAAAGAAAAATGCCGCGGTGGCTAAGACACTAGCTCGCTAGCCTGGATGTCACAGGTTATTACCCGGTATTGGCGGAGAAATTACATTGAGATTTTCCAGCGTGGTTTTTCCCTTGTCGGGAATGCAGGACGGCGGGCCTGACAAGATTAGCTGTCTTGTCGTTCGGATGGGAACAAAACCCGAGGTCCCGTGTACACATTGGAGTGCACGTAAATAACAACTTGGCATTTGAAATTCAATGTAAGAGTAGGCCGTAGCGTCGCTGTCCGGACACACTGTATTGCGTACGCCCGTCCTCATTAGCCCATTCAGAGCAGAACAGTAGGACGTTAAACCCCTTCGAAGAAAACTTAAGGCTACATCAATTCAATTTCGATCGACTTGACACTTGCCATGTTTGTTCCTTGGACAATTGTGCAGAATTTGAGTGTCTTGGTTTTGTTGTTATGATGTCACAATTCAAAGATGTTTGCTATGATGACACAATGCTTGATTCCTGTATTTTTTTACACTGTCTGTTAGACAAACTATAGCCTACTGGAAGAACTAAACCATCCATCTTGTTCTGTTTTATTTTAGGACTTCCCGGAGATCTGTACATGCGTATGCTGAAGGCGACACTCCTTCCTCTAATAGTTAGCAGTATAATAGCAGGTTTGTGTATAAAGAGATAAAATTTTAATGCCTAAACCCACCCATACTATGGGCTTACTAATCTACAGTGATTTGTTGCTCTGTTTTCAAATTATTTCCATTGCAAAATTCACATTTTAAAACTTCTGTTTTACGATATCACAGAAATCCATCTACATGTAATATCAGAGATATGACATTTTTAAATTATTTCCACTTTCATTTTTAGTGTTGCAACCCATTGCTTTGGAGTTCACATCTGAAACCAGCAGAAATGTAATGTTTTCAAATCATTTCCATGTTCGTTTTTTGCAGTAAGCCTTTAACCTTTCCATTTTTAAACAGAAGTCATTCCAGAACTTAGTGTAGTATTTTATAAAGCGGTTCTACTTCGTTTCACACCTGGTATACACACACAGACTAACAAAAACTATTCAATTCTATTACATTGAAGCACAATGAATACTTCTCTACATTCTTGAAATATTTCGACTAAAATCGTTTACAGATAGCCTAAGTTTAGTATGGGTCATTTCAGACAAGCAAATGTGTAGTATTTAAAATTATTTAATTTATCTGTTTTATCAAATTTTAAATCTATTTTTACGACTCCACTGTCATTTCATATATCCTATTGCCAATAACAAAACCATTTTATTTTCAGGAACATCATCCATGGATCCTAAATCTAGTGGTAAAGTTGGCAGTATATCATTAGCCTATATCATTATAACAAATGGAATTGGTAGTATCTTAGGTGTAGCAGTTGGCTTCATGATAAATCCAGGTAGAAGAAAATTAGATTCTCTTAGAACGATGAAATGTATTATTTGTACTTTGATTCTAAGCTTTTAACCGGCAAATTTATTATTTAAGTCGATGCTGTTTAAAGCTGAACTCCGATTACAAAACTACAGAAATAATTAAATAAAAAAAAAAACGCACTCCACATTTGCCGCCATACTTTTCAATTTGGAGAACAAACCTAGTAGCGATCGTTCAGGGCGTTACCCTTTTTAAAAAAAAATATATGAAAATTACGAGAAAAAATCATCAAAAATAATGATTAAGTTTTAATCTTTATCATGGTTAAAATCACACCAAATACACCTTCGATACGTGCGGCCGTATCCGTGTGGAGTGCCATGGATGAGAAATACACACACATTGATGACGTCACACGCAAAATCGACATGGATACGCGATACTGACCAGAAATATATTAGAGACTTATGGCACTTTTGTGTTCTAGGATACACATAGATTTTGGCGTCTAAAAGTAGCAAAGTAGACGGTAAAATGATGACGATGTTATACTTTTTTTCCGTATTAAAGACATTCGATGCGTGCTGGCGTATCCGTGGTGTCGTAACACGTATGAGAAATGCACACACATTGATGATGTCTCAAACAAAAATCGATACGGATACGTGATGCGGACCAGGAATTTATACTTGCCAAAAGTCTCTATGATGCGTGTTCCAGTACACTACCTATTAATTGTTTTATTACTTTAATTGATAAAGGGTTAAGGTGGCTAAGAGGGTTAGACGCTGGCTCGCTAGCCTGGAGGTCGGTTGTTCGAAAGTTCATCCAGATTTTCCGACGTGGTCCCCCTTATCAGTGATGCAGGAAGGATGGGATGAAAAAACCGAGGTCCCATGTACGCATTGGCTTGCACGTAAAAGATCCCTTGACAGTTTGAATTCGGTATAATAGTAGCCCGTATAGTGTTGCTGCACGGGCAAAATTTCACTCATAGCACACAGTTCAGTTCGGAGCAGAACAGTAGGACGTTAAACCCTATTTCATTTCATTTACATTTACGCAATAGAATCCCAAGTCTGGGATCGAAACCACACCGCCCTTTTCACATTGGTTAATGAGGAATATATTTTACATGATATGTGTATCTGGGTACACCACCTTGTATTGTTTTTAATTGATAAATGTAAACATGTGGTATGTGGTGTTGTGTTAACAGGAGAAGGACAATCTATATCGACAGATACAAATAAACAAAATCAACCAAACACCAGAAACTTGCTACCTGAAGATATGTTTGCTGATCTCATCAGGTTAGTATCGGATGGAGGTGAGTTGGTTCGGGTGGAGAGGAGGTGATGCCCCCAGCCCACACCTCCCGGTCATCTATTTCAGAGGGCATCAAAATGAAGTGTTTTGAAATTTCACATTATTGCTATTAATATTTGGAGTACAAGCTGTTCAATTTAATTTAAACAACTGTTTATATTATTTATTTTTTTACATTTTTAAAGTATCTTCCTTTCTCACATCCCAAAGTACTGGGCCCTGTTACAGAGTCCTAGGGGATACAATCAAAGAAGCCATCACCAAACATATGCATGCCACTGGATTAGTTATAAAAAAATTCTTTGTACTTCGACCGATGGCCTGGGGATCAAAATAATAAAATATATTTGAATTGGACATTCAATTTGTAATAAGAGAGAGTGAGAGAGAGAGGGTGAGAGAGATGGAGAGAGAGAGGGAGGGAGAGAGAGAGAGAGAGAGAGATGGTTTAACGTCCATTCGACTCAAACTAGGTCATTTCGGGACTAACATAAAGTTTAATCTTATTTCAATAATTCTCTTGCCCGTAGGGGTCTTTAGCAGTTGGAGGAAACTGGAGGACCCGGAGAAAACCCACGAGGTTAGACAGGCCACCCTACTCCTTGCCACGTACAACCGGGGATTCGAAACCAAGCCAGTTGACTATTTGTAATAAACAACAAAAACATTTGTTGTGTCATTTGAGTAGTAGAATTTGGTACCCACTGATAGTATAATAACGAATCCTCGGTTGCTAAAATCCTAAGACTAAGAGTCCGTCATTTCTTTGGGTATATATATACACAGCACAGGGACTTGAAGGGATTAAAATAAAACTTCTTACTACGGCTTGACTATAATAGTATAGTATTAGTATATAATAAAGGGATGTCAGATGCCATCTTTGTTATGACTTTTTTTTATGATATATCGTCTGCTGTCATCTCACAATACTCACCAGTTCTAACACTTCATGTCATTTTTATTGTCAACGAGACTTTATTTGATCATTATTCACCTTCCGATGTAATTAAATTGGTCCTTTTACAGCGTTATTAATAACAAATCAAACTTAAAAAGCTATCACTTGTCGATATTCAACTTGGCGAGCCCGGAAGTCTGTATCACCCAGTCCCTTTATAAACCTATCATTACTCGATATGTGCGTAGGAACTGGTGACCAAGTCTCGCTTAACAGCGGCCTCGCTTCGTAGGTTCTATCACGTGATAGAGCCTACGAAGCGAGGCATCTGACATCCCTTTATTATATAGTAATACTATACTATTATAGTCAAGCAGTAGTAAGAAGTTTTATTTTAATCTCTTCAAGTCCCTGCGATACACAGCACGATGGGGGTAGTTAAATCGGTTTCTGAAAACAGAGACGTTGTTTTGATCTAAATATAAATATTTACATTCTATAAGCTTTAAGTATACAGTATATTATAATGAGATCTGACAAATATTCATCTCACGATCATATCAGAGTCTTGCATGATATACTTATATATTTTTACTATTACAAATCACGTTGACCAGGAGTTTATGCGAACCATAACTATAAACATAAACAACACGAGAGATAAGGTTACAGCACAGGGCCGTATGTAGGATTTTAAAAGTGGGGATGCAGCAGAGTGGTTGGGCGCCAATATAATGCCTAAGTTACTTAGCACAGGGACTGTCGCAATCAAAGTCGTGCAAGTGTCAGCCTGGCTTTACTTAGCACAGGGACTGTCGCAATCAAAGTCGCTATAGCAAGTAATCCCGTAGGGGCGCCATTTCTCAGGGGTCTTATTTAGCGGGGGGTGCAATGTACCCCCTGCACCCCCCGCTAAATACGGCCATGTTACAGCATGAATATTTATAGTACCCATTTCTTTAGACCACCTGGATCATTTAAAATGTAGATGGTATCAGATTATATGCAAACAGCAGTTCTATATTGGTCATTTCAATTTAAAACCCAAGTATATGACTGTCAGTGGTCTTAAGCAGGGCTGAATTAAGGTCAGGGCTTTAGGGACCGACAGTCCAAAGATCCTTGCAAGCTGGATGTTCTCCAGAGATTATCCCTTGAATTTGTTAATTGTCTTTAGCTGGCCAGGATTAAGGCATGGACTTTAAGGACCGAGATCCTGGAGATCCCTGCATGTTGTAGGATCTCCAGACATTACATTGAAGGGGTTAGCGGGCACTATCAGCTCTTGTGTGCAGCTCATAACGCAGGGTACATGCGTACGGTTTCCTGGGAAGCATGCTTCCACGTTGAGTCTATCTCGTACCTTGAACAGGGGCGTGGTGACCCATGATTTTGCATGAGGTACAAGATCTCGTCCAGGCCCTTCCAATGCCAATGGGTAATATTGGACTGTGAGGAACATGCTAGCGTCGACAGACTTGTAGCATATCTGACCCACGGTTTGACGCTGGTTAAAATAGCATTATGCAAGAGCAAAATCTGCTTATTACAGGTCTCTCTTTAGGCCTGAGATGTTATCTAAATAATCAATTAGTCATTAATTAACATATCCAGACCATAATAAACTCTTAAAGTCAAGGCTAGCCTTCGATGTTGGTGGATTGAATTCCTATATGCCGCTTAATGGCCGTTGATAATTAAATCAATAAAGTGGATAATCGAGACTATGCTGTTTATATTAATGATTTGAGTAATGATGACCGAGGCTATGTGAATATTTCAAACGCTTTTTTCTCGGCTAATGGTGGACCAATTTGACTGAAACTTTCAGCAAATTACCTTTACACTATCTAGATTTAACTATTATAGTGAGAACTGCCATCTCTTTATCTTATCTCCCATAATGTAACTTTAAGTCTTATGATTATAATATTGAAAACCGCATTGAAGCCGCGTGATTTTTGCCATTTGCGAGCGGACGCAAAAACTCAAAACCATGACGCAAAGTGCGTGATTGCGTCTCTCTCACTTAGCCCCTGACCTCGAAGATAATTTCAGTCGACATATGTACGGGTAATGTAGTGGTCATTCAATCCCCCCACACCCCATACAAACACCGCTCCAATAAGAAACATAAATAAAAGACATTAGAATTATACACGAGATAACCTTGGCTATACTGTGTTTTGTCGAACTAATGTGGGTTATGAAAAAAGAAATGATTTGAATTGTTGAAATGTTATGACAATTCAAATTAAAATATTCTCCTATATATGATAATATATAATTAAAACACGTTTTTATCTGCAGAAACCTATTTCCGGACAACATGGTCGTAGCCACCATGCAGAAGAGTCAAACCATATACACTAAACAGGTGCGTCTGGTAGAGCAGAATTTAACTCTTGGGTCGACAAATGAGACTGTAGAATATCTAAAAAGAAGTGTTGGGTCGGCCAGTGGCACAAACATCCTAGGTAAAATATAAAATAATATATCAGCCAGGTGCCCCCAAATAAGAATAAATGAATGAAATGTACTTTAACGTCCTTCACTTTCTACTCCATTTGGGCTAACGAAGACAGGCATACGTCCTGGGCCTATTTTAACATGCCTACAGACACAAACGTGCTTCCGGATCAGAAAAAAATCCATGCTTTGAAAATTTGAAATCCGTGCTTTGACAAAATGTTATGTAGCCTTGTGAGTCTGGCAAGATTGCATGGGGAAACTTAGGTGTTATTATGATCATCGAGCACCTTCAATTTCTGTTTCAAAAGTTTTGTATTGTTGAAGTAATCCCACCATTACCTAAAGCACGACAATTGCAATATTACCTTATAGACCCAGCATGCGCCATACAGTGTTCTATGAGGTGAAACTTTGCCCGGGCAGCAATTGAGTTCCAGCTGTCATTGGTTGTTGTACGTTCACACCAACGTGTACAGATAATGCTTCGAGTTTTTGCCTGTACCAATGCGGGGAGAAACTAAGCTGGAAAACTCAACACAGATTTTTCGATCAACATAGGATATAGACCCTCCCCCACCTCCTGGTTAGTAAGTCACCACCACAGGGACTGGTAGACCTTATGATCTCCTGGAATATTAAATTAACCACCGAAACGTTATGTTAACCATCAAAGCTTTAAATTAGCCACTGAAATTTTATTTTGTTTTATAAGCAATATTTTTATTCAGATTTGTATCTGGGCAGGGATTGGGGAACAGGCATAGCCTATATTAAACCTCTCTGAAACTTTAAATTAGACACTGAAACTTGATATTAACCACTGAAACTTTAAATTAACCACTAAAACTTTATATTAAACACTGACACTTTAAATTAACAACTAAAACTTTATATTAACCACTGACACTTTAAATTAACCACTAAAACTTTATATTAACCACTGACACTTTAAATTAACCACTAAAACTTTATATTAACCACAAACACTTTAAATCAGCCACCGAAACTTTATATTAACCACTGACACTTTAAATTAGCCACCGAAACTTTATATTAACCTGGGGGGTTGGGATGGCCTAGTGGTCTAGAGTGCCGCGCTTCGACATCTAGCTGGCCGGTCACCTCTGGCTTGCGGCTGTGGTTTCGAGCCCTGGTGTGAGCGTATGTGGCATGGAGATAGGGGTGCCTTCTCAACCTCGTAGGTTTCCCCCGGGCACTCCGGTTTCCTCCCACTGCTAAAGACCCTTACGGGCATGCGAATTGTTGAAATAAGATTTTAAAAAAACATATGTTAGTCCCGAAATGACCTAGTTTGTGTTGAGTGGACGTTAAACCCCATGTCTCTCTCTCTCTCTTTTATATTAACCACTGAAACTTTATATTTACGACTATGTATTAAATATTATCTGTAGGGTTAATAATAATATGTGCAGCACTTGGTACTGCTGCTGCTCAGATTGGTGGTCCTGCGCTTCTATTTGTACAGTTCTTTAAAGCAGTTTATGTAATTATCACCAAAGTTCTCGGATGGATCGTCTGGTACGTATACCTCATCTTAAACATTTATCACGATGTTTTATCGTTGGGTCGTAATATGACAGACAAGTGTTTCATAGGAGCGTAAAGGAAAGGCCAGTCGTATTTTATACACGTTCAGAGAGAGGGAGAGAAAGAGAGAGAGAGAGAGAGAGATTGGCTCGGAAAATAAATAATTTGTTTTTGGCCTGCCAACGAATCTTTTATTTAAATATATATAAATGTATTTGTTGTAGGTTTACACCAATAGGCGTTGCAAGTCTTATAGCAGTTTCTATAGCCGGGGCTAACCAACTAGAAGAAACGTTCGCCAGTTTGGGCTATTTTGTATTAACTGTTACCACAGGAATGGTCATTCACCAACTTGTTTTCATTCCAATCCTTTATCTGGTGTTTATGAGGAAGAGTCTCTTCCGTTTTATTGGAAGCCTTGCCAAACCTTATATAACTGGATTTGCTCCACCATCATCGTAAGTTAGTTTTCACGCTCTTCAGCTGTAAATGTTTTCTTCTTAAAATGTGTGCCCAATAAAGAAAACTTGATGCTTTCTCCTCGCATCTGAGTGCATTCCTGGTCCCCAAACTGAAGTGTGTCAGGAAGGGTTTATGGCTGAATTTAGTGAAATTTCCTTTTTCGACTCCTCGACGAGGGAGAATGTATAGTCTTTCTGGTAGGACGAAAAAAACCGAGACCCCATGTATGCATTATCGTGCATGTAAACGAACCCTTGACAGTTGGAATTCGATAAAAGAATAGACCCAGTTGGTGAAGAACAATAGGACGTTAATATCCATTTCATTTTATTTCAGTGTCGTCGCCATTCCAGAAATGATGCGAACCTGTGAAGAGAAGCACGGTGTAGACAAATCTGTTTCCGGTTTTGTTGTACCATTGGCCGCCTCCCTGAATCGAGACGGTAGCTGTCTTTTTATCACAGTAACAGCCATCTATATAGCTCAGTTAGCGGGGGTCGATTTAAATGCGGGTAGTGTCATAACGATGACGTAAGTAGCTTTGCCACTTATGTAGCCAAGTTTCATACTCAGTATCATCCACAGGCTTCGGCATCGCAAACACAACTTATTGGCCAATTTAAATCAACAATGATATTGATATCTTATCGTGTGACGTGGCTTCTAGTAATATAGAGACAAAGAACATTTTAAACTTGGCAAGCGAATCACATGACAGAGTGCTTTCAGGTGCGATTTGTAGTGTAGTGACTGGACGAAGGGGCTAACCATATCCAACAAGGGTAGACTACCGGAGTAGACTGTAATTCCCTTCCGTTATAGACTACCTCATGCCACTCACAAGTCTCGCTATCCAGCATTCGACTGCAAGGGAAGACAACTCTCTGTGGGAGATTGTCAGTCAATTTGCATATTATTGAGTACCCTGCGATCCATTTATGTCCGCTTCTAGGTGCCAAAGAATAGCGATATAGCCCCGCATTGAAGTATTCACATTTAGTAAACTAGTGTACCATCAGAATGAGTAACTTTTTAGACACACGCTGTATGAGAGAACCGCGGTGACTCAGTGATTAAGACGCTAGCTTACTAGTTTGGGTGTTCCGTTTATGCATGACGGTGGAGGGACAACCCATAGTCGTACGCATGGTACGAAAACCCATGTTCACGTGGGCGTGGACGTAAAGCAACCCTTGGCAGTTGGAATTCGAAATAAGGGTAGGCCGTAGCGACGCTGTCCAGGCCAAAGACCATCATAGTCCGTCTTCATTAGCACAGTTTATGCAGAAAAGTAGGACGTTAAGCTTCATTTCATTTCAATTAAAGGACAATATTGGTGTCAGTCATAATCACATATGTGATAGAACTCGTTAATAGTGAGCAGAAATTCGCCCGTGTATCTGTCATCAGTCGTCACTTCAATCAGTAATATTTAGAAGGATAACTCGTGTTTTCCTTTTGCGTTCGTCGCTTCCTTCTGTACTCATCTATCGTAGCAATTATCTCTGTGTTAAAATTATATTTGGGACGTGTTAAACTGGACTATCACATGTGATAATGACTGACACCAATATTGTCCTTTAATATATGACAAAGTTAGGTATGAAAAGTGAGCAAATTAAATAGATAGAACCCAATGACCATTGAATACCGCTCGGGTTATTCAATGGTTCAAGAGAGTGTATCCCTGCGCAAGTATTCCACGAGCGATTTATTCTATAACTGCATGCAAATGCAAGCAAATAAGCACAAATTCAATGGTGATTGAGTTCTGTTTTATTCTATAGCTACATGAAAACTGTTGATTTCCAAGACCTTATCACACCTTCCTGAAAAGTGATTCAATTATAGAACATACACCAATAAAAAATAGTTCCCCAAAGGTTTGAGTAATTTCCCCAAAATATGCAAATTAATGAAAACTATTGTTTTGGATGTCATTTTCTTCTAATGTAGGCAGATTTTCCAAACAATCATCCCCAATAACTTCAAAATGAATCCCTGCTCAAGCCATTGAATACAACTATAGGTTATTCAATGGCCATTGAATGCAACTATAGGTTATTCAATGGCTGTATTCAAAGATATTTGCTTGTATTTGTATGTAGTTATAGAATAAATTTTAATATGTCAATGTGGAGTTTCATATAATGTCAAATTATGCTTCCGCATACATTAAATAGAAAAGTCATGCCGGTGCATATTCTATACATTTGTTTTTATCTAATATTAAACTAGCTTCAACCATTCGAAATTCGCCATTAATTGTATGTATGCAATAATCTTGTAGGTGTTCAAGTGTTTACACATGTACTTTAATAGTCACCCATTGTATAGAATGCCAGAGCTGTGTACTAGTATATATAGGAAGTGCCATATGGGGATTACCAGTCACTCGACACTAGGTTATTTCGAGGCTAAGATTTTTGCTACAATGATTCGTTTGCGTTAACTGTCTTTAGCAATGGGGGAATCCGGAAGACCCGAGAGAGAGAGAGAGAGAGAGAGAGGGAGAAAGAGAGAGACTTCGGAACTAAAACATGGTTTATTTCAAAAATTCGCTTGCGCGTAAGGGCTTTAGCATATGCGTACGGGCTAATTTCGGGTTACAGATGGCGGTGTCCCGATCGTCTGCGAGAGGCGAAGGAGCAGAGCTTACAGTGTCCCCTACACCCCACACCATACATTATTTGGAAAATTTGACGGCCGCAAGCGCATATCGCGAATTGGGATATTGGGAGCCTAGCAATACGACGGCTGTACAAACATCTATTTTTATCGTAACACCTCACTGGTTTGTACGAATAAATTGAATAGTCAGGTCGTTATGCTCCCTAACGCCGTCGCACGAAATAAAAATAGAATAGATATTTGTGTAAATTGTGTGTTGAATACGTATGCCAATAATAATATACTGAGCGCCATAGAAAATGCATCACTTAGTTTTCCGTACAACAAAATGATCCTGTAAACATTTCTTATTTTGCTTCTTTTTGTGGACAATATTCAAGTGGGAACACATCAAAAACAACACATTTGTCCACTCATGGATGTTTAATCTGTAATCAACGGTACAAAGTCAGAGGGGTCAAAACCAAAAGTACGACACAGATGTCAGTAGAGCGTGTGTCCTCCACTGGCTCGTACGCATGCTGTGCGGCGACGAAGTTTGTAATTAACCATCTGTGTCGTACATTTGGTGAATTATTGCAATAAAATTTAACCATATGGTAGTCCCGAAATGACGTAGTTTGTGTCGAGCAAACGTTTAACTACGTCTCTCTCTATCTCTGTTATTGTTCCCGTTTCTTGTAATGTTTATATATTTATTTAGTATGTATATATGTATAAGCAGATATGTTTTATTCAAGCGTCCCAAATTTCGCGGAAAGGAACATTTCAAGCCACCTGTTTTGTCTATATTTCAGGGTACTTATAACAGTTAACTCCCTGGCGATTCCAGCAGTAACTAGTGCTAGTGTAGTAACTTTACTTATAGTGTTGTCATCATTAAATATCCAACCAGTCAATATTGGCCTTATCATGGCTCTAGAATGGTTTACGTAAGTACCATATCTTCTTGCTATGCGAGCTTTCTTTATGACAGGGACAACAGTCAACAATCGAATTAAAACACAAATCCTATTTCGTTTCGTTTTTATAGTTAAAAATTTCGTTTTACTTGTCTTCACGACACTAGGATCTGGAAAAGTTGTTTATAACAGGCGTTCTAGTTGATGTGAGGAATTAGTCAATGAAACGGCCTGTTCTTGGCGTGCGATGCATGGAACTATGGGTAAACTCCTAGAAACGTCAACGTTGATTGGTCAATGTCTGACGTCATCGGGTCAAAGGCCGCTGGTATGACCCCTGAAGAGATCTCCAAGTACAACTGGTCAGATCTTCATGTAGAGTAGGCCATCAAAAGTATTAAAAAAACGAAACGAAATATAGATCTATATTTTATATCAGATAGAACAATAAAGAAAGGGAGTTTTAAGGTCCTACCTTTCTGCGTCGACTGTGTGCTACGAGCAACATGTTGCCATGACAGCGGCGCTATGACCTAATTCCAACTGTCAAGGGTTCATGTATTTACACACCCTAGTATACATTGGGCCTAAATTTATTGTGCCATCCAAACGACTAGACGCGTTTACTTACCAGACCTTTCCGTCATACACCAATGACAGAAGGAATCGACACGGGAATATCTCGGTATTTAGACTTTTTGAGGCATTGTCGACAACATCATCTAAAGAAAACTAGACGATGGATCGGAAGGATGCAATCAGAGCTGTTGTGCCTTGACATGCACAGGTTTCGACATTGCAAACACGGCTTGTTGGTCAATTTAAATCAACATTAACGTTTTTATCGTACTTGAAAAGATGGGCTTCTGATGTCCAATATTTAAGACAGATTGGCACACGAATCGCGTTCCAGAATGCTTTCGAGCGCCATTTATAATGGAGCGACTCAATGACCGAGGCTAAACACATCCGTCAAGATAATACTATCGGAGTAGACTGGACTAACCAGAGGCCAAAGACACATTGGTTTCCATTTCTAGATACCAAAGAATAGAGATTTAACACCTTTAACGAGGGACATTTAAGACATTTTTAACGATTCTTTACTTGAACCTGCACGACACCAGAACACTGCAATAACGATTTTACAAACAAAAAGTCTCAACATCTCTTATCTTACTTCCTTTTTCAGGGATCGCATTAGAAGCGCGGGTAATGTTATGAGTAGTGTGTTATGTACAATTATAACCAACAAATTAAGTAAAATCCATAACTTAGATCCACCAGCTGAAATTAACGAAACACTGGAACCGGAGATCAAGATAGACATCAGTGAAGCAAATTCCACTACCAAATTGTAGATATTACATTTATTATCTATTTTTACCATAGACAAACAGATGGAAAAACACTCTTTGAGTCGGAAGTTAAAGAATAAATATCAATTGTTAGGAATGACAACTGTTATATTACAATAGACAAACAGAATCAAATCCACAATTATCAGCAATGAATATTCGCTGGGTCTCTACAATCACTGATGAGGATGACATCGATGCGACTTGATGAGTCTCAAATATTAACTTTTTTCCTCCAACAAATTAATTTTTGAAACATATTTTTGATGTATTAGAAAAATAAATGCTTTTGAAGTAATTGTAGGTAAAAATTTTTTCCTATTTAGTGTAAATGGGTATTAAAATGATGAATAAAAGTCTCCATTCTGCTCGAAGCAGTTACCCCTAATGTAAACAATGCACGCTCCATTGAGTCAATAACTGACGCCACGTGATGTGTTACAGATATATTAGAAGACTTTTGTAATTCAAAGCGTAAACGCAATTATCAATTGTATAAACTGAAAGACCAGTAGAAAACCACAGGCGACCCTACTCCTTGTCATGTACACTCGGGGAATCGAAACCACGCCAGTTGACTCAGTGACAGACCTTATGATACAGTGCGCATATGCTAACCACTTGTCCATCCAACTTCCCATGGAGAAACAGAGAAACACCTCCACGAATTGAATGCATCCGATACTGTGTAATTGTGTAATAATATAGCGCTTATTTTAGTTCTATGAAAGGCGTCCTGTTTAATATATTGAAGTGGTTAAACAAATGGGTGAGACAACGAGAAATGGGCTAAGTACAGGGGCGGATCCAGGAATTTTTGCAGGAGGGGGTTTGCCAGGTTTCTGTTACGGAAATCTGCCATCATCGTCTCTAAATTACATAGGCATACATACAAATTGAGCTTTTTAAACAGAGAAATCATTTTTATACTGATGTAGGATCACTTTGTGATGTAATTTCATTGATGCAAGGCATTATTTTTTTTTATGTAGCTGAGTAGGGGGGGGGGGGGCGTTTGGACCCGCCCCCCCCCCCTCTGGATCCGCGCCTGAAGTAGGTATTTTGCAAGATTCAAGTTTCTTAGAATAACTCAAACATTTTCCAAAAACCTTCAGTTACTGAAAGTGGGGTAGTATCCGGCCAAATAAGCATTTCTATGTGAGCCAGGGGAGGATTGGGGTTGGGAACCGGCCCGGGCTCCCGTGTCGAAGCGGCCCCTTTTACTGACTCCGCAGCTCCTGGAAATTTTAGAAAAATGAACCCAAAATATGCGATTTGGTGGCATATCTGATTATAATCTCTGTCAAATAATATACCCCGACCGGCAAATAATTTACAACCATTAACCTGTGAAATTATCATATCGTCATATTATTAATTAACGTAATGTTAAAACATTGTATCGTCAAGAGTCAAGAGAATTTAACTAGGTAAAAACAGCGACTAGTTGAGAAAATTTGGACCATTTGACCGATGAATCCCAAATGATTTCGAATTCCGGCCCACAGAAGGTCTATTATACCAGCCCATTCCAGACTCCAGTGATGGCGTGGAGGTCCGTTAAAGCGACCGAGCACATACAACATGATCATCATCGCTCCATGGCCGGTCCAAGACACGTCCCCCCATAATAATGTTCAGCAGAAAAAGGGTTTTTAGACGAATTGGACAAAATTATTTTTTTTCATTTTTTATTCGACCGGCCCTTCGGAAGATCGTCCGACCGGCGCTTCGGGCGATCATGGCCCGACGGCCCAATCCGTCCCTGATGTGAGCAAAACATGATTTCATATATTTTTTTAAAACTCGTACTATATCAACAATATGATAGCGTTTCACCTGTAATTTGGAGTGATGTCGCCAAATATTAGGCTTTTTTTATTGACTTGCCAAATTGATTTGTATTTAGTGGAGATGTCATGTGACAGTAAAGTTGATTTCAAAGTACTTTGATGAGTTTGTTAAATGTATCGATTAGCTGTAAACTAATTCTTGTGGCTTGACATAGTTGGAAAATATATGTGATCACCCGATCAAATCGCATTCGCATCCTGCAATCGCTTTGGAAATTGGTGTCGACAAATTTGTTGATTAAGGTAACCAATTTGAATTAGATGGAGTGCAAATCACTTTGGCTAATCAGTAGTCGATAAAAGCGCATATCAACATTGAACCACACCCGAATTGTTGATGATGTAGTTGTTTAATTATTCCACTTTAATTAGTGTACTCTTTATTTCTGCGTCACTCGATATATCTCAACGTTTTAGATACATTCTCATAGATGTTCAGTGATTTATATTTTATACAGTGTTAGATGTAGAACATACATTCTGAAATAAGCCCAGGGCTAAAATTCGAAAAGAGGAAAAAACGACAAACATTTGGGTTCTTTTTATAATTGTCACATTTAGTGTCTAAGATGTCACCTATGCAATTGGAGTCCAATGAGTTTTAAAGATGTGAAACCCTCTCGTGACACTAAAAGTATAATGTAAACCAATTCGACGAGACTCAATCAATGTCAACAGATGTGGTTTCAGGCGCGGATCCAGAGGGGGGGTTTGGGGGGTCCACCCCCCCCCCCCCCCCCCGCTCAGCTACATAAAAAAAAATAATGCCTTGCGTCAATGAAATTACATCACAAAGTGATCCTACATCAGTATAAAAATGATTTCTCTGTTTAAAAAGCTCAATTTGTATGTATGCCTATGTAATTTAGAGACGATGATGGCAGATTTCCGTAACAGAAACCTGACAAACCCCCTCCTGCAAAAATTCCTGGATCCGCCCCTGGGTTTGAAAATTTAATAGGGAGACCACTCTAAAATAATTTTTTAAATTAAAGCCCATGGGCTTAAATTCAAAATTGAAACTCGTTAAGCCCATGGTCTTAATAACGGGAGGGCTTAAATACTTTGATTTCCGGTACCAGCCGGACAAACTATATCCGAGTTAATCGTTGGAGGTGACTTTATTAGACAGTACGAAGGGCTGAAAATAAAACCACAAGAAGAGACAGCAGCGGGTAAAATCGTAAATCGAACAGTCATTGCATTCACGTCTCCTTTTTGATGTTTTGTATCTCAGAAGATGTATAAATAATTTACGGATAAAACTTCAGACTCATTTGCTGCAAAACAGTACAACAGTTTTGTGAAATGAAATGTTCCACTGTTCTGCGATATTGAAGATGGCTGCAGCTCTGTAAGTCTATTTTAGCGGTCGCAACAAAATGAAATGAAATGTGGTTAATTAACGTCCTACTGTTCTGCTCTTAACCTGGGCTAACGAAGACTTATATACACCTTACAGTGTGCTATGAGGAAAATTTTGCCCAGACCGAGGAGCCAAGGCTTACTCTTTTACGTGCATGCCAATATGTACACAGGACTTTGGGTTTTCATACAATCTGAACAACTAGACAAGCGGAAGGAAACCACACCAGAAAATACCTTTAAAACTTTCTTGGCCAACACCGGGAGCGAACCCGTGACCTCCGGACTAGCAAGCCACTTTAACACGGTGGCTCAGTTTTCATGCAACAGTTAATGTACACTAACAAGTGACTTATTTACATTTTTTATTATCAAAACATTATAATCTTTATGACAATGCATTACGTCGTATATTATAATATAAAGTTTTTACTATGTACAGATATATATAAAAAAGCCTATACTTATTAGGTCCCACCAATCTCATTTTCTGTTCTCCGAGTCCTGATAATTAAAGGACTACTTGAATCATATGAAAGATGTTTTATTTAAAATTTTAATCTGCAACTAAAAGTTTTTGAAAAGTACAACCTAGTTTTGTTGGTTTTTCAATAAGCCTTATTTCCCCATGAAATATGGATGAAAGAGAGAAATAGGGTTTATCATTCTCTCGACACAATCTAGGTCATTTCGGGACTAACATATGTTTAAATTTTATTTCAATAATTTGCTTGCACGTAGGGGTGTTTAGCAGTGGGAGGAAACCGGAGTACCTGGAGAAAACCCACATGATTAGATAGGTGACCCTACTCCTTATCACGTACAAGTGGAGAATTGAAAGAACGCAACTTGACTCAATGACAGACCTTATGATAAAACGTGCATACATTAAACCATCTCCCCCCACCCCCACCAAGAAATAAGGACATTTTATTACTGGAGCGAAGAAATAAGAACATTTTATTACTGGTGTGAAGAAATAAGAAGGAATTTAGTTTAATGGTGTTCCTGGAGAGAAGAAAATGAAATTGGTGTGGCAGTACATTCAGCTAACTAATCATCTTATATACAAAACTTGAAAAATATCTTAAAATAGGTCTATTAATCAATCAGTGGATACGTGAACAAGATAGGACCCCATAAATTGTGAATACCGGGTAATTGGGGTAACAATGGCACCCCCATCCCACAAAATGCTAAAACTTACAGGTTTCATAGTAACATTATAAAAGTTCTTTTCATACTGTTATTTAGGGGGGATGGGGTGGGGGCATCAGGATCTGCCACATGCCTATCTGTACACATCCAGTCAAAAAAGTTCTCAGAGGTTAACACATAGACATACAGCTAATTCTAATTCAAAGAGACAGTATCACTTTCTCAAAAAAAAAAAAAAGAATGAAAAAAATAATATTATTAATATAATATTCGTGGACTTACTACACCAGGACTTTACTAAAATCCTGATTTTGGGTCCCCATATTTATCTCTAGTTACAGTGGGACCTTTACCAGGATCTGATTTATGCATAGCATCAACTTGGGGCCTAATAGTCTAAAAGACCTATTGATAAAATTAGTAGACTACTACATACTGGTAATGTAATTCAGTTGACATCATGTGTGTGCTACTCCCACAAAACCAGACGCTTGGTCATTTTTATAAAAATGGAACTGGCAGCATTTAGTCTACAGTCTAAGCTTTCCCAAAGTTCAATTCTTTTTAAATGCATTGTATAATCTGGAGTTGTGTTTGGTTCATTCACAGCAACAAGAATACATGAAGTTTATGCTTTTGTGTGCCCCTAGTACAAAATGAAGGTTCGTGTAGGCAGGTCACATATTTTAATAGGTAGCTTTGTTTCCACAGAAACTTTTTTTTCTATCAACAGTTGCCAGCATCGCGAATTATCACCTTTAAATCTCATCCAGACCCTTCCTAATTGAATAGACCAAATTGGTAGACTAAAATATACTTTAATTTAATTGACCTCATATATTAATGGGAAAATTTCCTTCAATAGAATCTTTATTTTCTATTAACATTTGTCAACTACAGGCCTCATCACATCTAAATCTAACCCAGACCCTTTCGAAATTATATACACCAAATATATTTGAATGGCATTAGAAACTATGTTGATTCACTTATTGTAAGCTTTCAGACATGAGCCTCCCCTGTCTATATCGTTACAATGGTCCCTAAAACCTTTAATTGTGACAAATGTTACATTTGATACTTGATTCAATATTACCTTGATGTGACATTTAAATAAATATTACAATGTTTTATACGGTATAAAATTACTTTGATTTCATTGTTTTTGTGGCAAAGTTTCAAACCGTTGGGTCTGACACAAGTCACAAGTGTGGTTTGAATAAATTTCTTATAAATTGTTATAAATAAATATTTAATTAATATAGAAATTTAATTTTTGCTCTTCACCCGTTCCGATCGTGTTGACACAAAACATTCAGAATGTTCTATCTGTCCTTAAAATCGCCAAACCTCTTTAATCAAAAATATAATTTTGTCAATTTCCTCTGAATCAAAGAGGTTTAGCACTTTTAAGCAAGATTTGAGAAAAATGATGTTATGAGCTATCATAAACAAATGATTATTAGCACTATAAATAATTTCTGTGATGGATTGTATTGCAGATAGAACATTCTGGAGAACAAATGGAACAACAGCATGTATCATATACCCTTCTACAACATTAACAACATTAATTCTCTCAATATAGACATATACATAGATAAATCATCACCAATTTATTTTAATTTTAACGTTTAAATGTTAATAAATGTGTATTACCCACCACATATTCTATACAATTTATCTATTATAGAAGATTTGTTAATATGGCTCTGACTTCTGTTCATTTATGTTGTTGTTGTTTTATACATTTACATGTAGCAATAAAATTGGGTAATTCCAGATCATATCATTATGGTAAACAATTCAACAGTTAGCTAGGTTAACAGATGAACATTTAGCTAAGCTAATGGTGTAACAGTTAGCTTGATTAACAGTTGAACATTTAGCTAGGTTAACAGTTCGACAGTTAGCTAGGTTAACAGTTGAACAGTTAGCTAAGTAACAGTTTAACAGTTAGCTAGTTTAACAGTTGAAAATTTAGCAAGGCTAATGCTGTAACAGGTAGCTAGATCAACAGTTGAACATTTAGCTAGGTTAACAGTTCAACAGTTAGCTAGGTTAACAGTTGAACAGTTAGCTAGGTAACAGTTTAACAGTTAGCTTAGTTTAACAGTTGAACATTTAGCAAGGCTAATGCTGTAACAGTTAGCTAGCTTAACAGTTGAACATTTAGCTAGGTTAACAGTTTGACAGTTACCTAGATTAACAGTTCAACAGTTAGCTAGGTTAACAGTTCAACAGTTAGCTAAGTTAACAATTCAAGTTAGCTAGGTTAACAGTTCAACAGTTAGCTAGGTTAATAGTTCAACAGTTAGCTATGGCAATAGTTCAAAAGTAATAGTGGTTCACCTGTCTTTTTTTAAAAATTAAATCAAATAAAATAAAATAAATATGTTTTGTTCAACGAAAGAGTGACTAAAAAATATATTATGATATAGAGTCCAATTACCTAAATCGGTATTTATAGGTGGGAGGAAACCAGAGGACCCGGAGAAAACCCACGAGGTTGGACAGGTTTAAAATAATCACAAATTACTCAATTTTAATATCTTCAATCTTTATCCAAATCAGATTTCGGATACTTATTACCAACTTGGCGTATATTAAATATTTCCATTCATTACTTGATATATCACAGTTGAATGTATTTATAACTTATTATTATATAATATATTGACTGCACTATTCATGCCTTTATAACCACCACCTAGTTCGTTTCATTTTTAATAAAACCTAAAACTCTGGGGCCTTATTCACAAAAACTTAAATATCATAATAATTCAGACTGTTGATTGGCCCAGAGCTAAAATTTGTATCATAATTTTAACCATGAACCAATCAAAAGGCTGCATCTAAATAATATTTTAGTTTAAAATAATTAGGTCCCAGAGTGAATTACAGTTCGAGAATCGTAAAACCACCAGCACGCTCAAGTTTATTTATCTTGTGTTTTACTTATTAAATCCCCCATATACATGTAAGCCAAACAAATATCACAGAACAATTTGTCTTTTGTTTTTTTTATTTCTCCTGCTCTCCCAAATGGGCTTAATACGCCATAAAGTGTGTTATGAGGGAATTTTTCATGAACAGCTGTGCTACCGCCTACTCTATCCCAGCTGCCAAAGGATCTTTTTCGTACAGGTCAATGTGTACCTGGGACTCGCCAAAGACAAATTGTTCTGGCGTATTGAATTGCTGTCTATATATATATATATAACATATGTACTTGACTTTTTATATTACAATAAAAAAATAGAATATATATATAACAATAGAAGCCATAGAAATATATGGAATTATCTGTGATCTGTTTCAACAATAACATAATAGGTGGGGCAACTACAACAATAAAATAAGAGTTATCTCCCCTCAACAGTATATTATTTATTTTTGTAAGTTTGTTAAAAGGGCACTCTCAATTTGTCAAGGCATATTATGCACTTTAGTAAGTGAAAGTCGAATTTACTTACCAAATCCTTTGTGAAATTTATATCTCTTTGAAGATCATTAAGAAATTGGATGACATGGCTTTTGTTACTATGGACTGAAATAACTCTTTTATCAAAATGGTAATTGCCCCAATAAACCCACTTTCCCTTTTTAAAAAAAACTCAATGTATTTATGGCGAAAAGTCATCATCATCAATATAGATTTTTTTCTCCACTGCTATGACAGAATTATCAGAACATGGCAGTTTATCATATTTATACGCCCAACAAAACATTTGCTTTTTTTGAGCATAAATAATTCCTACGATTAAAACAATTGACCCCAAAAGGAAGACACAAATAATTACAAGGGTAAGAACTACTCCCTCCATAGAATCGGGTATTATTAAATGTACTTTCCCTTTATTTTGTGCTGACACACATTTTCCTCGTAAAACTTCTTTACCCGCGCTACACGCTGTACACGTATCTCTCTCATTTACACAATCTCGACAGCTGGAACTACATCGAATACAATTACCGCCAACTAAAAATAAACAGACAAACTCTTTTAAATTGTTACAAATATTTAAAATATAGTCAACAATTTTGAAAACAAAATGGAAAAATAAATGTTTACTCAAATTTGATCTATAAATTACTACAATCAAATTACATACAATCTTCATTTCGGACAAAGAACTTTAATATTCTTAGCAGTCAATCAAAAATGATGATCAAACAAAACTAATAGAAATCAGACAAAAAAAAAGAAAGATATAATTAATATTATATTGGAAAAAAATGGAAAAAATAGTCAAACCACGATATATTATATATGTAAAGAAAATCTAACTAAGCGCATAAATGTCAGTATTAATGTCAGTCGAGAATTAGGTATACATGTCAAAGGAAGTTAATACTGGATAACTGAAGCAGAAAAAAAAGAAATTAGAAATATCAAGTATATTACTAATTAGGATGAATGAACTAATAAGATATAATAAAAGATATGATTAAGCAATACAAGGACTAGTAAATGAAATGAAATGAAATAATTCAAAACCAGAAAATGAAATGAAATAATACAAAACCAGACCAAATAATTAAATTAGTATCCTAACCCATCTAAAGGTAAGTTAATAAATTTTACATTCTACGGATGATTATTTATAAAAAAAACCCCCACAAACCCCAAAAATTAAATTACAACATAAAGATGTGAATTTATCTATACTAAATTAAAATTAAACAACCGTTAGGACGATTAACTTGATATCGACAAGTTGGTTGTCTCGCTCATCTGACATAACACAGAAAGAGAAATGGGGCTTATCTCAACACCAACTAGGGTAATGGTGGGAACAAAAAAACTTTGGAAATTTTTCCATAATTAATTCTGATGCATAAAAGATCAATGTTTGTGTTGAAACATGGATTTCAGAATGGCCTGTCACTGTTTAACATAAATACAGTGGATATAGCAATACAAACTAAGCTAAATGTAGTTATGTTCTGCCATGTACATGGTACCTATCATACATTCTATTCAGCCTATTAAAGATGAGCAGTATAAATAAAGCAGAAGAAATGTATTTTTAGCCATGCAACTAGCTAACAAGACAACCACTGATCAGAATCAAGTTGCCCATATAAACACGAAATAAACAAAACATAACAGAAACTAAGGACAAATAATCCTACCTTTAAAATAACCAGTAAGGCATTTATCTACACATATATGATGTTTTTCTGTAAAAAATCTGTTTGAATTACAAGTGAGACATTCTGATAGTGTTGGACCGCTACAGGTTTTACATGTACCATCACATGACTGGCAATAACCTTCATTATTATAGAAACCTTCTGGACATACACCAACACATGCCCTGAAATACACAAATCACATATCTTATCAAATATGATTATGAATTGTAATTCATGATGATTGTAATTTAAGGGAGAGAAATGCGGTTTATCGTCCACTTCTCAAAGCAAACTAGGTCATTTTGGGACTTTAGCAGTGAGAGGAAACTGCAGGACCTTGAGAAAATACATGAGGTTGGACTGACGACCCGACTCGCCTTCTTGTCACATACAACCAGGGTATTGAAACCATACAAGTTGACTCAATGATAGACCTTATGAAAGAATGCGCATGCACTAACCATTCAGCCATTCAACCCCCCGCAACACCTTTAAGGGTACAAATTGAAATATATGGTGTTGAATTGTAATTTACAGTGGTGAATTACAACTGATGGTAAATTGAAATTTATTTATATAATATGGAGATGAATTGTAATATAAGGTGAGGAATTGTAATATATGGCGATGAATTGAAATAAAAAGTGATGAATAAATTGCAATTTATGGCGACGGATTGTAATGTATGGCGATGAATTGTAAATTACAATTTGTAATTTATGGTGATAAACTTTATTTTATGCTTTTGAATTGTAATTGAGGGTGATAAAATTCTAGTTTATGGCAATGGCAATGAATTGTAATGTTTGGCAATGAATTGTAATTTATGGTGATAAATCATAATAATGTGGCACAAATTATAATAATTGTGAATTGTAATTGATGGTGATAAAAGAACTGTAAGAGATGATGAGAGTAAAACTTACCCAGTTGAACCAAGTCGAAAATTTTTACATGCATTACAGTTTTCTGGTTTGGGTCCCGTACAATTATTTTTACATTCAAAATGGCAAGTGAACTAAAATAAAGAAATAATAAATGTATCATTAATTCTAATCTACTCAGGTTTAACAATTGTCATAGTTTATTCCGAGCCGGGAACTGCTGTTGCTCAGTTGGTTAGATTTTTGTCGTGAATAATTCGGTTGCGCGTATGGATCTTTATCAGGGGGCGGAAACCGGAGGACCCGGAAAAAACCCATGAGATTAGACAGGTGACCCCACTCCTTGTCATGTACAAGCAGGGAATCAAAACCACACCAGTTGACTCAATGACAAACCTTGTGTTACAGCGCACACATGCTAACCATTCGGCAATCGATTCCCCTTGCATTATGCTTAGAGTTTTCAGGTAAAATTGTGTATGTACAAATTGAAATATCGGTCTACAAGCTTTACGCTTGTTCTCAAGCAGAGCTATTTGTAGACAGTGCGCACAAGTTTCGTATGAAGTCTTCAGGAAAAGTATTATTACTTACTGGTTTAGGACTTGTTGTTGATCCTGTAAGAGGTGGAGAAGTTTTAGCTGTTGTTGGTTTAACAGTTGCTGTAGGAGTTATTGATGTACCATTCTTTAGATTAATAGGCTGTGTAGCTGTACCGTGAAATACTATAGACCATGAGTTAAGTACACCTAAATAACATATAAAATCAACATCAATACTAGCAAAAACTAAATCAATTTTCTTATCAACTGACACGCTTTATTTTTTTAAACAAAATATTCTACGGTAATTCTTTTAATTTGGTTTGATTTATTTATGAATTTTAAAAAAAGAATGTTCCAGAGTCTTTAACAATTTGAACAGCTTTGCCACATGGAAGTCTCTCAAATATTATTTCTCTCAAATATTAATCTCTTTTATATCCCTTAATGTGAACATATAGCCTGTTGATTGCTTGAGATAGATAAGAAACTATGCCACTTAAATCCATTTCAGATCTAATGATGTAAACGTTAGACCCCAAAAAACCCTATTTATCAAATATTTAGTATGCTTAAAAAATCTAGATTAATAAAACTTCCTAGAAATTGACATAATCTCCCAAAAAGGGATGTTTAAACCAGTATTATAAATCTATTGATGATGTTTAAAGTGTGCTTCCCACAATACTAATATTGGGGACAATGGCATCGAAGGCCTATCAAATCCAGTATAAATTTATTGAGAAAATTCTATAGAAAATCCAGCTTAAAATTCTACAGAAAATTCAATTTTAAAATTCTATAGTAAATCCAATTTTACATTCTATAGATAATTCACTTTTAATATTCTATAGAAAATCTAGTTTAAAAAAAAATAAAAAATTCAGATTAAGAACTCCAGATTATAGAGAAATCAAAATTATTTAAAGAAAATCCAACTTAAAATTCTATAGAAAATCAAGTTTCAAAATTCTATAGAAAATTCAGTTTCAAAAATCTATAGAAAATCCAGTATAAAAATAAAATAGAATATTCATATAAAGAACTCGAGATTATATAGAATCCAGATTATATGGAAAATCCAATAGATATATATTATAAGGTGCTAGGAATCTGAAAAGATTAAGCAAAGCTAAAATAAATTGTGAAAAAGAATAACATAATAGAACTATATAATACACAGACAGAAATAAAATATATATCTTTAAAAGAACAAAACGTCATTGACTTGAGGGAAACATGAAAGTCTTAAAATTTGTATTCATTTTAAACATTTCATTTACATTATAAGTTTTATTTCAAAAAGCAGGACAAGAAATAATTTCTTATATTTTTTTTTGCCAACTCCACAAAAGAAATAAGTTTTGCATCAAAATTATTGCAGCCTACCTTAATCCTAAAGCTTGTCCCATTACATATCAAAATATAATAATGGTCCATGCAATTTAACACTTTAATTTGACTCAAGTCAAAGAAGTTCTTCTCCTTTAAAATGGAGATGAAAATGAAAATAAACTTAGAAAAAAGTGCAAAAGAAAGTTCACTCTCTAAAATCTACGCACCCTATATTAAACTATAATTTACCCAAGATCCTCCAACAGAAACCTTATATGGAACTGTGTGAAGAACTTTTAAAAAAACTCGATTGAATTTCATTAATAACAAAAAATGCTTGATTTAATTTTCATAATTTATCTATTTTCAGAATTCTATCTACGGACAGTGTCAGAATTATTGTTTGGGTCCAATTAATGACAAACCTATACTAATTGTCAACCTGATAATATTTTGAAAACATTTGTGGGTGCTGTTTGTAATTATTTTAACAGATGTCATTGTACTTGATAACGATAAGAGGATACTTGTTGAAACGTCATGCTTTTAGAATAAAACTGGTTATTGTTTCCCATAAAAATTGTGTTCTGTTAATGTGTGTTTCCCAATCGCTAAATGCCACTTAAAGATTAGAGAAATGGCACGTCAGATGTTAGAGAGTGAACAGTGAAACATACAACACTAAACCTACCATGCGGTTCGCTAGATTTTAGAGTTTGCCAAGTGCGATAACTAGAAGAGAGTGGATATGGAAAACTGGACTTAATACCTCCTGTGGTGCCATGTGGATTGTACGATTTCGCATCGTCTATTTCTAAGGTCCAGCGACCATTAGGGTCTTCACCCCAAAAATGAACTGATAAAAATGGCCAATTTTTAAATGCTCCTTCTTGTCTGTCATTTGGTCGTTTTGGTAATAATTTAGATTTTGTACCACTTGGAGATGTTATGTAGATAATGACGTCACCACGACGTTTATGAGTTAAGGCTATGATCACTTGAACATGTTCAAGGAATTTAACACCATTTGGTAAACCATCACACGCTTGTGTGATGATGGAATCCGTATAGGTTGTACCATCTAATTTTCTGAAAGAAAAATATCAAAGATATCAAACTATCTGTTCCAGTCACTTATCAATAACAATAAAAAACCTGCATAAAATTGTGATGAATATTTTTTGAGAAATAATAATTTTGATTTACACTGATCTGTAGGCAATATATGCAAAGTAAAGAAAAACTGACAAATAATTTGTTAGATATTAAATTTTACTTACACATTATGAACATTAGAAGTGACTTCACATATATGCTGATCGGGTATATTCGTCCATATTTCTGCTAAATCAACCATTGCAGATGCATCCATTAAACCATAACCATATCGTAAACTTACTGTTTAAAAAATACACAAATTCATCATTTCGGGTGTGAGATTATTTGACTTCCCACCGAGCTCAGAAGAGAGCGCTAGCAATTTTAAGTTTGTGTATCTGTTATAATTTGACACCTGATGTTTTTGTTGTGCAGTCTGTCTGCAGTGGAGTCAGTTTGAAAGTTTCCATAATTTCGGAATCATTCTCTAACCTACTGTCAGTAAGACTGAGAACTAAAAATTCAGCTTCTACAGGTAATAATAAAACAGGACTCTTCAACAAAAAAGAAGGATTAAATCAGGAAAGATCTTGAATTCCAATCGACTAGTAATACCTTGTACTTAAAATACAGATGTGAGGTCCACCTTTGCGTTACCGCGTCATATGTACCTTGGTGGAAATAATTGAACTCTAGGGAATTTTTCATTGAAATGTGCTTGCAGGATAGCGACTATATTTTAATTTAATGGTCTTGATCAAGACATTGCATAATATATTAAAACAACACTTGGACTGATATCGTAGTGCCATATTTCTACATTATTTCAATGTGTCGCTCTTGCAGGATAGTGTCCATATTTTTATTTGTGTAATGCCAATGGTCTTGATAAAGACCTTGCATAATATATTAAAACAAAACACCCTTGTGCCATATCTGTATATCATTTAAATGTGTCGCTCTCGACCATTTAACAATACAGAATCTTCGTTTTTTGAACAGATACACCCCACTCAGACCTTCAGATTTTGGTTTCTCTTCACATCCGAATGATTACATAGAACCCAAACAAATCAAATAACAATTCCAAACTTTATTTCTAGGTAAGCCATTGCTTTGCATCTTTTGTTTTTCACATTAAAACAAGAGTGATATATTATTTAATACACACCTTTTCTTCCTAAAGCATTTGTCATCCATTGACCATCATCCATAGGAACAGGATTGGCACTTAGTAATGTTATATATTGTACATCACGCCATGTTAATGATGGGCTGCAAATAGAACATTCAACTTTGAGCAGGGTTTGTATAATTTTCAAATGGATAGTTATCAAGAACTATGATTTTAAAATGGATAGTTATCAAGAACTATGATTTTAAAATGGATAGTTTATTAAGTTTTCAAGAACTATGGTAAACAGTGGATAGTTATCAAAACTATGATATACAAACAGAAAGTTATCGACAACTATGAATTTCAGAAGGCTAGTTATTGTTGATTAAAGAACTTACTTGGCTTCTAGAACTAAAGCTACAACACCAGCAGCCAGAGGTGCAGAAGCTGATGTACCTGTATGTGTTTGAGTACATGTACCACGCAAATCAACTGTTACCTACAAATATACACCGTATACAATGTCAACATGAACATGGATATAGTAAAACATGTGTTATATTGGCAATACAGGTCTGTTCATTTAATGTTGCTAATGTTATTCAGGACCTGATCACTACAACTTAGGCTCTGTAGTTGTGCTGTTTTAGCAGGAGCTTCAATTCTGTATCTAATATTTAGTTTCACGAAACTCTGCGTTGTGTGTGTTATATTATATGCCAATTGCCATATAATTTAAAAGACATGTTCGATTATCAGGAAATAAATGCACAATACAAAGACTATTTATTAATTCTGTCACTTTTTGGTTAAATTTCAGTGTAAAAAAACAGGAAGTTATTAAACACCATTTCATTTGTAAAATACTAATATGTAGGTGTAGAAGAACAACCTTACGGCATATTTCCAGGCATAGTTCCACATTATCAGTGATGAAGGATGGAGGACCTGGCAAGGGTTCAAAATCCGAAGTCATATGTACACATCGGTATGTACATAAAAAAAAAAACCCTTGACAGTTGGAATTCGAAATAGTGCTACTGTCAGTTCAAAATTTCCTTTGTAGAACACTATATGGCGTATGCCTGTCTTCGTTATGCCAGTCGATACTGAACATGACCGAAACTTGACGAAGCACATTGGAAACAAAGGGGTTGTTCTAGATATAGTTAAGGACAACACATACTATTTGTTTTTCGTTATAAGAACCACTGCTGTATGTAGTCGCTAAAGTTGAAGAGCATTCCTCTAAATACCAGGGTTTGCGTCCACGTTCCGATGTGCTACTTATGGATAGAGTATAAACACTATTGGTGTAACCGTCACAATTACACGAATCTTGAGCATTACCACCATTTCCAGATGCCCAAACATAGATAGAACCTTTTCCATTTCTTCCCTGTGAATATAAATTGTAAAAATATCATTTTTTTTCAGATCAACTGGATGTGAGCATAGCACTTTAATCTCTACTCTAGCCTACTGCCCCTCCCCATGTCAGAGGTCCAGGATGGATGGCCTGGCAAGTGGTTTGGGATTGGATGGATGGCCTAGCAAGTGGTACAGGATGCATGGCCTGGCAAGTGGTGCTGGATGGATGAACTGGCAAGCGGTGCAGGATGGATGGCCTGACATGCGATGCTGGGTGAACACTCATTGTCAAAATTAATCAGTCAGCTTGAAACTGGACACATGTACAAATTAGATGATTTTTGGTGATTTTAAATGATTTTTAAACTGATTTAATATCAAATGACCGTGAAATAAATTAGTGCTAGATACACTAGATTCAATGATATCCTGGTTACAGTGAAAATCATTTAAGTGTTTTGAGATTATGTGGGTCTTAATTCAGAGAGAAATGGGGTTTAATGTCCACTCACGCAAACTAAATCATTTTGGGACTAAGAAGATAGTTTAATTTTATTTCAATAATTTGCTTGCGCGTAGGGGTCTTAGCAGTGGGAGGAAACCGGAGTACCTGGAGAAAACCCACGAGGTTGAACAGGCGACCCTACTCGTAGAAGGAGAATAGGTGATAATATCAGTAAATACAGGGATAATTCTTACCATTGTTACTCCTTCGATAAAAGCTTTTTTAGCTAGTGGACCGGGACCATCTACAACTCTACCATCATCATCTGGTCCCCAACTAGCGGAATATATATCTATATGAGATCTGTTAAAACTTAATGAAGCAGCTTCTACAGCATCGTAGACTTCACCATCTAACATACGCACACCTAAAATCATAAATTACAGTTAATAAAAATGGTTCTGTAACAAGATATAATTCATTTAATACTAATAGTCTCAATAGCTTGAAATATTTTTCATACAATAGGCTCAATAAATCTTTAATAACTCGATATATTTTCCATACAATAGGCTCAATAACTCGATATATTCATCATACAATTATAGGCTTAATAACTCAATATATTCTTCATACAATAGGCTCAATAACTCGATATATTCATCATACAATTATAGGCTCAATAGCTCGATATATTCATCATACATTTATATAATAGGCTCAAAAACTCAATATATTCTTCAAAGAGTGAGACACTGGCTGGCTAACATCGTGTTCTCAGGAGATTCGTTCCAGGTGTTAGCCAAGAAAGTTACTCTGGATTTTTTTTGCACAATTTTCACGATTTTTCAATAATGGTGTGCAAGGATTATCATCCAGAGGATAATAAAAACTAGACTAAGGAGATTCGTTCCATGTGTTGGCCACGAAAGTTCCTCTGGATTTTTTGGGGCACGATTTTCACGATTCCCAATTTTCAATAATGGTGTGCAAGGATTATCATCCAGTGGATAACAAAGACTAGACTAAGCGCACAATTTGTCAATAAAATTACTTCCCATAACAGACTTTGATTGCATCAGACAATATCAATTCTACAATGGGAAGTGTAATGGGAAATGAACAAGTAAATTTAATCAAGTTCTTTTGAAGTTGTAAAGTTTTTTAAGTGGTCAAATCCAAGTAAAACCCCAAATTGGCAATGTTTTTTAGCGGAAGACTTTAATACCTGACCAGGATCTATCTTTCACAATTATCATTTATAATAACTTTATTTATATTTTTCCAAGTCTCATTTCAAACTTTCTTGAGAAATCAGACTGTTAAAGAACATGTAACGATGTGGTTCCAAAAAATCGGCATTAATGCTTGTGTACTTCATTCTTTTTCTAACCATAAAACTGTGTTTTATTGGAAATGTTAAACTTAGGATCGAATAAATGTTTCTGTGTAAACTTGGAACGATAATAAAAATACCACAAAGATCCTTTTCATTTCAGTTGCAACCTGAAGGTCTGCAGTTCTGAAACTGTGGACCTCATTTTGTTGAATATCGGTGTTGTTGAGTTTATCATAAAGTTTTATACCTCCTATTCTGGAATGGGGAGCAATACCAACACCACATACTGTATTATTAGCTACAGCTGATACTTCACCAGCACATCGGGTACCATGTCTACAAATACAAACAATTATACTAAAATATAAACAATGTTTACAATTACAATTACACATAAAGAATGTTTACAATTACACATAAAGAATGTTTACAATTACACATAAACAATGTTTACATATAGAATAATTATCATAGTAAAAAAAAAAATTAACAGTACAGTTAACAAGGACATTTTGGTAGTAACACATGTTACATTTATATTTCAATAATTTGCTGGCACTATTCATTGTTTTTTAGAAGTGGTAAGAAACCAGAATGTCCTGAGAAAAACCGACAGCATTGGGCAGGGAGTCCTACTCCTTGTGCATGCAGCATACAAATGTGGAATGAACCCATTACTTGAGACAGTTCAGATAGTAAATTCTTCAAGAAAATAATACATTCACACCACGAAATGATCAATATTCGAACCATCACCATTTTAGTTGTAAACACATTAATATTCATGTTTTAAAACCGCGAAACCCTCTGATCAATACAATATTCGAACCAACATAATAACATGATAGTTTATATGCATGTGATCTGACATGTTTACTTGACTATAAAACATTGTGTTTGCTTGAAATAAGGGAGATATTGATGTTCTATGGACAGACACTGAAAGCTTAAATGTAGGCAGTGAATCTATTTGAAGGTATTCAAAGGCAAAATGCACATGATATAAGTTTTAGTTATTGTTTGTTTGAACTGACGATTGCTAGAAGTTGGAACTTGGTTACCTATCAATCTACATTAATTCACCTTCTTCATTCACAAAACTTAAAAACCCCATTTGCTTTAAGCAAGTTATAATTGAGAACTAAAGACTCTTTAAGGAGATATGTTTTGTCAGGAGCTACAAGCACAATGTTTGCACTATAGTAACCAGGTTCTTGGTCATTTTTATAGAAATAAATTTAAGGTGGCAGCATATTTCAATAGTCCACAGCCTTAGATTTCCAAAAATGAAATTCTTTTTAAATTTGTCGTATCATCTGGAGTTGAGTTTGGCGCATTCACAGCAACAAAAAGGCATACAGTTAATGCTTTTGCACCCACAGTACAAAATGAAGTTATGCGACAAGCACCTGGTTTCATCGGACAGGGCAAATATTGCACAGAGATATTTAGGTTACAGCTATGCCCAATAGATGCATATAGATAGCCTAGCTATGTTTTATAAAAGTCGATTTATATCCAGCAAATAGAAACACAGTAAATAAACGACTTTTTGTGAACAATTCCGCCCTCGTATAATATGTAGTGATTTATCGGCCTAGGTTTAACTTAAATATAAATTTAAAAATACCAGAATCTGTACTGTTTTGTCGGCTTGCTGCACGACTCTTTAACCCTGACAGTACCGTTGAGGCCTTACCCGCAGCAAAGTCGAAGATGTCAACAAACCGGACGCGTCAGATCAGCTTAACGCACTCCCACAAATAAATCGTAAAACGATGATGTCCTGGAACGATGGTTATTTAATGGGCAAAGTGGTAAAAACACTGTGAAGTTTCACATACAAATAATATGGCAAACAAGACAAAATCAACACATGTTGAAAACAATGGCGGGTTCTAACCAGTTCATAGATATCATTGTCCAGTCCCTCAAATATCCGACAGCACCGACACTCGCTGTGACGCTCAACCAAATGCGAAACAGCTGGTGTCAATAGATTACACCGAATAAAATAATTAGTTACTAAATGTTCATTACAGAAGTACACAAGATAATGGTAGGATTAATTAAAATAAATAAAACACAATCATAACTTATGCTTCGTCACCGTGAGGTGTCTGAGTTCTAAAAATAGCAATAAGTGTCTTATTTGACGACTACAATCTATGGCAACACGGTATGGTCGCGAAAAGAAAAGTTAAAACAGCACACTCCCCACCTTAAAAGCGTACGTCTTTAATAATTAGTCCTTATTAACAAATCACTGGTCTGTAAAGAAAAACAAGTTGAGACACTGGTCGTGTAAATGTCTTAAGTTTTCCACTGTGCTTGGTTGACCCTGGTTGATCGTCCTCGAAAACTACAACGTCCGCTGTGCGGACAATTCCATCTTTACTAAGTTCTACACTCGATATACGTCCTTTACGCCATGATCCACGAACGAGATCCTTTTCGATAACTAACACCAAGTCTCCAACATCTAAGTTTGGAATGGATTTATTCCATTTGCGTCGCTGTTGTTGGTTCTGGAGGTACTCCTTCCTCCAGCAAATCCAGAATTGATCCGCTAGGTACTGAATTCTTCGCCAACGACTGCGGCAATACAAATCTGGTTCAGTGAAGTTTCCAGGAGGAGGCAGATAAGGTCTAGTTTTCATGGTAAGGATACTAGCTGGCGACAGAGGCTGGGGATCATCTGTACCTGAAGGTATAGCTGTTATAGGTCTGGAATTAACAATGGCTGTAGCTTCTGCCATGAGAGTAACAAGAAGATCGTGGGTGATCTGAAACTTCCCAAGTCCTAAAAGCATACCATCCAAAACACGACGTAGGGTACCAATCTGACGTTCCCATACGCCACCAAAGTGAGATGCGTGTGGAGGATTCCATTTCCAATCACAGTCGTGGTCTAACAAAAATTTCTTCACTTTATCATTATCGATATCTTTCAAAGCAGCATTGAGTTCATTCTGTGCTCCAATGAAGTTGGTTCCATGATCAGATCGAAGTAAAACAACAGGGCCTCTTATAGCGATAAAACGTCGTAATGCGTTGATAAAGGCTGAAGTGTCCATCGAGTCAACAACTTCTATATGAATCGCTCGACTGGCTAGGCATGTGAAGATGATGCCCCATCTTTTACTATTGATGCATCCACCTCGTGTCTTCTTTGTCGTTATGTCCCAAGGACCGAAGGCGTCCATTCCAACATTGGTAAAAGGTGCTGTTTGACCTACACGATCTTCTGGGAGATCTGCCATCTTAGGTGTTTCAGAAGGCCTGCGCAGAAGATTGCATCGAACGCATTTTCTAATCAAAGAGTTTACCAAACTTGAACCTCCTATGACCCAGAATCCGGCTTGTCTGATGGCTCCATGGGTTATAGATCTACCCTGGTGATGCACTGTTTCATGGTAATGTCGCATGACGAGGAGTGTAACATGGTTTTTCTTTGGCAATACAATTGGGTGCTTCTCCGGAAAGGACAAACTGGAACGACGGAGTCGACCACCAACCCGGATAAGTCCATCTTGATGAATGAAAGGGTCAAGCTGACGAAGACGTTGTCCAAGCGACGGTTTTGTACGTTTACTTTCATTCTGATGTTCTTTGAGATTTTCAACCTCTTCAGGGAAGGCTTCATGTTGAACATGTTTTAGGATTACAAGTTCTGCTTCATGTAGGATTTCAGGATTAAGATCCATGCTTTGGTCTTCTGATGAGCCATGTTTCCTATGACGAAGCAGAATCTTCAAGTAGGCGATTGATTTACAAAGTTTGCGCCAATTACTAAAGTAAGTGAAGTACCTACAAAGTAGACATATGTTGTCTGTAACAGTAGAGGTTGCACACGACTTAACCTCTGGACGAATCTCTTGGTCACCATCATTCAGCGTGTATGCACCAAATGGAATGTCACTGCAGTTCCACAGGAAATCTGGACCAACGAACCACTTTTCTTGCATGAGTTTTGATGCAGAACAACCACGGGTTCCTATGTCAGCAGGGTTGTCTTCCGATCTCACATATCTCCATGATTCTGGTGATGTAAGACTTCGAATAAGTTCAACACGGTTGGCTACGTAGACATAAAATCGCCGAGATTCATTCATTATATAGCCTAGAACAGTCGGTGTAGTAGTAGACATTGTTAATGTTGTACTCCAACTCCCTCTGAGTTTGCTTTACAGTAGTTGCTAACAAAACTGCAGCACAAAGTTCCAGTCTTGGTATTGAGAGGTGTTTCTGTGGTTTAACTTTAGATGTACCTCTCACAAAGGCAATGTGGGTATCTCCTTTATCGTTGAAGAGACGCAAATAAATAACAATGCTGACAGCATCCTGGCTAGCATCAGAGAAGGCGTGGATTTCAATATTAGTGACTACACCGAAGTCTTCAGGTTTAAAACAACGTTTTACTTCAACCTCGCAAATAGACTTGAGGGTGGTATGCCATGTTTCCCATTCAGACCATAAATTGGGCGGTAAAGGGTCATCCCAATCGAGGTGTTGCCCTTCAGTAGTACCAGAATGAATCAAATTTTGAAGGATCTTCTTCCCAATTATGATAAATGGCGCGGCGAAACCTAACGGATCGTACAGCGAATGAATTACTGACAGAACTCCACGTCTTGTATAAGGTTTATCTTTGTCTGTAACTCGGAAGGTGAAGACATCTTTTTCTAAATCCCAATGTACTCCTAGAGTGCGTTGACTTGGTAGCTTATCGTGATCAAGATCGAGATCTGTCAACCCTTTAGCTAGATCTTGATTTGGAAAGGCTTTCATAACTTCTGGTTTATTAGAAACGACTTTATGGAGGCGTAAGTTTGAATCTGCCAACATGGACTGAGCTGACTTAAGTAGTTCAATGGCTTCCTCGGAGCTTGAACAAGAATATACGCCATCATCGACGTAGAAGTCTTCGTGGATAAATTTATGAGCAGGATTTCCATACTTTTGACGAGCATCATCAGCTGATTTTCGAAGTCCAAATGTAGCCACTGCAGGGCTTGGTCCATTTCCAAAGAGATGTACATTCATCTGATAATCAACAACTGGGGCATTTGGATCGTTACCTTCAAACCAAAGAAAGCGTAAGAAACATCGATGTTCAGGATTGACGTAAAAGCTATGAAACATTTGCTCAATGTCACACATTATCGCAACTTCTTCTTGACGAAAACGAAGCAGTCTTCCGATAAGTCCATTCATCAGGTCAGGCCCTTGGAGTAATTCTTTGTTTAGGGATGTGCCATGGTATTCTGCTGACGAATCAAAAACAACTCTAACTTGTGTAGGTTTTTTAGGATGATACACTGCAAAGTGGGGAAGGTACCATTTCTGTCCTTCCTTGGTATCACCTTGAGACGGAACAACTTGTGAAGCGTGGCCTCTTTCGAGAATCTTTGACATGAATTCAAGATAGTCAGTTTTAAGTTGATTATTTCTTGCAAAGTTTCGTAGAAGACTTTCGAACCGCTTCGCTGTTTGAGCTCGGTTATTTGGCAAATTTGTTTTAGTCTCACGAAATGGAAGGGGTGCTTCCCAATTTCCTAAATAGTTCTTGTGGAATCCTTCCTCCATAATTTTCAAAAAGTGACGGTCATCTGGAGATGTTCCAACGTCCGAATCATGTTCTGAAGTAAAGAATTCATCTTTAGCAATACTGTTCAGTAAACCTTTCTGGTCAACAGATGTCTTTCCACAAATAACAGATGTGTTCAGCTCATCCCCTGTCTTGGCTTCAAGTGGTTTTGCTATCTGTTCTTTACAACGAATCTCATATTTACAAGCCTCTAGATTATATTCTGTTCCAACAACGGTTCTACGACATGAAAGATGCACGCTACCTCCAAGACGATTCAAACAAATATCTCCAGACACTGTCCAACCTAGGTCCAGACGTTGAGCCCATGGTGCTCCTACGGGGCCGTTGATGGATTCGCGAACTTTAAGAAGCTCTGGGGCATCTCTTCCAATTATCAAATTTATTCCTGTGGCTTCTTCATAGGGTGGAAGAAATTTAGCTATATGCCGAAGATGTGGAATTTGCTGTATAGCTTCCTTCGTAGGAATTTCAGATTTGTCTTCCGGTATGTTATCGGATTCGATGATCGTTGGAAGCTTGAATGTTTTGCCCTCCAAGGTACGGGCATACAAGTTAGTGCCTCGTCGTCCAAGACAGGTTTCTTTGCCATGACAGGTCTCAAGTGTGTACTGATGTCTATCTCCTGTGATGCTAAGGTCATCGAAAAGAGTTTCGCTACCCAAACTATGACTTGACTGGTCGTCGAGAGTGGCATACGTTCGGAACACAATGCTAAAGTCGTCTCCGCGGATAATATCAACGAGTGAGAACTTTCCGCAGGTCCTCCCTTTGATGCCTGGTGATCCACATATGTTCATGCAGGCTGTTCCAACATTTTCTCCGGTTGACTGAGAGGGGTTGTTTGAAGAGGTAGCTGCGCTGTAATGCAAAAGTGTTGGATGTCTACGTCCACAGCTATCACACTTCACATCTGATTTGCATCTTGTAGAGAAATGTTTCTTGGTGAGGCATCGAAAACAAATGTTAGCATTTTTTACAATCTGTTCCCGCTCTCTTGGTTCTTTGTCTGCAAATACACGACAAGTAAGCAAAGTGTGGCGATCTTTACTTTCTGGGTGAATAGGGCATAATACGTCTTCTTCCGGAGCAATGTCTTCAGAAGTATTGATATCCGTTTTCAATGACTTGGCATGTCCTGCTCTATTCGAATAGAAGTTCAAATTACGAAGGTTCGTGTTGTTTCGAAGTTTCGAAGTAGATTCGTAGTCAACTCCAGGCATTTTGACGATAGCTGGATGATTTTGTTTCAAAGCGATGGTATGCATGAGTTCTACAAAGGATGAAAATGGAGGATAATCATCAGATTGTCTTGACATCATGTGTTTGGTAACTCTGTTTTCCCATTTGTCACGTATCAGTTTAGGGATTTTCTCAATCAACGACTTCATGTAGTAGGATGAATTCAAAATGGACAAACCATTCAAAAAAGGAATTTGCGAGCCAACATCTTCACAAACATCATAGAAGTTCTGGTACCCTTGTCGGTCATCACTTCGGAAGTTGGCGGCTCTTTGCAAGTTGTTCAGGAGGGCGTTTGTTATTTCTGCACTGTGACCAAACCGTTCTTCCATAGCTTTCCAAAGGTTTGTGACTTTCACATGAGCGTCAGGGTGTACACGTCTACGAAAGGTGTTGACAAGTTCCTTTGGTTTTCCAGATGTGTAGTGAAGAAGGTATGTCATTTCCTGGTCTGGTGAAGCATTGACATCAGCAATCATTGCTTTAAAGGCCATTTTCCAAGGCAAAAATATAGGAGGGTCTCCTGCGAAAATGTCAGGTTCACACTTAGGTAGTGACTGTTTTGCCAATGAAGACATAAGTTTAGTACTTGTTTCATTTTGTATATCAAGGTGTCGAAACAGGGTTTCATTGAGTGCAACGGTTGCGTTATGTTGATGTGATGTTGCTTGATCAAATGGTCGAAACAGTGGATCGTTACCAGCAAATCGTTCCGGTTGACAGGGAGCTGATGCTTGATGGCTATCTTGATCGACCTTCTCCTCAGTGCTCGGTTGAGTATCAAAAACTGGTTTCACGTCGTTTATCCAGTCCTGGGTTGCTTTAGAGCGATCAAGCTGTGATGCCAAATCATCAACAGAGCCAATGTCTGAACCACCACTGTAGGCCTTTACTGCTGCTTCAGCCATTGCGAGGTCTCGTTTACTTCGAAGTTCATCTAATTTGGAAGCATCTAGTAATTTCTGGCGTTCAAGATCAGCTTCTCTCAGCTTTTGTGTTAGCTGAAACTGGCGAATTTGTTGATCAAATTCAAATTTTGTTTTCTGCTCAGCAGCTCGTACCCTAGCTTCCAATCGCCTGGCACAACTAGATGTAGTAGAAGCTTTTGACATATGAACAGATTTCTTATCATCACAAGGGTGTTCTTGGTTGTCTTTCTTAAAAGGGGCAGGTGGTGATATGCTATTAGCCAGTGCACTATCTGATATCTCCAACCATTCCACTGTTATAGACGAAATTTCGAGAGCTTCAGCTTGTCCAGATTCTGATTTATCACGGGTAAATAACTCTTGAATCTCTGTGGCTTCATTCTTGAAGGCAAGTTGAGAGGCAACAACGTTATTCTTCAATTCTGGAATTTCTGGTGACCCGGCTTTTGCTCGCAGTAACATGTCGACGTGGTGTTTAAGATCTTTATGAGACTTCCAAAACTTTTTAGTTTTCTCCATTATGGCATTTTCTATAAATTTCACTGATGGCGTTCGGTTTCTTGACGAATTTCCCGCAATTGGAGTTTCATTGTTGTCTTGATGGGTTTCCATACTTTTAAAAATTCGTCTTGAAAATTGAAAAGTTCCGGAGAAACTAATAATTCTATTACAAAAAGGACTAACAACTAATTCACGTGTTATAAAGTGTTCAAAACAATTACTATGATCAACTTTAGTGTTTTTACTGTACTGTTTTGTCGGCTTGCTGCACGACTCTTTAACCCTGACAGTACCGTTGAGGCCTTACCCGCAGCAAAGTCGAAGATGTCAACAAACCGGACGCGTCAGATCAGCTTAACGCACTCCCACAAATAAATCGTAAAACGATGATGTCCTGGAACGATGGTTATTTAATGGGCAAAGTGGTAAAAACACTGTGAAGTTTCACATACAAATAATATGGCAAACAAGACAAAATCAACACATGTTGAAAACAATGGCGGGTTCTAACCAGTTCATAGATATCATTGTCCAGTCCCTCAAATATCCGACAGCACCGACACTCGCTGTGACGCTCAACCAAATGCGAAACAGCTGGTGTCAATAGATTACACCGAATAAAATAATTAGTTACTAAATGTTCATTACAGAAGTACACAAGATAATGGTAGGATTAATTAAAATAAATAAAACACAATCATAACTTATGCTTCGTCACCGTGAGGTGTCTGAGTTCTAAAAATAGCAATAAGTGTCTTATTTGACGACTACAATCTATGGCAACACGGTATGGTCGCGAAAAGAAAAGTTAAAACAGCACAGAATCTACCAGTATTTGTCAATGAAAGCCAATTAATATTGGTTACGTTCATAATAAAATTCCACTTTTAAAACGTGATTAATTTTTAAAAGTTTTTTTCTCGTGAAATAAAATTACTGTAACAATTGTAATGTCTCACCTATTTTCATTTGTGACATCATATCTCGGGATTGGATCATTATCATGACTATTGACATCATAACTCGCATATGGATCCTGAAATAAAAACAGAAATTGGTTTTAAGACAAAACACATGGGATCCTTAATAGGTTCTGTGACCTCAATCCTCTGCATGTACATGTAGAGTTATACATGTACATAAATAAAAGCAGTTTGATTGGTCAAAGATTTGAAGTGGTTTCATACCCTTCACTTCAAAAAGTCTTCCACTCTGTATCATAATTAGTACATATTTGATAAAAAGGCAGAATATGGGCATCTCCATTTTGGGTGATCAACTAGCAGTCTATTCAATCCCATATTTAACCCTCTGTACCTGACATTTCCAGATAATTATATAATTAAAATCATGATTTTCAGGCTTGCACAAACACATGTAGCATGTCTAAATTTTCTTTGACTGTGAGAGAAGGCCGAAGGGGTATTCCAACTGATCTGCCTTCTTGTCTTAAAACATTGTACCATTGGAATGAAAATATTGCTGCCCATTGGGGAGAGACAGGTTTTATTATCCACTCGACACAAACTGGGTTGTTTGAATTTCATTTTAATCAATCTCTTGCACCTATGGCTGTTTAACAGTGGGAGGAAACAGACAAAAACCCATGAGGTTGGACAAATAACTTTATTCCTTGTCACCTTGTCACATAAAAATACTATTCTTAAGGAAATTACACACTCTAATTATTGATGGAGGGGGAGAGAGAATGAGCAGATGTGTCTTATAATGTTATAAATACTTTATTTATCTTACGTAATTTTCTTTTAAATCTGGATGTGTCCTTTCAATACCATCATCTAAAATAGATATTACAACATTGCGTCCACTATAACCTTTCTTCCATGCTGGTATTACGTTCATATCATAACCACCTTTACCACCTCCATGCTGTAAATCAAATCAAAAAATATATTGAGCAATATTCACAACTATAACTATAGAGAGAGAGAGAGAGAAATGGGATTTAACGTCCACTCGACACAAAGTAGGTCAATTCGGGATTCGGGACTAACATATGGTTTAAGTTTATCTAAATAATTTGCTTGGGCTTAGGGGTCTTAGCAGTGGAAGGAAACCGGAGTACCCGCACAAAACCCAAGAGGTTGGACAGGTGACCCTACCCCTTGCCACGTACAACTGGGGATTCGAAACCACGCTAGTTGACTCGATGGCAGGCCGTATGATACAGCGTGCACGGTAACCATTCAGCCACCCAATCCCCCACTACATGTATAACTATAGCCCTGAAATGTAATTGGAAATCACTTCTCACAATCAACCTCATAACTGTCATTCAACCCACTGTTCAAGTCTTATAATTGCTTTAATAAGAAATTATAACTAGATATGAATCAATAATATGGAATGTGTTTCATCTTGACAGAGAATCAATTCCATTTCTAGATCTTAAATAATGTTTCACTTAAGGTAAAGTTTCAAAAGTTTAATATCTGAAATAAAAACTTTTGAAAAGAGCTTCATGTACCAAGTAAATTGAAGAATATTACTTCAAACCAATTGAGCGTATAAAAATAAATATATGTATATCTATACTCATTTTGTCTCCTATTCTCTGAAAGCTATAAACTAATAAATGAAATTGTGTTATGCCCATAACTTTTTTACAAATAAATGTATGGTAATTAAAATGTGAAAAAAGTGACAAGATGAGACAGTTTGAACCCTACCTCAGATCTATTCTTTGAAAGCTAAATGCGTAACTTATAAATTGAAATAAAATGGCATTTAAAATCATACTGTTCTGATCCGACTGGGCTATTGAAGACCGGTATATATGCAACACAATGTGATATGAGGGAAATTTAGTCTTTCAAATTCCAACTGTCTAAGGTAGTGTACACAGGACCTTGCTTTTTGTCCCATCTGAATGACTAGGATTTGGAAACTAAACGAGAATGTATTAAACTACCGGGTTATATTCACAGAAGAATAATTTAATAAGTCATCTTCGCTGTTCACAAGAGTCCACCAAATATCTGGAAATAACTATAGGCATAAGTAACTCACACAGAAACTTTTGTATAATATTCACAAAAAATGAATGGGAGATAAGCAAAAATGTCACAATCACAAAAATTCACAGAATGATATATCATATTCACTAGAGATATCTTGAAGACAATAAATGGCTGTGTCAGATTGACATACATAGATAGATATATGACTGTCAGATTCTATCATTGGCACCTAATCAGGTATAAACCTAACAGATATATGAAGCAATCAGTAAATTGTGTTTATTTTTTCATTCGATCTATTCAGGCTGTTACCCAGGTTAATAATCTTCTAGGGAAAGTGTTGCACGGCAGGAGAGAGACGATGATTGCCTGCCAGATTAAATATTAATGGCATAAAGAGAGTTCAAGAAAAGAAGAATATATCATTTTGAAATAACCCTTTTTATTCATTAAGAGAAAAGCAAAAGAACTTAATTCCTACTTCGATTCATGCACTGTTCAAGAAATGAAATGAAATGGAGTTTAACGTCCTACTCTTTTGCACCTAACGTGGGCTAATGGAAGACGGGAATACGTCATACAGTGTGCTATGAGGGAAATTTTGCCAGGGCAGCGGCGCTACGGCCTACTGTTATATCGAATTCCAACTGCCAAGGGATCTTTTACGTGCACTCAAATGTGTACACAGGACCTCAGATTTCCATCCCATCCAAACGACTAGGCAGCTGTCCTTGTCAGGCGTTCCTTCTGCATCACTGACAAGGAGAAATCACGCCAGAAAATCGAGATGAACTTTCTCGGCCAATGTAGGGATCGAACACCCGACCTCCAGGCTAGCGAACCGGGGCCTTATCCACTTAGACCCCCGACTGTTCAAGAATATCTAACAAACCTTTGAAAACCACTATAGGCATACTGTATTGTAAGATATTCTACCCGCGATAAGAGAAAAGGAGTTCTGGGTACAATCAAAATGTCTATGTCAGACCCCTATCCATACATTTTGTTCGATCGTTTATATCTAAACTATAAACACTTTCTAATCTTGCAGCTGTATTCAAATGTTAGTCATTTTACTGATTAAAAGACTGAAATCCTTGCATTGTTATTTTACTGGCTTAATATTAAACTTCAAAGCTCTATTATTTTATTTGACTTGATCTTCAGACATGATATTAGCAGATAAAAATCCTTTGTTGTGTTAGAATAAGTAGGATAAAAGAATACATTTTCTTGACTAAATTAAGGAAAACAATATAATCCTATTTCTTAAGACTTCCATTTGTCATTGAAATGTTTTTTTCCATTTCTAAAAGAAAATCAAATTTTCACCATTAGCCACAAAAAATTACCACCAAAACGTTTTTGATCATATTCCTACAATTTGTCATTCAAATGTTTTTTTGTATTTTTTCATTTCTAAAAAAATATAAAATTTTCACCATTAGCCAAACACAATTACCACCAAAACATTTTTGACCATACAACGAAAGAAGGGGGTGGGGGGTAATATCCACCTGACACAGTGTGTCATTTCAGGACTTAACATGTGGTTCAATTTTATTTCAATATGTCGAGCAATCTAATTAAAATACAGATCTACATTTCATTTTTTTATTCATTCGATGGCCTACATTACATGAAGATCTGACCGGTTGTAGTGGAATGTCGTATCAGAAGTCATACGAGCTGCCTTTGATTAACCAATCAACGTTGATGTTTCTGGTGGCTTCTGTGCACCTCACGCAAAAAACTCACTTTAACAGAGCGTTTCATTGGCTAATCCTTCACATCATCCAGAAGACAGATAATACAACAACTCTTCCACATCCTAGTGTAGTAAAGACAAGTAAAAAAAAATTTTGAACTATAAAAAACGAAACGAAAAAAGATCTGTTTTTTAATCTGATTCTTTGTTGAGGTGACACTGGACGACACATAAGCCCCGTTTACACTTGGCCGCGATAAGCGTGCCGTACTGGGCACGGTACTACTAGTACTATAGTCCGTTCTTGGTACAGTTGTGAGACCACCTCATTTCAGTGGGCCAGATTGGCACGATACTCAGTACGGCACGCTTGCGTTGGACCCATTTACACTACAAAATAATCAACCGTGCCGTACCAGGAACGGTACCTAGCACGCCTAAAATTTGTAATGTATATAAACAGGGATATAGAAAACCTGTACAGCCTTCCATTTGCCAAGGGATAATTTCCATGCATGTCTATGTGTACACAGGATTTTGTTTTTATTGTCCCATCCTAACTACTAGACAACTGTCCTTGTCGGACCCTTTGTCCTGCACCACTGACAAGGTTAAACACGCAGGAAATTCCTGATGAACTTTCTCGGCCAACAATAGCAAGCCAGCGTCTTATTAGTCACTTAGCAACTGTGGCTCCCTGTACCAGTACAAATGTGTTCGATCACTTAATTATATAAAACTAATCAGTGTTCAATGTGGGTAGCCATGGAATGATTCATATTAAATCTTTCATCAAATCAAATAAATATATTATCTTATTATACAATCTCATCTATTTAAAGACTTGCATTGGAATGGAACACAAAATTAATATAGAATAATTCCTTCAAGTCAAACACGTATCCGGTATGCAGAATAGTTCATTGAGCAATCAATAGGCTTAACTTACAAAAAGAGTTGCATTTGAAAGAAATACATTAATGTAGAGCACAATATTATTTAATTTTAAATCAAATCTTCGAAAGACACATATTCAAAAATAGCTGCTTGAAACATCATTGGTTGTCACAGTTGTATTAAGATTATTTAAATCGTATGTTTATTGGTAGTTTTATGTATACATTACTGATTTTCCACCCACTGACCCTAAAATCCAAGTGATATTTGAAACATCTATTAAAGGACATACATTATTCATAAAACCATATTTATTATATCTAACCACAGATGTTTGTTGTGTTGATTTGTTTTCATGTGTACATGTGTTCAATTTATCTGTATAAATTATTAATGTTCCGATAGATCAATTCAAATTAATTCTACACCCAATATGCCAAGATGACAATTAACAATTCAAGCTCTTTAATAAAACTTGTCATGTTTACAACCAGGTTTTAAATATCATTATTAAAATCTTTGTCTGCATTAAATTTAGATTTATATTCACATTGTAAGTTTTCTAGTCAAAACATGGTGACAGGAGAAGTTCAAGTGAAGAGAGAGAGAGAGAAATGGGGTTTAACATCCACTTAGGACTACTATGGTGGCCTACAGTCGGAATAGCATTTTTTTTTCTAAATAGGCTTAAAAAAAAAAAAAGAAATTTTTTTTTTAAATTGTCAGAAAAAAAAAAAAAAATTAAACTACATTTGCCTAGCGTCTTAATAGTGTCTTGATTAACCAGACGCCCAGTGTGAGTTATCTCTCTTCCGAAAGTAATAATCGTCGTAAAGTGTACCAGTTCCCGTGGTCGTAGAGGGTTGAATTGTCAGAGCTTGTTCAGGTAGGCTAGCGATGATCTCACAACAAATTACAGCCAAATCGATCAATAACTTTTCATTTTATCGACCTTTATCTTCTCCAAGGAGATATATTTATCCGTTCGACACCATTGGCATTTGTTGACTATTTAGACTCGAATAACAAGACACCCAGACGGACTCCGACACTCTGCGCTACAGGCCTAACGCTCGCAGTTCATAATAATAATAATAATAATTTTCGTATATTTTAATTTTTGCGCTAAGCCACCATTTTCTGTAAACGACTATTTGGTGATGACCAATTTGATTAGCGTTTACGTGGGAATAACGTTGTGAACTCGATGCTGACCCCGACTTGAAATTTTCCACCAATCTCGGGATCTTTGCGTTTACGCTTGCCGTCGGCCTATTTCTTACTGTATTATCAAATTCAATGTTCGGGGTGAAAGCAGAGACGATGCCCTTCAAAAATGATAACCGGATCAAAGTCGTAGGTCAAAGGTCATGTTACAGAAAAACTGAACTCAAACTTTTCAAAGTCAGTTTTTGGACTTTTGACCATGGGATACGACCTTCGCCACATACTATAGTTTAAAGGCTACATTATGGTCTTGGACCACCGACCTTGACCTTGGTACTGTCACACACTGGTGATTCAGAAATCGGTCAAAGCGAATTATTGAAATGAAATCAACCCATGTGTTAGTTCCGAAATGACCTAATTTGTTTCGAGTGGACGTTAAACCACATTTCTCTCTTTTTTTAGAAGTGGGAGGAAAACCACAAGGTTGGACAAGCGACCTTTCTCTTTGTCACGTACAAACGAGGATTCGAAAACCACGCCAGTTGACTCAATGACACGTGCTAACCAATCGGCCATCCAAGCCCCATGGTCAATGAAGTACTTTTGTATGTTACATGATCGTGCCCTCATTAAAAACTATCCATTAAGTTCAAACCCTCATTCACTTAAGTTCCTCATTGATATCATTTATTAATGATATATTGATTTCATTTTCTCCTCAAAGATACCCCCCCCCTCGAACAAACGGTATGGTTTGATGATTTATTTGGGCTAAAAATATATTCAAGCTAATTAATCTATCAAACATTTGCTTCAAATTCCTCTCAAAACTTTGTATTCGTCGGGAGACACCACAAGCTATAAATAAACGCTTGTCAGTCAGCTCATTTCATTGAGGAAGGGTCCATTTTTCAGAATATCTTTTTCCCTACTTACTGTCTATAATTCAAAATTTAAACAAGTTTTCCGAAAAATATAAATAGCGTTCTGTGGCTTCAATGAGCGCATTAAGATTATGAATTATGATATAAATATGTAGTTGGTGAAAGTATGAAGTCAGTGGTATTTATGGGAGCATGAAATCGGTGTGGCGACCTTAAAATTGTTACCCATGGGCTTCTCGCTATCTTGTAATTACAACATAGGCTATCTTGTAATAACAAGATAGTCAGATTTTTTTTTCCTTTGATTGTCCCTTGTGGACGTCCGTAGCTTAGCGCAAAAATTAAAATATGCGAAAATTATTATTATTATTATTATGAACTGAGAGCGTTAAACATGTAGCGCGGAGAGTCGAAGTCCGTCTGAGTGTCTTGTTATTCGAGTCTAAATAGTCAACAAATGCAAATGGCGTCGAACGGATAAATATATCTCCTTGAAGAAGCTAAAGGTCGGTAAAATGAAAAGTTATACATCGATTTGGCTTTTGGCTGGAATTTGGTGTGATGTAATCGCTAGTCTACCTGAACATACCCTGCAAATTTCAAGCGTTTACCACAACGGGAACTAGTACAGGTGTGAAAGTGCAATAGCGCCGCAGTTTTTCTAATTTAGGCTTGTTTACACCACTGATCTATCAGTGGTTTACACTTTACGACGAATATTACTTTCGGAAAGGAGATAACTCACACTGAGGGTCTGGTTAATCAAGACACTATTAAGACGCTAGGCAAATGTAGTTTACCACAACGGGAACTAGTACAGGTGTGAAAGTGCAATAGCGCCGCAGTTTTTCTAATTTAGGCTTGTTTACACCACTGATCTATCAGTGGTTTACACTTTACGACGAATATTACTTTCGGAAAGGAGATAACTCACACTGAGGGTCTGGTTAATCAAGACACTATTAAGACGCTAGGCAAATGTAGTTTAATTTTTTTTTTTTTTTCTAACTTCAAAAAAAAAAAAAAAAAAATTTTTTTAATTTTTTTTAGCCTATTTAGAAAAAAATGCTATTAAGACTCTAGGCCACCATAGACTACAAATCGTTCAATTTTATTTCAATAATTCACTTGCGCGTAGGTGTCTTTAGGATTTGGAAGAAACCAGTGGAGAAAACCCACGAGGTTGGTTATAAAAAGGAGTATACTGTTTTTGCTATAATGGTATAACAATAGATTACAAGAAAGGAATATATTTGAAAGTTATCAGTGTTTGAAGTTTTGAGAACATAATCTTGATTGTAAAGAATCGTTGCTTCTACTTCTATAATAACTAGTCTAGTCATTTGGATGGCATGGAAAACCAACGTCTCATGCACATGTTGGAGCACATGTAAACAACCTATGACAATTAGAATTTGATGAAGAGTATGTGTAAAAGGCTGCTGTCTTGGCAAAATTCCCCCCCTCCCCCGCAGTGTTTGTTCTGAATTTGTATTGGCAACATATTACATATCTCTGAATATTCCTTGGCCCACCTTTAAGTCAAGGTTATTTATCATATGATATGAAATTAATCTAATATGACAGTGTCAGTGAGAATGTACCTTATAAATCAAATTGTATTTAGCCTAAAGAATTGACTGTGACGTTATTGTTATCAGTTTTTTTGTACTTCCTTGTCGTTTTATAAACATCAAAATATATGACGTACATGAAGGCTATGTACACAAATACCTTATAATGAACAGTTTAATACAGAGTCTTAAAGGGAGAGAGAGAGAAATAGGGTTTAACGTCCACTCAACACAAACTAGGTCATTTCAGGACTAACATCTGGTTTAATTTTATTTCAATAATTGGTTTGCGCGTAGAGGTCTTTAGCAGTGGGAGGAAACAGAGAACCCGGAGAAAACCCACGAGGTTGGTCAGACCACCCTACTCCTTGTCACGTACAACAGGGGTTTCGAAACCATGCCAGTCGACTCAATGACAGGCTTTATGATACAGCACACACGTGCTAACCATTCGGCCATCCAACCTCCCAGATTCTAAAGGGAAGTAATTTTAAGCTCATGACATAATGAAATGGGGTTATGAAAATTATTAGAAAACAACATTTTAGTTTGATTAATTATTGTCGTTCAGAAAAAGTAAAAGTATTATAATAGGTATGTCTACTTGGCTTTAATTGGTTCGATAACAGCCGAGAAGAGGACATCATAACCATGTAAACAATGATTTTGAATAAGCATTGACTATACTAATCAGAACAAATCACTTTCATTTTCAAACAGAACAGTATAACAGTTTAAAATATTTCTTTGTTCTTATTTCATGATCTAACGTCATCTTTGAGTATATATAAGAGCTTCTGCAAAAAAATAACCTAATCAAGTAATTATGACATTTTTTCCCCTTTGTTTGTCCTAATCCTAATCAATCTCCTCTAATCATTATTTCTGTCACTGTTTCCTCTAATTTTAGGGGGATGACAAAGAACTGTTGATTTGCATATTTAAAGGTGATACAATATATTTCAATAATTTGATTGAATGTAGTGGTCCTTAGCAGTAGGAGGAAACCATGCAGAGTATCCAGTATAGGGACGATAATAAGTCCCCAGTTAATCCCAAATACAGTGAAATATGACGCTTCTCCGGCAAATGAAACATTAATTATACATTTGAATGTAATTTATCAAACACCTAGACACGAGACAGTGCCTGACATATCTATAAAACTTTCAATATGCTAGCTAAATTAAACATTTCAAGCCCACCTAAATCATTATAAATGTGACCTGTGTGAAGTACAGGATATCTATTTCTATCAAAGGGATATCTATTTCTAATACAGGGATATTTAGTATGATATATGCATATTTATTTTTAATAAGGATATTTATCTTTAATTCAAGGAATATATCATACATCGATATTAAAGTTGCTTTCCCGGGTACAAACTGGGTGATTTGATGATATATTAGGACTAAAAACATATTCAAACTAATTAATTTATCATGATTTTGCTTCAAATCCTTCTCAAAACACTGTAATTGTCAAGTATACCCTGCTATGAAAATCAATCAAAAGAGGCCATGTTTGCATCAGGGGATTACCCCTCTCTGTCCCTATGGCAACCACGCGCGGAGACGGGTAAGAATTCATTGCATACACAAAACTATGCTGTCTGTAATCGCTGACTATTTATTACAAATATCGAATCCTAATTAAATTCTCGGATTATTGCACTGCCTGCGTCTTTTTGACTTTTTCCGTGATTTTTATCTCATAAAGTGTTGTACGTCTAACACTTTATAGAGTTTATCAACACGTACACAAAGCGCTCAATGTACCCGTACGTCTAACTCTTTATAGAGTTTATCAACACGTACACAAAGCGCTCAATGTACCGGTTTAGCCTTGTACGTCACGCGTTGGGGTAGCCCTAATCGTCGGGCTGTTGATTAGGGGAACCCTTATATCTTGGTCCTGTATACGCTCAATGAGTGTTTTTCAGGGAATCCAGTATTTTTCTAGTAAGATTGGATATCTCTACTTTCCATATATACCAAAATTGCCATACTTTTATTGGCAATAACCACCCGATAAATACTTTGCTGGGAACCCATCTTTAATTGTCAATTGTCAATTGTTTGGATAGTGTAAAGTAATTATTCTTTCTCTTTTACCTGAGTCAGAATTTAAGTCGTGAGTAGCTGATTATGATAAATTATTTCTATTTATTATTTCATTTGTTTATCATGCATGTAAATCACCAATTCGTGTATCACATTTTCTTGTGAATTTAACAGGATGTTATAGATGGTAAAGTTTCTTGTGGGCGGGACTTAAACAACAATTTGACTACCGTAGGAGCCCCAGAATTATTTAAGTTATGAAACAATGCAATTGAAAGTTATAATTAATACAAAACTCTTATGCAATTCAAAAACTGTATATATATAGTTTTTTATTTCATAAAGAAATATAGGTTGGTACGGCTAAATATATTGGTAATTGTTATGATTATAAACAATAGAGTTTGGCCCAGTTACTGGAGATCACAGCCACATGGTACGGCACATGTTCCACAAGCCGCTGGAGAAAGGTGTGCCTAAATCATGCATTTTTATTTTTTTCTGAAACACCTCTGCCAAACTCTCCCTGCACGGTACACATGGATATTATTTTTTAATATAGGGATATTTATCTTCAACATATTTTATGGATATTTGTTGTTGAAATTGAATACAGGGATATTTATTTCTAATATATATGGATATTTGTTTTTGACTGTAGGGAAATGTACTTCTTTCTTATATTGAAATATTAAGACTCAACCCATGACAGTTGACCGAAAGACATCCTTCCATCCTGGATCAATACAATTATGATATATTCTGTACAAATCATTCCTTATAGAAGCCACCTTTCAGATAGTTCCCGATTTACAATTGATCATACAGAAATTACATGAGAGAGAGAGAGAAATGGGGTTTAACGTCCACTCAACACAAACTAGGTCATTTCGGTACTAACATATGGTTTAATTTTATTTCAATAATTCGCTTGCGCGTAGGGGTCTTTAGCAGTGGGAGGAAACCGGAGTGCCCGGAGGTTGAGAAGGCGCCCCTATCTCCATGTCACCTACGCTCACACGAGGGCTCGAAACCAAAGCCGCAAGCCAGAGGTGACCGGCCAGCTAGATGTCGAGGCGCGGCACTCTAGACCACTAGGCCATCCCACGCCCCCAGAAATTAAATGGCTGACCAACTGGAATGATTTCGGAAATGCAAAGGACAAGATCGCCATTTATCTACAAAAAGTGAAAGTGTTATTTCTCAGCTTACATTTATAAATACATGCAATAGTTCCGCATCCTGTTCTTGGGTTTTCTCATTTACCCAGGGTAAATGAGAAAACCCAAGAACAGGATGCGGAACTATTGCATGGGTAAATGAGAAAACCCAAGAACAGGATGCGGAACTATTGCATGTATTTATAAATGTAAGCTGAGAAATATTGTCATGGCTAATCGATGCAATAAGAAAGTACCACCACCCCTGGGAACAGGAAATATTATCTGTAACTAAAGTTTTGCCATGGGTAAACAAAGCAATAAGAAAGCAAGCACACAACCCCTGGGAACAGGAAGTATTGGCTATAAGATACAATAAAGCACGCACAGGCTCTCACTTCACAAAGACTAAGAGATGCAATGAGGTATGAATAACCCAAGTGGCAATATGAATAACCAAAAGTAGAAAAACATATTTTAATTCTGAATTTATGATGAGAACCATAACAGAAATCTTAAAAAGTCTTTATCTGTTTTTCTTTCACAAAAAAAAATTCATGGTCATTAAACAGGTTTAAGTTTTTCCTATCTTCAGACATTTCACACAGTGCTGTTTGGGCTATCTTTTACCATATTATATTTTAGGAATTTGAGCAGATAAAGAGATGAATCATCTTTCAGATGCCATCAAATTTATGAAAGCTCCATTCAATAATGGATACTTGTTATTTTTTCTTCTGCTGCTCAACACCTACACAAACAGAAGTGCTGATTCTCTGTTTAATCAAACATTCCATAGATAGGGAAAATCTTGATAAAACTCTCCATGTTCTGAATTCTAAATATATTCCGTTTTTTTTATTTAAAAATATGTGAGGTCTCATTCAGTGTATAAATGTGTGCAGCTGTTCTTGCTGTTGTACGACACATTAAATATTATGTCTATTTTTTTTCTCTGCAAGATAAAACTTCATGGCTAATTTTTCAGATGCTGAACTTTTAGATTTGGTTTTTTTTTTCTCTCAGGTCAAAACACATGTTGAAATTGGAATCTGGAATAGGAATTTATTTTTATTTGGTTAACTCTGGAATGTGTGTGTTTGACTAGTCTTTAGGATGACTATCAAGATGAGTCATAAAATAACCATTCCCCAAAATATAAAAGTGAGAATTTATCAGACTACATGTAGGCTACTGTGTGGGAGCTGAAAAAATGTTTGTATGGAAATGAACATTTGGATTTAACATTTTATAATACAATTAAACAATGTCAATTGTGCAATGAATTAAAAATATGACGACTCAGTCATCCACATGTAGACCAAAAACTAAGTTAAATTTGTTTCCACGAATTCACAAATATTATTAAATTTGATACATATACTATAATAGGTTGATGTGTGTAAAATGTTTCACAGAGAAACTTGAATGATTTATGATAGGGACCGAACGATGGACAATTTTACAATTCATACAAAAAGAGATAACGTCTCTTCAACCTGTAAAAAGATAGGTTGCCAGACAACAAAAAATACGCCCACAGCAGCTAAATCGTCCGGGCAGTCAACAAGGGTTGTCACATATTTTTACTTTTTTCGGTAATGAAACATTAGTAATATACTAAAATCTGATTAAAAGTAACAACTCATTATGTAATTATCAGAAAATCATTAGAATTTGTTTGCTTTTTATAAAGTTTTGCCCCACGCTAACAATTAGTATACAAAACATTTAATATCATCATGGGTTTAGCTGTTCAGTTATCAAAATTCATTGAAAATCAAAATACTTGTTCATTTCAACACCTTAAAATCTGTGTATCAATCTGAAGTCATTACTTTAAACACTGTGTGTAAATTCAAAGTCAATGGGATATTAACTTTGGCCTCTAGAGCGTCCACAAGATTTTTTGAAGTAATCAAGGGTCATAACTCTGGTAGTTATTTCGGAAATCCCTGAAAAACAATAGGCTTCTTCGTCTCATGACCTTAAACACTGTGTATAAATTTTAAGTCAATCAGATGTTAACTTTGGCCTCTAGAGCATCCACAAGTGATCAAGGGTCATAACTCTGGTAGTTATTATCGGAAATCCCTGAAAAACATTAGGCTTCTTCGTATCATGACCTTAAACACTGTGCATAAATTTAAAGTCAATCGGATATTAAGCAATTGTGGACGCCGGACGGACGAACAAGGCCGACGACAATATATACGACCACATTTCAATAAATCACTTATATACATTTGCAAATAATCAAGCCATACTCCCCCTCTAAGTCTAATGATATCAAGTCTCTGAGAATTGCAGCACGAATTGGCCACATACAATTTCCATTATAGCAATACCGAGGAATTAGTAAAATAGTGATTAATATGACATTATGTATCATCCGGAACAGAGGCATAATAATATACAATCATATATTTAAATTGAACTCATAGACTGGAGCTCATGGACTGGAGATACTGGGATAAAAATTATAAAACCGAAAACAAAATACAAATATTACATTACATACCAGTTATTGCTACAGATCAAAATGTAAGCAAAATGGGGTAAATAAATAGAGAAGAAAAAAGATTAAAATTAATATTAAACATCTGTCATGGATATCAAATATATCCAGATCTGTCAAACAAACTAAAAATTTGTTTCACAAGGCTTATTAATATCATAAATACATGTAGATATGAATGTTATAACATTGATTTCTATGCAAGTAAAATAGAATTGATGTTTATTACAATTACATATGAAAAAATGCTATACACGTAGATGTATAAATACACAATATATAATGTCATAAACATCTATATCAGTAATGTATACCTATATATCATAAAGGTGTCAATGCAACGACTCAATACAGTTATTTTTCTCTATATTTGGTTGGTGATCTGCCACTTCCCCAACCCCCCCACCCCCCCAACACCCACAAAAAAAAATCTCCCCAAAACTTTCTATATTTGGCTAGTGAGCTGAAAAAAAAATAGTGCAAATGGTGATCTATCACTCCACCTCCACCACGTCACAAAAAATTTTGTTTCTATATTTGCTAGTGAGCTGTAAAAAAAAAATAGTGCAACAAAAAACCCAACAACTTTGATTCCTGTTTATTTGCAAAAGTCTAAAATAACTTTCCTAAAACGCACTCTCTCTGTTTGGACAAGGTGCGAGATTTGGTAAATAAGAAGTGTGATTCTTTTCATTTATCAGACATATAGACAGACAGAGGTGATAGCAAGATATATACCAACACATTTAAACGTGGGTGTCTAAAAATAAAGGCGAGAGACGACATTGAATGTTAACTAATATAAATGACTACTGTAACGAACGCCACATGTACATGTTAATATATTACCAACCACCTGCTGGTCTCATTATTAACGATAAAAACACAAGTTATTTCACAACTATAGCTTTTATAATAAATATCCGATACACTAATTACCTCATGACAAATCTATTCTTGTATATCTTTTTTCTTTTTTTTTTTTTTAAACCTGTCTCAGTACATTTACTAGGTTGTGTTCACATTAAAAATAAAACAATCGGTACAGGAAAATTTTCATACATTTAAATTCTGAATTGTATTGTGTTCCTAGTCTACTTAATGCCATGTAACCTTAAGCAACGTCTGTGAGTTTTACAACATCTAACCATTGCTTCAATACTTAGCAATTCCCGAACTTTTGTGCCCGTTGTGTAGACATGTGACTAATTAGCGTTGTCCAATCCAAGGTTGTGGCACATAACACACTCTAAACAAACAAGTATACAGCACACCGTTGAAAGTTTGTTTTTCTTTTAAATTGAGAAACTCACGGGAAAACCAGTAACTTTGACATTGATCAATCTTTGAACTTTACAACTCGATTTTCACATGTAAACATTTTAGGTAGAAGTGCGAGACTTGGTATTTACGACGGCCGATGAATCTGATAGGCTCCCAAGCTGGACTTGTTACCCAATCGAACTTAGTGGCGAAATATGCAGGGTATTACGTGAAGGGCTTGATAAGATGTATGTAGTTAAGGCGAGATCACGCCGTCTATTGAAGATGACTTAATGCCAATAAAATTTGTTTATTTGGATAAACTTTTACAAAAATTTGCAGATGTGTATTTTAATACATAGCAGACAATTCCAAGGAGTTTATTTGCACAAACTGTTAAAGTATTACTAATGTTAATTGCAATAAACAGGAAACAATTCTATGTAATACAATGGCTGTTTATTTCTAATTTTTGCGACCAGGTTTCTGTAAGTCTAGTGGAAACATCTTTCGAGTTATAAATGGTAATTCGATTTTATAGAATTGTGACCTGCGTATTTCCAGTTCAATTACTAAATTTCATTAAAACAAATTAATATAATCCGAAGTAAATGAAACAGGTTAATGAATTGCTATGATGTACTGGCACTCTATGACATTTCATTCATCGGTCTCATGTTGGTTTACTAATACTGTTTGTATGTGAAAACAATTATTGCCGGAACGATCTAGGATCTACAGTAATTAAAATTGTATCTTGAGTTATTAGTGCCCATTTAAAAACTTCGCTAAATATACATGAACGGCCACTTTCTAATCACTATGAACACTTTTGTCTTTCTTCAATCGGCTAGATGAAAGGTCTGGTCAGGTCAATTGTCAAACTATGTCCTATGTTACCAGGACATAGAAATGTCTTTAAGAAGTTGTTAAACTGCAGCACAGCATGCTGTATATCGCGGTCTTTATCAAGCAATGATAAAATATGACCCCATAAAAAAAATAAGTAAAGATAGGTTGCCAGGCAATAAAACATACACCCACAGCAGCTAAATCGTCCGGGCAGTCAACAAGAGTTGTCGCATATTATTTTATGGGTAATGAAACATTTATAATACACTAAAATCTGATTAAGAGTAGCAACTCAGTAAGTTATTATTAGAAAATCAATAGAAATTTGTTTGGTTTGTATAAAGCTCTGCCCCATAATAACATTTAGTATACGAAACATTTAATATCACGGGTTTATTTCTGGTCAGTAATCAAAATTCAATATCCTTGTTCGTCTCAAGACCTTAATTTGAAGTCAATTGGATATTAACTTTAGCTGCAAGAGCATTCACAAGATTTTTCAAAGTGGTCAAGGGCCATAACTCTGGCAGTAATTAACTGATATCGCTGAAAATCAATAGGCTTCTTCATCTCATGACCTTAAATAATGTGTATAAATTCAAAGTCAATAGGATATTAACTTTAGCTGCTAGAGCGTTCACAAGATCTTTAAAAGTGATCAAGGGCCATAATTCTGGCAGTAATTAACAGATATCGCTGAAAATCAATAGGCTTCTTCGTCTCATGACCTTAAACACTGTGTATAAATTTAAAGTCAATTGGATATTTACTTTAGCATCTAGACTCTAGATGCTAAAACTAGAGCATTCACAAGAAATTATTGACGACGGACGGACGGATGGGGGCGATGGCAATATATGCAACCACATTTCCATGTGGGCATATAAAAAAAGTGTTTGTACTGAGTAAAGGCCTGCGAGTATGGCCTTAGTCTGATTCTAGAACTACATATATTACAGCATAATGTATTGTATGCTGGTAATCAATTTGTCAAAATGTCTCAAAAGGGACTGAATACAGCCTACAGCAAAGTTTATTAATTAAGACGGATTTGTTGGGTGTCAAGATGAGAACAAATAGAGTCATATTTATATAACCTTCTGATTCAAATATAGTCCACATTCAACAGTTATTTGTACAAATAACTTATATAATAACTTGAAATGTCTTTCTATGTATAGAATTATACAAGAACAAAACACATTACTAATGATAAATGAGGAATTTAATTGAAATACATGTATATTGTTACATATTTTTTCTTTTTCTTGGAAGTTAAGCGGGCTATGTTATTGATGAATTTGGCCAAAAAACCCTGAAAGATTATCTTCACATTTAAATAACATTCAAAAATCTTTTGCATTTAATATTGCTTTTTGTTTTCAGGTGTCAGTCTCTGTTTCAGCCCATTGTTATGTATGGAGCCATCGAAGCAAAACTTTCATCATTCAAAACAAATTATTGAACCACGTAGTATAAACTAGGTAACACTTTGAGTCCTTAGTTGTTTTATTTATCTAAATCATTGTACTAACCCTTTCATTTCTTTTATCATTTTATTACAATCATCACAGTCCTTAGTTCTGTTTCAATCATAAAATTTATAGAACTAACTACATACCTACAGTCCTCACGTTTAATTCTAGTTGTATAAATTATGCAAATAACTATGTATTCTACACTTTTAGCACTTAAGTTTTATTGTACTATAGCAAAACTTTCAGGATTTATTTTTGTTAACCTAAACTAATATGTTTTTGGCTTTTTACCTCAGTGTACCGTTTATCTGTCATAATTTTATCCAGTGCTGGACAAGTTGTCATAATTTTTATTTCATTTATTCCAAACATTATATAAAATAGCGCAACCCCTTGATTTGTGTCAAATATAAAACTGTCAATTTCATTGGATTTCATGTTGATTTCTTTTGTGCAATGACAATCTGTCTTTCATAGGAAGAATTTACGTCTGCATATAAAGTCAGTGTTGAGATGTAACAGCAGGTCCCGAGTTCACAAAGCATTCTCAGACTTAATTTAATTATTTACTCAAAACTGTTCACCTTATTTAACTCAAATATAACTCTTTATAAAACCGTTGTTGTTTTAATGCATTAAATAAATCAATAAAAGACTATGTGCAAAGTTTTGTGTTTTTGAACCAAAGATATTTCTCATAAACAGTGACTGAAAGTTGAGTAAATCTGAGAATGCTTTGTAAACTCATTAAGGCCTGGGCTTTCTATTCAAAAGTTCTGCCAGACAATCCATTTTTGATGTACATATTGTTTACCCAAGATTAGCATTCTCCCTTTTTTTAATATATATATATATTTTTAGGTCATTCTATGCATAAAAACTAAGAATTAAACTGTTTTAATTTAATTCTAAATATATAACGCTTTGAAATTCAAATTCCATAGTATTTAAATGGACTGACAAGTTGATTTTTATGCCAGTCAGTCAAGCCAATTGCATAAAAGAATAAGTGCCCGGCAATACAGTTAGACAAACTTAAAACCAACAGTAGTTAACAATCTTAACCTTTCACATCAATTTTCACATTGAATCAACCCCATTCAATATTTTATTTTATATCTAAATCAAAGAGGCTCAGCCCCTTTAATTACAAAATTTATAAAACACACCTCAGCAGATTTAACAGTTACTGCTCAACACAATTGTCACACAATGTGGGTTTTATTCTTCTAAATTTCAACATAAACATCAATTTGTAACAAGGAGATGACATTTATTACAGAGAAAGTTGCTTTGCAATTTTCGTAATTGTCAAGCTGTTTTTCCTTGATTTTCATGGAGCGAATAATCCACAGGAGCTCTGTCAAATGTTTATTGAACATGTAAGTGCATCAATTACAATTTTGACCAACTCGGTTGCAGGAGATGCTCACAGTTTAGCTAATGATTTTTTAACATCAATTATTTTTTAATACATTTGTTTTCGCAAGTAGAATTTTGGTAGATTTATAGCCAATGTGAACTTGTTTCTAGTTAATCTGTTGCACTTGTAAGCCAGTACACTGATTTAAACAATGGATTTTTCACATCTAAACAAAATATACATATGGTAATAACTTCTACCCATATAAAAGAGTCATATGAAAGCTAGTACCCAGTATAAAAACAACAGCTTTTTAAATCCTGGCAAGTATATTATTTACATATTAAATAGTATAAGCAAAGCCTATCTAACATTATTCTGTTGCAAAGTTCCGCAAAAAAAGTAGATAAATGCACATGTACTAAGTTAGCTGGAGCTCGCAATGTTGAGCTTCAGATACTTCGCCTTCCGGAAGACTGGCAATGAACAAGAGTTTTTAAATTAATTCACGTGCTCCTTAGTTTCGGGCAACAAACTTAAGCTAATTTGACAATGAGTGCTGTTTTCAAACCAGATTGATTAAAATGTCCGAAGGTACATGTATATCATGCTAAATCTTGATTTTATTTCATTTAACCCCCTTCTAAAACCTGTTACAAATTAACACTGTTAACGTCTTAACCAGAATAATTGTTATAAAAGAACAATTAAAGATCACATGATGTCTGGCATAAATTATAACCATACAATAGCTAGATGAAATAAGAATCTAAATTTAGTTCTACAACAACATCTTTATTTGTAATTAAGACAAAGGTTTTCCTCTTATAAAATCTGAACTACATCTAAAATCTTTTAATAATGTTTATTTCTTAATTTCCACTTCAAGTTTTCAAGTACAGTGTACACCACTATAGAATGTGTATTTTTAACGTTTTTTCTTTAAGTGTTAAGTTCAATTTCAAATTAAGGTTTGGAAACTCACCAAAATTGCTTAATATCACTAAACATCTGGTATGTATTTCGGTTACGTCTAAAGCTATCTTTCAATTATGAAAATTAAACTTCAATTTACAAGTGTACATTTCATTAAGTGCTATTTAAAAATAAACGGTCTGCTTCAATATGTAAAATAAAGAATTATTAACTGAACCTCCCAGTTTATCAAACAGTTATTAAAAGGAGTCAATGGGTTTGATTACCCAAGGTGTTCATTTCTCCTGTCAAATATTTAAATTGAATTTCAGCATTCTCCAATTGACATGTCTAAGACTCTATAATTATCTAGTTTTTGAAAATACAAGGTTTAGATTTTGTGTATAGCGGATAGATTATTTAATAAATACATGAATTTGTTAGTATCATTATGTTCCTTTTTGGTTTGAAACCTTGAGTGGTATAATGTTGGTGGATGCTATATCATAGTCCTCATAATACACAAAGGCTCATCATTGACTCTCAGGATATGAATACTATTAATACATAGATCTGTATTAGTTTGGCAGAAATTACGAAGCTGTCAATCTATAATCATGAATAAGTAAATCGACTGTGGGGGTCAATTACCTCCCTAACTTTGAGAGATATGATGTATCATTGACGCATTATGTTGATATCAGTTATTATCGAAAGATTTACGTTATTTCTTCACGATTTTATAGCAGTTTTGTTATCATTGCCAATTTCCCAAAATATGCTGAATATTAAAATCAGTGTTTCCTCAACGACATCGATCATCCATTACAAAAATATACAACCACATTTCAGTTTGAGAACATACATATTCCCTGGGATTTAACGACAACATTCCCATGTTATTCTACATTAGGACGTTTAATTCTTTTCATCAATATAAATGGTACAGCACCTGTCCATTTACCTGTGTATATTACTTTACGATCGACTGAAAATAGATCTTGTTTAACCACCGACAGAAAATAGCTGAATAAACAGTATAGGTTTCTTCTCTGAGTTTTAGAAAAAATAAACCATCATTTGGCAGTCATATAGACTTTTAAAGATGTTCTGTACAAGACAGTTGTGTAGCAATTAAACATGAAGTTATGACAACGAAGACAAATAAACACTTTACCATATTGGCCAAGTTTAAAAATACTTTTAATCGTATAAATTTTAGTTTCCTTTTATATATATAATTAAAGTTAACAAAGTATGTACGAAGGCACAGCGGTCGAATAATGAAAGCCAAGATACAGTGTTAGCTTCAAATGGTCATAACTTATATTCTGATTGACAATGTAGCCTATAAATGTCTGAGACAAAAGAACAACAGACACATTTTAATAATTGTTGTTAAATATACACTGCAGTTGAATAAAGACGTTGGAAGACATTACTAAAGTTGAATAAAGCAAGCTACGCTACGCTTAAAAATACTTTAGCACTTGAATAATGCCCCTTTAATATTTATACATATTTATATAATTGGTTATGGGTTTGCTTAAATCTTTGTACATTGTACATGTATATGGAATTCTTTTCATTTGCCACAGTCTGTTATGTTTTCTCCTTAAGTGTGACAGCAATATCAAAATCTGATAAACAATTCACATTTCATCAAAAAAAATTCTGTTGTGAAAAAAATATCTTTTTGATGAAATTATTACCCAAAGTAGCCCATTTTCTTTGGATCTGTTGAAAAACAAAAGATTCAATATTTGTCTAAAAATCATATAAATTTTCAAGGGTGTAATTAGTAAATGTACGTACCAGATACCACTGTGCACCATACAACTTATCATTTAAATTATCAGCATACGGATTTGGTACAAGATCCCTTTTATACCGGGGTTTATGGATCTGCTGTTCAAACCAGTGAACCTAATAAAAATATATATACAAGGATAAAATCATTATTTGCAATTTAACAAATCTTTTAATGGTTCATCTACATAACATAACATATTACATTTGATATAGCACACATTACTGCCATGCATTCCATGGCGTTTCACAAAGTCTTAGACAAATATTAGCGGAATACTATACGGAAAGGGTGTGTTTTTAGTTTCCTTTTAAAATCAATCAGTGGAATAACTGTCAAAGCATTTCAAATTAGTGGTAATTTATTACCAAAGATTCTAACTAAATTTTCTATTTCCAAAGATTCTAACTAAATTCTCTAAGGTGGTGTTAGAAAAAAACCCAACTACAAACAAGATTAATTGGCAGAGTCTATTGTCAGGTCTGAAATCCATGAACTGTTCTGATTTTGGTCCGAAATCCCTTGATTTTTCTGAGGATATGACCAATCGAATGTTAGAGTGTGTTTGCAAGTTGAGTGGATGGATAGCTTGGTCCCTGTGTCTGTTGGAAAAACAAGCTATTCATTTCTTGGCTAGGGTATGTTTGATGGCACATTCTTTGTATTTTCATTAATTTCATATAGCAGCTTAACAAGGACACACAAGAACAGTTAGAGGACTTTCTACTTCAAAGACCATTCCGAATGGAACCAGACAACCTGATGTTTCTGACCATTAATAGAATAAGGCTTCCTCTATATGTTACATGTAGCAAATGGCATTGGATGAATTCAGTGTCATATTCGATAAAACACATTATTTCTGGAGAGATGTCTAAATAAATCAAATTTATCCATTAAAAATAAATAGCCTGCTCCATGTACATGTTATTTATGAAAACAATTTCCAGTTATATTAAGTTTCCGAAGAGATCAATTTCCTAGAGGAATTATTTCATAAACAGTCTTGCACACAGAATAAAAATAATATTACAATATAGTTTTCAATACCGTGGTATATTGATTTATATTACAAGTTATTTGTTTTTATGCTGTTATGAATATTTATTTAGTTACTGGTTGTATTTGAACAGGAAGTTGATTGTTATTGATACAATGCACATACATGTGACAAAGATACATATATCCACAATTATTTTATACTGTTATCCAATCTCTAGATTCGCAACTAAAGGTCTATTTCAATAGTTCTATTATGGATCTATTTCAAGGAATCTTAAAATAAGACATACAACGTAAATATCCGGGTCTCTTATATTCAAGGATTTTTAACAAAAGGCCTGCAAAATGTAAATGAAGGGCACACTATTAAAGGTCTATTTCATGTGCTTTCAATAAGAGCTTATCTTTAGTATTATTTGACAGGACAAAAGGCGAACTAAAACATCATTTGGCGGCTAACCTACATATGTACCAATCTGGACATGGAATCACCTATCGGGTTCCTCCTATCAGATAGCAGATTTACGAGAATAAAGGGGAGGAACTTCCTTCTTGCAAAAGTCTTTGATGTATTAAGAGCATGAAAATGGGAAATTCCTGACCAAGAAATGTTTACCTTAGCACACTTAAAATTGTTGTTACATGTATTTGGTTTTATATCAAACTGTTTTTTGGGTAGTCAGGCCCGGATCCAGGATTTTGTCGAGGGGGGGGGGCACACATTGGAGCAAAGGGTAATATGTTGCAACCTTGGATTGCTTGGGCGAAGACAATGCGTAAATCATGTTTATATCATCTATTAAAGAGCAGATATTTTGAACTACAACAGTAACAGAGCAAACGAAGATGAAAATCAACTATGTCACTGGGGCTGACGGGTGGGGCCCCTGCCCCCCCCCCCTTGGGTCTGCGCCTAGTAGTACCACATGTACTCTGATAGAACCAAGCCTTATATTGTCAGTATGACACAAGTAAATAGACTAACCCTAGTAAAAACAGAAAGCAAGTGTTTGCACATGTCATCCAGATAAAAGCAAAAAACATGTCTGTCCTTACACCACTTACAGTGAAGTACAAAATTTAACAATTAGAGTTTAAAGAGACATTATCACTTCCCATAATAACAAATTAAATATAATCTATATTACATGTGTATTTAGTTGTGGCTGTTGCTTGTTTGGGGTTGGGGAATAACGGTGGCTCGAATGAAACAGGCCTGGTGGTTTTTGTGTACAACTTCTGGTTTCATGACACACCTACAAGAAAGCGCTGCAGGGCTCTCTCTACCTGTGCAATGCCAGCTAAACATTTTCAGACCACAACAATAAAATTGAGATATACTGTGATAGGAGGAAAATGTTACAAACATCTGCTAAAAATGGATTTATGTAAAAACAATTGATCAATTGTGTTAAATTCAACAGCACCATATTGCACTAGCATCCTCAATTGGCCGAAAGGTCAATTCACATTTGAGCATGGATTTTTAAGCCTTACATAATTTGATTTTATCCCAAAAATACAAATGTTGATCAGTGGTAATAAAGTGCTGTGTCCCTTTGAAATGTATCATTGCAAATTGACAGAGTACACAAAATATGATGAATGGACAGAAAGGTCAAAGTTTTTATCATTATTATATCCTCTTAATTTAATCACTGCTTTGGGCAATACCATTTCATTAACTTTAGTTCCATGAAAAAATCTCTTTGATCTTGAAACAATAACAATAATGTGTTCAGTTCCATCATGTTGATAGTCTTAGTCTAATCAATTTCAATGGGTATAATTAAAAAAAACCCGCTCTTTTATTTCAAATTGGACTATAAAATTAGAGAGAAAGCGAAATGGTGTTTAACCTCCAATGGACACAAACTAGGTCATTTCGGGACTAACATATGGTTTAATTCTTTTATTTCAATAATTCGCGTGCACGTAGGGGTCTTTAGCGCAGTGGGAGAAAACCAGAGTATGCGGAGAAAACCCACGAGGTTGGGATATAAAATTAGAAATGAATGAGAGTATAAAAGGGTTTTAATGTCCGATCAACAGACATAGATCTTGGCATTTACAGACTTACATACGGTATTTTAATTTCAATACATCATTTGCACATAGGACACTGGAGTATTTAAAGAGGGAGTTGAAGCTGAAGAGCCCAGAAATGTCCCATTCGGTTTGGCATTTGACCATGTGGAAATGTTGGATTAGACTCACAACTTGCATAGATGACTGGTCTTATGCTCTAAGGGGCACAAATTTATTGGCCACCTAACCTCATTAAGATTACAAATTTACTATTACACACTGAACAAAGAAATTTTGTTTTAATATCTTATTTTAACAGTTCTTAATTTTATTGGTTACACATAACTTCGATCTCAAGGCCTGATCAAACTATTTATATTCAAGTTATTTCTGATCAGTAATTCATAAAATATAATCCAGATTTAAAGGAAACAAAATGAAATAAAATTTAACATCCTACTGTTCTGCTCCAAATCGGTCTAATGAAGAGGTGTGCTATGATGAGGGAAATTTTGCCCCTATGGCCTACTCTTATTATCGAATTCCAGCTGCGAACGAATCTTTTTTACATGTAGGTGTACACCAATGTGTACACGGGACCTTGGTTTTTCCTCACATCTGAACGACTAGACAGCTGTCCTTGTCAGGCCCTCCATCCTGCATCACTGACAAGAGGGAACACGCCGGATCATCTGGATGAACTTTCTCGGCCAATGCAGGGATCAAACACCCGACCTCCAGGCTAGCGAGCTAGCGTCTTTCCCACTTATCCGTCATGGCCCCCAGATTTAAAGGAATGAAAATGTGAACAGCTCTGTTTAAAAATATTTAGTTATTGTACATTTTGTACCACATTCTACGTGTGATAGATAAATGTGAGAAGGAGCCATCACACATTGCACAAATTTTCACAAAAAAAAAAAGCCTAGAGTTTTAAGCTTGAAGTATTAAACCAAAGATCACTTTGACCAAAAACATTGGTGGGACTTTCGTCACTGAGTCATGACACACAATTTACGATAAGTGGTATTATTATCTAGAATAACTACAGAAATAGGATTTGTCGGTTTGAGACTATAGTGATCAGTAACAAAAGATATAAAAGTGATAAACTTTATTCAAACTCTTTTTAGAAAAGAATTGACCTACTTTTTGAGAATGTACTGTAAGAAAAAAATGAGGTTTAGTGTCTAATTAACACGAGGTACTTTTTAATTATATTACAATAATTTACTTGCAAATATAGGGTCTTTGGTTTTTAGCATTGTGAGGAAGTCAAGGGTCAAATGTTGGATGTAAGCATTTCAGTTAACTCAATGACAGACTTAATGATCTAAAGCTCCATGTTAAGACTTTTCAGTCATCCATGAGACAACTACATAGAAACTACCTTTTCCAAAACTCTTTTTCGAATGCAGATGACCGATTTAATGAGAATGGCGCAAAGGAATCACTGCTTTAAAATCAATCATTTAATAAACTCATAATAGTTTCTTCGTCGGATATCGTCAAATAAACTACAGTTTTTCCATCAAGATCAGGTGCTTTATTCATCACATTTCATCAAAGAGCTCTTGCGACATTCTTAATTAGGATTCCTTTCACATGTTTTTCATTGGACATTTGGATTCGGGTTGAATAATTAAAAGCTGAAACTGCACAGTGATTGAGTGGTTTTAATGTTTAATTTCCACCATGTTCAAAATTTTCATGAACACGAAAGAGCATTAAACAAGATTTAATGAAGATTGATTGAAATGGATTTTCTGTTTCTCAGGGGAAAACAAAACCTACATGTACTGCTGACAAGGCCGTTTCAAGGGAGATGATGATATGGATGTTTTAGACGGATGTTGCATATGATTTCAAGATGGTTTTCAATAGGATAAAAGGAATCTCATCTCAGTCAAAAAGTGGTTGAATTCTGTTCGGTATTTTCCAAACCTGAACATCATAAGACACTCCTCCCAGACTTTGAGAAGTACAAAATGAAATGTTATGTAATGGGGTTTAACTTCTTACAGGCTCTGACTGTGTGCTATGAGGAAATTCTGCCCAGACAGCAACACTATGGCTTACTCTTATTTTAATTTCCAACTACCAAGGGATCTCTAACATGCATGCTAATGTGTATACATTAGACTAGACTAAACTACAGCCATCATTGTCAAGCCCTTCATCCTGCATCACTGACGAGGGGAAACCACAATCGATAATCCTGATGAACTTTCTCGGCCAACAACGGGAGCGAACCAGTAACTTCCAGACTAGCTAACCAGTGTCTCACCTATTTAGCCATTATGGCTCGCATGTACAAATTATCACAAGTTTTATATGTTATGTATGATAATAAGTGCCTATGTCCAGACTTGGTATCTACAAGATTCTGATGGATTGAAATTTTGCACTATTTATCAATCTCTGTCAATGATTAAACAAGCCAGTGCCACCAACATGTATATGTGTGAAATCTTAGCATGAAAACTACTGAGAAAAAAAAATAAAGTCCGAAAAATGGAAATGATGATCAGATACTTAAATCAGAATTTAAAAAATCGACCTATCTGTGTTAAAACTGATACAATAGTTTCGATAAAACAGTCATTTCCTTCACAACCACGTTAAAAAAAAATAAGAAGCATGTTAACTTACTGTAGGATAAAATCATTAAATTACTACATGTAAATGGGTTTCAGTTTTTATACTACTATCCCTCAACTTGACATTTACTAGAAAAGGACAAGAACTCAATATTTTGAAAAAGGAAATGGAATGTCAATTTGATTAAATCTGATGGTTTCCTTTTCTTCTGAGATATCTCCGTAGATTTAAAGTAACGATGCATCATGTGAACTTTTGCTAAAATATCCAATTTCTCACGACTTTATCCATGGATGCTAATATATTCTCAGATTTATTATTTAACATTTACTTTATTTTGGTCTAAAAGTAAAAGAAATATTTCCAATTCAACTAATGATACATCTAAGCTGGTCGCTGGATGTTCGGTACTGCACTAACCTGACTACTCATATCTTATTATAGTTCTAAACAAACCAGATCTTGATGACAAAACAAGAGCAGGATTTCTCTTAGTCACGTTCTCTGATAAAATTTGTTTGTGTTCATGAATGCCTAATTAAAAAAAGTTTAATTAAATGATAAGATATTTTACGCTCACTCCTAAATAGTTGGTTAACATGTGGATCAAACTTGAATTCTTTAAAAATGGAAGTTTAATAAAAACTTACGTCTGAATGGCTTGATAACAGATCATGATGTTCTTGACTATGGCTTGCAGATCGACGTTCACCTTTTGGTATCTCCAAAAAATAATGATCTTCCAAATCTCCGACCTGGAAAAGAATTAAACAAGTTCATGAAGCATAATGTACAGGAGTTGAATTTTATCAAGAGGTACAGAAACAAAGTTTCTTTAAAGTCCACTTTTCTTTTCCATTTATTGGTTGGTTTCTATTGTGCTATGGATTAATGCAATGAACTGTCAGGCCAAAAAGGGTATGCAAGATCAAAGAGCATGCAGCAGATTTTTTGCATTAACCCTTAGAACCCGAAATGCCGCAAAACTGGCTTGACGTTGTATCGCATATACCCGAAATGTCGGTTTTGCGGCTTGGGGCGTGTTCAAGCTCCAATTACGTTGACGTCATAATTTATATGACGTCCTGTAAATGCCAGGGAGGGACGTGCAACACCCCATGTAAAGTCAGTGTTCAAAGGGTTAAAGACATGCTCTTATCAAATCCAGTCTAATGAAATGAAATAGGGTTTGATGTCCTACTTTTCCACACTGAATCACACTGAATGTGCTAATGAAGACAGATACATGTTATAGACCTTACATGTACAGTGTGCTATGATTAAGGAAATTTTGCTGACAGCACAGCAGTTCTATGACTTTCCGGTACTCTTATTTCAAATTTCAACTGCCAAGCGTTCTATTACATGCATACATAAAATCTTGATTCTTTGTTCTATCCGAGGAACTATTTCGGCCAACACCAGAAGCGAACCTGAGACCTGGTTAGCAAGCAAGCATCGTACTCACTGAGCGATAAAATGTAATAATTCAATTTCTTTAATATACATTTATTTCCTGAAATCTCAGGAGGATGTTTTGTTGATGACTGAGTGATAATGCCTCTTGAAAACCAAGAAATGTAAAATGACTACAAAGCAATTTTAGATAAAGAGCATATGTTAGGTCACTTGCAGTGTAGACTATTTCAAATATTTAAAAATAAAATGTTCATAATTAATTACAGCCATCTGGATTTACAACAGAAATATAAATTTAGCCAATTAAACGTCAAGATATGCCCGACATGCCAACAGAGAAAGAGATAAATGAATAACAGGTTGAACAACAAACATAGCGTTTTACTACCATACAACAATGACACACAGTACTGTATGTACAGAAACTAGAAAGTATAGGTCATGCATAGACAAACAAGTTTAAGAAAATTATGTTAGCATTGGAATTCTATACTCAATTACATTTCACTTCAATTAGGTACGGAGATGTGTTCAAATCTTCACTAAGGTTTTAAAAGGCTTTAAAATAGATTAAATTGATATTAGGCTTTAAAAAGCTTTATAAGATAAATTAAATTGATACAGTATGACATATACATGTATATAATATACTGTATGTATGCACAATGCAGCCAATCGACATATGCTGTCATTTTTTGACTTATATATGGTAGAATGCCATTCAATAATTTGTTTTATGGAGGTTTTAAGCAATAGGAGGAAAGCTTATGACACTGAGAGAAAAGACAAAATTTGACAGATGACCCAACTCCTTGTCTACTAAAAGCTTGGGATCAAAATTATGCCACTCGATTCCATGGTAGACTTTATGATCGACCATCCAAACTATACAGAGACTTGTGTATGCGCAAGTTGTTAGCATTGAAATTCTATACTCAATTACTGGGACTTGTTCAATTCTTATTTACTTATAGCCTTTAAAAGTCCACAAGAAAATCTTTTTAATTTTTAATGCAAAAAGCTCAGTGACAGATTTGAATGTCACCTGGTTAATATTTATAACTTGTCCTTGCTAAATTATTTACTTTTTGAGATATGTTTTTTTATATGTATATTATAACAAAAGAACGAGGGGGTTGTTGGGGGATCTTTAGCAGTGGGAGGAAACTGGAAAACATGGAGAAGGTTGACTAGGCCACCGCTCCTATTAAATCTGTTGAATGAAAATTTGACAAAAACGAAGGATAACTGTTTTGTTTCAGGATTAAGCTACATGTACCACACTGAATATGAAACAAATTTTGATTTTGGCTTTTTAACTGAAGGATAAAAACCTAGTAAGTCCAAATATGGGTCAAACTCAATTTTCACCAAAATTTGACTTCCTACATTTTTCCAGATTACAGGAGACAATACTCCTTGACAAGCTGGTGGTTGAAACTATGCCAACCTCGGTGAACAAATATACGCGAATTAAGTTAAGAAAATGACGTGTTATCAGATATTACCACCAGTGAATAAAGCAATCGTTAATCAATACATTAAACATCAAGACTGTTTACCCACAGGCTAAGTAATAACATAAATATCTCATAAAAACTCATCAACATGGCAGTTACAGGTGAAATAATTACACTTAATTGACTATTTATAATCCACAAAAGGCTGATTGGATTAAAATTATAAATGGTGATGTTAGGTTTTCAACATTCACAAAGCAGAATATAGTAGAATATCAACAGCTTTTTGTCCACTTGAGCCTCCCTCTCCTGAGATTGTACAGAAGAAATAATGACAGTCAATCAATTCAGGAATTGGGAATGCAAGTCTTAAGAATTTTCTTTACAGTGATCTGCTTGCACACATCTTCTGCCTTGAGCTGTGAGTCAAACATGTAGATTACATAATTTTTAAATGCATCCGCTAAAATGACAATTAAATATAAACTTTATATTTGCCTTTGTCGTCTGATTGCACACATTATCTGCCTTAAGCTGTGAGTCAGATAGATCACACAACCAGGGAATCGAAACCACACCACCAGTTGACTCAATGACAGACCTTATGTGACTTTGTTTATATCCGAATCCTTTATATCTTAAAATAATTATTTCTCCTTTGTCAGACATTTTAATCCCTTTGATTGATGTCAGTTGACAGGATTAAAAGTAGACATTTTAGTCAATAAACTTGAAAAACTAACCGTTAACGATCTAAGTCAATGTAACAAACGAGCAAAATTTTGAAATAGCATAACTCGTCTAAGTGTTGATGTTGGGCATGTTATGTGAATAAATGTCTAAATCATAATTCAAATAACATTTGAAGTCACAACAAAGACACCTAATAGATAGGCTTAGCTCTTACACAATTCTTCTTTATAATGTAAAATCCTATAGCCATATCCATTGTATATTTTAACATAGCGGGGTCGGAGCTGACTGACATACATGTATAAAAAAACATTTTTCATTAATGTCAAAAAACACAATTAAACAAGATCATTGGTTTTGCAATTAATTTTAAAGGTAATTTGAACACAAGGATGTTGACATGCTTGTACTTGTAATGGCTGAGTTCTAGTTTAACAACTGAACATGTCACCCTTAGGTGTCAGTATTATTATACAGAGAGTTCTATTAATATGATGAACCATATAATGGACTATCATAACATTGTTCCCTTGCCAAATCAATAAAATGCATGTATATTTTTCCATCCCAGTAACGAGCGCTGTCAATTCAAATTACATCAATAATTTTTTGGGGGATGTGATATAATCCTCTGAGGTTTTATAGAGGATCAGAAAATGTCTCTAAGGAAGATAATGATCGTCTTATGATTTTAATATGACAAAATAAAGGAAAGTACAGAGATTTGATTATTAAAGCCAATGACTGAACGATTTACATTTTTCTGACAATATATACATGTAGTTTTCCATGATTTAATCCACATCATGTAATTCAATATAAAAGAATATTTTATTGGATAAGTTTTGTTTCCATACTCTTAAAATTCCTCAGAAGAAAGAGAGAGAGAGAGAAATGGGGTTTGATGTCCACTCGACACAAACTTGGTCAATTCAGGACTAACACATGCCACATGGTTCAATTTTATTTCAATAATTCGCTTGCAAATATGGGTCTTTAGCAGTGGGAGGAAACCGGAAGGCCGGAGAAAACCCACAAGGTTGGATCCTCAGAATAGAACCGTCAAACTAGATTGGCTTCCAGTCTATTTATCTTACTAGTAATTGCCTCAAGATCACCCACATAATATTTCTGTGGTTTTGCGATCGGACTGAAAGAGCTTGAAATGGGATTATTGGTTGGATTTTCTATTCTATTGTTGAAACCCACTGTGGTATATTCAAATGAATCAAATCCAGACCTTGTTTATTCTCTCAAATCAAAGTTTAAATGCTATATTGGTTATCTAATTGACCAAGAAAAATGAATTAACTGGTAAATGTAGGTCAAGTAAAATATTAAGTCACCTCACTCAGTTTCAATAAGACTATCACTGCCACAGATAAAATATGATTTTAGCAGAGGAATGTCTTTTGCCACTGATTTAAAATCAATATGAGACATTCTACTCTCTGCATCAACCAGGAATATGCACGTGATACTCATGTATGGGGAATTTTGTCAGCATACCAGTGCTATGGCTTATTTTTAATTCAAATTCCATGGGTTCTTTTACATGAGACAAAGTGTATGTATAAGAACTCATTTTTTTCATCCCATTCAAACAACTAGCCAGGTCCTGGCTGCCCCGCTGACAAGGAGAAACCGGAACACAAACATCCAGACATCTTTTTGATGAACACTGGAATCAAACATAGGACCTGGGAGGCAAGTTCCAATACACAAGTTTACAGTGTATTAAAGTGTAACAAAGGCCACCTGTTGAGGTTTTTTTTATAGATGTTAATAATATACAGATCAATAACATTCAATAAATGTATACATAACTATCTGAGTTATTACACACCTAATATATATGTTCAATCTAACATAGATTGTCATTCACATACATCGATTTCTTCAAAAGAGGTTCTATCCCTATTTCTTTTGTAAAGTGCAAAATATATATATATATATATATAAAAAAAAAAAAAATAATCTGCCCAAGAATAGTTTTTGTGTCGAGTTCTTTTGTGTCTCTCATTTGTCAATTCCAACAAATTTTAATCTTCTATATTGGAGTTTAACGTCCTACTGTTCTGCACTAACCAACATGAGGTTGGGATCTTGTTTTTCATCCCATTCGAACAACTAGACACTTTCCTTACCAAGCCCTGTGTCTTGTACCATGCTGGAAAATCCAGAGGAACTTGCTCTGCCAACATCATGATCGAAGCATGGACCTCCTGGTTAGTGAGCTAGTCCCTTACGCACTGAGCCACCTTGACTCCCTAACGCATGGCTCAAAATCTTTGCCTGACTTCGCATGCCCGACAGACGATCTATTCGTCACATCTAGCAAGTAAAACTAAATCTTACTTGATGTTCAGTAAATTGACTTAAGACCACAATACTCACATCCACGTCACATACATTATAAATCATTCGTTTCTAAATACAAGAATTAAGCACAGGAATACTGTGAAAAGTTGCCATTTGCATTGTTTACATTTCGCTTTGGCGTAGGCTATAGTTACTCGCACAGTTTGGTAGTAGCCAGTTTTATAACAATGAATTTCACACCATCTACTATATATCTACCCTCGTTTTCATCCGCTCGACACCAGCTTATAGCATAAATAAATTAAAACGCACCCCCAGGTCATCTGAAATAATTCTACTGTAACTTGTAGCTGGAATGGAAATGCCCATGGTTCGTTGCCTGATGTATCTAATTATTTAAAAAGTTTAAAACAATTTCCATTAAATAAAGTGTACGAATAATTTATAAAACAATTTGACAAAATCAAATAATTAAGTCGGAAAAGCATTTCATATACAAATATAATTTGCAGCGCAAATATAGACAGGAATTCCAGGGGCGTTACCTGTCCTACGCATGTAAATACGTTGCCATGCACATGTATGATTCTTGTTTGATATTCAATTGAGCACGCAAGTTTGGTACAAATTTTCTAATTTTCTAATTGCTGAGCCAAAGCAGATTCCCCAAATCTTTTGGCATTCCGATGTTGAAGAAATAAAAAGGTTTCATATTAATATTATGTATCTATATGGAGCAATGTATGTAAAGACCTAAATGATTTAAAAGTGTTTGTGTACCTACATGTACTTGTATGGATATGTGTGATGTTATTGGTCTTTGATAATTTAGAGTGACTGAAGTGAGGTCTGTAACATGTACATTTCAAACTAAGAGACAGATAGACACATACACTATCTAAAAGTACATTCAGCACATGTAATATAAGCTAATAACAACAAATAAATCAATTATTTATATCAGTGAATTGTAATAATTTAAACCTTTTATAATTTTATGTACTTTAATAAGCCATTGGATTTCATTTCAACAACATGTAAGTTAGATGTAATTATTCTTCACTGATATCATGGCATTAATTACTTAGTCATCTGACCTCAATTGCTCTTTTGACCATATCTTGATTTGTGTATCAGGCCAGTATAAGACCGTGTAAAAGATATGGACATCGAACCCAACCATCTGCCAATGACAATTCAACCCAAAGCTATCAGCCGGTGTCCATCATTCTGTCAAGAACAGATTCTACTCCTTTCTATAAATTTATTTCTAATAATCTGTGTCACTCATATGTGCTATGTTATATTTGTGTTATATGATATTTTGTAGGGTGTCACCATGGAGGCGTATTATACACCATCTTTGATTGGCATTTAGTAATTGAACATATTAACACAAGGTACAATTTTATGGATACACAATTACTGAGTTTGATACATGTACTAAGCGACGGTGCTTGATAAAGACGAGAGCTTCCTCGTCGAAACGTCGCTTAGTATCAAACTCAGTAATTGTGTATCCATAAAATTGTACCTTGTGTTATTATACACCTCTATGGGTGTCACTGACTAACTTATGACATCGAATGGCAGAATATAGCCATTAATTAACATCATTAACATCATATAATTCTGTACTACATCTACACATATCCTATATAATACATTGTACACATAGTTTGCTGATTTTTAGAGAAATGATAAACTATGCCCAAACTTTATCTTTAAAGATGCTACATCGCTAATATTTGGGATTCAGAAATTGACACAAGGTAATATGAATGTAATCTAGGTTTTGTATAGTGTAACTTTTATGGGAAAAACTTCTGTTAAAATACAGATGTGACATCATCCTTTGATGTCTGCGTACCATTATTTCCAATAATGTAAGGGCAACTTGCCAACCGTACATTATTTATATTAATGAAATACTGGACCCTCGTGACGTATTTCGTTGAAAAGCACGTGCAGGATAGTGTCTGTATTTTAAGTTGTTTAAAGCTAAAGACATTGCGTAATATATTGAAACAAAACTCGACAAAAGTCTCGTGCAGTATCAATATATTACTTAATGTCTTGCTCTTGACCATTAAACCACACATAATCTCATCAATTAATCAGCACATTAAGATTGTTGATTGAGTAATCAGGTTTACATGTAATTTCTTATCAAAGAACCTGTCACATCCTACAGTGTGTTCTTTTATCTTCGCCACATCACTGAATTAATATAAAGTTTTCTGTGTACATAAAAGGCTGTTATTTTCAGGATCAGAATCTGAACCCCTAATAGAATGATAGAAATTTCACATTCATTTGTAAGAATACAAATGGATGGTACATTGAGTTAGTTTAAACTAGAAATTTTCACCTGCTTTAATGTTTTGACTACGACATATAATATAAAGCCCATTTACCTCATTTCATGAAAAAAGTTATTTATAGTACTTCTTTCTTCCATGTGTTGCAATTTCTTGAACCTCATTGCCGATTAGGATTCATCCCAGGACGATACAAGGTTTAGAAAATATTCCCCACTTTTTCTCTGATTGTTTCCCTGAATATATGTAGTCTGTTTTGATTTTAAGAGAAGCTTAACTGTTTATGTGTGGTGCAGTCCTCCTGCACTTACATGCACATGTTACATGTACTAATTATTAATAATAGAATTAGTAAATATTTTGCTCCTTTATTCAAATTATTTTGAATAACTTTAATTCTTTTGGTACATCTACATGTACATGTAAATGTATGAATTATGACTACATGTTTATCAGGTCCAATAAACCTTCAAAAGCACAATATTCTAGTCTAAAAGTAAATGGCCAGACTAATCATAGATTTTTCAACCAAATTTTTTGTTAGATGTCAATGAGGGAAATCATTATTGACTTTCATGTACGTCATAATACAATAGCCTGACATTTCAAAACTTGATAGATTTTTTCATGTAATTTTATGTGAATACATATATAGCATAAATTCAAATATTCTCTGCATTCAGAAGATTCCAAGTACTTCTATAATAATTATTTGAGAAATGGGCTAAATTTGTTTGGTAAGAGATTTTCCAATTTGTGGGCTCAAATATGGTATGAACTAATATAAACAAAGTGATTACTACGGTACACATATAGATTCTCATAAACTAACCATGTAAATCCCTTTATTCAGAACTCATCAAACAGAAAATAGGAAAGCTTTCAACCAATTTTCTGGTCTAACTGTCTCCAGAATTGATGATTAATATTGAATGTCTAGAAATAACAAGGTTCAGTAAGCTCTGGCTATAATGACTTTAGTTCTTCTCCTGGACACATTTTTATTACTTCATTACCAGGTACTTGCACTTTATTATGTAATTTTGATGTGAGAATATATATTTTTTTTAAGTGCCTACATGTAATTGATGCAAGAATTTGTTTTTATTAGTCTCTTCAGGAAATGAAATAAATTGAAGGGGGGTTTAATGATCTACACTGTACTGTTCTGCACTGATTGGGCTTAAGAACATAATCTTTAAGCATCGAAACGTCACGCTATTAGAATAAAACCAGTGATTGATATCTCATAAACTGACAGGGGTTCACACTAGTTCACTGCTATAAGAAATACTATAAATATGGGTATCAGTAAACCTACTCTAATAATATATATCGGTGGACTAACAAACCCACGGACTAGTAATCATCCGCCCCCCCCCCCTCATGAATACTGAGTTCTGTTTAAATGTTAAATGGGCTAATGAAGACACCACCCAGTTTAACAACTGTTCATTAAATCATACGATAATCCGGATGGACTACGGTTACTTGACACGGATATTTAACCAACAAGGAAAACTCATCTGACTTAAAAAAGATTATTGATAAGTTGGTATAAGGCCAGTTTAGGCCACATCATGTTTTTTGTTTGAAGGAACTTCAATAACCAACTTGACATCCTATCATTAAAACAAGTACTTAGTTGCTTCCCTCAAAATTTTTTTCACTTCCATATTTTTCAGTTTGGAAATTTCGAAGAAAACTTTGTTTTTTTGAGTGGCTCTTTATTTAAACTAAAATTAGATTAGTTTGGCCTGAAATAGACAATAGACATATGGCATAAATAAAGGCCCCATTATAATTAAAATAACTGTATCCTTATTCTATTTTATTCAGTTTTGAATATTTTATACAAGATAAGACTAACATACAAGTATATTCAGTGTAAATGCCTGTAAAAAAACTGGACTACTACTACTACTACTACTTGGTGTTTAACGTCTGCTTCCACATAAGTGATATCACAGACAAAAAAAAACAAAAAAAAAAAAACAAAAAAAAACAAAAAAAAAAACTGGAGAATGCTGTGGGTTTATCAATAAATCACTGTGGGCTCCTTCATGAATCAAATAACATGAATTGCCTTTTGAAAAGTTGGTGACACATGTAATAATAACATCACACAATGATAAAACTTTAGGCCTGAAATCTTATATAAACTATTGACTCTTAACTGACCCACGACAACTTTTGTCGACATGTCACCTACATTGTTATAGATAATCAAGCCTTAAATTCAATTGGTCATATCTTGGTTTAGAGTGGAGCAATTTGATTGAAATTTTCAGCATATTCCCTCTACGTAATGTAGTTTTTTTTAACTACATGTTATAGTATTTACAGTGAGAACTGCCAGCTCTTTATCTAATATTCCATAATGTATCTTTCATCATATAAACGGCCAAACAATTGTACATTTAATACATGATTCCTTTCACCATAGTAAACAACCTACATCACATGTACATGTACGCGTATCAAGGTTTAAGAAGATCCAAACTCCACAATAAAGTATTAGAATTGTAGAATGCGGACTACAAGAATAGAGAAAAGCACAGTATTCACATGTTGTTTTTAGTCACAATGTCACAGACAAGCATAAAGATTTAACATTTTTTTTTATACTAACCATTATGTAAGTTTTATTTGATGCTTGTCAATGTCATGTGACATGTCAACCAAGTGGCTGTTGAATTCAGTTTGACAATGTACAAATCAAAATGAGTACTATTTTATTCTTACATGTAAATCTACATAACATTTATATAATGTCAATGGGCGTTAAATTCCACTCGACACAAACTAGGTCATTTTGGGACTAACATGTGGCCCCACTTCATTTCAATAATTCGCTTGGAGGAAATTAGAAGACAAAAAGAAAATCCACGTGGTTGGACAGGCGATCTTATTCCAAGTCACGTAGAAGCGGGAATCAAACCTTTGCCACTTGACTCAACGACATACCTTCTGATCCAACATGCACGCTTTAACTTTAACCATTCAGCCACCCAACCACTCAAAAGATGGAAAATAAGTCACCCCTCAGACATTGTTGGTACAAATCCTGACTGACAGTCTGATGATTTTAATAAATCTCCAAAATGACCGGTAATAGTTCATTAGTCCATGACATTTGATCAGGTATGACAAAAAACATCTTGACCTGTACCTGTGTATATCGTAATTACTAATTAGTACATCACTGACCAGTCAACATTCAAATATCATGACAGGCATATTGAAAGGGGCATTATGGGAGATTAGATAACGAATTGACAGTTATACAAACAATAGATAACATAAAGACAATATGCTGAAAATGTCAGTCACTGAATTTTAGACTTATAGCCTTGATCATCATTACTAAAGTCGGAATAACAAAACAAAATCTTGATTATCCATTTTGATGTTAAATCATCCATCACAAAATGTATTCAAATACTGCAGGTTAATCATGATCTAGATAAGTTAATTAATGTCTAATTAATACTTCAGATAACATTTCAGGGGCCGATTTCACGAAATTTTAACTAAGATAAGATCCCAATTTTAGTAATTTGATTGGATAATATTAGATTGATTTTAGTGCCCAGCCAATCAAAATTGAAGTATCTACTAAAATTGGATTTTATCTTAAGTTAAAATTTCGTGAAACAGGGCCCTGGCCCTGGGCCAGGGCCCTGTTTCACGAAATTTTAACTTAAGATAAAATCCAAAAAGACCTCCAATAGTCAGGTTTAGCTCTTGCATAATGTATCTTCAATCCACAGGTATTTTCTCACATTAAAAACTAAAATCAAACATATTTTTTAACGATTGGTAATGGTCTGGGAGAGGGGAGGGAAATAAAAACTTCCTCCATACATCAATCCAACTTGAGATGACATGATCAACAGCTGTTTTTTTTGTTGAACTGTAAACCATATGGCCTAAAATATAACACACCCTCGTCTTTCTTTAGCTTCATCAATCTATTTTTACAAGAACGGTATTTAGAAAATATTTTTAAAAAAAATTCTTGCTGGACACAGATAAACTTTACTCCATGGATATTAATTTATATTATATGTACATACAGTATAAAGGAGCTACATGTAATTATGAACTTTATTCCGGAACACTTGAGACAGTACAAATAGTGTGATGAGTCAATTATTACTGACTACCGTCTTTCTTCTGACAACAGAACTGACAAAAATTAACTTTTTATTTACCACTAATTAGTTTATTAGATGTACATATGTACAAGTATTTAATTAGGACTACCATTTTGTTTGAGTGGGGTAGATGGTATAGTACATGTATGTGGTTGAATGGTTGAGAGCAAGACATTAAAGTAATATTGATGCTACACAAGGGCACTAGCCAGATACATGTATTACTCATTGTCTTGCTCAAAATCAGTAAATACAGACAGACACTACATTTATATATCTGCAACTGCATTTCAATAGAATAATATATATACGATTAGCACATTTCCCTTACATTATACAAAATAATGGCACAGTACACCAACATCAAAAGCTGATATCACTTCAGTTGATTTTTTTTTTATTTCTACAATTTTTCAGACTTCTTCATTCAAAGCTGCATTATTAGATGAAGCTGAATACATGTACAGTTGTATACAACAAATGTCTTGAATAATTGCCAACTTTAGGTCTGGACATAAACTTGAATGTCAAAAAATGGACAAACATGTACTGCACAATATGTATGTCAATCACCAATTTATGACAAAACAATACATATAAAATGATAGAACTTTGTGATGATTTTAAAGATCGAAAGCTTTTCTTTACGGTATTGAAAGTTTAATCATACTAAAATCAAAAACATGTCCAATTACACATTTGTATCAAAATCATGCTCAATTCCATTTGTATAAAATTATTTGTATCAAATTCATGTTCAATTTCATTTGTACCAAATTCATGTTCAATTTCATTTGTATCAAAAAACATTGTTTCTCAGGGAGTTTTTACAGTGTTATTACTGATTTACTTCTGGGATGAACACATAAATTTTTACTTAATTTGATTCTCATACATAGTAGTGAGCTTTGGAGGCTAAGAGGAAATATCAATGTGATTATGACTGTTTTCTTAAATTCACATCTTAGTGCAATTTTGTCTGCTAAGATTTGGTGCCAGTCCTGCTGTTAACACATGTTTTTTTTCAAATCTGATAATGACATCATATCTCTTGCTACGCAAGTCTCCACCCACTATTCATCAGGATTATGACTTCACATTAAAACAGAAATTCATGTTCCACAGATCCTGTTTCTTGGATGGAATTTTTTCATATCGAATTTCAATTTTCACTTACAAAGTATGTAGTAAGCTACATTGTAAATGTAAGATATCAGAAAAGTAATTCAAAACAGCCGAGCAATAAAAACATGTGTACAGTTTATATATATATATATATATATATACATGTAGGTATGGCACATGTACATGTATGCAGTTCTAAAATACTGGCAACAAAAGTATACATGTACTATACATGTATATACCGACACCCGGAACACAGCATGGTGTCTATGTAGCCAATTTATAATTATCCAGTGTACTAAAGAACAAACCAGCCACGTTTGATATTGATTGTACTTGCATGAATTGGTGTAGCTTATCCATTCTGAAGAGCATCGCCCCCATGAAGCAGAACAAGTTGAGTAGTGTTTGGGGCTTAATTCCGAGTTCAAGAATTTCCCTGATACATCTAGATAGGCGTCGCCCTTTATTCTCAGTTTTTAGAGATATAAATCAGGGTCCGTATTCAAAGGATATCTTAAGTATAAGATAGTCACTTAACTACTAGCTTTCACTTAAATATACGTAACTTCCTGTAAGTTAAGGGCAAGTGGTATGCAAAGGCACTGTTAAGTATCAAATTTTCCCTTAAAGTTAAGCTGCCTTAACTTTTAAGTGTAAGTCTTCAAGTGGTATTCAAAGGCAAGTTTAAGTGAGAAATATCCACTTAACTTTAAGTGACCTACGGGAGGTACCTTAAAGTTAAGTGAGATTATAATGACTTCTTTTAATGCTGTAGAAGCAGTCCCGTAACGGCGATTTTAAAAGATAGGGAATTCAGATTAAAACAAAGACAATGTCGCCGAGCGTAGCTGACCTCCAATTTATTTTTTCGTCCTCAACTTTGATGTTGTAGTGCCATAATAGAGTATAAGGTTATTACCACCGAAGTAGTTAAGGATATCTTTTCTCGATCATTTATCATGTTATGTTTGTATGTTTCTATGGCTGTCATAAAATATAGTTAAATTCATTTGTGGAGACTTGGCTTTATAGATTTCGGAAATTATTTATACTACCGCTAGAAGCAAGGCGTGATCTAATTTTTACAACTCATTCCCATATATACATAATCGGTAGTATTTATTTTGGTAAAATATAATGAAGCATGAATATTTCGTACGCACAATGTGCCGTCAATGCCAGACCTGTCAAAATCTAAAGTGTAGGTACTTACACAATATCTATGAATTTCTCAAATGATAAATTTACAAACAACACTGTATAATTTGTCCAGTCCAACTTAGAAGGCAAGGGCCATTGTGTATAATTGCTAATAATATGTTGTTTTCTATTCGCGTTATATTGTTACAAAAATTAAAGCTTACAATATCCATCATTATACTACCACTATTTATTGTAATCTGTGTGAATGGATTTTATTTTTTTTAAAAAAAAGTCTATGAAAACAGCTGTTCCGGCAAAGGATGCATACTATCATAATTTATCTTAAATTATAATCATACTATTTTCGTGGATAACAATATAATATTTCGACAAACATTTTCCTAGTGATGTAAACTAAGAATTTAATAGAATACAGCAATGCTCTTAAGGGGGCATAACTAGCTGGCAATGTCAGTAATTCGTGATTTTTGGCAGTGGAAGGTATTCCATAAATAAAAAAAATCATGCTTTTTGGCGAATGTGAGTATTCCATAATTTAAGTGTGCAGTTAAGTTTTCACATAGCCAAGTATGTGTAAAATACAACCTTTGAATACCGATTTAAGGTAAGACACTTGGTTAAGTGGAAAAATTAAGTATTTTTACTTAACTTTTAGAAAACCTTTGAATACGGACCCAGACTTATTTGTGTAATAAAAGTTAGATTTATAAATTTTGAATTCTGACACAACAATCAATATTCAACTAGAAGATATGAGTATGACTGTCTAAGTAAACAAGTACCTTCGTACTATGGTTCGGGAACTGACCATGTTGTTGGATGAAACTCAAAAATATAATTCACCAAATCGATGCAGAATTTTCATGCTGATCGGACTTGATTGATGAATCCTTAGGCATTTTCGAAAAGATTTCACCCCAAGAACAAGAGGAACAATATGGGTAGCAGTTACTAGTTAGAGAGAGAGAGAGAGAGAGAGAGAGAGAGAGAGAGAGAGAGTTTAACATTTTGTGTTGAAATTAGATCTGTGACATTTTAATGGGAGAGAATACAAGCTTACACAATTCTATCCACACAGACTAATCTAGTTACATGTTCATGTATCTTTCCAGATTTTTTTCCCTTCCAGACAGCAAATAATGTTTGACATTATTTAAATTTAAAAAACCCCAACAAAACAACAGAGAATGTCATTTTACGCAGTGAAGCAAAAACAAAATAAAACAAAAATATGGTACATGTATGGTATGGTGTAAAAAGAACCGGAATTGAATAAGATTGTGGTGGGTGCTATATAATAATATAATAATAATATGTACATCTACATGTTTAATCTTAATATTTAATAATATCTACAATCTGTTTATAATACGCTAAATTAAATGACCAATAATTGTCACATGTAGTATTTTAATTAGGTGTCCAACAATCTTGATTCTCACACCTGTCTACCTTTGTGACTTTTAACTTTTAAGTGAAAAAAAAATTAACTTGGCTTAAAGTTAAAGCCCATGATTTTTTCACAGCTTGGATTGATATTCCTGTTAAAGATTGAGAGATACACAAACTAGGTAATTTCGGGACTAACATATGGTCCTATTTTATTTCAATAATTTGCTTGCACATAGGGGTCTTTAGCTGTGGGGAGGAAACAGGAGGACCTGGATAAAACACAAGAGATTGGACAGGCCACCCTACTCCTAGTCATGTACGGTACAACCAAGGAATCAAAACCATGCTAGTTAGACTCAATGACAGACCTTATGAATCATATTATGATACAATGTGCAGACGCTAACCATTCGGCCCTTTACTCCTCCCCCCCCCCCTTAGAGAATGAACATTCATTACATCAGTGATAATAAAAAAAACACCTCAGAGACTTTATACAGCTACACTACATACATGTAGTATGAGCTGGTTTTTGCAACATGGTTTTCTACCACAGAAAACGGGTGGACTATTTTGTGTTTTGGCACAAGATACTTATTTTGGAGTCAATGTTGATAGTACTTGTCCAATGAAATAACCATGGCAATGATAATTTTTCATGTACACTGTAGGCCAACATGTAAGTTACAAATGTACACTGACCACTTCACTAGGACATTACATGTATAGTACATGTATTATGTCCGAACAGTAAAAGTATGTGTTTTGTACATTTGTATGTAAGCAGACAGACAATACAAATAGTTGACATTTGCTTCAAGTATTTTACTGCCTATCATGAAAGCCAAGGGGTATTTAATAATTATTCTATTCAAACGAAGAGATATTATCGTCATAATGTATTATGTCAACACAATATTCCCTTGAGACCATCTATAACGAAGTAGAATGTCTCCTCTTGACCACCTCTGACTTTTTAATTACAAAAGTCAGCAGTTACAGTTCAGTCTGTAGGGATTTCAAATCTTTAAAAATAAGCCGTCTTCGATATCACATACATGTAGGTTTACTCACTCATAGTATTTAGATGACATTGACAGAACTTATAGGAAGAAGACTACATACATTTAGCATTTGTCTCTCTGTTGCTTAATTAAGGCATATTCGGTTTAAAGATACATTCTATTCAGAGCTGGGATAAGTAAAACTTCGCTTTGTTTATTATCGTAATAATGTTACTTACTAATGGAGAGTACAATGACAAAATTTCCAACAGTCACTCAGAATAAATTAATATGACTGCAAATTTAAATATATTCATCATTTATGTTTGAATTATTATAGCATGAGCGGCCAGTTCTTTGTCTAATTCTTACATGATTTATTTTAATCTCATCAAATGTTACATGGAAATGCTTATTGAAATTAATGAGACCTACTTTCAAAATAATGACAGTGATGCCTCTTGTGTAATGTTATCAAATATTTCACAGGTGAACCTAAACGGTATAATGTATCAATGTACATACATTGTATCTATGTATGTACAATGTACTCATTTAATTGAGAAAACACAATCAAAATATAAAGGACAGATTACTGTTACATATTTGTGATCAATCTCTTAAAACATTATTTGTACATTATGCTAGAACTAAATATCTGCCCATTGCAGGTCTTTCTTTAGGCCTGAAATGTTATCCAAATTATTACATATGTAATTAAATATTAATTATATCCAGATCATAATCAACTCTCAATGTCGTCACTAGCCTGCGATATTTACTGGATTAGGATTCGATTTGCTACTTAACTTTCATTCACATGATTAAATCATGAAATAGATAATCAAGACTATGTTTTTCATCATATTCATACCGACTTTAGTAACGATGATCGAGGCTAAGTCGAAAATTTAATTTGTTAAATTCTTGGTTCAAAGTGGATGAATTTAACTGAAATTTTCAGCAAGTTTCCTTTTATTTAGTTTTCAAATATTATAGTGAAAACTGTCATCTCTTTATCTAATTTCCCATAATGTATCTTTAACTTGGATTAAGAAGAGGCCCATCAAGCGATCTTAGTCAAGATTCTATGTAGGTGAGGATGGCATGTTTTTTTATCATAAAATTTATCTACCGTCTGCAATGAGATGTCAAATATTGACATTTTCAGTTCAACAAATCTTTGTAAATACTAGGGCCTGGTAGAAATAGAATGGATTTGAACCATTTTTCAAATTTTTGCTATAATCCTTTCAAAGATTCAACTTTCATGGTATTATGTTGTAGCTACATGTAAGCTTGCAACTTTGGGATTAACCCTTAAATGCAGATCAAAGACTTAAGGTACGGTACAGCACGTGTTCATGACATAGATCGATTTAATTAGATAATTCATCATTTTATCATCATGGGAAAAAAAGTTCTGTACTCATTATGGCACAAAGAAATGCATACATGTATCTTCGACATTGACAATAATAAGACTGTTGACTGTGGTTACACATAAAGCTTCCCGGTAATCAATTTTTAAGCCACATTTAACTGACAACATAACTTTTGCTTCCATTAATATCACTATCAGTTTCCTGTTCGTAAATAGACAACAGGGTACATATCATTATAGTTTTGCTCTAACATTATATGTACTGATTGCAATGTATGAAAAGTTGCCATATATAACAAATTTGGTCATAGTGTATGTACATTATCTTGGCATGTTGGAAATCTGATCAAGAACAAATTGAATTGTTTCCAGCAAAGGGGTAAGTATTATCATATCTATGACAAAAGTCTACATCATCATTCATCTACTGTAGCCTACATGTGTCATGACATGTCCGAGGTGATCAGGTATTTCAGACTAATACAATATGTAAATATATTACCTGCCCTCTGTTCACCAGTCCTGTCGATCGTAGCACACGTTCTAAACCATTTTTACCATCTTTTATGTGAACGGCATATTGGTTGATGTAAGTTTTTTCCGAGGCAATGAACATAAAGTTTAACAGCAACAAAGCAAATGGGAACATGACACTGCCATGATTCTTCAAATAACACACACAAAACATAGGGATTTTTTAAAAACTGAAAACTGGATAAAAGGTATACACTCCCCCCAATGAAGAGTGACAGTTCATGGATTGACTAGTTCACTTCTGTTTTAAAACAAATCGTCTGCTATACAGTTGACACACAAACTATACTAACTAGGCCTACAGCATAAGGCCAAGACAAAAACGAAACGGTAATTTACGAACTTAATAAAATGTTATAAATAGTATTGTTGACAGCTAATCTAGACAAGAGAGTGTAAACAGTATTAAGTCAACAAAGTGGAACGAAAAGCAAGTTATAGTAGAGAAACAAAATGTTCACTTTGATCTGTCAAAATTCAGTCCACTTCAGTCATCCGGAATCATAAACTTTATAATTCCATGTCCTTTTTCAGTAACAACTTCAAGTGATGTCCGCCTCTTAGCCGGAACTAAAAAGACAACACTCTACGACGAACAAACACGTCAACATGAAGACATTCAAGCGTATATTTTGGCTTCAATGTCTATCATCAGACATACAGTATTCAGCGCCCTGTGACGGATGAACTCATCAGGGGAAGATAACTCTAATCTGATTGTCTAGTCCACGCTTTTGTTGATATTTGTTGATGATATATCATTGTGGTTGATTTATGGTTGATCTATGGTTAAGAAATTGTCCGATCTAATATAATATTATTTTATGCATTCACACATCAGTTACAAGTGATGCATTATTATTTTTGGAAACTTAGAATGTGACTTTGATTTTAGTCCCGATTAAACAGTAACCTACTGTGGGTGTCGAAATGTCAATCCTTCATCACTTCATGAAGATGAAGGAAACTATTAAAGATAATTACATATTATTGGTAATTACAAGGAAGATTTAAATTAGAGCAACTGAGTTGGACATCTATTTATTTTTTTTTCTATAAATTACAGAACAAAACTAAATACAATGTGAGCATTCCTAGAGTCAAGGTGGATAACTTGCTCCTCTCCAAAGTGAAAGTCCTAGGTCCTAGTACTGTCTCTATATTAGACTATAACTCATAAGAGGCTGGTGCAAGAACCACTCTACTTTACACCGTTCCATGGGCCCATTTAAACTGACACCTTAATTGTCCTCTCATTCAAGAGAATAAAAGATATTCCCTTCCACAGCCCTTTTGTCCTGCTCCATTTCATTCTGGAAAATTTCGAGGATCGATCATCGTATCTTCTGGTTAGTAAACAAATTACTGTGTCTCCTATCATATCAGGGTGTTAGGATTTTATTTTCAGAAGTTCAAACCCTTGGGCCTTTTAGACTTATTCTTCATCTTGCTGAATGTACATGTAGGGGGGTCTCTCTTGGTAACTGATTTGATTAGGGTTCATTAGCGATAGCCTACCTGAATCAGTATAAACCCTTTGCTTGACATGTCTAAATAATTTCATCAGGGGCTCAGGTACAAACTCTGTGACATTCAGAATGTGTGACAACCTCAGCAATATATTGCAATGTATGCAAAAACAATGGCCTATGTCATGAGGAATTCATTAATAGTGGGAGTGCAGAAGATAACACACCACACATATAGATTATTCAAAGACCACCTTAAAGAGTCAACTTCAATCCTCATGTGATGTTGGCTGAGAAAGTTCAGTAGCATTTTCCGTCTGGCATGGTTCTCCTTGTCAGTGATGCAGGACAGATGGCCTGGCAAAAGACAATGTATAGTTGTTCGGATGAGATCTAAGACTGAGGTCTCATGTATACATTGGATGTGGAAGTAAAAGAACCGTTTGCAGTGCCAGTTGAAGTTCGATATTAGAGTAGGTTGAAGTGCCGCTGTCCTGGCCAAATTTCCCTCATAGTACACTATATGGCATATGCCGGTGCAAAACAGTAGAACCTAAAACCCCATACAATTTCTATCAATCAATAGTGATTTATTGTAAGGTTTCGGAGTACACTAGAATTTTTCTCGTCAACCACTGTTCCTCTCATTGTATAATTATCTTTTATTATTTTCAGAATTAATGGCAATGCATTCTACAAAATCAACGTATTAAATCACCATGGCAACAACAATTTTAAGAAGATGTGGGAGAACACTCAACCTGGTCATGCAGCAAAAATCAAGGCCCATATGTTTACAGAAATTTCATAGGCTCTTGTATGCTGCAATAAATGACAGAAACCCATCGCATTTCTTACAGGCAAATTCTTGTCAGATAATTCCTGTCCATTGGCTTCAGATTGACACTAGAGCAACTGTGAAGATTAATAATAATGTTGTTAAAGTTTTGGAGGAAGAAAACGAATATTTTCATGGATATTTAGAGAGCTCCCCCGCATATAGAAGATACCTTTTAATAGCTCCAGACCTTGGAAAGCTTAACACTGAATTGAAATCACAACCCAATGATTGGGATTTACGACAATTTTTAGTCAAATTATCAACGGAACCTATTGAAGAAAGATATAAAATGATTTCTTATAATAAGTTTGGAAAACTCTTTATGAATTGGAGTAATAATTTCCAGAAACTATCAGACGAAGAACTGTTTCTAGACTTGAAACTCCTATCTGTGTTAAATCTAAGATTCGGCTTCACGAAACCTCTTAAATCTATCGCAATATTGGTAGGTACAGTTTGTAATGATGAATTCATTAAACGGATGCCATATTGGAGTGTGGATAAGATCTTAATGGCGGCGGATTTGTTCTTTAATCTGAGATGTAATAACATCAAAAAGTTTACCTTCCTCGACAAAATGTTTTTAGAAATAGAAAAAAATTTGAGTACCTTAGAGAAAGAAGAAATTATTATGACTCTGTATTATGCAAATCTTCGTAGAAATTGTACTTTTCATTTCTTGAATAAATTAACAAGGAAGGTCTCGGAGACGATATCATCGTGTTCACCGAGTGAAGTGGGAATAATATGTCTTGGTAATTTTAAATGCAAAAATGTACAGATGACTCCATTTCATTATATGCTTCCTCAGTATTTAATAGAGAATATTGATAGTATGGATTCTATGATGGTTTCAGCTATTGCCAAATTTTTGACCGGTTCTCATGGTATTCGTTTTCTCACAGACAAGTCGCAAGATTTAAAATTACAATTACTTTTCAAACTGGCGCAAAAGGCGCCAGAATTGGAAAATGGTACTCTTTTGAAAGTGTTAGAAATGGTCGAACGTGCTAGATGTATCAATTTGAAGCTTGTCAGACAATTAGAGCCATTATCACTAAATTCTAATCTACGACAATGGAGGACAAAGGATCTAGCTAAAATGTCATTTTTGATAGGAAACTATTCAACTATTATTGAAAATCCCGGGAAACTATTGGATGATATTATAGCTGAATTATTAATGGCTGACAGGAAAACAGAAATGAAAGAATTTTTACCAGTTGTTAGTTTAGCGCTAGATGGTATGGCTAGAGTGGGAGTGTACCCTGTGGAACTGTTAAAATTATTGTATGTTGAAAATAACTCAGAATATTTATATGGTAAGAAATGACGGTTGAAGATGAAAAGCTATGTAAGATTTATGAACAACATCATTTGAGAAATTTGCAAAAAAATGAATAAATGAAATGGGGTTTAAATTCCTACTTTTCTGCTTCAACTGGGTTAATGAAGACAAGTCACTATAAACCTCAGATTGCCCCGTTCGGCATTTCTGTCCAAACGAGGTAAAAAAAAAAAGGACTCGTTGTCTGGAGTTCCAAAACAAGGTTTTTTAAATTGCCCTGTTTTTGGAACAAGGTATTTTGTTCAGAACGAGGCTTGGTAAAAATGCCTTGTTTACTAAACATGTTTTTTTTTTTTTTTTTTTCAAGATAGTTATTAGCGGTATTTGCTATCAGCGAATTTATAAAAATAAAAATTTATGTTATTTAATACCAGTTCTAACTATGATATTATAATCAAAGAAATAGACAATTTAGAAATTCAAATTTGACAATATTGTAGTTTGCATGAGATTAAAATTCAACTTTGATAATATACTTTGCATGGGACTAAAATTCAAATAAATGACTATCTGCCTATTTTTAAGTGAAAGATAAACATGTAGTCCAAAAATGACTTCTATGTCTAATTTTATAAAAAAATATATTTTTCAGATAAAAAAAGTTACAGTATTACATTGTACCAATTGTTGGATAGTATTAGAATAGAATGTCCACAGATTCTTGAAGAAATTTCATCACCATTTGTTTCAAATCTGTTTGCTAGGGTATGTGTATTTACACAAAATGAAAGATCATATTTAAATTTATTTATACATTTAATTTGTAATGTCATAAAGTAAGTTGCCGCCCACATGACTAATTGGACCTAATGTTGTGATATCGCAGACAAGCCAGATAGAGAAATATGTCATAAGCTTATATTCTAACTAAACTAGCTCACCAACTTGACAGGAATTGAAAATTGAAATGGGGTTTGACATCCCAATTTTCTGCTCCATCCGTGTTAATGAAGACAGACATGAGCTACATGGTGGACTATAAGGGGAATTTTGCCTGGACACAGTGGCACTATGGCTCACTTTCGGGGGTATCTTTTACATGCATGCCAGTGTGTACATGGGGACCTCAGATTTTCATACCATTTGAACAGATAGGCCTAGACGCTATCCCTTACAAGGCCTTCTGTCCTGAGGAACTTTTTAGACCAACACTGGGATCGAACATGGTACCTCCAAGTTTGTGAGCTACTTGCAGATCAGACATGTCATCGTCATGATAGGAGTGGTTACTTAGGGCTGTGTATTTCAGCCAAAAAAGACATTGCAATCAACATCAGTATTCCAAAACTTCAATAAAGTCAGGGTTTATCACAAAGCGCAATTTTATTTTGAATAGTTTTATTGGTTATACAACTTTGGTCTTGGGAGAGAGGGAAATGGGATTCAACGTGCACTGGACACAAACTAGGTCATTTCGGGACTAACATATGGCTTAATTTTATTTCAATAATTTGCTTGCACGTAAGGGTCTTTAGCAGTTGGAGGAAACTGAAATACCTGAAGAAAACCCACGAGGTTGGACAGGCGACCCTACTCCTTGCCATGTACAACCCGGGATTCGAAACCACGCCAGTAGATTCAATGGCAGGCCGTATGATACAGCGTGTGCACGCTAACCATTCGGCCACCCAACCCCCCTTTGGTCTTGCACACTTATTATTTACTGCAAAGCCTGATTATAATATATTGATACAATGTATTGTGGACAATCGTATTGCAATATATCAATATTATTTGACAGCCCAAGTGGTGGTGGTGGTGGTGGTGATCATTCCTGTTAACCACCAACATATTTATATGTTTGTTAATTATATTCCAGAAAAATGATATTCAGGGAAAAATCCGTTTACGCCTGCCAGAAGCAAAAAAGAAGTTCTCGAAAGAGCTGAGTGATACATTAAGAGATGTCTTCGGAAGAGGATTTGTTAAAGAAACATCCGTCCTGGCGTTTGATGATAATAGTAAAGAATATTTATTCTATATTAACCATTCGTTATTCATCTTGTGGTGTTTGACCGCCAACAGATCCAGGTGGATGGCAGTCTGTCATCTATGCAAACTGTGTGTTATATTGAACAAGCTGTCAATCAGAATCTATAGAAATTTTATTAAAGCCTATAAAGGTCCAGCAAATTTCTTAAAATTTGCTGGATTTACAACTTCGGGCCACAGAGGCTATTTGGAGCATATTCTGGAAAGAACATGACTTTGATGGCCGAATGGTTAGCATGTTGACGCTGTATCATAAAGCCTGTCATTGGGTCAACTGGCGTGGTTTCGAATCCCGGGTTGTATGTGACAAGGAGTAAGTCACCTCTCCAACCTCATGGGTTTTCTCGGGGTCCTCCGGTTTCCTACCACTGCTGAAGACCCATACGTGCAAGCAAATTATTAAAATGAAATTAAACCATATGTTAGTCCCGAATGACCTAGTTTGTTTCTCTCTCTCTTTATGCAAAGCAACCAAGATTACTGAAACTTTGGGGGATTCATCGTAAACAGACTTAAGTAGGATGTACATGCCTTATCTCGCAAATTTTCTATCCAACTGTTAAAAGAGACATGCATGCACGTAAATTACCATAATGATAAACACGTGGTATAAGTAAAAAAAATCAATTTAATTTTTTTTAGATATTGAATTGTGTGTGACTGAAGATGGTGAACCTATTTTAGTTAAAGAGTGGGAGAAAGACAATAATATGGCCAAGTAAATATGCTTTCTTATCTGGCTCGACTTATCAGTGGTGTAAGACAGAGGGTCTGGCAAGAATAGCATATAGTCATTTGGATGGGACAAAAAAAATTAGGTCCTGTTAACACATTGGCTTGCATACACGTAAAAGAATCCTTAACAGTGTAGAACTCATACGATTACATCATGTGTACCTACTTCAAGAATACACATGATGGCAAATGGCCGCCATTTAAAATACTACGCCCGCCTCTTAGAGACGATAACTTAACTCGCTATAAATTGTAAAAAAATTTACTTCGGCTAGAATTAAAAAACACCTAAGATTAACATTTGCTAAAAATTTCTAAAAAACAACCTAAATTTATGGAAATGGGGCCAAATCAAATCAGGCAAATTACATCAAATAGTCCATGTTAAACGTATAGCAAAAATTTTAAACTAACGCGAGCACGCGCGTTTCTAGACAACGCCATAGCGGGTCATAGCAACCAGTGAGTATAAATTGGAAATCCCCAATGACGTAGATATTATAAATTGGAAAGCCGAGTCTGTCTTAAAATAAGTAGTACCGTCAGTAAACAAGATGGAAGCCATCTGCTATCGTGTTTGATCATGGAGTAGGCAAGCACAGGTGTGTCGTATGTGTAGAACTTAGCGTGGCTTTCGGTGCAAAGCCTCATTTGATTTCCATTGACTCGATGACTTAACCCTTTAACAACTGGTACATGTGAATATTTACTACTCTGGTTCTATAAGAAACCTGAGCAAATGGATGAAAACAAATTTGCCCAGAACTTCTGCTCCCTTTAACTGCTTAAGTCACAGCACTAGTATACTGTCCTCATATAGTTCATGGTAATTGACATGAACTAATATAGTTCACAGTAATTTACATGACCCATGCAGCTGGAGCCCTAAAGAGTGCAGTAATTTCCATGACCGATAGAGGGAACAGTAATTTACATTACCCATGCATTGAATCGCCTAGAGGGAGCAGTAATTTACATAACCTTACAGGAAGCAATAGTTTAAGATCAGAAACATCTACCCGTTATACTTCAATCTTATCTACAGCTAGGTCTTCTGCTGTATTCTGTTTGTATATGTAAAAGGCTATGATTTGTCATGCTGAAGTTTTGCTATATTTTGTTTTTAGATGTAAAAGGTTACGGTTTGTAATGCTGACTTCCATTGATTTCTATGAAGTTTTTGATGATGAAAATCAATCGCGGTTCCACATCAAAGGTTTCACTTACATGAAATTACGTCAGATGAAGAAACTAGGATATATTCCTATTCCTGTAAGTTTTATTTATCAGACATTGGGGGGTTGGGATGGTCTAGTGGTCTAGAGTGCCGCACTTCGACCTCTAGCTGGCCGATCACCTCTGGCTTGCGGCTGTAGTTTCGATCCCTGGTGGCATGGAGATAGGGGCACCTTCTCAACCTCGTGGTTTTCCTCCGGGCACCCCGGTTTTCTCCCACTGCTAAAGACCCCTACGCGCAAGCGAATTATTGAAATAAAGTTAAACCTTATGTAAGTCCCGGAATGACCAACTTTGTGTCGAGTGGATGTTTAACCTCATTTATCTCTCTCTCTCTCATCAGGTCTGATCAAAAGTGTCATGAGTGTATTCCAATTTTTTTTAGCCCTTTATTCATTCTTTCAATCTCCAGGTCCTCTGGTTTCCTCCAACTGCTATAGACACCATGTGAAAGCAAATTGTTCAAATGTTAGTCCCAATATGACCTCATATCATTAAAATATTGTTTTGTTTCAGGTTCGTGAGACTGATTTGAGCCAGTCCTCAGATAAGGGAAAGTTTATTAAACAGCAAATTCAACAAGCTTTAGATATTAATAAGAAATAAAGGTATATAGAATACAGATTGTTTTGATATGATGACATCTAATTTCTGTTGTCTATTTACACAATAGCTCGGTGAAGTTTGAAGTCTTATCAGATGGAACAACAACATATTAAAAGGGGAAGGGGATTAAAATTTTATCGCAACGACAGTTGAGTACCAGTCCAAATGTCCCTGCTCTACTCAAGAAAATAGTTGTTTGTCCATTCAACTTTATGGAACAGCAGATGATCCAAAGAAAATCTAGGAGGTTGTTAATTGGCAGCCCTATTAATTTTTGCATACATGCTTAAGATTGACACCACCCCACCCCACACAGGTTAGACCAATTGAACCACAGTGACTTGACTGATATCAATGAAGGGCATTATGATCAAATCCTGCAACGTACTGGTCCAGGTAAAAGAATCCGGCAATAGATAAATAAAGAAGAGAAACAAGATATAAATTATTTCTTTAATAACAAGCTATACCTAACAATAAATACTAAAACAAATTTATGCATTATCTATCTTCAAGCTCGCAAACATAATTCATTCCTAAAAATTTATCAAAATAGACAGGCACAGTTTATTAAATGACACAGCACTACCAGTGAATTACGGTAGCCCAAACTTGTAACCAAAATAGAGTGGTAATATTTAATACAAACAAATAACCAGAAAATAATTTCTGCAAATAAATTTTTAGCAAATTGAACACTTATCAATGATTTTATTTCTGACATGCATTTCAAGAGCAGGGGTTTGTTTCACGAAATTTTAACAAAGATAAAATCCAAATTTTAGTAATTTGATTGGATAATATTAGATTGATTTTAGTACTTAGCCAATCAAAATTGAAGTATCTACTAAAATTTGGATTTTATCTTCAGTTTAGATTTCGAGAAACAGGGCCCTGCTTTATAACATAAACAAACCTGGTCTACTCTAGCCCAGATATATACATGTATATGGAAAACATATTTTCCTTAGTAAGCACATATATATGCATGTATATATATCTACCAGTGCAGTAAACCTTCTTGGCTTTAAACCCCCCCCCCCCAAAAAACACATTCTTAATGATCAAACGTCCACGTATAAAACCATGTCCCGAGATATACCAACAATCAAACAGCACACCACATATTTACAACCCTGCTACATCTAGTTTACACTGATATTCTTAAAATTGAAGGTATTCTTATGTCTTATGTTAGGGGGTTGGGATGGCCTAGTGGTCTAGAGTGCCGCACTTCGTACTCTAGCTGGCCGGTCACCTCTGGCTTGCAGCTGTGGTTTCGATCCCTGGTGTGAGCGTATGTGGCATGGAGATAGGGGCACCTTTTAAACCTCATGGGCACTCTGTTTTTCTCCCACTGCTAAAGACCCCTACGTGCAAGCAAATTATTGAAATTAAAATTGAAACCATGTGTTAGTCCCAAAATGACCTAGTTTGTGTTGAGTGGATGTTAAACCCCATTTCTCTCTCATGTCTTATGTTAGGTTCCCACTATCACGATTTGTGACGCGATTGAAATTGTGGTGATCTTATCAGGTCTTATCATGAACTGAGGTCAGTCATGGCAATTGTGTTGATCGTATCCAAATGTATCTGCACGTATATAAGATCGTGAGCTTAATAGCGACAATCTTATCCTAACGAATCGTACAACAGTGGGAACCTAGAATTTATTAGCAGTTAGCACTATTGTGTTAATATCTGAGAGAGAGAGAGGGAAATGGGGTTTAACGTCCACTCGACACAAACCAGGTCATTTCGGGACTAACATACGGTTTAATTTCATTTCAATAATTTTATTGCACGTAGGGGTCTTTAGCAGTGGGAGGAAACCGGAGGACCAGGAGAAACCCCACAAGGTTGGACAGGCGACCCACAACCGGGGATTCGAAACCACGCTAGTTAAGTCAATGACAGGCTTTATGATACAGCACGCACATGCTAACCATTCAGCCATCCAATCCCCAGGAAGGATTTGAATACTTATATCAGTTACATTTACAGTCTTAAAATATAATCATTCCACAGGTAGGTAAATAAAAGCAAGCAGTTCATTGTCAATACTTTCATAAATTATATCTTGAGCAAGGTTAGACAAGCAAAATTTGAGAATGTTCAGAAATTTTTTAACACTTTATATAAATTTATTTGCAATTAACCAAAACTGAGGATTAAAATATTTTTCGACAACATAAAGCAATGATTTCCTTTCATAATATGTTCAGTTATCATCAGACATCTCGCTATCAGTTTCACCATGAGAATCGGCCAATAATTCCATCAAGGTCTGAAATCGACTTGCAACCTGAAAAATCAATTGAAAGAATTTTAAATTTTACACTTATGTTTTTCCAGTCTCAGCTATCTATAAAATGTAATGGTGACAAGACAATTTTATAGTTTTGATCTTTTTTTCGAAAAATTTAAAGAAATGGGGTTAAACGTCCTACTTTTCTGCAACAACTGGGCTATTAAAGAAGACCTAAATGTACACCATACAGGGGAACTTTTGACCCAATAGCTCAGCTACTGCTAGTCTCTTATCATCCAAACAAATATTCTACGAATATTAGTCTGGATGGGTCCTCAAAATTTGACAGAAAGTCGGTCACTGTCTGGATTATCCAGTCTTTTAAGTTACCACGTGCTGAATCTATAAAAACATCTCGCTTGTCAACAATGACACTCTCTAAAATTTTGTTTTAAAGTTTTTAATTGAAATGGTAATTTTCTCTCGTCATGAATCAAACGTATGGCTTCTCACAATCTCCTTAATCATGATTCATGCTGTTGTATCGTCTCTATTTTGTTTCTAATAATAGATGTGCCAAGTGAATTGTGGGATATATTTTATCCTCGCCTTATAGAATCTATCAAAATCGGCCTGGATTCATAATATCTATCACTTACCGAGACTTTAGCCAAAGGGTTCCATTGCCCATGCGTAACCGGGAGTTTGGTTTTTTATGTGGTAGATTATCCATTAATTTTCGTCAATAATTGAGAACCGACCCAGACCCTCCGTGCGTTGAAGACTAGGGGGGTCTGGGTGACCGAGACTAAGACTAAGCTACTGCCTAATCTTATATCAAATTCAAATTGTCAATCTTTTATGTGAATGGTGTATGCAGGACACTGGTTTTGTCCCATCTGAAAGACTAAGATTGTTTTTTCTTTGTCAGTTGTGCAGGACGAAGGGTCTGACCAGGACAGCTCTCTAGTCGTTTGGATGATATGAAAAACCGAGGTCTGGCGTGTACGTTAAAGATCCCTTGGCAGTTGGCATTAGATAAAAGAAACGTAGACTAAAGTGCCACTGCCCAGGCAAAATTTCCCTCATAGCACACTGTATGGCGTAAAATGTTGGTCAACTAGCTTAGTGTCTTTCTGTTCTCAAGCTAATCGTAGACCGCAAAAGTTCAGTATGCACTCGGGCCCCATCTTACTCTGCAGAGACTAACATATTAATTTTCTACGGTTAAGTGGGAAATGCATGGTGAAGAATTTTGCCCAGACAGTGATGTGTCTGCCTACATGCACGCAAATGTGTACCTCATTTTATTTTTGTCCCATTCAAACAACTAGCCAAACTTTATCACCCCTGACAAGTGATAAACGGGTTGCAAAACAAGCCTTGTAGAATGTGTTTGACCTGTACATGTAAATAATTTGATAGAATTGAAACAATGAAGATGTAAACAATGAGAATACCCAACAAAACCAGACAAATGAAAATGAAAGTAGTAAATAAATCAAAATGATTGACTGGTGGCCTTACACTGTCTTTACATCATCCCCATAAATAATGATGAATGTAATATCTCCATCAGTGGGCTTAAACCTGACAATCTAGATTAACCCAGTAATCTCTAAACTTATTAGTTCAAGACATTAGTTCTAGAAATATCTGAACAGGCCTTTGATCTTTTATTAGCTAATTTAAGTAACTACCTATACACTACTCTCATGTACTATTTTAAGCTGATTATTTTTTTTTATTTTCAAATTTTAAAAAGAGATTAGTAATTTTCCTACTTTATACCAATATATCTTTCTAATAATACAAATAACTCATTTCAAGATACAGTAATCAACATTTTTTTATAAACTTTCCATTTCAAGATTTGATTCTTTTGTTGACAAATGCAGTGTAGGAGAGAGACAAATTGGGATTAACTAGGTCATATGGTTCAAGCAGGGAATCAAAACCACGCCACCTGACTCAATGACAGACATTATGATGCATGTGTCAACCATTCGACCACTCATGGCACCCAACCCCCTGTAGTGTAGGAAAAGAAAAGAGAGAGAGAGAAATAGGGTTTAACATCCACTCGACACAAACTAGGTCATTTCAGGACTAACATATGGTTTAATTTTATTTCAATAATTTGCTTGCGCATAGGGTTCTTTAGCAGTGGGAGGAAACTGGAGTGCCCGGAGGAAACCCACGAGGTTGAGGAGGCGCCCCTATATCCATGTCACATACGCTCACACCAGGGATCGAAACCACAGCCGCAAGCCAGAGGACACCGGCCAGCTAGAGGTCGGCACTCTAGACCACTAGGCCATCCCAACCCCCTGTAGTGTAGGAAAAAGGAAAGGGTTCATTGTTCGATTAATGAACTAATTGTACAGAGTAAAATATTTATTTCAAAAATTAATTTTAATTAGTTTTTCATTGTTTTTGTCTTTTATTAGTGTTACATATACCTGGGCCCCATATTATGGGGGAACCAAAATCTAATAAGTGCTTAGAGCCTGTACGAGTCTTGTACAAGAATGAACATACCTCTTGTGGTGTTTTATTACCAAGTTTTTTAGCTGTAACTATGAATGTTTCTTCTACTGTACCATGTACTTGACACATCTCTAATATCATCTTATCAGTATCTCTAAAATATAATATAATCATATCAATATCTCCAAAATATAATATCATATCAGTATCTCTAAAATATAATATCAATATCTCTAAAATCTAATAATATATCAGTATCTCTAAAATATAATATCAATATCTCTAAAATCTAATAATATATCAGTATCTCTAAAATATAATATCATCATATCAGTATCTCTAAAATATAATATCATCATATCTAAAATATAATATCATTTCAGTATCTCTGAAATATAATATCATCTTATCAGTATCTCTAAAAAATAATTGTGGATTCAAATGTTGGTACTAATGTGATGGTAGTGTAAGGGGAAGCGGGACAGCCCTATAGAAATTTACTATCTCAGAACACCATCTTTACCGAATTTTCGGTAAAGTAGAAACTAGTGCCTCACCTAGTCCAAGTAGTTGCATCATCAGCCGAGCAATTTCCTTTGACACTAGACGATTCGTCATGTGTAACCTCCATTTCAGAAGAATTTCCGACCACCAATTGTTTCTGTTGCTCCGCCGATTTTATATAAACACTATTTTCCGAAAATATTTCCTTTTTTTTATCACAAGATCTGTCCACTTCATCACTATTATCAATACACGTTTGATTAGTTTTGGGAGCTGAATTCACGGGTGTTGTGGTCATATTTCCCTTGGTTGTAAATATTGTGGAGGAATTCAATGGCTGAACCGCTCCACTGAAAGACAATTGTTTTCCGCTGTAGTTCGGAACTTGTTGAAAATTATTCTGAATACTGAAAGGATGTTGTGATTTGTTTGGAGTGTTCATTAAATTACGGAAAAAGTTGGAATCCATTGAGATGTCTTTTGGAATTTCTGCTACTTTCAAAGCCTTGGCTAAAATATCAGAAGAATTATCATTGCATAACCAGGGCTTAGATGATTCCTGATTGGCTAGTCCCATAAAATTTGATGCTTTATTGGCATCTAAGAAGTTCGATAAACTCACATTACATGCATCGCTTAAATTCTGTTCTGGAATTCTTATCACTGTGCCCGTCATCGCATCACACGAATTACTGTTTGTCTGAGTAACTAATACAGAACTAGGCGTCGAAACTACCAGGGAGTTGAAGTCTTCCTGGCTTTGAGTAACGGCTACTGAACTACTAGTAGCAGGCGTTAAAAAACTGAAATTTCCTTGAGAAACAACTGTCGAACTATTAGTAGCAGGGGATAAAAAGTCAGACGATAAAAGATCAAAGTTGCTTTGAGAAACTGTTGTCGAACTATTAGTAGCAGGGGCAATAAAACTGAAATTACTTGTGGAAAATGAAACAGAACTATTTGACGCTGGGGTTAAAGAACTAAAATTGTTTTGATTTGTGGATATTGAACTGCTACTGACAGCCGTAATGTCTATCCCGGTGACCGGACAAGTCAGGTTTGCTGTTAACACATTAGTTTGCTGACCAAATGTAGCACTTGCTGTTGTCATGGTTCCAGTGGAATCACTACCAACAACTGTCCCAGTATCATCACTCGTGACAGCTTTCACAGGAGATGTGATTTCCGTCAAAGATAAAAATCTTTTTTCACCAGTTTTACTCTTGTTGGTCTTTAACTAGAATACAAGAAAACAAAAAAAAAACAAGGTTAGTGAACAAATTATATAGGTCAGTCTTTTTTTCTTGATTAATCGTGGAAATTTATTTTTAAGTGAGAGGAAATCTTAGAATAATCAAACTTGTGCGATCTGTAGTGGCAGACTGAAATGCAGCAGAAGCTACCCACAATACAAATGAAATTAAATGGGGTTTAACATCCTATGGTTTTGCTCTGACCGGGCTAATGAAGACGGGCATACACCATACAGCGTGCTATGATTAGTATAATTATAATATTATGATGAGTTAGTCCTTTCTTTATCCACTGGAAATGCTAACAATGTATGCCATCCATATAAAAGTATAACAAATGGATATTTCAAAAACTGTCCTTATTAACATGATAAAAACAGACTTTGCATTTATTTTAGGTTAAAATATCTCATTAGTTGATTCAGTACCTCACATACACAGATGTAATTGTCTGTCCAGCATGCCTGCTACTAATTTAAGGGGGGTTTACTATTTCCCTTATTGTTCCTGCATAATAAAATATTATTTCTTTACCTTCATCTTTTTGGCTTTTTTAAGTGAACAATGTTTTAATGGTGATATTGTTGATTGCACACGGACTGTAGATAGAGGGGGAGATAACCCATTCAGGTTCTCTTTATCAGCAGCCAATTCTTCAGGACTTTTAAACATGACAGAATGGCCATTTGGGGGAGAGGGAGAAGAACTTTCTGGCAGTTTGTGGAACATCACACGAACTGGTTGAACTTTATTTCTACTGGTTTGAAAATACAGGCCCCCATCAATATTCTAAAAATAGAAAAATAAAAAATGTACACAGTAAGAATGCTTCCTTATTGTAAAACTAAATAGAGGACACTAATTAATTACCTGCAAATTTTCTTTTATCACTTGGAGAAAAGGCTCTTTATCGAAATTTTGATGTAATGAAAAAATACACCATGTTTTACCGCTATCACAATTATATTGCAAAGCATAAACAAATCAAATTAGCCTAAGTAGAAAATGACTACTCACTGTACTTTGCCAACTTTTCAGGCCCAAAATGTTTCAAAATTATTAATTAGACATTAATTAACATATCCAGACCATAAACAACTCCCGATCGCATTGCTAACCTGCGATCTTTGGTGGATTATGATTCAATTTACTGCATAACTTTCCTACTCGATTTAATTATTAAATGGATAATCGAGACTACGCTTTTTACCATACCAACTTTAGTTATGATAATCGGAGCTAGGCGGAAATTTCACTTTCTTAATATTCGGTTCCTAGTGGATTCATTTAACTGAAATTTTCAGCAAATTGTCTTTTCATTATCTAATTTTCAACTATTATAGTTAGAACTGCCAACTTGTTATCTAATCTTCCATAATGTATCTTTAACTTTTGAAATGTGATGAGAATAAATTTTACCTTTAAACTACAATCATAACAATGTTTAAGCCTAGCTTGTAGTTTTGTATCGTTAGGATCGTTATGACAATCACATTTACACCGTTTGGTTCGATATGTGTCGTACTCATCTGGTACATCGACTTCTTCAAAACCATCAAACTTTGCTTCATCATCAAAATCACTATCAGACAGATTCATATCTTCATAATCATCAGCATGGCTAAAAGTAATAAATAATAAACAATATTTAGGAATAGAATAATAATATTGAGAGAGCGAGAGAGAGGGTGGGGGGTAACAACCACTCAACACAAACTAGGTCCTTTTGGGACTAACATGGTCAAATTTTATTTCAGTTGGAGGAAACTGGAGGACCCGGAGAAAACCCACAAGGTTAGACTGGTGACCATTCTCCCTGTCACATAAAAATGTGGAATTGAAACCATGCAACTTGCCTCAATGACAGACCTTACAATGCAACGTGCACGCTTTCACCATACTATAAATAACTGGGAGATGGGGAATATGCAAATGATTTTTACTATATATCCTCTCCTACTACTACTAATAAGTTGTTACATGTATTCCTCTACTCCTCAGTTTAATGTAAAAATGGTTTCTTGTCTGATAGTATTGAAATTTGGACAGTGTAATAGATATTGTTTGCTATTCTCAATGGGGTTGACCATAATTAATATCAGGATTTTGTCTCTCATCATGTCAGAATTATTGTCTCAGGGATAGAATAACCTACCAATCACGAATTTTCTCTTCAGGGAAAAATAGATCAAATTCTTGTAATAACATGGGTGTTCCTCGTAACAATGCGCGAATCGGAAGTTTTAATTGGTCTGCTGTATGATTGGGTGTCTTCTGCCATTTATCAAAGGCTTTTAAAATACGCTGAAATTGGGTTGGTTGCTTCTGAAAATTTATCTGAAATAATAATTATGATATATTTTAAATAACTTTTGACATTAGTTTATTTTTTGTAATGTCTATTTGTACTCAGGTTTATCTTGTAGATTTTTGTTTTGTGTGTAGGGCTGTTCTAATGCACATACTATTACAAGCCAGTTATTTAGAATTATACCACAGGTGTGTGTTTTAAAAAAAAAACATAACATAGTTTGGTTGAAAAATATGTCAGACTGGGTGACGTCATACTTTTTAAACTATTGTAGCGAGAATTATCATCTCTTTATCTAATCTTCCATACTCCTGCTTTAATACAGACCAAAACTACTGTTCCTTAGACCACCTGAGATATGTGAATAGTAGGACAATTTTGCATCCGACACAGCTGTATGCCTGAGGCAGTTGGCTTTGGGGTGTTCTAAGGAGCCCTAGTTTCGAGCAGTTAAACTCCTGAAGGGTTAATATCCTGTTACAGCACAAACAAATACTCACCTCAAGCTTCCGTAAAAACTCATTTGCACGTTGATATTCCTGGTTGGTTGTAAAACAGTCACATGCTACAGCTTCATCTGGTCTTAAAAATCCTGCGAAATCTTCGATAAGATCAGGAAATTCTTTCAATAAATCAGTCAGATCTTTATATAGCTGTAAAAAAGGAGGGTTTAAATGTATAAAGGTTGTCTATGATTGGTCATTACACTAAGTATATAGTTTTTTTCATAATAGGGTCACTTGTCCAACCTCATGGGTTTTCTCCAGGTCCTCCGATTTCCTCCCAGTGCGATAGACCTCTATCTGCAAGCAAATTACTGAAATAAAATTGAACCATATGTTAGTCTCCAAATGACCTACATATAGTGTGTGACAAGTGGACCTCAAACCCCATTTTTCCTTCTCTCACTCTTTTTCATAATATCTCATCATATCTTATTGCTTGTTCAAGACAAGAGAAGCCTTGTCGAAACATTGCTAATTAATAAACAAACAGTAATTGTATCCCATAGCAAGAGAGAGAGAAAGAGGGGAAAATAAGTTTTTTTAATGTCCACTTACGCACAGACTAGGTAATTGGTAGACAAACATATGGTACTAATTTATATATCAATAAATAGCTGGTGCGTTGGTGTACATGTATTTATCACTAGGGGGAGACCAGAGGACCGGGAGGAGTAGTATTAATACAAACAATGTTTTATTCTTGTCTACGGTTAGCATATTGTACGTCCCGGTTTTACCGGGACAATCCCGGTTTTGGGGGTTCTTTTCATTGTCCTGTCAGGTTCCTGCAAATATTACTAACATGTGACAATCAAAATAATGCCCGTCAATGACCCATTCAACAACATACAATGTATATTTTTAGTGTAACTACTGTCACAAAATGGCTGAAAACGGGCTCCGTTCTAAATTTAGCTTTAGTCTGCTCAGAATAATAAATGGCCCTGATTCTCCAATGATTAATCTGGTAACCCTATTCCTGTCATTATAAAACCACTCAAACTAGTATTAATTAACCAGATGGTTAAGAAAGGAAAGACCAGAGCTTTTCTCAAAGTATCACTCATACTCCGCGCAGTGTTGCGTTTGATTAGAGGTAATCCAACTACACACTACTATTATGAGTGGATATTGCTGTTTTAAATTTTGATTTGTCAGTAGTCCGTCTACCAACCAATCACTAGCTGCCAATATTGGACCAAATATGTTTACACAACGTTACGTCATGACTCACGATTTTATTATGCCTAATTAACCCGTGCATAGCAGAATACTGCAGTAAAACTAATTGCGTGACAAACGAGGCTATCAAGTCGAATGAAATGTAAACAATACTGTTTGAAAACGAACATACTTTCACCGTTTTTAATACCTTAAATCACTGTCCAAAGTTTTTTGGGAAGACCCAGATTAAACGAAGGACTTTCATGTTGCTGTACTTAAGTGATAGCTTTCATTGAACGGAAAGAATAGACACACTCCCGCATAAGTTCAAGAAACAAACGCTATTCCAGCAATGGTCAGAGAGGGATTTCTTGGGCCTTTGCTTCAGGAATATGAGTATCACTTGACTGACTGATGACTTAATATATAATATATTCCAGAACATTGTTAAAATCTTGATACAGTGACACACTGCCCAAATCATGTTTATTGAATGGGAAATTTATCAACTGCTGGACTTATTCAGGTCTGTTGTGGTTACTTAAGTGGCCATTGAAACACACAGACCTAATAAAGTGCTGTTGACATTACCGAAAATAATCTTGACTTTTCAAAAGCTAAAATTGAAGAAGTTTGAGACAACAAAGTAAAAGCCAGAAGTAACTAATATTGAGTAGCAGCCAACTCTTTATTTAAAGGACAATATTGGTGCCAGTCAATATCACATATGTGATAGAACTGATTAAACACTTTCCAAATATAATATTAACACAGAGATCATCGCTACCATAGAGGAGTAATAAAGGAATCATGAATCGGAGGTGACGAACGCCAAAGGAAAACACGAGTTATTCCTCTATATAACTAACTGAAGTGACTAGTGATAACAGATACATGGGCGAATATCTGCTCACTAATCATTCCCTCGAAGACCTAAAGTTGCTGTGTGACACTGTGAGAGAATATCTTACAATTCATAAAAAGAAATGACTGCCACTAGATAAGAGAACACGAAAGAAAAACAGAAAAAAGTCTGTGCATTACCATGTTTTTATAAGGTAGGGGAGACCGGGGCACATTGAACCACCATGGATATATCCTTCATAAATAATACTATACAACCCAACACTATACAGAAGTGAGATAACTTCTTAGAACCATTTCTCCATCAATAAGCCACATGCTGTCAATTATTTTCATAGGCAGTGAATTTTTCAAATCATGTTAACTTCTTAGCCTAGGAAATTCTTGTACTTAAAATAAGTTCATAACTATTTAATCCAGATAAATCTGGGTTTGATCCATATAAGAGGACATATTGATTTTTTTTTTAAATTTTGCTCATGAAACTGTGATGGGGCAGATTGAACCACTGTCAGTGGGGTACTTTGAACCGTGGTTCAATGGTCCCCAGTGAAATAATAGACTATATATCATTTAATAATTTGTTTAGCCTAAGAAATTCTTGTATGTGTAATCTACAATCCATATAAACAAGGGCTTGATCCATTTTGAATTTTTTAAAAATATCTTTGAAAATAAAAACAAAAGATTTAGAATATCAGTTAATCCAACTCTGTAGGCCTATCGTATAAAAGGAATTAAACTTGTTCGAAACTTGGCTGTGCCATGCATGGGCACAATGGGTCTCCCGGGCTAGAGTCGCTCGTCAGCAAATCAGGCTGTCTGAATATTGGACCTACTTTTGTTTGAATCACTATAAAAGTTGAATTGATCCCACCAAACTACCAACTTATGTGCATTTTACAGCGATTTGTAGGAGCCTAGGGAATCCAGACTCCTGCTTGTTTCGATCGTTGCACTGATGTCAAATCTGTCGATATTTGTTTTTAGCTATACACTGCTGATTGTTTGCAGATTCATTAGATCACTACGAAATAAGTGAGTAGGTTTAAGATCTAAATCCAGATCAATGTTAACATGGAATTTTTATCGGTGTTCAATTTCCCAATTATTTGGTTAAACCTGCCCCGACTATTTTGTCAGAGGGATACACTGAACCATTACAGTCAAGAGGATTAACATATGTTTTTTTTTGGGGGGGGGGGAGGGGGTGGAAAATAAATAGCAACTATGATATGTCTAAAATAAAGAGATCTTCGAATAAAAACATTTGATATGAAATGAGGACAAACATGTATGTGAACAAAATGGTTCAATGTGCCCCGGTCTCCCCTATAGAATGAATAAAGATAGGTTGCCAGGCAACGAAACATACGCCCACAGCAGCTAAATCGTCCGGGCAGTCAACAAGGGTTGTCGCATATTTTTACTTTTTTCGGTAATGAAACATTTGTAATACACTAAAAACTGATTAAGAGTAACAACTCATTATGTAATTATTAGAAAATCATTAGAATTTGATTGCTTTTTATAAAGTTTTACCCCACGCTAACAATTAGTATATACATGAAACATTTAATATCATGGATTTAGCTGTTCAGTTATCTAAATTCATTGAAAATCAAAATACTTGTTTGTTTCAACACCTTAAACTCTATGTATCAATCTGAAGTCAATCGGATGGTAACTTTGGCCTCTATAGCGTCACAAGAATTTTTGAAGTTATCAAGGGAGATAACTCTGGCAGTAATTATTTGAAATCGCAGAAAATCAATAGGATTCTTCGTCTCATGAACTTAAACACTGTGTGTAAATCTAAAGTCAATCGGATATTAACTTTGGCCTCCAGAGCGTCCACAAGATTTTTTGAGGTGATCAAGGGCCATAACTCTGGCACTAATTAATGGAAATCGCTGAAAATCAATAGCCGTCTTTGTTTTATGACCTTAAACACTGTGTATAAATTTAAAGTCAATCGGATATTAACTTTGGCCTCTAGAGCGTCCACAAGATTTTTTGAAGTGATCAAGGGCCATAACTCTGGCATTAATTATCGGAAATCGCTGAAAATCAATAGGCTTCTTCGTCTTATGACCTTAAACACTGTGTATAAATTTAAAGTCAATCGGATATTAACTTTGACCTTTAGAGCGTCTACATGATTTTTTAAAGAGATCAAGGGCAATAACTCTGGCATTAATTATCGGAAATCGCCGAAAATCGATAGGCTTCTTCGTCTCATGACCTTAAACACTGTGTATAAATCTAAAGTCAATCGGATATTAACTTTGGCCTCTAGAGCGTCCACAAGATTTTTTGAGGTGATCAAGGGCCATAACTCTGGCACTAATTATCGGAAATCGCTGAAAATCAATAGGCGTCTTCGTCTTATGACCTTAAACACTGTGTATAAATTTAAAGTCAATCGGATATTAACTTTGGCCTCTAGAGCGTCCACAAGATTTTTTGAAGTGATCAAGGGCCATAACTCTGGCACTAATTATCGGAAATCGCTGAAAATCAATAGGCTTCTTCGTCTTATGACCTTAAACACTGTGTATAAATTTAAAGTCAATCGGATATTAACTTTGGCCTCTAGAGCGTCCACAAGATTTTTTTAAGTGATCAAGGGCCATAACTCTGGTAGTTATTATCGGAAATCGCTGAAAAACAATAGGCTTCTTCGTCTCATGACCTTAAACACTGTGTATAAATTTAAAGTCAATCGAATATTAACTTTAGCCTGTAGAGCGTCCACAAGCAATTGTGGACGCCGGACCGACGGACGGACGGACGGACCGACGGACCGACGGACGGACGGGGGCGACGACAATATACGACCACATTTCAATGTGGGCGTATAAAAACAAGGGGCTGTATTTTTCCCTGTGTTCTCTTATCTTATGACACTTAATTATTTTATTGAATCGTCAGATATCCTCTTGCGGTCACATATAACTACTTTTTGTCTTCAAGGGAATTATTAGTGACCAGAAATTCGGCCGTTTATCTGTTATCACTAGTCACTTCAGTTAGTTATATAGAGGAATAACTCGTGTTTTCCTTTGGCGTTCGTCACTTCCGATTCAAGAATCCTTTATTACTCTTCTATGGTAGCGATGATCTCTGTGTTAATATTATATTTGGAAAGTGTTTAATCAGTTCTATCACATATGTGATAATGACTGGCACCAATATTGTCCTTTAAATGCTAAATTAAGCATCTTTAATAATATATAATTGTGTGACAAACAAGGCTACACAAAATGGCTGCAAATGTCAACATTGCCACATGTAGAATCTGCTTTTCTTCTGTTGGACCACACAGCAGGCGTTTCATATTTTCTCCATCGTTTGCTACATTTAATCAACTGTCGGAAGTCTAAGGAAAGACTCCTCATCAAAGAGATGGACGTTAAATAGAGACATCCCCTCCAAAGTTAAAGAATATGACTTCAATCTAGCAGTGGCAAGAGAGGGATTTCTCGCGCCATTGATTCAGGAATATGCATGTTGTTGTACTTATACCTTTTCTGGTGGGAGCCAAAACATTGTAGACTATATATATATATATAGTTCACACATGAGTTTGTAATGGGGTAGCCACACTGTGTCTAAGTGTGTTCTATCTCTGAATTGGCCGAGAAAGTTCAGGGATTTTCCAGTATGGTTCCTCTTTGTCAGTGGTGCAGGACTGTGGGCCTAGCAAGGGACAACGTACAGTCATTATTTCAATTGGACAAAAAAATGAGGTATTGTGTACATATTGGCATGCATTTAAAAGATCCTTTAGCAGTTGGAATCTGATATAAGAGTAAGCTATATATCCAGTCAATATTTCCCTTCCGGTACATAGTATACTGTATGGCCTATGTCCATCTTCATTAGCCCTCCCAGATCAGAACAGTAAGACGTTAAACCCCCATTACATTTCATTCTGTTTGTAATGGTCTGAGTGTATGATTTGTAGGTGGTCAAACATCTATAATCTGTTAATTTATTTACACAACTCCTACAGGAAGTTAAAGGTCCACTTGATCTCATAAAACATTAATAGAGTTTTAAAGGCCTACAAGCAGTAGTCTTCTCTAGTTAGTCGCTGGAGATTATTTCAATGGATTCCTATTGATTGAAATGTTTCATGGTCAGGATTGCATGCTGTCTGAATAAAATTATTTAAACGAATCAGTTCCTTCTCAACAGTATTATTAGAAAATCAAATATAAATTTATATTTTATAAGAAACTTTTAATATTTCAAAATAATAAATTTAAAGTTGGAAAATATCAAATTTTTCATGACTTAAAGCAAAAATAAAAATGTTCTCAAATCTATTAATAGTTGTTTCAGAGATTCAAATTTGACAATACTAATATTACCTCTCTCCTATATAATCCTTAATAGGTTGTTAGTGGGCCAGGTAAACGTGTGCGCACTGAATCAGACCTTCTGTCATTGAGTCAAGTGATATGGTTTCGATTCCCTTCTGGTACATGTACATGTACTAGACACAGAGTAGGGTCGCCTGTATGACATTGTGGGTTTTCTCTTGGGGACCCTGGTTTCCTCCCATCCTACGTGCAAGCAAGTTATTAAAATAAGATAATTATGATCATAGGCGAACAGGGAAATTTTTGACGGGGGGGGGGGGGGGGGGGGGGGGGGGGGGTGCCCCAAAAATGTATTCGTGGCTTACTACACTCAAAATAATAGAGGGTTCAAGTCTTAAGATCCCCAGCCCCTCTAGTTCGTACGCCTATGATTCTGATATGACTTGCTTTGTGTCAAGCCGACTTATCCCTCTTTCTCTCTCTCTCTTTAACAGTGATACTGGGAGAAAAAGAGTAAAAACTTATGTAAATTATTACAGACAGATGAAACTATGACTGTGACATCATAAATATATCTTGACATGAATGTCAACAAGAAATCAATGATAATAAAACAAAATCCAACAATACTTAAACAAATAATCATCCTTCAAAACAGTTGCTTTCGTTCCCAACAATAAAATTATTCAATGAATCACAAGAAACCATAGACACATGGTCTTACAACTATCATTGGATAGAGGACTTCTGTCATTTTTGAAAGGCCACCATAAACAAATTTTGTGTTTCTTTAAGAAATGAAATAGGGTTTAACATCTTAGTTCTCTGCATCAGCCAGCCTAGGATAATTGTGGTTTAAAGTCTTAGTTTTCTACATCAACCAGGCTAGGATGATTGTAAAATGAAATGAAATGGGATTTAACGTCCTACTCTTCTGCACCTAACCTGGGCTAATGGAAGACGGGCATATGTCACACAGTGTGCTATGAGGGATATTTTTCCTGGGCAGCGGCGCTACGGCCTACTCTTATATCAAATTCCAACTGCCAAGGGATCTTTTATGTGCACTCCAATGTGTACACAGGAGACCTTGTTTTTTTGTCCCATCCAAACAACTAGGCAGTTGTCTAGGATGATTGTAGGTGTAAATCTAACTGAGTCATAGGATAAAAGTAAAAATTGGCCATAAAATGATGCTTTGTAAAAGTAAAGAACTGGACGTATTCTATATTTTACGATAATATGAAATGAAATAGGGTTTACTGTTTTACTTTTTGGCACCAACCAAATGAAGACAGGCATATACCATGCTGTTTGTTATAAAATGCAATCTTGCTTGGACAGCAGCTCTAGATGGCCTACTCCTAACAAACATGGCATTGTCAGAACTGCCATCCTAAATTACTGTCAAGGGGAAACGCCAAGCTTAAAATTGCTACCAACAACATACATGGTGTATCTATGTTTTCTGTTTCAATCAAACGATCAGACGCGACCCCTTGGGAGGACCTCCATCCTAAATCATAAGCTTAAAATTCATACCAATGACATACATGGTATCTAGTTTTTCTGTTCCAATCAAACAACTAGATCTAGATGCTGTTCCTTGAGAGGACCTCCAGTCTAAATCACTGACAAGGAGAAACCGAGCTGGAAAACTGAAAGGCAGTTTCTCAGCTAAGACCAGGACTAACCCAGGATCACTCGCTTGTTTCTTAAAACACTACATGTACCTCCCACTCATGTAAGTCAGAAATATGACTGTGTCATCTAATCAAAGGGTCAGTTGTCCGAGAAACAAACAATATTTTTTAGACAGCCTAACAATCTTCACTACAAATTAGCTTTAGCCTTCCAGTTGTATTTCTATGTCAATTTCAATGCTGAAACAACAGTTGCGAAAATCGGGAAGAATTAAGGATTTATATTTTCTAATTTTGATGTCAGCCAGAATTGTGATGTAATCAAAGACGTCTGATAAAAAACAAAAAACAAAATGGATACAATTGAACAAAACAAACTTTTGGAAGAAATGATCTCGGATACTGACTTCAAACAAAACACACTGCAGGAAATTTCAACAAGAGCAACAAGTGCTTTGACAGAATCAAACTGGAGTTCTGAAACCTGGACACCAACTAGTGTAACGACAGAAAATTCGACTTTGCTATGGAACACGACAACTACCGAGCCGCCATCACCACCAGTACTTGATTTGATTACGATCTTATCACTCTACAGCCATTATCGATGGTCACGTTATCTCGGAATCTACACCAATCCTGTTCTTATTGTACTAGGTACTATCGGAAACTTTCTCAGTTTTCTCGTCATGACACGGAAATCTATGATAAAATCATCCACCTTCTATTACATGGCGGCGCTAGCAGTCGCTGATACGCTGGTTTTATATTTTGGATGTTTACGGACATGGCTGGCGTATCTAAATGGCTACGACGCAATTATTCTTAGTCCTGCAGCATGTAAAACATTCTCGTTCATGTCTTACTGGAGTTTTGATATCGCTGCATGGATTCTTGTTGCTATGACAATTGATCGTTTCGTAGCTATTCATTATCCTCTGAAAGTGGCAAAATACGCTACAACAAAGCGAGCAAGGAAAACTATCATTACAATTATTGTGATCTTTGCAGGAATCAACGCACATTTTTTCTTTATCCTAACCATCAACAACAGAGGGAGCTGCACAGCTTTAGATGAACACAAAGATTTTTTTAATCTAGTGTGGCCCTGGCTTGATGCAACAGTTTACTCGTTTCTACCGTTCATAATTCTTGTTATTTTCAATAGTTTGATCATCTACGATCACCACAAGGCGGTCATTCGTAGAAGTTCACTTCAACCAAACATGGCACCTGGCGGGAACGTTCAACCATTTTATAGAAACTATGCGAACAGACGTCTGACTATTATGCTGTTATTGGTATCAATAAGTTTCTTGATCACCTCTTCACCAAAGACGATACTGATCATAATACGACCGTATGCTTTTAATGTATTAGACGGTGGAACTGGTATTAACTTTCCGTTACTTGCTACGTACACGTTAACATCATCGATCTCTAATCTATTAATTTATACCAATCATTCTCTTAATTTTCTGCTGTATTGCATGAGTGGATTGCGGTTTCGTACAGAGCTAAAACACATCTTTTTACGATGCATTTCTCCACACGGTACTAGACGTATATCAACTACAAGTGCATTAATTGAAAACATGAGGAGAAATAGTATGAATGCTGGGAAAAATAATGAACATATGGTAGATATATCAGAAAATGTAATTGAATGTACACCTCTGTGAAAACATTACGAGGAACAGTTTTATGAACATTGGAATAATTAATAAACATATGGTAAATTTACCGGATAATTTTGTCGAATGTACATCTCTGTGAAAATATGATCAGGAGAAACAGTATTATGTATATTACATAACGAACATACATCTATTGTAGATTTTGCCTTGTGAACATCTCTGAAAACATGCAGAGAAAGTAGAAACAGTATTATGAATACTGTTATAAACATGAACGAGAGGAGAAACATGAACGCTGTGATAAAAATGAACATGAGGAGAAAAAGTATGAAAGCTGGAATAAATAACGTGTTGCTGAAATAGTACACAGTATTGTTGATTTTGCGAATCATGTTAATGAGTGTAGATCTCTGTAAAAACGAGGAGAAACAGTTGAACACTGCTATTAATAACAAACATATTGAAGATATAACAGAACCAGTTATTGGTTGAACTTCTCTGTGACAATGAATTGTATATTTTACAAAACTGTTGACTATGAATTAACAATAACAATTGGAAGGGCTACTCATAAGTTTTTGAATCTTGAGGAACAATGTATTATGAATGTTCTGTCATTAGTGTTATTAATGTTTATATACATGTAGTGCAGACTGTTCAAACAATTATTACCTGACAATGAAAATATTATAAAAATGTATATTTTACCAAATTGTTAACTATGAATTAACAATAATAAACAGTTCAACTGCTGTGAATCTGAATCTAAGATTTTTTCAAGATTCAGATTCCATTTTGTATTCCTCCTAAAGATTTTCAAACTTTAATCAAGATATACCTATGCACTTTCAGTTCAATTAAAAAATACTTTTACCATTAAAATAAATCAAGATAAATAAATTTCGAAATACGTCAGTTGGTGTGGATTCTTTAGAATCAAAATGGCTATCATTCAAAGTTCATCCAGACAGACCGCATGCGTCAAGGTTTGCGTTATCACATATTTTTCAAGAAAATTTATTTTAAAAACTAAGATTAATTAGATGATAATTATAATCAATATTGTTTATATGTAATAATATTCTATACCGGTCTGATATATCCTTTATTTACTACCAGTACCTGTATTCAAAGCGGGAATTTCATATTTTCTAAGAAAGTCAAAACATATTTATTTCTATGTCTATTAAGCTCACTATCATACGATCATAGGCATTATTTTCACATCGGAAATAATAACACAATTACCTCCCTTGTTTTCCCATTCCCCCCCCCCCCCCCCAATGCAACAGCTATCTTCAAACGTTTGGATTTGAAGTTGAAAATGTTATTTTTGCCAATTTCTCAACTGGCAATAGTGAATTATAATTCTTATTATAATTCTTTAAAAAGGTAGGACTGTTTATAGATATAAAAATATGAAATTGCAGCTTTAAACATACATTATGTAAGACATAAATCTGTCTAGTGTAGGTCTTTTTTCTGGCTATGTATATCTTATTTAGACATTTAATGACATGACTATCAAGACTATATATGCTTTTCCTTGACAAAGCTTTAAAAACTAGTAACTTCATTCTGAATAAAGTAATTACACTGACATTATCAATATATTCATTTTTCACTATCTATTTTTAAACTGTTACAGCAAGAACTGTCAGCTCTTTATCTAATCCTAATAGTAAGTGCAGGAGGACCGCACTACACGAAAAACAAAAACCTATAAGATAAACCTGCGGAAAATATCAAATCGAGTGAATGGATCCGGGGGCCAGCCGTAAGCGTCCACTGCGCTGTACAGTCCTGGGCCTGTTATGGTACAGGCTTCACTAAAAATGATTTGAAAAAAAAGAGGTAACAGAAATAATGCGACCGATCTTGACAATGGTCATCTCTTCAATGGCGATAGTCTGTCAGCTCAAGTCTACGTAAGCATGTGAACCCAGAAAATCCTGGTTAAAAATCCTGTGCCCTGTTGTCTTGACTACCACAGACCTCCATGTTTCAATTAAAAGCAGTACTTACTTGTATCGGTGTTCTGCCCCCTTTACCAAATTCACACATCAACAGTAGAAATTTCTCATATGTTTCTTCATCGTGTAACAATGCTTCTTTTACTTGGTGCATATAAGCTTGAGCAAAAGCTGTGTCACGATCATCACGCTTCAAAAAATTAAAACATAGGAATTTCTTAAATAATAACACTTTTTATTAACAGATTTTAATCCCCCCCGAAAATAAATCAGTATATAAAGAGGGGAGCTAGTTGGTTCAGTGAGCAAGATGTTGGCTAAATCCTGGTGTTGGGCAGTGTTGGCTGAGAAAATTCATCGAGATTTCCAGACGTAGTTCCCCCTTGTCAGAGGTGCAGCACAGAGGATCTTGCAAGAACCCTTGGCAGTTGGAATTGGATAATATAAGAGTATAGACATATGCCTGTCTTCATTAGCTGAGTCAGAGCAGAACAGTAAGAAATGAAATAGGGTTTAATGCAATACTGTTCTACTCAATCATGACTCTCTCCTCTCCCTAGAAAAAGTAAATAATAATATCAGACGTCTGCCTACCTTTGGATCGGACTCCAATATATCCGAGGCCAATATGGCTATATTTAGTTCTTTTCTTTTCTGTGATTTGGTTCTAGTATCTGAGGTTAGTTGAGATGATTTCCTTGGATCGAATCTGAAATGTTCAATTTTATAAAAATAATAAAATTAGTTCCAAATTATAACTGGACAATAGACTGATTAACAACCAATAGCTAACTGTGTAACTACTGTAAACAGAGCTTTAAATTGGACTAAATATGTTTACATAACGTTACGTCAGGACTCACGATTTGATTATGCCCAATTAAACAGAATATTGCAGAAAAACTAATTGTGTGACAAAGGTGTCTACCTGGTATCAACACAGATGCAATGTAAACAATACTGTATGGAGATGAACAAGACTTTCGCTGTTTTTAATACCTTAATACCAACGTTTTAGGGATGGTCCCATAAACAAAGGGCTGTCATGTTGCTGTACTTGGGATAGATTTGATTAAACGCGAAAAATAGACACACTCCCCCAAAAGCTCAAGCATCAGAAAATTATGGGTTTATTACTCGGTATAAGAACTCAGGATCATAACTTGGACCTCCGGGTTAGTAAGCCAGCACCTTAACCACCAAGCCACAGTGATTCAGTTTAAAGTAAATTTCAGTCAAATTGATCAACCCTGGACCGATAATTTAGCGATTGAAATTTGGGCCTAGCCTCAATTGTCATTACTTAAGTCGGTATGATAAAAACATAGTCTTGATTATCCATTTTTTGATTTAACCAGCAGCAGTGATGACCTCGAGAGTTGATTTTGGGCTTGGTAAGTTAATTAATGTCTAATTAATAATTCAGATAACATTTCAGGCCCAACAGAAAGACCTACAATGAGCAGATTTAGGTCATGCATAATGTATGTTTAAGTACTTTATTTATACTAACCGTATAGTTGTACTGGCGGCCATTAATTCATCAAGATGATCCGTCTGTCCATCATCTAATTCATCTTCTGGTTGACTCTCGTCTTGAGAAGCAGACGCCCCGTCCTCTACTTCACTCTGATGATCATCACTTTCCTCCATTTTTTCATTCTCAGAACTTTTTCTCTTTGATCTACGAATAGGTGGTCCATCACCTTGACCTTGCAGACACTCTATAGCACTATTATTCGTATTTTCTTCTGCACTAACTACAACAGCTTCTCTCTGCGTGCGCTGATAACGGGTATTGTGATAATAAGGAGATTCCACAAAGTGTGGTGGTTTGGGTAATAATATTTTAGAAGGACTTGCACCCTTTTGATAAATTTTCTGAGCTTTTTTCTTGATATGATTGGCTGCTCGCTTTGTCGGAGATATTTTTGCTTCGTGGATGAATCCTTTTGGTAAAATGACTCGTGTCTGTCTCTTTAGCATGCTAGGACTTGGTTTCTTAGGCGGAGTAGGTTCCGATAATTTGAATGTTATTGGTGAAGGGGGATCGAAATTACCTGGTTTTGGAATTAGCTCACGATATCTCGGCTTCTTTTTAGGAGTAGTTTCCATTTCTTGTTGCGACACAGCTGGAGTTGCTAAGTAGGTATTGTAATACGGAGCTAAAGTAGCCATTATCTCCACGGCATTACGCGACACTGTGACAGATGAAACATTTGATGAATTACTACTAGAAGGGGTAGTAATAAATGAACAAGTACTATCCACTGGAGAATTCACAGGTTGATCGGACGCTAGTTTTGACGGTGTTATAAACTTGGGATCAGAGTTCACAATATTTTTGTCATCATTTTCCATAATGGGCATGGGAGAATGAACCACAGAGATTGATGGACTCGGAACAGGAGTGCTAATAACGATTCCTGACAGATTGTGATGAGGAACGGCAATAATTGTCTTTGATTCAGATGACTGACTAGACTCATCAATATTGTTTGGAACAGAAGATGACGATACCGAAGTGCTTGATTTTGGATCTTTAGAACTTTCAATGTTTTGGGAAATGACTGGTGTCTGTTGAGTTACATATTCTGCTATAGTTGCAGATGATGTAACTGTTGCTTTAGAGTTTAACAGTTGCTGTGGGGCTGACTGAGATACGAATGATGTAAGAAAAGCTGATGATGTAACTGGTGTTTCAATGTTTACTTGAGGTGGTGCTGACTGTGATGCTACATCTGCAGGCAATGCCACTGGTACTACAGTATCTATTGTTTGCTGTGGTGCTGACTGAGATACAAATGATGCTTCAGTGTTTAATAGTTGTTGTGGTGCTGATTGAAGTACAAATGATGCTATTGTAGAAGATGTGATTTGTGCTTCTGTATTCATTAGATGCTGTGGTGCAATTTGGGATACAAATGATGCTCCAGCAACAGAAGCAGAAGACATCATTGGGGCTGTTGAGTTCATTAGTTGTTGTGCTGCAGATTGAGATACAAAAGATTGACTCGTTATCTCGACTGAATCTGACACAGGAAGAATGGACATCGGCATATGTAACATTTCAGTATTAGACCCAGACAGACTAAAAGGTGTAGATGAGACTGGATTCAGAACTGAATCAACATTTGGTTCCACTGGAGTTTGTTCCACCGAGCCTATAACTTGGTTGCTAATTTGCATCAAATTCCCATCTGGTGTCTCTCCATTATTCATATTGATAACGTATGAGGGCCCGGGTGAACTTGCGTCCATTTTTTCAGGAGTGACAGGCAACCTTTGGGAGACTGGAACTGCGTTTTTAGGGCTGAGTTGCACCACCGTCGTTTGTAAATTAATCGGCAGTTTAGAAGGGGAGGCAAATCTAATTGGAACATACAGGCCGGATGAAGTGATTAAAGCAGTTGGAATAGGTTCCTGTGATATCCTTGGAAGAACTACATTAGACGCTCCTGGTTGATTTGTTGAAACTGGATTAGTAATTGCTTTGCCACCCCTTTTATTGATTTTTCTCAAAGTCCTGCAACAACACAATAGTAAAATGGACAAAACTATTATTATTAAATACTAAATATTTCTAAGTAACAAAAGTGGCAAATACTTTTATAGGTTGATCTGTGTGCCAAGTTTGTGCAATATGCTTCAAAAACAAAACCAGGATGGAAGGACTGATGATCTTCTTCCAAATTTTCAATAACCCACCCCCAACTTTGTTCGGCACTGCATAATAAAGATTTTTACATGCAAAGAGAGAGAAATGGGGTTTAATGTCCACTCGACACAAACTATAGTCATTTCTGGACTAACATATAAGTCATTTTTATTACAATACTTTGTTTGCAGTGGGAGGAAACAGAACTCGGAGAAAACCCACAAGGTTGGACAGACGACCTTAAGCCTTGTCACGTACAAGCAGGGAATCGAACCCACCCAATGACAGACTTTAAAACATTACGAAAAAATATGCATGCATTAACCATTTGGACACCCAACACCCCCTCCAGAGAAGCATTAAAATATTTAGCACTGATACATACTTGATTGGCTGTCTTTTCTTTTTCACAACCTTTAAAGGTATACTTTTTTCTCTATCAGAGTCATCACTAGCCTGTAAATAAAATATCATAGATATACCAATAAAAACATTCCAACATTTGTTTACATCAATAGCGGATTCTGGTTAACAACAACAAATCATATGCTAACTTACCGGATCTGTATAAGGTGATATTTTATCTCCCTCATCACCTTCCAGATGTTTTAAACCTGCATTCTCCATATTTCTTTTCCATTCCAACTGTTCTTTATACCTCTATAATAGAAATTTCATTTTCATGCTTATTAATCTTTTTTTTCTTTCAAACAATTTTAATATACAGAAACTGTGTGGGAGAAAGGGTACAATCATATAGACCCCCTATCCATTCTAAGGATATCTGGGCCCTGTTTCACGAAATTTTAACTTAAGATAAAATCCAATTTTAGTAGATACTTCAATTTTGATTGGCTAAGCACTAAAATCAATCTAATATTATCCAATCAAATTACTAAAATTGGGATCTTATCTTAGTTAAAATTTCGTGAAATAGGCCCCAGTTTCTCAGATAAAGCAAGGTGAAAATCAACACTTTCTGCCCGGAGTCACCACAAAGAAGAGTCTGACCCTGGTGTTACTTACTAAACTTTGTTTCATGATGACTAAAAAATAGTAACTAATGTCAATTACAAAGAATGCAACCTTTATAAATCTTACTTACAACCACGAATGACCCTGGACAATTGTAAATTGGGTCATTGCTAGATGTACCTTGCAATGTCTATCATGCAATTACATGTATGTGTTCTCACTTAAAATCAAAGCACATTCTTTCATGTGATTTATTGATTAGTGACAATAACTCAAAATGTTATCCTGGGGGTGCAAAATTTATAACAGATGGAACAAGAATATATGTGCTTAATAGCCAGGTAAGATATTTTGGCACCAATACACCTATTTGTAGTATACGAAAATGTAGCGGAACTATATACTAACCTTGCACCAGTTAGGTAACTGTTCTAATGGCTGATCTTTAGGTGCTTTCATCATACTCAGACAGAAATTATTAAACATCACTGTGTTTTCTGGTAGAATTTTATATTTCTTGTAATTCTAAAAGAAAAGAAAAGAAATAAAATGTCATACTTAAAATATAATCAAGTTAATTCCTATAAATGACAAATAAGCCAAATCTATAACTACTTAAAAAGGCACATTTATTTTAGTCCTGAGGAACACTGTCAGATATCACTATTAGGAACGAATCCGGGACATCCTGATTAGTAAGCCAGTGCTATATTCAAAGAGTCACTGTTGCTACTGAGAAATTAAGGAAGAACTGACAGTAGAGAATGAATTGAAATAGGTTTTTAAACATCCTCTGTTCTACTCCGACTGGGCTAATGGAATAGTATACACAAGACCACAGACTTTTGCCCCATACGAACAACTATACATGGTCCCCTGCCCTCCGTAATGCACCAGACAAGGGGGAACCACTCTGGAAAATCCAGACTAGCTTTCTCGGTCCACACTGGCATCAAACATGACCCCTCTAGGGTAGCGAGACAGATCTTACTCACAGAGCCACTGTGGCTGGACAGTAGGGCAGATGATAACAATTTTCAGAGGTAATAAAAGTAGGTATAAAAGAATCAATTATTATATTTACCCTAATAGGATTATCTCCGGCTCTCGTCCCTGCTTTATTTTTAATTCTAAAATGAATCTGTTTAACAGTTTTAACAGGAAGTAGATATTTCTGTATGGCTGGAATGTTTTTGGGCATCGTACCAAACTGATCCATACCTAGCACTATTAACCTGTGGAAGAGAAAATAAGCATATTGAAAAAGGGTTTAACATCTTACTTTTCAGCATTTTTCCGAGACAGCAATTGACTTCCAACTGCTAAGAGTTCTTTTACATGCATTCAAAATGTACACGAAGCATATAAGAAGGATTGAATGCTGAAATTTTGGGGTAGAAGACTTCAGTGGATTGTAAAGTTAAAATTCTATAAACAACACATCACTCTTTCTCATGTGCCAGCCCCATGGGTGTTTTTTTTATGGAATCCAGTTTTTCTAATAGGATTGTGTGTCTCTACTTACAATATATACCCATATTGCCATACTTTTATTGGAACTAACCAATCTGTTTCACAGAGAATTACTTACGAATTATCTCTGTAACGGATGCCTGTCCAAAACACGTGCGTTGACTGCACGCCTCGTAGTCATTGGCTCACCGGCTTGTGCAATGTTTACTTAACACCTAACTGCTTCGGGCAAAATGACGCATTTTATTCATTTTAATACCCATTTACACTAAATAGGAAGTATTTTTCAACTACAAATACTTCAAACGTCTTTATATATTTTTCTTTTACCTCAAAAATTTTTTTGAGAATTTAATTTGTCGGAGTAAAAAAGTTAATACGCCGTACTCATTAAGCCTTGTCGATGTCATGCTTATCAGTGATTGTAGCGGCCAAGCGAATATTCACTGCGGGATCAGTTTGGGAACTAACAACCTAATAAATATTTTTGTGGGAATGCCTCTTTAAAATATGAGGTCAGTAACAAAGCTGTTCAAACATATACTTACTTATCTTCTCCGATACTAAAAAATACACGTAGTTCATCTGATTCTTCTTTAGACATTAGACGACGTCGTGGCAGCAAGTTTGGATACATAAATACTGGACTATTCCAAAATATCTGTTTCTGGGATTCCAAAAAGGCTTCTGTAAAATGAAAAAATATAAAAATTTAAATCATGAAGAAACATCCTGATCTTAAAGAGCTACGTTGACTCAGTAAGTGTACAAATTAGCTTATAGCGAGTAAATGTTTTACTTAATTTTTCTCCCTCTCTGATAATTCCTAAAAGATTTATACAATACATGTATTTGCTGTACTTACTATTTTTAGCCTTTTGCCTCTTAACATTACTATCAACACTAACTCCTTCATGTTCAGAATCAGTGCCATTGCTGAAAGAATCGTCAAAACTCTGAGATTCAATGTCTTTCATTTCTTCTGGTAAATTCCACTGTCTTTCCTCTGTTACTAACTCAAGAGCACAGTTTAAATTACATGCATTAAACACAGAATGGCTGCCAGCTAGTGACGTCTGTCGAAACATATCCAATTCATGCTGTGGATGAGAAAACAAATTGTTATATGATTAATTTACTCACTTTTGATATATTCTGATGTTTAATCTGAAAGGCTCGTGAATATTAATTAGATTTGAATCAGCAGTATATCAGCTACATTATACAGTGAATTTCCTTCGATTTTAATCCCACTTCATTTCAAGAACAGCAAAATTATACCAGCAGTCCAGATCTTGGCTATAAATTCAATGTTGGAGATTGCAAAATTTGCTCCGCCTTCAAAATGTAATTAGACTTTGAAAGAAATGTTTAGAGCAAGAAATGGCAGCTTACCAAATGTTTGTAACATTCTTCAGTCATAGAACTGTAATCTTCACTTCCCAGACATAAAAAATATAACTGAGTTGAAAGTTGTACATGCTGAAAGAAATCAAAATATAGGAATAAAACTGATGGTGATAGAACACATACAAATAAAACACAGACTTAAAAACAATGCTTGCAAATTCATGCACATTGGAACAAAATTCACTTTCGGAGAGAGAGAGACAGATGGGGTTTTAACGGCCACGGGGCACAAAATAGGTCATTTCGGGATGAACATAAGTTTTAATTTTATTTCAATAATTTGCTTGCCCGTAGGGGTTCTTTAGCAGTGGGAGGGAACCGGAGGACCCAGAGAAAAACGACAAGGTTAGACAAGTGACCCTACTTGAAAATTCACTTTTAGGGTGGGTGATTTGTAAGTGTAGCGTGGGCCAAGTGGGACTCCAGGAGCTAGTTAGCTTTAAAACTGGAAACAAGTACAATGACTTTACAAATAAAGATTTGATATTAAATGAATTTGAAACAAATTAAGGCTTCCAGTAAATACACAACATTGAACTAGGAATATATATGTCATAATATAACCTAGTTCCATAATTATGAAATAACTAGTTCTATGATTTATTAGTTGTGAAATAACTGAGTTCCATAATTTATAAGTTGTGCACAACCTAGTTCATGATTTATTAATTGTGAAATAAATTGAGTTCCATAATTTATAAGTTGTGTGTTAACCTAGTTCCATGATTTATTAGTCATGATATAACCTAGTTCCATGGTTCCTTAGTCGTGAAATAATCAAGTTCCATAATTTTTTTTACCTGTCTCATCTGATCTTCTAAAATAAGACGCTGACTCGTTGAAAATTCATCAGTCATTATAATAGGTTTTCTTCTCTGATGTCGTTCCTCTGTTTCAGTACTATCTCCACTATATAAAGATTAAAACTATTAAGTCATATCGGAACTTCTGTCATTTCATGGAGAAACTATTAAATACAATGTCACGCCCGAAATTTTGTTTAATTTTAATTAAACGCTTCAGCGCCTCCCCTGCTGGCACAGAGCAATTTTATTTATCCTACATTCATTGAATAATCAAAAGTCTGAGGCAGAACAGTTATGGATCTGGGGCCCTTTATAAATTCATTATTATTATTATCTAAATGAGCAGAAATCTCGTCTCAGAGATTCTAATTTAAAAAAACTTCTTAAGTAATGCTGCAGACTTCACGCCAAACATGATGTTCTCTCATGCATACATACCTGCATTTGATTTCAAATGTCAAATGACAGGAGTATTTCCCACTATTTCTATGTATGTGATCTAATAATTTTGAATACCAATCACCCTCTCAGGTTTTAATATGGAAGAATAATGAACTGAAATAAAGATAAAAATATTTTACCCTGTATCTGTTTTATTTTCTTCTTCTTCTTCTTCTTGATCAGATGCCATAAATTCTGTCAGTTGATTTAACAAATCTAACATCTCAGTCTCTGTAATATAAAATAAAACAGAATTGAAAGTGGAGTAGGGGCTAAAACAGTGCTACTTCTTCTGTTAGTCATTTCAAGACTAACATATGGTTAAATTTCATTTCAATAATTCGTTTGTGTCTTGGGTTTTTTTAGAAGTGGGAGTAAACTGAAGGACTCGGAAAAAACATACAAGGTTGGATAGGCAACCTTACTCCTTGTCACTTACAACTGGGGAATCAAAACCACTCTGGTTGACTCAATGACAGACGTTATGATACAGCCATTTGTCCTCTGATTTGAATACAGTTTAATATGGACTATATATAAGCCATAGATATTTGATATTTTCCAAAAAAATCAAATGCCCTGAGACATTAAAAGGAAGAGAGCTATATATACTATATAATTATCTTACTAGGTATTCTGTATGGTCGACCAAATCGATAATCTTCTTCATCTTTTTCTTCGTGTTCTGCTTCACCAAGATAATCGTACTCCGGATCATTGTTCTCATCATCATTTATCTCCTGGGGATCAGCAGCTACTTCTTAACACATAAAAAAAAAAACAAATTTAAAAGGGGAATTAACATCCTACTTTTCTCTGAAATTGAAATGAAATGAAATGTAAAATGAATGAAATGATAATAAATGAAATGAAGAGTATAATGAAATGTATAAAGAAATGTAATGAATGTATAAAGAAATGTAATGAAATGTATAATGAATGAAATGAAGTGAATAATGAAATGTATAGAGAAATATAATGAATGTATAAAGAAATGTAATGAAATGAAATATATAAAGAAATGTAATGAAATGAAATGTAATGAACTGTATAATGAAATGTAATGAAATGGGGCTTAACTTCCCTACATTTTAGGTCAATGTGAACATTTTTTTTGTTCCATCCAAAAAACTAGACAGTCCTTGCCAGAGAATTTTCTCTGCACCACTGACAAGGGAAAACTCAACACCTGGATCGAACACGGTTTCATGTGCACATGTTAAACCAAGACTATCCATCCGCCTGTGGACATTAAAGCAACTGAATATAACAACATACCATCTGTTGTAATAAGAGAACTAAGGAATTCCTGCCATTCGCTATCATCACACAATGTATCATACATATCTTCTGTTATATCAGGAGCTACGAACGTTGATTCTAGTTCCGATAACGATGTTGTCGTTAATGGTAATTTACTTCTGGTACGACGAGCTATCGTATCGTCTGTCTGAAAAATAAGTTACAAGAAATTAAAGTATATTGAACACAGAGTCACTCATTTCTTTAACATTCATTCAATATCAAAACTAATTAAAACACAGAATCATTCTATTTGTCTGTACTACACGAGGATCTGGAAGAGTTGTTATATAACTTGGTTCCGGATGGTGTAAGGAATGAGCCAATGAAACCATCTGTAACAGCGACTTCTTTGTGTGCGATGCTCGGTAAATTGGACACTATTACCAAAATTGAATGCTCAGCTTTAAATTGGACACAAGTACATATTTGATGATCTTTTCGTGATTTTAAATGATCTTTACGATCTTTACGAACTTTCAAACACAGATTTGATATTGAATGAATGTTAAAGAAATTAATGCTAGATACACAAGATTGAATGATACCTGGCTTACAGTGTTAGCATCAATCAAATCAAACCCTTTAAAGCTTATTGAAATTAAATAGACAAAACTCATTGATGTGGGTCTACAAATAGTATTCTACTTTCAATTTCAGCATTGAGCAATGAACCGATCTCAACATATAGGCACTGTCAGCGGCAATAGAACTTTAACTATAGACAGATACCCACTGGTCCAACTTTTAATTAAAACTTACTTCAAATTCTCCTAGATTTTCTTCATTTACAGTCATAGAAGCTTGATTGAAGGCATGACCCAGGTCTGTTTTCACGGACCGTTTAACAGGAACTTGTGGACTCAAAAACAACTACAAAAAAAAAAATACAGATTTCATCAGATGGATTTTGAAATATATTTCAATTGTCAATAAAAGAGAGCGAGGAATTAACAGAGAACGAGATATGTCCACTTGACACAAACTAGGTTATTTTGGGATTAACACATGGTTCAATTTTATTTCAATAATGTACAAGATCAAAACCACGCAACTTGAATCAATGACATATCTTATGATCTAAAGTGCAACCGCAAATACTGGATTGGAATTCTTTCACATCCACCAAAGGTTTCAGCATGAACCAACAGAATCACATAGTTCAAACAATTTTTCTTTTAACACCACATAAGATATGTCGCGACTAGCAGAATGAATTAGTTTTGTATGAATTACTTACATCAGAAGATGGTGTGGATACAGGATTGACGCTAGGTGTGGTAGGCGTTTGTGGACACGGAGAACCAAAATCACTGGCATGTGAAGATAACATGCTCTCATCATCACTATCATGTAACATAGCCTGTAAATAGAAAATATAAAATTGTGAAGAGCAGGGCCCTGTTTCACGAAATTTTAACTAAAGATAAAATCCAAATTTTAGCAGATACTTCAATTTTGATTGGCTAAGAGCTAAAATCAATCTAATATTGTCCAATCAAATAACTAAAATTCAGATCTTATCTTAGTTAAAATTTTGTGAAATAGGCCCCAGGCTGCTGGAAGAAATATGGTGAACTGAAATGAAATGGAGTTTAGCATCCTTCGGTTCTGCTCTAACTGGGCTAATGAAGACAGGCATATGACATACAGTGTGCAATGAGGGAAATTTTGCCTGGACAGCGGCACTACGGCCTGCTCTTATATCGAATTCCAAATGTCAAGGGATCTTTTACAAGCAGGCCAATGTGTACATGTGACCATGGTTCTTCTTCCCATTGGAACGACTAGACAGCTGTTCTTGTCAGGCCGTCTGTCCTGCATCACTGACAAGGGGGAAACCATGCTGGAAAATCTACATGAATTTTCTCGGCCAATGCAGGGATCGAACACCCGACCTCCGGGCTAGCGAGCCACCGTCTCAAGCAAGGCTGACACTTGCACGATTCCGTGGCACGCATTGGCACGACTCGAGTCGGCACGACACTGTCCGATTTGCGCAAATTCGTCATGCCAATGCGGGAAGTGCGTAAACAATGTGCAAATTCGTGCCAGTGTCAGCCTGGCTTTACCTACTTAGCCACATATAACTGGTAATTTATTAAGATTGGATTGAGAATGAGTTTATACTTTGTGGTGCCACAGATACCACTTTGTTAAGGATGCATTGTGTAAGATAAATTTGCCCAATGCAGGTCGTTCTGCTGGCTTCAAATGTTCTATAAGTTATTATTTATTAACATGACAAGCCTTTTATTAACTCTAAGATTGAATGGCTAAGATTTAAATGAATTTGAGCACCCGCAAAATTTTGATCCTTCTTCCTACAGTAATTTTGGAATGACCTACTTCTTTGTCTTTTTCCGGATTATATTCTTCATCTTCATCATCTGTGAATTGCATCTCTAGAAAACTGGGCTTTGATCTGGTGTTATTCTTTACCGGTGTTAAAGGCCAGACTTGAGGCATCTGAAAATACAACAAATGATTATGATTTTTGAAAACAATGGAGTACTAAGGGCAGGCATATGCTTGGTTTAAAGTAACGGAACACTATGATTTCTATTAAGGGATGGATGAATACAAATATTTCCGTATGAATGTACGCAGGACTATCATATAGTACAATTTTATTTACATAATTGGCTTTCCTTGGGGAGGTAACATGTAGCAGGAGGACTCTCGAAAAAACCATGAGGCTCCGACTATAATGATCAGGGAGGATTAACTTAAAGCATAGTATTAGACTACACGAACGTGAGAGGTCAGAGATCATTATCCAACTAACCTTTCCTTGTTCAATGACTTCTTTCATTTTAGATCTTGTCATCTTTGGTTCGTAAACATTTCCTGTCCGCCCTGTATCTTGTGATTGTGCCTCTTCGAAGATAGTTAGAGTATTCTTCACCATTTCTACAACATCTTTATTTGTAATTACTTGCTGTAATAAGATAATGCTAAGTATGAATATATCCTAGTATTTATTCTTTGTTTCAACCCATTTTTACGGTTGACAGATTATCCTATAAGCATGGTGAGGAGAGAGAGACTCTCCTCTACAGAGTTTCTTAGAGAGAAAGAGAGAGAGAGATACTGTTTAGCATCAACTTGTACAACCTACAAACTAGGTCATTTCCGGAATAACAAATGGTTCAGTCTTATTTCAACATTTCAAACCCCAATAACATGACAGGCAAAACGTTCTGTTTCGTTTCTTCTTTAGTTTCAGCAGATATATGACTTACATGTAAAATACTTTTGACGTTCGATGCTGTAAGGTTATTTCTTGAGGCTCTTTCTTCCAATTTATTCTCTAGGTCTTCTTCATCGTCAGATTGATTTATACACAAAACATCAGAAGCATCACTATCATCATCGACTTCATCACTGTCCAAAACCTTATCATCATCATTACTGAAAAAAACAAACCAAATGAAACCTTATTCTGGCTCAAAATAATAATTTGGTCATTATAATTTCAGTTTTAATGCCTAATCTTCTCTTCATCTCTAACTGTCAAGGAACTATCTAAATATGCATTCCAATTTTAATTTCAATCCTTTCCGAATTACTACACACTTTTCTTGTAAATGCCATAGGGACCACCCATGAAAATCAAGGCCATGATTGAAATATGCTGAAATCTCTTCTTGACCCTAGTTGAGACTATTGCAGTTCCCTGAATATTTGACTACCATAGCCAGCATAGTCCCAGATTATTAGACAGAAAGACGCCCAAGAAAATGTCAAAAATCTTTAATTGTCTGTGAATCGTGAATAGTTATCTTTGAATCATTTTTATGTTTAGCCACTACTTGTCAGGAACGCGTTGCCGCTAGTCATTCTATAAAAAAAATAATATTTGTACATTAGTTTTAAATTCATCCGGATATTAAACTCAGGTACCAGGGAGAGGGGCCTAAGTGGACAAGACGCTGGCTCACTAGCCTGGAGGTCAGGTGTTTCAACCCTGCATTGGCCGAGAAAGTTTATCCAGATTTTCTGGTGTGGTTTCCCCGTGTCAAGGTTGCAGGACAGAGGGCCTGACATGGATGGGACAAAAAGACGGTCCAGTGTACACGTTGGTGTGCACGTAAAGAATCCCTTGGCAGTTTGAATTCAATATAAGAGTAGGTCCAAGCACCCTGACCTGGTAAAATTTCATTCATAGCACCCTGTAAAATGTATGCCCATCTCCATTAGCCTGGTTTGGAGCAGAACAGTAGGACGTTAAACCCTATTTCATTTCATTTAAACTCGGATAATTACAGTTATTTTCTATTTATGAATACCTTTTAGTGTCCGTTTTCTCTTTCTTCTTCTTGGTTTTTATTTTATTTGTATTGATTTTATCAGCTATCATAGAGCTCAGCTTTTCTGTAAAAAATTCCATATTTGTTTGTCCCATTTCTCCCTCCGTATCCCCAGCAGTTCCACCTTCGTTACTTTCATCATGAGAGTTATCTGTCGTAAATGATGCGGTTTTGCTGTCAGTTTCTGGAGTTGTGTCCATTTCTTCTTCTGTTTCAGGAAGAGCAGCTTCTTCACCACTTCCTCCCAACTTTGCAGCAAGTACAGAATCTGCTTCATCTTTGTCCTTGAAACTATCATCAGTTTTCAATGTTTCAGACATCTCGGCTATAAAATACTATTTCTTCTCATGATAAACTATTAACCAAAGATAAATCTGAAAAAGAAGAGATAACAAGTGCAGTGTCTGGTTCATATAAAAAGTTGTGGAACAAATCCTTACATCATTCGATGAGTAGGTAGAAATGATTCCACTACTCATGTCTTCTGTCTTCTGTCACATCTGGACTTCCTTTGAGCAATATTTGTTATTATATTTATACCCAATATAACGCACTTAATTTACAATAAATCTGGCCCCGAAATTTACTAAACATATATACCTAACATATAAATAACTATAAACTAATCGATATGAAAACAAGAATGATCGATATACATGTAGATCATAAAGATATTTCAGAATTCTATTATACAGAGGTTGAAAAGTGAAAGTGAAAGTTGAGCAAACTCATATACTAATGTAATATGAATGTATTTATTTGTAAACATTCCATCATGTCTGTTTTTACTTTTAACTTTAATTTTAGATCAGTTATATTATAGTTTCAATATTTTTTTTAAAAAAATTTTCAGATTATGGAATCTAAATAGTTGACGCTGGCTGTGAAATAGTCATTTGAGAGACATTTTGTGTATTTAAAAACCCTAACTGGTACACAATTTGTCTTAAAGCCCATTTTTTTTCAGTAAGATCACATCAATGTTGATTTACATTGACAAATAATTCGTGATTAAAATGTTGAAGACTTTGGATGATACTATGAGTATTAATGATACCGTACTGAGTTAGAGACTATGCTACTTTAAAGTAGCTAAGTCTAGGCTCTAAATCAATATTGTCCAAAGTCTTCGGGCATTCAAAACACAAATTATTTGTCAATCTAAATCAACACTGATATTGTCATTTTACCAGGAAAAGATAGGCTTTTGATATCCAATATTTAAAACAAAATAAACATTTTACCATTGGTACACGAATCGTGTACAATAATGCGTTTCAGTCCCAGTTCTAGCAAGAGGCCAGAGGGACGAGGCTAGAAACATTGCACCAAATCAAACGGCTAATGTAGACTGGAATAACCAGACACTCAAAATAGTCACTTGGTTTAAACCTCTGGCGTATTTCGCCTAACATAACTGATTTGAAATTAGAGTACAAACGAAAACGATTGAATGTAAATCAGTTTGTATACATTCATATTACATTATTATATGCGTTGTGGCCCATTTGTGTCAATTTCTAGGTCTCAAATATTAGTGATGTAGCTCCTTTAAAGTAGCTAAGTCTCTAACTCAATATCATCGAAAGTCTTCGATGTTGAAAACACAAATTATTTGTCAATTCAAATCAACATTGATGGTGTGGTATTACCAGGAAAAGATGGGCTTCTGATATCCAATATTTAAGAGAAAATAATTTTGTGGCCATTGGTACACGAATCGTGTACCATACGGCGTTTCAGACTCATTTTCAGTTGGGGACCCAAAGAACAAGGCTAGGTATACTCCACATTACATCTCAAATGGTGAGCATGCGTAATAAATACTGGAATAACCAGACGCTATATATTGTGATTCACAATTGAGACTTCTGGTGTACTTCGCCAAACATAACTGATTTGATATTAGAGTAAAATGGAAACGATTGAATGTAAATCAGTTTAAATAGATTCATATTCAATTATTATATGGCTTGGACCCATTTGTGTCAATTTCTAGGCCCCAAATATTAGCAATATAGCTCCTTTAACTCTGACCTGAGGAGAATGCTTATGAATTTGGGGTCAGTTTTGACAGATCAACCACAGCTTTGACAACGATGCGGGAGATAATCAGGGTTTTCCTAAAACATTTAGCCAAAACCCCTAATTAGTAATTGGTACGATTATAATTGATGATATAAATGCAGTTCTATCATGATTCTACTACGGGCAATGGATGGGCCAAGGTGATACATTACAAACAATAACAAATGCTGATAAATCAATTCCAGTTCTAATCCTAGACTTTCAGTTCTGATAATGCTCATTACAGTTGCTCCAGTGAAACTCCAGTAATATCTTACAAAGCATCACTGCATTTTTTTTGAAGACAGGATACTCCAAATTAAAATAATGATTAAAAACATCAAAATATTTACAAAAACAATCTTTACCCGCGCCATTTTGTGGATCTCATTTCCGATTGTCTTGAATAACAAGCATTTCGTGAAATTCAACAATAATTACCAGGTTGGACAATCAAGTCTATGATTATGGTTTAGCAATAAAATACATGGGAAGCAAATCCATTTTTGTCGTAAAATCGATTTGTTTCCCTTGTATCAGGTCCTCCTTACTGCCAAAATATTTATTTCTCCCTTTCCATTAAAAAAAAAATATATAAATAAAAATAAAATAATAAATGAAATTATTAATTTTACCTCACAAAAGTTCTTCTTCTATATTTCAAGTTATAATATTATGGTTTTATTCCCAGATAAAAGGCGCCGAATTCGCTTACCAGAATCTTTAATAGTAAAACAAAAATCTACGAGATAAACCAGCGTACAAGACAGAAAAAAGACATAGCAAAAATTAAACAAATATCAAATCAAGAGATATAACCAAAATGCACGGTTAGGCCTTTTTAAAAAAAACAAATACAAACACCATTATTGTAACGTTTTCAGGGGCGGATGCAGGAATTTTTGCAGGAGGGGGTTTGCCAGGTTTCGGTTACGGAAATCTGCCATCATCGTCTCTAAATTACATAGGCATACATACAAATTGAGCTTTTTGAACAGAGAAATCGTTTTTATACTGATGTAGGATCACTTTGGGATGTAATTTCATTGATGCAAAGCATAATTTTTTTTTATGCAGCTGAGCAGGGGGGGGGGGGGGGGGTGGACCCCCCAAACCCCCCCTCTGGATCCGCCCCTGGTTTTTGCCACCGGCAATGATGTATTTCCGTTTCTCAGGCACAAACACCAGAGAATGGGCAACATTGAGTTCTTTTTAGCTTAACATGATAATATTATAAATTTATATTGTTGTGTAATATCTGGGGTAACCGGGGGTCAGTTTGTTAAAATACGTTTCATTTTTACTGATGTAATAATAATCATATGAGGGGGTATTGACAGCAAATAAATTTAAAAAAAAACAAAAACTGTGACCATCCGACGCCAAAATATCAAAATGAAATTTTTTTCATAACAGCGATAGCCAAAATCATGCTGAACTGGGTTCAAACGGAATGGAGCCCCGGATACTCTAAGAGTGGCGAGAACCTCATGGCGCGACGGCCCCGGCAAGTGGCTAATATTTTTAATTCACCAATATTTTCTAAAAACGTGGACTGGCAGAATCTGATTCTTCTCCTACCAGGTACCACATTCAGAAAACTCACAGGCTTTCTCTTCTAGTTTACGATCAAGTAATACTGTATTTTTTCATGAATGTATACAGACAAATTTAAAAAAAAACAAAAACATTTGCCTACTCGGCTTACTCCTGTCCCCCTATAGGCTCCGCGACCCTAGACAAGTGGCCAAGCTGTCCCCCTTCTCACGGACACAGGAGGAATCACCGTGTCCCAATAAGTAAGGTGTTGGTTAACTAACCAAGATTTACGGGTTCGACCCCAGTGTTTCTCAATATTTTTCAGTGTGATGTGCCCGAGTCGGCGGTCCGGTGACGTGCATAAAATGTAACGTAGATTGTTCATTATTGACAGTCGAGTTAAAGTTTAAGTCTCGATTAACTATTTTACCGTTAAATTCTTGTTCTCTAGTCTACTTACACCGGAGTCATCCGATGGCCCATGGTGTTTACTGTGCGCTTGTCATGTTAATAGGCCTGCGTGCATGTTTAAATAATAATCTATCGAACATTTTAAGTTTGACAAGAGAGAGAGAGAGAGAGAGAGAGAGAGAGAGAGAGAGAGAGAGAGAGATAGATGGGTTTAACGTCCACTCAACACAAACTAGGTCATTTCGGGACTAACATTTGGGGTTTTTTTTTAAATTTTATTTCAATAATTCGCTTGCGCGTAGGGGTCTTTAGCAATGGGAGGAAACCGGAGTGCCCGGAGGAAACCCACGATGTTGAGAAGGCGCCCCTATCTCTATGCCACATACGCTCACACCAGGGCTCGAAACCACAGCCGCGCCCGCAAGCCAGAGGTGACCGGCCAGCTAGAGGTCGAAGCGCGGAACTCTAGACCACTAGGCCACCCCAACCCCCCAAGTTTGACAAAAGACGTGCACTAGGCATATTTAGCTTTCAGAAGTTTTACACTGTGTCCCTCATCATTGCTTTATTTAGGAATTTGGTGTAAAGTCCAAAGACAACATGATTAAAACACATCATATTTCGTTTCGTTTATATACTTCGAAATTTCGTTTTACTTGTCTTTGCATAGGCCCAATCTGTTTCACCATAGAACTAAACGGTTTCACAGAGAATTACTTACCACTCGGCAATTCTCGACAGATTCCGGAACCTACATCTAGATTGGAATCTGTCGAGATTTGCCGAGTGAATTACTTACGAATTGTAGCGGCCTGGCGAATATTCACTGCTGATCAGTGTGGCATAGGCCATCGAAAGTATAATATAAAAAAAAAGAAACGAAATATAGATTTGTATTTTAATCCGATTGAGTTCGAAGATATAATATCACCGACAATTAATCGCTTCCTGAAGACGGATTTATTTCCCACCCTCCTATGTTGATATTATACCAGTTTGAATCCCGCTTATATCCCTGATATCAGGCTGATAATGATATATCTCTGGTCGACAGATTAACTCGATTATGGAATCCACGGTGCTATAGTCTTCTGGAAATCTATCACAAATGTCGCCATTCTAAACAATCCAAACGAACAGACGAAATCTGCGCCATGAAATCCAAGGGGTGATAATCGAATTAGTATCGTTATTTTGTTCCCCAAGCTGTTTGGAAAGTAATAAAAATTGATGGCAGATTTAAACGTCTTGTTTATTTAGTAGGAAATAGCAATCACCGATCATGGCATACGTCAACATTTGTTGTTCATGTAACTTATTTTATAGTTTATTAAATTACAGCTTCCTAATCTGATATAACATGGTGTATCTATAGGCACAGAGTCTGTACGATATATATAGGCCTACTCACGTATCTATGGTTTTAAAGGGAACCATGGAAACATTGGAGCCACGATGGCTAAGTGTGCGAGACAAACGCTGGCTCGCTAGCCGCGGCTTTTCTCCCATTCGTAGAACTATACAGCCGTTCTTGTCAGCCCTTCTTCCTGCATCACTGACAAGGCGAAACCAAGCCGCAAACTCCAAACATCCGGATCGAACTCGCGACCGTCTGCCTACGAGACAGTGTCTTACTCACTTAGCCACCGTGGTTCCCGGAGCGCCCTATATTAAGATTTGTAATTGAGTCAGTTGGCGTGGTTTTGTCCCCTAAATGACTAGTTTGTGTCAAGTGTACGTTAAGCCCCATTCCTCTTCTCAATGGTGGTGATGGGGGCAGTTACCGCGTGCGCGCTTCATAATAAGGTCTGTCAACTGGTGTGGCTTTGATTCTCTGGTTTTACGTGACACGGATTAGGGTCTACTGTCCAGCTTCGTGGGTTTTCTCTGGGTCCTCTGCCCCGCTCCCCCCACACTGTTAAAAGGGAATTATTGAAATAAAATTGAACCATGCTAGTCCCGAAATGACCTAGTTTGTGTCGAGTCGACGTTAAACCCCATTTATCTCTCACCTTCTCTCTCTTCCTTCTAAATGGAATTTAACTGTTTTCTCTTGTTACTAGTCGGTATTGAATAGCGAGAAGGACCATTGCCAGAAACTAAAAACTCAAATATTTTTAGGGTCTAACTTATGAGATGGGCCCGTTTTCATTGGCCCAGTTGTTGGAGAAATGAAGGACGCTAAATCCGACTTTAATCAATGAGTATTAATGATTACCAAATACGCCTTGACTAACAGATTGAATATGGTTAATATGCTAATCACTGCTATTTTTGTTACTCGTTTCAAGCTCGTGTTAACCTATGACCCCATGTTAATTTCACTGACAGTTTCAACCTACGACAGAAGGGTGTTGATTGGCGAATGAATAGAATAGTTCACGAACGTGGCAAAATGATAAGGGGGGTAACTGTCCATCCTTTTCCTTCTTTGGTTAAAAATGTGAATAAATCATGAATCATTTTTCCAAAATCGTTTAAAACGCCAACCGTATTAACTTTTAAATACCTTTAAGACGCACACACAGAATGTGGCACCAGGTCCTGAGACTTCAGTCAAGAATTTACTCAAAATTGTTCGCCTGATTGCAACTAAAATATAGCCCTTTATAAAACTTTTGTTGTATCAAATACCCTAATAAGTAACTATATGCAAAGTTTTGTGTTTCTGGATCAAAGATATTTCTTTTAAACAGTGATTGAAAGTTGAGTAAATTCTCAACTTAAGTCTGGGAATGCTTTGTGAACTTGGGGCCTGAGCAATGCGACACCAATCATATCAGCCTTTTCATAAGTTATTAAAGGCCGGAAGGTTGGTGATTCAGAAGATTAAAACACAAACAGCTGTTAAGTCGTTCGGATGGGACGAAAAACCGAGGCCCCTTTATATTGGGATGCACGTAATAGATCCCTTTTATAGTTGGAATTCCAGACAAAATTTTCCTCGTAACGTATGTCCATCTTCATTAGCGATGTGTGCGCGCTGTATACACAAGGTCTGACATTGAGTCAACTGGCATGGTTTCGATTCTCCGGTTGTATGTGACAAGGAGTATGGTCGCCTGTCCAGCCTCGTGTGGTTTCTCCGGGTTTTCTCCGAGTCATCCGGTTTCCTCCCACTGGTAAGTACCCCTACGCGCAAGCGAATTATTGAAATAAAATTAAACCATCGGTTCCGAAATGACCTAGTTTGTGTCCAGTGGACGTTAAACCCCATTTGTCTCTGGGTTTTTCACGGATTGATGACCTCTTTAGATTTACTTGCATTTATTAATATTGTTACTTGAGACTTACTTACATTTCAGAAGCCTTGTGTCTTGTAGTTTTATTTTATTAAAACGATAATCGAACCAACAGGAAACTACATTTATTGAATCGACCCCCCCCCCCCGCCCCGAAAGCATGGAAAGCTCTGCCACAAATACGTTATTCTCCTATAAACAGTAACAAAACATCGAGGCTTTAAATCGACAAACAGAATAAACACAAAAAACAATGTCTTGGAAATTCGATATTCTCAATCGCCGTGAATTCAGATTAGATATGAACTTGTAAATATTTCAACAAATCTGGTACATCACACCCTTAAACAAGTATTATGCAAGAGCAAATTCTGCCAATTACAAGTCTTTCTTTATACCCGAAATGTTATCTAAATTATCAATTAGACATTGATTAACTTATCCAGACCATAATAAACTCTTGACGGCAAGGCTAGCCTTCGATGTTGGCTGTATTAGATTCATATATGCCGCTTAACGGCCATTGATGATTAAATTTAAAATGTGGATAATCGAGACTATGTTGTTTATATTAATGATTTTAATAATGATGACCGAGGCTATGCGAAAGTTTCACCGGCGTCATTCTCGGCCCATAATGGATCGATTTAATTGAAATTTTCAGTGAATCCCCTTTACACTATCTAGTTTTTTAACTATTATAGTAAGAACTGCCATCTCTTAATCTTATCTCCCATAATGTATCTTTACTTGCTAAGAATGTTGTTGAAAGGCAACATATTTTCTACAATGATTGACGCAACATGAAGAACAGTGGGACGTGAAACGGCCATTTCATTTCATTTCTGATGCAACTTCTGGGGACTGGTGTGGTACACTGTAGTAGGATATTCTTGCTCTTTTCTCGCTCTTTCTAAAATGTATGTTCGTGATTCGACTTCTCAATCATTTGATGTTCTTGTGAATATAACAGTATATGCCATGAACCTAGTTTTTAGTACCCCATATACAACTAGCGATGGGTTTATGTAAGGTGACGGCTTGTGATGTTAGTAATTCATAGCCCATAACAATTAAACACACCATCTTTACACCTTTTCATCATGGCGACCTTTAACAACCGATGCTCGAAGCGTGAACAATGATGGCTGCAGTTGCACAGTTGGATAAATAAACACGGTAAAGGGATTAGAAATTCGACTAATGGTTGTATCACTAACTGTTTTAAGACAAACGATAAAAGACCATAATTCAATGGCGCCATTTCCTAATGCATCGTTGTTTGTTTTAGTGGCCTCTATCAACACTTGTAGCGGTTCCCTGACATCATGATATTGTTCTTTTTGTCAATCTCCGGTGGCTGCCTGTTAACATTACATTACAAAATAACATTTAATTTTTTTTCCTAAGAGCGATAAACAATGGTTACATCATTTATAGGACACTTACAGCAATTTAATCTTCCATATCGCGAATGTCTTGTATCGGTTGTATTTTGTGTTGCTTGGAAATGAAATGAAGTGGAATGGGGTTTAACGTCCTGTTGCTCTTCTCCGAACTGGACTATTGAAGACGGGCATACGCCATCCAGTGTGCCACGAGGGAAATTTTGCCCGGACAGTGGCTCTACGACCTACTCTTATATCGAATTCCAACTGTCAAGGGATCTTTTACGTGCAATCCAACGTGTGCATGTGACCTCGGTTTTTCGTCCCATCTGAACGACTAGATAGCTGTCCTTGTTAGGCCCTCCGTCCTGCATCACTGAAAAGGGGGAACCACGCCGGAAAATCTGAATAAACTTTATCGGCCAATGCAGGGATCGAACGCCTGGCCTCAAGGCTAGCGAACCAGCGTCTTACCCACTTAGCCACCGCGACCTTTTAAAACAGACGAATATGGGTATAAAAACATAATATTAATGTAATACGAGTGAATACAGGTGATTTACATTCCATTTTTGAACATGTTTTGTAATTTCTAATCAAATACGCGCTAGCCGTTTGAATCCGCTTATAGTCCAGCTTACACGGGGTTTCTTGATTACTATTTTGTCGTTTGTGAATCTGCGATTTTTAATTCTTAAGGAACAATATATATATATATTTCTAACTTATTATAATCCAAATAGTGTGCATAAGCTAAACACAGAGTGCTCGATGAATAAATCCAGAGCTAATATAAATATAAATAATTTCATTTCATATTTTTTTTCTAACAATATTTATTCAATATTTACATATTATAAAGATACAATATTCAATTATGGTATCTGAAAACAAGCCAAAGTTTAAATAAATCCATTTGAATATAACTGTGTGAGTGGTTTAGCTCCTTTAATTGTTATTAACAAATGCATCTTTGTATTATCCTGGGCATAGTTGACATTTTATATCACTATATGTTTAATATCTAAATCGCAATCTGGAAATCTACTTTCAGCTAAATTTAGAAATATCAGAAAGTTTGGATCTGCTGGATTTTTTTCCAATCTGATTACAACACAAATCGTATTTCGTTTCGTTTTCATAGTTCAAAATTTCGTTTTTTTTATTTCTTGAAGAGTTGTTATCATTGACGGTTTCTGAATGATGTGAGGGGTTAGCCAACGAAACTGTCTGTTACGGCGACCCTTGAGCGCGTTTTGCACGGATTGTGGGTAATCTACAATTAACATCAATGCTGATTGGTTAATCAAATTCTGACGTCATAGATCGGAGACGGTCCTACGCAATTTAGCACATATGACGTCATATATAGATTGTGGGTTAGGGTAAGGGTTAGGCTTGATCATGGGTTAGGGTTAGGGCTAGCCCTGTTTACATCTCGGGACCTTGACCAAATCTACAGGTCCCAGCCCTTACCCTGACCCTAACCCACAATCTATATATGACGTCATATGTGCTAAATTGCGTAGGACCGTCTCCGATCTAGCGTTCTCCGAAGTGTAGGGCATCTAAAGTATAAAATAACGAAACGAAATATTTTAATCAGATTGTGTTTTATTCTTAAAAAGATGAAAATCTGAAGGCCTCGGACTAATTGCTTCGTTCCACTTCCACAGCCGTGTTATTGACTTGTTGGTGAGCCTTAGAGGGCCATGAGAACAATCGCGTAATTCTACACGTTCCAACCCTTCACAATTCTGGAATCTGCAACATCTAAATAGCCTTGGCCTAAGGGTCTCTACCAGTCCTAGTTGTTTTCTGAATAATATTTTTTTCGTCCCACTTTTCTAAATGATATGTTTAATTCAATTCTTTATTGAGTTCTAATTCGGACCGCTGTCATTCATTAGTTAAATATAAAAGTGTTGATTGGTATGTAGGATCAATAAAAGCCCTCATACAGCGCCATTAGTAGAATACCAAATGTACAGTAATCACGAATTGCGTCGGCAGGTGGTAATCAAGTGAACGAGCCGTCCAAACTTGTCATCGATTCCCAAACCACAGAAATTAACCCCGCTAGAGGAAGGGGCGAAAAACTTTCTCTCGTCTTCTGTTGCTGAAGTGGGTTTCATTTCCTGACTATGAATAAGTATTCACAGACAAAATGGCCGCCTTGAGATTCCATGTGCCACGTCCGTCACCTGGGGTCGCTCCATCGATCGCGCATGCTCGACGTGGTTATAGACGTAATTGGCTCCCTAAAGAAAAGAGAAAGGGTTATATGGGAAAGAAAGGAGGAAATATCAGTCACCCAAGATGGATTATTGGCTTCTAAGTTTCTCCACCAATCCCATGTTGTTTTTCTATGAGAATTGTATTGCTGTTCTTCATAACATTTATAGATGAACTCTGGGGTGTAAAGTAAAATACAAAACGTTTTGCCAAAAGATAGAAAATCGAATATTTTGATGGGTCGAAACTGCTTTCGTTTGAAAAGAGTTTTCAATGTGATATTAATTTTCTGGAAATAATCCCTTTTAATGAAGATATATAGAGCGTTCTATTTATTATTATTTCATTATAAAACAATAATTTTATATTTTATCAGATTATTTAAGCGCCATATCCCACGCTGTACCTTTGGGTCAAGCGCGTGCTCATCAATCGTGTATAACAATAAACCATTTTATTACATTGATCGTTTTTGGCATCAAATAAATAATAACAATTTGTTACTTATCAAAGGACAACAGCAGACGGGAGGAAAAAAGAAATTGTTTACCGAAAGGGCAAAGGAGATTGTATCTATACCGTTCACGTAACCCAACAGAAAGAGCAAGAGGATCGTATTTACTGTTCACTTACACAACAGTCAGGACGAGAGAAATTGTGTTTACCGTTCACTTATCACAACAGTCAGGACGAGAGAAATTGTGTTTACCGTTCAATTACACAACAGCCAGGGCGAGAGAAATCGTGTTTACCGTTCACTTAACACAATAAACTTAAAGGATAAGTGAAATTGTCTTTAATGTCAACGAAACACAAACTGAGTTAATTCTCGAATCCCCGGTTGTAAGTGACAAGGAGTGGGGTTGCCTGTCCAACCTCGTGGGTTTTCTCTGGGTCCTCCGGTTTCCCCCCACTCCGGTTTCCTCCCCTACGCGCAAGCGAATTATTGAAATGAAATTAAAATCTATGTTAGTCACAGAATGACCTAGTTTGTGTCGAGTTGACGTTAAACCCCATTTCTCTCTCTCTCTAATTCTGTACTAACATAACATGGAATATCTTTTGACGTCTTTAGCAATGCGAGGAAAAGGGAGAAAACCCCGTAAGTTAGGAAAACGACCCGGCCCCCCGGGTAAACGACGAGGAAATGGACGACCTTTAAAGACAATACCATAGTTACGATCCACAGCCCAACTGCGAATATTTCAACCTTAAAACAAACCACTATTAGGTTATAGCAAGCTATGATGGTCTTATGTTTCCATTTGCAAACACGTGTTTTGGCCGAATGGTTAACGTGCGCGCGCTGTATCATACGACCTGCATATAGAGTCAACTGGCGTGGTTTCGAATCCCCGGTTCTATGTGGCAAGGATTAGGGTCGCCTGTCCAATCTCGTGGGTTTTCTCCGGGTGCTCCGGTTTCCTCCAACTGCTAAAGACCCCTACGCGCAAGCAAATAATTGAAATAAAATTGAACCATATGTTAGTCCCGAAATTACCTAGTCTGTGTCGAGTGGACGTTAAACCCCATTTCTCTCCCTCTATCTCTCTCTCTCATTATATGCGTCCATTTCTAGGTGCCAAAGCAGGAGATTTAGCTCCTTTAAACGTAGAACACATTCGTATTTTTATATTAAGTTTATTCCCGAGTGTACCAAGGGTAAAAACTGCAGAATCTCATAAAATCAAAATTTAGAATTGTTCCTTTATTATGAGTAGAGCTAAATCTTAATGATTTTACTCTCAAGAACATCTTTATTTACCACAATCAATGACGAAGTTTGGTTCGGTAGACATCAGACATTGAGATTGACGGCAAAGTAAATAAAGTAAAATAAATGTTATATTTGGTGGGTTCTAGCTACCATTAACCGTTATTGTTAAATTTCATCTCTAATCTTTTTCAACGCTTCTCTGGTTTAGCCGCCTTATTCAAGGGGATTGAGTGATTTTCAAGATCCCCTTCAATCTGACATTTCGATCTGCGATCAATGAATTAAATTGGTGGAGGTTGTTGGATAAATCGCCATCTTTTTATATGCGAGTTTCTGTCCATATCAATATATCGACAACTAGTGTAATAGCTGAACGCTAGATCGGAGACGGTCCCGCGTAAATTATGACGTCATATATAATATGTGGATTGGGGGTTTAGGGTAAAGGTTATGAAAACCGAGGTCCCCTGTACTCATTGAAAGATCCCTTGACAGTTGGAATTCGATATAAGCGTAAGTTGTAATGCCGCTCCCCGGGCAAAATTTCACCGCATGGTCTATGCCCGTCTTCATGAGCCCAGTTCGGAGCAGAACAATAGGACGTTAACCCCATTTGATTTGATTTGGAGTTTCATTCAACCTTACTTTAATGATAATATATCTGAAATTTCCATATAATTATATTTTGTTGATGTTGCTGGTGGTTTGGGGATGTGTCTATGTGTGTGTGTGGGGGGGGGGGGGGGGTTAAAGTAATCTTTGCTTGGTGCTTATAATATGCAGGTTGGGCCAAAAAATGTTACTCATTCTGATTGTACACTTCGTTTTTAAATTTGAATACTTTAACAATTCTTTTCAGAAAAATTCACAGACAGATGAAGTGTTAATTGGATACTAATAGTCCACCCGTTCCAATATTATTACCGCCTTGAAGGGGCTAATAACAAAGAAATAAATCTTTGTTATTAGCCCCTTCAAGGCGGTAATAATATTGGAGCGGGTGAATAGTCTCAATTTACAAAATAAGACATTCAGAATGTGTACCATTTTGGGGGTCCCACCTTGTATATTGTCATATTCAGATTCACAGAAATTACTAAAGATGTTTTACACTAATTAAAGATACTAAATATCTGCCTTTTTCCATTGGGTAAATAAAGTTCCTTTTCCTGCTACATTTAATGTAATTTTAAAAAATTTTAATCACCACTTCCCTTTTCGGTACCTTATTAGATAATATACAAAGATGGGAAAATACTGCTGTACAATCGCGACAAAATATACCTGGTCAGCGATATTTAGGCCCATTCTTAAACTACTGAACATTGGTTTCATCTACAACATTTTAAATTTTAACAAATATGCAGGAAAGAGATCTTATCTGTTAATGAATAAATGCCGACACAAGAAATTTCACTTGGGGGGGGGGGGGGCGGGTATTGGTCCGAAAGTTTATTGACATTTAGGGTTCACTTGTCCAAAAGCTTCATTAAGGTTCGGCTCTTTAATGTTCAACAGCGAGAAAGACTCTGTAAGGTTCAAAGGTCAGAAAGATTTTTTAAAGTCGGTGTGATTAATTAAGGTTCAATAGTCCGAAAGATTATTTAAGGTTCAGCAATTCGAATGGTTATTTAAGGTTCAACAGGTCAAAGATTTTTAAGGGTCAACCGCGCGAAAGATTATTTAAGGTTTAGCGATTAGAAAGATTATTTAAAGTGCAATAGCTCGAAAGATATTTTAAAGATTCAGTACGAAAGGTTCGAAAGATTCTATAAGGTTCAATAATCTGAAATATTCTTTGAGGTTCGACAGCCTGTAAGATGCTTTATGGTTCAATGAATGAATGGGTGAAATGGGGTTTAACGTCCTATTGTTCTGCGTTTATGGTTCAACGGTCCAACATATTCGTGAAGGTTCAACAGTCCGAAAACGTCGTTAAGGTTGAATAGTTCGAAAAATTCGTTACGGTTCAATAGTTCGAAAGATTCTTTAAGGTTCAACAATTCGAAATATTCTTTAAGGTTCAACATTTCGAAAGATTCTTTAAGGTTCAACAATTCGAAAGGTTCTTTAAGGTTCAACAGTTCGAAAGGTTCTTTAAGGTTCGACTGTTCGAAAGATTCTTTAAGGTCCAAGACATTCGTTAAGGTTCGGTTTACAAAGGACATATTTCCTTCACTTGCATGTCTCCCTATTGTGTCTATCAGATTATGAATTGTTGAATCTCTCTTCAACAATGCCCTGAAGCTGGAAAAGAAAAGACGTATTTTTCAGACAGAGTATCGAGTTTTTCATCGGAGATTTTAGAGATTTAAATCAACTTTAACTTTCTACATGAATGAAACTGTTGAGATTTCGTTAAGCTTCCTTTTCCTCTAAATTATTAAGTTTAATAACTTTTGATCCAAATAAATCTAGCTTTTAATCGAGGACTCAACTAAGGGTAATAAATTGCATACAACAAATTTCAACAAAAAAAGTCAGTTTCGAAAAATCTACGCAGTGGGCATTCGGGGCGATTCTAATAAACATATATAACTAAAGCCTGGTTCACAGCCTGTCATATGTGCTGCTGGCAGATTACGGCGGGGGAAATTTGAGTAAACCCTTATGTGAGACTTGCGCGTCACTTGCATGTGTTCGGCGCCGTAGAAGATCGCAGACTGACCGTTGAGACTCTTAGTTCTGCACAATAAAATTTTCACTCGGTTTCTTGCGACGAATCAGCAAGCTACCAAACCCTACGACCCGCGCGTCTCAAACCACGCACGGTTGCTTGTGAACTAGATTAATTTTATGTAATACGATTAGTACTCCGTAAAGGGCGTGCTCATACTAATAAAGTGATTTGCATTAATTGTATCATTTTATGATGGGAGATGCTATTTGTAGGCCGGTTGGGGAGCTTCGGGAATTTCCGAATTCCCACAAATGACTATTTTGAGGAATACCAACCCTAAGCCTAGCCCTTTTTAGAAGATTGAACTTTGATTCAATTACCTTTTTCCCTTCTTAATCGGTTAGGGTTAGTATTCCCGCAAATTTATATAAAGCGGCCATTATGGACTCAACTTCGTCTAGTCTCGGTCACCCAGAGCCTCCTAGTCTTCCTAGAATATTTTTCTGGATAATGGAGACTAAACTTCGTCCAATTTACTGTCGGAAAATACCGAACTTCGCCAACCGGCCTACGATTTGTATCTCCATTTATTAATAAAGACTAGAGAAGCCTAGCCGAAACGTCACACATGAATAAAACAGGAAACTACAATATAATTGTTTCAGTGTATTTTCAATTCAAGTACCATAAATAATTTTAGTAGTAAGGCATTTTCCTCGCCATATTGAAAGACTAAAAATACACCGAGGGAAATTCTCTCAAATCTTTAAAAATGATAAAAGGGGCGATTTAATGAATCGGAAATTCCGGACCAGTTTCAACATTTCCCGTCGTTTTCTAGCCTTTTAGCCGCCTGATATTAATTAACCAAATTATATACAATTCCAATGATTAATGAAAAATTGATCAGCCATTTTAATTATCACCTTTACCTTTGTAGCACGTGCTTGTTTTGTTTCCGTGAGAATTAAACGGTTAAGTGTTCATTCATCATCACTTGATTCTCCTATTTCCTTTCGTGGAAAATTAGGGGGTAATTAACAACGTTTACTCTTGGGATCGCTGACCAAATTATATTTTCTCCTGTTTATAAAAATGGCCGTACACGTGGCTTCTGTCAACAACTATTGTTTATAGGAACGAGTAGGATATTTGCAGATGTTTCGAGTAATGAATAAAATTGTATTAATGTCAATAGACGGTTCTTTTGCCATTTATCTTGTTTGTGCGTTAGTCATATCTCTGACTCTAGTGTTAAAAATCTATAGTATCGCTCTCATATCACATCAAGTAGCTACACAGAAATATAACAATCGGGAAGTTGCGATTGCGTTCCGTTTTATTATTAGCCATTAAAGTTTGGTTTTGATATGTTTCTGCATTACGCATGAAAAAATATATATATATGACATAAATTATTTAAGAATATGGATTTTTTGATGTGCAATACTCGAGTTAAAACTGTTTATGTGTTAAAAATCTATATCATGCCATATCAAGGGGTTAGAAATATCACCAGTCTAGCAATCACGACATAATTTACTCGAACTATTTTTCATCCGCACTTTTTAACGCCTGTCCAACCTCGTGGGTTTTCTCCAGGTCCTCCGATTTCCTCCCACTGCTAAAGACCCCTACGCGCAAGCGAATTATTGAAATAAAATTAAACCATATGTTAGTCCCGAAATGACCTAGTTTGTGTCGAGTTAAGCCCCATTTCTCCCTCTCGCACTTTTCAATGCGTGGGTTCGGGTAGTTCAATGGTCTAACCCGCGTGCTTTTGATCATAACTTGCCATACGATCTGTCATTGAGTTAGGGTCCGTGGTTTTGATTACATAATTGTACATGGCAAGAGAATTATTAAAAAGTGTTAGCCCCAAAATGACCTGATTTATGTTGAATGGACGTTTAACAATAACAACATAAGTTTTTGCCTGTGCAGTTTGGCTCTCGTTGTTCAGCGGTGTGGACGGGCAGTAGGCTCACGACCAGAATGTCCTGAGATCGATTCTCAACATTAGGGAATTCTCAAATTCGGTTCTCACTATTGTGGGCGTATGTCGTGGCATGGAGATAGGGGCGCCTTTTCAACCTCCTGGGTTTACTTCGGGTACTCCATATTCCTCCCACAGGAAAGTCCCCTGCGCATGCTCTAAGATAATAAAACTGAAAATAAGACAACTTGTCTGCGATATCACCTTCGGTGGAGGCGGACGTTAAACACGAAGTTCAAAAACAACAGTCCCTTTCAAGGTGGCGGGGGAAATTCGAAAATAAAAAATGAAATGAAATGGTGTTTAATGTCCTACTGTTCTGCTCCGACTGTGCTAATGAAGACGGACATACGCCATGCACTATGCCCTGACAGCGGCACTACGGCCGACGTTATATCGAATTCCAACTGCCAAGGGATAATTTACGTGCACGTCAATGTGTTCACAGGACCTCGGTCTTCATTACCACAGTCAGAACAGTAGGACGTTAAACCCCGTTTTCATTTCGGGAGGTTGGGATGGGTGGGAAGGCTTAGTGGTCTAGAGTGCCGCGCTTCGAGCTCTAGCTGGCCGGTCACCTCTGGCTTGCGACTGTGGTTTCGATCCCTGGTGTGAGCGTATGTGGCATGGAGATAGGGGCGCCTTCTCAACCTCGTGGGTTTCCTCCGTTCACTCCGGTTTCCTCCAACTGCTAAAGACCCCTATGCGCAAGCGCATTATTGAAATAAAATTAAACCATATGTTAGTCCCGAAATGACCTAGTTTGTGTCGAGTGGACGTTAAACCCCATTTATCTCTCTCTCTCTCTCCCATTTTCATTTCATTTATTCTCAAAATGACCTAAGTAAAGCGTGAACGAAGTGGTAGAGTCTGAGTGGTTAATGGTGAGAATCGACATTGATTTTTAATACAATTACAATGTTGTTCATGTATAATTCACCTATAATATAAAGTACACAATCCGATTATAAATAAACTTTTACTCCGGGTTATATATAGGATTAGCGAGAATAAAATAAAACCCCCAAGGACCTAGAGTACTTTAATGGTAAAAGAGAGAGAGAGAGAGAGAGAGAGAGAGAGAGATTATGTATGACATTGGATATGCTATAATCCTGTTTCAAAGCAGTGCCCCATTTTGCTACAGGTTGCGATGAGCGTCTTTCCGAGATAGAGAGGGCGAGCTTAACGTGCACTCGACACAAGAGGAGGGGGGGGGGGTTAATACAATTTCTGCGACAGTGTTATGTGTTTCTCATGTATGATTCAGTTATGATATAAACTACACTGTAAATGTGTGTATCACCGCAATAACCCTAACCCAAGGCCTATAATGGGCATCCCCCAATCTGGGAATATAGTAAGTATTTTATATTGTAAAATATAACAATACAGTAATTGTGTGTATTCTAAAAAAAAACATATTCGTTTATAAAATATGCCGAAACAGTAAATGCATTACATCATAGAATTAAAAAACGGGTTACAAACATATTATTTTGAACAATCTAAAATAGGTAGGCCTAAATGTATATAATATAAATAAAATAACGGGGTACAAATATATCTATTATATTGTAAAATATTAGAATGCAGTAAATGAATAATAATATAAAAATAAATAAATGAGCACATTATTATATTGTAAAATATGAGAACGTAGTTAATGTATAATATAGAATTAAATAACAGCGTACAAAATGTTATTTTTTAAAAATATAACCATCTTATAGTAAACGTATATATTATAAAATTAAATAAATGAATACATACATATTATATTGTAAAATATTAGAATACAGTAAATGTATAGAATTAAATAACGGCGTACACACATATTCAAATATGAGCATACAGTAAATATATTTACATTATACAGTTAAATAAAAGAGAAGAGAAAAATGGGGTTTAACGTCCACTCGACACAAACTAGGTCATTTCGGGACTAACATGGTTTAATTTTATTTCGTAGGGGTCTTTAGTGCTGGGGGAAAATCAGCGGACAGGCGACCCTGCTCATTGTCACGTACAACCGGGGCATTTAAATAAAAGGTACACACTTAATATATTGTAAAATATGAGAGTGCATAAATGTATATATTATACAATTGAACAAACGGTACAAACTTATAATTGTATTGTAAAATTTGAGAGTAGCCTACAGTAAATGTATATACTATAGAATGAAATAAAGGGATATCATATTGTAAAATATGCATTGTGTAAAGCGATAATACGCCTGACACTTCCGCTTAGTTATTTCAAATAAAGGAAATGCTTTTATTTCGATTCTTCATTTTTGAAAATTGTACTAAAATGTCAAAACGCACGTGTTCGCCTGAAATAGACTTCACTTAATATTATTAATAACTTGAATATTAGCGAGGAAGGCGATTATGAAGCTAATATCAATTTCTCGGCTAACCGGCTGTAAAATGGCGGTGACCTTTCTTTTCAAGATGGGGTCATTTGATTAATCTGAGCGATGTGTGAAATCGTCAGACGGGGTTGTTAGAATCTGAGAATCACTTCACATCGCTGTTAGAATTAATTCACATTATGTTGAAACTCTGCCCAGCTTGCTTTCTGTATATTCTCTAAATCACGGCCCCTTATTCCATCATTTCCAAATCAAAGTAAAGAGCGCCACGATCCCACGCGCTTAATCCAATTACCCCCCTTTGTTTTTCGAGTTGCTTTTCCGACGGCGGCTCATGAATCACGGACTTGTAGTAAAAACCGTCAATTGGAAAATAACTATAATTTTACAATTCAATTTTCCTTCATATTCATTGTTGATGATGTGCATAATGATTTCAGATTAAGCCAATGCACGTGCCGTTGCGTGTTTGCAAATGGCCGCCCTCGGAGGTACATCTGTCAAATTAATGACAACATTTTGAGAAAAATACACATTTGGGGTCACGCTCGTTTAATTGTGATAGAGTTCATGTTTATTATTTAAAGATTAGTATTGTTGAATAGGTCGATGGTGAATAATAGCCCAACATTTACTCAAATAAACCAGAGGCAATGTACTGAACAATGTCATCGCCACAGAGTTCGACAAAGGCACGCAACGCCAAGTACTAAATTCAATTGCAAAAGTCTTGATATCTGTCTATTACAGGTCTTTTTTCTAGCTTCAAGTGTGACATAAATTATCATTTAAACATTTATCAACTGGGAAAGATAAATGATCGAGAATAAATCCCGGTTGTCAAGTATCGTTTCTACGGTGATAAACAATGTATGCTTCATGTTTTCAATATCCTCACTTTAAAGAACGGTTAGCTCTTTAATTAATTCTTACATAAGGCATTTTATCGAATTAAATGCCAGTTAAGAAATCCAGACCGTGGAAATAATATGTTTAGATATATACGCAAAAATATAATCCAAGTGTTAAATCCGCTAATTGTAATTGAACTTTTTATGATCTTAAGGTTAGGTCTATTTCTTAAGGCCACCTATAGGTTTGGTCAAATGTCTCGAGATGTAAACAGGGCTAACTCTAACCCCAACCCTAACCCTGGACATAGTCGCCAACCCTTACCCAACCCTAACCCTGGACATAACCCCAACCCTTACCCAAGCCCTAACCCACAATCTTGTCAACAATCACGTGCCGTAACCTTATTTACATATAAGCGACCTTGACGAAATCTGGAGGTGGATTTACTAAGTAAATCTAGTTCACACCTTAATCCAAGCTAACAAAGATTAACATTAACTCGAAAACGTGACCTGCATATGTTACGAAAAGTCGTTATGGTATTAAATAACTGAGAAGTAGATATATATATAAGTTGTCTTGTGTTTTCTTATAATAGATAACATCTGTTCTTTGATTGGCATTTAGTAATTGAACATATTAACACAAGGTACAATTTTATGGATACACAATTACTGAGTTTGATACTAAGCGACGTTTCGACGAGGATGCTCTCGTCTTTATCAAGCAATGATACAAATTTGTGAATAGTATAAGCAAATATATACAGAATATGCAACAAAGATAAAAATCAAATACACTTAGTATCAAACTCAGTAATTGTGTATCCATAAAATTGTACCTTGTGTAGATAACATCTCGTCTTGGATTCAGGGGGTTAGGGTGGCTGAATGGTTAGCGTGCGCGCGCTGTATCACACGGCCTGCCATTGAGTCAACTCGCGTGGTTTCGAGTCCCCGGTTGTACGTGGCAAGGAGTAGGATCGCCTGTCCAACCTCGTGGGTTTTCTCCGGGTACTCAGGTTTCCTCCCACTGCTAAAGACCCCTACGCGCAAGCGAATTATTGAAATATTGAACAATATGTTAGTCCCGAAATGACCTAGTTTGTGTCGAGTGGACTTTAAACCCCATTTCTCTCTCTCCCTCTCTTTCTCTCTCTTATCATTTTCAGGTCTCTTGGGTTATTTTACCTAAAACGAAATTGACTATCGCACCGAACCGGGCTATTGAGCCAAAAGGCGACACTTGGATCACACTGACATGACCGAAGATCTGCGCCAAACTAAAGGTTAAAAACCCACGTGTCCAACCGTCGGTTCCCAACATTCCACCCTTTCCATTTTGCTTGCTGAAATTTCACGGTTTAGGTCTCTTGTTTTTTAACCCCCCCAAAACTTCGACAAACCTAGCTCAACCGGATCACGCTGACCGTAGATCTGCACCAAAACAAGTAGAGCGCATGTAGGCCTACGTAAATAAAATCTGCCAGTAACAGATACAAGTAAGTATAAAACAAACAATGGCGAGCTCATTACACACAAGTGTGGAATATTTGACCAGGCATCATCGATCACTGTAGGAAAATATGGTGAGATCTGTCAATTTTTGACATCTACATTGATACTAGGATATTGCTACTCTGACTTCTTGACGCTGATGATAGAGTCGAACAGATGTGCTGTATTCTCTACAACAGTCTAATACTAATCCATCATATTGTATATTAATTTATATAGTCTAATATACATCCATACACTCCATACGTCTTGTCTTTTAATTCGGTTGTGTTTGGCTTATTTCTTATTTCTGAAGGTGGGTGTGAGATGAGAAATCAAGACTTGATGTTCAAAATAAATACTTATAACGATCAACAATATTGTACATGTATATAAATTTATTTAGTACGTTTCTTCTCTTCTATATTAATTTATTTAGTCTAATATACTACAGTATTATCCATATATATAATACACATTTCTGTACTTTTCTTCTTCTTTGTTTTACTTCTGGTTTCTTGTAGGGTTAAAAGAAAATTACTCATAGTGTGTAGGGGTGAATATTGTTTAGGGTTAGGGTTAGGGTTAAACACACTGTCAGGTAAACATTTATTGTAACTTTTAATCAAACTAAAACTTTTGAAACACCAGAACGTTAGGTAATGTTACATAATAATATATGCGCCTTACAGGTAGCAGTCATTGTTTGGAGCTCTCGGGAAATAGTTATTTTTTATCTTGTAAACAGTTTCTAGATGTATAATATAATACAAGTAGACTCTGTATATAACGGATGCGCATACAACGGACAATCGCTTATACGGATATTATTAATATTACATTGGTGGTTTAGTAACTTGTAAAAAAAAAAGCATAGCCAACTTTCCTGCCACATGCAGCATGCTTTCAGCATGTCTGTTATTGGCGTGCGTGACCATTTTCAGGTTTTTCGCGCCAAAATAAACCATTTTACACATTTCGTAGTAAGTCACGCCTAATATGGTAGACGAAGATTTCCATGTGGAATTGAGATCATGTAACGCTATTTTAGTGATAATATATCAAAGCTCTTTGTTAAAATCCAGAGTAATTATTTGACAAATACGAGTGAATTTAAGCCATTTAACTTTCGCTATTACAAACTATCGAAACTATCGATAGTTTGCTTGACCATCGCAATTTTTATCGATAGTTTCTTTTTACTATCGATACATACTATCGACAGTCAAACTATCGCGATGCATCGATTGTTCGATGTATCGTTACTTCCCTATAATAGCGTGTATTAATTAAATTCCATAGTCTCATATTCTTCATGCTTCTAAAATGTCTTCTCGTTTGGATTTATTTTTGTTGTGTGTATGCTCGTATATTAAACATATACATTATGCAAGAGCTAAATTTTCCTAATGCTGGTCTTTCTTTAGGCCTGAAATGTTATCTGAATTATTAAACAGACATTAAATAACTTATCCTGACCATAATCAGCACTCGATGTCATCGCTAGCCTGTGATACTGTGATACTGCTCTCGATTAAATCTAAAACTTGAGAACCGAGACTGTAGTTTTATTGTACCGACTTTAGTAATGATGATAGAGGCTACACCCAAAATTCAATCCCTAATTTCTCGGTTCAGAATGGATCAATTTGACTGAAATTTTCAGCAAATTGCCTTTACATTACGTAGTTTTTAACTATTATAGTGCGATCTACCAGCCCTTTATCTAATCTCCAATAATGAATCTTTAATTGATATAGTATAGATAAACATCATACCTCTAGTCTAGATACAGTTTGTATGAACAGATCATATAATAGAGATAGCATGATATTTACAAAGAACATCTCACAATGAGAAACAATAGTTATTCGGATATTTTTCGACTATCCGTCCCTTTGCATCGGCGGCGACTGTGGTAACCTGTAAACAATTCTTTGAATCACCCTAAAATACAGTTTATATGAATAAATATTGACTGAACAAACCTGTATAGGAAGGTAAGCAGTTTAAATTACAGTGGCACACATTGCTTGCTGAAATAAAAGACGGATAGTTTGTGGATAGTTTAGGAAAATCAGAGTTGAAAATAGAAAGATGAAAATGTTTACATACAGCTGTAGAAACAACGTGTTTGAAACCACGTGGTTCACTTCAAACATGGCGAACAGTTGTACCGTTTTGGGTTATTGTATTAAAGATACATTTTGTATTTCTGTGACGATGCAATACGAAGTCAACTTATCATTGATTGGTGTCGTGTACGAGACAGTGTGTACTTACTCTTTTTACAATATTTTTTGGACATTTTATTACACTTGATATTTAATTCGGCGAAGAAGTTTGTGGACAACGGGGCAATCGTCAGAAATAAAATATGTTTAGCAATAAAATGAATGACGTTTCCACGTACACATCGAGTACACTAAGAGACCTCGATCTTTTCGTCCCATCACAATGACTAAACGTTTTTATTTCTTCCCACGAGAAAATCAGCTTTGAAAATCCTATGAAATCTTCTCGTCCGACACCGCGATGCTTACCAAATCTAACCGGCGCTTCCCTGCTCAATTGCGTCCAACATTCCAACAGAAGCCTGAGGACTATGATAAATTTGAATTGATTTATATTGAGGACTGCAGACATTCCACGTAAAGATTGTCAGCCATATATTTATGATGTTTGATGAAGTGTTTTTAATTTTATTATGTCTAGGTAACACGTCTTCACCAAATCAATAGATTAACCAGATTAAACATCGATCATCTAAAACCTAGTTTCGTTTCGCCATTTTCAACGGAATTAAATTTTAATAGATGTGCTTTACTCCCAACATCTTCATACGGATTGTAAGAACAAATGAGATAATAGACAATAAAACAGTTTCGTTTCGTCATTTTCCAAGGAATTAAATTTTAATAGACGCGCATGTCAGATTTTCTCTACCGTCAACACCTCACACGAAAGATAGAAAAAAAATGAGAGAATAGATAGACAAAAAAGTTATGTCCTGTTTTTTTTTCTTTTTGTCTAATAATTTTTGTTATTGTGCATTTAATTTGCGTATTTCTAGCACCAGATGCTACAATCATTTGTAATATATTATTTATTGTTATACATTCATGTGGAGTTTATTTTAAAAAATGGCACCGTCGATTCTAAAGATTTATAAAAAAAAACAATGTTACAATATTATCTATTTTATCTGTCTATTATTATCATATATTTTTTTTACTCACTGTCTATTGGTAATTGCAGGAGGACCGCACTACACACAATACAAAACCGACAAGACAAAACTAAATAAACATTTAAAAAAATAAACACCATTGTTTACTGTAAATATAAGATTTAACTATTTTACATTTTGAAAACCCGTTTAGCCCAGTAAGTGCAGCAGAGTAGGACGTTAAACTCAATTTCATTTATTATATTTTGTAGAGATTTTTGTCTCTTGACTCGTACAAAACAATAGACAGCGAAACGTGACGAGTAAATCATTGCATTTCTAGCACTTTTTTTAAACATTAGAGATCGAATTCAAAAAGGAATCTCCGAGGTTAATATTTCACTCTTTGGTATCAATGATCGCACTATTAGTATCAATATTCATATCCTTCCAAAAAATAATGTGAACGTCAATTTTGGTATATTCGACTAAATACAGGTAATGTAATGGGGTTTTACGTCCTATAGTTGTTCTGCTCCGAACTGGACTAATGAAGACGGACATACGCCATACAGTGTGCTTTGAGGGAAATTGTGCCTGGACAATGGCGCTGCGGCCTACTCTTATATCGAATTCCAACTGCCAAAGGATATTTTACGTGCATGTCAATGTGTACACGGGTCCTCAGTCCCATACGGGCGACTAAGCAGCGGTCCCTGTCAGGCCCTCGGTCCTGCATCACTGACAAGGGCTAACTACAAGAAGTCGGGCACATAAACCTCTGTGAACAATATACGACAAGACGTGGTAAGTAAATGATTAATTGTTGAAGTAGGTGGTAGAATAATTTAGATATGTTTGTAGATCGAGGTAAGATACAATCTGATATTCTTTATTTCACGAGACCTCTCCATCAACCCCCTTTTTACACCTTGTCTTAGATTTACCTCCCCCGATAAGCACGTGCCAGCACAAATAAAGATGTTTTAGAAGAACGAGAGATGTCTATCAGCAGTATATCTTCAAATATTTGAACAGTAATTTTAAGAAAATACCGCACTGAGAGATTCGTTACCTTTTCTTATTCTTTCATATTTTTGTTTATTTTTTGGCGTTGCTGTGTTGTACAATAAATATTTACCGATCTGCAGAAAAATTAGCTTCTTTACAAATTGTGAATTCCTCTCGTGTAAGTTCAAATAAATCTATAGCCTTTTAAAATATTCACCCGAGGAACTTGAGGTAGTCAAAGCAACCAGACGGAATAGGGTGTAACGTCTCGTTAACATAAAAATAAAATGAAATGGGGTTTAACGTCCTACTGCTCTGCTCCGACTGAGCTAATTAGACAGGCATATGCTATGAAGGAAACTTTGCTCGGACAGCGGCGCTACGGCCTACTCTTATACCGAATTCCAACTGCCAAGGGATCTTTTACGTTCACGTCAATGTGTATTTTGGACCTCGGTTTTTTGTTCCATCTGAACGACTATAGTTTCCCAGGCCAGACATGGAAGAACCACACTGGAAAAATCCAGATGAACTTTCACGGTCAACACAGGGATCTGAAACATCTTTATTTGTGCCGGCACGTGCTTATCAGGGGAGGTAAATCTAAGACAAGGTAAGCGAATCAAAGTCTTATTCACTGAGCCATCGTACCCCCCCCCCTCTCTCTCTCGTCAACATAATACGTGTGTGATGGTTACGCTTGCAATGCAAGAGAAGCACAATTTACCAAAACGGCGGTGTATCCGCCCATCATCGGTTTCCAGCCGTCGAGGTTATAACTACGAGCAAGTTAATGTGTACACCGGTGGACTTTTGGTTTTTACGTACCACCCAAACAAATGTCCACCATGTTTTGCAACCATCTTTTAAATAGTCGTCCGTTGAACATTGTATGTCTCTGCTGCTCACCAGATACACCAGATTCAGTTGTTCACCTCACTCGGTTGATAAAGGAAGCGTGTCCCATGTTGGTCCCGTAAGTGTAGGAACACGACTGAAAAACTCATGAAAATTCTTCCAGGTCTACATGATAAATTCTTACCAGTGCGTGATGTGTGAACTGGCAAAGTAAGTGTAAACTACGTCGTGCAGATGCTTTGTTTTTGTTTTATGTGTACATGTATATTAAATAATGAAATTTATTCCGATTGCGTTTCTCGTGAACATGTAAAAATAGAAACTTTTATTTATACATGCCGACAGTTACACAAAATACTGCAATTCTAGAAAAGTAAAAGCAAATGAAGTTTTGTATGAGCCGGGGTTTTCAATTTGATAGGATTTTCTCCGGCTGAATGGGTTCACAATCCACTCGCTGTTGAGCTTATGAAAACTTTAAGAGATCTGAAAATCCCTGTCCACTAAAGAGATTATAAGAGACTAGGAAATGAAGATAGAGAGAATTGCCTAACTTAATTAGTGGTTGGCTGTCAAATAGTTCCACAGTGTTAGTGGAAAGGCAACTCTCAGCTTTCCAATCTAGCTTAATTAAAAATACATGATGTTTGATTAAATCTTTTCTACATTAAGTGCTAGAATTCATTGTTGATTTAGAGAAGCTCGGGTGATGTGATCGGCTCAAGAGTTCTATATTGATGTAGTAGTATGGAGCGGTGATGTAATATAATGCCACGAACTGTATATTTAGACTTATGTCTGCACAATGCAACTAATCATAAATAATGGTAAATCTGACATGGTAGAAAATGTATATGATGGATGGTATATTACGCGGTTGGGTTATGGAAATTTTCGATCCTAACTGGTCAATAAATCAAAAAATCGCGTGGACAAAATCGGCACATTGAGAGAGAGAGAGATAGTGAGGGGAGAGGGAGAAATGGGGGATAACGTCCACTCAACACAAACTATGTCATTTCAACTTTATTTCAGTAAATCGCTTGAGCGTACTGGTCATTAGCAGTGGAAGGAAACCGGAAGACAGACCTTATGATCTAACACACGCACATTAAACCATTTGGTCACCCAGCATCCCGTGGCAAATTAAAGTATATTGACCACCCATATAAGAAATTGGAAAACTGTATGTTATTTTGTTTACAACTGTTCATTCTATAAGATAGCTCGTATTGTATAATAATAATATCCACTTTACATCTCCTCTTTGTTACAGTTCCTTAATCATTGCAAGAGTACACTATCTAAGAATTATCCCTTATTGGTCACACCATTGTCTCAAGCACAGTGTTACATCGGTATGCTTCAGTAGTCACAGTTTCGTATAAAATGCTTTTAATATTATTGAAAATTCTGAATTGCCTCATAGTCAAAAAGCGTGGTCTCATGGTTTAGAAAGGGGATAAAAGTGCCAAACGAAAAGTCTTCCTTTGAGAAAACAAATGAAAATGTCATTTATGTTCTTTTGAATGTACACATGTTCTCTTATCTAAAATGGGGTTATCAATAATTCAAAACCTCAGTAACAATAAAAATGGATTTTTAGGATTTTTGACAGTTGTCAATTTCGTGTTTGACTGATCAAGTAGTGAACGTGTTAAATGAATGAATATTAAATGATGTATTTATTCTATCTGTATCGCACTTGTTGCTTGCGGAGTATGCAATGCTCCAACCACATTCCGAAGCCTTATGTAGTACACCATATGTGAGAAGGGACATTATGATTAAGAAGTATCGGGATAGTTAATCAACGTCTGACGTGATGTAACCAGTGATACTGTGTATAATTATAGAATAGCCTTCTGTTCTTATTGTTTCTGTTTATTGGTATGTAGCACGCATTGTTCCTGACGACACACATTCATCTTCGAAGGTCCGCAATCAGAAGTTTGTATTTCTGTATTAAAGACAACCTAGTCAACGTACTTCAATAGTGAAGTAATATTCGTTGCATTCTCTGGTAATGTGGACTTTTAGGGATTACTACAAACTGCACGACTTAACCCGTTCTATAATCAGCACCATTGCTTCATCTATATTCAAATACTAATTGATAAATTCCAAATTCAATACAGACTCGGTAGGTTAAATTGGGGCAGTCATAAAATTTAGACTTATTACGCGACCATCCAAAAATGAGATATTAATAAATTTTATGAATTCACTCATTTCCAACTTCACATAATCAAGTTCTGATAAGGCGTGAAAAGACGAATAATAGAGATTGTAGTGGGTGTTTCGTGACAAGACATAAAACCTCGCCCAGTTTAGAGTTAGATAGATAATGAATATATATTTAATGTTTCCACTAGACTTTGTTTTTGGTCAATAAAAAAGATGGCGATAGTGACAGGTGTTATAGTACAGTTGTTGTTTTTTGTAGTATCGATTGGTTATTTTTGGTATCAGTTCACCGTATAAATAATATATGGCAACGAGAGATTAAAATATATCCACATCAGTCATTCTTATATACAGTTTATCTAACAACTCAATCAATTAAACAACGGATGAATTTCCTATGGTTTCTTTGAGGTTAAATTATAGATGGCTTAAGTTTTGTTCTGATATTTCATGGGGGCCGCTGCGACTCAGTCAGTATGGTTTTGGCTAGCTAACCAGGACGTCTCGTGAGAGGGGAACAGTAACTTGTCTATCAGATCGAACTAAAAAAAACGTGCACACATTGACGTGCACGTAAAAGATTCCTCAGCAGGTGGTAATTGAAATAAGATTAGGCCGTCGCTGTCCTGGCAACAAAATCCCTAGAAGCACGCTGCATGGCGCATATCCGCCTAAATTAGCCCAGACGGTACTAACGTTAAACCCCATTTCATTTCTGATATTGATTTTTTTTTTGGGGGGGGGGGGAAATTGAGTTTTTACCGATGATTGTTGTGGAGTAAATAAAAGGGTATGTTTACCCCTGGGGGCTCAAAAGTTGTATTGCTCCTGCAAATCGGCGGACCTGCACAGCCCGCACAATATTTGGTATATACGCTTCATGAAAGTCATTTTATCAATTCATTTGTTTATCATGAAGAATGCACACGTTATTTTATTTTCGTTTGGTAATTCATAATAAAAACTGTATATTTATAGAGTTAGAGAGGGGTAACCTATGTTGCTTATAAAATACATAGAATTATTTAAACTCGTGTCTGTCTAATGTTTACACCAAGTAGAATTTGTACTTCTGCCAAACTACACGTAAGCTGTTTAAAAAAATTGAACTATGCCATGGAAATATTTGTAGCAGATGCACAATAGCAGAATAAAGAGACAATATAGATACATATTGTTACAACATAAGCGAATTATGTTCATTAAAGATACATTATTTAAGAGCTTTCTTTAGGCCTTAAAGTTATATAAATAACAAATTAGACACCTATTAACATGTCAAGACCATAATCAACTCTCGATGTCATCGGATAGTTGCGTTTTTAACTGGACTAGAGCCGATCAGCCATTTAATGATTAAATTCAAAAATAGAGGAGCTAGTCTAAGTCTCGAATATACCAGTACCGTGTTTAAAATAATAAACAATCAATGCACACATCCTGTCAAAACTACAAACAGTGATAACTTGGTATATTATCTATTTTCAGCTATTATAACAAGAACGAACAGCCCTTTATTTAAATCTTGCACTAGGTAACAACGTTGCCCCCTTTTCGCACACTGTAGGAGTGTGACGGAATACACTGATCACGACAACTTTGTTGGAATGTCATTTCCTTGACTCCTTTAGATTACTGTCGATCCGGAAGTTTATCAAGAAATATCTAAGAACTAGCGATCACTTTTACATTTTAGTAAATAGGGTTCGAGTTAGGGTCAGGTAAGATTCAAACCTATCAATTCAGGGTTAGGGGTTTAAGATTAAAACCAATGAGTAAGACAAAATCTTCAACAACAATGAAATATTGAGACACAAAAATGGGAGTCACGTCAAACATGAATACCAAAGAAAGAACCCCAGAAAAAAATAGACCATTTCTTGAAGACTTCCTTGAAACAATTAGTGAAATCAGAAGGTTATATAAACACTATTGGTGCTGAATTGGAATCAGACCAGTATAATGTCGATTTTCTTTAAGACCCCCCCCGGGCTGTTTAGTTTCATGATTGAAATCTGTTATTCTTTCATTCGTTCAATGACTTTGAAACCAGTTGGAAAATGTCACATAACAATTCATTCTTTGGCATGCAAATTATGCCCTCTCCCCCCCACCCCCCCATGGGCGTAAGAAACGGGGGGGGGGATTTCCGTGTCTGTGTAACAGAATCCCTGACAGTGTTGCAACCGTAAACAAAAGTAAGCCGTAACGCCGCTGGATGTGCATTTTTTTAAATATAGCACACTGCCTGCATAGCGTATACCAGACTCTATTGGTCGGGTGGGTGCACAAACGTGGGTCGTTTTTCGTATGGTATGGAAAAACGAGGTCCCGTGTACAAGCTGGTAGGCACGTAGAAGAGCCCTATACAGTTTGAATTCCAAATCAGAGTAGTTGGTAGCGCCGCTGCCGGGGCTTTTAACGTTTTTCTCTTCAGAATTTTTTCTGATATCCAACTGTCAATGGATCCTCAACATGCACTGCCAATAGTATATACGGGACTTCAAATGTTCGTCTATGCTAGGCGATTTCGTTTCCACATCCCCCCCCCCCCGTCCTACACCAATGAGATGGTGAAAATGCGGATGAAAATCCTAAGGAGCTTTCTTGTCTAACACCGGGCGTCGAATCCGGGACGTCCCGGATGAGCCAGCGCGGCATCTGTCTGAATGAATTAAATTTCCTGCATTATACATAACATTACGTTGGCATGCCTGTTCTACATTTTACTCGGTTCCTGTTTTAAATGCACTGAAATTATCACAGTGCAAATATCACATAACGTAAATAACACTTTTTTTTATTTGTCAGAACAAAATAAAAGATTTATGAATTTACAAGTTTTTTAAAAGAAGGGTAGAAAAAACCCATAAACAGGTAATAAATTTGATCAGATGTACGGTATGAAACACTGGTATTTCTGGTATGTTGAGAAGTTAAATAAAGGGCTGTGTATCTAGCAAGCTTTCTGCAGAGAAAAAGAGAGAGAGAGAGAGCGAGAGAGAGAGAATTATGTATAAAATTAGATATTATATAATTCAGATGCTAAAATCCCGTTCCAAAGAGGCGTGCCATGTCTGGTGTCTTTCAGAGAGAGGTAGAGCGTCCACGTCTGTCTACTCGCCGCCATATGATATAATGTTATTTCGATAATTCGATTGCGCTTATGGTTTGCATGACAGGGAAAGAACTGTTGGTATTGTGAGGGATATAATTATTAATATTTATAAACAATACTTTGTTTAATTACAACTGGGAAATATTAAAGAACGGACAAAAAAAAATAATTAAAAAATGACAATATCGTAAATACAAATATACATCCATTGTGCGAGCTATGTTCTAATCTAAATATTGCCAAAATAAAAAGATATATAATTATATTGGATTTCGTGGGGTAAAAAAAAATCAGTCAAATAATTTCTTTTTTTGTGATTTCTTTGGGTTTAAAGTAAAACAATCCGTCATGGAATTCCACTATCTGATGTTATTTCTTTTGGTAAGAGTAATAGAAGAAAGTTAGAGAAGACGGTCTATAAGCCGGTGGGTATATAGCCTGTGAAATCTTAGCTTATCTCCGTGTTCCCTCCCATCAATAACAACCCAACTAGCCGAGATACAGAGACAAAACCAACCGATAAACTACATCACAATCAATATCCTTCAGTGGATAGCTCTGCTGGGATTGAAACGTAGAAATTGATACCTCGAGTTTCCTTTCTGTTCGCGCAGTTTAACCCGCATGGAGCCCACAGAAGCACATGTTTATCTTTAATTTACACACGATGAGAATAGGATGTAGTGTACACGTGAAGAGAGTCTGTTATTATTTCTGATTGACAGTTACCAAGACAGTCTCAAGAAGAGTTTTATTAGCAGACGACAGTCAGACATTCCATGTTTTTGATTTAACTTACTTACGGAGCTTGGGATTATAGCGTGTAACAAACTTTTACAAACTTTCAAGAAGTTAGTTATTTCTAGCAATCTTATTTGTTGTGAAAGAAGACAAGGAATATTCATTTGGAAAATATTTTTTCATACTTACGTCATGGAATCATTCAGCTTGTGACTTTTTGATTGGATGAATTTAATGTGGATGTGACATTTCAAAAAAAAGAAAAAAGTATCACGAACAAATTAAGGGATAGACAAAAAATCCTAACTAGATTAAGAAATAATCGTCTTTTATTATTGAAATCATAAAACACAATTTCCGCCTACCTCCGCGTGAAGTCTGCTGTTTTACTAAGAAGTGACATTAAGAGCGCAGAGAACGGAAGATGAATTCCTAACTTGCGTGAGCCATATAGTTTGTTTGGGGTGTCTGAATTTTATCGACACTTATTCGCCCCGTTCTTTGTAAGTGCACAAGAAAAGATCTCCGCAGAATCTATGAGCTGTTTGCAGTATTATTGTTTTTCTTTCGTATTGGATATTCGCCTTCCCGGTGTTAACACTACGCCAACAAACCATAGACTAAAAGTGTCATTCAAACTCCCGACGCTCGAATAGTTTTAAAAGTAAAACATCTCCGCACTGTGTGGCATTTGGTTGTCATTTTAAAAATGTTGAAAACCCTACCACGTTTGGTTTGATGTTGTAAAACTTCTGGACGACTTTTAAACATTCTTCATAAACTAATTATCTACGTGAATTAAAAGTTTGTCTTACGCGACCACGGCGACTGAATTGGTCGAGAAATTTCTATAAAACAGTGCCAGTAAAACACGAAGATTTTACACGGAGCGATTCTCTTATCTATTGTTGACTGGTGGTACTAAGAGGAGCAGAAGTCGAAATCTCTGACGCCATCACCCAATACCAGTATTGTACGGTTCAAAAAGCTAAAAGATACTTTAGCAGACGATATGTTCAGAGTGTTGACTCGTGTATAAAGTTGGATTATCTGTGGTTTGAAAGTTATGGTCTTAGCAGACGACACAACAAATACGAAAGAATGCACGAGCTGGTTGTAGTTTTAGTGGCCATTTTCCACGTGGGTGAGTTCCCTTATTCAATAATAATTATTCGTTGTTAATTAGCATAAGTCAGTAATTGGTTGAATGTTAACAAATGATTTATGATTGTTGATTCGATTACAACAACCGCAGTTTCGTATAATTCAATTATCAAAGCAACATAATACAATTGATGGCTATTGTCATCGGAATTAAACTACATGGTCGAGTGAACTCGCAACATAACTATTATGTATACGGTACCGTACCAATGATCTAACAAGTCCGACAATATTGATGCCATTGTTCATAATATTGTGGACATAAGGTTCCATTATCGCCTTGGGAAACCTATTTGAAAAATGGATTTAATTGTGAGCAATGTGTCAAAAACTATGACATTTCTCATATATTATGAAAACTAACGTAAAGACAACACTTAATTAACACCATCTATAATGTATAATCGGCGAAATTTCACACCAATTCCACCCAAAAGTTTCAATTATATTGGATCTCTTATATTTGCTTCCAAAATATTGCCCGGAATACATTTATCTGAGACACTAACTTGAAAATTGTAAACTTTTCAGCCAAAAATGTAGAAAGCAAAGCAAAGACTACATTTATTGAACATAATTTCCACCCATATGTTTGATTTGTTTTAACTTTTAGGTTTTTATCCGACATATCGTTTAGAATACCGTTACTTTCAGGTACATGTACTAACTGGAAAATAGCTCAACCTTGTCTCAACAAGAAAAAAAAATAGAATTTATCATAAAGACAACATTTATTTGACATAATATATAACGTATAAAAGGAGAAATTCCACTGAGAAGTTTTCAAAGCTTTGTATCAAACATATTGCAGTTTCCACCAAAAGTTTTCAAAGCTTTGCATCCGACATATTGCACTTAATTAATCCATCCAAAGGTTTTTAAAGCTTAGCATCCGAGATATTGCAGTTAATTAAACCAAAATGTTGAAATAATTCGTATCACATAAAGCCAACTATATTTATATTCCTGTATCCCAGTAATGTCTGCCAACTTGCTATATTAATTAATAAACCCAATCTACATGATATAAAACATTAATGACATACAAGAGACTGTTCGTTATTCTAAATATTTTCCTGTACAATATTACTTTGCTATTATTCCTGTTTTTATATCATTGCCACTGTAAAAGACATATTGCTATTGTTTTCGTCCTGTCTTTATAATAGTATTAGTCTAGTGGCCATTGCACAAGACTCTCCTTTATAATACTATAAGCCTGATTTCCATTGCATAAGATATATTGCTATTATTCCTGTTTTCATATCATCTTTTTAATATTATTAGTCAGATTGCCGTGGCTAATTTTTGATTCTCGTTGCGCAAGGCATATTGCTATTATTTCTGCGCAAAATTAATATACTCAGTGTTTGCCTTGTCCTTCTCCGCACGCCCAACCAATTTTACTTCTATTCTACTATATTGTACGCAAATATATGTACGTTTTTTTTACAAACTTCCATACAGCAAATTATTCCAAAAAAGAAGCTTACGCCTTCTTTACTTCTGTGAAAGTCTACATTTAATACGTAAAACAGCAAACCCACACAATATAAACCAACCACACAAGATATACACCACAGAAAATAGTTAAATATATATCATATAGTTATTGCTGACTACAAACTTAATGAACCCTAATTTAAAATGAGTCAGAGAAAACAATTTGAAATGCTTTAGTTATGAAAAGATATTATTTTTTTTTTTTTTAAATATTTTCGTCTAAATTTTATCTTTTATTCGATGTATTTTGGCTTTGGTTTTGATAAGTTGGTTCCTTACAACGAACATTTAAAATACGTATCTTGATATTCTTATAAAACTCGGTATTACTGATATTTGTAACTTTATAAAACTCAGCATTGCTTATATTTTAATTCTCTTTGTTCGTCCAAAGAACGAATGTCGGTTCTCCTATTTTGATGGAATTCACAGCATTCGTAGAATAATATTTCTGTTTATGACGTTTAGTGTAGGGAATAATTTAAAAATCTGTTTTAAGCATGAACAAAAAGTTTATAATAATAAAAAGCGGCCACATAACACGACTTTAACTCATACACGATGCTTTGAATATGTTTCGTGAAGATTGTCGTGTATGATGCAGGGTATGACTGATATCGATTGATGTCACTTCTCATTTGTTAAGTTCTGAACGATAATTCTTGTACGTCTGGGGACTTACGCTAAAATATTTTAAGGATGTGACCTTTTCTATTTGTCGAGGTTTAGCACCCTAGTACAGCGACTACATTCTTAAAATCTTAGCGTGTACCGGGTCAATGTGGACCCTGGACTGTACTCGTAAAGCGCCATGACGTAGGCACATGCATGACGTCATGTAGCACAGGTTTTCCAGTCAATACTTTTGTTTAAACATACAATAAGTCCTAATCATACCGTTTTTATAATATTTGATGCATAACAGTAAACGTTAAACCTAATTCCATTCGTTTTTACAGTCATTATATGTTCCCTTCTGCTAAATATCGTTAAAATATTTGAACCAAAGTTCTGCTGTGTTACCATGTTAAATAACGTGTGATAATGACAGCTATGTAAGCAGAAGTGTTTCATAATTATTTCCAAAGTTTCGTGATAGAGGAAGTTAAGGACTAGCACATTAACAGTAACTGACTGTCCCCAGGCTAGTAATTTTCATCTCTACAGTTGCTGTGTATAGATATATGTAATGAAGCATGTGGGACTAACATTAGTCTTGGCTTCAAATAGATAATTCTTACTTGTGTATGTGTAGAATAGATAGGATAAAAAGTGGTCAGGGGACAATTGTGGCTATTTTATTACACAATCAAATCACTCAAGGGGGAATATACACTATTTTAGTATATTAGTATTTATTTGATGAATTTTGAATCGGACCCCCGACCATTATTAAGAAATTAAATGTATTTACAAGCCTAACAACAGGCGAGAAGAATTAAAATATGAGTTTAAGAAACAGATCATATCCACGAAAAACTAAAATATTTGATAGATTTAGTCATTTCCATGGATATGCATATTGTAATATTGCCATATATAAATTATATCTTTCCATGCTATATTGAATATGCAAATTGTATATTGCCATATATTAACACACTATCCCTTCATGCTATATTGAATATGCAAATAGTATATATTGTCATATATTAACATACTATCTGTTCATGCTATATTGAATATGCAAATAGTATATTGGCATATATAATCATACTATCCCTTCATGCTATATTGAATATGCAAAGAGTATATTGCCATATATTATCATACTATTTCTCCATGCTATATTGAATATGAATATCCGTTCATGCTATATTTATTACAAAGAATCTCGCACTTGATTATCTATAGAAAGGGGGGGGGGGTCTACTGGTGTAATAATAATAAATCAAAGATAGTGTCGATATCCCACTGTTTACGTCATAATGCCTACCGTTTGACATCTGTAACAATTCGATCTCTATTACTGACTGAATGGCAGACGAGGTAGGGGTTAGCGCCACAGTCATATCTCAGCACAACATCCCCTATAAACAATTATTATCTTACGCTATCCATACCCCCAACCCCCCTTTCCTATCCGTCACATCGACAATCGGAGTTAATTACAAATGTCATTTTTATAGCTGTTTTATTTCTCATCTACTGGGTGTCGAACTCAATTCACTTAATATTCTCAAGTTGTCATTGTTCTTGAAAATTGAATAAAAGGCTCGTCATCAGAGAAGAGGAGAGAGAGAGAGAGAGAGAGAGAGAGAGAGAGAGCGTTGCGACGTTTTTTTACCAGTGCATGGAGGCCAGATTACCAGGGGAAACCCTCAATGTTAGGAAAGCTGTTTGAATGTGCTGGGACATTTTTAAAATCTTTATTTCCTCGCTCGATATTTTCTATGCTATACCATTTCAAATTCCCTGATGTATACTATTTTCTATTTTGACCACGTTTAACTAAAGCTACGGTGTCAGAATTAATATTGTATTTGGAAATAAACTAACTTTAGATACAGACACAACAGGGACTCCTTTTTAATTAAAAACATCCCGATTTTGCGGCATGACAGTTGTTTCTAATGTTAATGACATGCGCAGAGACTGTCCAAATGATAAAATAATTGACCTTATTAACTAAACACAGAAAAAAGCCTCTAATTAAATTGCCGTCAATCATTTCCGTTCATAAAAATTCATGAACGTAATGCCCTCAAAAATATCACAAAGAACATGATGATTTTATTTTTCTTGTTCAGAAATTTTCAAATTTTATATGGCAACCGCTGTCCCAGACAAGTTTCATTCAAAACTCTTTTAATTAGAGAGAAAGAGAGAAATGGGATTTAACGTCCACTCGACACAAACTAGGTCATTTCGCTACAAACATGTTTTTTTAAAAAAATTTATTTCAATAATTCGCTTGCGCGTAGGGGTCTTTAGCAGTGGGAGGAAACCGGAGTACCCGGAGAAAAAACAAAAGGCTGGACAGGCGACCCTACTCCTTGCCACGTACAACCGGGGATTCGAAACCACACCAGTTCCTTTTAATTAGATAATTGGCGTGATTGAATTTGAGAGGCCTGTCGATAGGTTGGCGGATTCTCAGCAGTTTTATGTTTACTCTTTCTAGAACACCCGATATCACTTTTCACCACTTCTCAGATAGTTAACACAGAATATTTGTATGATCCCTTCTTTACATCAGCCGCTGTTCCCAAACACTTTTCACTGAAAAATGTTTATTGCTTTGGAGTAGTGCATTGATTGGTAGACTAGAATTGTTGATAGATTGGCATGTTCGAGGCAGTGTTATGGTTGTTACTATTTCTAGAACAATTAGTACCACTTCTCTCTCATCACATAGTTAACAGTGCATGTTACAATTTAACACCTGACATTGCTGGCCGACTAAAGGACATTGTGCATACGGGGAAGGGAGGGGGGGTCACGGTCGCTCAGTGGATAGGACGCTGGCCCTCTAACCTGGAGTCGGGGTGTTCGACCACTGTATTGACAGAGAAAGTTCATCCAGATTTTCCGGCGTGGTTCCATTATTGTCGTTGACACTTCTCGAGTATCTATACAGAATTAACTATAGTTAGACTTATCTTGGAACTTATTTCATTACAGATCTAAATCTGTAATGGGCCAATATTTGTTATTTCGGGCTGTTCATATAGTCTGTACATTACGTGTAATAAGACATGACACATCTCGAGAATACAGGTAATTAACTGTAGTTAGACTTGTCTCGCAACTTATTTCATTACTTATTTATCGTATTAAACCTGGCAGATTTAACCAAACTAAGCTTCTTTTACATTAATTAAGGAAATTCTTTTGTTGATTTATAAAGTTGGAAGTTAAGATAGAGTTACTGAGAACCAGGAAGATATTTAATTAATTAACTTTCTTAACATGAAAAGGGTAGAGGATTAACATTTCTGTTCACACTATCTTGTTCCAAAGAGGCTAATTAAGTTCTCCTTTTAGGATTATAGAGGTCAAATAAAATGAAATGGGGTTTAACTTCCTATTTATCTGTATCAATCGGTCTAAATCAGATGAGCATGCTTCATACAGTGTTCTATGAGGCAAATTTTGCCTGGAATTCGACGTTGACTCAATTCATCTAATTCTAACTGCCAAGGGCCCTTTTATGTGTTTGTTAATGTTTACATCTCAGCGACCAGGAAGAAATCTGGAGGCGTCCTTAAAAATTGATCTAGCCCCTCCTGGTTAATGAATCAGTCATTACCGGAGCCATTTCAGTGATCTGAGAATATAATTCTGGTTCCAGACAGTGGGGGGGGGAGGCGGGCGCCGCGTGTGCCCCCACTAGATCCGCCCTTGCGTTGACTTTCTTTTACATAAAGCATAATGTACTATGTTAATTGATGATCTATTTGTAACTAAATATCAACCAATTTCGTATAATAAACAAATAATAATACAAAACATAGCAAAACATGTTTTTGTTGGCACAAAAGACGAGACTGGTATAAATTCATTAATCGCCGGAATTCCTACTAATCTCTAGCGTAAAACCCCGACACGGAACAATGTTTAGTCATTCGGATGAGACGAAAAAAACGAGTCGCCCGTGTACACATTGGCGTGCACGCCAAAGAACCTTTGATAGTTGGCATTCGAAATATGAGTAGGCCGCAGGCCGTAGTGCCGCTGGTTGGAGAAAATTTCCCACTGCACACTGTATGGCGTATGCCGTCTTCATTTGCGCAGTCGGTGGGGAACAGTGGGACGTTAAACCCCATTTTAAGTCTAGCGGAAGAATTGCTAATTGTATGTTTATAAAACTAATTAGGAGTAATTAATTACGCTAGTGTTATATACGATACTTGTAACAAGTAAATATTTAACGTGATTACAACCATATGTCATACTGTAATACGTAGACTAGAACAATATTGTTGTGTCAGGCGTAATCAGCCTTATTACCATGCTGTTTCAACTAGCGTTGGTTATTGACTGACAACTTGCACTCATAGATTTATACAGTCTGTAACCTTGGTTTATTTCTATTTGAGAGAGAGAGAGAGAGAGAGAGAGAGATGGGGTTTAACGTCCACTCGACACAGACTAGGTCATTTCGGGACTAACATATGGTTTAATTTTATTTCAATAATTCGCTTGCGCGTAGGGGTCTTTAGCAGTGGGAGGAAACCGGAGTGCCCGGAGGAAACCCACGAGGTTGAGAAGGCGCCCCTATCTCCATGCCACATACGCTAACACCAGGAATCGAAACCGCAGCCGCAAGCCAGAGGTTTTAACCTCCACTCGACACAAATTAGGTCATTTCTGAACTAACATATGATTCATTTTTTTCAATAATTCGCTTGCACGTAGACGTCGTCAGCAGTGGGAGGATGCCAGAGGACTCGGAGAAAACCCACGAGGTTAGGCAGGTGACCCTTCTCATTGTCACGTACAACCGATGAATCAAAACCACGTCAGTTAACTCAATGACAGACCTAATGATACAACGCGTACGCGCTAACCATTCGCACCCCTACACATGCACCCGGATGAATTTCTGGTTAGTGCGCACACACGACATTCAGTGACCCAAGCAGTACACATGTATATCGCCATGTCCTTGTAGATTGATATAACGGTATGGATATAGATCTTCATCATAAGATTGTATAGTTTAAGGGCCTGTTGTTATCATCTATCAAGAGATAATAAAGGACTCGTGCAATATGATTTGGTATTCTATCTATGGAGAACGTGACTCGTGACAGGCAAGTCGTGGACGATAAGTGTTCCCGTCTAGTCATTTATATTGAATCCCGTTTGTAGTTTAAGAAAACAGTAATATCACAGATACCGTCCCGATCGTGTGTACGAGCTCAGGGTTGAGGGCCTGACAAGGAGCAATTTCTAGGCGTTCGACTGGAACATGTAAAAGAACCCATGAAAGTTAAATTTGGTGGAGCTGTCTCGGCATAGTATCTCCCAAAAGCCAATCGGGGCGTTAAACTCCTTTCATTTAATTTTATATGTATACGAAACTCTACGTTGGCATCATTGTCATGTCCTGTCGTGAGCCGCGGTGACTCAGTGAACAAGCTCACTAACCAGGAGGTCTGAGGTTTGCTTCCAGTGTTCTCGGCATTTTCTTGTTGAACCCAAGTCTCATGGTTTGCGAGCCAGCGTCTTACTTATTGAGCCAACGCGACTCCCAAGTTTTCGTATTGACCCGTTCATTATATACGACGTGGTTTTACTTTCGAAAGTACTTAATAACAGTAAAACAATTATATACATATACTTAACATTAAAGCGATAAATAATTTGTACTTTTGAAAATTTTTTACTGTTGAACAATCGGTCTTGTTCAGCCTTTCATGTAAAAAAAAGAAAAGAAAAGAAGGGTACTACGGTTGCCGTTCTTGTCATTGTATAAAACTTGCCAAGGGTTCACCGTTAAAAATATGTGCTAATTTTTTTTTTTTTTTTTTTTAAATTAAAATTTAGAAATTTATCACCTATAAACTCAAAAACGAAAAATGACGTTCAACGCATAATTTTATTTTCCTTTCGGTGATGACATTATTCTTCTAAATATAATTGTGTGCCTGGACCATCTGGTTTTAAAGAAAATAATATAAGGAATTGAATTGTGTCGCCAATGACATATGTGATAATAAGAATCACATCGCGCGATTCTAACTTGATACAGATATTGGAATAAAACCTTATGAGAAATAGAACGACGTAGTCAATGTTATAAGACCGTTCTCTTCCTTTCAAAGTAAAACAACGGAAGTCGTTGAAGAATCGCAGAACTAATGTAACACGATTCCTGGCTTTATTCTCCTAACATTTCAATACAAATTCAGATCGATTTGTTTTTTGTGGTTGAATACTCCACGGTTATAAATGTGTCAATGACAGTATTAACTTGATTGACGAAACGTGTATGATGATCCGCTCAGGTCACTCACTGTTTGTTACTTATTGCAAGTGGTTGTAAGTGATGGGAAGTGTTGTTTTGTGACACGTGACATGCTGAAGATGACGTGGGGGGATCACATTTCTCAGTGATTTATTCGTATTTAGTTGCCTGTAATCACTGATTAACGTGCTATATCTATTTGATAAGGCCAACTTGAAGTTAGGTTAAAGGTCACGATCCCAATCCTAACCCTGGATCTTGCCCTAACCCTAAAATTAACCTACAATCCCAACCCTAAACCCGGACCTAGCCCTAACGCTTACCTTAAAACTAACCTACACTAGCTAGCAATCTCGCGACCTTGACGAAAATTGAGCTAGCCTTAAAGGGACAATCCCTATAAGAACAGAGTCTCAAAAATTAAAGTCCGAGTATTTGTGAAATTTATGGCCCAAAATATAGTGGCATGGTGTATTTACCTTGTCTCAAAATTTCAGCTCAAAATATTGAGCCGTTTGGGCGTGTACGTCAACACTGCTTATCCGGACACGTAACCTTTTTAAGATTTCGGGTCAATTTTTTCATTGGGTGACCTGATAATCGATTAACGTTTCTTGAGATGTCTATACAGTGAATGACCCATGCACTCAACTTAATAACAAAAGGTAAATTTCACCTACATATAATTTTTATAGAAAAAAGTCTGGTTTTATCCAGATACTGTATAATACAACGGTCTCCATTTCCAGATGAAGACTGTGAGGTTTAAGTTATTTACAAGCGTATCACAAATATCGGGTTAGTAGGTGGGCCTTAGGTTATGGATTTTAAAGAATTTTAACACAAAATTAAGCAGTTTTATTCCCCCAAAAGTTATCGGGATTGGCCCTTTAACAAATAGATTTAGCCAATGATTAACTCAACCAATATATTTTTTACTGGAGTATCAATATAATGGTGGAGTTGACGGCTGTTGTGTAAAATACAGAGTAACTTAGCCCTTCTAAAATATCCGAAAACTTTTCTTATTACATAAACATGTTCACTTATATGTTGATGAGCCCTCCCAAGGAACTTTCTCCGTCAACATCAAGATCGAACCCAGAACCCCAAGATCAATAAGCTAGAGTCACACTCGCCAAAGAAACGGGCTAAAGAATTAACTCCATCAACCTATCCTAAATTATATACATTCTAATTTAAATCCGCCAACCCACTCCATGTATCAAATTACGTAAATTGTAATTCAAGCCCCTAACCAAAACCCTATGTAATTGATTACGTGCACTTTAATTAAGTCCCTCACCTACCCCATATAACGGATTACGCACATTCTAATGCAAGCCCAACCCCCTCTTCCATCCCATGAAAGAGTAGTCAGTGGCCCAATGCGCTAATGACTCTTTAAGTTTCCAACTCAAAACAGTATCATTTATAAGTATATATCTTCGACAGCTCAGAGCAGTGGTTCTCAACCTTTTTTGCCCAAAGCACACCCGGAAAACATGAAAAATAGCGGCACACCTCGCTTTATATGAAAAATATTTGAATTTTGCAAAGTAAAAACACGGCAATTCATAAACGACACACAGCCGTAGACACAGACTAGTCATAGACACATAGAATGACAAACTATATAAAGAAAAACAAAGCAAATATTATTGCAGTTTTTCGAATTTCATCAGTCAAATAGTTGGAGTGATAAATTTTCTTAGTGTGCTGTTCAACATTTCGCGGCACACTTAGGTCGATCCCCGCGACACACACACACTGGCTGAGAATCATTGGATTAGAGATATACTGGTAGGTACAATATACTGACACAGTATGTGTACTTGGTCCATACTTGGTGTATTAAATAACAATAAAACCCTTTGTAATTTTGTTGGTATCTGTAAAACCCATTAGACTCATGAATAACTACTAGCTAGTGTTACTTTATTTGTGTTTTGGTAACCGTGTAGTCATTTCTCTAAAATGTCTTTGAAATTGTATAATTTATTGTCTCACAGATGGACTGGAATCGCCTTATTATGTTTTTATAAGAATATTTTTCTTCACTGTTATACACTCTTGAGTTTAATGGGCAAAGTATTTATTTTTTAAAAAAAAGTATTGTAAAGTACGGTATACAAAGAAGGTTTCGTGGCATGGTTTCGATTCCCTCAACCCTGTCTAACCCCGTGGGTTTTCTTCGGTTTCCCCCAATCTGCTGAAGATCCCTACGCGCAGGCCATGTTATTCCCGAATGGTCGGTAAACCCTAATTTGTCTTGTTTTGAGGTATAAACATCTTTTGAATACGGATGGTCTAGCGCTTCCCTAAGTGTGTTCCCTGAAACCCTACGGTTCAGTGAAAAATTAAGGAGATCTGCGAGACAAATGAATGGAATTGTATTGCGAGTCCATTGGATTGGTTTTACTGATCAGAAAAATATTCGTTTGAAACGTTACCCGTGACTTCATCAATGTTTGAATCAAATTTTTACAATTCTATCCCTAATTTCGGTATTTAGAGAACAAAATAAACATAAATAACTCTTCTACAACTATATTCAATGAGAAGTTTTAATTCTCTCAATTACGGTTTTAATAGTTTGTTAGTGCACATTATTTAATAAGTTTGACTTCAGAAACAAAATGGCTAATAGTTAATGTAAACCAAAGTAATGAAATGAAATGGGGTTTAACGTCCTACTGTTCATTTCAGACTGGGCTAATTAAGACGGACATACGCCATTCAGTGTGCATTTATTGGACTGCGGGGCTTAGACCTACTCTTACATGGAATTTCAACTTTCAAGATATCTTTTACGTGCACGTCAATGTATACACGAGGCCTTGCCTTTTCGTCCCATCGGAAAGACTATAATTATAATTTGCCCCTTGATTGAAAAAAAAAACAATTTGCTTCTAATGTCTGCCACCTCACCATCGTGTTTCAATCAAATCAATAAAAATGAAAGCGGAAATATATAATATGCCACTATTAACATGGTACACAGCGTCAGGGTCATATATTATTTTATAGGTTTAGAAAACATGCCGTTGCTATACAATTTACACTCACATTGTGCAGGGAATAGACGGAGAAACGTGAAAAAATCGATAGGGCTGACCCTCTCATTGTCCCTAATGACTCGCATCGAATATTAAAAAATCCGGTACAAACTTTAGCTTCATTTCGGAAAGGGGTGGAACGATGATTATCGAATTGTTGCCTCTATCGCACTTAGATGCTTTTCGGCAAACGGGAGGGATGATCTGTGAATCCGTAATGGAATGTCGCTGAACGTTAAATATCAATAGCGTTCGCTCTCGCGTGTTCCCAATGATTCGCACCAAGTTTGAAAAAGTCTGTTGACAAGTTTTCGGCAAAGGGAACTGTAACTTCGGAATCCAAGGTTCCAGAAATCGGGAAAAGTGTTATACATTTGAAGTTAAAGGCGGGGGCCATAACCCAAGAAGATTTGTTTCTTAACATATATATATGAAATTTCATTTGAATCGGACCAACAAGGTATTTAGGTGATTATCAAAGAATTTTGGACATTAATTTATGCAGTTACTGCCCAACATGATCCAAAATTAACGTATTCGGGATCGTTGGGATATAAATATTTACAATTTATATTCGTCACAGTCGGATAAAAACTGTGACCTATTGAGTGTTCTTAAACATCTGTGACTGAACGACCAGACGTCTGAGCGGACATGTTCGACATGGAAATATGTACGTATAAAATCAAATAAATCGTAAATATTGGATTCATTTCTGTCTAGTAATTAGTTTTTATGAGACCAGTGATCGCCACCCGTGTTCTTGATCAGCTTTGGAACATAGCTGGTCCAGAATGCTGTTCGTCGAGCATTTAAATGTTTTCTGTTGGCTATATTATCTGATGTTATATACAGATAGTTTTTATCTGAGCTGGTATATTCCCGCCATTCTACAGCTGGTTTACGTGGTGAATTAGGATCCCTGAAAAAACAAATTTGCATATTCGAAAATTAATTAATGCGCAATACGTATATCGTAACTATATATTTTATCTGGGCAGATCTACAAGAAGCACGACTGGCCTTCTGTACCAACACATAGCCGAAAATTGAAGTATAATCTTAATGATCAACCTGAAATCTGACTAGCCTTCTGGACGAACACAATCGCTAAGGTCAGCTAAATTAAAGTCAAACAGATCGTCCAGTTTAAAATAGAGCAAATGGGTTTTAATCTCCACTAGGTCATTTTGGCACTAAGATCTGGTTTTATTTCAATAATTTGCTAGCATGGAGAAAACCCCCGTGGTTGGACAGGCGATCCTACTCCTTGCCACATATAAGCGGGGATTCGAAACCATGCCATTTGACCGAATGTGACCAAGAGCGCACGAGTTAACAAATCGGCCTCCAAACCCCTTATCAAGTTCAAATCAACGATAAACGTTAACAATATCAGGATTGATAAACTTGCTTACCCAGTTTTAGCAAAATTCGTCCAATAGTCCATTATCCTTGTTGCAAATGGCCATTTAGCAACGGTCTGTTCTTCTGTAATTGCGATAAAAGGACTGAGATCTTCGTGCAAACCTAAAACGTAGAGTAGTTCATCTCCATGTAACGCCCCTTTTATCCACGGAGCTTTGGACTGAAAGTCGTGGCGGTCACTAAACTCGTATTGGTAAGTTTTTGAGCCTGTGTTCTGGTAAGCATGTTTCTCAAGTGTTGTAGCTGTGGACACGAAGAAACCAACGTCTGTTGCAAAGTCTGAAACCTGTTTTTTGTGCAAATCTTTATCTGATGGGTCTTCATAGTTCGTGTAAAGAAAAAGAACAGAGTCCAGAAGTTCTGATGCTAAGTCTTTACCGAAAGCTATATTTAATACCAATGATATAATTTTTTCGTTAGCTTGTAGAATTTCGTCAACCGTTGATGCACTTTGTAGTTCTGTGAAATATTCAGCCACCTTACCAAATGTTAGAAATGTCAAACCATCGTAATCAGTAGTTCCCATCAAAAGGCCCAGAGTTTTAAAGGGAATTAAATTTGTGTGAGTAGTTGCATTACTAAGGGCTTCTATTCTATCTTTAATGACAAAATCACCATCCATAGTTGGACTCCAAGACAGAAATCCAGCTTCCGATATGTTTGAGGCAACGGCAATATGAGTAGTATTCTCGAAATCACGAAGACATTTAACAATCGCTTTAGAAGACGACGTTGCGGGACAATCTAATTTCTCGGCTAACAATTTGGCTTTCTCATGGGGATCAGGAATAACTGCCCAGAAGGAATTGGCTGAACCACTTTCTGCGATCGCTCTTTGAAATAGTCCTTCGTTTTCTGGATAAATAGCTTGGTAAATCACCGAAGCACTTCCAGCTGACTCGCCAAATATTGTTATTGAGCTAGGATCGCCACCAAAACTTTTAATATTGTCCTTCACCCATGTTATAGCCAGATGCTGATCTCTCAGACCATTATTCGTATCTACAGCATCGTCACCAGCGTCGAGGAAACCAAGAGGTCCTAAACGATAGTTAAAACTGACTGTCACTAATTGTCCATATGCGGCCAATTTCTCCACGTTCATCGCTGTGCCATCTCCAAGAATGAAACCACCGCCATGAATAAAAATCATTACCGGATATCTAGTGTCACTTCCAGTTTTTTCAGGGGTATAAATGTTTAAAAATAAACAGTCTTCGTCCATTTTGTCCGGAGTGTACATTTCGTGGAACTGAGGACAAGAAGCGCCAAATTCTGAAGCAGAAAATGTGTTGACAAATTTGGCCTTCTTGACAGGTTTTCTAAATCTCAGATTACCTACGGGAGGTTCAGCATACGGTATCCCCAGAAAGGTGATTATATCAGCTGTGTTAGGGCCAATCTTTACTGTACGAATATCGCCCGTTATCTTACCTACATTAGAATCAACAGTCCTTTGTTCTGCATCACAGTTTACTATGCAGGTTACTAAAACCAAATAACCTATTACAATATTCATCTTCTGTTATGTTATGTAGTAATTGAAGTAACACCAAATTTGCAATCTTCTCTACAATCTCTTTTATAAGGATTCGCCTGCTATTGATACAACACCGTATTATGAATACAAATCCGTCTTCAATGACTGTGTTGCCATTTGCACCTTGGACTATTGTCTATAAAAACTCAATATGTTTTAGATAATATCACCAATGACATATGAATATGACCTGTCCTACTTTCCGTGTTAGAGACTATCACCAATGACATATGAATATAACCCGGCTGGCTCTTACCTATTGGGTATGAAGGCTTGGATGACAATTAGCGATATGTTGAACTAGTGAAAGGGAAAGCAATACTCGAATTATGCCGATTGGCTTTTTTTCCAACATGATCTTTCCACGTGGCCTTCGACGTGTGTCATGTTTTATACTCTATTGTATTTTCTTTATGCATTGCATAAAACATATATTTAACCGCCAGTGTCGTGTAATCATTTAAAGTGACCCTAGTCTTGACATATTTGTAAGTAAAACGGTACGTTACGCACCAAAGAAAAGATATGACAACAATGTAAAAAAGATAAAGGTCTGGAAAATATCGTGAACAGGCAATGTATAACTTTTTACCCCAAATTACACACAGGAAGTCATTGCAACTCTAGTGCCAATATTCGTGTCACTTCCGGAAACATATTTTTCGAAAATGGGTTTATTCGAATTACAAGAGCATCTGCTGGAAAGAAGTGCTTTCGATATTAGGAGGACATTTAATCCCATTTCATTTCATTCCCTTTACAATTAAATTGTAAGTGTCCATCGATTATTTTTGGTGGGTTGAAACCATCCATAGGGTCATTCCGTGTGAAATCACCCAATGAATTCAACCGTATCCACTTCGATTTTGCTTATTAATGTCTTAAAGAACAAAACACTGCAAAAACATTGATTTTCAGCCTCGTGTGTTGACATTTGACATGATTTTACAGGCTTATAAAAAAAATTATACCTCCAATTTTTGGATATTGTGTAGAAAACATGTCGGGCTAATTTTTGCACGAACGTTGATGTCAAGGTCACGAGTTCCACACTGTCAAGTTCAAGGTCAAATTCTAAGTCAATGGCTTTTGACACTTCAAAACTCAAAAATAAGGGCAGAAAAACTTATTATAGCAATTTTGACTGGTTGGTTGCTGAGTAATGGTCAAATGAATAATGGCGGCCACGCCCATTTTGGCCAAAATCCCCAAAATTGAGACAGCTATATCTCGGCAACCGAAATATCAGTTTCTCCTGTCCAAATAAGCATATGCACCAACATTTCAGCTAAATCAAAGGGGGTACGGTTTAATTTTTACATTTTTTGGGGTGATTTGACATGGAATGACCCATGAAATATTCGTTTGAGAAGTGGATAAGTAAATCCTGTTCACGATTGTATAATTATTAAGGGTAAAAAAGAGCCTATATTTTACGTTTAAATAGTTTGTCAGTCCATACAACTGAATACATTTCAATTCAGAAACACAATGGTGAAGCTTAAAAATGAAATGAAATGGGGTTTAATCTTACACTGTTCTGTCCAGCAAGGGCTACTGAAGAAGGACATACGCTATACAACTGACCAATGATTCTTTACGTGCACGTCAAAGACATACTACCAATGTCCGCTTTGGTATATCGATGAAGTCAATAATAATGAAAGCGGAAATATTTGATGTGATGTCACTACTTACGTGGGATACCACGCCAGGGTGATTATACAATAACAAAACATCATTGATAGAGTTATAAAAAAACACAAGCCGTTGCTATACAAAATACGCTCATATTTTCAAGAGATGGACGGAAAAACGGTGCAAATTCGATAGGGGACATATTCTCATTATTTCAATGGACCACATCGTTAGAAACCGGAGACTCTATCGCGATCTCAAACCAATGTCATATTTGAAAGTAACCCGATGTAAACTACAGACTCTATCGCGATCAGACGTTTTTCGGCAAATGGGAGGGTGGTCTGAGTCCAGAATGGAAGATTGCGGATAACCTAAGAAAGTTGCGTATTGTAAAACTCATATATTTTAGGTTTCATCTTAATTGGACAACAGTTGTGGCGCCAAAAGGGTACACGAGCTATTTAGGAGACTTTTGTACAATTGTGGACATTAATCCATTCACTCTTCTGATCGGACATGGGCGACGACATAATACCTCTACATGAAAACTTGCAATCTGTTTCAAAGAGAATTACATATCTCTGTCACAGATGACTGTCTTCAATACGTGCAATTGCATCACGCGGCGTCAGTCACTGGCTCAATGGTGCGTGCGTTGTTTACATAACACGTAAATGCTTCGGGCAAAATGATGCCTTTTACTCATTTTAATACCCATTTACACTAAATAGGAAATATTTTAACTACAAATGCTTCAAACGTCTTTATTCATTTTTCTTATACTTCAAAAAAATGTTTTAGGATTTATTTTGTCGGAGGAAAAAAGTTAATACTGGGTACTCATTAAGTCGCGTCATCCCATCAGTGATTGTAGCGGCCAAGCGAATATTCACTGCAGCTGATCAGGGTGGAAAGTATGGGTATTTTAGCAGGATCCATTACTTGCAACCACACCCCCTGGAGTCAGACTCGCCTTCTGTACCAACACACTCACCATAGTCAACCACACTCCTCGTCCATTTTGTCCGGAGTGGAACTGGGGACAAGAAGCGCCAAAGTCTGAAGCAGCAAATGGGTTGTCAAATTTGGCCTTCGTGACAGGTTTTCTAAATCTCAGATTTCCTCCTGGTGGTTCAGCATACGGTATCCCCAGAAAGGTGATTATATCAGCTGTATTAGGGCCAATCTTTACTGTACGAATATCTACATTAGAATCAACAGTCCTTTGTTCTGCTTCACAGTCTACTATACAGGTTACTAAAACCAAACAACATATTAACAGATTCATCTTCCGTTACGTTATGTATATGTACGAATGGAAAGAACAGACTAATCACTCTCCTCTTTATGCTCACCTATAGGGATGGCGTAATATGTTTGAATAAGCTAGCGAGGATTTTTATTGCAAACCGCTCTACAATGATCAATGATATGTTAATTGAACCTTGAACTTTTAAATAAATATAATTGCTCAATACGACTTATTTGTCTGGAAAGTTTGTTTTAGCAATATGAATGGAATCGGGGTGGTTCTTACCCCATTAGGTTTTAAAGGTTGGGAAACGAAAAGCAATATGTGTATCACGTAAAACGGAAAAAGTGCTCGAAAACAACACAATTTTTATAAAGTTCTGTACATGTAGTTTAATTAAACATACATTATGCACGGGCTGAACCTGACTAGTGCAGGTCTTTCTATGGGTCTGAAAGTTATCTCAATTTTTAATTGGATATTAATCATCTTATCCAGACCATAATCAACTCTCGATGCCATCGTTAGCCTGCGATATTTACTGGATTTGAATACATTTTGTGATGGACTATTTAAAGTAAACATGGTAAATTTAAACTTATCATACCAGGATCACTGATAACGAGAGAGAGAGAAATGGGGTTTAACGTCCACTCGACACAAACTAGGTCATTTTGGGACTAACATATGGTTTCATTTTATTTCAATAATTCGCTTGAGCGTAGGGGTCTTTAGCAGTGGGAGGAAACCGGAGTGCCCGGGGGAAACCCACGAGGTTGAGAAGGCGCCCCTATCTCCATGCCACATACGCTCACACCAGGGCTCGAAACCACAGCCGCAAGCCAGATGTGACCGGCCAGCTAGAGGTCGAAGCGCGGCACTGTAGACTACTAGGCCATCCCAACCCCCAATCACTGATAACGAACGAGACTCGGTTCAGAGTGAAACAGTTTGGAATTTTCAGCATATGCTGTTTTCATTATCTATTTGAACTATTATAGCGAGAACTGTCAGCGCTTTATCTCATCTCACCCAATGCCCCTTCAAAGCTACAATTTTATATTTTTAAGTTATATTATTAAAATAAAGCCTTAAAATAGATGGTATCAATAAACAATCCTACCTTGTTAAAAAAAATAATTCTATTATTAATCCAATAATTCACTATTGCCAGTTGAGAAATTGGCAAATATCATTTACAACTTCAGATCCCCTAGTTCACAGGGGGAATAGAAAAAACAAAGGAGGTAATTGTGTTATTATTTCCGGTATCAAGTGTAGGGAATAATGCCTATGGTCGTATAATAAAGGGTTAATAACCATTGAGCAAAAGACATTGAAATAATTATGTTTTACTTTCTTTGAAAATATGAAATTATGCCTTTAAAATAAGGTGAACAATGTTGAGTAAATTCTTAACCTAAGTTTGAGAATTGTTGTGAAATTTACGAAAATTAACTTAGTCAAACTACACTAGTATATTAGTAGGATATTAAACGCGATTTCATTTCGTTTCCGTTCCGAATTGTCGACACTGCTGTGGTTGAATTAAATGGTTTGTAAAGGTCAATTGCCATAAACTACACGAAAGTAATTGTATGACGTACCCATAAATTATAATGGGTAGGTTAACACCATCTAGAAAAGGTGGTAACGTTACTCTCATCAAGTTATTTGTGTTGTTTACAATTGTTTGTCTATATAAGCATCATTTCTACAAATGAAAGTTGTCTAGGTATTTTAATATAGTAACCTAATGTTTATTTCTCAGTCGATGACCATTGTTTACGATTGTATGCACATAATTATCGTTTCTACAAATGAAAGTTGTCTAGGTATTTTAAAAAAGTAACCTAATGTTTATTTCTCGGTCGATGACCATTGGATATATGTCATTGACCTTGCGGGTAGATTTAGTCACTCATGACGAACAGAAGATATTTTTTGGTTATTGTGCGATATTTACGAAGTCTCGGTTCTCAGTCATTTATCCATATGACCTATTACCATTAAACGTCGCGGAAACTTTCTAACCCATTCAATAATCAAGCAATGTAAATGGTTTTATTATGTGCTGGGCATGTGGATATTCTAAAATATAATTTATATAATAACATTTAAAGTCAAAAGAAAGACCAATAAAAGATAAAATTACCACTCGCAAAATGAAACGTTAATGTAAAAATTAGTTTTACATGTAACAAAGATTTGTTTTTGATAATCTGGCGTTTAACATCCGCTTTAACAGTTTTTGATAATCTGGCGTTTAACATCCGCTTTCACAGTTTGGTATCGCAGCCAAATCATCAGAAAAGTGTAGAAATATTTAATGAGATGCTCGTGTTATGTGAGACTTCACAGCATTGGCTTTAGCTCAGGTTGATATCCCAACAAAATCTCAGTGATGGGTTTCGAAATTAACACACGATTATTCTGTCCAGTATTTAGTTTTTATGAGACCAGTGATCACCACCCATCTTTTTGATCAGCTTTGGAACATAACTGGTCCAGAATGCTGTTCGTCGAGCATTTAAATGTTTTCTGTTGACTATATTATCTGATGTTATATACAGATAGTTTTTATCTGAGCTGGTATATTCCCGCCATTCTACAGCTGGTTTACGTGGTGAATTTGGATCCCTGAAAAAAAAGAAACACAATTTTGCGCAATCTAAAATCAAAACACTGATCTATGATTTTGTTTTATCGGGGCAGATACGTCTACTAAAAGATCTACCGGCAGTCCAGTCTAACTGGCCTTATGTAACAACGCTGAGCTGGGAATTGTTTTAGCAGGACGAATTGCTTTCAACCCCGCCACGGGAGCCAGACTTGCCTTCGGTGCCTCCACAGCCAAATACACTCCTTTACTAGCGAACAAATATCACGGTACAGTGTTCACCTACCACCAAGAAAATTAAGGGGCTTAAATCCACGTCTATTTAATTTAACGTTAACATTAAAAATATCATAAGATTGCTTTACCCGGTTTTTGCGAAATTTGTCCAATAGTCCATTACCCTCGTTGCTAATGGCCATTTAGTAATGGCCTGTTCTACTGTGATTGCGACAAAAGGCTTGTAATCTTCGTGCAAACCTAGAACGTAGAGTAGTTCATCGCCATGCATTGCCCCTTTTACCCATGGTGCTTTAAACTGAAAGTCGTGGATATCGCTGAACTCGTATTGGTAAGTCTTATGGCCTGTGTTCTGGTAAGCGTGGTTTTCAAGTGTTGTAGCTGTGGACAGAAAGAAACCAACGTCTGTTGCAAAGTCTGATGCCTGTTTTTTGTGCAAATCTTTATCTGATGGGTCTTCGTAGTTTGTGTACAGAAAAATAACAGAGTCCAGAAGTTCTTGTGCTAAGTCTTTACCGAAAGCATCATTTAATATCAATGGCATAATTTTATAGGTAGCTTGTTGAATTTCGTCAACAGTTGCTGCACTTTCTAGTTCTGTGAAATATTCAGCCACTTTACCAAATGTTAAAAATATCAAACCATCGTAATCAGTAGTTCCCATCAAAAGGTCCAAATTTTTAAAGGGAATTAAATTTGTTTGAGTAGTTGCATTACTAAGGGCATCTATTCTATCTTTAATGACAAAATCACCATCCAGAGATGGGCTCCAACACAGTACTCCAGTTGTCGTTACGTTTGAGGCAACAGCAATATGTGTAGTATTCTTGAAATCACGAAGACATTGAACAATCGCTTTAGAAGACGACGTTTCGGGACAGTCAAGTTTCTCGGCTAACAATTTGGCATTCTTATGGGGATCGGGAACAACTGCCCAGAAGGAATTGGCTGAACCACTTTCCGCGATCGCTCTTTGAAATAGTCCTTCGTTTTCTGGATAAATGGCTTGGTAAATCACCGAAGCACTTCCAGCTGACACACCAAATATTGTTATTGAGTTAGGATCACCACCGAAACTTTCAATATTGTCCTTCACCCATTTAATGGCAAGATGCTGATCTCTCAGGCCATTATTGGTGTCCACATCAGCATCACCAGTATTGAGGAAACCAAGAGGTCCTAAACGATAGTTAATACTGACGGTCACTAATTGTCCATATGCGGCCAATTTTTCCACGTTCATCATTTTGCCGTCTCCCATATTGAAACTGCCACCATGAATAAAAATCATAACCGGATATTTAGTATCACTTCCCCCTATATCAGGTGTATAAATGTTTAAAAATAAACAATCTTCGTCCATTTTGTCAGGAGTGTACAATGCGTGGAACTGGGGACAAGAAGCGCCAATTTCTGAAGCAGCAAATGTGTTGTCAAACTTCGCCTTTTTCACAGGTTTTCTAAATCTCAGATTCCCTACAGGTGGTTCAGCATACGGTATCCCCAGAAAGGTGATTATGTCAGCTGTATTAGGGCCAATCTTTACTGTACGAATATCACCCGTTATCTTACCTACATTGGAGTCAACAGTCCTTTGCTCTGCCATACAGTTTACTATGCAGGTTGCTAAAACCAAACAACATAATAAAAGATTCATTTTCTGTTACGTACGAATGGAAATAACACAGAGTTATGAGTGTCCTCTACAAGCTAACCTATAGGGATGACGTATGGTATTAACACATAATAAGACTTTAAATGCAAACCCCTCTACATTACACCTTATATGAATATAATTTTATCACTACGACCTACTTTTGTCGAAACTGTGTGTTATTAATAGACATATGTATCTAATCGAGGTGGCTTTTATACCTATTAGGTATTAAAGGTTGGGATACAAGATGGGAGTCGTGAAAGAAAGGATACTCGAAAACAACAAAAGTTTTATAAAGGGCTGTATTTTATTTCAACATACATTATGCAAGAGCTAAATCTGCCCATTGCAGGTCTTTCTTTGAGCCTGAAATGTTATATATTTTTTTAATTGGACATTAACTTATCAAGACAATAATCAACTACAATTACCATCGTTTCGTTAGTCTTCGATATTTACTGGATTTGAATAAATTTTTTGATGGATAATTTTACGTAGAAATGGATGATTAAGACTTTTTCTTAATACCAACGTCACTAATGACGATCGAGGCTAGTCTAAAATTCAATGGCTAATAATTCGGTTCAGGGTGAAGCAATTTGTCTGAAATTTTCAGCATATTCCGTTTTCATTATCGCTTAAACTGCCGACTCTTTGTCTAATATTACAAAACCGAGACCAAGGCTGTGCGGTTTGTCATGTTAGTATAGCCTGTTATGCATTGCATAAGACTTATATTTAACCAGAACAGGGAATACTGTTTGAAGATATTTAGGAATTCTCGATTGTTAGTCATTTCATCTGCATGGCGGGGGGTGGGGGTGAAATGGGGTTTATCGTCACACTGTTTTGCTCCTATACTGGCACTATAGCCCCGTTTACATTTGGCCGCGATAAGCGTGTCGTACTAGGTACGGTACCAGGCCGCGATAAATTGCAAGAAATGGACCCGTTTACATTACTCTAAAATAACCGGTCTCAGAACCGTGCCAAGCGTGCTAAATGTGGAACTCTCATCCGAATGACTAGACAGTTGTCAGGCCCTCCATTCTTCACCACTGACAAGGATAAACCACGTCGGAAAAACCCTATGAACTTTCTCGGACAATGTAAGGATCGAACACGAGACCTCCATGCTAGCGAGTCAGCTCCTAACGCATCACAGACCGTGGCTCCACACACATGGCGGGGGCGTTCTGAACCATTCAATAGCCAAGCCATCTACAGAAATGATTATGTGCTTGGCATGTGAAGATTATTGTAAATAATAATTTATATAATTAAACAGAAAAAAACACCAACAAGTATGTTTTTTGATTCATTATGGATTTACAACAATCTCTGAAAAATACAAATTTAACATTTAAATAAATTTTTTGGATTAATTATATGGATTTACATTAATCTCTGAAAAATACAAATTTAACATTTGAATAAAAATGTTTTAAAAACATATACAGATTATACTCGATACAATCTATGCTCAATTCATCATTCATCTACATATATTATACATATCCATAATTATCTAATGTAAAATACTTGCCCTAAGTAGGGGCACACATACGCAAATGTACTACAGTAACACCCATTCAATAGAATCCTAAATAGAAATGTTCATTCGATCAACAACATATCAAGTAAATAACTTCAACACACTTGATTTATCAGTGGTAAGGATACGGCAGTACATTACGTGTCACTTGATTTATCAGTGATAAGAATATAACAATACATTACGTGTCACTGCGCCCTTTAACTTACAGTGTTTTCATCAGATTTCAAACACATACATTTTTATCTATTGAAGTATACTTTCCTAAATAATTGACTATCCAAAATATGTTTCATGAGCATAATTAAATCTGAGGGGATCTTGGTCTGTGGAAGCATCAATTGGACACAATGCATCTATTGATAGGTTACATAACAATTAATATGGACGCAGATTGCCATCTTCGTCTGTGGAAGCATCAATTGAACACATTGCATCTTTTGATAGGTTACATAACATTTGAAGCCAAAAGAAAAATCTGCAAAAGACAGATTTATCTAGCATAATGATGAATCGTTTATAGAAAAGATATTTCTAATAACTTGACGATTTACATTCGGTTTCACACAGTTTGATATCCTATAATTAAGTCAATCAGAAAAAAAAAGTGAAGCAAACTTCTGTTCCATGAGATTTTACAACATTTGCATGAGCACAGGGGTAATATCCCAACAAAATCGCATTGTAGGCTTCAAGAGTAACACATCCATCTACATCTCGGACGTGGAACAATGGTTAAATTTTATGAGACCAATGCCCACCACTTGTTGTCTTGATTAACTTGGGAACATAACTGGTCCAGAATGCTGTTCGTCGAGCATTTAAATGTTTTCTGTTGGCTATATTGTCTGATGTTATATACAGATAGTTTTTATCGGAGCTGGTATATTCCCGCCATTCTACAGCTGGTTTACGTGGTGAATTGGGATCCCTGAAAGAACAAATTTGCATATTCGAAAATTAATAAATACACATGTCCTTCTAATTACAACCAGGGGATAAAATTATAGTTACTGTGAAAGGAAGACACATGAAACAGCTATCGGAAGTCTCAGGAACCCCGTGAATCAACACAACCACCGAATCGACGATCGCACTGCGTTAACATATAGCCAACAAATGTGTTGTATTTGGACCAGTGGTAGACTACCACCTAGTGGCTTCTACTTCTGACTTCAAACGCAAGCCATCGCATCGCTTAGGGAAGGTTTACGAGTAAGGTTTAAGACGGTGGTTACACTTTTTTTATTTGGAAAAAGCTTTTAATTTAAAAACCTAACATGTTCATATAGCTCACCAAATCACACATTGGCCTCCTACTTCTTGAAATCAAGTCAATGCAATAGTGTCGAGCGCAAAATAGGGTATGTTACTCATGCTGGAACTACAGAACACATTTTTCATTTGGGATGTTCAGATAGCTACCACATATCTGTTGCATGAATTCAACGTTATACAAATACTTACCCAGTTTTAGCAAAATTTGTCCAATAATCCATCATCTTTGTTGCCAATGGCCATTTAGCAGTGAACTGTTCTTCTGTAATTTCGTAGTAGAACCTAAGATCTTCATGCAAACCAAAAACGTAGAGTAGTTCATCTCCATGTAACGCCCCTTTTATCCACGGAGCTTTGGACTGGAAGTCGTGGCGGTCACTAAACTCGTATTGGTAAGTCTTAGAGCCTGTGTTCTGGTAAGCATGTTTTCCAAGTGCTGTAGCTGTGACACAAAGAAACCAACGTCTGTTGCAAAGTCTGCGATCTGTTTCTTGTGTAAAAGTTCATCTGATGGGTCTTCGTAGTTTGTGTACAGAAAAATAACAGAGTCCAAAAGTTCTAATGCTAAGTCTTTACCGAACACATTTTTTAATACTGATAACATAAGGTTTTCGTTAGCTTGTTTAATTTCGTCAACGGTTGATGCACTTTGTAATTCTGCGAAATGTGTCGCCACTTCACCAAATAATAAAAACACGACACCATCGTAATCAGTAGTTCCCATCATAAGGTCTAGCTTCGTGAAAGGAATTAAGTTTGTTTGGGAAGTTGGATGATCAAGAGCATCTATTCTATCCTTAATAACAAAATCAACATCCAGAGATGGACCCCAACATTGAAATCCATCCCCAGTTATGTTTGCGACAAGGGCAATATGAGTAGTGTTCTTGAAATCACGAAGACATTGAACAATCGCTTTAGAAGACGACGTGTCAGGACAGTCCAGAATCTCGGCTAACGATTTGGCCTTCTCTTCGGGGTCAGGAGTAATTGCCCAGAAGGAATTGGCGGAACCACTTTCAGCGATTGCTCTTTGAAATAGTCCTTCGTTTTCTGGATAAATAGCTTGGTACATCACCGATCCACTGCCAGCTGACTCTCCAAATATTGTAATCGATGTAGGATCGCCACCAAAACTTTCAATATTGTCCTTCACCCATTTGATAGCCAGATGCTGATCTCTCAGACCATTATTCGTATCTGCAGTATCATCACCAGTGTTCAGGAAACCAAGAGGTCCTAAACGATAGTTGATACTGACTGTGATTAATTTTCCATATGCAGTTAATTTCTCTCCGTTCATCACTTTGCCATCTCCAAAAATGAAACCCCCTCCATGAATAAAAATCATTACCGGATACTTTGGGTCACTTCCAGTTATAATAGGTGTATAGATATTTAGAAATAAACAATCCTCGTCCATTTTGTCCGGAGTGTACATTTCGTGGAACTGGGTACAAGAAGCACCAAAGTCAGAAGCAGAAAATGTGTTGACAAATTTGGCCTTCTTCACAGGTTTTCTAAATCTCAGATTTCCTACGGGAGGTTCAGCATACGGTATCCCCAGAAAGGTGATTATATCAGCTGTATTAGGGCCAATCTTTACTGTACGAATATCACCCGTTATCTTACCTACATTAGAATCAACAGTCCTTTGTTCTGCATCACAGTTTACCATACAGGTTACTAAAACCAAACCACATACTAGAATATTCATCTTCCGTTACGTTACGTACGAATTGAAATAACACAAAATGATATCAACTAACTGGTATAGTGATCGTGTCTCCTTGGACTCCTCTGTATATTATTATAATTATATATCGATATGACCTACTTTCCCTTATGTTAGTGTTTACAATAGAGACTCGTATTAGGTCTGCGAAATAGTACGTAAAGCTCAGTATTACCTACGCTACGCTTGAGACTATCGTGACAATAGAGGCTATATCATATTCGATACTTGGCGTAGCAGGGGGTGTTACAATTACTGATACATGCTGATCCAGCTGAAATATATATATATATATATTATATGTTTGTGTGTATGTGTGTTTGTGAGAGAGAGAGAGAGAGGCGGACCGTTATACCACTCGATCCCCTCCCTCCCCTACCCTAATTATAAGGATCATCTGGGTATGGTATCACGGTAGGAATTAGAAATTAATTGTCATTATGAAGGATGATATGATAGAAGCGGGCCGTCAGAATGATTGAAGAGCCATTATTTAAATATTGTTTTATGCTTGTTATTCCTGCAAATGATTCCAGAAATAACTACATCCTTATATAGCAATATTTTATGACGTGCTTAGTAATTTTTTTACATGTGACAGGAAAACGTTTAAAACAATTACAATAATCAATTTCCATGTCGATTGCATACTTGAATTTGCCAAATCTTAGGATTTTTTCGAAGGGCGTCGCCGCCAAGAAGAAAAAGAATACGAGTACCGTAGTGAGTGATTGGGAGCCATAGAAATATATTTTTTTTGTGTTGGGGATAAGTCTATTTTGGTATTGTTTGCCGCCATATTGATAAATCCATTTTGGTATTGTATGACGCCATATTGATACTCAAATGTCATGTCGATTGCACTTGGCGGAGCCTTGGGCTTTTTTCGAACAGCCTAACCCTCAAGAATTAGAACAGCCGTCTCTGGTCCAAAAATATTCGAAAAAAAACCCAGAACGTTATTGCCACTTCTTATAGATTATAATGGTGTTATATTAATAGACTGATTGAAATCAGTTTTCTAAAAAAATTAAGATGGACGAGGCCATGTTTATGCATTTTTTCAGATTTAAAAGGCTGCGATTGTTGTCGTCGATTGTCTGCGATATCCCAAAGAGTCAAACATAATCGTTTATCACTCCCAGAAACCCATGTTTCCAAAAATAGTTTAGCCACGAAACATACATACATGTTCACGTATTTCTTCGAAGTTTTCAACGTGCTGTTGTCGTTTAATTAAAGGGTTTGAATAGGTCACTGATAAGATCCTGGTATTTCAATTACCATAACAAACATGAATGGAATTGTATCGCGTGTCCGTGGATTATATTGGGTTCGTTTAACAAATGGGGAATTTACTTCTAACAATGTTCAATTGTAGCTGGTTTTGTGTTTTGTTTGGTTTGGTTCTCAGCTCGGCCCCGTACCTTGTCTATGGGAACCAGCTTGGTTTCCAGCTTGACTTAGTTTGGTTTGGTTCCTAGCTCGGTTCCGTACCTTGTCTGTGGGAATCAAGTGGCTGCGTATATATTTGATATCATAATAATACAGCCTATTTTATAACAGCGAAAGCTGATTTATCCTGTTGCTTTTATTTCTTTTTCGATGTCTACAGTTGTTCAATAACCACAGGTGTTTATTATTTGGCCTTGCATTTGTTACTCATTGATTTTTAATTTTCTGTATTTCTTGTTATTAAGTAAGGTATTATATATATATATATATATATATATATATATATATATATATATATATATATATATATATATATATATATATATATATATATATAATACAGGCGCGTTAGTTTTTAAAACACAAAGTTCATGGTCAAAGTTAATATTAACAACGTGAAAGGTTCCGGACAAAAACAGTGCACAGTGGCCCCTACCTACACAACTACTCGCAAGAATCATGCAAATAGTCGTTGAAATTAAACATATATTTATTGCATTAGTACTAACAACTAAATCCGTGTTTAACCATTAAGAGTAGGGGACAATGGTTAGCTCCTGTGCGTTGTATCATTAGGTCTGTCATTGAGTCAACTGACGTGGTTTTGATTCTCCGGTTATACGTTCAAAAAACAAACAAAATATAGATAATTATTTCGTCTTTAAAAAAGTTTTGTAAGTCATAAATCAAAGCTTTGTTTATTTTATATATTTAAATTTTTGTCTTTAATTTACTCTCTATTTACTGAAAGCGATTCATATCAACGCGTTTATCAAGAAAATCTCTCGAAATAAATCTGCATAAATTGATAAAATATTTGAGGTGCTGGAACCCTGAAGCTTTTTGTTTAATGAAAATAAACTTTGAAAACATATGTGATGACGGCTTTTTTAAAAATAATATTACAGAATGCTATAATTTGCCTTGTGATAACTGTTTTTACAGGCAGTTTAAGGATATCGAGAGAAGAAATTTAATCCATGTGTGTTTTTCTTTTAACAAAATACTTATTACACACAGATGGTAAACCATTCTTGCCACTCGCCAAAATATGGACGTGTGTTTTTCTTGGTTTTCATTTTTCGGCCATCAAAGGAGAGAACAAAGAGGATGCTAATTTCTGGCTACATACTGGGGAGTTTTTACCTATCATGTTCAAACATTGAACTTTGAGGTCATCTTTGTTTACTTTGAGTTTAGATCTGGTGTCGCGGTTTGACTCAGTACGTACCCTGTTTGGTATCTTACATTCGTTTCTTTTTGATACAAATGACCATTCGTTTGATACCTTACGATCATTTTGTTTTAAGTTAAAAACAAATGATTACTTTCATTTAGTTTCGTTTTATGAACAAAAGCCCAATACCCCATTAGGGTTTATTGATTATAAAAAAACAACAAATGACCTTTAACCCAAACCCCACCCACCTATCCACCCCGACCCCCTCACACACAGACATCTAAAAAAAACACCACCAAACATCAACAACAATGGCATCTCACTTTAGTGGTTTATGTAAAATATATGACCTTTACCTTTGTTATTTTCATTTTGTTTCATTTTAAAGACAAATGACTATACTTTTATTTTATTTGTCTGATTAGGTACCTTGCACAGAGAGCCCTGAGGAAACCCACGTGGATAGGCGTGTGGTCGTGCCTTTTGTTACATAAAACCTTCATATCGAAAACACAACACTTAACTCAACGACAGACCTTATGATCGAAAGTGCATTAGCAAGCCAATAATGGTTGTAAAAGGTCCACTGGGATCCACGAAATTGTTATATAATGTCAATGACATGTAATACTAAGAGCATGTCATTCTGTATAGATATAGTATAACCTTGAACGTTGTTTGTAAACGCCTAGCTATATTCGTGTCACTAACATACTGCTGCAGTGAATGAGTTTAAAATGATATGCTGTTTATTACAAGTTCAAAAAAGTAAGTGGGACGCCTCCAAAGGAAGGGCTAAATCTATTTTCGTCACGATTGCTGAAATGTAAATGGGGTTAGGGCACGTGATTGTTGGCGAGATTGTAGGTTAGGGTTAGGTTTACGAAGAAGAAAAATACTCAGCACCACCATCGTCCCAAAATAACGTTGACGGCCCGAAAGCTATTTTGATTATTAAAGCTGGCAGGCAGTGGGAGTCTTCAACACTCTCCGACCAGAGATTTTCTCCTGTTCGGCTCTTACCATGCACTGTCATGATATAGTTGGATCTTGCAACTCGGTGGAAAACACACCACTAATATTTATTTTATTAGACTAGTGTAGTTGAAAAGTCGCTCAGTAATAAACAGTAATAGTATTCAATTAAATTGTGACGTGTGCATGAATTACACGTAGACACCCCTGATAGCTTAGTAATAGCTTGGGTGTACGTCTTCAAGGCGCCCCATAACGGTTTAGACTCCCTCTTCAAGCACATGGTGGATTTCAAACAAATTTGGGTAGTATGATGTTTGTTTGTCGAAGTCAGTGCAGAAAAGATGGACGTAAAACCTCATTTAATTATTTATGGCACAATTGGTATCAATCTATATCATAGAGCTGGTGCAGTGGTCATCCCAAAGGGGAAACACAGTTTGATTAACACCTTCCTTGATTAGCCCCATTGTGGTGGTACAGCGACACCTTCTGTCGCACATATTCTACTTTTTCCCCCAATCTACCTATAGTAGTGGCTGTCGTGCACGAAGTGGCATTGTTGCTCTTTCTAGAAAGCCATTTTCCACATCCCGTGTAAGACCATGAACGGTATATAATATACGGTCCATAATAAAGCATAGCTAACAAACTTATGTTGTACTTTTGCATTTCTAGTGCAAGTATACAGAACTACTTTGGTAGTCCAACGTACCAATCAATGCGAATTAGCTGGAAGGTCTCGAACGTTAATTAGTGACATCTATAATTTGCTGTATGTTAACCATGAGTCTTTAAAAATATCCAATAAAAGTTCAAAATTAGCGAGGCGCCATATTTACTACGATATCGATTGGTTTTATTGTTTCATTGAGAAGGACAACCAGTTTTAAAAGTCAATTTGCTTAAGACATGCCCGCCATTTCCCACCGTCTAGCAGAAAGAACTACAGTCGCGAGTTTGTCTATAGAAAGGCCACTGTTCTAACCCCCAACCCGTGGCGCTCAAAATTACTTCAAATTGATTTAAGATAGACAGGAATGTCCAAATCGAAGGTGTGCAAACAAGAGATTATAGGCCTACTATAAAACAAAGAAGCTTCACAGCATGATCTTGTAGCAACAATCTGTGACCCTTGTTACATTCTGTAGCAAATCCTGAAAAGTAGTATAAACTCGTGGCTAAATTATTATTACTCCCCCTTTTCTTTAAACGATTGAAAATAAAATGAAATGTAATGGGGTTTAGCGTCCTACTTTTCCTCGCTGGCCGGGCTAATGAAAACGGATATACGCCATAAGAGAAAGTTTGCCAGGACAGCGGCCCTACGCCTATATGTACATGGGACTCCGGGTTTTCGTCCCATCCGAACAAACGACAAGATATTGTCGCTGTCCGGCCCTCCATCCTGCAACATAGACAAGGGAAAATACAGATGAATTTTGGGTTATATTTCATCCCCTGTGTCCCTCTTGCAAGACCGGTAGCGTCTTAACGTTCGGTGGGATGAAGAAACCGAGATCTCACATAAAGATCCCTTGACTGCCGGAATTCGAAAAAAAGAGGTCCCAAGTCCCAACTGGAATATTGCTTTTTGTTTGATCTGTTTAGTTTTGAATTAGTATTTAACATGGTGCTATAGTATTATTTCAGCAAACGCTAAACGTAAACATGTAAACGAAAACATCCAAACGTAAGCAAAAACATAAACATACGTATTTTTGAAAATCAGTAAATACATTTGCAGTAGTCAGAGAGAGAAATGAGGTTTAACGTCCACTCGACACTAACTAGGTCATTTCGGGACTATTATATGGTTTAATTTTATTTCAATAATTCGCTTGCGCGTAGCAGTCTTTAGCAGTGGGAAGAAACCGGAAGACTCGGAGAAAACCCTCGAGGTTGGAAATTCTTTAGCATCATGTACATGTATTTACATGTATAGAACCCAATAATAATTTTGGATTATAACGTAATCATGTACTTAGATTAAAACGCCAGTAAGTTATTGTGAAGAACACAATAATGATATGGGGCCATAAAGTCATTATGCATTTAGAGAACACAACAATGTGAGATTATAACGTCATTGTGGTTTTCGGAGAACACAATAATAAAGATTATAATATAAGTTTATAACGCTATTGTATTATTTTGGAGAACACAATAATTTAAGATTAAAGAGTGATTGTGCAAATTTGGAGAACAGAAAATGAGATTATAGCTGAGATTGTAACTTCATTATACAGTTTTTAACAAACCAGCAAACAACACTATTATAACTTCAACATATAATATTAAACAAACCATTTAGAAGGACCAATATTATTCGGTTATAAGTTCATTATATAATTTATAACAAATCGTCAGTCAATTTAGAAAGCTCAGTATTATTCGTTTGTAAGTTCTTTATATAATTAATAACATAGGATTGTGACTGCATATATACAGTAGTTTTAAACATAACGGCAAGCAATAATATTATAACTTCAACTTACAATATTAAAACATATAACATTTAGAAAACTTAGTAGAGAAGTCAATAATAAATGTTTAAATGTTATTTATATAATTTTCTGTTTACTAAAGTACAGATAATCAGATCAGATCAAATTTGTTTATTTAACGCCCATATGAGCATCGCTGGGTGTAGTTTTTATAGAATTCTATTGGAGTCGGGCAGACCTGTGATGGCCAGTTGGTTGACTGGCAGCTTAAACAACCGCTAACTAGATTACTGTCCGTCAAGACGGTGAAAAGACCAAATTTACTAGATCAATTAGATGCTCCTCAAGTATGAAAGAGTTTATGTCCATGTTGACTTAGGACATACTTGCTTCACTAAAGGATACCCCGAAAAGCGCTACCATTTACTCCGGTTCTGCGATCGATTGTCAAAGCATTGCCTCGGCTGTGGTAATTTGTTTTTCGTGAGCGACGAAAATCTTTCGTGCCGAAGTTGTTGACATTCTCCTGACATAATCGTCTTGGTTGATCTGTACTTAATGTTATCCACGAACAGCGTTTTATTAAAGATGCAGTGCTTCTCATCCACGAACAGTTTTTATACGCTCAAATGGAAATGTGGTCAAATATTGTCGTCGCCCCGTCCGTCCGTCGGTCCGTCCGTTAGCGCTCTGGGGGCTAAAGTTAATGTCCGATTGACAGTGTTTAAGGCCATGAGACGAAGAATCCTATTGATTGTCTGTGATTTCCGATAATTATTGTCAGAGCTATGCCCCTTGATTACTTCAAAAAATCTGATGATTACTGCCAGAGTTATGACCCTTGACCACTTTGAAATATCCTGTGGGCGAAAGCGATGAGACAAACAATCGATAATTAATTACTCGTAATAAGATTTTCATGTGTTGTAAAAGTTCTCCTTACTGACAAAAGAAAAAATATGCGGCAGCCCTTGTTGACTGTCCGGACGACTTAGCTGTTGTGGGCGTATGTTCCGTTGCTTGACAACCTATCTTTATTTAAGCAGTGATGCTTCTAAAACACGAACGTTGTTTTATTAAAGATGCGATGCTACTCGTCCACGAACAGTGTTATTAAAAATGTGATGTTTCTCACCCACAAAGAGTATTTATTAAAGATGAAATGATTCTCAAACATGAACAGTTTTTATACGCCCACATTTTCATGTGGACGTATTATGTCGTCGCCCCTGTCCGTCCGTCCGTCTGGACGTCCGTCCGGACGTCCGTCCGTCCACAATTTGTTTGTGGACTCTCTACAGGTCACAATTCTTATCCGATTTTGACGAAACTTGAAATATAGGTTTATCCCCAAAAGATCTCGGCTGCTTTCGATATTGGCATGTATCGGATCAAAACTTCATGGATTATGGCCCCTGATTGTACGAAAAATCACGTTTTTAGCTTGTGGACCCTATAGAGGTCACAATTTTGAACCGATTTTGATGAAACTTGACATGCATGATTGTAACCCAAAGATCTTGGTTCCTTTCGATATTTGCGGCTATCGGAATGTAATTTCCTGAATTATGGCCCCTGATTGTCCGAAAAATCACCCTTTTTAGCTTGTGGTAACTCTGGAGGTCACAATTATTATTCGATTTAAAAACCGTTTGATTATATCACCGTTACACCCTAAGGGAGGTTGAGTTCGAATTTCGGGAAAATCGGACGAAAATTGCCATACAAAATGGCCGCCGTTTGTACGCGAATACTGTTAAAAAATGGTATATCCATGTTGTGGACCTTGTGGAGGTCACAATTTTGATTCGATTTTGATAAAACTTGAAATTCATGGTTATAACCAAAAGATCTTGCTTCCTTTCGATATTTGCGCATATCGGATCGTAACTTCCTGAATTATGGCCGCTGATTATACGCAAAATCGCCTTTTTTTTAGCTTGGAGGTCACAATTATTATTCGATTTAAAAAAAACGTTTGATTATATCACCGTTACACCCTAAGGTAGGTTGAGTTCGAATTTCGGGAAAATCGGACGAAAATTGCCATACAAAATGGCCGCCGTTTGTATGCGAATACTGTTAAAAAATGGTATATCAAGGTTGTGGACCCTGTGGAGGTCACAATTTTAATTCGATTTTGATGAAACTTGAAATTCATGGTTATAACCCAAAGATCTTGGTTCCTTTCGATATTTGCGCATATCGGATCGTAACTTCCTGAATTATGGCCCCTGATTATACGCAAAATCGCCTTTTTTTTTAGCTTGGAGGTCACAATTATTATCCGATTTAAAAAAAAAAGTTTGATTATATTACCGTTACACCGTAAGGAAGGTTGAGTTCGAATTTCGGGAAAATCAGACCAAAATTGACATACAAAATGGCCGCCGTTTATACGCGAATACTGTTAAAAAATGGTATATCAAGGTTGTGGACCCTGTAAAGGACACAATTTTAATTCGATTTTGATGAAACTTGAAATTCATGGTTATAACCCAAAGATCTTGGTTCTTTTCGATATTTGCGCATATCGGATTGTAACGTCCTGAATTATGGCCCCTGGTTATACGCAAAATCCCCCTTTCTTTAGCTTGTGGTCCCTCTGGAGGTCACAATTATTATCCCATTTAAAAAAACGTTTGATTATATCACCGTTACACTGTAAGGAAGGTTGAGTTTGAATTTCGGGAAAATCGGACCAAAATTGACAGACAAAATGGCCGCCGTTTGTACGCGAATACTGTTAAAAAAATGATATATCATGGTTGTGGACCCTGTATAGGTCACAATTTTAATTCGATTTTGATGAGGAAGGTTGAGTTCTAATTTCGTGAAAATCGTACCAAAATTGACGGACGAAATGGTCGCCGTTTGTACGCGAATAGTGTAAAAATATGGTATATCATGGTTGTGGACTCTCTACAGGTCACAATTCTTATCCGATTTTGACGAAAAGTCACATTTCTAGGTTGTGTACCGTCACACCATAATCATTGTCGGTTTCGAATTTCATTAATATCAGACTGGAACTGACCAACTAAATGGCTGCTCCCAATACAGTATGAAATACAGGACTTAAAGATGTAGGAAAAATCACTTTCGGTATTGCTTGTTCTCTGTCCATCTCTCGAAAATGTGGGCGTATCCTGCCTGGCAGTGCCAGCCTATCTTTATTAAATCTCAAATAATAAAATGTAAGAATTACCAAACTTGCGATGAGGCCAAGGGTTTATATGAGTCAAAACTGTTGGATCAACACTTGTATGAACACCGGCCGAAAATCCTGACACACTTTCTCGGACAACACTGAGAGCGAACCCGAGAACCATGGTTAGCTTGATGGTGTTTTATTCGCTGATCCAGTGCGGCTCATGTTAGAATTTGGATTCCTATGCTGATGAAATATATATTTGACTTTTATGTCATGGTAATATTAGTTGCTTTTAAAAAACAATTGTGCTGTCAGATTTGATCAAAACAAGAGAAATGTCACACATGTATCGAGTAATATTCCTAACTCGACCAAAATAACTAAGAAGCATAGACATAAATTCTTACCAGCCAGAACAATGTAAACCTCGTCTGTATTATATAAAAACAGTCCAACTATAGGTTAGAGATAGACTGTACATTACATAGTAAACTATACAACATAACACATGCTATGATAGTAATTTATTAATACAATATGCTCTACTATTGAACAGTTTATTCTTACTCTTTACTCATTTATCTTCAAGGGACATCTCCCTCAGAGAGAGGGGTTTTTACATAGACTAAGCCGGTTCCACAATCCAAAATACACACCTGGCCGTGGGAAAGGGAGTTAACTCGACACTTATCCAGGATACACATATAATACAACGTTATTTCAATCATTCGCCTGTTCAAAGAACCTTCAGACGTTCGAAGAAACCCGAATACCCGGCGAAATCCAAGAGGATGTAGCCCATTGTTATTATATCATTTGGTGCCCAAGAGGGTAAAGACGACCCAGTGCCCTCAATTCGACGTAGTAGATGTGCATATATGCTCGATACAATTTACGAACTAAGAATAAAAAAGCATAATGTCCTTTTAATATCTAAACACTGCCAGGTGAGTCTAGACTACCTGAAATTCTGTATTATGACACAAATGAAAGAAAGACAAGCGTAACTGGCGTGGAAGAAGAACAACTCGAAACATCCTTTTGTTGGTGGGGCATGTATTATTTTACTAGATAGTTAACTAAATAGTTGCGATGCTGCTCTTTCAACCACAGGTATATTAACGTATAGATGTGTAAAGTCAAACGGTGACTACGAAATAAGATGGTGATAAGAATTACCTGGCAGAATGTCAGAGGGAGAAAGAAATAATGATATATATGGGGAATTGTAGATTTTACACGTTGATTGTGTTAACCAACAATTCTATAGATAAATAAAAGATAAGTAGATTTATTACACAAAGGAATATAACGTTTAAAGATACATTATATAAGATTTAGATAAAGAGCTCGTCATTCTCGCTATAATAGTTCCAGAGTTGATTATGGTCTGGATAAGTTAATTAATGTCTAATTAATAATTTAGACAGTATTTCAGACCCAAAAGAAAGATCTGCAAAAGGCAGATTTAGCTCTTGCATAATGTATATATGTTTAAGTGAAATGAGGTTTAATGTCCTAATGTTCCGTGGAGCCACGGTTACTCAGTGAGTAAGACTTTGGCTCGCTGACCTGGAAGTCTTGTGTCCGATCCCTGCGTTGGCCGAGAAAGTTCATCGGTTCCAACTAGTCAGTGGTATTGGACTTTGGGTCTGGAAAGGGATACTGTCGATGTTTTCGGTTATTCGAATTCCAACTCCAAAGGATTCTGTTATTTGAACGGGAACCTGTACCCTGGACCACGGTTTAATACCTTTAATTCTTTGTACGTTTAAGAAAAGGGTGAGTATAGCGCCGAATTCCGGTTCGACCAAGGTGTTCCTCGTGGTTTTCTAGAATGGTTTCTCCTTGTCAGTGGTGCAGCGTCTGTTCATTCGGATTCAACAACTTAGAATCGGACATGAAAAAAAACCCGAAGGTTCTTCGGTGTACAGATATAAAGTCAAATCGTAACCATACTACAAAACTTCAATGATAGGACTTTATCCCACACTCTAGTATCCCCATCTATCTCAATTAAATGTATACGACTTTCTCGAATTGGTCTTGGGTAAAACAGATAAGTTGTGAAGTAGCGAGTTAGATAAGAAGAAGACAAATTATATACAGCTATTACTTATATAAAACTTATCTTCCCAGATATCAACACAACCATTTCACGTATCTCTAAACTTATAACAGCTATATATAATTACGAGATATGAAGTATTTATTTTATAGTGTTTATTAAACCGCGGAGACCAACAGAATGTACTGTTCACATCATCGGTATCCACACGATGGAGTGAGTTTAACAAAACTATAGCACTGTGGATACCGAGGATGCGTTGATCATAAAACACAGCTACTACTACTACTACTGCTACTACTACTACTACTACTACTACGGCGGCGGCTACTATTTCCACTCCCAAATGTTTAGCCCTGTATCTGAATTTCAGTTTTGTCGTTACAGTATCGCTTTAGTGTCCAATTAAAACATTTATTGCAACGGTGCCAAGATTGATATTTTGTTCTTACTTTCGTAATGGTGTCTAGTTGTTCGGATGGGACGAAAACCTAGGTCCCGCGTAGACGTTGAGGTTGTATTTCGGCGCAGATTAGGTGGAAAAGACGTTAAACCCCACTGTATTTAATTTTATTGCTTACCCCTTACAGCAATTGTATTGTTTATAAATATTCTGTTTATAGCCCGAACATGCCATGATGTACACCCAACATCAATCTCCTTCAAAAGCAGATCTTTGAATACTTTGGAAAACTCTCGTCTAATAATAGCTTCAAAGTCTAGATGTTCATTTTCTCACGGTAAAATCAAGACATTTGTCTTGTATTCTCCAAGTTATTTTTCACTCGTATTATTTGGATATAAGTAAAATATTTTGACATACACGTCAGGGTGGTATGGACACTGTCCAGTAGTTGATAACAACCATGTGATATACGGCCATATCTTATAACCATGCTCTGACCAGCTCTAAATACCCTGATAGTTGGTTTAATGGGCTATCAAGCATCTTTCCTGCTATTAGACAAAACAAATCCATTTTACTTATATATTAAGATTATTATCACGACAAGTCAGTTTTAAATGATATATGTAGTACGGTATATCTGATGCCAACGGTGTCAAAACATGTTAGGTTTCTATGATATATGTAGTATGATATATCTAATATATTTATATAAATCTGCCATTCGTAAAAACATGTTGACACATTCCTACGAAAAGAAGTTTTGATTCTGAACAAATTACTACTCTATATTTTGTATATATTTATTTCTTTAAGATAAGTTCTATTGGTTGTTAGTATATACTCGCACATAGATATAGTGTATATTTCCATTGGTGAAAACTTATTGACACATTCATACTAAACAAGTTTGTTTTTTATTCCGAAAAAAAAACAATACTGCAATTGTTTGAATCCATTCATTTACAGGAGATTTTTCACATGGTTCGCATTACTGTCAGTATAGTCTCCCACAAAGAAATAATTTCTCCCCAATATTTAATATTCAGAATTTTTACCTTATTTTGTTGTGTACGCTTATCTTAACCACGCCGTTCACTCTTTTCCTAAAGTGCAATCATTTTTAGATTGATGGAATGATTTTATGGTCGACAGACAAAATATCTTAAACGGTCACCATTTACCCAGGTGCTTCCGGAAACTGGATCATGGCTGGATGACAGCAAGAAGAGATTTAATTACTATCGATCGGGACGTTTTCTATGCTGTTGCTGTGATTTTCTCAAAATTGTTTTTCGCGGAGGGGTGGGGTCGGGAGTCAATGGTTAACCCTTGGGCTTTAGTTCATAGGGTCTGCCAATGAGTCAAATGGCTTGATTTCGACAAAGACAAGGAGTAGGGTCGCCTCCAACGTAGGTTTGTTTTCTCTGGACCTCCGGTTTTCTTACACTGTTAAGCTTCCTTCGCGCAAGCCTTCAATTGAAATAAAAATGACCTAGTTTGTGTTGAGTGGACGTACAGTCCAATCTCTCTCTCTCTCCCTCTCTCAATTGATAACGTAAAATAATAACCATATTGTGTTTTATGAAACAATCGGTTATTACTGATGACATTATTAGCTATTAACCCAATTTATCCAACCCTCAAGGCTCTTGTTTGTCCAGTTACCAGACAATTGGGAGGAAAACCATGAGATCCGAGACTAAGTCAGCCTTTGGGAAAATTTCTGTTTTTGCGATGAGCAAATTAATAATTCTATATTTCTGTTCAAGATCACAACTTTCAAATGATTCGGAATCGTCCAATTGATCTCAAAGAGTTATTTTCTCTTTCTGCATGTTATCTGCAGGATGTAAAAAATTAATTTCATCCGCATGTATATAGCTGGGAACCTTACACCCCTGTTAATACTAAAGATACAAGGCATGTTTTATATCGGAACCTACATGGACTGCCAGAATTCCCCGTAGATATAAAACTAGGTATGTAAACTATTAAAGACGGGATTTGATGAGGCAGATCATGTCCAACACGTGTTGATGATTTCTGGAGGTGTTGCTGGTGATATGAAAACCTGCTTCTAGCCTTCAGCTACAACGTGTAAATAATAATTGAGACAACTACCCACCGCTTTATAAACACACAATCTTAGCTCAACACCAGTCAATGATTATTGCTGTAAGCGGTTTATTTCTATTAATGTATCAAGCTGGTTTCTAGAAGCTAATAGAAACTACAGGAAAACTGTACATCAAAACAAAAACAGGGCAACTTGAGTGAAATGAAATTGGGTTTAACGTCCTTCTGTTCTGCTCCGAACCGGGAGAATGAAGATGGAATACGCCATACAGTATGCTATGAAGAAAACAAGGGGGAGACAGGACAAACAGCTATAAAATATGGGCAATGTAAATCACGAACTACCGAATCCGGGGAACTACGGCACTCAGGATTTTGATCCTAGCTATTACTATAGACATTTCATACGAACAGACTTGACCCGTCGGGATCCAAACCAAGAAACATGTTACACAAAACATGCACCCCTAAAGGCAACAATAAACTACATTTGGATTGTTATTTGACTGTCTTCTGTGCAGGAATGGCGCTGGGCAAGTTGGCTCAATTATAGGACAGATGATATTTTTAAACTGAAAAAGAAAATAGCCAAAAGCTCTAATTACTTTTGAGAGAATTCAATCTTTTGGTTTATATTTAGACAAGATACGTCCTGTTTATAAACAAACGACAGATTTTATCAGATCAGATTTCGAATATAATTAGATTTTAATAATTCGAATTTAATGGAACAAAAGGCAATATTTGAAAATCCGCAGTGACGAATGTGTTTAGATTAAAGTATAGTCAATTTTGCGTTTCATTGGCTAGTCCCTTTCATCAACTAGATCACAGGTTATATAACAACTCTTCCAGACCCTAGTGTTGTACATACAAGTAAAAACGAAATTTTGAACTATAAAAAACGAAACGAAATAGAATCTGTGTTTTAATCAGATTGCTATAACAGGATAATCTTCGCGTGATTAAATCGACTTAATCACAGAACAAGCTAAATAATTAAACATTTCAACGAAACGTAATTCCAGATTTAGTATTTGGGGCTTCATTTTGATTAACTTGACTCGTGGTGGAAGTGGACGTTAAACCCCAGAAACGACGATCCTTAAATGGTTCAATTCCGTTCAGTATTTACACAAGTATGATGAATGGAAAATTTGTCAACGGCGATCTCCGTCTATGATATTCGCTGCTATCCTTTAATGGGCCTTGTTTTTAAGAGAAAAAAATCATATTGAATCCTAATCGGGCAATTGTTTGCCTTTGATATTTTGATTTTGTTTTCATAATTAAATGTTAAGAAAATCAATTTGAGAACATTTTAGCGTGGATTATTATAAAACGTCGAAATTTATATATTTCTATAAAATACAAATGCGCTACTGGGATATTTAAAATCAGAAACAGTAAGAGAATGACTCCTTTAACAAATACGTATTTTGGAAGATTCCAATTAACTTGAAATGTGTAATACCACACGTGGTTTATTTAGTGATGTAGATTTCTATCTGATGTAATCAGTGTTTTTATTGGTCAATTCGTCAATGATACAATCTGTTCTAGACACCTGTCGCATATCTTCATCAATCAGGTTTTGTTACAAAGTGAGAAAAAAAACAATCTGTTGAACTTTCTTGATTCACTACACCAAACATTATGGGTTTTTTTATGAATAAAGGGAAGAACGTATCGCTAAACCAACCCATGGCGAGAAAGAGAAATAGAGAATGGGGTTTAACGTCCACTCGACACAAACTAGGTCATTTCGGAACTAAGATATGGTTCAGTTTTATTTCAATAATTCGTTTGTGCGTAGGGTTCTTTAGCAGTAGGGAGAAACTGGGGGACCCAGAGAAAACCCACGAGGTTAGACAGGCGATCCTACTCGTTGTTACGTACAGTCGGGGAATTAACACCATGCCAGTAGATTCAATGACAGATCTTATGATGTAGCGCGCACGTGTTAACCCAATCCATGTCCATGTGTTGCAAATAAAAAGATTGGAAAGTCCCATTCAAATATACAGGATTAAGTTTTTCGGCTATCGTCTGCGATATCATTTTTGTGGAAGCAGACGTTAAACGATCAAGGTACTACTGCATTCTTTGTACAGATACTATATGGCCCCCGGAATCATTTCACTTGAGTGGTTCGAATTCCCGGTTGTACGTGGCATGGAGTAGGGTCGCCTTCCAACCTCGTGAGTTTTCTCCGGGTCCTTCCTCCCACTGCTAAAGACCCCTACCCGCAAGCTAATTATTTAAATAAAATTAAACTACTTGTTAGTCCCGAAATGACCTAGTTTGTGTTGAGTGGACGTTAAACCCTCTCTCTCTCTCTCTCATTTCACTTGATTTAACATTTGCAGTTTATTGTCTTCCATATCTGTGTAGTTTGTCTTGTTGGTGTTGTTTGGTGTATAGTCCCCCCTCCCCGCGCTCTATTAACAGTAGAAATATAAAAGACTTAAAACGTCTATTTGCCAATTTTCTTTGTTTCTATTAATTTGAAATGGTGGAAAGTTTTACTGAAAGATATTTTCTTCTGTTTATATACAATATAAAGTTAAAATGTTAATTTTGAAAACAGGACGTCTGGAAAGGACACGAAATTTGTGGAAGTAGCGTTAAGAAGCTTTATTTGGAAAATGAACGATTACCGCTTTCGTAAGGTAAACCAAACTACACAGATTTTTCTTATCTAAGACTTGACATGCTTCGGTGGCTGTATTTATTCTGTTAAAAGCAAGGCATTGGCTAGAGTTCCGAATGAGTGTAATGTAAATCAAAATAATTGATGCCCAAAGCACTCAACCATAACCCATTCCAAATATCACGTGCATGTCTAGTGGTGGTCTCACACGTGAACCCAAACTGACAGACGAACTGAGATTCATTAAGAAGATATTTTATTGTTTTACGTCATCTCGTTCCCACGTGTCAATATATTATGACGTAGTTAGAGCATGGTGGCGATTAACCCCACCCTGCGAAGTATTAGACAATATCGAATAATTAATGATCCCATGAGTACTCCTTGACACCTCGTACCCCCGTGGGGTCCATTTAAAAAGGATTAATTCTTGTGTCATTACGTATATCCTATTACTTTGAATACTAGCAGTTGTTTTGTCGACCAAGTGTTGGAAGTTAGGGTAATATTGTTTCAGGAACTGGGTATTAAGTAGACATCTGGTTGCAGGAATCGATGATGTAAATGGCGGATAAAACCACTACACCAGCCAATAATCGTATCATTATTTACAACTGTTATATCTGCCACGTGACGAAGCGGACGTTAAAGCTTACAGACAATACCCACACCTCTTAGCTTTCAAACAACAAATTGTCCCTGGTGCCAGCCAATAATGATATTAGTTTTAAACAATTGTTAACACAGACCTTCCAAAAATAAACCAACTGTTAATGTATACCACAAATAAATGGAATTAAATGAAGTTGAACGTCTTAAATTTATGCTAATACTGTCCGGCGTAATCAGTGCCTGATTAACCTTGAGGGGGGCCCGGGACATACCAACTGTGTGGGGCCTCATTGTTGTTTGGTAAAATTGTTCGTACTGACGGCGGATCGTACTAGTATGTACTCCGCCCCAATAAGTGCCTGGGGTGTTTACCCTCAGGATTTTTTTAGGATTAATTTCAGTGCATCTGAGACAATTTAGGCAGCGATTTCATTGACGTTTAGAATTCGCTGACCTACCAGTCCAGAGGCCCCCAATATCCATTACTGACCATGGCCCCAATCCTCGCTGCCTCGCAGCCAAGGTACTGGTTGGCTCCGTCCGGTATAAAATATTAGTATGACCCAGAATTGTGGGGGTGGGGGCATAGGCGTACGGGGAAATTTTTGACTGGGGGGGCGGTGGTGGTTGGTGCCCCAAAAATATAGTTAGGTTCTTAGTATGTTACACAATAATAATCATAGGCATACGGACTCAATGACAGTTAGGGGGGGTGGGGTGGGCAGAACCCTAATTGCCCGAAAAATTTTCGGGTTTACAGATGCATTCCCCATCCACCCCTCTCCCCCTCAAGAAAATTTTGGAATATTGACGGCTGTTTTCTTTCAATTTTAACCCGTGAAAAAAGCAGCTTCATAGTGATCAAATTTAGCTAAATTAGGGTAACTTCAGTCCACCTGCTGACCCGAATTCTAAAAACAATCAATCGTCGCGGAGTATGGGGGCCTCACCCTTCAGGGGAAAATTTGAAGGCCCATGACAGGTTCTACAATATCTCTTTTGCGATCAATAAGTTCTTGATTTCTAAATCATCAATAAAAGAGAAGTAAATTTTATTTACTTGTAATATACACAACTAGAAACAGTTATTTATGTAACTGTAACTCGTGGCTTACTGTACTGCAAACAAAAGAGGGTTCGAGTCATAAGATTTCTATTTAATTGTCTAACAATAGACACTCTGAATTTAAATTCGCTGTTAACTTGGACACATTCAAGAACACAATATTTTTTTATACAACTTTTACAAAGTACAATTGTGTGCCCAAATTTTCCCAGCATTTGGTGCCCAAAATGGGGGGGCGACCGCCCCCCCAGCCCCCCCAGCTCGTACGCCTATGGGTGGGGGGCTAAATGTGGGGGTGGAGGTACATTGTCCTACTCAGCCTCCCCTAGATCCGGTACTGGGCGTAATACGTCGTTCAGTGACCTATCAGGCACATTGTCCAAGTCAGATCTAGTTGACAAGGCCAACTTCAAGTTCGGTCCAAGGTCACGAGATATAACACTTACCCTAGTCCAAACCTACCATCTTGCCCCAATCTTATCACAGCGACCTTGGCGAAAATTTAGTTGGCCTTAACTGATAGATCTAGCCATATTTTCCGCGGACAGGAACGTGTACGCGAGACCTCATTTTTTCGTCATATTTGAACGACTTGACACTGTTTCTTGCCAGGCGCTCCGTTTTGCATCACTGACAAATCGGCAAAACGCTAGAAAATCTCGAGGTACTGAGTCACGTTCCTCTCGTTTACCAGAAATAATCCAGTGAGGTGTTTGGGATCCTGTTTTAGCTTTTCGGCAACCATCGGGTCGATAAAGCTTGGAATTCCTAACTCCACCTCAGGGCTTCATTTGTTCTTAGTCTTGGTTCATAACTTCATTATCGAGTAACTTCGAGAGATTTTGTTGGTCTGTAGCCCCACTATTTCTCAGTGAGTGAAAAATTCTTATGATATTCAAACGTCAATATGCGAGCACACGAGAACAACATAAAGGGGCTGGTTTTGGCACCTTCCCCGTAAAAATTGGAAGCATAGAACGAAAACTGGAGATAAATTATTCCACAAGATGAAATGAAGTAACATATTTTAATGGCAAATAAATGCGTCGGATTAATACTTTATAATCAAAGATCTTACACTGTATTTTGAAGCGGTAATATTTTTGTTCTGTTGTCAAAGTCAAAGAAACATGGCGTTATCCCCCAAGAATCAAAGGAGAGGAAATGTTAATCTTCTGCTTATGAACAATTATCCTATAATGATCGCCATGTTGCATTTTGTCGTCTGCCACGATGATTGATATGATGGTGTGTTTGATTGTATTACGAACGTAAGCGGCCAATTAACGTTCTTTTTCTCATGTTTTACATTGGTTGTCAGGCAGCCATATTTGAACCCCGCTGAGATCTTAATTCTGTAAATGCCTGTAACATTTTGTTGAAGAACGTGAAGGGCAGCCTACATGTAGAGCGACATATCGTCGTATTACATAAATCTAAAACCCTCTCCATCTTTCTCCACCCATGCCACAGCTGCCAATTAGAAATGATGTACATTTTTGGAGAATTTTACGTCAAAATAACCCAATGTCAGCATTAGTTTAACCGCGAAAAAAACATTGTTAGAAATTCCTGGTTTTTAAAAAAGATATTTTGTTCGCAGCGCTGATCAAAAAGATGCTTATACGAATTACCACGATATAAGATTGAGTAGCTATTATTTATATTCAATCATCGAAAGTAAGATCATTCAGTATCTTAGAGGGCACATTTTCACAGTTGGTCATATAAGGGGTCGGGGGTTGGGTGGCCGAATGTTTTTTTTGTACGCGCGCTGTATGATACGGCCTGTCATTGAGTCAACTGGCGTGGTTTCGAATCCCCGGTTGTACGTGGCAAGGAGTAGGGTTGCGTGTCAAACCTCGGGCGTTTTCCCCGGTACTCCGGTTTTCCCCTACTGCTAAAGACTCCTACGCGCAAGCGAATTATTGAAATAAAATTAAACCATATGTTAGTGGCGAAATGACCTCGTTTGTGTCGAGTGGACTTTAAATTTTCTCTCTCTCTCTCTCTCTCATATAAGGGGTCAGGATACGACGAAACTGTGGCAAATAAATACAATTGTCATTCAACAGTATTGGGTATATGTGTATGTTGAAATAAATGATCTTAAAATTTAGGAATATTGATAAATAATTGAAATGTTATGGTCCATTGTAAACAATTATATTTTCAAGACTAGATTAAAAATAAAAACATTGTTGGCTCCCATTTTGTGGGCCCCGGTTCAGTTGTAACATGGTCCATCCACTGAAAATCTGGCACTGAAGTAAAAAGCACCACCCATGTGGCCCCCTGCCTTGAAAACATAAGAATGCTTAATGGATAACCCATGGCTGTTCTCAGTCAGGAATAAGACAATTGTTTCGTTAGCGTTTTTGATTTTTTTTTTAAAGAAAATTCTTTGAGAAGAACCTCTCACTAATAGTGTGATTGTCTTATATGGGGAAATATGACACAACTGTAAATACAACACGATACATTGTAAATATTGTGAAATGAAAATGCCAATTGGTTTGAGTGACTGCAATCGTACAATTGTTCTTGATATTGTTTTGTAAACGTCACCACAGAAAAAAAAGGATTGTTTTCAAGGTCATGACTGGAGCTCTGAACAAGGCAATATGTCTGGCCATCTCTCTAACGACAAACAAAAAACTTTCATGTCTAGGCCGCAGGTGCTTTTGAAATTGGACTCGCATCCGGGTTTGAATCTCAGTCTGTGTCGAGAAGACATTTTTCCTCTTGGAACGAAACAATGAGTCCCCATAGTACAAACTGTTAGTCTACGTGAAATATTCCTTAGCATTTGACATTCGAAGACGAGTAGACGGAAACATCGCTGACCAGGCGAAATCCGCCCTCGCATTGTACTTGTGAACACGGACAAATATCATAATTATGTTATCCTAAAAATGGCACGAGTAAACCCTATCCCATGGGCATACCTTAAGTAGATCAGCAAGGTAAAGGTAATACATGTACTTGTCCATACCCTGGAGATCCTCTTTAACCCTGTACCTGGACCCTCAAATTGTGCCCCTTTTAAACAAACATCATATTGTAAATCAATGACATCATCATAAAGTCTCCCAACATGTCGCGGAACAGAAGGTTACGATCATGTAGTAGTAAATTATATCCAGTCTTCAGCTCATCATAGCTCGACTTTACACGGTGACAATCTCTCTATCAGTCATAATTATAGGCTTAACACGCAATCTGTCATAGTAGTCGCGAACAAACGGTAGCCAACCCGTCAATTATTGGGTTTTAATGATTTCTACTGGAGAATCACGCAAATGATTTTCCTTTATTTATTTCTACTCAAGTAAACGACATGTCGACAAGTATAAAAAGTTTGTTTTTAAATTTTCTTTGGCATTTTATTCAATTCAACAAATGTTTACACAACTTGCATTGAAATGATTTGTGACTGATTCATATTTGTCCAGCACAGTTTATACAATGTTACAGTATTTGCAAGTACAGGGGAGGGGGCCTTTATTAAAGGAGATTTAGCCGTATCGTATCGTACCTAAAGCGGTGGGAGGGGTGAACGCAAGGACAGGTGGAATGAAAAGAAATTGAATTAAGCTCCGTCTGGACTAATGAAGACGACATATGCCATACAGTGTGCTATGAAGGGAAATTTTGCCTGGAAAGTGGCACTGATGCCTACTCCCATGTCAAATTCCAGCTGTCTAGTGATCTTTTACGTGCACGCCGATGTGTAACGGGAGTTCGGTTTTCGTCCCACCCGAACGACAAGACAGCTGTACGTTGTAGGCCCTCGTCCTGCACCACTGACAAGGGGAAATCACGCCGGAAAATCGGGACGAACCTGCGGCGTTTAGGCTAGCGAGCCAGCGTCTTACCAACTTAGCTACCGTGGCTCCGAACGCAAGAACATCCCCGGGTAGCACGAACTCTAGATATCCTTTACTTTACCGTTTTGACGTGATTGACGACTGGTTAACAAACTATTTGGAAGCATGTTAATTCTATGCCTATTGTTAATGCGGGTACTCCGGCTTCCTTCCACTACTAAAAGACCCCTACGCGCACGCGAAATATTGAAATAAAGTTTAACTATGTGTTAGTCCCGAAATGACCTAGTTCATGTCGAGTGGACGTTAAACCCGACTCTCTCTCTCTCTCTCTCTCTCTCTCTCTCTCTCTCTCTCTCTCTCTAGTTACTGTGCGCAATATGAAGGACATTTTATTTTTTTACATACACAGCTGCTTTACGCATAATCCTAATGCATTGATGTCTATATCTGACCATCGCCCGAAGCTTCACATACTATGATAAAGGTTTCCCATTTCAACTTTCTTGGAACCGAAACTATCTTAATCTTACGACTTGATACATTCGCAAATTTCAATTTACAATTTAAGGTCAATTAGAGATTCGATAATTGGACGCTTTACACTAATCCTTGCACACCAACATCAAGCACATGCTTCCCCGTGTACAGCACTCTTCATCCAAGCTAATTTGATTGAATTTCAACAAGAGTTATCCCGTTGGCCATTGGCAGCCATAACAATTATAGCCTCGTCGTCATTCTTATCTTTTCCTCGCACATCAAGCTTTAATCTGCAACCAATTATATTTCAATTTAACGATGTTTATAATTACCAAATAAAAAACCAATATGGCTGCCAAAAACAGCGTCTTGTTTCACTGATAATCGAGCCTAAAGTAAACTTTGGGAATTACCAAGTCTTAAAGATGTGTAGATGAAAGAGCCATCAATTGGTATAATGATAGAGAATGGGGGATATAAGACTAAGAAGATGGTTGATGATTGTCACCAATCGAACAGATTTTAAACCAATTAGTTTAATGATGATCCGCCAAGCAAGTTGTTAAAGCTAAAACGCTTAGTCATCTGCCAAACTATGACATGCTTGAACCACCTTTTCCTCTCCATTTTACAACATTCCTCGGGGCTCAGCCACATCACACAGGCCTATTATCATCCTTTAAACGATCAGTTGAGATTCGACTTCCATTCAACGGCTATTCCGGTCGTTTCATTTGATTTCTTTGTATGTAGTGGTTGCGGTTTCTCTGTAAGCCGCTACTTGAGGTGAAGACGTAACCCTTGGAATTAGTGCTAAACGCTTTATAGTTCTGCCATAATATTACTTAATATTAAGTATTATTAAGATTAATTGATTAAATCCGATTATTGTGACGCCATTACCAGATTGGGGGACACAAGGACATTGTCCTAACGACCTAGTTCCGTTTTGCACTCCGGCGACGCTTCTTATGGTCCATTAAAACATAATGTTGTCTTTTATAATGCAGTTCAAGTTCACGATTATGATGACTAATTTTTAGATGTTGAAATGAAACCTTTATTTTATGACAATATATAAATGTGTTTCTGATGAATGAAGAGCCGATTTGTCTCTGGAAGTTCCAGGTTTGATCCCGTTGTTGACCAAGAAAGTTCATGGTGCACTTTGGCATTAAACAGTTAAACGTATATGTTTGATGTATGTTTATTGTTCGGAAATGAAGGGACAGGCGCTAATCGCTAAAACGCCTATGTCCGATCCACATAAGAATTGACATGCTTGTTCTTTGAACAATTCCGCATCGATTTAGTGAATTAGATTTTTGTTTTTAATCCCTTGATTACATTTCTGTGATTTAAACGTACACTGTTCTGAACACTTTCAGGGACGGATCTAGGAAGTTTGAAAGGGGGGGGGCGCTGCAAATGAGGGCACGCCGCTGAGAAGAGGGGGGGGGTCCCCCTAGAAAATTATCCATCATTTCCTTGCATCTGTAGCCATTTCAAAAGCTATTTGGCTGATATTTTCGTCTAAGTAAACGTTCGGAACGGACATATTTGGGTCTGAGAAAAGGCACTTTCAGCAGTAAAAGAGGGCATTGTCGAAAATTAGTGAGGGGGGGGGGGGCGAGGGGCCTCTGACTTTGCATCTCTGTGAATTGTTGCATGTATAGTCTACTTTCAGTTGCATCTAATTGCCTTCTTGTATATTGAAAATAATTCTTTCTTCCCTTTTATATGTTTAATGTGTTTGTAATGTTATGTAAAACTATATTTAATGTCGTAATCCCCCCACTTTTCATTTTGTATCTTTTGAATGTGAGAAATATGATAACACTATTTGATGGATATATAGAGAGCCATTAACAGGTCGAATTATAAACACACTGAGCTCTAATGGAGGTTGTACACTCGCCCACTTTATCAACTTAGAATCACAGAGTGTTCAAATACCAGTAATCGAAACTCGGATCAAGTGAATCGCCATGATGCTAAATCAAAACGCCCCAGGCTTATCACTTTGTCAGTGGGAAGCATATTTCTCTTAATGCAATTCACAAACGTCTACTTGAGCTAGTTAAAGCCATGGAGTAGTGGTTTATTAGCCATATTATAGACCATTGCTTCTCTATTATACATACTCAGAGCAATCAAAGGTCAATATTTAAGATAAGACGGTATCTTTGGTTTATAATTTAAAAGGAGTATTGGCTTTCTTTTGTCTTGTATCTGGTAATTCTCCGGTGTTAGATGTAATCATTGTGTTGATAAATCTGCTATAACATATTGTTCTTGTAGCGATTACAGATGTTCTTACACATTGATCAGTCTTGTGAAATAGAAGGAGTGGGGGTGGGTGAAATTCCGTTTATTCATACGAATAAATAAATAAATATGAACAGGGGGGGGGGGGGCTTGTGGGGTTGGTTGGGGAGTGTTAACCAAGTAGTATACTGTGTATTAAGTTTAAAATGTAAAAATGACTTTGTTTTTAGATTTAAAACTTGACTGTTTGCGCCCCTTGTAGCCCTTTATTAAGTAGCGCCACCTTCTAAAATCAAGATTAAAAAAACTCGCTTCATTTGAGGTTTAGGGTTCACAAAACATTCTCAGACTTAAGATAAGAAGTTACTCAAACTTGTTCGCATTATTTTAACTAAAATATATATAGCCCTTTATAATACTTTTGTTGTTTTAATGTATCAAATACATCAATAATAAACTATGTGCAAAGTTTTGTGTTTCTGGATGAAAGACATTTCTCATAAACAATAATTGAAAGTCGATTAAATCTTAACCTAAGTTTGAGAATTTTTTGTGAACTCGGGGCCTCCTGGTATTTACTTGATTTGATTGTTCTTGTCTCTACTGTTATCGGCGGAAGTAGGCCTAAACCTAATTTATAAACTTTGCTTAACAGATTAAAGAGTATATAAAAACAAATGTAAATCTATATGTAAAAACAGGACACGTCTTTAAAAACAATACACACACATGTAAATACAACCCTTTTAAAAAATATAATAGCATACACCAATAACAGAGAAATGTAATCAAATGTAAAAATAACGGTGTTTGTTCAACACATGTATTTACTCTTTACATTTTTACTGGATAAGATCACAATTTTCTGTTTACAAGTTTGTTAATTCTCCTTGATACTGTATCTTTAAAATATTGGCTTTAATTCTTGTTGAAGTAGTTCACTATTTGTGCAGCGGATTCCGTAAATTGTTAATCTGTGGGTTTAAAAGAAATGTTATTAAAGTAACGTTATTGTTATATATTTGTGACATCCAACGTTTAGTCTTTCTATGAAGTTTAATAGAAATATTGTTAATAATTTGTGACATCCAACCACGCATAGTGGCATCATTGTTACTAATTAGTGATATCCATCCACGCATAGTGGCATCATTGTTACTAATTAGTGACATCCAACCACGTCAAATCTTCCTATGAAGTTAAAGTGGCGGCATTGTTATTAATTAGTGACATCTAACCACGCATAGTCTTTATGTGTGGTTTATAGAGGCATCATTGTTATTAATTAGTGACATCCAACCACGTCTTTCTACGAAGTTAACGTAGAAATATTGTTACTAGTTAGTGACATCCAACCACGACCAGTCTTTGTATGAAGTTAACGTAAGAATATTGTTTTAAATGTGAGGCATCCATCCACGCCTATTCTTTGTTTTAAGTTACAATAGTACTATTGTTAAAAACTAACCTCAACCAGTCTTTACATGGAGTTAAAGTAATAATATTATTAATAATTTATGAAACCCAACCATGGTCATCTCCAAATTTTTGGAATATTACAAATCTTCACATTTCTCAAATACAATGCGTGAAAATTCTAATTCTTAAATTAGTCGGCTACCAAAATAACATTTGTTTAAAGTAAGTGAGGGGGCTGACGAATGATTAGGTATGGCATTGAGTCAAGTGGCGTGGTTCCAAATCCCCGCTTGTACGTGGTAAGAAGTAGGATTACTCGTCCAACCTAATTGGTTTTCCATCAGGTCCTCCGTTTTCCTCCAACTGTTAAAGTCCCCTACGCGCACGCGAATTATTGAAATAACATTAAATCATATGTTAGTCCTAAAATGGCTGTGTTGAGTGGACGATAAATTTCATTCCTCTCTCTCTCTCTCTCTCTTTCTCTAGGCTTGCGAAGGCTTAATGTCACTTATCAAAAAAGAAACTAGACGTTTATACCCCGTTATGGACTTAATTCAAAATCAGTATTAAAAATCAGTAATATGAGTACACAACTCGGCCATTGAAAGCCCTCCATCAACATTTCAACGATAAAAAGTGAGCTAAAGTATATATGTATTTCGTGTAGTGGTGCTATTTGAAATATTGATAAAACCTCTAATCGGTTGTCTGTAGACATCTGAGCGTTTTAGCACTCTATAGCTTGTTGTTCCATTGGCCGAAAAATTAAACATTGGCAATGATATTAAACCCATTTTCGTGTTCATTCATACAGAACTCATGGGAAAGACGTTTAATAACACCCAAAGCGGAAATGTAACGCGAGAGTTATTTGACTAATCCTACACGAGGCGTGGAGACTTAGAACTTTAAGACCCCTGCTCAAATATTTATAAGTACATATTGAAGGAATGAGAGAGCATGTGGTCAAAAGTTTGTTTAATTTGACCCAATTTTGATGTCACGTTGTATGCGATTTTCAGAAATAGTATTCGCCATTAGTTTGGACAAATTTGAGTAATGCGATATAATAATATACTGGATTAGGATTTTAACTCAAAATAGCACTTTGCAGGGGCAACGTCATTTCCGTCTAACGTCACAACGAAGGCATATTTTACGTGCACTCACAGTGTGTAACACAGAGGTTGCGAGTCCACATTAGGTGAATTAAGGATCTCCGAGCTCACTCTAGCCGAGCAGCGTGTAACACACAGGTTGCGTTCACGATAGGGACCAGAGGTTGCGATCCCACTAGGGGCCTAAGTGTTCACCCGAACCGAGCAGAGTGTAACACAGTGGTTGCGATCACACCAGATTAGTGTTCACCCGAGCCTAGCAGTGTGTAACACATAGGTTCTGAGTCAGCATTATGTGAATCAGGGACCACAGATGCTGGAACCCGATTCTTCTGGATTGCTCCTTTATGATGTCTAAAGTGGACCATGACAACATCAGACGTTTGGTTCAATCCAATTGAAATACACACAGGAGAATCTGTATTCAGCAGCCACCCAGGGGAAGTTTGATAACTGGCCGCTTAACGGGAGTGACCTTTAAATAAAATCTCTGTGTTTGTTAGTTGCATCGGGAGCGCTATCGATAGCTTACTGACATCGGTAAATTCGGCCATCACTCGTCTCTGAAGCGAAAATTCGGTGATCTATATTTCGTTTCGTTTTTTTATACTTTCGGTGGCGTCTAATTCATTAGGACAAGTAAAACGAATGATTGGTATATAAACAACGAAACGAAATAGGACCATGTGTTTTAATCATACTTGAGTTTTTGTTTATAATAGAAATAAAACTACTACATTCTGAAATAATAAAATAGATAAATATTGGGACAGTTGCTGAGGAGTGAAATAACAATTGATGAAGCTATTGTTACCAGTAAATTTAATCATTTTAGAAAACATTACAATTTCATGGATTTCAACTTCAGGTCGAACTTGATTCAAAACGAACACGTTTAACTGCATTACTATAATACTATCTTCAAATGGTTGCAGACAGCCTCTAGAGTAAATGAGTCGCGAAGAATTTTACGACATCCGAGAATTGGTTTATGAGAGAAATTTGGAATAATGTCATTAACGCTAATGTGTAAATGGGGATTGTTACGGTTCTAGCAATTAAAAATAGAGAGGTTTAAATCAACTGATATGCTTGCTGCAGTATTAAAGGCACTGGTTTCTCTGCTATCGCTTAAAGGGCTATTCAATCAATAGCTATTATTGTATTATAGTGCACACTGTCTGGTATTAACATGAGCGTCATGGAGGGATTAACCCCTTGCTGTGGTACGTATAATTAACAACACCGCTCGTACAATCTCATAAATAAATGACAAGTACAAAGGGTTAAGTAGTCGGTTAGTAAAACCAGTTTTATTTGTTCAGTATCTGTAGTGTAAATGAAGTTGCGATGCGATAAATATGATGTTTATTCATATTTGTGTGGAAATGCTGACGTCCATTGTGCCTCTACTCACCAAGTAGATAAAAAACTGCAATTTAATTATCCGATGAAGTTGAGACCGAAACACTTCAAATTGCTGATGTAAAATACGGGGTGATTTCCTGAACACGAGTGTACGTGTACCGAGATTAATAGCGTTGTTATTGTTTGTGGATATGCGTTGAAGAACATCTCCATTAGTCGTTATTTATTCTGTAGAAAATACTCCAGTCGGTTTATCATCGCTTACTTAATTGCCAATTGAAAATGGTTATTATTAATATACCGTGTAGAACATGGAGTCGTATTGAAATTATGTCTTTATTTAGCTCCGTCATCATGGTCCTGGTTTTCTACACTTTATAAGCTTTTACAAGTATTCAAAACCGTTGCCATTGACCAGGGTTAGGTCTGTTGTCATCTGTTTATTTCGTCATAGGTCACGTGATGTAAACAGGGCTAGCGTTAACCCTAACCCAAGATCTAGCCCTAAGCCTTACATTAAACCTAACCCCTAATCACCGGCAATAATAACGTGCCCTAACACTGACTACATCTTGTGACCCCGGGACAATGTGCAGGTTGTCATGTGAAATAGAACTAACTCATACACCTGTCTGTGTTATGCACGAGACTGCGGCGAATTATAAGCTGTGTTGTGATTGGCTGTTTAAGTTGTGACGAGTAATAAAACCTTTTTTACGTGCCTCGAACCTCTGTTTTCTGCAAACTTTATTTGTCCGCGTCGCAGACGTCACCACTGGCAAGTACAAATCGATATTAAAATATCCCAAAGGCTCTTATCGGTACCGGCTAGATTTGTAATCGTTTCACTATGAACAGTAGATATTGTATTAACCATGGTAGAAACCCAAGAAAAGTGGTGGACATTGTTTTAGATCACAAGGTCCGTCTTTGTAGGTAGCATAGTTTCGATCCTAAGCTTGTACGTGACAAGAAGTAGGTTCGCCTGCGCAACCTAGTGAGTTTTTCTCCGGATCGTCACAGCTAAAGACCCCTACACGCAAACGAATTATTGAAATAAAATTTATCATATCTAAGCCCGAAAATGACCCTATCTGTGTTGAGTGGATCGGGATGATTTTGTAGATATTGCTCTGGACAATGAACGACAGCCAAGAATTGGTAGTGAACACGTTTTAGAACTAATTGCACCAATTCACGGTTTAAAAGTGTTTATATTTGGTTGCACTTTCTCATGAAACTGGCTGGCACGTTACCATGACAAAGTACGAGCGCTATTGCACTAATTTGCCCCTTAATATTAATGAACTTAGTATTTAATCCCCCTTTAGATCCTATTTTACTATAATATTCTGCAAGAAGAAAATTGCGGAAGTTTACGATGGTAGACGAAGGACAATGTCTGGTTAAAATTAATGAGTAAAGATTTGAAGCATGCTGTTTAAGTAGCCGGGTTAAAGCATTAACCTGGTCAAGACAAATGGCGGCTGCTGACAGATTATCTCCCCAATTGGTTCAATTTGTTCACTTAGATGATTAGAAATAACTATAACGATTTTTATCGCCCCAATTAGCTCCCACGTTGACCCCTGTCGATAACGGGACTTTAACGGTCATCTTGTCTCGATAACCCAGGCATACCGCAGCTGTGAAAGAAATCATTATAACCAGGTTCCGGACGATGTTTGTCAGCACTTAACAACGGAACCTTTTAAGGCTTGTTAATTAACAAGAAACAGTAATGGTCATTAATCTTTTGATCTAGGATCGAGGCCGAGAATATAGGAACTAGCGAAGATACAGGAAAAAGATGGATATCTAATAGGAACTAACGGGGATATAGGAACTAGCGGAAATATCGGGGTGTATATGAACTAGCGGAAATATAGGGGCTGTAGGAACTAGCGGGAATATATGGTGTGTACAGGAACTGGCGGAAATATAGGGGGTGTATAGGAACTCGTGGGAATATAGTTGGTGTATAAGAATTAGCGGGAATATATAAGAACTGACGGGGATATAGGAACTAGCGGGGATATTGGGGGTCTATAGGAACTAGCGGGAACATATTAGGAACTATCGGGAATATAGGAACTATCGGGAATATAGGAACTAATTAATGAACTAATATAGGAACTAGCGGGGATATTGGGGGTCTATATGGACTAGTGGGAATATATTAGGAACTGACGGGAATATAGGAACTAGCGGGAATATAGGAACTAATTAAGGTAATAAAAACATATACTAACATTCCAATACTTCATGACGTAACTTGGCTGTATTCGATATTATTCTATTTCATGATGTATAAATTAAGATAAAAGATGAAAGAATACAAAAACCGATATTCTATAATCATTTTCAGTTATTAAGATTACGAATTAGATAGACATGATTTGTCACCACTAAATGGACTTATATCTGCAAAACATGCTTTTAATAGTTAACATAAGCGTATTTCATAACCTAACCCGTTTATCGGACTAGATGTTAAGTGTTGCCTCGGAACAACAAGGACAAAGACAAGAGAAAAAAATATAGGATATAAAAAAATTGTTCTCAGATATCAAATGCGAATTACGTTTCTTTAATTTGACAAGAGAGTAGAATTATTTTATAATATAATACTTCCAGTCTGTTATGTTTTATTTTGAGAATTATCCCCGATTTGTTAAATGTCGAATGTGGGAGTCCTTGTATGGATAGACAGATCTTCTATTACGGGTATGGTATATTTTATAACATCATGACACCCAAGCGATCCTTGTCCTTATCACGCACCCAGCGCAGGTCCAAACCATACAGGTTACCCCGGCCACTTCCAGCCCAGTTTGTTTAGGATCTGGCTTCAAGTTCACAGAGAATTTCTTAGACTTAAATCACTGTTTATGAGAAATATTTTTGAACCAGAAACTCAAAACTCGGCGCATAGTTTCTTATTCATGTATTGGATACATTATAACTTCTTATAAAGGGCTATATTTTAGTTAAAAAATAAGGTGAACAATTTTGAGTAATTTCTTAAGTCTATAGGAATGCTTTGTGTAACAGACGTGTATTAATTCATCACAAAGTAATCTTTGAGTTTATTCGTCATATCCCATGAGCGGCTTTTTAACATGCTTTAGAAGGTTATCAAAACTGAGTAGCGTTCGGCCTCTGCGAAATCCCGGTAAAACCGTTGATTCAGTGTTCTGTATGAGGCAGGGTATGCTTACATTCTAGAATGTTTGATGCCACTCCCAAAACCTAACCCTTGTTGCACTTGAGTATATTACATAAGAAAATGGGAAATGAAGTTAGGAAACAAAGCCAATCTATAAAATGAAATAGGTTTAGAACACGAGGCATGTGTAATTAAATTTTCTATTAACTGGTAGGTTTTTTTGTCCCCCGCCTTTCGAAGAAAGTTGGGGGACTATTAAAATGGGTTCGTCCGTCTGTCTGTCTGTCTGTCTGTCTGTCCTTCTGTCTGTCCGTCTGTCTGTCCGTCACACTTTTTGGGACACAATAACTCTCTTCCTAATTGAGCTAGAATGTTCAAACTTGGTGTATGTGTTTATTAGGTCAATGCCTTGATGGAGTTCGAAGATGAGCATTTTCCGCGTAGGGTAAGCAGAGATAAGCAATTTGATTGGTTGATGCTTTGGGACACGATAACTTTAGTTCTAATTAAGTGAGATTGATGAAACTTGGTGTATAGTTTCATTATAGTAATACCTTGACTAAGTTCGATAATGAGCATTTTCTGCTCAGGGTAAGCAGAGCTATACACAATTTGATTGGTCGAGAATTTGGAACACAATAACTCTCCTTCTAATTTAGTTAAAATGTTCAAACTTGGTGTATATGCTTATTAGGTCAATGCCTTGATGGAGTTCGAAGATGAGCATTTTCCGCTTAGGGTAAGCAGAGATAAGCAATTTGATTGGTTGATGCTTTGGGACACGATAACTTTAGTTCTAATTAAGTGAGATTGATGAAACTTGGTGTATAGTTTCATTATAGTAATACCTTGACTAAGTTCGATAATGAGCATTTTCTGCTCAGGGTAAGCAGAGCTATACGCAATTTGATTGGTCGAGAATTCGGAACACAATAACTCTCCTTCTAATTTAGTTAAAATGTTCAAACTTGGTGTATATGCTTATTAGGTCAATGCCTTGATGGAGTTCGAAGATGAGCATTTTCCGCTTAGGGTAAGCAGAGATAAGCAATTTGATTGGTTGATGCTTTGGGACACGATAACTTTAGTTCTAATTAAGTGAGAGCGATGAAACTTGGTGTATAGTTTCATTACAGTAATACCTTGACTAAGTTCGATAATGAGCATTTTCTGCTCAGGGTAAGCAGAGCGATACGCAATTTGATTGGTCGAGACTTTGGAACACAATAACTCTCCTTCTAATTGAGTTAAAATGTTCAAACTTGGTGTATATGCTTATTAGGTCAATGCCTTGATGGAGTTCGAAGATGAGCATTTTCCGCTTAGGGTAGGCAGAGATAAGCAATTTGATTGGTTGATGCTTTGAGACACGATAACTTTAGTTCTAATTAAGTGAGAGTGATGAAACTTGGTGTATAGTTTCATTACAGTAATACCTTGACTTTGATCGATAATGAGCATTTTCTGCTCAGGGTAAGCAGAGCGATAAGCAATTTGATTTGCCGAGACTTTGGAACACAATAACTCTCCTTAGAATTGAGTTAAAATGTTCAAAATTGGTGTGTATGCTTATAAGGTCAATGCCTTGATGGAGTTCGAAGATGAGCATTTTCTTCTTACGGTAGGCAGAGATAAGCAATTTTTGGATGACACTTCGTGTTCAGTTTGATTGGTCGATACGTTTGAAAAAAATAAATGTGCGATTAATTAATATGTGTCATCTATTTATTTTGGGATTTCGGCGGGGGACATCAGCCTCACTGTTGGCTTGTTCTACCCGTGTTAGATACATTCTCTGATCATTCTCAGTGAAACCAAACCGGAACTTAATTAAATATGTCACAAATCAAGCAATTCCTATCATAAACCACATTCCATATCTGTCGAACAGAGCATTCTGGGATTCCTCATATCACTCCCAGATTGCTCACTCGTACTATTTCGTTTCGTGTTTGGGTGACGGGGTTGTTAAAGAAGATCAACGCTATCGACTACACGACGTACATTTTTCAGTGATAAATACTCACACTATCAACATTTGTGACGTTTTACACATACCTGTGTTTACTTTCGATTCATGATTTATTACTTGACCGCCGAGCCGCGGCCATTATTTTCTCGCCTTCGCCGTATTTCATTCAGGCATATCCGCTATCTTTCTTCGAGTATTGACACATCTGGCGAAACCTTGTCGGCTTATAACACGGATAGTAACGTTCCTCAAACAAACTGAACAGCCATGCCGCATGCTTAATCAGAGAACAGCCCAATTTGATGAGGAATTATGGAGGTCAAAACTTTAAATCATGAAATATGATGTTGGACCCAAGCTGTATGTGGGGTAAATAAATTAAATCAATCCTTATCTTCTAGTTGTACAAACATCGAGATAATATCTACATTTCTTAAGTTTCCACAATTAATTATCTCCTCAACTCGTTGTTTTAATGTTTTTTGTGAAGATAAGCTATCAACAAGTAACATAATATGTACTGTTCGTAGAAGTAAACGTGATATTCCCCTGTGATGGGCGTTGTATTAGAACAATTAATGTCCTGCATCCTCCACTACCAAACGTGATATTGTATCAAATATTCAATTAAGATAAGGCAATGCAAATAATTTAGCAATTTCATAACTTTCAAACCTAGATATCTGAGTACAAACATGTAGAGAAGATTGGGGAGGGGGGTTTAACTCTTACGGGCTTTCAATTCTCCACTTGTACAGGACAGTACACTCGGTTACTTCCAAGCACTAAAGACCCCTACGTGCAATCGTATTATTGAAATTAAATTCAACCATATGTTAGTACCGAAATGACTGAGACCAAGATATCTGGGTACATTAGTGCATATATGTATCGTAATTAATGAATAGTTATTAGCCCAACCAAGAAGTTTAGAATTATTAATTTTAAACAATAATATGTTAAAAGTAGCATTGAATGCATCTTGTTATCGCCATCCTAACTCTTTAACTACTTTGTTATATACCGTTATTGTTCATGGCTTGCAATGTCTGCGTAATTTATGTGTCCCGCTAGGCGCATCCGCATGACTAGGCTACACGTGACAAGTGGGAATCGGGATTCAACTAGGTACTTCTGGGACTGTACAGGGATTTGAAACTGTGACAGTCTAACTGAAAGCCATGGTCGCTTATCACGACCTCTATTTTGCACACACGAAGCCTGGATCCTGATCAATATACGGGTAATAATAAGTGACTTCAATGACAATCTTTTCTACAAGTACAGATAGGGCATCCTATGTCATTGTTTCTTAATGAAAAAAAAACACATGCTAAGTATGACTAAGGACCCCCAGTCATATACTGAATGGATCGGATCCTGTCCAGGAACTGTTGTCGAACCTTAACGCCTCGCTGATTTCACTATATTTTATTTGTAATGGAGGAAACATTTAGAAGAAACCCATTCATCACCGAACACGGTCCGACATCCAGTTTGTCCCAATTAATTTTTACGCTTGGTTAGAATGGGTCTAATTTATATCTTTGGCATCAATCGGAACTCTCCAGCAGATGTGACTTTTTTCCACGGTGTTTCCGATTCGATGTATTAAGCACCATGGAATTGTTCTTGGTTTAAAAGAATGCAGTAATTGTAGACAGGGTAGCCATTAGCTCAATTGAAATAATTTCATGTCGCTTAGTTTAAAATGCGTGAAGGTCCAAAAGCGAAATTTTTGAAATAGAATAAATTGAACCATATGTTAATTCCGAAATGATCTTCTCCCTCTCTCTCTCTCTCTTCTCTCTCTCTCTCTCTCTCTCTCGTTAAATCTTTAGTAAGTGCAGAAAAGGAGGAAGTTAAACTGCTCTTTATGAGTTTCGTTTTTACGGGAGTGGGGGTGGTTGGCCGAATGGTTAGCACGTGCGCGCAGTATCATAAGGTCTGTCATTGAGTCAACTGGCGTGGTTTCGAATCCCCGATTTTACGTGACAAGCATCTCCGTGGGTTTTCTCCGGGCCCTGGTTACGGTTACGTCCATCTCCTAAAAAAAAACTACGCGCAAGTCCCGAAATGACCTAGTTTGTGTCGAGTGGACGTTAAACCCCGTTTCCCTCTCTTTGTATTGTATTGTACAAACCGCTGTATTCAGTCTATAACTTTATACACCGACATACTTAAAACCTATCAACATCTAGTAACTACAAGATAATTGGCCTGAAAATGTTGATTACAGAAAAACTAGTTAGTTGGTGCCTGACACTGATAGTCGTGTAAATATATACTTGACATTAACAATAATAAACAAACATTGATTATTATTTACACCCACTTATTACCTGGTGATTTCTACATCACTAATGACAATACAATACTTCAGGTATGTCTATCATTGACTTACCTGCATAGGTAAATGAGGTAGAACAACAGTTTTTTCTTAAATATATAGTATACTAGTTAAATGATTGACTTGTACTGGGTTCATACCCGATTAATTTGTTAGTAGCGGAGTGACCGGAGAACATGGTGGCTCAGCGATAAAAGCGATTAAAGCGATCGCTCGGTAAACTGGAGAGTAGTAGGGTCGCATGCACAACCTCGTGGTTTTCCCCGAGTCCCCTCACAGCCAAAGACCCCTACGCACAGGCGAGTTATTGAAATAAAATTAAACCATATGTGTTACTCCCGAAATGACCTAGTTTGTGTCGAGTGGACGTTTACCCCCACCCACTCTTCACATGCCCTCGTTTAAATCGGGTTGTATATTCAAGACCAGTCTTCCATTAGCCCAGGTTAGGTGCAAAAGTACGTTAAACCCCATTTCATTTCATTTCGTATATTCAAGATCCATTACGTGGGTTAAAAACAAATCATATTAAATCTTTACTTATTAAAGAAGGTAATCCGTGTACTTGGCAGATCATGCTTACTGCTACCTTTGCCGCCAAACTCGTCATTATTTAATGTTTATTCAGTTTCAAAATCTATTCATGTAACATCAGCAAAATTAAACGCTTGTTACATTGGAAAGGTTCACATAGCTATCAAATTTATGTCGATCTTTTTGTTGTATACAGTGATAAAGGATGTTTGGAATATTCAAAATTTTTCGCATGAAAATATTTTCCACCCATGATAGTGTCATTGATAAACACACAGCGGTGCTCCGATTGGGGTTACCGGAAGTGCGATTGAAATGGGCGAGCAGATATCACGGTCAATTGCACGAGCTAACTAATCTATGAAGCAGACGAATGTTTAGAAATAACATTAGATTTGTTATAAAACAACATAAATACCAAAATGTTAATCGGAGTCAAAGATGGAATTACAGAAAGAAAGACCGCTTGGCATGTTTACGAAACTATCAAATATTTTAACAGAAGAAAATACGAAACTAAAGGGTACTGCAGTCATTCTGACTGTAGCTATCCATCACGGAGAGAGTTCAGACACCGTGCACGTCTCTAAAGTACAATTGCATAGATATAATCGAATGATTTTCTTGGGGAGTCAAATAATGATAAATGAAGAGAAGTTTTTTTAAAACACTGTAAACAAACCACTGGTGAAAAACCATTACCTTTTGTCTGTAGGTATTTATCATTTTAGAACACGTGTCTCACTTGGAACCGTGCCAACAAATTAGCTTACAGTAGTAAGTAAACGAGATAGATATAGCAAGGTTAAACATAGATAGATCATTATAAGTAATAACTCGTTACAAGTGGAGAAGAAAGGATTTCACTCAGCTACAATAACCCAAGTAAAAAAACCCAATTTGCTACAATTAGACTACTATCAAGAAGTAAATTAGACTCATCTGTTATCAGGGGGGTTAAATCATGGCGGATTGAATACACAATATCATCACACGGTCCGTAATCTAATATATTTTGATTTGCAGAAAATACATATTTTTCCGTAAGTTAAAAAAAAAATTCAGGTTTATTTTGGCTCTTGGCTGCATTATATATTTTTCAAAAAGGTAAAGGAATGGGCTACGGTAGTCACGATGGGTGTTGTAGGTGTAGTTAGTTATTCATGTTGTAGTCTTTCCATTGTTGTTTAGTAATGGTATTTAATAAATTGTAAACACAATGATTTTATCATGCTGAGAAAAAATACTGGTTTCTTTTGGGTTTTTTTACTGTGCCTAGTGTTCGTCAAATTCCTACTATTTGGGTTATCACAAGTACGCCAGTGGATACACAGGTGGAAATCTTGTTCTGTGTTCTAAGCAGGACTTTCCTGGTCAGTCGCTATCCGTAACAAGTATGGGAATCAGGATTTCAAAAATTCCAAGGTTCTTCTCGGCAGCCTCCGAAAGTCGACCCCGTCCATAATCTAAACGATAAGGCCTACTGCAGTTTTAGTACGGTCGCGAGATCTAAGTATGGTTAAGACACGTGGTTGTTGACGAGATTGCGGGTTAAGGTTAGGTCTAGGGATAGAGCTATCCCTGTTTACTTCTTGTGACCTTTGACCAAATCAGCAGTGGGCCTTAACTTTTAGAACTAACCATCCACTTCGGCTCCAGCGATCGCAAATGATTAAAATTGTAATACAAGAAAGTATTTCTTAGTTTATTTACAAATACAAAGTGCCACTACACAATTTTCAGACAGACGCCGTAGTTGTGAATAGGATGAAGTTCTGCTAAAGAATTGACTGTATTATCTACCGAAATCCACTTATTGGTGCTTGTTTAAAAGCTCCAAGAGGTCTGCATAAACACAATTCTAGTTATATAGATCAGCAAACAATGAAGTCAAAGATAGGATCTAGACCACTACAAACAAATATATAATCTATTAGTACTCTAGTTGTATTATGTAGAAGGAACTCTTTGAACAATCGGCGAAAACTTTAATGTGTCTGGATTGTCCAAGTTATTGTTTAGGTTTGTCGTGTTTGAGTTATTTTATTTCATTTTACAAGGAAATTGCAAACGTAACTATTGTTCACGTCTGCGTTTAAAACAATAACACGGAACAATAATTCGAACAATACAATTACATTTTTATTTACTGCCACATGCTGTATTGACGGGCGTGCAGCATTTGTTGTTGGGAGAGGTTGTGGGCGTTCCGACATTAAGTCAAATGGCATGGTTTAGATCCCAAAACAGTAGATGACAAGGAGTAGGTTCGCCTGTCTAACCTCGTGGGTTTTCCCATTTTCCCCCGGTTTCCTCTCACTGCTAAAGACTCTTGTGCGCAAGCGAATTATTGAAATAAAACTGAACCATATGTTAGTCCCGAAATGACCTAGTTTGTGATGAGAGGATGTTAAACACCATTTCTCTACCCCCCCCCCCCCCCCCAGGTTCTCCTCACTGCTATAGACTCCCGTGAATCGTTAAATGAAATAGTACCATATGATAGTTTGTGGGGAGTGAACGTTAAAGTGTCTTTAGGTATACCGTGTTGCTGTATCATCTGTTCCATGTATCCTTTCTGATCACAATACAGGTCTATATTTCGTTTTGCATTCGATAGTCGTGCGAGACTGTAGCAAACAGAGACAAGTAAAACAAAATGTTCACCGGAATTGGCATATACATTACGAACAAACAAAAACATTTTCAAACTATCGAGCTATATTATTTATACTCTAGAATCCTTAGAATATTACAATAGTTATAGGCGGAAGAATTGAAACTTTGTGAGTGCGTCAACTTGAGATAATGTAATTAAAAAGGCAATATTCAATATGGTGAGTACATATTTACGGGAACAGTATTATCATTGTAATGACACAGTCGTGATTATCAAAACTGTGTATTCTTTGTTTATTTGCTGGAAACGTGATGCACGGGAGTTAATTTACTACAAAATGTGAATTTAATTACCTTTTTGGTGTTCAATAAACCAATATTTAAACAGCTTAAACATAACCAATCTAACTTTCACGTGTGCAACTTTCTGTTTATGGTAAACCGTTTGTTTATGTTAAACTAACACTGTTGACCAATATTAAAACATGTCAACATTAATTTAAAATGTCATTTTCTGAAACAATTACCTGGAAAAAAAAGAAATTTTGTGAAACAATTACCTGAAAAAAAAAGAAGAAAAGAAATAAATCTATACAATTTAAAACATGTGTTGTATCGCTCTTGTGTTTTAGTTTGGTTTTTGTGTACTTTTAGCCGTGAAGGAGAATTCCACCAGACTATGTGCACCTCCATATTCAACTTGATGGAGGGGTGGATCAGGGATGGGTTATCGAGTTATCTAAGGTGTCGGTCTAACCTTGTGGGCGTGCTCTCGCTGTTAAAGACCCCTCCCTGCCTACCAGCAAACGAATGATTGCAATAAATGCGTCGTTTGTTAGTCAGACCCTTTTTGACCCAATATGTGCTGAGTTTTCGTTAACCCATTCGACTGCGGAAAACATTTTCAGTATACCACAAACGACCCTTATATTCTGTGGGATTTGTTGCTAAGTAGCCAATATCGATATGTAAATAAGGCAAGGGGCCTTAAATTCTAAAATATCAATATTAACAAGCAATCATTAGGCTAAGTCTTGAAATTGGCACTGGTACGACCGCCGCATATCATGGCACATATGTTGTGTGGTAAGAAACCTCCCTGATTTGTCCAAATTCAAAACAAACTCTATCATATTGCTTGAGCGCAAAAAATGGTGCAGGATTTCATTTCCTGGTATCATATGTTTCAAAAATTGTTTTGATTAGATCCAGGCTGTAAGTGTCATAAATTATGACATAAATTAACACTGTCAGGCAGCTCGACCAGTGGTCCATATATTTCCAATTTCCTCTCGCGCTTTCGGGACGAACGTCATTGATGGACGGCCAGTGGAGGTTGCGAGCTGCCAATCAAAATCTTTATTTATATATCGAAATATCTAAAGATCAATCGCAAACTTGTCATTTAATTTCCATGTCTGCTGTGGAATTATTGCTCGTGCCAATGACAAACAACAATTTTGGTGTGGAGAGTAGTCTGTCAATTATGGTCCGGATCTGTGAACCTGTGGTAAAGACATGCGCTTATGATTGAAATCTTGTGGTGTAGGCCTACAACAAGTGTTGAGAGATTGTTATCGACGTGCTGTGTTAGGTTTAACACTATTGGTATTTATTGTGACCACATTGGTAGTCTTAACTTTTCTACAATTTGTCTTTTCCTCTGATCAATCACAATTAAATAGACGAAAGTTAGCGAATAAAGCTCAAGTTCCTCACTACAAATAAGAAAATGGTCTGTAGGGAATCCATCTAATCACAAAGACAGCGTTCTACACGTCGTTTAAGCAGATTACATGAGCATTTCACTTGAATTAAAAGTCAAACAGTCGCAGAAATAGACTTGGATTAAATATGATTTTAAAGCTTTCGGATTCTTTGACATCTTTTTTCTTTCCTAATATCCACGGATATCGTCTCGAATTTAATATAGTGTGTTTTTTTTAAATGTTATGTATTTAGCTATTAATCATAAAGATCTCTGAAATAAGAATGTTCTTTTAGATTATGTAGAAAAAATGCAGACATGGCGATATAAAAAAACGTAACAGTAAAAAGGTCAGGGTTTTCAAGACAGGACAGTTTTTTTTATTTATAACAAAAACTATAGTAAAGAGAAAGGCTAAATACGACACAGAAATTATTTTTTTCGCCATCTGTCTTATTACAAAAAGTGTGTCATTGCAATAGTTTCCTTATTATATTTCAAATTAGTGGAATGTAGCTGCTGGTTTCTATATTATTTCTAGCAGTTGGAAATGAAACGAAATGTTGTCTAACGTCCAATTTGTCTGAATCAACCAGAAGAACGAAGGTGGATTCAGAAAACCTTCCTATTACGCCTTTCTTGTATATTAATATTCTTATTTTTTTAATTTTGAGTGAAGGCTATTAATAATGACCGGTTCGGAACTGTTATTTAAGTAAAGCACATTGGACGCTTACGACAGACAATCACATCCATTGACTTGTTTATTTCTTCCAATATCTGTGTAGTTTGTCTTGTCCGCAGGTTTGTCTTATAGGTATTTTTGTTGCGTATATATATAGCGCGGTTCTCGTGCACTATTAGAGCTCGTATTGCTTAAAGCCCTCTACTGCTCTTATTGCTTAAAGCCCTTTACTTATTAATACTGTTTTGTTTCCGGTTATACAACTTGAATGATTAAATGTAATAATCTGTGTTGAATTTCTTTTTATCTTCCTATAGATTAATGTCGCTCCTAATCAGCTTGTTTCGATTCTCCGCCCCTTCTCCGGGGTTCTTTTTGTTTCGTGATTTGTTGGACCGTGTTGGCCCTAGTCTGTCAAACTCTTCCACCGCTACCCAGAGCAGCTAGTCATCCATGATTTAGTTTGTTAGAAAATATTTATCGCCATGTTTACTAGGAAGTTAATTAGACGAAAGCGAAACTAGTAAGACTACCATAACCAGTACCAAAGGCATCAGACCACCATTTATACTCCCATTGACTTGGTTAATTCTGGTCTCTTTGCCCGGATCAAACTTTTCCCCAATATTCGTTGGGCTGAACGCTTTTCACTCCAAGGTTTGTATCGGGTTAGTCACTGAAATTTTAAGATAAACAAATTTTAGGTTTTCTGCTATAAAAAAATTCCGTTAAACTCCCCTTTTTCAATTCCAGATCGAAACATCAAGACACATGGCAATGCAAAAGGGGAGAATGATAATAAGATTTGTTCAAGAGGCGGGGGGGGGGGGGATAACTTATTTTGGAAACCTCGTTCTTCAACTGTATGTGTCTTGATAATAGCGACGAACACCAATATAGACATGGGACTTGTTAATTTGCAAATTAACCATTTTCCAACTGGAATATAATCAGGACCATTCCTTTCAATTCCCAAGCTTCGACATTTATCTTCATGTCTATCTGTCCATTCATTCCAATATACATGTTTATATTTCTATTCTTTATTCTTATCCAAACATTCCGACCTTCAAAGATTTTTTAAAAACTTTAAAACATATGTTTTTTCCCTCTGTCTGTAGAACCCTAATCTAATCTTCTGTTGAGAAAAACCCATTTTCTTTTCTTCTTGTCTCTCCACATCGAATCAAATAATCATCTCTGTTTGCCTGCACATGGCAGAAGAAAATTGTCCTTTTTCTAGATCATTGATTTGGGTCTGTTTCCACCAAGAGGACGCTGGTTAATTAAGTGGTCGTATAAATGAGATGCAGTCACGCTCATTTGGAAGGACAAATAATTCATCTGGTCGCGAAGAGCTGGTTGTGTTTATTTTGATGGAAGGGATCGTTAAAGATAAAGTAGGGGTGTTGTTTATTGTTTGTAATTTACATCAAGCATTTACAACCAACAACAAATAAATAAACATGGCTTCTGTAAATAAAACAGATTGGTGATAATCTGGTAATTGCTATACGTGTGATTAGAAAACGATATGTTATCTTTGTATGAAATATCGAGAGCACTACGATCTACTTTTATGTTTTCAAGTTTGTTTTACGTGCACACCAATGTGTACACAGGACCTCGCGTTTTTGTCCCATCCGAACGACCATGCGTTGTCCCTTCCCTTACCAGGCTATCCGTCCCGCACAATCGACAAAGCGGGTGAGGTGGGGGGCTTTCTCGGTCAAGGATCGAATACGGAACCTCCAGGTTAGTGGGCCAACAACCTACTCACTCAGCCACCGTGGCTCCCCAGAACAAGAACAACAAGATGAAAAACAACCAGTTCATGGTAAAAAAAAAATGAAATTAACAAGAACCATATGTTAGTCTTAAATTGATGGACATATTGTAACGATACCTTAAACAGTATAAGATAACTGAAGATGAACTGACTATTGGTATGAAAACAGACAGATAAAGGGGGCTCTATTTTTCAGCGGTAGCGTGCTATGTTTGCAGCTGGCAGTAGTAATAAGCGCGATAGCAGCAATTCAAGCAACTACTGAAGTTTAAGAAACCTCTTTAGATTATTAGTTTCGGATTAATGCTTTATCTCCAGTTACAGTGAATATAATAATTTGTTAACTGGTAATTAATCTACCATACCCTCCCTCTCTCTCTCTCTCTCCCTCTCTCTCTCTCTCCCTCGTTGATATCGGACAATGGTTAAAGCATATATTATATATAATATTAGGTAACATCTATCTTGAGACCAGTATTTGGCGAATAAATATATCCACTCTTCATTATTTCTAGACGGGAAAGAAAAACCACCCCGGTGAGAGGTGAATGTATATATTTCTGCATACATGTGTGCTGCGAACATGCGTTTACTTGAAATAGAAATGAGTATTGGCAACCTTTTTGAATTTTACGTTTGTTAAACTCATTTGTTGCTGGTTTTAATGTAATTCTAATGATTCACCTACGATTGAGAGCAGTCGGTAGACGGCACGTGTCGCTATGGTTAGGTTATTCTGACATACTCTGTGGTTACAAAGATGACTCCTTGAGAATTAACCTTACAAAAGTACAGCGTCAATAGTTAGCTATGCGCATGCACTTCTGAAATAAATGAGCGTCCATTGAAGTACACTGAAACGTCTCCCGCCCTGTCTTTTTGACAATGTATTCATACGCTATAATTAGTCCATTATTAAGTGGCGTTTCTTCTTTTTTTTTCCATGTCATGAAACGAAATGAAATTGAATGTGGTTTAATGTTCTACTTTCCTGCACTGCGCGGTGATGGCTTTCGCGTAGGGGTCTTCAACAGTGGGAGGAGCACCGCTGTTGGGGGAGTGGGCGTAACGCAACTTTGGTCCAGTTCTCTGTTGGAGGGCAAATATTATTAATAAAAATGCTCCCAAAATGCTTTAAAATCCATACTGGAAATCTAAGACAAAATCTACGTGAAATCCAATTTTCAAAATCGGAAAGATAAAATATGAGCCGGCTGTATAGCACTATGAATTCTTGAAATTAACTTACAATGTTTTTCCAGACTTGTTAATTAAATGCGGTTTGTTACAAATCCATAGTTTGACCGACACACGTCAAACATAGCACGTGGGTCAATCACAGATGATGGATAGATTTCAAGCTGCATGCGGTCAATTTTCTCGCAAGTATCGTTTGAAGTTTGATCCACCAGAAAGAATATTACTCTGTATGGTTTTCATCTTCCATCATATGAGAAACACGTTTACAAAAAAACAGTGATTGAAATAGGTTCCTGGAGCCAGGGTGGCTCGACGAGGAATGCGATGGTTTCCCAACATGGAGATCCCCGGTTCGATCCCTGAGTAGGCCGAGAAAGTTTTTCGGGATTCTCCGGTCTTGGTTTTCCTTGTCGGTGGCAAGGAAGATAGACTAGTCTTTAGGGTTATCCGCGTTTGCGACATAAATGAACCCTGACAGTGTTTGAGACACAAAGAGTCCATGCAAATATGTTCATCATAGTATATTGCATAACGTCCACGAGTCTTCATAAGCAAGGATGGGACAGAAATATAAAACATTAAACCCTATTTTATTTCCCGCCATGAGAGCGATTCTGCACGATTCTTCGCCCGACTTTGATAACGTCTGATATCCAGATCCACATCATCAGCTCCGTTTGCTATACACGGGGATGATGGGGGGGGGACATGCTTATAAGAAATCCGTTTCTACTCATGGCATGGGTATGTCAGTTATTTCCGCATGTTACCTTTCGAAGTCCACATCTTGTATTACGTTGTCTATGTGTATTACTAGAAGTGGGTTTTGAATGTCCCTTTAGACCAACGATACTATAGTGTTTTGTGTTTTGCAGTATCATTTTGTATTTGGTAAGTCCGCATAGCTTTTGTACGTAGTGGTCCATACGACTACCGAATTTGTGATGGGTTTGGGTCATTTACACGGAGGAATGACTGACAGGAGAATATTGACCCTCGTCTACATTTTGCTATAATGAAAAAAGCCCTAAAAAGTCTACATTTTTCTATGAAAAAGTCCTAAAAAGTCTACTTTTTACGCAGAAATAGGCTAGACACTATATTCCCCCCTCGCCAAACATTAAGCTTTCTTTGACTTAACGCTGTCTATATATATATTGGTAGAAATTAAACTAGGATTTAATATTAGATTCATTTTCCCGGGTAATTCAGTTAATAATCCGTTTCATGAGAAAATGTGTTTATGTAGACCACGAGACAACGTGTTAATTATAAAAACATGTGTATATATATAGATATATATATACTGTTGATATGTAAAATATGTATAATTCTGACATTAAAACAACATGTTCTAATGTAATTATTTAAGTGGTTACAAGAAATCGGATGTTATTTTGAATTCCAGGCACTTAGCTGTTTTTGTTAGTAGTAATTTCTTGTTAATTTGTGGAATGTTTTGTACATGCTGTAAATTAGTTAACTCTAATTTAAAAAATAGTTTATATGGCTCTAAAACTTAAAGAGAAATGTAAAAGAGTTTAAGAGTTTAACTTCCTACTTTTCTGCGTCCTGAAAGAGAGAAGGGTTTAACGGCCACAAACTAGATCATTCAATAATTCGCTTGTGCGTAGGGGTCTTTAGCAGTGGGAGGAAACCGGGGGACCCCGAGAAAACCCACATACAAGCCAGGAATCGACACCACGCCAGTTGACAGACCTTATGATGCAAACCACACGCCCCCTCCCTCACCCCCACCTGAAAAGAGAAAATGTCATAACGTGGTGGTCGATTGGTGTAAGGAGAGCGCTTCAGATTATAAAGTCTTTCATTGAATCAAATGACGCGCTTGGGGCTTGCTATTCCCGTTCTTGATAATCAAAACTAAAAAATCGAGATATTATATTATCCTATCCGTGATAATCAAGACTTGAAATGCAGATGTTTGATATTATTTTGTAATCCCGCTTGGTTATATTGTGTTATTTGTGATAATCAACATTTACACTATGTTATTTGTCATAATCAGGACTTAAAATCCTTTGGTGTTATATTGTCGTAATTGTGATAATCGAGATACAAATCAGGACTCAAAATCTAGCGGTGTTATCTTACTTGTGATAATCAAAACTCAAAATTATATTGTATAAAGTCGAAGAAGTATTTAAACGACGAGTCACTGTTTATGTTATTGAGTTATATAGAATTTACATGTATCGTATGCTGGGTGACTAATGCGGCTAGTTATTGTAAAGAACCATATCATCGTTGTAACGGTAGACACAGAACGCATTTTAAACGTATCTTTAATACGCTCTGATTTAATTAGAACATAGAAGCGACTTGGATATCTAGCCTCATAAAGCTAATCAATAACGAACGGTGTAATGTTTGGTGTAACTGCGATCAGCGATCCGTGGACGATTTCTCCTTCTTTCTGCCGCTTTCCATCAATATAATTCCGGCACTCTACGCTAGTATCTTAAGAGGAGCATTGACGCGCAAAGGCGAATATGAAGCTGATGAAACTTAGAAGAAAAGAAATTAAGCAGAGCCAAGAAAACGTCACTCATCGCCAAAAATATTTTATTAGAAATGATAGCTTATAAATGTTAGATTGTTTGAATTTCTGATACAGATATCTCTGACTGTTTTTTGTCTAGTCTGTTGGGATGATTCGGTTGTATTTTATTTCATTGAGAATTTGCAATTTTATCGCCTTGGTGATATGTCTTAAAGTATAGCAGTAAATTTGTAGTGTTAGAGATAGGCTGTCCTGGGATGGTATGAGATTGGGTGGGCTAGGATGTGATGGGGTGGCGTGAGTTTCCTTACAGACGGTTTCCTTTATTAAGAGAATACTGGTCTTTAAGTTTTGGAGTAAATATGTAGTGTTGGGGATAGACTGGGATGGGATGGTGTTGTCTACGATGGGATGGGGTTGCGTGAGTTTCTTGCAGAAGGTTGTTTTACTAAGAGAGTGACTACAAGAGAAAAACTTGGACATTTCTGTTGAGATACATATTTTGTATAAATTAAAAGATCGTTGGATTAATTTGGTATTTAGGTGTCTTTGAGACATAATCTGGAATTGTTTTCATATCCATTATGGGGAAAGGTTGATGGGGAAGTGATGGAAACTCAGGTTTTTAAGTTTTCCTTTCTCTTCCTGGAATTCCTGCTTTCAGTCTATTTTGTCAACATGAAACAACAAGCATCATGCCCCCACACCCTTTCCGCTATATAAAAGAGAATATGTTTTTTTTATTAAAATATGTTGGCAAGTGTGGTGTAACGTGGAGTTTGTATTTTTCTATATGTTCGTGTTTCAAGTTTCGCCCACTCGTTTTGCCCCCCCCCCCCCCCTCGCCCTAACAAGCATTCACATCTCCCCTGCCAATGCACTTGCTCTTTTTTCTGAAATCTGTAACCAAAGCTTGCAAATTCTGAAATGATCTTGCAACCCACGCCAGGATATATTATAGACTCCATAGCGCTGACTATAAATATTAAACAACCAGGGGCCTATTTCACGAAATTTTAACTAAGATAAGATCCCTATTTTAGTAATTTGATTGGATAATATTAGATTGATTTTAGTGCTTAGCCAATCAAAATTGAAGTATCTACTAAAATTGGATTTTATCTTAAGTTAAAATTTCGTGAAACAGGGCCCAGAATCCTATAAGTTATTTCACCAATTTCAAAATATACCACTCTTGTATTATTGATAACAACTTAAATAAAATGGAATGGGGTCTAACGCCCTACTGCTCTGCTTGTACACGGCTAATGAAGGTGGATTATTGATAACATCAACATAGTAAGTATATCATATGAAAAAGACCTTTTTACTCTTTAGCGATTTACAGGATTATTACATTAGTACTAATTTACGAATCCGATCGAAAACTTTTAAATACTGGATCTATCCAATTATATATTTGGAGATATAACTATATTTTTCCTGTAAATGAGACTGGGAGATAGGTCTTCTTAGTGTATTTCAAATTTCCACTTAATTCAAACAAAGAATATAACGGGCGCCATTTTCTCTCAAGTGATCCTATTTCGGTTATTAATCAAATTCCAGTACAAAGAAGTCCATTCTATCTTAGTCAGAGTTCACCCTAGAAAAATACATTTGTTTTCTTTTTATATCGAAGCTTAAGTTTAATTCAATAATGTGATTTTCATGTCGGTAAAAACACTTTCTCATCGTCGTCACCGTGTGTACATCGACAACATGTCAATTCATTTGTTTAAAAGGGGTGTACCGATACTCCGACTCTACAAGTCGCGTTAAGCAAGAATAGAAAGTCGCTTGCGATTTACTTTGTGGCCTAAAAGTTATTATGGATACTTCTTAAGGATAAAAGTCTTTGCGTGTTCCATCGGGGTACGCCATGACAACTTCAACGAGCTGGTTTGATGTCATTCACTGCAGCATTGAACTGCTTCTACTTAAGCAATACAACTGGAATCGGAATATAGCCCATTATTGGAAATGGTAAACCTGCATCTCTTTACAAGTTGTGTAGCAATCGATGGGTTACAAGATATCGCCATATCAACAGGTCAAAATGTCGGATGATACCATCGCTACTTAAACCTCTTCCCCAACATCCTGTATATTAATACCACGATAGACTATATAACTTATCTCTACATCATGGCGCTTGATGCGTGATCCTTTTAATTGCTTCTTCCTTGACACTTTTCTCTGCTGATTGTAAAACTGCTGTCTCTCATTCTCTACCTGTTATTAGTCAAATTAAATATCTGATCACATAATCTGTAATTAAATCTATTTCTCATTTTCGCTGATAGAGCAGAAATGACGCAGAATTACATGGAATTTTAACCCAAAGAAAAAGTGGTTAACAGCAATCTGCGGTCACCAACGGTTGCCTGCGGCCACACATGAATGATAAAAAAAAACCAGAAGACAATGAAAATGACGGGTAGAAGGCATGTCTTTGATGAAAACGTCTGTCGGATGGGACGAAAAATCAAGGTCCAAGGGTTCATATTAGCGTGCACATAAAAGAAGCCTTGGCAATTAGAATTTCAAATAAAAGACGACCCTAGTGCAGTTGTGCGGACAAAATTTTCCCCATAGCACACTGTATGGAACATGTTCGTCTTTATTAGCCCAATCGGTGTCGAACAGTAGGATGTTAAACCTCATTTCGTTGGGGTTTTTTTTTCATTCATGAAGCCGATTCATTAAATTTAATTAGAATAGCAAGTTTGAAGTGTAATCCGCAAATTTGCTTTCTGTGACTTTAAATATATTTTTTTTAAATCTGGAATTCATGGGAATCAAAACTTGTCTTTTAAACATATTGGAAAAGCGACACAAGTCATGAACAGTTTGATTATGGTACTCCACTTGTTTAGTTTAAACATTTTATTAAAACCCAAAAAATATATATTAAGTTTGATTAAGACACAAGACGACAGCCTTCAAGAATGTAGCGGAATTACATCTCGAAGAGCACATTTATTCTTTAACTTAGAAATTCCATGTTACTTCATGTAAATATTTATAAACAGACAACGTAACGTGTTGGTAGACTGAAAGAACGCCATATCGGAGACGATCCAGTCCATTCTAGCACATATTACGTCATATATGGATTGTGGGTTTTGCTAAGGGTTAGGACCTGCAGATTTTATTAGTCAAGGTCTCGAGATGTAAACAGGACTAGTTCTAACCCTAACCGTGGACCAAGCCTAATCCTTATCCTAATCCTTACTCACATGCCACATTTGACGTCATTATGCAAGAGGGTCTCGTGATCGTGTTCCTCGATAGAGTGTTATCAGATGCCAAATGAAACGAAACTGAACGCAACGGCGTGGAGGTTTTAAAGGTCTTACTTTTATGTACCACTCATGATAATGGAAATGAGCATGCGCCAATTAAGTGTAACTTAGATAAGATAAGATTTTATTGTATCATTTCATCCACTATAAGGACAGCATACACAGTTGAAACAATAGTTGATCATACAATTATAACATAACATCTGGGGTTATCATATATGGATGTACAATGTGATATAATCAGTTTATAAGCATTAAAAGATGGTTGGTAAAATGAAAATCAGTATAGCTCGAAAATGAAAATTATCTAAATTAGCTTGGGAAGTAAACAAACTATTTCTACCGCAAGTATTAGTATAATAAACATACTATATTGAACAGGGGTGTTGGTTAACAGGTAACTCTGATGTTCTTTCTTGGAGACACATATATATATATGAAGCAACCTGACTAGCAATTTCGTTTGGGGGATTTAAAGCATTTTGCCCCTACTACTCAACAAATGCCAACTGTAAAAAGACCACGGGAGAAGTACGCATTCAAAAGTACAACAAACGTCGTTATCTATTCGAACTTCCCATATACACGAGAAGTGGTACGAAGTGCTTATCTATATCAAGATTTGAAGATTTACCCAGTCGGGTTGCCGAATAGATTAAAGTGAACTCTTTATACCACAGCAAGTTATGCAATTGAGCCAAGTGATGAACGTTACAAGAAGTAAGGTTGTTCACTGCTAAAGACACCCTCACTCCCTGTCTCGTGTACGATACTAGGATATAGGAATAAATGACTAATCTGCTGCTTGTTTCACGATTATTTTTAACTATTGGGAATCGTTTTCTTTTATTTAATTTAAAGAAAACCAACAACTCTTGTTTAAGCACACCGTAGCCATATGTGGCTTGCTATAAAATCATAAGGAGTGTTTTGAAGGAAATCAGCTTTTAAAAATTTAAATTTAAAGAAGATTTCCAAATTCCTGTCTTAGTTGTAAACTAAATGGGATTATTGAAGAGAGACTTTAACGAGAATCTGTATCGCTAGGTGGATTAATGATATAACCTCCTCATTGTTTGAAGTCTACAATTGTTGAAACTGAGTGGGTTGGTGTAACTTTGATGTAATGATCAGTTTGATCAAATATTGAATAACAAATAAAGATGATGCTCGTTATACACGCTATCTATCTTCTCTATCTCTTCATCTTGTCACGTGATCAGCGCCTAAAATATCCGTCGGTTCGTTCATGGATTTCCGCCATCTTTGTATTGTTTAGAAAGAGACATTCCTATAGAGAGAAAAAAATAACAATGACGAGATCGACTAGGTCAAATATTTCATTTCATTCATAAAAACTTGTTCATGAATAACTGAAACTTGGTAGAAAGGGGATGGGTGGGGGCGTTGTGTCAGAAGGTCTGTCGTGTCAAGTGGAGAGGTTTTGATTTTTTCGCTTGTACGTGACAAGGCGTGGGGTCGCCTGTCAAACCCCGTGGGTTTCCCCGGTGTCCCCCGGCTTCCTCCCAAGCGATTTATTAACAATATGTTAGCCCCAAAATGAATTAGCTTGTGCCAAGAGGACGTTAAATGATCTCTCTCTCTCTCTCCCTCTCTCTCGTGGACGTTAAAACCAATTTCCTGTATCTCCTTTAAGTCCTCAAGACACGTCTCAGACACAGCCCTGCATGTGCTTGCGGTCATAATTTTGAAGATGTCAATCATTATCTCTTAATCTGTCTTTTACATTCGAATGCACGTAAAATATTCATCAGTATTTTACCAACAAACGTAATTTCACTATAGACAGCATTTAAATGCACATACGAAAATACTTTGTCTTTTATATTTAATATGTTTTCGACATTCCCCAAAAAGTGTAATTAAAAATATATTAAGCCAGGCATATGACAAACCTGAAATTATTGATGATAACCAACACTACATTTTCCGTATCCTGCTGGAATTGATCCAAACCTGGAGTGTGTGTAGAATAACGTTATACGTGTACATGTATACTAAAAACTCCCCAACAATTTTTGAGTTTTGAAAAAAGATTTAATTTAAATTTCAAAATCAATTATACCAAAAAGTAAACATGAACTGGATGTCCGAATTACGTGTCCAGACCGTATATTGGTCATATAAAATAATAATTCTTTCCTTTTAATTTCAATTCCCAATTTTGGAGAAACTATTAAATATTTACGGATTGATTTTAAAAAATGTCGTTAAAGTCAAAATATAACGGCATGCAGTAACATTGATTTAAAATTCAAACATTTGGGTACAAATTTTTAATTTCCACAAAATTTATTTGTAAACTTCCGGAGATATGTTTTCGGGGCATGCTATTTCAACCGTAAATAAAAATTCGTTTTTATTTTTACAAAACAAATATAATGTGTGCAGGTTAAAAATATTCTAACGTGAAATTTAGGTGGGCGTGTCATTATGACATTTACAAAATGATTTGAAAAAATCATAGAACAAATATTTATGAAATGAGCAGATACTGGCATTTAACTGAAATAACATGAAGTAGGAAGAGTGTTACAAACACAAAATAAAAATGTTTTTTGGAGATTAAAAAAATATCTTTTAATTCAGTTCAGAGCTCTATTTGTCAACATAGTATAAACAATAATACATGTAGGTCCCGGAAGACGGCACCACACACAAAGATAACCCGTAAGATGAAACCGATGAAACGACGCGCAATTCACACAGACATTGCAAGTAGGCTACACGTTACGTTTCAAGCAAACCTACCTGCGATATCTGGGACTTCTATCGTAACGTGTCACTTACAGATGGTTTAATTTTATTTCAATAATTCGCTTGCGCGTAGGGATCTTTAGAAGTGGGAGGAAACCGGAGGACCCAGAGGTTCGAAAGGCGATCATGCTCCTTCAAAGTCACGTACAATCGGGGAATCGAAACCATACAATGACAGACCCTATGATACAACGCACACGCGCTAACCATTTGGCCATCCTTATATTATACAGATAAATCGTTATACCTGGCAATAAGTAAATACATCAATGTTTTGTAAGAGGCTCGCAAAATATTCTGGTTTTCAGATGCCCGCATCTTGCCCGTTTGTATATTAAAACATGTTAATTACTTATACAGTTTTATAAGGCTTGAGAGGAAATTTGTTGGGATTGTTCCCGGCGTGGTTCCCAGTGAAGCAGGAGCCTTGGTAGTTGGAATTAGATATAAGGATAGGCCGTAGTAGCGCTGTGGGGGCAAAAATTTTTTCTTCGTAGCACACTGTATGGCGTAGGATGTTAAACCTCATTTCATATCATTTCCTGATTTTTTTCAGTCAAACATGTCATAAATCTTTTATTTATAAACCCACAATATATTCCACGCAATTGCATAGCTACACAAAAATTTTACACGCCATTGAAATCAATACGTGTTCTTGTTTTAAAAAAGTTGCGATGTTGTCAGTTGAGGTGGTAATGACATCTTATGAATGCCAGGAATAGGGGAAAATTATCATAAAATGGCGGTTACTCTGGCGTTTTTATAGAAAAAGTTGTAATGTTGTCATGTTGTGTGAAGTTGTCATCTACTGCATACACTGGACACATAATACTGCCTATAGGCAGAAGGAATTAGAATTCTATCAAACATAGTTCGATGTGGAAACATAGCGTGCTAAATGATTTCATCTCTCAATCATAAAATCAATGACCCCTAGGGTCACTAACCAACTTCTAACAGTTGAGAATTAGTCGAGTACAACTGACAAGCTGGCCTCGACCCTTTCAATATTCCCCACAATTGAAGACTGGCGGCAAGCCTTCTGAATATTCTTCCCTACCCGTATATGCTTTAACCGTCTGATGTACGCCTTTTATTCAGAGCTGAAATTATAACTTTGAACAATTTCAGATCAACAATAAATATATTATAAAATTGGTCAATGAATTCTGCGTTGATTTTAACTCCAGGCCTGATATTTTTAACATTCTTTAAGTATAGTCGCACAATTTTGTGCCTGACATATCTATCCTCAGTTAAATACTGACAATTTTTAATTCCGAAACCTTTAATTTGTGTTCGATCAACTAATCACAATGCAAACTAAAACAATAGAAATAAAATGAGGTTTAACGTCCTACTGTTCTGCTCCGACTGGGCGAAGAAGGCGGCTTACAGAAATAGAAAATCCACTGAAAATTTATGAAACCAAAAAAGACTGGAAATAACAAATGATGATCCTTACCCTTTCTGGAACATGTGATGCCACTTTATTTATATCGCTAAAATGTCTAACCATTTCTGGTTTACATGTTCGACTAAATAAAATTGATATATGTCTAAAGTGTTTAAAGTTAAACAGAATCCCAATTTTCGGTCCAAAATGCTTTACAATTTTTACTAAATAAAATTGTTATGTATAAAGTGTATAAATTCCCGTCAGATTTCTTTCTTTTTTTTTTGGTCCAAATTGTCTTCATTTGGAAAGTTAAAATGGCTAATCATTTCTGTTTTATATTTCTTTTACATTAAATAAAATTAATATACATAAAAGTTAAACGAAATTCCAGTCAGATTTTTTTTTCCGTCCAAATTCTCTGAATTGTGTAGATAAAATAAGAAATGTTTGTTTGTAATTTGACAGGATAAAGTCGTCATTCATCTCTTTAACCGGTCAGGCGAATTTCATAACATGTTGATATCCTCATCTCGGTGGTAGCCATTTTTTTTACGAAACGTATTTACTCATGTGTTGACTTTTCCCATTCGCCTAATTAATCTTATAGGCCTCTTGCTCAATGAGACGAAGTTTAACGACTACTTCGATATCATCGCACAAATCCCACAATACGTTGCGCTGATTGACTGCCATTCGATTAATCAATTACCAGCACTTTTGATTACACAAAAAATCGGATTTCCGGAATAACGGGCTTATAACTTCCGTGGATTTTACAGTTTTTTGAGTAAATAAATTACGATTTCGTAAGACGTAATAATTATCATAAGATAAAGAGATTGTTAAAGAGGATTAGTTATGAGTGGTTGTTATTAGAGCAGATTATATTTTATTATTGATTGAGAAATTCATTAACCAACATTGCGTGTGTGTATGTGTGTGTGTGTTTATTGGCCGGCTAAACTAACCGATAAAAATAGATAGGAAAGATGTAGTTAACGTCACTGTGATGTAAAACGTCCATTGAATTTATTACATCAAGACTATCATGGACATTATAAAAGTTATTGCATTGATAAATTTTGATTTTTTTGGTTGTAAGTCTGGCATGGAATTGAAGAAATCTAACAACGAAGATTCCCAATACGTATAAATAATCTACAAAAAAGCATCGGAGTCTGTATTTATCCATACATGGGGGAGATGTCCCTGTCCTCGAGAAATTTGGATTTTTTGGTTTTAAGTCTGGATGAAATGGAATAAATCTAACGATGGACATTCCCGATAGTCAGATTATTTATCCCTGCACCGGGGAGATATCTTTGTCCTCGAGAACCCTGTAATAAAAAAGAAAACACCAAACAGCTTTAAGTTAACGAAGTATACATGTACTTCTTCCAATACACTGGACACATGTCTATAGAATACAATTATTACTGAGTTCACTAAACCTTCTCAGACTTAAGAATTTACTCAAAATTGTTCACCGTATTTTAACTAAAAATAGCCCGTTATAAAACTTTTACTGTTTTAATGTATCAAATGCATCAATAAGAATCTATATAAGTTTTGTGTTTCTGGATCAAAGATATTTCTCATAAACAGTGATTGAAAGTTGAGTAAATTCTCAATTTCAGCCTGGAAAATGCTTTATGAACTCGGGGCCTGGTTTTTATCAAGCAATGATATGATATAATTATAAAAAATGACGGGCACTGTTATGTTACTATCAAGTCAATCAAATATAAAATATTTCATTTAATACTTTTGTTTAATGAAATCCGGTGGATTCTTGCTCTTTTAAGCTGAAAACATATTGAATTAGATTTCATAATATGGTCTTTCGTGGTCGTTTAACAGCCCACTATCCGTTCGTTACTATTGCTTTAATTTGTCTTTCTTGGACGCTTTTGTCTTTCGGAATAAATTTTAAAAAAGAGGTAAATTGTTTTATATTTTTGAGAGTATGAGATAATCAAACCATTATATGGTATGTTTTATCACGAACTCTTTCTGACACAGGTATCATGATTGAAATCACTTCAACCAAACATCATATGATCAACATTTCAGATATACCCATTCCTGGCTGATTAGGACCATTCGAAATATATAAATGTTCATGATTTGAAACATCCACGAGTGCGTCAAAAGGATTAAAAGAAAATGTATTAAGTTGTATTCTTTTTCGACAATATTTCATACTTTACAAACTCTTTTCCGACATTCCGACACTATTTCACACATCTTTCCAACATTATTTCATACTGTTAAAATAACTTTCTGACATTATTTAATACTTTTCAAACACCTTTCTGACTTTATTTCATAATTATCAATAGCCTTTCAGACATTATTTCATACTTTTCGAACAAATTTCATATTTTGTAAACATAGTATTAAGTTCTCATCAATAATATATATTTTGTAAATTACAATTAAATACTGAAATCAAAAGCTTTAAAATATTTTTCAGCGGTTGAATAAATTAAAACAGCAGTCCCCCAACAATCCTCAGTGCATAATTAAAGAATGTAACTGAAATGGATGATAATTGATTATTTTATTAACAATCTCTTCGATTTCTCATTATCTTATGGAATTTTAACGGACTTTCCCCCAAAAGTTTTATATGGTTAAATTTGTTTCGACTTTTCCGTTATTGTCAGGTCCCCTACACACAATGGTGTGCACTTAAAAGATTCCTTGGCAGTTGGAATTCGTTCGATATAATAGTAGGTCAAAGTGCCGCTGCCCAGGCACATTGTATGGAGTATGCCCGTCTTCGTTAGCCCGGTTCAAGAACAGGACGTTAAACCCTATTTCAATTCATTGTCTAGTCTTTATAATAAGCAGGTGTGTGTTGACTTGTATAAAGGAAACATTGGTGAAACTACCGTACAGCCTCTTGTTATAAAATTGTGAACCGTGGTCTATTAAGATATTGTGCTCGAAGATTTGGAGAGTCATCTAATGTACTAATCGATGATGCAAAAGCAATGAATGTAACTAAAGAACCCTTGACAATGAAGCGTCGAGTAACAATGAAAGGAACCTGATTGAAAGAATGGAAGAAAATAATCCATAGGCCTTGCGCCGTCTACGCACTCCTTCCGCTAGCCAACATTCAGAATCTAATCAAACGTAAGTCGCACTAATTGCGGGCTGTCACTTTAATCAGGCGCTAAGAACAGAAGGAAAGCACGAGCTTGCTCTCAACCTCGTGAACACCACGTGGTGCGAGCTTTAATTAGCCGTGGTGTTATTTTCTGCTTTTTTTGTCCATCCTGGAAGCCAGAAGAAAGTCATATTTTACGATGGCGTAATGCTTCCGTAGATTGTGAGCGGACGCTTGAGAACGCTGGTTTTGATTAAGATGTCGGCGAGAGGAGTTAGTGATATTCTTGTTCTAATCCTCGTGTCTACTTGCTGTCCTCTTAAATTACTCCATGCAGTAATTAATAGTTTCCTATATATTCACCACACCATGTTCGTTTTAATTTACCAATCCATAAAGATCATACTTTATATAAACCGATTTTAATACAATAGAGTCCCCGGGTTAAGTCCGGGCCAATTGCTGTGACATTTAAGAAAGACGTTGCTGAGACTGAGCAATGATTGGGGTAGAGTTGGCGGGAACGTTTGGTCTACTGCATTTCTTGCGGTACTGTAGAAGGATGGAAAATCGCTGACCTCAACGAACCAGTGCTTACTGTTAGAAATTAGAATTAATATGTTATGTGTTTTGCAGGAACGGGGACGGTGGCGAAATGAAAGCAACGACCCGACCCATATTTAAGCTCTAGCTACACCATTTGGTTGGAAAATCTTTTTTTTAAAAAAATAAATCACATAAATATTGCTTTGAACTTTTTTTGAATAATCACTGACTATGAAAACTCATAAAAGATTTATGTTTGGTCTGGCATTTCTGCATGCTGGTTATAGAATAATTGCTAAAGTAATTAATGTAATTAGGCATTTTCTTCGTAGAAGATGCATTGAAATTATTTCAGAACGCAGCAATGTCAGGCATTTGCTGAAGTACTGCATAACTTCGTAGCCATTCGAATTTTACCTGGAAAACAAACGTGGCATTCATTTCTCATAGAAATATGTTTACTTGGACGGAATAAAGGTCTTTAATGAAGAGTGTAGACCTGGGGGTTATGAGGGTCTCTTGTTATTCAGCCTTTTGAAGAATGGGTTGTTATATAGGATGGAGGAGGGGAGAGGAATGAAAGTAGATTCAATTAATGATACGTTGATTCACTGTTTGATAAAAGATTTACCATGGCGATGAGTCAGCTACCAGACGTATTAAATGGATGGTCATTTTCCTTGCATTAATTCCAACAGAAAATGACCAGCAAATGACCGCTGCGATTAAATCGACTGAACCAAGAGTAGATACACTCGATGAAATAAAGCGAATGGTCAGTGAGTTATCAATAGACGACAGAACTATACTGATTGAAGATGTACTTCTCTCGGCTGGATTTTAATTCTAAAATCAACATTCGGTCTTAAAGACCAGTGGCGGGAAGACGGAGTTCTATCAAGTAGTTATACTCTCGGTCTGTTATTGAAAATTCGAAATATATTACATTTGGAGACATAGAAATATTACATTTGGAGACATAGAAATATTACATTTGTTGATATAGAAATATTACATTTGTTGATACAGAAAAGAAAACGTGACATTAGCTAAGACCCCAACGCGCAAGCGAATTATTGAAATAAAATTGAACCTTGTGTTAGTCCCGAAATGACATAGTTTGCGTCGAATGGATGTAGAACCCCATTTCTATCTCCCTCTTAATTCAACAGAGTCACTGTGGCCCCTTGTAATATTGTAATACATTAGAATGAAACGATTTTTGTTGTTCAATGAAATAAATACAGGTTAATTAATGAAATATATACTTGTGTGAAATTACTATCCGTTTCCATTTACACGAATCAAACCAGATTTATCTTTGAATCAGTGTTATCCTGTATCGACTGTTACCACGAGTTATCATGTCAATCAGCCACGGTGAACCGAATGACAATTAGATTTGGGTATATCTGTCTAGTCGTGTAATTATGTTATATTATAAATATAAATCCCTCGTGATTAACGCACAATTTCTAGATTGCTGAATAATAGTCCCAGATATAATATTCATAGAGAGTATAGTCTACATTTAATTAAAGAAAAACAGACTCAATTTGCATTCAGCACCTTTAATTTTTAATAATTTTAATCTGATTAAGATACAGATTTATATTTCGTCCCGTTTTTTATCTACTTTCTACTGCATGAAAATCTGACCAGTTGTAGAGGGGGTTCACGTCGGGTTTTTTGACGTTAGACATTTGATTAACCAATCAGCGGTGCTGTTTCTAATAGAATACTCATAGTTCCGTAAATCGAACGCCAAAAACTCGCTGCAATAGACTCCGTTTCATTGGCTAACCCCTCACATCAACAAGAACGCCGGTTATATAACAATCCTTCCAGTTACTAGTATACTAAAACGAAAATATGAAGTATAAAAAACGAAACGAAATACATGTAGGATCTGTATTGAAATCAGACCGTAATAATTTAAAAGTAAAGGTCTTGGAGTTGCTAATAGTTCTGCAAATTGTTTCACTTTTTTTGTAATTTTAAATGAACTTATATTCTGAAATAAGACTTGGAGTTAAATATGTTTTTAAAGTGTAAGTATATTTCAATAAAATTCGCCTCCGATTACTTACGCAGTTTTGTGAGTTTGGGGTGAAGGCTTAACTTGTCTCTGTCACCCTGAACCCCCTAGTCTTCAACGCACGGAGTGTCTGGGTCGGTTCTCAATTTTTGACGTAAATTACTGGATAATCTACCACATAAAAAACCAAACATTTGGTTACGCATGGGCTATGGAACCTTTTGGCTAAAGTATCCAATGAAAGTATCGGTAAGTGCTAGATCTTATGAAGCCGGGCCGATTTTGCTAGATTCTATAAAGCGTGGTTGAAATATATCCCACAATTCACTTGGCACATCTATTATTAGAAACAAAATAGAGACGAGGAATAAGCATGCATCGCGATGAAGAATTAAGAAGATTGTGAGAAGCCATACGTCTGATTCATGACGAGAGAAAATTACCATTTCAATTGAAACCTTTACACAACAAAATTTTAAAGAGTGTCATCGTTGACAAGCGAGCTGTTTTGATAGATTCAGTAGGTGGTAACTTAAATACTGGATAATCCAGACAATTACCTATTTTCCGTCAAATTTTGAGGACCCATCCATTCGTCGAATATTTGTATGGATGATAGAGACTAAGGCTTAACCTGCTGGCCCAAAGGGATACGCTGTGGATCTTAGGATGTTGATATATCACTATACCCTAGGGCCCTGTGTGCTTGCGGAATGTTCAAATAAATAATTATCCGTCATATAGTTGCGAAATAGCCCAGTTTTCCATACATAAAACTTGATCTGAATTCCCCAGATATCCGTAGCGAACCGAGCCGAAAACACGCCACCCTTCCTGCCCTCACCATATAATTACATAATGTGCCTGGTTATTGTAAAATGGAAACATATTGTCGACCGTCAATTTTCCTATTTATGACCAGGTTTTTACCATGTTCGCTGAATTTCGTATGTAGATTTCATTATTCAGAGACGAAATTGCATGATATAGTGAGGGATCACGTGATCCAATGACATCATGTACAATAAATGTTGGCTAAGTTCATTACAGTATTAGTAATACATCTTTCGCACAGAAACAAACGAGCATCAAATTGATACAACTTAACTCTTCTCCAGAAACTACGAAACTTAGTCTGTGTCAATTGTAGCAGACGATCGTATCAGAACTGTTGGGAATTAAGTTAACTAGCCATCGCTTCGTATTTGCATGTTGATATCAGGCCTGTTAACGTGGTATATGGGACTAGAACAGGCAATATAAAAATCTCCTTTTGGTTTATTGATAGGATTCGAGTTGTAGTTACTCATCAGAAATATATTTCTAGACTCTTTAATACCTACAAGAACTCCAACAGATCATGTTCTGGCATATTTAACAGACTTGTCATGGCAAATTAATTCCACACAAAATCTATATTAGCATGTACATTGTATTGCTAACAAAATGATTTTAAAGGTGGCGATTTGTTCCCAAAATAATAAGAGTAATTAGATCTTAATTTCGTTTCTGGTGTCACGTAGTTCCTTTAGGAACTGTCTCTGATCGGACATTGTCCAGGGGTTGCTGTCCCCTGGCCGTTCCTGACTACCCCTATTAAGCTGCAATATGAAAATACAAGTAGAATTTCGCAATTAAAAAACATAAAAAAAAATACGTTTGAATTGATCTGCCACTCCAGGAATCGAACAAACGCAGACTGCATGTTTTGGGGGTTTTTTTTTGGTTTTTTAAAATCGCAAAATTGATGTGTTACTTACTCTAGCAATTTAAAATGAATTTAGCAATATCAAGTTTTGTAGCTTTAATTTTTTTTACTGAACACCTGTCGATTTATTTTTTGGGGTGAAGTGGGGTTGTCGGGGAGGAGAGAATTGGTCTTGCCTAGGGCGCAAAACAGCACATGTATTTTTCTTCATAGATGAATTGAATACTGAATAACACAAACTTGACTGTATATCACATATGTAAACATTTATAACAATATTAACAAAAAAATATTTATCATGTGCAAACACAACATAAGTAATTTACGGCATTTAATCATTTACAACTCAAATGTCGCTGTATATTACCGTAAATCAAAATATACATTTATACGAAAGTTATAAGCACATCCATAAATGTTAACAAAACAGTTTTGCCACGGAACACAAAAGAATAATAATCCATTTACGCATTTAACTCACTTGATGCCAGAAAAAAAAATAAAGCAAATACAATGTACAATGTTATGTTATGTTATTCATTTTATACTCGACTAAAATTACACGATACACGAGGAAAGAAATATTAAAACAAATAAACGCAAGTGATGCCATTACAGTCGGTTAGTGAACAATCCGTCATGCGATGACAGTGCTACCACGATATACCACACGGACCATCATAAATACAGCTTAAATCATATTATGTGAACTTAAAATATTGAAACCTAATCTGCAATAGACAGATGTTGTCGATCAGGATTTCCTATATTTGACGTATCATTTATTGGTTTAGCCAATTATCTTGGCCTGTTTTATTTATTTAACCAATTATTATCATTGTATGTTTCAGCTTTAGGGGAATTAAAGCCCAAATTTAACCAGACACCAGAACACGTGACTGTGATAGCCGGAAACAAGGCCATCCTACCCTGCACTGTAGAATTCCGCGGAGAGCACACGGTAAGTAATTTTGGCGCCATATTTAAATCGCGAGGGAAAGCTATGTCGATATCTTGTAGCCGTATTGCTGTATTCTGATCCTGGCCGATTCGGGAATAGTATCGAATTGTAATCTTAATCACCGACTGGCTGTGTAGTTGGTTGATAGATGAGGCGACAGACTATACATATTAACTGAATTAATATAATAGCCTTTGTCCTGTAAATTAATTACGCCTGGGCATGTTAGTTCAAATTTTAAACTAGAATGTGAAATTAAATGAAATGGGATTTAACGTCCTACTGTTCTGCCTCGGCGGGGATCACTATAACAAAAGAAGACATATTGGGTAACCCGCCGGTGCAGAAAAGTAGACGTTAAACCACACTTCTTTCATTTCATTTTGCAAACATTAAATAACCCCAATAAGCTTCTGATTCAAATCGAGCATTGGGACCAATCGAGCGACCTGGCCCCGGTTTCGCAAACCATTTTCAGGCTTAAGTTAATATAAGAATTTACCCAAATTTCAATCACTGTTTATGGGAAATATCTTTGATCTAGAAACACAAAAGTTTTATAAAGAGCTGTATTTTAGTTAACATAAGGCGAACAATTTTGAGTAAATTCTTAACTTAAGTCTAAGAATGTTTTGTGAAACCAGAGCCAGGTTGAGAGTTGAAGCCGGACATTGTGAATACAGTGTAATATAATTGAAAGATAACTGTAACTATATGTTATAGCACTGTGGGAATTGTAGTTGACATATATGATGAAGTTTATGGTAACTCAGATACATTTCATCGGATAATAAACAAGTTGTGGCCACCTGCTCACTTCATTAACTCAACAACTTAATCAAACCATCCAAATCAACTTTATTTGGCCTTTTCTTTAAATTCATTATAAATCAATTGTTGTAGTAAATTTCGACCATGGGTTACTGTTGTGGTTATATATCTTTTTATTTACAAATACTTGAATTATTATACCGGACAGAACAAAATTACGGGAGGGATATTGAAATCGGCTCGGTCGGTCCGTACGTCACGACTTCCTGATTTGTTTCCGTAGAATATCAATATATAAATAGTACAATATATCTTGTTGAAACTTTATAATGTAGCAGTTGTTTCTTATGTTATAAGTGCCACTTTTATTATGGGTCCCCTTTAGAACATAAGGTCTGACATTGAATCGATTAGAAGTAGGGTAGCCTGTGCGGTGAGCTTTCTCCGCTTTCCGCCAACAACTATCTGTGAACTCCTTCGCTTAAAAGCCTGCGGACCACGCGACAGCTGAAGATGTGACAACATAGTAGGATCGCATGCCTAATCACGTAGCTTGTCTTGGGTTTTCTGATTTACTCCAATTGGATCATATGTAAAATTTTAGAAAAATCTTTATACAGTGAGAAAACCAAAATGTTTCTCCCAGTAGGTTAGTGGCTGGATTTCCAATAACTAACCGTGTATAACAAGTGGTATCAAGTGTTCCGATCTGAGTAAGCGTGTTATCAAGACATTGAACTGTATTACTTTCGTGTTTACATTATATGGAAGTGATCAAAAAAAGATTTGGTTTGAAGTGAAGACCTATACAATATACTGCACACAGTGAACTATTTACTTTGAGAGTAGATCTCTGCTCTGAATTGTCTCCATACTCAAAACTTAGTATGCTCATTGTAATGCGATTCAAATCCGCTTTATATCCTTAACACCCACGGCGACTAAAACATGTTCAGTTGTAATGAATGGAGGCAGAATAAATACTCGAAGAATATTTAGTGTTTCGACTTAAAACATCGATGTAGGAATTAAAATGTCGGCCAGTCAGCTTCGTGTCTGTTCTAAAGCGAAGCAAATTGTAGATAGATAGCGTACGTTGCGTATGCGCGGCGATACTATTTTTAGATAAGAAGATTATCAACAGCAATAACAATTCCACTTGCTAGACAATAGATCCAATAATTGCATGAACATATAGCATTCTTCTGATTTTATGCTTAACCCTATTATCCCCACTGTGTACAAATGTGAAATTAATACTGTGCCTCTTCAAGCAAAGCTCTTCGCTTTATTGAAATGGGCTCCGTCCGTCCTTCCGTCCCGGTCTTGTGTCCGGAAATATCGCTTAAGTCAACCTAATGTAATAGTTACATAGAAATTTCTCAGACTTGATATTTTTTGTGTTTCCACAACTTGGTCGTCATGTTCCCATTGCAGGTGTTATTGTCGAATTCTAGAAAAACCTAATGTAATAGTTGCGCCGTTTGTTACTTAGAAATTTCTCCGTTTTAATATGTTTTATGTTTCCACGGAAACAAATGTGACTGCAATGCAAGGTGCCCGGGGTGTTTATAACTTGGTCGTCACGTTCTCATTGCAGGTGATATTGTCGAGTCCTAGAAAAACCTAATGTAATAATTTGTGTGTTTCTTCGAAAATGAAAGAGAGAGATATGATGTTTAACGTCCACTCGGCACAACTAGGTCATTTCGGGACTAACATATGGTTTAATTTATATTTCTATAATTTGCTTGTGTCTTTAGGAGTGGGAGGAAACCGGACTTTTTGCCTCGTGCAACCGGGGAATCAAAACTACGCCAGTTGACTTATTGACAGACTGTATGATACAGTTATGATACAGGCTGAATCATACAGCGGCCATCAACCCTCACCCCCACCCCCACCCAAATTTAATTTCATTTTTGGAGGTATGCAAGGTGCCCGGGATGTTGATGACTAGGTGTTGTTGATTTTTTTGCAGGTGATATGGTCGAGTCCAAGAAAAACCCTGATAAGTCATGCTGACAGACGTATGATAGATGACCATAGAATCAGTGTTGAAAGACCCTATATAAAAGAATGGAATCTACATATAAGAGATGTGAGACATAATGACAGTGGTACATATAAATGTGAAATTAATACAGTTCCTATTCAAGCAAAGCTTGTCACTTTGTCAGTATTCGGTGAGTTAATTTCGCCTTCATTGTTATTTTTCTCCTGTTTGACAATGCATGATTTTATAGTTTCGGATACCACCGACATGAACAAACCATGATGGAATATCAGATGAGGATAGAGAGAGAAATAGGGTTTAACGTCCACTCAACATAAACTTTTTCATTTCGGGACTAAGATATGGCTCAATTTTATTTCAAAAATTCGCTTGCGAGTAGGGTCTTTAGCAGTGGTAGGAAACCAGAGATCCGGAGAAAACCCACGAGGTTGGAAAGGCGACCATACTCCTGGTCACGTACAACCAGGGATCCTACTCTTTTCCACGTACAAGTGGGGAATCGAAACCACAACACTTAATGAAATATTATATCTAGAAGAAATTTCTCGATCAGCAACGGGATCTTTAGATTATAACGAACCGGTGCTATACTCACCTAGCTGACGTGGTTACCCTGGACGACAATAGTAACACGTTATTTGGTGACTAATACACACGAAAATTCAGTATGGTATAGGACAATGTTCCAAACTACACCCAAAACAATTTCTGGGCTATTCCTGTATGTAAGTTATAATTATACTCCCATTTGCCAATTTAGCCGATACCGTTTTTTAGGATTTCAAATTGTGTTTAATAGTTTGGATTATTCGCACTTAGTTTTATTTTTAGCACTATGAACTGAATTCTTCATATTAAGTTTTAATATCTTATATTTTGTATTTCAGTTCCACCGATGATAATCAGTAAATATTCATCAGATTTAGTTATTAAACAGGAAACAGAAACGGCGGAACTAATATGTAACGTCACGGGTATTCCGGCGCCAAATGTAACGTGGTACAAACGTAACTTCCGGAAAGGAAATGGGTATAAAGAAAGTAAGTATAGAAAATGATAAACGATGGGTATGAATAATAAATAATATAATAATAATTTTTATTCTGTCTTTGATGGTTTGGGTGATAGTAAATCTTTTGTCGATAAGAGGTCTACTTATTAAACTATAATTGGTTTAACGTCCTACCTTTCTGCACCAACAGGACTATGAAGTCTAGAATAAGCCATACAGATAGTGTGCTATCGGGACATTATACTGGGATGACTGCACTATTGCCTACTCTTATCTCGAATTCTGACTGTCAAGGGTTCTTTAACGTGCACACCAGCGTGTTCACGGGACCTCGGTTTTTTGGCCCATCCAACAACTGGACACCTGTTTCCTACTCACTGAGCCACTCATTAAATAAATGCGTTTCACGTTGATGACCTGTATTTCAGAATCCTGAGGTTTTTACTGCTTAATCCTATCCCGTTTTCCGTTGGGTAGTTACTTAAAAAGATAGATACCGAACAAACATGGCTACTGTCGAATGTGAGGAAAATAATAATATAAAAAGGAAAGATTTACCGCTATTTTGAGGGACTAATTAACCGCAAACAGGGGTATTTTTTTGTCTTGGCCTTACGAAAATATAAAAAAGAAATGTGTTCAAGAGATTCTGTGACATAATTTAAACAATGTTTTTTTCTCTAGTTGACCTAATTAAAACCCTGGCAATTGATTGTTTAATTATTTATATCGTCCGTCTGTTTTTATAGAAATTGGTTTAGAAGGAGGTGCTTTATTAATTCATAATGTTTCACGATATTGTGATGATATCTATGAATGTGTGGTAGATAATGGAGTCCCACCACCTAGAAGTAAAGCTATCCGCGTTGAAGTACAGTGTAAGTATGGCCATTCAGTTTTGGAACCTTAAAACAAAAAATGATATATTCTGCACCAACTGGGAGGGAAATCTTAAAATGAATTCAGGACCCACCATCTGCAATCTAGAAACTAAGATAGTTTTCCAAGTTCTAGAAGGAGGTGACCTCGAAACCTTAAAACGTATCTAGAACCAACTATCTATATAGCAAATACCTAAACCAGAATTCCAAGCGCCAGAGGGAGTTGACCCCGGAACCCTGTAACACATTTAAAACCTACCATCTGCGATGTGAATATCTTAAACAGAGAGAGAAAGCATTCCTCTCCAATACATAGACGAACTCTTGCTGGAAATAAATGATATGAAATGAATTGGGGTTTAACGTCCTGTTGTTCTGCTCAGACTAGGATTACGAAGACAGTCTTTTGGAAATAACTCCTTGATGATTTAATGGCCTGACTTGTGTCACCCAAAACTGCAGGCATTCGGTCTAATTGCCACTTTTTCATTTAAGATAAGGGTACGTTTATACGGTCCAGAAGTCACAAAATGTGAATAGCGACTACAAAATCATTTCTCAATTCTTTAACAGTCACTTTTCCGGATTTCCCCAGGATTCCACTCTTGTGTCTTTCTTATGTCATACTCCTCCCCGTGGATTCCAGTGCCATAACTACAAGTGGTTGGTCTTTGTTAAATAACCAGAAGATTTGGGTGTATGAAAATACAAAAACTTGCACATAGCTAAACGAATCGAACTAAGACCATAATGCCCAAGAAGGTTCATTCCCATATCGCCGACTCGCCGAGTTTTAGGGGAAAAATTTTGGTCGGTGTTAAGGGGTTGATTGGCCAAGAACATTATATTAATAATGACTAGTCCCTACCTCATTAGCGCTTTTAATCCGTTTTTAACCCATCAAAGAGTGCCGCGGTCGACTTTCCAAACTCTGGTGAGTCGGCGATATGGGTAGCCCCCCCCACCCCGAAATATACAAATGACTTAATTACTTATAATAATTAGTGGACTTTAAACAACGATATTCTTCGTTACGTCTTTGATGTATATCCTATAGTATATTATCAGACATCCTACACTCATTTTATGTCACAATTATTATTGGCTAACAAACACCCAACACACAGTCAATGTCATAAAACATTATTAACTCCTCATGTCGTGTTTCCCTCAATTAGATATGTTATTATTAAATTAATTTCAATATTTCAGCACCTAAGATACTGCGTATGGTATTGATGTACCGTGGATAATATTGCCCCTAAGTTGCTTTCAACTGTTTCATCCCGGATGACTCGAACAATCTCTGCTCTTGATAAAACAATTTAATCCATGTGTTCCGCTAACGAATGGCCAAAAGAAATTCATTTACATTCTTGCCAATATGATTCCATCTTGAGGGCATATAAGATCGAGTTGTCACACAAAGAAGGCGTTAAATCCAAGTGTATCGAAGCGTCATTGACTACGACTAAAATATCAAGAATAATGCGGGCCAAACAAACCGAAAAGATATCAAAGATAACCGCCGTGTTATTACAGTTAACAAGAAGTAAGGCTCTAATACAAAACAAACACTAGCCAGTCTTAAACAAGTCGATCTCTCTATATGCTTATTGATTCATTTCAGTTGCTCCTGAGGTAGTATTGACAAATAAACGAATTGGACAGAGGAGGGGCAAGGAAACAATTCTGGAGTGTATAATCTACGCTCACCCACATAGCATCACAGTATGGAAACGGAATGGTCAGAAAATTCAACAAAAAAGTGATAAATATTCAATAGAGGTGTTCCCCGACGAAGAGAACCGAATGGTTACTCTGAGTTTGCGCATCATGGATTTAGAATCAAGTGATTATGGTTCTTATACATGTGAGGGCAGTAATCCATTGGGCAGAGATTCAGAAGATATGATATTATATGGTATATAGTTTATTTCAGCTCGTTGTAGATCAAATTTAATTATAGTACATAACACGATTTGGAACCTGGCACCTTCATCCAGTTTTCTAGAACCCCTTTCTCCCTTTCAGATGGGGTTAAGTTTACTATTATTATCGGAACTTGGTACCAGCTATTATCTGGCAGATATGATTTAAATTTACTAATAATTACTTACAACTACCTTTCAGTTCTATGGTTTAAGTTAATTATTGTCATCGGAACTTGGTGCCAGCTGATATCTGGCAGATATGTTTTTAATTCACTAATAATTACTTACTACTACCTCTTAGTTATAGTGTTTACGTTATCTATTGTTACTAGAACATGGCGCCCCCTCTCAGTTCGTGTTTAAGATGACTACAGTTTTCTGGGGCTTATGTACAACCTTCCAGTTGGCGTTTAAGTTTACTATTGTTACTGGAACTCGGTACTACATTTTATTTAGTGTTTCAGTTTACTGCAAATCAATTGATTTCTGTGAATGGAAGAACTAATTGCCACAAAGTGTGATTAGATTTAGTTGTAGGACTGATTGTATTTATCTATCGCTTTTTATTTTCAGTAATCGAACCGGATCCGGTTATAACCCACACAACAACGACCACCACTACGACATACGGTTTACAATACGAGATAGATGTCAACGGTGGCGTTGGCAGTTGGGTAGATAATGGAGGGGGCATTTCCAGAAATGGCGATGGTGGTGGTGATCCAAATCGAGGTTGGGTAGAAGAGGGTGGGTGGGAGAAAAATAGACTGAACCCAACATCTAAACCACATAAAAATCCTACAAATGAAAGAGGTCGTCCAGTTACTAACCAGATTTACCCAGGTATTTATATAATAAACCTCAATGATCATTTCCGTTCTCAAAAAGAGACACGAGTGTATGCATCAGTTTTAAAGGACAATATTGGTGTCAGCCGTTATCACATATTTGATAGAACGGATGAAACACGTTCCAAATATAATTTAACACAGATCATTGCTACGATAGACACATAACGAAGATTGGAAGAGCCAGAAGTGACGCAAAAAATATCCGATCACAAAAAAATATCCGATCAATTAAAGGAATTATCAGTGAGCTGAATTTAGACTGTGTATCTTTTATCGCTCGTTACTTTGGTCAGTTATAACTCTTATTTTCCATGTTTTGTGTCACTTTCGTTTCTTCAGATCGTCGTTACGTATCTACAGTATGTAAAAATTATGTTTGGGATGTGTTTACTAAGTTCCATCACAAATGTGATAATAATGGCTGAAATCCATATTGTCCTTTAATCTCAGTTTTCTAAGCATTGAGTTGTAATTCCTCCAAGATTTCCCAATGATCAGTTCGTGTTCCAAATCAGTTAGGAGTGGAGCCCTTTAAAACCCAGTCATGTAAACCAGCGAATGATTGTTCGTACAGACAACAAGAATGGCTCATCGTGCTATACATAAAGAGCAAATGAGCAAAGCACTATACTGGGGCGGTTAAAATCACCCCCCGCACTTAACTATAAAAGGATAATGTCATGATACCATTTCTCATTAACAATTTGTATTTCGGGTATTTTTAAACTACATAAACATGATTACTTTCATTTTAGGTCCAAGAACCAATCCGATAAGCGCGTGCAGGAGGTTCGAGACTAATGTTGTGTTGTTATCCAGTCTGCTGAGTTTAACGTTATACTGCATAAAATACGCTTTGACATGACCTATGAACCTCTGTTTTTTGTGATTTGTGTCTGGTTTCTGCTTGTAGACGTGTGTTGAAAAATATCACAAAGTTTAATCTTAAACAAAGCTCATCATCATTTACTGTGAAAAACAAACTGTGAATATCAAATAATGCTTTAATATGTGGGCAAAATTTGCTCAACTGTTGTTGTTCATCGCATTTAAAATAAATCAGTCACTTTTGATGATCGATTAATCGATCATATTCAGATTACATCATCGCTGTGACGTTATGTATGTCATTACTCTACTCTGTTTGCGATATTGACCAACGTTCCAATATGGTCAGTGTGAATAAAGAGCATCCAGCATTTTATGACGTAATATTATATCAGTTATTTCGAATAGCGTTGTTTTCCTGTTTCTAATTTCATTTTTGCCAAGTTTTAAAAACAACTTGGTGAAATGTAATTTATAATTCACTCGTCACTTGTATTGATGTTATAATTAAGGTACTTCTTCAGATAATTCCGTTACATTTACATATCCTCCACCATAATCAATGGGAGATTAATAAACAGGGGCGGATCTAGGAATTTTGAAAACGGGGGGGCACCTCATCCGTCATTTCCTTGCCTCTGTAGCCAATTCAAGAGCTATTTGGCTGATATTTTCGTCTAAACGTTCGGAAATCGTAGAAAAAGAGCTTTAAAATCGAGCAAAAAAGCTAGTTGAAAGGCACTTTCAGTAGTAAAAAAGGGCACTGTCGAAAATTGGGGGGGGGGGGCCCTTGCGCCCCCTATTGAATCTGCCTCTGGTAAACATAGATTAGACACTCTGAATATCCTTTGGACACAGACCCCCTTTAATGAGGTTACCACATCTGTATTAGAAAGAGTTATAGGTGAACAATTACAACCAGGAAATATATGAGCATAAACGTTAAAGTCAATGGCGAAAGCTAAATAAATATAAGGTGGTCTTTGTCCTCCTGTAAGTCTTAATCTCTGAGATTAGTGTATAAATCGTATACCTTTTAGAGAATTATTAAAAGGCCCATTTAAGCGCGATCAAGATTGTCAGATTAAGACGGAGCTTCAAAAATATTGAGACGTGATATTAGATATTAAAGCCTCCCACCTAAGGAATTTTGTCTGATGTACACTCAATAAATATATGGCGTTGTTAGTGTTCATATCGAAAGTGGCATGAACAGCCTTTTTTACAAATACCGGTAATAAGTTATACTAAAGTCGTTGCAGTTAAAAAAAAAACAAACAGGAATCTGTATAGCAAATGTATCTGGCTTTTCTTTATAAAGACTTTGTTAATTAGATATACATGTAACTGTCTCTGATGAAAAGAGGCGTGGTCAAATATTAAGTCACACTCGAAGGGTAAAAACCATTGTTAAGTTCCTTTCATCACAGTGAGGCTACTATTCATATATTATTAATATGTGCTCTACATATACTAAACGAACGTTGATGCTATATTTTATACCAATGTTTATGCAATACTCCTATTGCGTTCTTGTATATGCAGTAGGGTTGGTTTATGTTTGCGTTAAAAAATATATAAACGCCATTTTGTTTTGTCCTATTCCATTGTATATTTGTTATCATGAACTATTCGTAATATTTGTACATATATTTGACCCCACAAGTATTGTTCTGCTTGATAAGTATTTTAGTCTAATTGTGAAAATCAGATATTATATGTGGCCCGTATTGCTGTGAGTACTCCTAGTGTTAAAGTCTCCCATCGTCGTTTGAGTGATATTTAATCCCTTGAAAACCGCAGTATTCTGAAAGTTGAATCTCTAAAAGGGATATAGGCCCTACAGATATATATTTCGTTTCATTTTTATGCTTTCGATGGCCTACACTACATGAAGATCTAAACAGCTGTAGTGGAAGGTCGCGTACGAGCGACTTCTGACCTATGACGTCAGACATTTGATTAAACCAATCATCGTTTCTAGTGGGTTACCCACAGTTCCATGCACCTCAAGCCAAAAACTCGCCATAACAGATCGTTTCATTGGCTAATCCCTCACATTATCCAGGACGCCGATTATATAACAACTATCCAAGATTTTAGTGTAGTAAAGACAAGAAAAGCCGGATTTTGAACTATAAAAAACGAAACGAATTAAATCAGTATATACAAAGATACGATGAATTGAAAATTGGTCAACTTTGAGCATCCATGGCAACCGATTAGGATATAATCAACACAATACTTATGATTATCTTTTAAAATCATTTGGGTTCCTTTTAATACGATAAAATCTTAAACGGAGTATTATCTACCTTAAATTTTTGGATTTACAATAATTGTTTTCACGGAATTAAGAAGTTTGATGATTACGGGCCCAGGTTTTCAGAATTTGATTGAGATATTTATTGAATAGAACAATATGAGGGGCATATTTAATATGAATGCCATAATGGTTTGAACTTCTATTGTATGTAATATTAGCTGCTCAATGTGTTGTTGAAACAACTGTAGTACTTTAAATTTCATCACCATAGAAACACGACAACAGGGTAATAACACACTTTAAAAGGAAATTAGATTTTTCTATAAATTTTCCAATTCATTTTATCTCTTCCCCGACATATTTAAAAGGGATATTAAATTCACCCCGTCTAACGCTCATTTAACACATTTAAAAGAAAGTCAAATTTTTTAAATATTATTTTTTTTCTAATCTCTAATTCAACTATTTTTGAGTGTTTATTAGGGGTTCAACACTGGTGAACTTAATACTTTCAAACCCTGATTGCCACCCAATCAGCATTCGGTGAGTAAAATCTCCGATCAATATCAAAAATAAAAGTTTTCTTTCGATTAAAAATAAAATCTATCCCTTACGGTTAAAATGTCCCGTTGCAATTTGGTTCTTCCCTTGGTTTCAGCCACGTTGGTGTCCAAGTTTAAGGATGGAATTATAATGGGATCAATGTTGTTTGGTTGGACTGCATGATGTTGATCCGAGGGCCCAGATACCCACTCCACCCCTGTCTTGTTTGAATATTATCTTTACCAATATTATATTCATATAATAATCCAATGTAATATAAACTATGTAATTATTATTATTATTATTTATATTGTTGTATATGTGTAATTGTATTATAATATGTTTTTTCTTTGTGAATCATGTTGTTACATCTAGAGATGACGTCACGTTATTTCTATCGCTGCCACAACAGTTATGTGTAAGTAATAAAAATTTATAAATAGTCAATGTCTTTTTATTTTTCTCACTTTTAATACCAACACCCTCTTTGGACAACAGTCAGTGTAGGAGGCCGAAGGCTATTTCATCCAATCCCCCAATCTCACGACTACAGGGAGATCAAATGAAATGAAATGGAGTTTAACATCCTACTGGTCTGCTTCTGACTGGGCTAATGAAGACGGGCATACGCCATACGTGTGCTATGGGAGGCGGGGGGGGGGGGGGTTGCCCGGGCATTGGCACTATGGCCTACTCATATATCGAATTCCAACTGCCAAGGCCCAAAGGATCATTTACATTCACGCCAATGTGTATGCGGGTCCTCGGATTTTCGTCCAATCTGAACGATTAGACAGCTGACCTCGTTAGGCCTTCCATCCTGCACCACTGACAAAGCGAAACCACGTAAGTAAATCCCGATGAACTTTCTCGGCCAATGCCGGGATCGAACATGCGACTTCCAGGCTAACGAGCCAGCGTCTTACCCACTAAGCCACCGTGCCTCCCAAACGCCGATGGAGATGACGGATGTTTAAGAATACAGTGTAAGAAGAAGAACATGTCCCTGGAGCAACGTCCGCGACTTTTACAACATCTACGTCGTTGCTAGATTATTCTGAACTATGTTATCTCCCTTTACCGCAAACACGTGACCAATAGAGTTGTCCAATCAGAGGTAATGACACACACCCCCCAAATCAAAGATGGCGACCTCCACGGAAACTTTGGCATTGAACGAACTTTATACTTCGCAACTCGATTATCACAAGTAGACATTTTATCAGGAGATGTCCCCAGTCGGGTCAGTACCTAATCGAAATAAGTAACGAAATATGCAGGGTATTGCATGAAGGGCTTGATAAGATGCTAGATCAAGATGCTCATGGCAGTGTCAAAAATGTTACACATCTTGACCGGAGCCCCCCACCCTTTATCTTGAGGCTGGGATGCAGCCTGTCAAGTCTACCCGGCACCGACTACAGCAGAATATCTCTTTGACAGTTACAGAAATATCATGATTTGTTTGATACATCAGTGTTGATCTTGGAACTGGTAATGTATCAAAATCAAGTTATATCCCTTACCCAACTTTCTAAAAATCGACGGATAACACCGGAAACACAAATGAGGAAAGAGCTAAATTCTTAAAAGCTATTTGGGGAGGGGGTTGATGGGGGTGTGTACTGAATATACACTGTAGTGAAAACTAACAAGATATATGGATCATTAATCAATATCTGGTCATTTCTTTTCCATAGAGTAGTTGCCAAAATAATATACCAGACTAATTACCCCCCACCAACCCCACCCCTCATTATTCCTCTCTCTCATTATGAGGATGATAAACTTCCAACTGACATTACGTATGAATATCATCATATGGTCAAATAATGAGACAGTATTACTCATAGTTCGATCAATTAGACAATAATAATAAGTCAACACGATATATACATAGTTCATCACCCAACATTTATCACTACGTCTGCTCTCTTGACATGCCATATATGGTTACAATATACGCCATGCTAGATATTACTATTATAATCAATTTATTCATGTTATTTTCTTTCCAGAAATATAAATACTAACTGTTAAAAAAATTAATCAGTTTTACTTCTTCGCTCTTATATACATGAACTCATAAGTTAGCTACATGTCCTTAATCGAGCTTCTCCAGACATTATCTATAGTAATATTTATGACTATTGTCATTTGTCGGTCTGTTCACGGTTGGCGACCACACTAAGGATGTACCGAGGCTGAAATTGGGTAGTGGTAGCTCGGCTCGGGGAATAACACAGGCAAGGTGTCAATGGATTACCACTTCCGGTTTCGGAGTTTGCTACTTCCGGTTCATGGCTATTCCCGTTATACATAAATAACGCCAGCCATAATTCGAATTAATGAATTTGATCTTTTAGATTGTCTTGTAAACCTGACTGGCCTCATTCCAAAGGTGAGGCAAATACACCAGTTATAAATAACCAGGGGCCGGTTGCTCAAAGCTCTGTTAACTTTTAACAATCCGTTAACATGGAGTAAACGGATCGTTAATTTTAACAGAGAGAAAGGTTGTTGCTGGAAGCCCCGTAGTCTCTATCATCCACACAAATATTCTACGAATATTAGTCTGGATGGGTCCTCAAAATTTGACGGAAAATAAGTCATTGTCTGGATTATCCAGTCTTTTAAGTTACCACGTACTGAATCTATCAAAACAGCTCGCTTGTCAACGATGACACTCTTTAAAATTTTGTTGTGTAAAGGTTTCAATTGAAATGGTAATTTTCTCTCGTCATGAATCAGACGTATGGCTTCTCACAATCTTCTTAATTCTTCATCGCGATGCATGCTTATTCCTCGTCTCTATTTTGTTTCTAATAATAGATGTGCCAAGTGAATTGTGGGATATATTTCAACCACGCTTTATAGAATCTAGCAAAATCGGCCCGGCTTCATAAAATCTAGCACTTACCGATACTTTCATTGGATACTTCAGCCAAAAGGTTCCATTGCCCATGCGTAACCAAATGTTTGGTTTTTTATGTGGTAGATTATCCAGTAATTTTCGTCAAAAATTGAGAACCGACCCAGACCCTCCGTGCGTTGAAGACTAGGGGGTTCTGGGTGACAGAGACTAGAAGCCCCGTTAACTTTAACGGATAATAAAATTAACTTTCCAGCAACAGAAATTTAACGGACCGATAACAAACAACACGTGAAAGATAACGATCCGTTAGTTTAACGGATCGTTAAAATAACTTAGTTTTGAGCAACCGGCCCCAGCTCTGTACCTGTTTTAATTGAGGCATTTCTTTTAAAAAAAACTGTCTTATCTTGGCCGGTATCCACTGGCTTTGCGCAGTCGCAGTAAGCTATCTTTCAGGGACAATGAAATGTGTCCATGTCTAATTAACACTCGGCTAATCTCGACAGATTCCGTAAACTACGTAAACTACATCTAGTCTCGGATGTATGACAGTAAGTGATATGTACCTACGCCCATACATTTGCGATGCGGCTACCGGTTTACTTTAACAGGAAAACTTGACGCTATTACACAAATTGGGAACCTATTCGGCTAGCGACCTATTCGACCGATCGAGCTGCAACCTGTTCGTTGGAAATCTATTTAGAGTAAAGACAACAGTCTCTATTTATCAACCAATAAAATCCAACGTTATTTCTATCAAATGAAAGTAGAATATATCATTTTTTATCCATTCCTTCAGCTCAGAATAGAAGTGTAATTTCGTCATTATCTTACAGCTGGATCGGTCGAATAGGTCGCTAGCCAAATAGGTCGCCAACTTGTGTTTGGAATGGGCGCAGCCATGTTTCATCCGGGACCTTTAAAGTAGTTCCAATATGGCGGAATTCATCATACAGCCGAGTTTAGATTCCCGAAATCTTCCGAGGTTTGCCGAGTGGTCTAATTAACTCTAACAACCTTTAAAGCATGGGGTTAAATTAGTTAAACTGGTTTGGGCCATAGAACGTGCGAACGCAACACTAACCTGCCGCAAGAGCACAGTAATGGGTTTTACCGCCCTGGTCCAGTCGAAATTATGCAATTGGTGGATTTGGTTTGACTGAGAGAAGTCCCCCGCCCCGCCCTCGTTGATAATTACAATGCGTTGCCAGTTAACGAAACCCGACAATCTAAATGGAAATAATCATGACTGATTATTGGCTCATGTACATATCATATATTATTGCTAGCGACTATATTGTCTCTTTTCAGTGGCTGGAAGCTATATGCAACATGATTACCTGTCACGCACGTACCTGCCAATCACTGTGGTAGATATCGTCTTTATTTACGATAAAGCTAAAACTGAGCAATAATTAAACATACATTATAAGAGGTAAATCTGCACATTACGGGTCTTTCTTAAGGCATGAAATGTTTTCTACATTATTAAATAGACATTAATTAATTTATCCAGACCATAATCAACTCCCGGTGTCATCGCTAGCCTTCAATATTTACTGGATTAGAACCTGGCCTGCTGCTGCTAATTAAATCAAAAAATGGTTAATCAAGGCTATATTTTTTTATCGTACCGACTTCAGTCGCTATATTTTCAGCAAATTCACATGGCATTTTAATCTACTTTCCATATGAAAACAATTAATGAGCAGGAATACATGGGGTTTTCCAATTTGGCGATCGTTATTGGACCTTTCGAATGTACAAAATTGAGCAATTGCAATTTTCATTAAACAAAATTGACCAATAGTAAGTGGGCTTTCTGAAATGAACGAAATAGACCAATAGTAATTACATTTTCCAAGTGAACAAAACTGAACAATATTAGGCGGACTTTCTAAATGAACAAAATTGAGCACCTCAATCTGTCATGAAATACCAAATGTTACGCATACATTATTCAGCACACTGGCATTTAAGCGTCAATATTAAAAGAAACTGCACAAATCACAACTTTTGCACCTCGATTTTTCGTCCTATCCAAACAACTAGACAGCTGTCCTTGTCAGGCTCTCCGTCCTGCATCACTGACAAGGGGAAACCACACCGGGAAATCTGGATGAACTTTCAAAGCCAATGCAGGGATCGAACACCTGACCTCCAGACTAGCGCCCCGGCGTCTTACTCACTTAGCCACAGTGGACACGCCGCCGAGATTATGTCGGCTACAATGATCAGTCAGTAAGTAAACTTAGCAGACCAATAAATACACTCGCTAAAATTGTTACCTGAATGCCTAAGATCCTTACCATTGCTTCGGGAATATTTACGGAAATAAGGACCAGTAATTTTCAAATGACTCATGACCGACACATACACTGAGAGAATGGGATGTGGTATATGGCGTGTGTAACAAGCATTATCATTACTAACTGTTAGTTGACACCACTCACTGCGCGGATATTACCTCATATTTCATGGGTAAATGAATAGTGTTTTTACTCTGAGACCAAATCACAGTTATGCATATTTATGAGAGGTTATTGATAGGCACTTGTTACACAAACGACACGAGAATTTCATGTCAATTTACCCGTAAATAGCACTTAGCACGGGGGCTAATCATAGACTGAGAGAAAAATCCAGCCCTCTGCGACCGTTAATTTAATTGACTCAAAGCTTACAGCTAGGCATTGATCCATTTCGCTTCTTAAGTGATCTTTATTATATCGCCGACAGCAGATATACCCCAGAGAATTTCTGCATATACCCCAGTGTTCACAATCAATATGGTTGATATTTTCCGCTATATATCTCGATGGCACGGTAAATTTACACCAATTTAGACCTGTCATTGTGATTAGTCTTAATAAAGTGATTCGTGCATTAAGAATGAGACGAACGGGGAGAATAGACTACGTGTGAAAAGAGTGTTTAACACCTTGTGGCCATCTTGTAACACCCAGGCTATCACCGCCTACCTCGTCTCTGCTGTAATGGCGCTACGTGTTGATTTTCACTGATGCGCCTCGGACATAGTACGCCACATAACAGAAAAGGCGGACCAAATACATATTTAAGTTATAGGATGAAAGCTTCTAATACACTTCGTTAAACACATCTTGTAAATTTAGAAAAGTCGAGTGGGGTGTGGGTGACAAAAGTTACTGAAACGAACAGAGTGCTTAAGGTTCAGAAAGGAGTGAACAAAGTCACGGACGTCATGACTATTTTGATAACAGCAAATTCGTTTTGCTTGTAGTGAGATCCGTGAACTGTATAAAACTACGAAACTAAATATAGATCGGTACATTCGACAGTGCCCCTTTTTACTAATGAAAGTGCCTTTTCTCAGACCCAGAAATATCCGTTCCCAACCCGTTGCAGGGATCCAAATTGACCCAAACCATCAACTCAAACACACCAGTCTGGTCTAATTAATGTTTCCACTTTCAAACCAAACTACATGCGGTAGTGGGGTGGATGTCCGAATGGCTAGCGTGCGTGCGCTGTATCATACGGCCTGCCATTCAGTCAACTGGCGGAGTTTCGAATCCCCGGTTGTACCTGGCAAGGAGTAGGGTCGCCTGTCCAGCCTCATGGGTTTCTTGGGGGCCCCCACCCCAACCTCTCAGCGGCGTGCCCCGTCTCCGCGGTCAGTGCGCTTATTTTGCAGCGCCCACCCTTTTCAAAATTCCTAGATCCGCCCCTGATTTTAATCAGATTGTAAGATTCCCATTCTCTTAAAAACATTGAGACGTCAAACAGAATCTATTGAAATCATTCGTAAACTATTAATTCCTTCCTCATTAAAATGGCCAGCACAGATATGTTTTCTTCACATTATCGAACACCAACATTCAGTTATCCCACAAATCAGACCGACGATTGGACCAGAAAATCTCGACCGATTCCCTGTGTACACAGGTAACGCAAGCTTGAATTTAAAACGTCGGTATCTTGGCAACATTTTTCATCGCCACGAACCAAATATTATGTATCAGCTGTATCCATCAACCTCATTTTAGTAAGGAGGGGGAGGGAGGGGGGTGGGCGAGAGATGCGAATCGAAACAACGCCTCATGTAATACACCCTGTTAATCTGAAGCACATGCGTTAAATCATTCGCCCCTCCCCTTTTAATAAAAGAGTTTGTTGACTGCATGATTTAACACATCTGACGAGTTATAAGTGGTGTATATTTTAATTTTCTTCTTCCAGAAGACACCTGCGAGCAAGCAAATTGTTGAAATAAATGATCGAGATAATGAGCGTTAAACTTTTCTTCTCTTTCTTTTTTTTTTAATTTTGCTCTCTTACCCTTCCAATAAATAGGTTTCTGTGCTTAGCCTACCAGACTTAAACTAGTATATCTATTTGGATTAGGACCGTCTGACATTTAAAACTCTAGTCCATTGCTAAATTCTACTGCAACAGCTATTACACGTATCAATTAAAACATCGTGAGAAATGTCTATAAATATCGCAGTAGTAGCCATTTACTTATAAAACATGGCCGCCATATGATGCAAGTCCCATCTGTGTCATTTATAAGCATTAATTTTATATACGTCATCAATTTAGGTGATCAATAAACGTCACTAAAAGCATCATGGCGAGTTCACACAAACAGTTATTTTCACGCATTTAACTCGTTTGTTACAAACTAATTGATCTTTTATCTCGTTTTATTCGATTCGGAAATTGTTCCCCTCGCCACTCCTCGTCATGTAGAACTATATGTAAGTAAGTGGATATTAATGCGCGTAGATGTCAAATGAACAGATTTTAAATTTACGTTGTACAGAAACCTTTAATGCGATAATTCCTGGCTGATATTACTGTAACTAACACATGTATAGTCTTTCAGATACAAGGGTTAATTGAAATTCCTTGATTCGTGATTTCGTGAGCTAATATCTTTGTAGTAACTGCTGGTTGGGGTGGAGGCGAATGGGTTAATGCGATCGTTTAAGATCATAAGGCCTGTCTTTGAGCCAATTGGTGTGCTTTTAATTGCCCACGCGTACGTGACAAGGAGAAGGGATGGCTAAATAACCCAGAACGCGAGCGAATTATTAAAATAAAACTGAAACATATTTTGGTCTCGAAATAAACTAGTTTGTGTCAAGTGGACGTTGAACCCCATGTCTCTGGTGAACAAGTTTGCAAGGGCCGGTGGGGAATAAAACAGGCCGTATAAATAACATTCGTTTTATCTTATTGATTCGAAAGGTTTTTGTTTGGTTTGGGTTTTATTTTTAGCTGGTGAGGTGGGGGGGGGATGCGCAAATGGTTAGCGCGTGCGCTTTGTATCACAAGTGCTGTCATTGAGTCAACAGGTTCAGTTTCGAATCCTCGCGATCGGTTGTACGTGGCAGGGAGTAAGGTCCTCATGGGTTTTCTCCGCTTTCCTCCCACTGCAAAAGACCACTACACACAAGCGAATTATTGAAATAAAATCAAATCATTTGTTAGTCCCGAAATAAACTAGTTTGTATCTAGTGGACGTTAAACCCCCCTTCAATTGATCTAGGCAGAATGATGCCTTTTAAAAACTCATTTATACTGTAAAAAGGGACATTTTTTATCCAGATATACATCAACCAACTTTATTTATTTTTCTTATACTTCCAAAAATTTTATTGAATTTAATTTGCAGAAAGGAAAAAGTTAAAATTGGGGGCTAATTATGCCACATTGACGTCATCCCCATCAGTGATTGTAGCAGCATAGTGAATATTCACTGCTGATCAGTGCTGATCAGAGTACAGTCGATGCTGCTGTCATGAATATTCCTTGATCGTCAACTCGATATGGCATTTAACCAAGATCTGTGTTTTAAACTAATAGTTAGTTATTTTATATTATGCTATTACTGATCCAGACGAATCTGTAAACAGGTAACAATATTCCCCCATGGGATGTACTCTGTGTATATTTATGTCTCCGGGAGATTAATTATGTGGCCACACGAAAAGTTTTGTAACGGGGTAGCCACACATCGATTTCATTGGCAAACTACAAAAGCCGACCCGAAATCAGAACAAAATACGAAACGAAGGCTATTTTATGAGCAAGCACGATTTAGTTTCGTATTTTTACAAGATCACAACCAATCGTTACGCTCGTCTCATCATACAATGTGACGTAAGAAAATCTAATCAACAGTCGTTGAGCAAATTTAAACAATTAAGAAAAACGATTCAAATAAAAAATAATAGATTCTTTTGGTGAAAACCGTAATCAACAATGGAATAAACACGACTGAAGGCGATTGCATCCTGACTTATGACCACGTTCGGAAATTTGTATCTCAAAGATTATGGTAATCTAAAGGAAATCTTATACCTCACGTGCATTACCCTCCCAGTCAATAGTCTTTAGACTTTAACCCCGCTTGAGTAAATATAAAATGAGTATGGAAGAAAACACGGATCCGGAAATCAATGGCGAATATTCCTTAGCTTAGAGTTAAGTAAATGACGATAGTCCGATTGTTACTTGTTTAATTAAGGGAAGATTTATATTGAAAAGGTCAGATGTCTTCCATGTTGGATTTCGTTCTACTAGATTGTGTGACGGATACAGAATATAAAATACATTGTTCTTTATAATCGATGGGGATTTTTGTTTTTCTTGTCCTGTATTGGGAAACCTAATTGGATGACCTAGTAGGCAAGGATGTTGCACTCACGGATCAAATGTCTAGAATGAATCCAATTGTGGGGTTAATCCCACGACCAAACCTGTTATTCGTATCTACGTTCTAGGATACCTGGGATACTAGTTGGCACGTACTAGAATATGACGTCAACTCTCAAATACAAAATAAATGAATAAATTATTTAATAAATATCACAGGCGAATGTGGACATCTTGTCATCAGCTACCGCATGGCGCTTTCACTGGGTCCTAATAATAAATTAATAAACGTATCCAATTACATTCTATTTAATACTATTTTAAGTAATTCAAAAATCGTGTGCATCCAACGCACCTTTCTAAAATCCTACATAATCCACTGGTCACGCAATATTTGTTCGTGTACATGTTAATTCTATTCGCATCTCTATTCTATCTCATTTCTAGTTAAAAGATATCTAAGAAAGCAGTCCAAATGACTTTTCAATGTAACCATGATCTTTGAAGGTGGCAAATAATTAGACCCCAAAGTAAACCGTGTGTTGAGGTTTTTTTTTATCTAGACCACTTGATGCCACTTCTGGTACATTTGTGAAATCTGCATTGCGGACAAATGGTGGCTCGACGGGTACAGTGGATGTGATATTCTGTCTTGAGACTTCCCCGGGATTATGCAACATGGTTTCTCACGTGTCATTGGTGCAAAACCGAGGGTTTGGCAAGGAAAGGGTGTCTACTCGCTGGGCGATGAAGAGTCGGTCGCAGTTCGGGCAAACCTTTTTACGTTAGATGAATGCATGACCATCCTTCGTCATTTAAACCTCATTTCATTTTTTCCAGTTCACAGAGCGAGCAATTTATGTTGTACTTTTCTACTATACATGTATTGAAATGGAGGGATATTGAAGTCAGACCTTGAACAAACTATTTACATGTCAATCAATAATCACAAGGCAAAAATATTCAATAGAACGTGAATATCATTTCCGCTCTCTTCTATCATCAGATTTGACCAATGAAATCAAGGAGATATTGCCATCTGCCGAGGAGGACAATTTCCGGTTTTTCTCGAGCTTAAGTGCTCGCGAGCCTCATTTTGAATCATTTCTGCTTTATTGCTGTTTCAATGTAAAGTATGAAGAAGAGTAATAATGTCCATAGACATGACACAAGTTTTAGTTGACTTATCTACCAAACTTTTACTAAGGGTATTCTAAAGGTGGGGAAGAGGAGAGCAAATATCTTATAAAAATAGATTCACTAATAATAGAAGTCATATGGACCTATCGTATTCATAAAAAAAAACCTTGATAATCGCATTATCTTAAAATTATGCCTTATAGTGTGTAAAGCACACGTTAATTCAGGGCGAAATTCCTATGGCTTTAGAATTTGGGTGTCTTGCACGACAGGTCGCGGAACTGTAAATAGAAACTAGTCTTTGTTGTCGTATGCCTAATATCGTGGGTTTTCCTGGTCCTCTCATTGCTAAAGATTAATACGTACAAACAAATTCTTCTTAACATTTTTACATTTTATTTCAAAATAATATGTTGGGACGGAAGTGATTGTGTTAAATGTGTAATTCAAATGTAAAGGGGCTGTTTCCATGTAACTCCCAAAGCGACGAGCGAGAAAAAGCGCGCGGAAAAACAAGTTTCTCGAAGGGAGACTTTTTCGCAACGATTTTCTCTTGTCTACTAAGCGCATGCGTGTCCATGTTTATGTTGAACTTCTACTAAATTAATCAACGGATCTTGATGGTAGATTTTCAGCTTGAAAATTATATATTTCTGGACTTAATTGTGTGTTAATTTTATTTTTTAAAAATGCGGCGATTGAACAAAGACATGTCATTTACGTGGGAATCTCTGAAAGTTGCATCGATTTTCAGTAAACATCGAAATACAAAAAAATAAAAATCAAGTGCGGAAACGCGTACATGGAAACCTACCGTAGGATTTCCGTTCCACTTGGTGGCTCGATGAGTATGACTCTGGTCCATTAACCAAGAGGTATTGTTTGTCGAGAAAGGTCCGTGCCAATTTGAAGTCTCCATTTCCTTGTCAGCGATGTAGGCTGTATGGGCTGATAATACAAAAACATCTAGTCAAATTCGATGAGCAGGTGGACAAGCCCCATTTCAATTTATTTCCTCTTCCAGTTGGTTGGAAAATTAATTAGATTTAAATAAAAGAAAGAGAGAGAAATGGGGTTTATCGTCCATTCAACACAAACTAGGTAATTTCGTGACTAACATATGGTTTAATTTTATTTCAATAATTCGCTTGCGCGTAGGGGTCTTTAGCAGTGGGAGGAAACCTGAGTGCCCGGAGGAAACCCACGAAGTTGAGAAGGCGCCCCTATCTCCATGCCACATACGCTCACACCAGGGCTCGAAACCACAGTCGCAAGCCAGAGGTGACCAGCCAGCTAGATGTCGTGCAATAATAGTTCAAAACATCATAATGTAACATGAATGTATTAAAAATTGTATTCAAATTACTTTATTCTGAGCAAATATGTTAGCCTTTGAAGGTTTGATAAGCTGCGTGCACTGACTATACTAGTTCTTCGAGGTTAAGTCTGAGGTTAAGCCTCGCCTCACTGGAAATCGGACCGATCCAATGGCATCGAGAATTGATTAATAAATGTCTAATTAATAGTTTACATAACATTTAAGACCCCAAGAAAGACATGCACTAGACAGACTTAGCACTTGCATAATGCTCGTTTAATTAAATTAAAAGATGATCAAACGGAAAGAGTAGAAATGTTTAATTAGTACTGAAATCAAATTGGCGAAGCCGTCACTTGTCTGATGATAACCAAACCACGATCTGCATATCACTAGACCAACTTCAATTAAAATGTTAAATCAAAGTTTGTGTTGGTCATTGTTCCGCCTGCTGTATTTGACCAGCGGCCACTTTCACCCTTGAACTCTGGTCGGACTATTTGTTCGAGGGAATGCCTTCATTATTATGCGATCAGCGGTGTATACAGCAACTAAATATAATAGCAATATGGATATTTGTCTATAAACACAGATGTTTTTAAATACATAAATAAGAGTTTAAATTAAATGTTCACACTGTCTGGACATTATTTGTGAGTAATTTCTTTGTAACCAGGCGCGGATCCAGCTACATAAAAAAAAATAATGCCTTGCATCAATGAAATTACATCACAAAGTGATCCTACATCAGTATAAAAATGATTTCTCTGTTTAAAAACTCAATTTGTATGTATGCCTATGTAATCTAGAGACGATGATGGCAGATTTCCGTAACAGAAACCTGGCAAACCCCCTCCTGCAAAAATTCCTGGATCCGCCCCTGGTAACCTGAATCAATTGAAATGGGGTTTAAGGTCTTTGTTTTACGTGGATGCCAGCGTATACACTGGAGCTCGTTCGTTCGTCCCTCGATCAACTAGACACTGATTCCTGCAAGTCCCTGTAACATTTACAAGAGAAAATCAAATTGCACCAATAACGACTAGACGCTGATCCTTGCAAGTCCCTGCAACACTTACAAGAGCAGGGGCGGATTACCCTAAAGGCAGTGTAGGCAACTGCCTAGGGCCCGAGAAAAAAATAGGGCCCATAAAATTTTCGACGATCTTTTTAAATTTTATTTTTTACTATTTATTATTTAATTCACTGGACTACGCTTACGACGAATCCCACTCGGTTGTATCAGCTGTTCATAATGAAGGAAGAAGTACTTTACTACGAGTGACAAAATTTACAGCTTGAAGAAAGTAGGAAAAGAAAAGTATCGACGTATATCCTTGGAAATTTCGTTTCTCTTACAGCGGTCTTAGTTTTACTACGTCAAAACAGTCCCACAAAAGGCCAAGCTGGTCGAGCTGCCTAGGGCCCATCAGAGCCTTGATTTGCCTCTGTACAAGAGGAAATCACGTTGTAAGTGACTATAGAAAACATACACGTATTATAAATCTGACAATGATAGAAACATGTTTATTCTACGTCGCTCGTATTTTTTATTACTAACAGAGTAGTGTCCCCTTCCGAATTTTAATTTGTTACAAGCAAACGTTTACATATTGTTCATACCAGTCGTGTTTCTTGAGAACAAACTAAAGCACAGAATTTGCACCCCTTATGGAAAATTGAATGCGAGCAACCATTAGTCCACGCGAACAATAAGTCCTTGTTATATACCAGGTAGTCCTGCAACACGGACAAACGGAAACCACGGAGAGGAGAACTCCCTAGCTCGGACCTTCTGCTTAGTGAACCAGGGTGACCGTGCGCGACTCCCAGAATTTTTACAACCCTGTAAGTTTTCTTTTACGGGAACCGAGCCCTATTTCTCGAAATCTTAACTAAAGATAAATCCATATTTTAATAGAGACTTCAATTTTGATTGGCTAAGCACTAAAATCAATCTAATATTATTCAATTAAATTACTAACATTTGGATTTTATCTTTGTTGTATGTTCACGATACAGGGTTCGTGGTTTCATGGAAGTAAACAATCGTACATCGAAAGGATAGTTGAATTGTGTTTTAAAGGGCAAAGTTCTCGGTTAAGGTTTCTTAAATCATTTGAAAATATTGATGCGATTGTTCGTTCATCCGGATACAGATTCTCCCACTTACCCAAATTGTCATCGAGCTGAACGCATGTTACAACGTGACAAAGTCTTGTATGACGTATGGCAATGTCCAAGGAAACAAACCATTTAAATAGATATCTGTTTATGTTTCTATGGACAATCTGAAAGTATCACTCTGCGGCTATCCGATGTACATTTCAATGTAACCAACTCTCATGAATTTACACTAAAATATGGCTTAAAGAGTAAATGCAAATCCTTTTTATTCTAGAACATATGCAAAAAGAGAAATACAATAAACTGGAGTAACTACATGCCTTGGTGGGCTAACCGACGGGGGACTAATTGAAGGGTATCTTGTGGTCTGATACCACCCGACGTAAAAAGGTCCTAAATTGAAATGGAGTTATCTTCCTTTAATAGCACGGCATCGCGTCCAAAGACACATCCTTCTGGGTTTTTCGGTGTCATTGACCATTTTCATTCCGTGACATAGTATTACTAATTCAACGGTAATTGTACTTTATCTATGTGAGCCATCTAGTAAGCAGTTTCGCCCATTGTCATATAGTCGCACAGCCCATATACAAGGTATTTACGGACGACGGTATCCATAACATTGTTTGTGAATAAAAATTACAGCGGAAATTTTGTATTGATGAATTAAAATTATCTGGTAAATATAGTTGAAGCATTGATGACTTAACTCTAACCCTATCCCAGTGAAGCTATCAAACACTTCCACTTTAAAGCCATTCCAGCTTAAGCTGATACCAAGGGCTTTTCTGTGATGTGTTTCACAATAATCATTATCATCGATATTTAATCCCGCACCCACCCAGTTCTTTCCACAGTCCTACTTCTTTTGCATGTATATCATATAGAGTGACCCAATCCCAAATACCGTGGTTACAAATACCCTCTTCAATTTAATAGCACTAGTATATTAACCAGAAACCAATTACCGTCAACTGAAATCACCCCTAAGTAACATTATAACCTTCAATCACGCCACCAGGATACATTAGAACATGGTTTTCTTGAAAATCTCAAAAGGCAGTTGGCGACGCCTTGAAATATACAGGGTGCCCTGCAAAGATCAATGGATCCGAGTGCTTTATGTTAGTAGCGGTTGACTAGTTGACTAATTCTATGCAATGATTATCTGCCGGAAGGGGTGGGTTGGTGAGTATGCCTGCAATATCCTGTGTAAGGGGAGCTTTGGGAGTTATAGTATATCTGGTTCACACACACTGAATGCAGTCAGGTTTGTGTAGAAAGTTGATTCGATTATATTGTAGTGTAAATTTAAACCCGAAAAAAAAAATGATACGCGATTGTGAACTAATCGTACTTAGATATTTAAAGTGGATATTTAAAGTCCCCGATACTCCATCCGCCTGAAAATGATAAAAAAGGGAAACATTCTTCAGTCATGGGTAATACAACACGGAGAACATGCTTTCACGTAGATACGATAAAAGACAGCTGATACTTGATTCTCACTGGAATATTGACTACGACGGGTCTACAAACATAAAACAGGAAAATCGTACATTAGCAATACATTATCTTAGTTTTTTTTATTATTATGGAGTATTAATATGGATTAAATGTCCATCGCGATTAATCAGTCAGACAAAATCAAAAGTCGTTTTATCGCTGATAAAACACGATTACATGAATTAACAAGTACAGGGTAATCTGATCACTTTTGATAAGAATTCCTATATTTATATACGCCCTTTAAGAACATATATCGAATTCCAACCACCAATGGACCCTTTTCGTGCACGCCAATGTGTACACGCCACACAGGACCCCAACCCCTCCGTTCTGTGCTACTGATAAAGGGAAACCACGCCAGAAAATCCCGATGAACCTTCCCGGGCAACGCCGGCATCGAGCCCTCGACCTCCAGACTAACGAACCAGCGTCTTACTCATAATGAAATCAACAGAATCACTGTTCGACAACCGTTTAGCGACAAAACAAATTGCGTACCTTAAACTGTCAATGTATTTCCATATTCACGAGTTGTTACCCATTGGCACAGGAATTATCTGCAAAACTCTTGTTCCTCTAAATTGTGCAGCTTTATAAAATAATGGACTCTATGGTTCAGTTTTAATGTCATTTCATTGTAAGAAATGATAACGCAAGGTGTTCAGGAGGTACATGTGTGGTCTCATTACAAAACAGACAGTAGTAAAATAACCATGGGTGATTCGTAATCTGATTAAAATACAGATCTATATTTCGTTTCGTTTTTTTATACTTTCGATGGCCTACACTACATGAAGATCTGGCCGGTTGTTGCGATAGGTCACGTCAGATGTCATACGAGCAGCTATGAAGTCAGACATTTGATTAATCAATCAGCATTGGTGATACTAGTGGATTACCTACAGTTCCGTGCAAAACACGCCCAAAGCTCGCCATAACAGACCGTTTCATTGGCTAACTTCACACCATTCAGAACTCGTCAATATCACTCCTCCAGACCCTAGTGTAGTAAAGACAAGTAAAACGAAATTTTGAGCTATAAAAACGAAACGATATAGGATCTGTGTTTTAATCAGATTGAGTGATTCGCAGACATTTTTACAATTATAAAAGTGCTTGTAGTCTAATTCCTTATGTCTAAACCCTATTCCAGTTCCCTTTAATTCTTCTTCTAAACGTGATCCATCAAACTGAACCATATAAACACGTCTTTCAGGTGTTTTATACTTTATAAAGACACGTTTACGCAATACTGTCTTACACTCAACCATTTTATATAAAACAATTGGGGTTTTTTATAACCCCAAAAGAATACTTTCAGAGGTAAATTTCAAATTTTCCTTCAATACCATTTGGAGTGTGTAATGTGCCTAGCACTTTCCAATATTCAATTAAACATATTCATATCACGAGTATAGTGACCATCTGATGTTTAAATAGTTTACAGATTACTGATGGATCCTCTTTCACAATGCATTCCGTCAAGTTGACTCACATAGACCTGTCTTTCACGTCGCACAATCCCATTCTTAAAATGGCGTCTACAAACAATTTTCTTAAGCTGTTTTCGAAACTTCTGACCACTCACAACATAGATAATAAAGTTTAAAGCGTGATTAGAAAGCATCATATTATCAATAACTGCATGTATTAAGCGGTAGTCGGCCAAATCGTCCGGTGTTTTCGGAATCCACAGATATCGTTGAATGACCAGCATGGCACCAATCGGACCTGTCAGTACCAGGAACGCAACAGAAACCAAAATCAACATAATAGTAATCTGTCTTTGTTGTTTGTTAATAGCACTTTGTCTGTTTGTACATTCATTCAAATTCAGTTTCGCATTCTTAAGATTCTTGATGATTAAGATATTCAGAATAAATAAAGATGATACTGGAATGAAACAATAAACAATCGCATCAATCCAAGGATAGATTTTGGTAAAAAAGAAAACATTTGATTCACCTTCATAAAAACATCCCATCTCACCTTTTTCCGCAATAAACTGAATTTCCCTCATTGTTCCTTGTGGAATATTAATAAGGAAGGACAATACACCAACAGCAAGTATGATTCTTTTGGTACGTGTTTTTGTGACCCAACCAGCTGCTTTGAGTGGATATTTAACAACAATGTAGCGTTCGAATGTCATCGCGACAATTAAAAGAGCTCCGGAATGTATAGAAAAATAAAACAGAAAACTCAACAGATTACACACGACCACCTCCCGGTTCTTCAAGTCCATTAATGTCAGCACAGCATTTATTAGAACTATTGTATCAAACACAGCAATAGCGATCATATACATACAAGTTGTTGATTTGATTAGACTTGACGACACCAAAACAATAAACGATAAGATATTCCCTAGAATTCCAAACGTTGCGCATATCGGCACTGATATAGTTTCAATATCTCGGGCGAGTTTGTAACTGGTCAGATTAGAAAATGTGTCTATTGCGTATTCCCCCATTATCCTTGAAGTTATTAAATTAAGCAAATTCTCCAATCCACACAAATGTCTTCAATCTATTTTTTTGTGAAATCGAAACGAACTCTGTACCATAATATCATGTAACGTTCGGCGACAACGCCAGAATGTTTTCTTATAAATTATGATAGTGAGTTCATACATTTGATCTAATTAATCAATACTTATAAATAAACTTTAAATGTGTAATCGGTTGAGAATTGGCGGATGCTGGATTCGACCGGTAAGGACTCTTGACTCGAATTCCAACGTGGACCAATAAGAAGAAACCCTTTCAAAGAATGTACAGGTGACAATAGAATTAATTTTGGAAGTGGCTTAGCTTCTTACCGTTCTTTTCTAAAACGGTGGCTTAGTGTTCTACTAGCCTGGAGGTCACTTTGTTGTTTTAGAGGAAAACCCGAGGACCCGTGAACACGTATAAGAACCATTGACAATTGGAATTCAAAATAGGAATAGGTCATAGTGTCGGTTTCATAGCACCTTGTATCGCGTAAGTTCATGATCATTAGCTCAGTCGGCGCAGGACATTAAACCCCATTTCACTTGTATTATCCGGGCGAAAGGGAACATATCTTTAAGAATTGATTAACAATATGGACATATTTCTTTTCTTTAATAATTGTGACAAGCGCGGATTAAAGGCGGTGGGTGGGGGAGACCAAGTAAGCATGAGACAAAGGTCCATCATAATCAGTCCCCAAAATTTAGATCTCCTTTACATATCTGAAATTCCATTATGTCTTCATTATTCCAATCCTATGTCTTGTACTACGACAGTAGGACGTTAAACCTCATTTTATTTCATTTCATTTGCATCTCATCACTCTCATATTCAGGGTTACAGTAAATCGTCGACGTAGCTGTTCCACTAGTGAGTAGGTGTTGGAGCGACAGGTCGTACACAAATGTTTTGTCAACGGGCGGGATAAATAGACTGAACTCGAGATTCTGCCCCATTTCAGCTCACCCCATTCACAAGAACGTGCTCCAGCAATAACCCCAGATGCCAGTATATTGACTCAATTTTGGGGGACGCCCCACCCCATCGCGTTGCTCTGTGTTCTATACAGGAAAGCAACAGGAATAAAACTGCTTTCCGACTAGATAACTATCGGCTAAAAAATACATAAACAATGCGATCTGTGTTCTACCGAGACGCTCAGTATTGTTGACATTCGGGGTGGGATTGTGAATGGTGCTCTAGATTTGGAACCGCCCCCTTTCCGCAGCTTCTAGATCCGATACTGGTTCGGATGACTTGTTGTTGAGTAAAACATATTTATCTAGGCATTAGTCATCAGGAACGTCATTATAAATCGCAGAAAAAGTATTAATAAATCAATTTTCCATTATGATAAAAATTAGATATTTTGTTTCCTTTCGTAGTTATGCAGTTAATGTATACATTGATCTTGTAGTGTCGACAAACTAATTTAGATGGGCTCGCAATAAGGAAGTGGCACAGCTGACGTTCGTGTCAAACGGGGTGGTTTGGGGTTTGCTGTCGCTGCCACAACACAATACGTTCAATCCAACTTAAAACAGTTTTAACAGTAAGAGGCTGAGTTTCCGTGGACAAATAATGTCAGTCGTCATGGTATAATTCTATTGGCGGTGAAAGACAAATTCAACTGGCGATATATTCTGACAAATCTTTGGATTAGACGTTGATAATCATGTGATATGTACTGTACCTGTATTGGAGGAAGACCACCATTACATTTCATCACCTCGGTACCCTCGATTTGGAGCCTGGAAAAGAAACGGAATTAACATTGAAGTCAACGGGGAAATAAATGGTGGTCTGTCTCCAGTTGATTTGCAGTTATCTCCCTTAGATAGCGATGGTCAAGCCATCAATATAGCCATTTCTCTACTGGGTTGAATCCAGTAGACGTGGTACAAGGGTTAATCAGTGAACTGGATGTATGAGATGTGTTGTTGACGTTTGGGAAAGTAGGTCGAGGGGAAATGTGTAGGGAGTGATAGTTAGATGTATTATGAATGGTTAGATTGGCTGTGGTGTTACGGTGAAATACTATGCCGCTACCGTAACACCACAGCTTTATGGTTTGTTAGACAGGATTGATACCGTAAGTCCGACAATAATAAATAAACTATTTCTGATTTTAATGTTGTCTTTTCCCACCGGCACTGGCCGTACGCCAGCAACTGAAAATAGCTGACGAAACAGCTAGGGCGTCGATTGTTAGTTCGCGTACAACTTGAAAAACCGAATGTCGTACGCCATTGTGAAACTGAAAGTAGCTGACGAAGACAGTTAGGGCGCCGATTGTTAGTTCGCGTACAACTTGAAAAAACCGAATGTCAGTATGGTATTTCTGACATAATTGGTTATCGGTGACCTGAAAGCTGGTAATCTCGACTCAAAGCGAGTAATCTCGACTCAAAAGTATAGTGTATAACCTACTTACTGTCTACAGTCGTCGCTACTCTTATTATAGTTCCTTCGTGATTGTTTGTGGACGATTTACTACTCAGTAAGAAAGCCTGTGCCCAAAAAGAGTTCTCGTCTGTTATTATTAGTATAATGACTTCCTCATGTGCGGCAGGTTCGTTTGTTTTTAAAAACACTGTTTTTCGTTCCAAAAAATAGAAAAGTAATTTTTTACCAGATGATCATGGTTTTTCACCGAGACTAGATAATTTCTCTCCGTGTAAGGATATTATCGCTTATGAAAAAGTTCATACACTGTTGAGAAAATAGTCCCATTGGTTTGCTTACCTGCAAATACAGCGAGAATAAACTCTGTACTGAAAAATTTTCGCGTGATCTATATAAACTGTCTTCACACACTCGATTTATAATTAGCGATATACAGGTACAGTGGCAAGTGTTATGCTTCTCAGGCTAATACCTCAAAAGTACCTCCGCGCAAAACCCCCGATTTTGGTACATGGAAAACAAAAAAAAATAGTGCCCGTGCGCGTGCCAGTAATAGAAAAACTAAGAGTTCGCGCATAAAAAATGCACGAACGTACCAGACGCGATGTCATCTAGTAACTATACTTGTTACCTTAAACTGTGTTTAAGGTAACAATTGGTACAGTCTAAGACCCCTTACACAAGTTCAAATAGGTTCAAACGTACAATTGTCAACACACATCATTACAGTTTGTATTAAAATAAGTAATTCTATCACAAATAGTGAAGACTGGACCATTAAAATAGTTTTTATCTGCATAGCGCTGTTTATGTTGTAGGCCTAATGACGTATTACGCAACTTGCGGCCATGGCGGTCGGACAGTTGAAATTTCGCGTAGGAGATGAGTTTCATCAAATCATATAATTATGCGGTAAGGCCTCACCTTTATTTCAATAAGAATTGATTTATTATATGTTAAGCTGCGTGCAGTACTGTTTTGGGTCAGATTATTTGTAAATTAAGCGAGCTATAGGCCGGTAAACTTTTTGTAGTCATTTGACTAAAAAAACTTGCGCAAAGGAACTCGGTAGGAAAAACCACTACTGCGACTGGAGTAAGACGGAAGACAGCAGTAGTGGAACCATTTCTAGGTTGAATCATGCCTATCCCAAAATACAGAGTTATGTTATATACTTTAAATACTAGCTTAGATTAATGATCAGTTCAAATGTAATGCCAAAAACAATTTGGTAAATGCGAAAAGGAAAACGTCATCGGTTCATGTGTACTTGTGACGTCAACCCGTAATAAGTGTCTTGCGAGTGAAAAACTTTACGCGTGGGGTGCTATATTCCTGTATGCAAATGAATATGTTTCTTGTCTTATGAATTTTCGACCATTTTTCAAGGCCTTGTGTATATTGTTAAATGTGCAGAGTGTGAAGAATGTGAACAAATGCAATATTCTGCTTGATTTGTTGTACATCTGCCAGAAAATCGATTACAATCTTTGCCTAGACTGAGAAGTTCATAGAGTGGAAATTAATGCCATCTAGCTATCATCTTACCTCGGAATGCGAATAGTATTAGTGTTCATTTTCCTACCGATGCGAAGTCCCTTATATAATTTGAAAACGCACGACCATGGCCAAAAATCTGTAGATGATCTATGGAAAACGCTAAATGAGGACTTTACTTCAGGAAGGAATAATATATTCATACCACTCTTCTTCAACCATATGAGCCCAGTGGGTTTCCTCCGGGCACTCCGGTTTCCTCCCACTACTACATGTACGTGCAAGCGAATAATTGAAATAAAATTTTAAAAAAAACATATGTTAGTCCCTTCCTACTTTGTGTCAGTTGACGTTGAACCCAATTTCTCTCTTTCTCTCTCTCTCTCCAACCATATGATACGATATGGTCGTGATATTAGCCCGGGTCAGGTGCAGAAGAGTAGGACGTTAAACCCCATTTCATTTCATTTCTTTCATGATATACGACCTCAATCGTGTGACGTATGGACAATTACTGAATGCATGCACACTTTTAAATACAAAACATTGGTTATATTCAGAAGTACGAGATATCAAAGACGGTTTTGATTTATACCAATGGTTTCTAAAATAGGATCAAAAGCCCATTTCGTACGACCCTTAGCCGCGACCTTCCAGAACAACCGGTCAGATCTTAATATAGTGTAGGGTAGGTCATCGAAAGTATAAAAAAAAAACGAAACGAAATATAGATCTGTATTTTAATCACATAGTTAAAATGACTACATTTTACAATAATTACATGTGATAAGAGTTGTTCGTGGGCGTCGTCGATGTGCTTTTATGGCTTTTGATTCGATTCACATTATACAGATAAATATTTGCAGATTAAACTGTTTAAACCAAAACGTATTCAGCTATCGCGCTAAGATTGATATATGCATCGCTATGTAAACAAATTACTGTAGAACGATTTATATGTTAATAATTGGAATGCACTGCAAACATTAAATCAGTGTTGAAAAAAGGTTTAAACACTGGTTAAATAATATTTTAAAGATAATTTACGTCCGTCTTCGGACTATTCCTAAATAATGTCATTGCATACATATATATTTAATTCCATTTTCGGAATATTTTCATTTTGTTCACTTCAAATATTTAACTGCTAATTCAATTTGACCGGTAGTGTGAAAAATATAAAAACTGAATGCTTATTACAAATTTTAATATTGTCATTTGGACTCAACGATGCGCCATGCACTGTTCGGTGTTCATTGCAAGCCATTTTGTGTTTGACGTAACCTTCAGAGTCTCCACACATGGGGCGACAAAGATGGTTAATTGTCAGTAGCGCGTGTGTCCTCCACTGGCTCTTACGCACGCTGTGCAGCACAATTAACCACCTTTGTCGCACTTTTGGTTTTGACCCTTCTGACTTTGTACCGTTGAGTACAGATTAAACATCCATAAGTGTACAAATGTGTTGTTATTGGTGTGTTCCCATTGTTCACAATAAGAAACAAAATAAATAAGATATTTTTACAGGATCATTTTGTTATACGAAAAACTAAATGATGCGTTTTCTATGGCACTCAGTATACATTCTTTGAATAATAGATTTCCATGGCAATGGATAATAAATAGTATTAGGTAACATACAACAAAAGTATATAATACATTACAGGACGATAATCTGCATAGTCGTCCTGGTATACTTTGACAATGGCCAATTCAGGGATAAAGAGATGAAGTAAACGTTCATAGACCAATTATGTAATCTCATTATGTACACATAACGGTCAAATATTGACAAAATGAAATGAAATGGGGTTTAACGTCCTACTCTTTTGCACCTAACCTGGGCTAATGGAAGACGGGCAAATATTGACAAAATGAGAACAATTGAACGAAATTGCAAAATAACTATCATTCCCGGAAGCTCGATGTAGTCAGATTATTTACATTATTAATGACCATTTAATTATAATTTTTTAAAATTAATATAAATATATATTTAGTGGGAAAAACGCCCAAAATATTGACAATATGAGAACATTTTAACGAAATGTTAAAACGATTTAAATGGCGCTAATGCATCCTTGACATTCTTTTGATTGATATTCGAAGCATTATTGGTTGCACAAAAGATCTAGCAAAAAATACCAAACGGTTAGGTGCATTATGGAGGGATATTAAGCTCAGTCGTCTGTCGTTGAGAATGTGATAGAAGGTTTGTTTGGTTGCAGGATCTGAAATCTCGTCGGAAACTGTTTTTTTTCTTAATTCATTAGATATCTGCAAACAGAATTATGAGTGTGAATTCAACAGAAACCCCTTTTAATCTCACTAGTTACAAACTTGGTGAAGATATCAACAGTATATCCGTGCCGATATATACGACGTTTGGAATACTAGGGAACATCTTGTCGTTTACTGTTATTGTGTCTTCAAATTTAATTCAGTCAACAACGTGTATGTATATGATCGTAATTGCTGTACTGGATACGGTCATTCTAATACCAAGAACTGGCGTTTTAATGGAGTCATATAACCGCGACTTGATCATTTGTAATTTGGCGTCCTTTCTGTTTTATTTTCCTATACATTGTGTGGCGCTTTTAATTGTTGCGATGACATTTGAACGCTACATTGTAGTTAAATATCCACTTAAAGCAGCTGGTTGGATCACAAAAACACGGACCAAAAGAACCATACTTGCTGTTGGTGTATTTTCTTCCCTGATCAATATTCCACAAGGAACCATGAAAAGAATTGCATTTGATGCAGACAACTTTAAGACGAGATGTTTTTATGAAGGTGAATTAAATGTTTTCTTTTTTACCAAAATCTATCCTTGGATTGATGCCATTGTGTATTGTTACTTCCCAGTGTCTTCTTTATTTATTCTGAATATCTTGATAATCAAGAATCTCAAGACTTCCAAACAGAACTTGACTGAATGTACAAACAGACAAAGTACTATTAACAAACAACAAACTCAGATTACTATTATGTTGATTTTGGTTTCTGTTGCGTTTTTGATACTGACTGGTCCGGTGGGTGCCATGCTGGTCATTGAAAAGTATCTCTGGGTTCCAAAATCACTTGAAGATTTAGCAACATTTCATCTGATACACGCAGTTACTGATAATATGATGTTCATTAACCATGCTTTAAATTTTATCTTGTATGTAGTCAGTGGTAAGAAGTTTCGAAAAGAAATCAAGATAATCTTCCTCAAGTTGTGCAAGTATTGTTTTAGAAAAAAAGTGTGCGCAATTTGAAGAACAAATTTGTGTTCATAAATTTGATGAGGTGTAACCAAAGGAAGTTTCGCCGGAATACTCCGTAGACATTGGCTAACAGTAGTCAACAGCTCATTAGAGGAGCTAAATCGCTAATATTTTGGACATCGAAATTGACAGCAATATAATAATGGAATATGAATGTATATAAACTCTAATTTCAATTCAGTCTTGTTCGACGAAATACATCAAAGTCTCACTCAAATGACATTCTCTAATTCCAGTGCCATTGCATGCTTTGTCGACTTGCAAATTCGTATAGAATATTAAGTTTTGTTCAAATTTTACATAAAACAATACACAACCTTACCACATTAATTTTACTCTTAACGGAGCTAAATCTTTAATATTGGGGACCTAAAAATTGATATAAATGGGTCGCAACGCATATAATAATATATGGCTGTATATAAACTGATATACATTCATTCGTTTCCGTTTTTACTCTAATATCAAACCAGTCTTGTTCAGCGACATAAGTCTCAATCGAATGGCAGTCTCCAGCGTCTGGTTATTCTAGTATACACCGATACTATTTATTGCGCATGCCCTCCGGATAAGAATATGGCGACACCGTTTGACATGACCCGTGGACCATGTTTAGCCTCCTTCTTCAAGTCTCTTGTTACAAATGGCCCTGAAACGCATTATGGTACACGATTCGTGTATCGATGGCTGGTATAATATCCGTTTTGTGTTAAATATTGGATATCAGAAATCATTCTTTCCCCGGTTATATCACAACATCTGATTTAAATTGACAAATTAATTTGTGTTTTCAAATGTCGAAGGCTTAGGATGATATCCCCAATTCTGCTCATCCAACCAAGACCCAAGACACGTCTGCGACCATCAAAATCTACCTCAAATTAGGTTACACGTGTGCACCTGTGACCCTGTTGTCTACAAAACAGCCCAAAACCTTTCGAAATATTTATTCTCACTTGACTCCAAATCGCCCCCCCCCCCCCGTCCCCTTACTATAGCACTGCAACAAACCGTGGTCACAGAACAGGACAACAGTCTTCCCTTTCTATATATCTCTCCGAACTAATTTATATGAAACTAGCCCACAACAACCAGTATCTCCATTACAAAACAACGACTCGTATCAGACCAAGAAAGCCACCATCACAACACTAACCTGCGGTCCCTCAATATTTGTGACCATAATAATATCTACTCCTTATAAACCCGTAACAGTAAATCTCTTTGATCTTTGGTTATATTCTATTCCAGGAATAACTTGAGGTCTGAAAGTCGAGGCGGCTGTGGATATTTACAGGGGAATTTGGGGTTATTCTACTGGAAGTTTTTCTTTAAACCTGTAATAGTTATTCTTCCAGGATAATTTTTTTTTCCATAAGACAACATGATCTAAGGTTTTTCTTCTGGGAATTCTGGAATATTCTCATTTTACGCACATGTAAACATAGACGGTTTATAATCAAGATAAAGTCCTCGACTTCGGTTATGCTGGGGACGAAAGACATCAAAAACAACCCTCGACAGAAATACCTCGGCCTTCCGGCCTCGGTTCTTTTTCTCGGGATATTTTCTCCAGTTTTTCTTCCCAAGCATGAAGTCAAAAGCAATTGTTTTCAAAATTTAACCCAAATCCTGCTACTCAGCACCACAAAGTCAACAAAAACTGAGCCATCCGCGTCAGCAAACAATCCATGACAGTTCATCCTAGCAAATCAGACGAGTATAGTGGATGAAAATAGTTGAGCTAATAATATTTTTAAAAAATCACCCTGCTGAGTGTTATGGTTATTTGCAATTTCATAACACATTTAGATTGCGTAAAGGCTGTAAAGATGGGGATAACCTAAACAAGGCGATTTTGAGGTAAGATACCAAAACTAAATCGTCCTTTTAAAAAAGCAAAAATCATTTGTTTTCAGATTTTTTTCCCCAAGTCCGAGTGTCTCCTACCAGCCTATATGTAAATATTTACAAACCCCCCTATCCTAAAATTGTTAGCCTTGAAAATATTTTTTTATTTTTTTTATCACATAATTATTTATTTTCCTTATATAGGCCATAGCCGCTTGATTTTTGATTCATTCAAATGAAACTATGCAATAAATGGGAGAGACAAGCAAAATATTCTTGTCTGTCGCAGACGACGTTTAGATCACAAAAGGGGATTTAAAGACATAAATATAGCACACTTGGGGCGTCTGTCAGAGTTTAAACAAGAGCACCGGAACCCAGGTACCAGGGTATACAAATGGTACCCTGCCCTTTTCTGGGGTATACATGTATACCCATGCCCTAATGGTGACATTGTTCAACCATTTTACTAGTCTATTCATTTTTTAATGATATATACGTAATTGCTCTCTGGTCGGTCGCGAACCGGTTCTCACGCTCTCATTATCATGTATTTCAAAGGTTTTTATGGAATGCCAAAAGCGCTCTAAACAGCATTGACAAATTTAAAATTTTTCTAGAGGGTTGGAGGGAGGAAGAAACCCCGATCCCACCTTTTGGTACCCTCACTAGAGGGCGTCTGTCAGGGCTCAAGCACTATTTAAAATGTCTGTCAAGTACTGTAACTGATTCAAAGTACACTTAGGTAATATAGAAATCAATTTGGTATGGTATCTCAAATATTGAGTCTAGCACCATCATAAATATTCCTCACTAGAGGTCGTCTATCAGGGGGCAAGCACTGTTTAAAATGTCTGTCGTTCATAGTAGATGATTTACTATCAAATGGCTCCCAATCTGACAAACTTTTAGTTCGTATCTCCAATATTGGATCTAGACCCATGGAGGCCAGGGGGGTCTGTCAGGGGGGGGGTTACCCCCAATATTTTCTGTCATTACAGTTTCCATAATTAAAACACTTCATTCATCATGTATAAATTGGTTTCACTCAGTACCTCTAATGTTGAATCCAGGCATGTTTTAGGGGTCAGTTTAGGGGGGGGGGGCTACTGGGGTCAGGCTCCTGATATATGCTGACTGACGCCCACTTTTATTGTATAGGGAACGACCCCTAAAAAAACACTGTAGGTGTGAACTTTGGTATCCCCTTCGTTGGAGTTAGAGAGTCTGGGCTGCCGGTTTAATACCAATGGGGGTGAGGGACAGTTAATTGATCACCCGTCTCTGGTATAGAAAAAGCCTTCCAAGAACAAAGTGGTTGCTTATTAAGTTTCTCGTCCCCAACTAGATGTTGGTATTTCAGAGGATGAGAAAGGACTACAACAGGTTCTCTAAGAGCCCACACTCATCAGCAGTGAATATTCGCTAGGCCACTGATAAAGATAACATCCATGCGACTTAATGAGACCCAAATATTAAATTTTTTCTTCCGACAAATTAAATTCTAAAACATTTTTTTATGCATTAGAAAAATAAATAAAGACGTTTGAAGCATTGTAAGTAAAAACCATTTCCCATTTAGTGTAAATGGATATTACAACAAGTAAAATTTTCCATTCTTTCCGAATCAGTAACGTCTTATGTAAACAGTGCACGTGCTATTGAACCAATGATTGACGCCGCGTTGAGGTAAATATTAGAAGACTTTCGTAATCCTCTGTGAAAGATTGCTAAAGGCCTTCAACACAAAAGTAATTCGTCATGTTCACTGTTATATCAATGGGATTTCTCTTGAAAGCGTTAACCGATACACTTAGTGTTTTATGCAAATCTAGATATTGGCACCTTTAGCTGGATATTATGTCAAATGATAGGCGTAATTCATTGGAGTTACTCCCCCTTTACCAGCGAGAATAACACTCAAACACTCGGCAAACCTCGACAGATTCCGGACCCTACACCTAGTCTCGGCTGTATGACGAATTCCGCCATATTGGAACTACTTTAAAGGTCCCGGATGAAACATGGCTGCGCCCATGGTGTTTTTTTTTTGTTAGTAATAGCGTCAAGTTTTCATGTTAAAGTAAACCGGTATCCGCATCGCAAATAAATGTATGGGCGTAGGTACCTATCACTTACTGTCATACAGCCGAGACTAGATGTAGATTCCGGAATCCGTCGAGGTTTGCCGAGTGGCACTGAAACTGATAGTGATATAAAGAGGTGGTTTGCAGTGTTTTGCAATAAAGAAAAAATGATAATCTAAATACACGGCCATTTAATCTGGCCATCCTATTTCAAAACCGTTCCTACAATCCGTCAGATATGACAACCACAATATGTCACTGACTAACCGAATTAAATATCAATTCTATGATACAGTGCTCAAAAGGGAATAAATGTTGTTTTTAGTCTAATTTTAGGATATTGTTCATGTTCGATGATCATATCGATTCAAACGCGTTTATAATAACAGACTTGAATACCATGCTGTCCGTACAGCCATGTTTTCGCTTACTCCATTACGATATCTGGCTTTGAAAAAAAACCACTAGTTAGGTGGGTAAACGCTTCACAGAGAATTCCCGATAATATTTCAGTATATACAACTGGTTAATTCTGTGTGTTGGACTCTTTATTGGCGTCCTATCTCAACCTGTAAGACATACCAATATCTAGTTAGAGAATTAAAGGGACAATAACATTTTTGCTGGCTTGGTAGCTCCAGAAAATAAATAAGTACTAGATGTTTAAGTGTCCTACCTGTTGTGTAAATTATCCATTACAACCTATTTTACTTGTCCAGAGGGTTCGAAAATATTTTAAAATCCATGTCACATTTGAAAAGGTTTACGTTAGACTTTTCAAATCAATTGGTTGAATTTTTCCAATTTTTTAAAATAGGTGTGTTAAGATGAAATTTATATCATTTAATTGGAATATTCTAAAATAATACGATTTGTTTGACCAGAATGAAGATTGGAACATATTATTCAGTTACAACAAGAGTGTTATTGGGGCTTTAAACAATCACCTTAGGATAAACCTAGTTGCAATTGCGCTTTAAGTGAAATGAAATGAAATGGGGTTTAACGTCTTACTCTTCTGCACCTAACCTGGGCTAATGGAAGACAGGCATACGCCATACAGTGTGCTATGAAGGAATTTTTGCCCGGGTAGCGGGTCTACGGCCTACTCTTATATCGAATTCCAACTGTCAATGGATCTTTTACGTGCATGTCATTGTGTACACGGGACCTCGGTTTTTCGTCCCACCCGAACGACCAGACAGCTGTCCTTGTCAGGCTCTCGATTCTGCATCACTTTCTCAGCCAAAGCAGGGATCGAACACCCGATCCCCGGGCTAGAGAGCCAGCGTCTTACCTGCTAAGCCACGCCCCCCCCCCCCCCATTTTGCTTAAAGCGAGAATTTTATATTTTTAAGTTACATTTTTAAAATGTATTAAAACAAAGTATTAAAATAGATGGTATCTATAAACAGTAATAATCCTATTAATCCAATAATTCACTATTGTCATTTAAGAAATTGGCAAAAATATCATTTTCGACTTCAAATTCAAACGTTTGAAGACAGCTATTTCATGGGGCGGTAATTGTGTTATTATTTCCGGTGTGAATGATTTTATAAATGTGAGTTGACAACCTATTGAACAAAAGACATAGAAATCATTATATTTTGACTTAGAAAATATGAAATTCTAGCTTTAATCAAATCAGTAATCGGGGCGCTAATATATTGTTATTATCTTCGAAATGCTATAATGCTATTGTCTTGGAGGAATTTAAAAAAAAAATTTTTTTTGAAAGAGGCAAGTAACTAACTCAATATCATCCACAGTTGTTGACATTGCAAACACGACTTATTGGTCAATGTAAATCAAGATAAATGTTGTTATCTTATCGTGAAAAGATGGATTTCTTCTATCCAAAATTTAAAATTGGCACACGATTCGTGTGTCTGAATGCTTTTGAGTGCCATTTGTAATAAAGCGACTCGATGGATGAGGCTAAACATATCCCACAGGAGAATACAATTGCGTACCGTATTCAACAATTAGTATACTATTATTGTAATGAGATCAGTGCTGGATTAACCATAGGGCAAATAAGGCACGTGCCTTAGGACCAGCCGAAAATCCAGGCCACAAAGTAATAAAGTAAACAAAATGGCCTGTAATGTTATATCGGGTTTCATTCCACTCACATTGTGGTCTGCATTCTGACTACAAGAGTATTCTCCCTTGATAATCCCTTGACAGGAAGACAGGTAAAGGATTATGGGATACATGAGTTAGCCTAATTCCTGTTGTCAATGAGCCCATCATATCTGTATTTTCAGGCCACCTATCAAAATGTGCTTTAGGGCCAGCAGAGCCTTTATAATCCGGCTCTGAATGCGGTCCTACCCCGAATTACATCTGTTATACCAAAAAGACAAAGAAAAGTTTTTTGATGTTATTAAATGAAAGCATATTATGTACGTCTCGAAATATACTTAGTGTTTTCGACTAAAATCGTCGCTATAGGACTTAAAATATTGTTGAAGAAGTTTACACAACTGTGTAGAGGCAACCCCAGTTTAGTATGGGCAGCCATGCACCCTCCAAAATAATAGGCTATTAATCAGTTTCGGGTACGATAATCTCCCTTGAATTAAAATAAAAAAAGAAACACATATTCTCAAAAGCTGAATTGTTTGTTGTGGTTGTCTTCACTATGTCTTAAAATATTTTTACATAAGCAATATTAATTATTATCAAATTTACGATCCACTGCAGCTTGGGTTTCTACTAAGTCATCATAATAGGCTTGGCCAAACCAAGATATGCACTGACCACGTGTCAAGATCATATCATCTAACAGACAATCACCATTATCTCCAATGACGTCATAACAAAACTTAGGCACTTCTGATACGTCATTTAGGTCACCTATAATAAAATATTACACAACATGGTCACAAAACTTTATAAGAGAGAGAGAGAGAAATGGGGTTTAACGTCCACTCGACACAAACTAGGTCATTTTGGGACTAGCATATGGTTTCATTTTATTTCAATAATTCGCTTGCGCGTAGTGGTCTTTAGCAGTGGGAGGAAACCTGAGTGTCCGGAGGAAACCCACGAGTTTGAGAAGGCGCCCCTATCTCCACGCTCACACCAGGGCTCGAAAACCACAGCCGCAAGGGAGGTGACCGACCTGCTAGAGGTCGAAGCGCGGCACTCTAGAACACTCGGCCATCCCCCCCCCCATAAAACTTTATAAATCACACTGATCAACATATGCCAGTTTATTGTAATCGAGTCATCTATTGATTCCAACTTGGTTTTAACTTTCTCTTGACATGGAAAATTGATCATTTCGGGACTAACATATATATAGTATAACTTTATTTCAGAAATTTGCTTGCGCGTACATAATTTTAAAGGGAAATGGGCTCGACGGAGGACCAGAAGAAAACCCACGAGGCTGGACTGGCGATCCTGCTCCTTGTATAAGCTTGGGATCGAAGCACGACACCTGACTAAAAGGCTGACCCTATGATCTAGAGCGCAAGCCTTAAAACAATCAACCACCAGCATCCCGTGACGTGTTATTTGCATTGGCGACATTTTTAGGTTTTCAAATAAAAGAGAGTCGCACTGTTTACTTGAAAAGTTTATATTTTCTTATCTATGGTAATATTGTTAGAACCTCTGACATCGGAGTGGGTATACTACCCAGTCCAAAAATTACAAGAGTGCTAATTTCCACATATCCATATTAATGCTTGGCACAGTGTAAATATTGAGAAACGTTATAAATATATTTCAGTTAAATATAAGTTTGTATTAGTGTAATAAACTGGGAAATGAGCAATAATATAAAACATAGTTTACCACATGTTCCTAAAGCAACGACCGCGAGTTTTACAACATCTAGTCGTTGCTAGACTGGTCTACAATACCCAAACTTATAACTACGTTATCCCCCTTTAACGCAGACGTCCAATAAGAAGTTGAGACACGCATACACTCAAATCAAACATGGCGACCTCCGCGGAACGAACCTTGAACTTCGCAACTCGATTATCACCGAAAGACATTTTAGCTGGAAAGCGCGATACTTGGTAATCGCGATGATTGAATAATCTGATAGATTCCCCAGCTAGGTCAAAAGCCGAAATATGCAGGGTATTACGTGAAGATGTACTGAGTTAAGTAAGATAAAGCTTTCTATTGAAGGCGCGTATGAACTATGGAGCTGGCTATTTCTTTTTACAAGAGACATCACATCGTGGGAATAACTTTGGAACCAGCATTTTCCAATGCAACAATCTTATAATTCAAAAAATATATGATTACAGTCTCTAAAATTCGAAAAACATCTCCAAACAAAGGGTTGTAACTTTAGGTTTTCTTCGTTAAAAACGCCAAAATACAACATAAAGTTTTGTAACGACCAGCAGGACAAGAAATGTGAACGATTGTAATTGTGTTTGGAATTCAGCGAATATAAATGGGCGCCTTCCTAAGAACGGGTTAAACGACTCATGAAATTCATAAAGATTAAATTCTCTTGGGTAACAAAGGGACATAACAATATGTCCGTGTACATAAAAAAGGGTTTCGGGGTTTCCAAATTTTAATTGGGATCTTTTGGGCAATGAATAACATGCCAGTCAACATTTTACAATAAAGAATTAATCTATTAATTAAAGTTCATACTTAGCATTTCCCTTGGACATCTAAAGCCAAAATCTGCAAAAAACGAACAACTCATACTGAAATTCCATATGCTGTTTATTAACGATTATTGCATTATTGTCAGTCAATAATACGCTCTTGAAATGAATTTAGGAAAGTGATAAAATACTCTCTTTGTCCATTTGTAAAACTTGAAAGTTATAGAACATCCTCATTAACAAATAATTTATACTACATTATGGAAAATATTTTGGGATGCGTAACTTAGGATTTAGATACAGAGTTGGTACTTGCTATAATAGTATAAAAATGGATAATATATTGAACATGTTGGTCAAATTGCTTTATTCTAAGCCAGGTTATGAATGTTTGAACTTTTGACACCATCCAACATAATAGTCTGGCGCAATATAGCCCGGTTGGAGCTGACGTGCCATAAAACAAAATTTCATTCTTTTCAGTGCGTAATAGTCTCGATTTTCAAGTACCATAACTACGATAGTCTAGATTTTCCTTTTTAACTATCGTCTAATCTACTTTACATCTCAGCAATCCGATGGTCCATAAACGTGTGAATAAACGTTTCAATGATTTTACATAACAGTAAAAATACCTACAATGGGTGGATTTAGCTCTTTAATATACAATATTTACCTGTATACAGGTCACAATTCTATGGAATACAATTACTGCTTATTACTGAGCGACGTTTCGACTAGGATTCTCTAGTCGTTATCAAGCAATAAGCAGTAATTGTATTCCATAGAATTGTGACCTGTATACTCTAGTTCAATTACTAAATGCCATTGAAACAGTTTAATATTTACCTGGGATGTAAGGCGGTGATTTAGCAGATACAGCAACAACCTAGATAAATAGATATTAAACACGTTTATTTTTAAAATTCTATCAATGATATTCCATTCATTGATTAAATTGCATCTGATCCCATTCTCAATTCTGTCCTTGTGTATTTCATTTCATTTAAATTGAAAAAATCTTTAACGATGCCGCATCATACATTGATACATTTGTTATCAAAATAAGATGAACATTCTATTTTTAAGTATAAAAGTATACCTAATTTAATTTTGAATCAAATAATATCAAAAATAACCCCGAGTCTTCATTAAGCACATCGTTGACGGGGCTATCACGGGCCTAATGAGCTTGACCCTCCGTCCAGCATCATTGACAAGAGGGATCCCAAGGAAGAATCCGAACACCTCTGCCGAACATGGCTTTCATGGGACCTTTTGTGCAGTCTTACTCGCTGACCCTTCTATATCTTTATAGTAAGTGCAGAGGGACTGCGCCACACACAATTTTACACAAAAACAAATGTATTGACAAGACATCGTACTCAGAGACCACAAACAAAACAATTCAAATGGATCCGGGGGCTAGCCATAAGCGTCCTCTGCGCTGTACAGTCCCGGGCCTGTGGTGACACAGACTTCACTACGAAATGCGCCAAGAACGATCAGCGGCTTTAAATATGAAATATAAACATATATTAACAACTTACCACAGCTACAATAATACACAACTTGTACATCATGATGAATGTAGAAATTAATGGCTAAAATATAAATTATCTCTTGGTTTATATAGTGTATGGGAGGATATAATCAACAATTATAACGAATTAAACGGGAAATATGGAACAATTTTATGGTTGTAAAATTGACACTAATTATTATCATACAGAAATTCACCAGATGGCGGGAATCTAATGCGTGGTGATCGGAGACTATTATCAAATAAATCTGGTCATTTATGGAGATGATGGAATGATTTGATTTCCCACTGAAAATTTCGAAGCGAACAACGATGTTTTATTGTTGATATTAAGATTATTTAGTACGCTTTAATAGCATAATTAATTAATATTTCATAATTTAAGTTCAATGATCTAGATTTTAAAATATATTTATGTTGGAGAGCATAATTATTATCAAAATGGCAAATACCGGATATGTTTTTAAAACAAGAAACTCACATGAAGTAATAATTATGTCGGTCTATATAATTTGGTATTCAGAGTTAACGTCTCTTTAACACAATACTTCAGTCGTTATCGGGAGACTCGGTTGCTAGGTGGTTAAGACGCTAGCTCGCTAGCCTTGGGGTCGACGTCGCGTGTTTGATTTGCTGTTGGGTATTAGGGCCATGAGATGATGAATGCCATTGATAGCCAGTTCTCCGCGACATTCACTTCCGGTATTACCCACACCGGCTTTTCCGAAAACCATGTTAATGTGACAGAGGCTACATAGTTCGCGATGGATTTGTTTCATTTTCGACTGTGCTCTTCTTTACTGCTGAAGGTGCCGTTTACTAAGACGAAAATATCAGCCAAATAGCTCTTGGAATGGCTACAGATGCAAAGAAATGACGGATAATTTTCTAGGGGACCACCTCCCCACTCTCCGCGGTCAGCGCTCTTATCGGCGCCCCCCCCCCTTTTCAAAATTCCTAGACCCGCCCCTGCCAACGGAAAAGTTATTTAACAATATTATTAGATTCATCCTTGTATTGGTTTAATCGGTTTGTCATATTGAACTGTTGTCATGATTCAGTATTTATCTATTGGTTTTACAATATCAATCAGTATTTATCTATTGGTTTTACTATATCAATCTGTATGTCCTGGTTGTTTTTAAATGGCCATGATCTATATCAAGGTTTGTACCTACTTCTGAAAACGATAGTCAACCCATTATTTTAATCATCGATTGTAAGAGAGCAGGGAGTTTACAAAGGTTAATCTAGTTCTCCAACCCCATTCATATATCATTAAAAGGACATATATTCTTTTATGCACTGGTGCATTAAACATATATTATGAAAGAACCAAATCTGTCTATTGCAGGTCTTTCTTTAAATCGGAAATGGTATCTAAATTATTAATTAGACATTAATTAACTTATCCAGAACGTAATCAACTCTCAATGACATCCCTAGCCTGTTTATTTGATTACGTTACGATTTGCTGTTCGACTTCCATTCATCATTAAATCCAAACAAGTGGATAATCGAGAAAATATTTTTATCCTACCGACTCATTAATTATGATCAAGGCTACCTCCAATATTCGATCGCTAAAATCTCTTCTCATATTGGATCAATTTGACTGAAATTTTCAGCAAATTCCCATTACATTATGTAATTTGTAACTATTATAGCGAGAACTGTCAACTGTTTATCTAATCTCCCAAAATGTACACGTATATTTACTATAACTTTAACAGTTCGTAAACTTCAGTGTAATCTACAGCCTCTGTGCATCCCCTGTGCATATTATTGGTAAAGTGCATCATTTCGTTTAGATTCCCGATAACCTGTATTATGACCTACAACGCATTGGTCGACATCATGCTTTTGGTTTATAAGGGGGGTTGGGTGGCCTAATAGGGTCTGTTATTAGGTAAACTGGTGTGGTTTCGATTCCCAGGTTGTACGTGACAAAGAGTAGGGTCGCCTGTGCAACCTCGTGGGTTTCCCCCGTGCCCCTTGCGCAAATGAATTATTGAAATAAAATTGAACCATATGAAATTATCTAGTTTGTGTCTAGTGGACGTTAAACCCATCTCCCCCCTCCCTCTCTCTCTCTATCTCTCTCTCTCTCTCTCTCTCTCTCTCTCTTGGTTTATGCTTGGAATATTAAGCTGTTCGCAAGGAACATATATTCTATTTTCATTCCAATGAAAACAAGATCCAACTATTGTGAAATAATTAGATATCAGTCAAACGATAGTGCCCACATTAGGAACTTCAACATACTACTACCTCTAGCTTTCGCACCAGGGAAGACGTCCACGTACTGTTATCCCTGGCGTCTCTTTACTATTATCGTTATTGTCCACTTCTAGGACGTCCACACACTGTTATCCCTGATCTTTATCCAGCCTCGTGGGTTTTCTCCGGGTAATCCGGTTTCCTCCCACTACTAAAGACCCCTACGCGCAAGCGAATTATTGAAATAAAATTAAACCATATGTTAGTCCCGAAATGACCTAGTTTGTGTTGAGTGGACGTTAAACCCCATTTTTCTCTCTCTCTGGTCTTTACAGAGGGGCGTCTATCCATTAATATGATTCGGGCACGAATACCACTGCGGTTTACAAATGGCGGTCCAGGCATTAATACCAATGGGGTTTACAGAGGGAAGTCTCGGCACTTATACAGCTGCGGTATACACGGGGAGGGGGTGTCCAGGTACTTTTACCGTTGGGGTTTACAAATTATAGGTAACTTCATTAGGAGGTAGAGGTTTCGACTATGAGCTTTATGAAATATTAAAGTTATCTGAATTGTTTGGAAGAGGAAGGGGTCTACATGTGATAACCGAAACGACTGGACTCTAATAAACTGTTTTATTGATCTCAGTTGGTGCTTGTCTTGTCTTGTTTAGAAGAGGAGAGGGCAACTCGGTGCCCACTCCACATTTGGACACACCCTTGAAACCTGAATACTACTATTCTCGAAAAAGGACTGCTTTATTGAACTTGATAAAATCATTACGAAATCAATTTGCTCATATAGAGATATGTTTATAAGTTACACACTCTGTTTAATTTCTTCGTAGAAATCTTACGATCAATCAATGAACGTCTTGGAATAATAGGTGTGTGTCGAGATGCCGTAGTACGAATTGTACCGATAACAATATTCTATAATCATAGTTTGTTACCTTATCAGTGGTGCTTCAGTCAATTCCTTATATGTTCTGAGATCAATTGGTTTTAACACCTTTACAGGATTGGTGGTTTGGTTGAAACGAATGGTGTGATTACTTGGCGGAATATTTTATTCAATTTCACAAATCAATTGAGATCCATAAGTGGTAAATTTTAACTAACTAATTTTTGGGTCAAGGACCTTCATAGATTTTTGGAAATATAATCAACCTTTAACAGCAAAGTAGACTGAAATATGTTGTATCTTATTCAAAGACATGAGGTTTCCAAACCACAGTGAAGATTGATCATCAGGGACCCTTTTGTTGTATTCTCCGTGTTGTTGCAGAAATGACTCAATAACCGTTATTGTTTCAAATACCTCGAGTTTCTCGAATTGTACTGTGCGTACTTCAGTGTGGAATGTGACTTTCTTGATCACTGGGTTGTGAGTTAAGTTGAACAGTGTGTTTTAATCAAAATGAACGGATCTGAATTTCCACTGTCAAACATTAGTAATTATAAAATTGCAGGAGAGATTGATAAAATTTCAATTCCAATATATACAACGTTTGGAATCATAGGAAATATCTTATCATTTAGTGTTTTGGTGTCTTCAAGTTTAATCAAATCAACGACATGTATGTATATGATCGTCATTGCTGTTTTAGATACAACAATTCTCATCATCAATGCTGTTTCTTTCTTCTCTGGTTTAAGACGAAGAATCGACATCGTTTGCAAAATGACTTCCTGTTTGTTTTATTTTGCTATACATTTTGTGACTCTTTTGATTGTTGTCATGACGGGTGAAAGGTATCTCGTTGTTAAGCATCCACTGAAAGCAACAGCATGGATAACACGAACTCGCACCAAGAAGATCATCTGTCTCGTGGGACTGTTTTCCTTCTTCTTAAACGTCCATCACGTGGTTATCAGAAAGGTTGTGATGGATGCCAACACTGGCAAATTGAGATGCTTATATGAAGGAGAGATGAACGTTTTCTTCATGTCTAAAATTTATCCTTGGATTGATTCGTTTGTGTATTGCTTTTTTCCTCTGACGTCACTGTGTATCCTCAACATCTTAATCGTAAAAAGTTTACGAAATTCCAAAAGTAATTTGGATAAATACGAAACGGGTGGAGCGGTGAAACCCAAGCAACAAAGGCAAATTACCATGATGCTGATCCTCGTTTCTGTGGCGTTTCTGTTTTTTGCTGGACCAATCGGCATAATGCTTGTTCTCACGGAATATTCGTGGTTTCCCAAAACGGCACAGGAATGGGGCGACTACTACTTAGTGCAAACAGTAGCACGGAATTTGATGTACATAAATCATGCTATGAACTTCATTCTGTACGTGGTAAGTGGTCAGAAGTTTCGAGGGGAGTTGCGGCGATTGTTTAGTAGATTGTTGGTTTTCAGACACCACAGTAACACCAAGATTACACCCCGTCAAAGACAGATCTACATTTGCCACGATAATGTCCGCCCTAATAGAGATGTTTGATAATAGCGTTTAATCAGTATAAACATTGAAACGTTTATAATGAAACTAACTCTAGTTGGGTACAAACGTGCGCTAGAAAAGTTTGTTGACTTTATAAACTGGATAGACGTCTTTCTCGTGGACTAACTCCTTCTTTGTTCAGTATTTTTAAGAATGAATAGGGTTTTATTACAGGCTAATTTAGCAATCACTCCTGTCGAATTAAATGATATTCACTATCTAATGAAGACGGTCGGTCATACACCATGTTATATCCAGGCAGCCGATCGACAAACTGTAGTAATATGATCCCGGACTCCCAGTGACCCTATTGTATCGTTTAACTAATTATTGGGTCCACATAGCCTACAGACATTGAATAAAAGGCATAATATCTAATGCACTCAAATAACGAGTGACAGATTTACACATAAAAACAGTTATAATTGGTAAACATTGCTGATTTCTTAGCATATTTAACACGTGATTGGAAATTTACTAATTGTATACACTGTAACCATCCAATCAAATTCATTACTTGCAGAATCTGAAGTCATGACGTAAGCAAATCTGTTAAAAAGCCCAAACCAGCCATTTAAGATTTAGATATCATTAGGTTCCGGAGAGATTATCATCTGAGTTCCTGGACCATATGATGTAGCGGTTTCCTGGGTCTAGCCAAGCTTGTTAGAATCTAATCCAATCGAATCCAACCTGCCGTGAAAGAAACTTAACGGTTTACATTCGGCAAGAGAATCCATCAACAATCAGTAAAATATATAAGATGGTCAGTGTACTCGTGATAAAAACCTGTTTAAGACGTCACCGGCACGTTACACGCTGAAAGTGATATTCAGTGAAAATATTAAATTAACATTTAAAAGTATTCTTCGGGGAGTTTTAGAATGGGACTTGTTTCATCAATACTAACATTTATGACAGTTGTCTGTTTGTTCGGGGTTGGTGGCTACTCTAAGGCTGGCTGTCCGCAGGCTGAAATTATGCGTATGGGAGTGGCTCGGACCGTGGTAAAACATGGGTTATGTGTCGTTCGACTTGTGTAGTGCCAGTTCTACGCTAGTATCAAATATTTTGAAGCATTTGCCCGAGATTAGTTACAGAAGTCTCGCCCAGAACATCCGATATCACTTTATAGGTGGGGTAGTGGTCATATGGTGGTTTTTGTATTTGTACATCTGTATTTAGTGGTTTCGCTGTGTTAACTGGATGCTATCTCAGCCGCTCAAGCGATTAACGGGGGGGGGGGGCGGGATTTGGTGAATTAGATTCAATTTGGTGCATTCTGACGTATTTCCGGAAGGTAAATTCCAAGATTACAGGTCTAAAAATCGCCAATAAAATCGCATAAAAAAAATTTCAAGCCTGAGCAGGGGGGCCCCCCTCTGGATCCGCGCCTGTATCTACGTATCTGTATGTTTTAGACAAACAGTTAGAGCTGAACAGTAAGACGCTAAACCCCATTTCATTTCTATTTTCGACAAACATTTCAAATTAGGACTCATTTAAAACGATTTATTATTTGTAGTTCAACATGACTTTTATATCAATATTGTTTCTTGTCCTGTCCGAATAGAGAAAACAATAAATAAATAGTTATAAAATTATTATAAATATATGTGAGTATGTTACTTTAGCTTGGCTTAAATTAAGGGGGTGTTGGTGGCTAAGACACATTCATATAATATAGTTCATGAATGGTTACAACTTTTAATAAAATGTCAAATGAGCAAGAAATTGTCTTTTGGCTGAGTGTTTCGTCCATGGTGAAACCTGAAGACTTATATTCGTTCATGTGCAGTGCACATACAGCAGGCGGGGACGACATAGCCAGAAATACTAAGAACACTTAGAAGACACTTTACGGAAGAACTAAATACAATCCATTAGTATCACTATTTATATAAGTACGTTGAAGCATAGAAATATATATTTCTATGACTGAAGTTACTGCTGGAAGGTGTTGTGGAAGCTTCCTCGTCCTCGAATCCATTCTGAAGTTGTTTCGGATACAGAGAACTGTACAATAAGGTTTCCTGTCATCGTCAAAATACGTTCATCATTTCCTATTTTGAAAACGTCACCACAATATTTTAAGTCTAGTTCATCACTGTTTGTATATTTTTCGCATTATGTACACTTATTCCTGTTTCCATGAAATCTAGTCCGTGGTTTCTGAAAGAAAAAAAAGAAAGTGAAGTTTGACTACTTAATTCAAACTGATATCAAGATGTTGGAAGAGGGTGGCCGGTAGAACATTTTAAAATCAAAGAATACCCGGATAACAATTTTGTCTTTACTTTTGCGTTGTGCAGCAAAAGTTAATTGATTTTACGTATTTTATTTTCATTTTCTCTTGTCCTCAACATTTGTTTTGATCTATCATGACATCATTAAATGCATTGTGTGAAAGCGATAAAAATACATACAGCTTTATGGATAACATTCACTAGGTTTATTAACTGCAACTTTTCAATGAGGACACTCTCACCGTTATCGAGAAATCTAAGGAATTGCTTGATAACGATGACAGTGTCCCCACTGAAATGTTGCAGTCTATTAACAAAGTGAATGTTATCCATAAAGCTGTTTGTATTATTTATTTACCTATCATACTCACCATAAAGATTAACAACTGAAACTGTACTACCGTGATGATTGACTCCAACACATTCATAATCACCATAGTTCTCATCCAGCACAGATCGTATTCTTAATTTAGAATGAAACGTAAACGTGTCTTTTATCGTATTAAATGCCTTATATTTATAACCGTCGTAAATTCTACTACTGTGTCTTTTCCAGTAAACTGAAGGTATAGGATCACCAATTGCTAAACATTCCACAAATACGTCATTTCCTTTTCTCTGTCCTACTTTCTCTTCTACCACTGTTACCCATGGTGCACCTGAAATATAAACGATAGTAAGAAATAAAGGCGTAGAGAGACAGAAATGTCTACTGAACTCACCCTTGGTAATTTCGGGCCTAACAAATGCATAGTTACAAAACAGTGTTTTCAAAGTTGAAGAAATTACAAAACAATGTTTTCAAAGTTGAATAAATTACAAAAAATCAAATAGCTTGCGAAAGCTAAACATCAACAAATTCCCATTTTCGTTGTTAAAGCTGGGCAATCGGACCTACATACTTAAAACATCGATACTGTTACTACATTATGACAACAAATTGCGTCCAGTCTCTTTGAATGATACTAAAACATACTATAGTATGCCATCTTAAACTTATCAATGTTACAAACCCCAACACTTCTCAGATAAAACGTTTGAAATATGTAGGCTACCAAATAAACGTATGTTTAAAGTAAGGGACATTATTGAATGATAAACAATGGACATTCTTCAAACATATTGCTAGTACTACACAAATTTTTCTGACATGATTAAGCGTATTGCCACTTTAAGCCTGACCCATCTCATCCCACCCGATCCGTCGTCATGCTCTCCGTCATGTCAGATGTATAAGATTTCTTACCGGGACCAGTGGGTACAAAAGGTGTTGTTGGTGGCGGAATCGTTGTTGCTTTAGCTGAAACAAGAGATATATGATGTTAAAGAAGGTGTTCAGCAATGCATAGAAATAAAGACTAAAATCAGAATGAAATCCTATACAACTCTGAACATAGAATAAAATCCTATACAACTCTGGACACAGAACCAACTTTCCTATAGAAAAGACCCGAAAACTGATCGAGACTATACACATAAAAAGAAATAGCCCAGACCTGAACCGTGACATGGGGATATTCCTGCCAAGTGGCTATGATGGACTTATTAAATAATTTTATTAATAATTTTTGGGGAATTAATTTTTTATAACCATCATTAGATTATCTCATTCCTTCTAAGTTATATCCTATGTTATATCATGTCAACTCGTCATCCTTTTAAAACCTTGTTACAACAATAGGTCCTTTTATTTTAATTGTACATATAATCACTATATATGATAGTTATTGTAATTAATTACTGTTATCCATGTAACCCATGCAATTGTATTGTAACTGTTATTAAAACCTGTCAGCATTCTATCACAACAGCCACTTAATTGCTTAAGCTTACTTATGGCTTCACTTAACCCTTGTTAATTAGTCTTTGCAGAATAGCGTCTCCTTTGAACCCGTTGTCCTGTGTGGTTTCAGGAATTGTTGTTGTAGCTTTTTTGCATATATTCACCTCACTATTTGTAATACTGTATTAGCTTGATAACGTTGAGAGAATACTCTTCGAAACGTCGCCTAAATAAATAAGTAGCTATTTTTCCATAAGTATGTGTTATAGTTTATCACTAAAATCAAATGCTGCGAAATTATTGAAGCCCTTCATACAGGCGCCGCCCAACCTATAATTCGCGACTGTTGACGTATTAAATAACTATGTATAACGATAATGGAATTCAATAGGATTTAATGTCAAATTGACACATAGTACGTCGGTCGATAGAAAATCTTTATGGTTTCAATGTTTGCGAGGAGCATTTTGACTTTATACAAACTCAAATTTCAAAAAACAGGAATTCTATTTTTTAATCTTAATGTCGTACTGGATACTGGGTGAGTATCTTGTGGGTACTGGTTAAATCGTTCTAATAGGAAATGCATACTTTGTCCACAGGGCCTCAATGTTTCATACTATCCCATTAACTAGACACAACAGTTAAAAAATAGAGTCTTCAATTTTTTATTTACTTAAAGAAGACTTACCATTAACTTCAAGTTTAATTTTCCCTCTTGATAATGGTTTTACTCCGTTTTTGCCTGTACAATAATAATCACCAGCATCTTCTGGCTTCACAGCCGTTATTGATAGAGTCATACCTTTGTGTCTTAGACCTGTAAAAATGTGTCATGGTTAAAGTATTGGCTATAGCCCACAAGTACATGTGGACAGGAACGCCATTCTAACCTATGTGATTTTTTCAACATTTTTGTTTTCTTTTTTTTTTTTCTAAAATTTTGAAAAAATCACATAGGTATGAAGGGCGTTAATGTCCACATGTACCTGTGCTATAGCCATATGCCCATATCTATCAAATTTAAGTCATAAACATTCTTTTATTAAAGTGCGATTCTTAACAATCGGGTTTAATTTGGTTGTAATTGAGCGGTATTATTTCCTACGCGATCGATGTTTTATTTCCTTTCCAGAAGGGTGCATTTCCTTCGATTTCTGAATAAGGCCAATCCTACTCAGTATATTTGTATCATTTGGACAAGGGTCGAATAATAGTTTGAGTTTTCGAGGGAGGGAACCAAATAATATTACCTCGTTCAGGTGGTGTTATTGGTATTCTAAACTGTTTTTGCAGCGAATTTAACATTTTGGAGCAAGGCCCCAAAACGCACCATTCGTTTACCTTCTTTTCACTATTAAAAGGCTTTCGTGAGAAGGTAATTCATTTTATGTATTCGGCAAAAACACAAAATTAAATCAAGAATCAACACAGACGGAGTTGACTAGTGTAGTGATAGATTGACATCCGAATAGATCTAAGCAGTATCGTATACTCGACATTTATTTTGCTTTTTAAGATACCTTCTTTCTTCTTCTTGCCGTCTCGTATGACACGTCGATACCAGGTAACCTTTGGTTCTGGAAAACCTTGGAATAAACATTGTAATTCCACTGTTTCTCCTTCATCCACAGTTTTCTTTCCAGATGGTAAATTTAAAAACGGTGATGACACAGATGGCCCTGATCAGAAGAAATAAAGAGAAGTAAAATTACCAAATATTTGTCTATGATGGCCATTTGAAAAAGGTAGGGGCATTTCTTAAACCAAAAGGCATATAGTGGTTATTGCTTAAAGGTCAAATCTGTATTATATTCTCACCTTCATTTTTTAATAAAACAGATCTGGAGATAACAGGATTGGAATTAACAAGACATGTGTAGCGACCAAAGTGTTCTTCTCGCACGCCTTTAATCCTTAGACTCCACTCTTCACGTGCTTTGTGGATAACCCTGAAACTTCTGTCGCCATTCATAACTTTCTTTCTCAAACTGATTACTTCCCCTTGTTGATCTAACCACGCAACCTGATAATTATCCTTAAATAAATGACTGTATTTAACCAGGGCATTTTATAGAACGCAATGCGACACAATCTATATTGACTTTTAATCATATGACCAAAAACAAACTATACATTAAATTCAAGTTTTATTTTCATCTTCTTAAAAGGGCCTATTTGAGGTCCGCTTTCACCAAGATGATATCGGAGATATTGGGCCAGGACTAACATATGGTTCAATTATATTTTAACAACTCTCCCGCCGCATGGCCGTTAGCTGTAAGGGGCATCCGGATAAACCCAATGACACTGGGCAGGCGATCATTCTCTTCATCTCTCACAAACTTGGAACGTCGAAGCAGTAGGATGACAATTTTAGAATCAAAACCACGCCACAAACAACATTACCCAAAGAGCACGTATTAGATGATACAACCCATTTGTGTATTTCTATTCTGAGTACCGGCTTAGTTGAAAGAGCACAAGGGGGAGTATGGCCGAATGGTTAACGCGTGCGCGCTGTATCATAAGGGCTGTCATTGAGTCAACTGGCGTGATTTCGATTCCCTGGTTGTGCGTGACAAGGAGGTAGAGTCGCCCGTACAATCTCGTGGGTTTTCTCCGGGTTATCCGGATTCCTCCCACTGTTAAAGACCCCTACTCGCACAAATGTATTATTGAAATAAAATTGAACCATATGTTAGTCCCGAAATGACCTAGTTTGTGTTGATTGGACGCCAAACCCCACCTTTCTCTCCCTCTCTCTCTCTCTCTCTCTCTCTATCTCGATAGAAACGTGGACAGGGATTTTTGGTAAATAAATAAGTAAATAAATAACCCATCTTAAGATATCTAACCTTATGCTTTTTAAGGTGATTAACTTTACAGGGTAATATAATTGTTTCTCCGATAGACGATGTTACATCTGCTGGAGCTGACAGAAAGTGAGTATTATCATCACCTGGTAAGCAAAAGATATGTGATACAATTAAATAAACAGCCAGATAAGGTTCTTTGGCAAATAGAGGGTCGGTTTAGTGGATAACTGCGGTACCTCTAAAGCTTATACATGCAACTCACCGCGGTTGCCCCACTTTCATAAGTAGACAAGATGGGAAGCGGCATTTAATCTCTACACCGAGTCTGACAATTTAATCCCTACCTAACATAAACAGGCACCTAAGGATCCAATAAATTTTGTAAAAATAAAAATACTTAGACAGAATGAACAAGAAGTATATTTCAGTACCTAAAAATAGTAAATTATGTGTATAAGGCTATATTTTAACCCCAAGAAAATATCCGGTGCCTTTGTCAGTAAACTAGGATCCCAATTATTCGGAGACTCAATGAAAAACGCCTTTAAAAGATGTGTTTTCTTTTATTTTGAGTAAAATTAGGGGTGTTGATTAAAAGTATATGTCAGATTCACAGATGGAGCCAGTATGGAGAGATAACAGACATATAGTGACATTTGTCATTTCAAATAAAGGGTGGGGGGCGCTGGAGGTCGAGTACTCGATTCCTGTATTGGCCGAGAAAGTTCAAACAGATTTTCCGACGTGGTTTCCAATTGCTAGTGGTGCAGGACGGGGGGGGGGGGGGCTGACAAGGGCAACTGTCTAGACGTTTGGATGGGACGAAAAACAAAGGTCCCGTAAAACAGCCCTTGCCATGTGGAATTCGATATAAGTGTAAGCCATGGTACCGCTCTTCAGGCAAAATTTTCTCACTGTACATTGTACGGCGCAGGTCCGATTTCATTATACCAGTCGGGCATAACAGTAGTCTCTATCATCCACACAAATATTCTACGAATATTAGTCTGGATGGGTCCTCAAAATTTGACGGACAATAGGTCATTTTCTGGATTATCCAGTCTTTTAAGTTACCACGTACTGAATGTATCAAAACAGCTCGCTTGTCAACGATGACACTCTTTAAAATTTTGTTTGTATGGTTTCAATTGAAATGGTAATTTTCTCTCGTCATGAATCAGCCGTATGGCTTCTCATAATCTTCTTAATTCTTCATCGCGATGCATGCTTATTCCTCGTCTCTATTTTGTTACTAATAATAGATGTGCCAAGTGAATTGTGGGATATATTTCAACCACGCTTTATAGAATCTAGCAAAATCGGCCCGGCTTCATAAGATCTAGCACTTACCGATACTTTAGCCAAAAGGTTCCATTGCCCATGCGTAACCAAATGTTTGGTTTTTTATGTGGTAGATTATCCAGTAATTTTCGTCAAAAATTGAGAACCGACCAGACCCTCCGTGCGTTGAAGACTAGGGGGTTCTGGGTGACAGAGACTAGCATAACAGTAGGAGGTTAAACCCCGTTTCATTTCAAATGATTATAATGCTACTTTGCATTTTGGCAGGAATTTCAAAATTACAAATATAACGTTTTCCGTTTACCTGGAATAATAAGTGATATGGTCATGGCATAATTGCCAGGGCCTGTAACTCTACATTCATAATCTCCAGCATCCGCCACTTCCAGTTTCCTTATTGTTAAAGACCACGTGTCGCTACTGATTACGTTGCGGATACGATATTTAGAGCTTGGTGTGAATTTATTTGTACCAATTGATATTGGGAATGGATCTGATAATTTTCTCCACACAACCTGAAATTAAATTGCAATTTACCAGTATAAACAAATGTTGAATTTAACCTGTAATCTTTTTTATTAACTTTTTAAGACAAAAACGTCGGGGGTACAAATCAAACCTGTAAAACATAATATATTGTCTGGAACTCTATGGGTAAAACAGAAACTCTAAACTGCACGTGGGTGGAGGTGGTGGGAGAGTGGGCGAGGACTTCTACCAATCTGTTTCACAGAGAATTACTTACGAATTATCTCTGTAACAGATGACTGCACGCGGCGGTAATCATTGGCTCAACGGCTCGTGCAATGTTTACTTAACACCTAACTGCTTCGGGCAAAATGATGCATTTTACTCATTTTAATACCCATTTACACTAAATAGGAAATATTTTTTAACTACAAATACTTCAAACGTCTTTATTTATTTTTCTTTTACCTCAAAAAAATGTTTGAGAATTTAATTTGTCGGAGTAAAAAAGTTAATATGCCGTACTCATTAAGCCTCGTCGATGTCATGCTTATCAGTGATTGTAGCGACCAAGCGAATATTCACTGCGGGATCAATTTGGACTTCTACATTAGATCGAGAAGGGTGGAATACATGTATATATATATATATAAATCCAAACTAAGGTTGTTATGAGACATAATTTACACAACACTGTCTTGCACTAAACTTTAAGGTGCAGACCCTGGTCGGTGTTTTGGGAATTCAGATCTATACATCAGGCGTTCCGTCTTCATTGGATCACTGGGTTCAGAAAAGTAAGCCGTTAAACTCCATTTTATCCATTCATTCTCATTCATCTACATGAAATCGCAGAGATTGTCGGAATGCTTATCGCTGTTTTAATCGTGGAGTAATTGTGGTGATCATATCAGGTCTTGTCATCTATTGTGGTCAGTCGTAGCCATCGTGTTGATCGTATCAAAACGTATCAGAACGTATCTGCACGCACCACATCACGGACTTAATAGAGATAATCATATTGTTACGCACCGCACAACCTAACATTACATTTTCCAATACGAATTACTCCTACATTGTTAGTTCATCATTGATCCTTGGCGTCTTTGGTCGAATTGTTCTATATACTGTTTATAAAGAAATGGGCTAGGATGTCGCAGTGAGGTGGTAAGGGGTTAGATCCAACAGTTGTTGACCGAAACAGCTGTTCTCCATGGCAGTGCTGCATGACGTATGGTCTGACTAGGTATAGTGTCGTACGTATGTGCTGAGAACCCAAGGTCATGTGCATATGTTTGTGTGGACTAAAATGAACACTCGACCGTTGGACTCCAATTGTTATCTGGGCCAAATTCTCGCATATCACACTGTTATATACACATTGATTTATATTTCACAAAGAGAAATACCCAAACTTACCGTTCTCCCGCCTGTATTGGTCACCTTACATTTTAACACGGCATCTCCACCAAGACTATATTTAGCATCTAATGATAGGACGTGGAACTTGGGAATTCGAACGCCAGTAACTGAAAATCAAAACGAATGTGTATAACAAAATCAAACATTAATTTAAATGTCCGTACTTATAGAAAAGATTGGAATGAATGCCGAATGCGTTGACTGTCCAAATCCTTGTGTTATGTTATCTCGGAAACGAAATTTGGATCTGTATTTCATGAAAACGCTGTATTAATATCAAACTTTTTTTGTTGGAATTTATAAGAAAATTTGATATCGCTATAAAAATAATGCGCACTGTGCTCGTCATTAACAAAATGTCATTGTTATAAAATTATTGACATTTCAATACGCAGCATGCACAGAAATCATATCGATAAACATGCCCTCAACGGATGGCAGCACGTGGGTTATTAGCACTCGATTTCAGATCTTCTTCGGTGCGTTTAAAATCAAATTTAAACAAATGAAATTGTTTCAATGGCATTTAGTAATTGAAATGGAATATATATGTCCAATCCGATTAAAATACAGGGCCCTGTTTCACGAAATTTTAACTTAAGATAAAATCCAATTTTAGTAGATACTTCAATTTTGATTGGCTAAGCACTAAAATCAATCTAATATTATCCAATCAAATTACTAAAATTGGGATCTTATCTTAGTTAAAATTTCGTGAAATAGGCCCCTGATCTTTTTGCTTTTTTTATACTTTCGATGGCCTACGCTACATGAAGATCTGTATAGTGGGAGTTCATGTCAGGGATCAAACGAGTGGCTTTTGATCCTATGATTTCAGACATTTCTAGTGGTTTACCCGCAGTTCTGTGTATGAGACACCAAGAAGTAGCCGTATAACTGACCGTTTCGTTGGCTAATCCCGCACACCAAGCAAAATGCCGGCAATATAAAAACAACTCTTCCTGATTCTAGTGTAGTAAAAGCAAGTAAAAAGAAATTTTGAACTATGAAACACGAAACGAAATAGGATCTGTGTTTTAATCAGATTAATATAAATCACAAACACTAATTGTCATCCGTCGAAATGAAATCAAGTAGGAATTAATGGTTTATTTTTCTGTACCAACAGGACTTATAATTTCGGATTGCAGACGGCAGCCCGGTCTTCTGTTGGAGCGGAGGAACGGGGCTTGCGGTGTAGGGACACCCCCCATCCCCGTCACCACCACCCAAAAACAATTTTAGAAAATTGGACGGTCGCAAACGCGTTCCTGCTATTCCAGCCCGGGAATACAGCAAATTCAACGTGGTAAAATATGGCCTACCTTAGGTGGCTGACCTGAATCTCAAACAACCAATCAATCGTCGCGGGATATGCGGGCCTTGCCCTCGCGGAAAAAAATTTAAAATTTAACTACCGAAAATGCTTTTTTTTTCTCTTATTCTAGCTCGTGAATCCAATCAGACTGCTGCATTATGGAGGACAGTCTGCTACATTATGGAGGACACTTTACTAGGACAGCGGCTGATGAAGACTGGCATAGATCATGCAATGTGTTATATCAGGGACATTTTACGAGGACAGCGATGTATCCGCCTACTCTTCGAAGGTTATTCCATGTGTACATATTGGTGTCAGTATATCGTCTCATTCTAAGGATTAGACATTGTTCCTTGCTATGCAGGCAGTCCTGTACCACGTCCGAAAATCCAAAGGAAATTCCTCGTCCAGCAGCACCAGACAGCGAGCCCAGCCCCCCCCCCCCTTAGCGACCCTGGATGCGCCCTCTAAATCGGTCAAGTATCCACTGCTGTACATTATTGGTTGAAATTTGTATTCGTTTCCATCAGAGGTTTAATTACTCTTTCGGTGTTAACAATAACCATGAAAACTTGTGGGAGTCTGTTTCAAATGTGCACGCGACGGACATCGACAAGATTAGTATGACTTGTCAATAAATTGCCAGTGTTGTATTTTCGTTTTGAAGTGGAAAAAGATACTATAAAAACCAAGAACTTTGATGCTGAAGAAACAATGTTGTGAAAATATACAAACTTGAATGCTCATGTTTCACTCATTAGTACGATTTCGATCTTTCTAGAACACAAAATACGAAACTATGGACCACAAATCCATACAACGATCGAAATATATATATATGCAATAGCGAACTAAGCACGTTTTGTTTGGTTTTTAACGGTGTCCATCGATTTATGCCGTAAAATGTATTTGCTGATGGAATCTAGTGGTAATTGAGTTAACAGTGTCATTTTTGAGCTTCAAGACCAGATCATGTTCAAGACCATTTCGGTATGTGGGATCCGGTGGCAGGGGCCATGTGAGAGCTAGGGCCGCAATAACGAGTTTTCTGTCATGGTTTTGAGTATTTGCATCCCCATTATAACCATAATGCTTAACCAATATCAAACATGTACCGTTGGTCAGATGTGCTATAAATCGGCACTAGCATGTGCCATACACAGGGGCGTTTTAAGGTTTTTCATGGCGGAAGCTCTGCTATTTTGAGGGCCCTTCTGTCTGCCTTTCGGGCCCTCCTAACTAGGGTACATTTTCATTTTTCTCATCGGTTTTAGCATTTTTCTCCCGTTTTATTTTTTCAACTCCTTTGATTTTTTTTGATGAGGAGGCTGGCGCCTCCAGCGCCTCAGCTATAAAACGCCTTTGTCCATACAGTCAAATATTAACCGGTGGCACTGGGAGGGACTGCCATCCCTATAAATATTGTTTCTTGGAAGCCAAGGCGGGATCTTGTTCCTCGTGCAAAATCAATCATGGGTCACCACGCTCCTGTCAGGTTGTCCCGTGGTGTCAACTGCCATGCGCAGGATGTTATGTCTGACACTAACTGAATTGTGAGTTTGACACGTTAAGGTAAACACATCAACGAATGGTTAAATGTCACAGTTTATTTGGGCTCTCGGCAAAGCAACTATTTCTGGTTATATTGTTTAAATTATGTTATGTTGTCAAAAATCGCACATTGCAGTGGGGGTGGGGATAACGCGTGCGCGCTGTATCATAGTATTATAAAGTATGTCACTGAGTCAACCATATTCCTGAAGCAATGGCCCGAGAAATCTCTCTCTGACCATTGCTGGAATAGCGTCTGTTTCTTGAACTTATGCGAGAGTGTGTCTATTTTTTCCGTTCAATGAAAGCTATCACTTAAGTACAGCAACATATGACAGTCATTCGTTTAATCTGGGTCTTCTCTAAAACTTTGGACAGTGATTTAAGGTATTAAAAACGGTGAAAGTATGTTCGTTTCCAAACAGTATTGTTTACATTTCATTCGACTTGATAGCCTCGTTTGTCACGCAATTAGTTTTACTGCAGTATTCTGCTAAGCACGGGTTAATTAGGCATGATAAAATCGTGAGTCGTGACGTAACGTTATGTAAACATATTTGGTCCAATATTGGCAGCTAGTGATTGGTTGGTAGACGGACTACTGACAAATCAAAATTTAAAACAACAATATCCACTCATAATAGCAGTGTGTAGTTGGATTACCTCTAATCAAACGCAACACTGCGCGGACTATGTGAGTCAACCGGCGTGGTTTTGATTCCCGGTTGTAAGTGACAAGCAGCAGGGTCGCCTGTCCAACCTCAAAGGTTTCCTCCGGTTTCCTCCCACTGCTAAAGACCCCTACGCGCAAGGGAATTATTGAAATAAAATTGAACCGTATGTTAGTCCCAAAATGACCTAGTTTGCGTGCCTCGACGTCGACCGGTGCGTGTTTATGGGTCGTCTTATCATTTTAGTCCCGGGTTTAGAAAATGGAATGAAATTGAGTTTAAAGTACCTAAGTCTCTAACTCAATATCATCGAAAACCTTTGACTGCGGTGATCTTACCGGGAAAAGATGGGCTTCTGATGTCCAATATTTAAGACAAAATAAATATTTTACCATTGGTACACGAATCGTGTACAATAATGACGAACATAACTGATTTGAAATTAGAGTAAAAAACGGAAGTCATTGAATGTTAATCAGTTTATATACATTCATATTACAGTATAATATGCGTTCCGACCCACTTGTGTCAATTTCTAGGTCCCAAATGTTAGCGATTTAGCTCCTTTAACTTGTTACTGCCTCTCTGACTGGACTAATGGTAGCGGACTTACGACAAACAATGTGCTATGAGGAAATGTTTGCCCGGAGAGCAGCGCTACGACCGACTCTTATTTCGAATTCCGTCTGCCAAGAGTTCTTTACGTAAACGCCAATGTGTACCTGGGACCTCGATTTTTCATCCCGACGAACTTTCTCGGCCAACACTGTGATAGAACCTCCAGCAAGTCACCCTGAGTCACAACAGATATTAGGGATTGGTGAGGAAATTTGGTAATTATTAACGCTTTGCATATCAAGCATGATAAAAAAAACCGATAAATTATGGATAATTGAAATTTTGATAAAGCAGTCTAATACCGACAAGGGGATATCTTAAACTGTATAAATAATCCTTTATAAAATCATTTACATATTAGATATGTTATGTAGAATATGCACATCTATGACATATCTTTCCTGATCGGTTCTAAAATGGCGTACTTTGTGTCGAGTGGACGTTAATAACCATATATTAGAGGGCATGATAAATCTATATTAGAGGGCACGGTTCCTCCTTATCTTTGATAACGTATATTCGGATAAAAAAACATGCCGATGCGCCGGGCATTATTTGAACGTAAAAGATCTCGTTAAAGTTGGAATTCGATATAAGAGTAGGATATAGTTCTGCTGTCCGGGCCAAATTTCAGGCATAGCGCATTGTGTGGCTTATGTCCGTCTTCATTAGCCCAACCAGTCCAAATAAGGACGTTAAACCCAATTCATTTCATATAATTGAGGTTATACATGTAAATGAAATGTAGGTTTCAGTGGTTTGTATACATCACCAGACATGTGTGTTATCATATGTTTTAGTTGTTTTATTGCGTTTTACAAAAATATACACGGATGTAGAAAAAACAGGTGCGGCAAAGTAGTTTCTAATATGTATTCCAGGAATAAATAAATACGCGTGGTACTACGCGCTATTGCATGTATATGATAGATGTGCCATTATAGAGGGTATGTCCGTGCAGGGAATTCTTCGACGGGGGGAAACGATGCCGCTCCCCATGTTCCCCGGCCGGGAAAAACACCCCGTCACCACTAACAATTTAAAATCAATATTTTCCGAACTGACTGACACAGTTATTTAAGTGTGTGGAAAGGTTAACTTTTCGAGGACCAAGACATGATTTAACCAACCGTTGGGGCAGTCACGATGACTCAGTAAGTAAGACGTTTGCTCGCTGACCTGGAGATTTCGTGTTCGACCCCTGTGTTGACCGAGAAAGTTCATCGGAAAGAGGTGCAACGTATAGTCGATTGTTGGGACTAAAAACCCTAGATCCCGCGTTCACATAAGCGTGCACGTAAAAGATCCCTTTAGAGTTGGATATCGATATGAGAGCATGTCGTAATGCCGCCATGCGGACAAAATGTCTCTCATAGCACACTGTGTTGCGTATGCCCGTCTTCATTAGCCCGGTCACCGGTGGGTACAGAGCATCTGGTCATTAAGCCCTATTTCATTTCAAAGTAAGTTATTTAAAGATACATTATGGGAGATTAGATAAAGAGCTGACAGTTCTCACTATAATAGTGAAAAACTAGATAATGTAAAGGCATGTGCTGCAAACTTCAATCAAATTGATCCACTCTGAACCGAGAATTTAGCGACTGAATTTTGGGCCTAGTCTTGGTCATCATTACTAAAGTGGGTATAATAGAAAAACATAGTCACGATTATGCAATTCACGATTTAATCATGAATGAAGTTGAGCAGCAAATATGATCCAAATCCAGTAAATATTACAGGCTTGCGTTGACATCGGAACTTGTTTATTGTCTGAATAAGTTAATTAATGTCTAATTAATAATTCAGATAACATTTCAGGCCTAAAGAAAGACCTGTAATAGGCAGATTTAGCTCTTGCATAATGTATATTTAATATATTAATCGATCATTTCATTTCAATATTGTAGCCTTGAACTTTCAGATAAGCTATTCAGCGGACATTTACTTTTTATTTTTAAACTTATTTTTATCAAATGGTACTCTGTAAAATCGGATATCATGACAGTAAAATGGTTTACGACATTACTGATATTGTGAAAATTATCACGATAAAAGAAAAAAACATTACGATGATTCTAAGACGTTCGTGGCGCATGGGATGTTTTATAAATCTGGATATGCTTGAATTGCTCTTTGAAAATGAAAACAAAATGCTAACAAACCTTGTCCAATGAAACATAAAAATCCGACCATTCCCGTAATTAATCTAACTACTCCTCCCACGCGTGTCTCTTTACCTGCCATTTTAGCCATTTTGTTTTGGATTTTAGTCCAGATGGGGATGTATTCTGGTTCTGTGTATATTTTAACAAACTTCCCACTGAGATTATCTGTCTGTGTTGATCTCTGGATTAAGATAATCTAATATTTGTGTTCTGTAATAATATGATTTTAGCCGTGATATATCTAAGATGGCGGTCCAAAGTATTAAGATTTTATCAAATCTTGATTAAAAATTGTTGGTCTCAAACTATTCTGGTGATTTACACAAAATGTCTTTTCGAGATATTTTTAGAACCTAGTTGTTTACGTTCTCTTAATTAATACTTTTCTACAACATAAATCCACATCAGAATTCACAAAATTTTAGAAAAAGGTCTTTGTCTAAAATAATCTCTAATTTTCTCTTATCTAATACTTATATCTGCGTCTGGAACATTAATCCACATTCACGGCAATCACAAACTTTAAAACCATGAAAGTTTATTTTTTGCTTCTATTTAGTAAAATTAACACAACAAATTTTCAACACTATAAACTTTATCCGCACCTTCTGGAGAAGTAGAACCGCAAAACTTGTCTACATAATATCAGAAGTTGCGATCTGTTTGCAGAAGTTGTAGTAAGTCAAGACGAGTATGATTTATGTTTACTTATATACTGTTTCTTTACTCTGTAATTAAACACAGCGGAACCTGAATTCCTGAAGTTAAGTAGAACGGAAGCTGGTGGTCTATATTATATATGTAAATAAGTCAGTATATCATCTATATAACTCATAGACATTTAATTAACACCCTCACGCTATGGAACTATAGGCATGTTTTTCATTAACGGTCGCGGCATCTAAAGCCTTTGATTCCTGGTGAATAAATTATAAAGTTATGGCATTCATTACCAGAAAACTAATTAACTCAAACACCTATACTTAACACCTAAAAACAACGAACAATGTTTTGGATTCGGGACGAATAAATTATAAATTATCATACAACTATTTATCACAACTATAGCTAAATTATATCATATATATTCATTAATTCTTCCGTAATAATTTGTCATAAATTAATTAGTACGGTTATATAGGACTTCTGGTGCCTTATTCACCGGATTATGAAGTCATGAATTAATCAACGTGTCGTCATGTTCGTCTTATTCCCACGTTACCTATCATTTGATATAATTATTTCCCGGTCATATGTGATAAAAATCACACGTCTGATTCCGTCATAAATTATTCAAAGAAAATAAAATGAAACTCATATTTCCGCCGCATCATAAAAGTTCCGAAGTAACAGGGAAATATATTTAATTGAAGATGAACTGATGTCTTGTTTGCGGTTTTACTCGTCTATGTGAAATTTCTAACCGGAAAATGGCCGAGTTCATGGAGATAGCGCGGTTTTGTAAAAATGCCAAAATTTATGATGAATAATTAAAAGTAGTGGCGGACCCAATAAATCTGAGTGCACGTAAACGACTCCTTCGCTGAGACTTGACCGGCTGAATTCGATGTGGAACAGTCGAGATCCGACAATAACTTTACTTCATAGCACACTGATTATGTGCGTGCGTCTACAATAACCTATTGGTTCAGAAAAGTAGAAAGTTACATACAGCAGGACACAGGAATTGAAATAAGATTTAACGTCCTACTATTCTGCTCCGAACTGGGCTAATGTGTGCTATGAGGGAAATAACATCGAACTCCAACTGTCGAGAGGGCTTTTGCGTGCACGCCAATGTGTACACGGGGCCTCGGTTTATCGTTCCATTCGAACGACTAGACAGCTGTCCTTGTCCGGCCCTCCACCCTACATCACTGACAAGGGTGGATCAGGCCGGAAAATCTGGATGAACTATTGAACTTTCTCGACCAATGCAGGGATCGAACACACGACCTCCAGGCTACCGTGACCCGCAGGACACGGGAATAAAACAGTACCGGATTAACCTTGTGGGTAGGGGGGGGGGGAGACATACCAACTGTGCGGGGGCCCCATTGTTGTTTGTTCAAATTGTTTGTACTGACCGCGGATCGTACTAGTGTGTACTCCGCCCCTCAAGTGCCTGGAGTGTTTTTCTCTATGAATTTTTTAAAATTTGTCCCCCCCCCCCTTTAGATTCGGTACTGGAATAAAATATAGTATCATCGATTTTAAAGACATTGGTAGTTCTTGAATTATAGAGTATCATCCCAATGAGAGATATGACATATTTATAATAACTTCTGAAGTCGATCTAAATAAGACCACTGTTTTCATGAACTATAAAAAGTCGCGCGAAACACGAAGAAATTTCATTCATCGGTTATTCAAATGCGACCCGTCACGATCTGTGAAAATAACTTGATGTGGCTAGTAAATGCGATAGCTGACAAATGCATATCATTTAACGAAATGATACAAGAAATATTTGGGATCGAGTAACTGCGGGACAATATTTAATGAGCTAACTTAATTCCCTGACACCCGTCAGATCCGCCTCTCACCTCCAACGATGTCTCCTTGAGAGTTATGGAGGAAGTTAATAGTAACGCCTACATATATGACTTTTGTAAAAGAACAGAAGAAGGTTTATATCCTAGAATCACCCTTTTGTGTCTTTAATTCCCAGTGAAGTGTCAACTACTCAACAAAAATATAGAACCCGTTCCGTGCCATAACCGAGCTTTCAGGATAGAGAAGTCCACTACACATCGCTGATCACGTACGCAAAATAATATAACCATGATGCATAAAATGGCCAGAGTTTTTCATTTTTACATTAGAGTACATTCATTAGCTGTGTGAACTACCCAAATGAAGGAGGGAGAGAGAGAGAAATGGGGTTTAACGTCCACTCGACACAAACTAGGTCATTTCGGAACTAACATATGGTTTTAATTTTATTTCAATTATTCGCTTGCGCGTAGGGGTCTTTAGCAGTGGGAGGAAACCAGAGAAAACCCACGAAGTTGAACAGGTGACCCTACTCCTTGCAACGTACAACCAGGGATTTGAAACTACGCCAGTTGACTCAATGGCAGGCTGTATGATACAGCACGTGCACGACCATCAGAGCAACCAACTGCTCATGCAGGGCATATAGCCCGAAACAGGTCCTGTATTAAACCATCAATCATAACATAGTCTTGTTCAGTTTGTTGCTTGGGGATTATTTATTGTGAATTATATTACACCTTACATTGAATTAGGCCATTTATCTGCAGTCAGTTTGACAGCGAAAGAATAGACATGATGGAATTCAGTTATTGTTTTAGGATCAGAAATCAAATTAACATGTCAGGATGTGGTACTTCTTTGACAGCATAAAATAATAGTGCCTAGTCCTATCAATATATTAGGACCTTTTGTTGAAAAAATCTACATGAAAATTCTACAAAATCTACAAAATTTTGTACGCATGTGATGTCACTACCACTTTGGATGGTAGGCCTGATGGGCTAAAAACAAATAGGATCAACCCAAGAGAGGAAAAAAAACCCTGTGGGTTGATGGCCAAGCTGGCTAAAAACAAATCGGATAAACCCAAGGTAACATCTCATCTTTACCTTGCGAAAATCTGCAAGAGGTATAAGCCCTTTGGGTCGATGGTCAAATTGTATCAATCAAATGTAATACTTGGTTTTTACCTAAATCAGAGGTTTAGTCCCTTTAAACAATTTCCAACAATTCAACCTAATGATCTTAGTATGTCTATTTCAAATGATGTTTTCTACGATTTCAGTAATAAAGCAAATCTATGACACGTCAAATTTATTTACAATTTAATTTAACAAAGATGATATTTACAATAAAAAATATGACAACAATCTATAAAACTTTAATGATGGGATAAACTCTATGCTGGCTAAAATCAAAGTCTGGAGGAGTCTGAAAAAGAAAAAAGAAATCACACTATTTCCTAAATCTGAAAATAAAGTTAATTTTTTTATAAAATGAAATTAGGGTAATGCCTTCAAGACACTTTTACCAATGTTCCCTAAATTTAACAACTGCAGAGATAAAGACCCAGTTGTTAACATCCTGCATAGTTCTATATACCAAAGACTAAAATTTATCTGTTTCCACAGGAACACATCAATCATTAAATTTGAGACAAATGAAGGACAATTGTTAATTCAATATCCCTCCTTTAAATTTGTTTGGATTAAAACCTACGATTTATCTTTCTAGTTTCTATTTCACCTGTGTTGAAGTTGTAAGTGTGGTTGTTAAGATGAGTGGATACTAGCCATTATAAATTGAACATAATACAGGCCTTTATAGACCAAATAACAAGTTGAAATAGCCCTTTATAGACGATAGACCTAGTAACAAGATACAGACTCCTTAAAAACAGGCTTGCAACAAGTTGAAACAGGCCCTTTAAAAATAGGCCTGCAACAAGTTGAATGGTACAAAATGTCTATGGTAGTGATCCTTGTTTCCATTTTTAAACCGAACAATGCCCAAATATGGTAGTTCCAAGAATGATAAACCATAAGGATAAATAAGTAAAATTACCACTGAATCTTTTTTATGCCCTCCAACAAGTAACTTCATCACTACAAAATTGGTTTTAGCTATCTTTATTAGTGTCTGAATCTGTAATTAGAGTATATTATACATTAATCTACTCTTCAGCATACAAAGAGGTTGGGTTTGGGGACTAAATCTTAAAAGTCATGTCATCCATTGTGAATGTTCGTCAACTGTGAATCCATTTGATTCAAATAATTTTCCAGTGACATAAAGCTCAATTATTTTTAATGTGCATCAGTTATTTCCACTCCACACGATCTACGTCATTTCGGAACCAACATATGGTTCAATTATATTTCAATAATATGCTTCCTCTTAGGGGTCTTTGACCCTACTCTGTGTCCCGTACAAGCAGGGAATCGAAACCATGCCACTTGACTCAATGACAGACCTTGTGATTCCATGCACATGTGTTAACCCACAGATACCCCCCCCCCACCTAACTCTACATGGAACTATTAGAAACTTGTATCTTAGTCCTATACAACTATAGGGTTATCTGTGATGTATTTTTTCTTAAATACAAGCAAACTATTACAAAGTGAATGGGGAGAGAGAGAGAGAGAGGGGGGGAGGGAGAGAGAGAGAGAGGGTTCAAGGTCTACTCAACACAAATTACGTTATTTTAGAGACTAACATGGATCAATTTTATTCAATAATTTGCTTGTGCAAACAGGTCTTAGGCGTGAGAGGAAACTAGAGGACCCAGAGAAAACCCACACTGTTTGACAGGCGACCCTACTCCTTGTCACATACAACCTGGGAATCGAAACCAAGCCAGTTGACTCAATGACCTTATACAGTGTGCACATGCTAACCATTCGTCCATCCACCTCCACCACAAAGTGCCTGGATAAATATGTCTACATAGTTGTAAGTGTTATAATGGTAAGTGAATGCTATGATTATCAAGTCACTCAGTAATGGACTCAGATTATAATATGAACTCACCTCTTCAGTTTGAACAGGTAAACTTTCTAACAGCGCTTTAGCTTGATGAAAACATTTACACGCAGAACCATAAACATCAAAAGCTGTTGGCTCCGGTTCATAACGACGTAAATCAGACATTTCCTGTCGAAAATAATTAACAAAAAAATAAATTTCATTTACAAACTGAAAGTTAATCTTTCACTAATTGTTAAATATATCATGGAACCAGTCTAATGAAGACTGGCATAAGATTATAATATACTGCGAGGAAAATTTTGCCCAGGCAGCGGCACAATGGCCTGCTCTTATACGGAATTTAAATTGTCAAGTGTTCTTTTACATATACGCCAAGTTTATAATACCATCTGTACAAAAAGACACTGTTCCTTGTCAAGCCCTCTTGACCTGCACAATTCACAAGGGGAAACCCCGCTTTAAATGTAAACAATTTCATCCATACATTTCATGTAATTATTACCTTATACTGTGCGTAATGAACCATTGGTGGTGTAACAACATTAGCAAACGGAGCGAAACGATGACTGTATCGAACTTCTTCACAATCAAAATCAAACGAAGGTTGATTCATCTTACCGCTTAGTCGAAAACCGACAACAGCCTTTTAAAAAAAATAAAAACAGACTTAAAAATCAATCATTTATCTACAAATTCAAAATTTATAAAACTTTATTTCAACATTAAACTTCATTCTTGTTAAAGATAATGTACAGATGGGTATTTTAAGCCAGTGCTAGATTTAGTCTTAGAATCTGCACTAACCCACTCTGAAGGTTCTGAAGAGAAGACTTCCGTACCCCTGATCATAACTTCATACATCCAAACTTTATAATAAACACCCTCTATCATACGCAAGTCATCATAGTAAACCCTCTATCATTCCTTAAAAGGGGAAACAACGCTTAAAAATTTTGAGGAACTTTCTCAGCCAGTAGCTATACTCAAATGAGTTAACATAGCTCCTCATACTTTACAATATCCACAGTCTAATGTATGTTATAACAGTAACCAGTGTAAACCCCTACCATAACTTGATATTATCAGTTCGTAGTGAAACACATACCTTATAATATCCACCAAACATTTGTTGTTGAGCTTGAGCTATTGTTATTTCTTTACTTAAAGTCTTCGTTCTCTTTTTCTTCTTATTCTTCTTGTTACTTCGACCTTTCTGAGCTGGATCTATAATTACCGAAATATTTAAACCTTGAGAATGTCATCATTCTAGAATAGAACTCTCTCAATCAATTGAGAGGAGAGAAAGGTAAGAGGAAAGAGCAAGATCTTCAGCATTGGGAAGAAATCGGATGACCTAGAGCCAAAGAGAAATGGGGTTTGACGTCCACTTGACACAAACTAGGTCATTTTGGGAATAACATATTTTTAAAAAATTTATCTAAATAGTTTGCCTGCGCGTAGGGGTCTTTAGCAGTGGAAGGAAACCGGAGTGGCCGGGAGGAAACCCACAATGTTGAGATGGTGCCCCTATCTCCATGCCACATACGCTCACACCAGGGATCGAAAACACAGCTGCAAGCCAGAGGTGACCGGCCAGCTAGAGGTCGAAGCGTGGCACTCTAGACCACTAGGCCATCCCCAACCCACCCAGTTAGAGTATCAGACATATAAAGTACCTGAAGCCATGTCATTCTCCAGTAAGAAATTATCAGCTCTGTGTAGAGTAGAGACTAGCCAAGCAAACAACAGCTCATGTAAATACCTGAAATACATTTAACAATAAAAGATTTTTCTTATGGGCCATAACTCTGACAGTAATTATTGGAATTCGCTGACAATCAAAACCAAATTTCAAGTTAATTGACCAAGGGTCATATAACTCTAACGGTAATTATTCGAAATAGGATTCTTCATATTATCAAATTAAACACTGTGTATAAAGTTAATTTCAAGTCAACCTAATGACAAATTTAGCTTCTAGAACATCCAGTAAATGGGGTCTAGGAATGAATGGTGGGCATGGGGTCCAAAACATCATTTCAATTTGGGCAAATTTTTTTGACATGCAGAGTGAGAGAAATGGGGTTTAATGTCCACTTGACAAAAACTAGATCATTTCGGGACTAACACATGGTTCAATTTTATTTAAAAAATTTGGTAGCTTGTAGGTGTCTTTAGCAGTGGGAGGAAAATGGAGGACCAGGAGAAAACCAATGAGGATGGACAGGCGACCCTAATCCTTGTCACGTACAACCAGGGATTCAAAACAACACAATGAGTTGACTCAATGACAGACCTTATGATATTTTTGACATGTATATCCAGCCAGGAGTACAATACCATATCAACTTACCAGTAGACATAATGATATTCATAAAGAGCGTATAACTCTAGTTCGAATCCAGACAGTGTATAGTATATCATAGACTGTAGAGAATGATATAATACCCAGGTACCAAAACACGCCAGATGATTTCTACTTGGTTCTGTTTTCACTAAAATACCATGAAGATAGGCATCCACTTTATCAGCCTAAAATACAGTAGAATGGAAAGGAGGTTATGGTCTTCTGTCATTTTGGGACTAACATGCAGTAAATTTCATTTCTATGGTCATATGTGCAAAACAGAGGGCGAGAATTTTGCCAAGGCAACGTAATGAAGATAAGACATTCACTTTATCAACCTATATAAAAATTAAAATAGGTCATACAGCTCTTTTAAGGGGATGCAGGTGTAACTGAGAGACAGAATTTTTTTTTTTAAAATGGCTCAAGATACAATATTTTTTGTGAATTGCGCTTCACAATTATACATATTTATATAAAAAGTTGCAGGTTCTTTTCTAAGTAACAATTTAAAAAGAACAGCTTTCATATCAAACTAATTATTATTGCAAATCAATTTTAGGATTCAAATGTACATTATGGTTATAATGTAACCATAACAGCAATGCTTACCTCTTCCTGTAGATTAGCTAACTCTTCTAGAACATGTGCCCACTTGTCTCGTTGTCTGGCTCTATTATGACCTGTTATCTGTATCAACGTACAAATAGGTCGGACAGCTTGACTTAACAATGCATCAACATATTCTTTAGCTTGGGAATTATTGTGTAGACTGCATCTTTAAATAAACAAGAATGCTAAATACAAAGATACAAAACAAAAGAGTTAGCAGGAGTCACAGTGGCTCAGTGAGTAAGATGCTGGATCACTAACCGGTGTGGTTTCCCCATGTCAGTGATGTATGATGGAGGGCGTGACAAAGAACAGTATCGAGTAAAGAAAAATTGCAGGCTGTAGCACATAATTTCACTCATAGCACCCTGCAAGACATGGGAGAGAGAAATAGGGTTTAACGTCCACTCGACACAAACTTGGTCATTTCGGGACAAACATATGGTTTAATTTTATTTCAATGATTCGTTTGCGTGTAGGGGTCTTTAGCAGTGGGAGGAAACCAGAGGACCCGGAGAAAACCCACGAGGATGGACAGCGGCTACTCCTGCAAGGTATATGTCTGTCTTTGTTTGAAAGGTTAGTGAAGAATTCTATAACATTAAACACAATTTCATTCCATTGTTTAAAATCAATGTTATCTAAATGATTTCAAATTACAATGTATTTTAAGAAATACAAGTTTTCCAGGTTAAGTCCTGGTTGGAGTCCAACTTACTTTGCTGATAATGCTGGAGGTGCTATAAAGTTTCTGATAGTATCTTTCATATATTCTACAATAGGTTGATTACCAAATACTCTTCTATTGGTAGGTAACACAGCTAACTATAAAACATTATATACATAATTATATCATTTTATAAATTCAAAACATGGTAGAGAGAGAGGTAGAAATGGGGTTGAAGGCCAGTTGACACAAACTAGGTGATTTTGGGACAAACACACGGTTCCATGATAGTTTAAGGATTCGCTTGCAGGTAGGGTTTTTTAGCATTGAGAAGGCACCGGAGGACCCACAAGATTATATAAACAACCTTACTCCATGTCGAAACCACATGGTCACTCAATGATAGGCCTTATTGTCTAAAGCGTATGTTAGACCGATCGGCCACTGCTTTGGTGCTAGCAGCATCATACATGGTGTAATAAGATCCCATTTATACCATTGGCACCCTGTCAAAGAATCCTTGACAGGAAATAAGAGTAGGCTGTAGTGTCACTGTCTGGCCAAAATGTCCTTCACAGCACAGTGTATATTTATCACATGGCCATCTTCATCAACTCAGTTGTTAAAGAAAAGCAGGATTTTAAAACACTTTTCTTTCGTGAAAAAAGTAGAGTTAAAACCCCATTTCATTTCAGTGGTGCAGAAAAGAAGAACATTGATCAACATTTCATTTCCATGGTATAGAAAGTAGGATGTTAAACCACATTTAATTGGTGCAGAAAAAAGAGAGAGAGAGAGAGAGAAATGGGGTTTAACGTCCACTCGACACAAACTAGGTCATTTTGGGACTAACATATGGTTTCATTTTATTTCAATAATTCGCTTGCGCATAGGGGTCTTTAGCAGTGGGAGGAAACCGGAGTGCCAGCAGGAAACCCACGAGGTTGAGAAGGCGCCCCTATCTCCATGCCACATACGCTCACACCAGGGCTCGGTGCAGAAAAGAAGGATGTTAGACACAATTTCATTGGTGCAGAAAATGAGATGTTAAACCCCATTTCATTGGTGCAGAAAGTAGGATATTAACCCACATTTAATTGGTGCAGAAAAGTAGAATAAATTTTCTACCTGAAGTATTGATCTAGCTAAAACACATGGTGATGATTTACTGAACTCCATAAACAAATCCTGTAATATATCATTCCAATATAGGTGAGTCATTTACGATAATAATATTTATATCATATGATCAAAATAGGTATAAATAGTCGAAAAATATAAAAGAAGAAATATGTCTGCTTTATTTGTTAAATCTAAAATTTCCCTCACAACACACTGCATGCTGTATGAATGAATTCATTAGTCTGGTTGGTATATAAAAGCCCTTTGTTACACGGACGGAGAATCTTCCTTTGTTATTTTCGGTGAATAATCAGATTGGTTTTCCTCTACTAAACTTACTGGTGCGTAACTAGACATTTTCAATGATATTTCACACTTTTGCTAGTTTACGCCAGTTATAGTAGAAATCTTGTACAGAAGTGGGGTGGGGTTTTCCGTGCTTCATTCATTACCAGGTTTAACACCTCAGCCTCTGTGGTTTAACCTGTTCACTCATGAAAGCGGTGCTATAAATAACCCATGTTGTTTCTATATTTAGTGTTATAAAAAAAACTAACCAGTATGGCATGTAAAGAGGTGATATCAGGCAGTGTTGTTACTATATTCAAATGATGAACCAATTCTTCCACATACAAAATGGCTTCAGATCTGTCTTTAATTACAGTGTATCTTGGGAAGGTTGGTGGGAGCAGACGCTGATTTATTAACGGTTCAAAACCTACAATGGTTGGATAATCTGAAAAAAAAAATCAAGCAGAATATTAATTAAAGGTCATTAATGCTTCGAATTGATGATTAAGAAAACTAGGTCCCTTACATGTCGATTAATATTTAGCCATCTAAAGAGCAAAAAGGCACAACTGCTATAAAAGTTGATGTGTGCACAAAGTTTTATAGAGAGATTTGAAACGGTTTACGAAATATTCTCCAAAAACATAATCGGGTTTGAAGGACAAACGACAGTATGTATGGACAGATTAAAGGATAAAGCCTTTTTCAATATTTCTCCCTAACTTACAAATTTAGAAGTAAATGTGGAAAACGATTATTAGATATATACGTACCATTTTTAGTAGCCTCCCTTTCAGCTGGTTGAATTCCATAAGATATTGTAGCTTTAATACTGGATATAAGTTCTTCTAGTTGAAACAAGATCTTCTGGGCTTGAGGAATACAATCACTCTGAAATAACTAGAGAGGAAAAAATAACATCAGAGATTGCTACATAGATCAATGGCCACTTATAAACTCGTCTCATCTCTGGGCTTACAAAAAACTTGATATACATATATATTGCATTGCATGTTTTCGGAATTATGTAACAAAATACGAAAAATTGGCATATCAATATTTTCACTTTGTTTACAAATAAACTGTTTGATTATTAAAAATAATTTAAAGATACAATATGGGAGATTAGATAAAGAGCTGGCAGTTCTTAGCATAACAGTTAAAATTAAATAATGTAAAGTGAATTTGCTGAAAATTTCAGTCAAAGTGACCAAATCTGAACTGACAATTTAGCAATTGAATTTTGGGCCTAGCCTTTATCATCATCACTGAAGTCGATTACCCACTTTTTTTTATTTAATTAGCAGCAGATCGGGTTCTAATCCAGTAAATATTGCAGGCTAGCGATGGCATCAAGACTTGATTATAGTCTGGATAAGTTAATTTTAATAAGTCTAATTAATAATTTAGATAACAATTCAGGCATAAAGAAAGACCTACAATAGGCAGATTTAGCTCTTGCATAATATATATTTACTTCAATGACTTAGAATATTAGAATATTAAAATCACTCACCTTTTCTTTAGTATATATAACTAGTAGTGAATAAAACAATCTATAAAACTTTACTCTACTGTAAACAGCCTGTGCTAAATTGTGCTGAAATATTCAAATATTAAACTCTGTTGTACATCGAATAACTCCAAGAGAGTAAGTAAGTGGTTCTCTTCTTGAAGGGACATCTTGCAAATTTCAGCGGTAGGTCCTGGGGCTACTGTATCACTGTGAGGAACAAGAAGTTATGAGGGTACGAAAACCCAATATTCATATTATTAGGGGAGCGCGGGTGTCCCTCTCCCTGGAGTCAATTCCTCTGTTTATATTGTAAGGGGAGCAGGGGTGATTTATCTTTAAAAATTTACATTATATTCATTAATTAGTGATTTTGAAAAGCATTGTCGATGAAATCATGTATTTCATTTACCTCTTGTTCTACAGCACTGTCTCTTTCTTCACCAGGTTTACTTCTTGTTGACTTAAAACAAGAACAGAAATAAAAAACTATCTTTTGATGGATAATATTAATAGTTCTATGTTATTATGAAACATTTGGAATTAATATTGAGAGGAATCTGCAGTCAATCATTAAAAGGGGGAGTAACTCAACCATTCACAATTATGAAACATTTGGAATTAATATTGAGAGGAATCTGCAGTCAATCATTAAAAGGGGGAGTAACTCAACCATTCACAATTTCTAAACTCAATTTAAGGTGACTAGCAGTTTACAATGGCGATGAACTGGGTTTGTTATCATTTGGATTTGAAATAAATATCAATATCTGGTTGATATGTATTATAAGGGGAATAACTCTATTTTGTAGCTGTCTGCCCGCAACACAAAATTTCTGATCTCAATTCAAGGTCACTAGCTTCAGTATAACCGATTGTTATGTTTCACAAGCTACAGTGACTACAATCTTTTTATAGCAAGACCCTCATAAATATATATCAAACATAACACTGCTGGCAGTCTTATGATGGTGTTCAAGTGAAAAATGGCTATCTGGTATAACTTAGGCATGACATGATTCTATGAAAATATGGGCATATAAAAAATTATCTTTCTCACTCTTAATGTTTTGTTTAGTTCTTCTTCTACTTCTTTCATCATACCAGTTGTTCTTACATCTGTCAGATCATAAGCCATTTTAAAACCGTAAGACATTGGTTGAAAATCTTCCTACAAAGAAACAATTATTTACAGATGATGTCGGTTAAATAAACTGGAGTCATGAATCCAAAGTTTATCCAAAACTATTTACTGCCAATCAATGACCTGGATTTTAAGACGTATTATTTGTCAAAATATTTTTAATGGGTACAGTATTACCAAAATCTACAACAAAAAATCATTTCAACCTGCGATTTGAATTCAAATCCATGATCATACACATTAACCACAGAAACCTCTTGGAGCCACACGGAGACTTCAAAATGAATATACGTTGTCCACTATCCTGCAACACTAAAATCCATAGACGATATATAGGCCAACCCAGAGAATGAACATGGGACCTTCCGGTTAGCAAGGCAACGTCGTACTAACTTAGCCACCATGGCCCATCCTTTAAGGCAAAGCTTCTAGTCTTAAAATGGGACGAAAAAGAAGGTTGTGTATATACCAATGACAGTCGTTTAAAGAGCCCTGACATTAGCCGTCAACATTTCATTTGCCACTTTGATACAAAAATTCATTTCAACATTATTTACCTCTTCAAATACACTGGCTCTATTGACTCTTTCTCTTATAACATCAACTATCTTCAACATACAGATACTAAAAGCTTTTAAAGTTCTATCTTCTATGATATACGGATTATGGAGAAACAGATTGGTAAAAACAGTTTGAGCTAAAGAATGTCCCTCTAGCCATGTCACCTGAAAATATTAAATGGAAAATATTATAGACTTCGATCATCATTTGAGAGATTTTAAAACCATTTCAAAGTACAATACTGTGGAAGTTAAGACTTTAAAATAGATGTGAGTCCTAAAATGGTTAAATTCCGTTCAGTATCTACAGCCAATATAAAAAAAAACAGCACCACCTGGGTCTCATTGTTATCCACCCGAAGTCAAGAGAGAGAGAAAGAATTGGTGTTTAACGTCCACTCAACACAAATTAGGTTATTTTTGACTTGCACATGATTTGATTGTAGGCGACTTTAGTAGTGGGAGGAAATCGGAGGACTGAGAGAAAACCCATGGGGCTAGACAGGTGACCTTATTCCTTGTCCCGTACAACCATGGAATTAAAACCATGCCAGTCGACTTATTGACAGCCCCTATGATATAGTGCACATGTGATAACCATTTCGCCATCCAACACCCCACCTGAAGTCAAACTGGGAGAATTTCTACTGTTACTTATTGAACTTCTGTGTTTTTTCCCTTTTTTATTGATTCACAGAAATTATTGATATCAATAAAAACCGAGATAAACAAAAATATATGTTATTTTTGATAACAAAATCTATAATAGGCAGAAAACTAAGCTAGAATGTCAAATTTAATTTGTATTAAAATCTAACGGAACAGGTATTTTCTAATTACAATTATTTTTTGCTGTGAGAACTGGGTAAAATCCTCACCAAACAAGCCATAGTAGCATCCATAACACCAATAAGTTCTGCAGCTGTAAAATTATTCACTTTTAACTGACCAGCCTGCAAATACAATAAAATATTGAATGTTATAATTAAATATCTTTATAATTTGGCATTCATGTTAAATGAACCACATTTGAAGAGACAATTCACTGATTACTGTCGCTGACCAGATATAATTGTGGCTTGTTTAAGAGTCCAACTATATCTTATTGCCAAGAAGAAGCATTAACCAAATGAAACTAGAGGCAAATCCACAAATTTTTGCTGAAGGGGTTTGCCCAGTACCTAAGACAATGAATCTTTAGGGAAATGGGGGTGGGAACAACCTTGAAAGTTCTTGAGAAATACATGGTCTCTATCGTCATTTTGGCGTATATAGATATACACTGGTGTTTGACATTGATTTCTATTACGAATTAATACGAGGACATTATTTCGAAACGATTATGTCATATAAAATGTATGAGTATAAAAACAAAAGTTATATATGTTCCTACCTCAACAGCCTGTTCAAATGTTAAAACTTTACGTTTAATTTGATTACACATCATGCCGGCATCCATTTTTGGATCCATCATTTCAATGGCTGACATGGCTTCAAATAAACCAAACCTTATCATGAAAAAGAAAACAGAATGATAATCCAATATAAATAGTATCAACTTCAATGAACTGCATTTGAGGGATTGTTAATGCCTTGCAAACTACAATATGCATTTGAGGGATTGTTAATGTCATGCGAACTACAATATGCATTTGAGGGATTGCCATGTGAGCTACAATATCTACAGTTTAATGTTGCTGAACTGCATTTGATGGATTCTTAATGTCATGCAAAATACAATATCCATAGTTTGATTTCACTGAACTGAACTACATTTGAAGATTGCTAATGCCTTGCAAACTACAATATCCTGACAGTTGAATCACAAAAATAAAAACATGACACTGATTAATTTCTTGTACATTTTGTCGTTTTATAAAGCATCTGGAAATCCCTTTCCCTATTGGTGTTTTGAAACAATACATAAAGTCTCATCATAGCCCCTCAGTTAGGAGGTAATTGCGTTCTACATTTTCAACCAATGAAATTAATTATCTCTGCTAAATTTAAGCAGACAATGCTCATCACCAATTTAGTCAAGGCACGCACCTAAAAGAAAATCTACGCCAATTTTAAACAGTCTACCTCAATAGAAGCAGAATTACTGTGTCCATAAAAGAATGATGGATGGACAGATAGGCGGATGTAAGAACCATGTACACCATGTACGGGATAACAACGGTAGCAGGTAGAAACTTACGAAGAATCATGCAGTAATTCACCGAGGTCCAAGTCCGAGGATGCCTTCATAAAATCTTCTGTTACATCCTGCCAAACGTAACCAGGTTTTACTGTGGTATCGTTGATTTGACAACCACTTAGATTTGATGAGTTGGCTACACTCATCTTGATTTGATGGTTGTTCCCAGTTCTCACTGTGTCAACAATTAGGAATCATATCAATCTGAAACATACATTTATTCTAAAAAAAGGAAAATAGATATCACGTTCCTCTTAAATATACATTGGTAAAGAGTTTATTAAAGAGTTGGTCATTCTTGCTATAATTCAAGATTAGATGATAAAAAAGAAAATATTGAAAATTGCATTCAAATGAATTTATTCTGAGCAAGATAATCGCTGTTTGTAGTTTTGACAAGATTTGTGCATTGTGGTAACCAGGGCACTTGTATATTCGTGACTGAGCTTCGATTTCTCATTTATAAATTAAATTTCTAAATGGCGAACTGTATTAATCTACTTAAAATCTTGAGTAACCGAAGCCATTGAGACTTGATTATGGTCTTGTTTTGTTAATAAATGTCTAATTAATAGTTTATATAACAGTTTGGGCCTCAAGAGAGACCTGTAATAGGCAGATTTAGCTCTTGAATAATGCATGTTTAATTATTCTTGAATATTTTAACTTTGTCAGCAATTAGGAATCATATCAATCTAAAATTTATATTTATATAAAAAAAAACAGAAAACATACATTATTGTTCCTCTTGAACAATTATTCCGACATAGGGATAATTTGTTTGTTTGTACTATGAATAGCCTAGTATTATTACTATTATTGAACCAAACATTTGAGCATTTAAATAGCAGGGCAAAGATTAAAAAATAAAGTCTCAGTCTGTATTCCTGTTGTTTTGTTGTCTACGAAATGGGTGAAGGAAGGTAATCAATTATGATTTTATTCGACACCGGAGACATACAAAAAATGTTAGGATTCACTGATTTTGTTGATTTCATATTTTTTGCAATGTCGATGCAGTTTGGCTCATCTGCAGGATTGTCTACTCAGTTTAGTTTTCCTGTAGTACTTACTAAATGATATTTTAGTTTTAATTAATTTTTGAATTATCGAAATTGTTGAATGTCTGGCCTTAGGGCAGTCACTTTAATCACAGGAATCTGATCTTCTATCCGTATATGAAAACATAACACCATACGAAACTAGACAAAACATAATAAAAAAAGAACAGCAGGAATGCAATGCCTGTTGCAATCTGATTAAAACACAGATCCAATTTCGTTTCGTTTTTTATAGTTCAAAATTTCGTTTTTACTTGTCTTTACTACTCTTGGATCTGGAGGACTTGTTATTTAACTCGTGTTCTGCCTGAAATGAGGGGTCAGCCAATCAAATGGTCTTCCGAATCGACCGTTTGACCATTTCATGCGTGGAACTGTGGGTAGATATTACCAGCCAATGACGTCTATACTAACACCAGCGGATAGAAATCAAAACAAAACAAAAGTAGATTTTAAAAAGCATGGCGGTCGCAGGTAGATAATTGGTTAATCGAATGACTGACGTTATCAGGTCAAATTTCCTGACATCATAGAACGTGAGCTCCCACTATAACTTGTTAGATCTACATGAGTGTAGGCCACCGAAAGTATAAAAAACGAAACGAAATATAGATCTATATTTTAATTAGATTGTGCCTGTTGAAGCCTTGATTTTCGAATTCCAAATGCCAAGGGATTTTTTTATGTGCACGCCAATCCTGCATCACTGACAAGAGGAACCAAGATGAACTTTCTCGGCCAGTGAAGGGTTCGAACTCCCGACCTTCAGGCTAGTGTGGTATAGGGAAGTAAAGCATAGGCTGCAATTTACTTTAGATTGACAACCTAAAATAAACCAATGTACACTAAATGTGTAGCACTATCTAGCAGAATGCAGAAGATATGTTCTACAGCAAACCTCTCTGACAGTGACACTACAGTACTTTTGACATCTTTCAGTTTCAGCATTTCCATTTGACATTTTTGTAAACAAATTTCCACACTTTACTCCAAGTCAATAACAGAAATACCGTATCGGCGTGTGTGAAGTATCTTTACTTAACTTCTGCTTTCACCGAAGTGATATTGCCGACAATTTCTTGTTCTATACAGAAAAATATTCAAATAGAAATACCCAAATAAATACCTTAAATATACATAAATATTTTCTACATGGAGGTTGACATCTTTTCGTTCCGGGCGAAGGTTTTAAACGTTTTTCATTGGACAAAATATTCTTTCATTATCTTAGAGTTATCCCAATTTTTGTAGTCTCGATTGTTAGAGTTTTTATTATTTCAACCGGCTTATTATTTAGGTCATTCGTCTCTCTCTCTACTTTGAACAAATTCGATTTCTCTGCTTTTTGAAGAAAGTTACCAGGCGTGTTCAAGGGACTTATTATTTTCTTGAAATCACTGAATACGCTTTTCAAGGTCTGACACGCGAGACTACATGTGTTGTAAAGACTGGGGTTTTTGTTTATGTTTATTTTTATAATGAAATCACATGACATGATTATTAAATTGTTGTCGCCTGTAGTGTTCGACATCAGCTGTCATGTGAATAAGCTGTGATATATAATCAGTTTACCGTGTCGTATAATATAGTATCTTGTAGTTAATTTCGAGTAGTAGGCTAAAGTCTTCCGTGTGGTATCTTTCATATCAAAATTACACACGCTGATCAGTGATATTGACGAACCTTTTCGTTGTGGACAACGAATACGTTGGACTAGTTTAACGTTTGGTGGATAAGATGTTTTTCCAAAATATTAAAGTCAACGGATTCGGGACTTTTGTATTTACGTTTTTAGTGGTATTTGCCTTTTTAACAATCCAGTGCCAGGGCCGTAGTGTGAACAAACCGTTTGATATCAGTAGAGTCAGAAAAGAGGTACAAACTTACAAAGATGTGGCCAATCAAATCATAGATCTATCTCTTAGAGGTGCTGCCCAGAACCAGAGCTACAATCGTCTTGCCGACTTTACAGATAAGTTTGGTAGTAGAATCGCCGGTTCCAAGAATCTAGAAAATGCCATTGATTACATGCTAGTAGAACTAATGAAAGATGGATTAGAAAATGTACACGGTGAAAAGGCTATGGTGCCACACTGGGTGAGAGGAAATGAATCGGCTGTGATGCTGCAACCGAGATTCCATCCCCTGCCGATGCTTGGTTTAGGTGGAAGTATTGCTACTCCACCAGAAGGTATAGAAGCTGAGGTTCTTGTTGTGCGTACCTTCGACGAATTGAAGAAAAAGGAAAACCAAGCTAAAGGAAAGATCGTGGTTTATAATCAGATATGGGTTAGTTATGGGGTGTCTGTTCAGTACAGGTCCCTTGGAGCTGCAGAAGCATCAAAGGTAGGAGCATTAGCTTCGTTGATACGAAGTGTTACTCCTTTGTCAATTGACAGTCCCCATACTGGCTGGCAGGATTATCAAACCAATGTAACCAAGATCCCAACAGCGAGCATCACCGTAGAAGATGCCGAAATGATGTGGAGGATGTCCCAAAGAGGAGAAAAAATTGTGGTTCGTTTGAAAATGGAAGCCAAGAGTTTACCGCCGGTAGAATCAAGGAACACAGTGGCTGAAATCCGAGGCAGTACCTACCCAGATGAAGTGGTACTCGTTAGTGGTCATTTGGATAGCTGGGATGTTGGTCAAGGCGCAATGGATGATGGTGGTGGGGCATTTATTTCCTGGCAAGCCCTGTCTTTGATTCGACAACTCAACTTGAGACCCAAGCGCACGTTACGAGCCGTTCTTTGGACAGCGGAGGAAGAGGGACTTGTTGGATCACAGGAGTATTACAATGCCCACAAATCGGAAGCGAGTAAATTTGATTTGGTTTTGGAGTCCGATGAAGGAACCTTTACGCCGAACGGTCTTATATTTGGTGGAAGTAAAAAGGCTGGGGAAGTAATGGCTGAAGTCCTGAAATTACTACAGCCAATAAATGCATCTAAATTAATTTTGGGGGGAGCGGGTGGCGATATTTCCTACTTTATGCAAGTTGGTGTCCCCGGTGGAAATCTCCTAAACGAAAACCAAGACTATTTTTATTACCATCATACTAATGGCGATACGATGACGGTTGAGGACCCCCATCAATTGAACTTGTGTTCAGCTGTTTGGGCTGTGATAGCGTATACCGTTGCCGATCTTGATGATATGCTACCTCGAGATACAACGCTCAGATTCAAACCAACTTTTATAGGTTGATAATATATTAATTATTTACTTGTTATTATTATTAAAAGCCTTTTTTATTTGTTAAATGTTACATGACTTTATCTTATAAGTTTATTTTATGTTAAGTCAGCAGTAGTTTCATACGTCAAGATAGTAACTATACTTGTTACCTTAAACACTGTGTTTAAGGTAACAATTGGTACAGTCTAAGACCCCTTACGCAAGTTCAAATAGGTTCAAACGCACAATTGTCAACACACATCATTACAGTTTGTATTGAAATAAGTAATTCTATCACAAATAGTGAAGACTGGACCATTAAAATAGTTACCGAACAGTTTTTCTCTGCATAGCGCTGTTTATGTTGTAGGGCCTAGGCCTAATGACGTATTACGCAACTTGCGGCCATGGCGGTCGGCCAGTTGAAATTTCGCGTAGGAGATGGGTTTCATCAAATCATATAATTACGCGGTAAGGCTTCACCTTTATTTCAATAAGAATTGATTTATTATATGTTAAACTGCGTGCAGTACTGTTTTGGGTCAGTTTATTTGTAAATTAAGCGAGCTATAGGCCAGTAAACTTTTTGTAGTCATATAACTAAAAAACTTGCGCAAAGGAACTCGGTAGGAAAAGCCACTACTGCGACTGGAGTAAGACGGAAGACAGCAGTAGTGGAACCATTTCTAACGTCAAGACAGATTTACTATTAAAACACAGACTTCTTTCTTCTGGATGAAATGAATACGTGACAAAATTCATGTGTCTAATGTCGAATAAAGCCTGTCATTGAGTCAACTGGCGTGGTTTCGAATCCCTAGTTGTACGTGACAAGGAGTAGGGTCGCCTGTACATCCTCGTGGGTTTTCTATGGGTTCTCCGGTTTGCTCCCACTGCTAAAGACCACTACGCGCAAGCGAATTAATGAAATAAAATTAAACCACACGTTATGTTAGTCCCGAAATGACCTAGTTTGTGTTGAGTGGACGTTAAACCCCATTTCTCTCTCTCTCCTTTTTTTCGCTCTCTTGGGCGACATGTTTTCCGATCTATTGGGTATTACGATAGATTTTATTTCGGAGAATATAAGGATCGATTCAGGGACGGGTAACTCAATGCCCAGTAAATGTTTATTCCTAACGGGGTTACATACTTCCCCCGCCTTGTTTACGGATTGTTTGCACTCTGCGCATAGACCACTGAAAATAATTGACATATCCTTGGAACTGAGTTGGCTAAATGGGAAGACGCTGGTTTGCTAACCATGAGAGTTCCGTGGGATTTTCAGGCGATGTTTCTCCTTGGCAGTGGTGCAAGTCAGAGTGCCTTGCAACCACAGCGTTGTTGTTACGATGGGACCAAAATCCGAGGTCACGCGTGAATAGGCGTACAGTGGACAAATATACAATTTTGGTGGATATAAAAGGAAATTTATTCCATCCGCAAAATGACGTCCCCAAAGTCCGGAACTATTACTGATCATTGGGTAGATTGATGCAGTTCTCAAGCGGAAAACAGGAAATGTAGGTTCGTTTTTTGGGCGTTGTCGCCGTATTTTTCGGGCAACAATGATGAAACAAGGGGAAAATCGACCCGTACGTCTGCGCTCGCATGCTATTAAAAGAACCATTGAAATTGAAAGAGAGATGTCTGGCTGGAAAGTTTCTCGCATAGCACACTCTATGGCGTAAACCCGTCTTCAGAAAAATGAGACGTTAAATCCATGGCATCTTAATTTGACATATCCTTACTTAGCCCGGCTAATTTCTGAAATGTCAAGCTAAAGTTTCGCGCTATTTGGGGGTTAGGGTAGCGAGTATAACCTTCAATATTCTTAAATACAAAATTTTATTTATCAAAAAATACACATGTACATGGAATGTAAGTTACTACAGCGAGGTGTCAGGTGGTTCTTCAAGGTCCCTCGTTAGCCAACCCGTAAGGAAAACCCAAATGGGCGCCTTTGGTACCCTTTCCATCGGATGCAAGACAAAACCAACGACCAACGTGCCAGTCTTAGTCCCCCTCCTCCCCCACTAGCTACTGGCCCGTAATCCGATTTAATCCTAGCCGTGGGAATAGATTTTGATTTTTTTTTCTCAATCAAACGTTTCAACAATCAATTGGAGCCCATTTTAGCGTGGATTGAGCCGTGGAAAATTGAGATTTTCTGCAAAATAAAAATAGTGATCAGCGGCTTTAAACACGTGGATCTGCGACCCCACCCAATACCATCGATACATATACACTAAAAATAGGTTATATTTATATGATATAAATTAATCTTCTATAATTAATAATGTGTTATTAGGTTATCACAGATAAATATATATATACATGGTTTATCTTGGTAACATATCCTCTAAGTCAGCCACTATAAACGCTATCACAGCCCAGACAGCCGAACATAGGTCCATTTCATGTGGGTTTTGTACGGTCATCGTATCACCATTTGAATGATGGAAATATGAATATCGATCGTTTAGGTTGAGTAAGCTACCACCGGGTACTCCTTTAGACGTCCAATAGAGGATGTCTTCACCTCTTTGTCCGGATAAAACTTGGGTAGCTTTAATTGGTTCTAATAACTTGCTAATCTCACGAATAATTTCCATTGTGGCATTGTTTCCGGTGATTGCGATGCCCGTGGGCGTGAAGGTTCCTTCATCAGATTCCATAACAAAATCAAATTTGTGGACTTCTTCTTTGTGCTGTTGCCAATAACTTCCAGCTCCAAATGTGCCTTCTTCTTCGGCTGTCCAAAGCACTGCTCTTAAGGTGCGTTTTGGTCTTAGATTTAATTGTCGAATCAAAGACAGAGCTTGCCAAGATATAAAAGCTCCACCACCGTCATCCATGGCGCCTTGACCAACATCCCAGCTATCTAAATGACCACTAACTAGAACCACCTCATCTGGGTAGGTACTGCCTCTGATTTCAGCCACGGTGTTTCTTGATTCTACTTGCGGTAAATTTTCAGCGTTCATTTTCAAACGAACCACAATTTTTTCTCCTCTTTGGGACATCCTCCACATCATTTCAGCATCTTCCACGGTAATGCATGCCGTTGGGATCTTTGTAACGTTAACTTGGTAATCCTGCCAACCAGTGTGAGGACTGTTAATGGACAAAGCCGTCACACTTCTAATCAGTGATGCAACAGCCCCCACTCGTGCCGCAGCGGTGGCGCCTTTTCGTCTGTAGGCGACTGAGGTACCGTAATCGATCCATTTCTGATTGTAGACGACAATCTTTCCTTTGGCTTGATCTGACTTTCTCTTCAACTCATCAAACGTCCGCACTACGAGCACCTCAGCTTTTATGCCTTCTGGGGGAGTCCCGATACTGCTTCCAAGGCCAAGCATGGATAGCGGATGATAACGCGGCTTAAGCATCACTGCGGATTCCTCGCCTCTCACCCAGTGTGGCACCATCGCTTTTTCACCGTGAACATTTTCTAATCCATCTTTCGTTAATTCTCCTAGTATGTAATCAATGGCATTTTCTAGATTCTGCGAACCGGCGATTCTATTTCCGAACTTGTCCGTAAAATTTGCTAGGCGGTTGTAGCTCTGATTTTGAGCAGCACCATGAACGGCCAGGTGGATGATTTTATTGGCTATGTATCGTTTATTATATATCTCATGTCTAATCTTGTTTATATCAAATGCGTTAATACCCACATTCAAAAGCAGGAGGGCTGACGTCATGACGGCGAGATAAACGACGATAGGTGGCATGGTGTGGAGTTCTTGGCTCTGCACACCGAGTTGAGAAACGTTCTAAACTTACGGCGATAATCGGAATTAACCGAGTTTGTTTCCAAAACTTGTGTTCGTGGTGGGTTTTTTTTTTTCTTTCTTTCTTTTTTGTCCACCCCCGGGATTCTGTTAATTTTCTCTCTAAAACTTGCACTCCTTAGAAGCTATAGAAACTGAAATAAAAAGAAACACAAGACAGGATATACAGTCCACTACCAAATGAAAATAAATAGTTTCCAAAAAAAAAAATAGGCAGCGAAAATTTTTCAAACACAAGTTAAATATAAAATTTAAGATATACAATCAAACACTTCAGAAGCTACATGTGTGTCTGTTTTAAGTTTATATCGGTTTCTTATCACCATGTTTATCTCTCTTATAGACAAATAAAATTAAAGATGCAAGTTTGCCAGTAGTGGTAGAGGTATAGGGGGTTGACGTTCGTTTCCAGGCTGATATCGCAGACAAATGTTTCCAACGAAACTTGCGAGAGGAGTCAGTGGCCAGCCAAATTTATAATGCTTTTATATTTAGACATGTCGTTTAAATATGCATTATGCAAGAACTAAATCTGCCTATATTACAGGTCTTTCTTTAGGCATTAAATAAATTATTAATTAGACATTAACATGAAGACCATAATCAACTCTCGGTGCCATCTGATGGATCCGATTTGGAACAGATTTGAGACTGATCTACGATTCAACGACAGTTGATTATTAATCGTATAAGTGGATAATCGAGACTGTGAGAGAGAGAGAGAAATGGGGCTTAATGTCCACTCAACACAAACTAGGTCATTTCGGGACTAACATATGGTTTAACTTTATTTCAATAATTCGCTTGCGCGTAGGGGTCTTTAGCATTGGGAGGAAACCGGAGTGCCCGGAGGAAACCCACGAGGTTGAGAAGGCGCCCCTATCTCCATGCCACATACGCTCACACCAGGGCTCGAAACCACAGCCGCAAGCCAGAGGTGACCGGCCAGCTAGAAGTCGAAGCGCGGCACTCTAGACCACTAGGCCATCCCAACCCCCCATAATCGAGACTGTATATTATCGCAACAACGGTAACAGTGACATTCGAGGCTATACAGTTTTATTGAAATTAAAATTTATCGGCTCAGAGGGAAGTAATTTGACTGAAATATTCAGCATATTCCCTTTACATTATCTATTTTGTAACTAATATATAGCGAGAAATGTCAACACTTCATCTAATCTTCCATAATGTCGCTTTAATAACATATCAACACTATAATAGTGGCGCCTAGACCAACCTCATCAATAGTTCAACAAATTAAAAGAAATGTTCTCACGTTTCAGTCTGCAATCTTGAAACACTGCGCCTATTGGTTAATCCGACCCTGCGCACTCGAGACACATTTATTTCAGATCCATCGGAATCGAGAATAGAGCGCTGTCCTTAATGGCCGCCATATCTAAAAAAAATTTATAATGGTGGTTCTGCTCCGTTTCACATCTATCAGACACACAAAGATAAACTTTTTCAATTGTATTAAATGGGAGTAGAATAAAAAAAAAAACTTTAAGACGTACTCGAAGTATTGGTATTTTCGACTTAAATCGTCGGTTTATATAAAATGTTGGTTAACTAACTTAGTGTGTGTTCTCCACGACACCCGTCGCATGTATAATACATAAAAAATATAGCGACATTTAAAATTGCAAACAAGGCATGTCTGATAAACTTTTATCTTATATATGTGGTTTTTACGGATGATAAACGATAAAAAAAATAGGTCAGTGGCTATTCAATAGTTATTAACCTTAAATATAATATCGTTCTGTTGAAAAATATAGGTAGATAATTCGGATTCTGTCGGCAAATTAAGTTACCGACAACCTGTACACTTAAGTATTGACCTGTTTAGACAACTTTGATTCTCAAATTTCGTCACATAGCTATTATATTTTTCTTTTAAATTTTATTGTTTATTTGAAGTAGTATTTAATGATATAATGGAACTATTGATTATTGCTTTATTATGGATATTACAAAAATCGAGATCCTTCATCAGTACAGTGTTGGGTGTAACTAAAAGAAGTAGTAATTCAATAAAAATGTCAACGAAACGCACGGGAGGTCGACCGTTTTTAACAACAAATTGTCAGTTTTTGTAGTTGTAATTCCATTGAATAAGGTCAAAAAATAGGTCAGTTTTTATTAATAGGGCTTTTTCAATTTCCCAAAATAGGTCAGTTTTTTACATTTTCCTAAAAGAAAAAATTTAACCATTATACATCGTTGATTTAGTCTAAATTTGATAAATCTGACGTAGTATTTCAATTTGTTGATGGTACAAAATTCATAGGCTACGATTATATATTCGTTTCCAAATATTTATTAAGCTGGGTCAGTGTGTTTACTAATTTCGCTTTTGTCTTTTTTAAAAAAAATTGTCGATCGACAGTGGAACACAAAATCAGTTTTTTCTTTACATTGACAACCATTTCAGGTTTATTTTTAATTACCGTTTTAGTAGGACTATTTTTAATTAATTTAAAAATACTTTTTGATAATTCTATAATCTACAATTAAGTCCACTATACTTCGCTTTTTTACACCAAAACATATTAAAGTTGACCTATTTAGCCTAAGTAATTAAATATTTTGAGTCGGACTAACTAATTATATCAGTATAGTTATTGCCATGGGCCTGTAGCTAGTCCCTTAATTCAATGCATCTGGTGAGATGCCGGCAGGGCGAGGGAGGTAAACAAATTCTCTGCGTTGGGACCCCACACACTGAAGGCCTAGATCATTAGAAAAACTAAAGTACATTTTCATTCATGTAGTCTACATGTAGGAAGTAGGCCTAAAGTTTTAGAGTGCACGCATTTAATCCAAACCTGTCGATATATAATTATACCGTATAATATTTACTAACTCTATCAGCTCGGTCTTCCTTGCTATTTCACTCAAATAGATTACACTGCGTCGGTATAGCTTGTCGTGTCTAGTGTTGAGCCAAGATCAATTTGCTCGCCCTGTCTTCGTTTATACCGCACTGACCCATTTCTTTACACAGCTAGTTGTCTCAAATAATGACGTCACTATGACGAAAGCAATAGAGTGCGATACGGTGAGCTGCTCAGGGTTTAGACTGGGTTGTGGTTCTCGTCTGGCCAACTTATTCGCTTACTTCATGGCTATTTTACTTTAAAAGAGTGTTTCTATGCAGAACAACGGCTGGAGAAACGAAATATTACTGTTTTCATGTATGTATATCCGTCTTTATTCTATAATTAGCATTGAAATGTAGGGCAGGTGCCCGTCGCAGTCTCGTGATTATTGACCTCTTCCTTCTGACTAGCGATTGTCATCATGCACGCGGCGGTAAGAGTGCGAGTTCATAGACTTACTTTTGGCCTATTTTATGGACAGGAAATTTTCTATAAAACCTCATAGCATTAATATTGTTATTTATATGTGTTAGCGGATAAGATGTTACTGCATATGACTACAGTCAACAGGTCCGCGTGCAATGGCTTGTAGGTTGCGTTGAGACTTCCTATTCTCTTATTTCTACAGCCGCATTGTCCGCCGCCATATTTTATTTGGAGTGGTCGTGCACGCGTCTTGTTGATCCATGGTAGATGATAGAAATGTTGAAGATTTTCGTCAGTGTTTATGATGCTATTGCGATTAAAACGTCGGTAATTGAAATTTTAGAAGCTTTTATTTCCACCCTGTTTTTTAATATACCAAATGGTATAATATTTTCATTCCCGTAGACCCTATTATTATTTGGTACTCGGTGAATGATATAATTTAAAGATACACCATGACCATAGCGTCTGTGACGCGGGGAGTCATTTTTTTTTTTTTTTTTTTTTTAAATATTGAACTTTAGGCTTTCTGCCTAATCAGCCTAAGAGCAAAAGATATGTAGGAAACTGGTATATTAATTTAGAAATTATGAGAATTTAAATTGAGCATCGGTCAATACACTTTTTATTTTCAATATTATCCCTTGTTTCTTTGTAACATATGATTTGAATGTAAATAGTTACCACATTAACATACGGTACACTATTTTAGAAGCCAACAAATTTAAAAAGTGGGGTATTATGTATAGTTTGAGATTAGTAGGCCTAAGCTCAAGCTGTAAAAATGGCCATAATATTAATATACAATGTAGTAGTTTAAGGTGAATGGGACGTAGAAACAATTGAATGGCTTTGTCCTTAGACCTATTATTTAGTAACTTAAAACCAGCATAGGCAGTCGTTGTTTTTTGTATTTCAGAGGAGAGCCAAAAAAAGCTCCCCTCGATCAACAAATTGAAAAAAATGGCTCTCCTGAAAGGTTCTCCCAGTTTCGATAAGAGGAATGCTTTAGAAATTAAGGATAGTGATTTAGAAATTAAGGAGAGTGATCTGATATTAAGGAGAGTGATTGGTAGATAAATGTTAATAAACCCCCAATGACATTATAAAGGAGAGTGATTTTCAATTTTAAGGGGAGGGAAAAAAAACTCCCCTCGGTCGACATTCAGGTGAGCTGTAGGCGCTCGAGAGCGATCATCGCCTTAAAAAACAATGACTGCATAGGTCTAAGGTCCATTGTTTATAGTTTTGATAGGTCAGTTAGCGTATGCCATGATGAAATCCTAAATTGAAACAAAATAGTATTTAACATCCTACATTTCTGCATTGACTCACTGGGCTGATGAAGATGGTCAAGGTGAATGGGGTAGAGCTACTATGAGGGAAATGTTTCCCACCCCAAAACAGCCTGACCTGACTTTTTTCAAATTCCAACTGGTTTCTTTTATGTGCATGCCATCCCTAACATGTACACAAGACCTCGCTGTTTAATTCATCATGCAAATGTTGACCTATTTTGACTGTCACAGACTCACTTAGCTGCCATGGGCAAATGTGCAAATGTTGTTTTTGTTTTTTTTTTACCCAAATCTAATTGATTGTTATTTGTGTTTTTTCAGATCCATCCAGTCCTGAAAACCTTTTAGTCCATACATATTATGGACCCTTCCATAAAGATTAAACCAGAGCCAATAGATACCGAATACGAACAACAAGCTAATTCTCCAGTTACTCACAGCAGATCAGGAAAAAATTCTTCATCTTGGGGATCCACATCTCAAATTAGGGACGTGATGTCGAAGGGAAAGGAATCCAACGCACCCAAACTGCGAAACGTTGTTGACAGTTTATTGCAAAAAAATGAACAGCTTCTGGCTCAAAATGATGCCATTGCTTTTAAACCAAATCCTCGGATGTCGCGCATGAATTTTGACTCGAGAAAATCAGAAGCCGGTATTTTATGTGACAGCACATTTCTAGTGTCTCAGTCGTCACAAGCTAGAATCACCAAAAGTCGAGGCAAGGAACAGGATCTTGTAGCAGGAAGGCTATTACGACCGCGTAGTCCGACCAGGCGATGCACTCTTGCAGAAAAGGACAAAAATCATTTGAACATGGCAATAATGGAATCAAAACTGCAAGACAGAGATAGTGAAAAGGTCTTCCGCGTTCAAAAACATGATTTAGTGTCGGCCATTTCATGCAAGGCCATGTTTTCTTCGCAAGAAGGAAAAATAGCCGCAAATATTGACTTGACCTATTATTGGTGTAATTTCTGTCCATATGTTTCGACGAGTAAACCGGCTCTTCTTAGTCATATCATGGATCACCGCTTTAATTGTAAGTACTGTAAATATCAGTCATTTTCACGGGCTGACGTAATAAGACATTCGACAAGGCAACACGAAGAATTTTCTGGCATGGCTACATCGCTGAAATATTGTACGTTACTTTCCGATTATTTACAAGTCAAAACACAATCTACTGAAGAAGACCGAAAGAGAGCAGCCGAAGATGAGGGCGAAGATAATTCAAACAAAATTCGTCGAGTTGAGGAGGAAAACGATGAGGATAGCAATTCCAGTTCGTGCAATGGCAGTCAGTCAGATAAAATTCATAATAACGATGATTATGAGTTTTTTGATATGGAAGTAGAAGAAATCGAAGAGAATAACGACCATGGAGTTGTGACAGAAGAACCAATGGAGGACCTTCCCCAGTTGCCTCAAATATCGTCAAATTTCAATAATAGCAATACCAGGCCTAGGAACACGGCCATTAGATCTAAGCCCTTTACAACTCCACAACAACATTCACCAAGCCAAAATTATTCTAGCGAAGCCACAGCCATGCAGATTGTCCCAAATATAATGGGCCACCAGGCAACAGTGCAGACGGTTTCGACCCCGACGTCCAGTAACAATCGCCCTGCTGTAAAACCAAGAGCTAAGAATACACCGCTACAGAAAACGCCCACCAAGCCAGGATCCACGGTATCGTCAAGTCTGTATTGGAGTTGTGGTTATTGTAGCTTTAAAAGTGACACTCAGTGGAAAATCAAACATCATTCTGTGTCCAAGCACGCTGGTAAACCACATCGCTACGTCGCGCTGATCCTTCCGGCAGGGGCTACAGGCTTAAATCAGGAAGAAGACAATGAATCATCATCGAGCGCCACCGAGAAAGATTTAGAACTCGATGTTGCTGACGATTCAGACGACTCCACCTCAAATCAGTCGTCAGGTAAACGTAAGTTGCATTTTGTGCATGTTTCTAGGGTGGGTTATACATGACCTAGGGTGGGTTATACATTATCAAGAGTGGGTTATACATGACCAGGGGGGGGTTGGGATGGCCTAGTGGTCTAAAGTGCCGCGCTTCGACCTTTAGCTGGCAGGTCACCTGTGGCTTGTGGCTGTGGTTTCGATCCCTGGTGTGAGCGTATATGGCATGGAGATAGGGGCGCCTTCTCAACCTCGTGGGTTTCCTCCGGGCACTCCGGTTTCCTCCCACTGCTGAAGACCCCTACGCGCAAGCAAATTATTGAAATATAATTAAACCACATGTTAGTCTCAAAATGACCTAGTTTGTGTCGAGTGGACATTAAACCCTATTTCTCTCTCTCTATACATGACCAAGAATGAGTTATTAAGTTAGACATGTACTTAGAAGTCCTTCAAGTTTACAAACTTGTACGGGAGGCATAAAGAACAAAACTGGGTTATTCGCATACCCAGGGTGGGTTTTACGTGTATCTAGGATAGGTTATACATATATCTAGGGTGGGTTAGACATGACCAATGGTGGGTTATTAATGACCCCAATTTTTGTAACACAAGTTGAGAAATATATACCTTCAAAATAGTAAAATGTGCAAAATTATGAAATCAGAGGAATTATGAATTATCTCCCTTTATGAACATGTAAGAGCTCAGAAGATAATTTAATTCTATTCAATTTGTTTGTGTGTGTGTGTCATCATATTAAACAGATTGAACAATGAAAGTGTTAAAATTAATGAAAGACAGAGAGAAAAATGGGGTTTAACATCCACTCGACATAACCCACAAGGTTGGACAGGCGGAACCTACTCCTTGTCTGGTCACGTACAACCTGGGAATCGAAACCACAGCAGTTGACTCAATGACAGGCTTTATGATACAGCACACACTTGCTAACTATTCGGCCATCTGTAATCAAATGCCAAAATGTGACAATATAGCCATATTTAGCTTGCTACAGTGTGTAAATTTTGTACTTCCACTCTGGGCTGGATTTAGCTTGCTGAATGGGGCCTGCGGTTGAAAATGTCACTGGGGCCCTTTCATCAACAGTGAAAAGTCAGCATATTCTGCTATTGTCACACAGATGCAATTTTTATTCAGTATGGTAGGCAGACAGATTTATTTGGCACAAACTTATACAACATACATGTAATAAATGACATTTATTTATGGTACAAAAATCAATAATATTCACTCTTTTTCTTTCTAGGTTCAATGAATGGAAAGCAAACAGCAAGAAAAAGTGGAAATGGTTCCTGGAAAGTGAACTTAAAGTGAAAAGCGATGAAGCAGCTTTACCAGAAGTAAAAAAGCAAAATCAAAAGGCAAAACATACCCCGAATCTTCATGTATATTGGGACATGTAAAGTTACATCCAAAAGGTTGATAGCGATGACTTATAAACAAAAAATTTTATACATGAAAATATTTCATACAAACAGATCAAAGTCGTCATAAGTTAGAATTATTAATAAGCAGACAGTAGTCATTTAGGAGGTGTCACTAAGTTTTTAAACTGTGACTATTGAATGATATACACCACTATTGTTCAGGCCCTGTTTCTCGAAATCTTAACTAATGATATAATTCAAATTTTAGTAGATACTTCAATTTTGTCTGATTAAGCACTAAAATCAATTTAATATTATCCAATCAAATTACTAAAATTTGGATTTTATCTTAGTTAAAATTTCAGGAAAAAGGTCCCAGGTTTGTGTATTCAATAGTGCTGTGTATTCGAATTTGAATTGGGAAGTAGAAGTGACATCTTTTACGGCTGGTTTAGTTACACATCTGCTAATTAATGACGTCTGTATAATTCCTAATCTTAACATTAAGATCAGTTTAGAGTAATCATAGTCTCGGTCACCCAGAACCCCCTAGTCTTCAACGCACGGAGGGTCTGGGTCGGTTCTCAATTATTGACGAAAATTACTGGATAATCTACCACATAAAAAACCAAACTCCCGGTTACGCATGGGCAATGGAACCTTTTGGCTCGATTTTGATAGATTCTGTAAAGCGAGGATAAAATATATCCCACAATTCACTTGGCACATCTATTATTAGAAACAAAATAGAGACGATACAACAGCATGCATCGCGATTAATAGGAGATTGTCGTGAGAAGCCATACGTTTGATTCATGACGAGAGAAAATTACCATTTCAATTAAAACCTTTAAAACAAAATTTTAGAGAGTGTCATTGTTGACAAGCGAGATGTTTTGATAGATTCAGTACGTGGTAACTTGAAAGACTGGGTAATCCAGACAATGACCGACTTTCTGTCAAATTTTGAGGACCCATCCAGACTAATATTCGTAGAATATTTGTTTGGATGATAAGAGACTAGAGTAATCATCGATGTATGATTCAATGACAAACATTTTCATTACTAAACAGCTAAGGTTCATAAGTCATTGGTATCAGCGTAACAGAGATATACATGTATATGTATATGCTATCATTAATGTATCCTCCTTGCGTTGAGAAATTTTGTAAAATTCCAAGAATAATTGACTCAACTACAGTTACATGTCCTGATGATTTGTCTTCACATGTCCCGTTATAAATAACTGTATATATTGGTCTGATTTCACACAATATCTGTGTTAATATTTCGTAGTTTAGATTTTAAATCAGTGACACTCGTTTTGTCAACCAACAATAAAAAATAAAAATCTACGTTTCTTCTATGATGAATTTTTGTTAGTCAATCTGAGTGCACAGAGATGTATATCTTCTTCATACTTCGAGAACAGATCTCTTACCTCAATGGCCACCATGTCCCAAAATTGAAATACTATTTTGTAATGCCGTTTTACATCTGTCAAAAACACAAAGACTTTATAAAACTTTTCAATTCAATACTTCCCCAAATTCTCGAAGTATGTTAAAGTTCCAATAGCATATTTTTAATTTATATTTTTAAAATTATTAAAATAAAGCCCTAAAATAGATTGCACCTATAAACAGTCCTACCTTGTTAAATAATAATCCTATAATTAACTATTGCCAGTTGAGAAATTGGCAAAAATATCATTTTCAACTTCAAATTCAAACGTTTGAAGATGGCCGTCCATGGAGCGGAATGGGAAAACAAGGGAGGTAATTGTGTAACTATTTCCTCAATCAGCCTGTGTCAGCCATTTTAATGCCTGTGAAATTTTGCCCAAGATCGTAAAATAGTGAGTTGACAACCTTTTGAGCAAAAGACATAGAAATAATTATGTTTTGACTTTCTTAGAAAATATGAAATTGGAACTTTAAGTGATTTCGACTAAAATCTTCCATTTAGGACATAAAATGTTGGTCAACTAGCTTAGTGTGTGTTTTCAGGTGGAGCTAACCGTAAACAGACAGCTAAAGTTTAGTATGGGTCTGCTCCTGAATATTAATATTTATTTTATGATCAGTAGTGGAATACCGCGTTTTATCAGTGAAATAAAAGTGTTATTCCACTGGCTAGCAAAGAAGTCCATGTTGTTTTACCTAAAATGATTGTAAAATCATAAAATGAATAGAACATTTGTCGTTTTGTCGTGAATAACATATTTTATTTCATCTCTAAGCAAGAAAACGTTTATATTTTCACGAATGCGTGGTATGAGTGAAAATATAAGTTTTCTTGCTTCTCGATGAAATAAAATATGTTATTCACGACAAAACGACAAATATCCTCTATGTACCATTATTAGCTGGATGTTTTGATACGCAAACATGTACTTACATAACTATTGTAATCTTATTCTAGACGTATTTCTAGTCGACAGAAAAATCTTATATGAAAATGAATTGACTAAATCATAAATTGTTTCGTCCATGAAATAATGTTGCATAAACATAGTTATATAGGCTGTGACTCCAATCCAGCTTTAGGGTATTAAAGGCATATAACATAACTACATGTACCTTTCCCATTGTGTATTCGCAAATACTCTTTGTTTTTCTCTCTCTTACTGCAAGAAGGTAATAGGGTTAAATCCAATACAAGGGAGGTAACTCAGTTAATATTGGAAGCCAGGGTATTGATACAAGTTACATATAATGCTTATCTCTTTTAATTCATTGCAACATTTCTGTGTAAAATAAATTAATTTAAAGTGGAAGTTCAATATGTTAAAGCCACCTGGTCTAGTGCTAGGTATACTGCAGTCACAATAAGTTATGTATTGTGATTCAGGTGCTTTAATATGATTCGTATCACGATTCATAACCAGGTCAATATTTACCAAGAAAACAACAGCATAAATGAATTATGGATGGATTCTTTTATTACTGCCGATGTCATAGAAATTAAAATGTTTTATATCACAATATTGATGTGTTTATGTACCGATACATAATGTGTGACGTGGATGATTAAGACATAAAAACATAAAAAGTATTATGATGTATTGATTCAGCGTCTCACGATTCAATATGCGATTCATGGAGAGGTGACTCGCAATATGTACATCAATTCATTTATATATTATGGAACCACTTGAGTTGACAGACACGACTCGTTTGGTGTAGGAATCAGATTTGTCTTTTTTAAGTGTTTTATGGACGTTATGAATACTAGTTCAAATAGTCAGCTAATAGTTGATTTGTGCCTAACATTTTGAAAGGTACAACCAAAAGCATTATCTCCAGGTCTGTACCGATAACTTTTTTGTATCAGAAGTTGAAGTGTGTTCGTTTAGGATTGTCAATCACTCCAACCTCTGTATTTACACGTTCATTTATAATCAGCATTTTGATCCATTGCTAATTTGTAGCAACTTAAGGAGAAAAAACAGAACATATATTTCATGTTTTATGGTAACCAACTACATGTACATGATTCAAATAGATATAACAATGTTTTTGTTTACTCCATTACTATGACGATAGATTATGTGTATATACATTTATGGTAGTTTTATGTATATATTATGAATTGTAATCATGTGTTTTGTATATTCAGCTATTCATTTAAACCATCATGGCTTAGACAATAAACATGTAGTATCACCTGAATATCAACAAAGTCTATCAGTTATCTTTCCACCACATGTCTAGATTCAGTTATTTTTAGAAGTCTTGATTGAGTGGCAGAGTAATTGTCTGGTTAGAGTACTTATCAGTCATACCATGAAATTAGAATTTTAAAGAAATTAACTTTAAAACACAATGGATACAGTTAAATTTATAGATTTTATGTAGATAAAACCCTTAAAGCTGGAATTTCATATTTTTAAGTTATATTTTTTAAATATATTAAAACAAAGCCTTAAAATAGAGGGTATCTATAACCAGTCCTACCTTGTTAAAGAATAATCCTATTAATCCTATAATTGCCAGTTGAGAAATTGGAAAAAATATAATTTTCAACTTTAAATTCAAAAGTTTGAAGATAGCTATTGCATGGGGGAAATGGAAAAACAAGGGAGGTAATTGTGTTATTATTTCCGATGTGAAGGATTTGTAAGTGCAGAAAATAATGCCTTCGATTGTATAATAGTGAGTTGACAACCTATTAAGCAAAAGACATAGAAATAAATATGTTTTGTCTTTCTTGGAAAATATGAAATTCCTGCTTTAAGCTTGGTATATATAAAACATGTCAAAACTTTATCATCTGGCAAGTGTATTGGGAACCTTGTACAAGATTTTTTAAACATGAAATAATGTACCAATACAAGTCCAAAAGATAAAAATATCTGCTAAGCAGAAAATAATTATGATACACATAAGGAATTTTCTATGTCACTTTTTTGGATATGAAACACTTTTGCCTATCATTTTACATAGAAAATCTTCTGTCTGACTTTTTTATATAAAACACTTTTGCTAATTATTTTTCATAGAAAATCTTTTTTGTTAATTTTTTGATACAACACTTTTTCCAATTATTTTTACTTTAACGCACCAGTAAATATTGTTTTATTAGGTTTGAAAAGACATCAAAAGAGATCTCCAATTTTGTGGGTGTACTACGGTTTCCTCACTCTGCTAAGATATCTCCAACCTTGTGGGTGTACTACGATTTCCTCACTATGCTAAGATATCTCCAATCTTGTGGGTGTACTACGGTTTCCTCACTCTGCTAAGATATCTCCAATCTTTCAGGTGTACTACGGTTTCCTCACTCTGCTAAGATATCCCCAATCTTGTGGGTGTACTACGGTTTCCCCAATCTGCTAAGATATCTCCAATCTTGTGGGTGTACTCTGGTACATGTATTGCCACACTGCTAAAGACACCTACACGCAAGCTAATTATTATTGAAATGAAATTGTAACGATTGTTAGTCCCAAAATGATCTTGTTGGTGTCATTGAACATTAAACCTCTCTATCTTAAGATATGTCTTTGGCAATAAATATAATTTCCCAATTCGTTTGAATATGTTTCCAGTTGCTGGTCATGTCATTAGAATCTTGATAGTGTTGGAAATAAATATTAAACATACATTATGCAAGAGTTACATCTGCCTATTGCAGGTCTTTCTTTAGGCCTTAAATGACATCTAAACTATTAATTACACATTTATTAACAAAACAAGATCATGATCAACTCCCAAGGGCTAAGTCGTAAATAAACAAGGCTTTTGTCAAAACAATAAACAGTGATAATTTGGATCAGAATGATAAAACTTGGCTGAAATTTTCAACTTTTTATTTAAATTTTTTATCATCTATTTTTGAATTATTATAGGAAGAATGACCAACTCTTTATTAAACTCTTATCTCATGTATCTTTAATACGAAATGAAAGGAGGGTTAACTCCTAATGTTCTTCTCCAACTGGGCTAATGAAAGAAATCAGGACACAACTTATACCAAAATAGTAAAATGCATGTAAGAAGGCTTTAATTGTAATTATACATGTATCTTTGATTTGTAAAGTTGATAAATAAAATCATATTTAATAATTTCTGTAAGTTTTAATGGTTTGGCAATGAAAAGGAGTAAGTTGATAGTGACATGAAGTGGGGTTTATTGGCCTACTTTTCTGCTCCGACTGGACTACTGAAGATATGCATACACCATACAGTGTGATAGGAGTAACATTTTGACTGTACAGCAATGCTTTGGACTACTTTTATTTTGAATTCCAACTGTCAAGGGTTTGTTTATGTTTCTCCTCAACATCTAAACTATTAATTACACATTTATTAACAAAACAAGATCATGATCAACTCCCAAGGGCTAAGTCGTAAATAAACAAGGCTTTTGTCAAAACAATAAACAGTGATAATTTGGATCAGAATGATAAAACTTGGCTGAAATTTTCAACTTTTTATTTAAATTTTTTATCATCTATTTTTGAATTATTATAGGAAGAATGACCAACTCTTTATTAAACTCTTATCTCATGTATCTTTAATACGAAATGAAAGGAGGGTTAACTCCTAATGTTCTTCTCCAACTGGGCTAATGAAAGAAATCAGGACACAACTTATACCAAAATAGTAAAATGCATGTAAGAAGGCTTTAATTGTAATTATACATGTATCTTTGATTTGTAAAGTTGATAAATAAAATCATATTTAATAATTTCTGTAAGTTTTAATGGTTTGGCAATGAAAAGGAGTAAGTTGATAGTGACATGAAGTGGGGTTTATTGGCCTACTTTTCTGCTCCGACTGGACTACTGAAGATATGCATACACCATACAGTGTGATAGGAGTAACATTTTGACTGTACAGCAATGCTTTGGACTACTTTTATTTTGAATTCCAACTGTCAAGGGTTTGTTTATGTTTCTCCTCAACATGTACACAGGATCTCAGTTTTTTTTATCCCATCCAAATGACTAGACAACTGTCCTTGCCAGGCCCTTCACTCTGCACCCACTGACAAGGAGAAACAATGCCAGGGAACTATGTCTACCACCACTCAGATCAATCACCAGACCTCCCATATTCCTGAAGCAATGGCCCGAGAAATCCCTCTCTGACCATTGCTGGAATAGCGTCTGTTTCTTGAACTTATGCGGGAGTGTGTCTATTCTTTCCGTTCAATGAAAGCTATCACTTAAGTACAGCAACATGACAGTCCTTCGTTTAATCTGGGTCTTCCCTAAAACTTTGGACAATGATTTAAGGTATTCAAAACGGTGAAAGTATATTCGTTTCCAAACAGTATTGTTTACATTTCATTCAACTTGATAGCCTCGTTTGTTACGCAATTAGTTTTACTGCAGTATTCTGTTATGCACAGGTTAATTAGGCATAATAAAATCGAGAGTCATGACGTAACGTTATGTAAACATATTTGGTCCAATATTGGCAGCTAGTGATTGGTTGGTAGACGGACTACTGACAAATCAAAATTTAAAACAACAATATCCACTGAATACATACACTTTCCTTGCCAGCCATACAGGCATTAAACATGGCAATCGGCCACAGCCAGGATTCAAACCAAGGAGTTGTTCATATATGCCATGCACTGGACTTTGAGGGGTGTTTTTCATGGTTCGGTGCTCAAATGGTTAAGGTCCGCATGTTGACTCAGAAGATCTGTCATTTAATCAAGTGGCGTGAATTGGATTCCCCACTTGTTTGTGATAAGGAGTAGGGTTTTCTTCGGTTTTCTCCCATTGCTAAAGACCCCTACGCACGAGCGAATTGTCGAAATAAATTTGAACCATGCTCATATGTTGGTCCCGAAATCAAATGACTTTATCAAATTCGCAGGCAGTTCCCTCCCCCCCCCAACCTAACATTATCTCTACTTGGACCATGCTCTGCCCAAATGGCTATCGTGTGTATCACAGCCACTGTGACTCACTGAGTAAGATGTTGGGCTAGCTCACCTGATACAAGGGAAATGGGGAGGACTGGGCACAAAAACCAGGATGATCAGTGTTTTAATTTAACCCCTGAGCCGATCAATTCTGGGATGTCCTTGTTCGTGGGCCACTGGGTAACATTGGGCTATGTTGAACATGCTATAGAGTCCATTTATAGCACATCTGACGAACAGTATGTTTCACACAGGTTGAGCATTGAGATTATGGTTATAATGTTGAAAACACATTGAAATCAAGTGATATTTTGCAAAGGGGGCGCAAAAACTCAAAACCTCCTACTTAGCTCCTGCACCCCCCCCCCCCTGTTGTTCTGGCCGACCAGGTTATGATTCACGAATGGACACCGGAGAACTGTTGCTATTTTATAATCATGTAGCGGTCTTATCGAGCTGAGAACAAGAACTACATGTAATTAAAATGTTAATTACATCTCATTAAGAATTGTGAATGTCGACAGATAACCCATGTAATATATACTTAGTTATCTAACTATATTCCTCGTATTAATTACACAGCTTCATTTCTTTCAATGCAGTTTTGTGCTGGGTACCATTGAAGCGGGAAACCATATTGAAAAGGACGTTAAACCCCATTTCTCTCTCTCTATATTGAAAAGGACCGAGTTAGTGAGCCAACCAAAGCCAGCTTAACCGGAGAGCGGCCTTGGGTCTGACTAGAGTAGCGGGGCCCCTAACGCGACGAAAAGATTATTATATACCCTTTTGAATGCTATACACACAATTAAACGGTCTGTAATACAAGAATAATTACATAATATCAGATCACATACGAAATCTATTCAATTCCGAATGACATGCAAGTCTAGACGCCTAGACTGATCTCTGAATGGAACTTCACACAAAAGGTTGAGGGATAGCTAGATCGATTACCGTGAACATATCAGCTGGAATTGAAATTTTTCTCTTTTTGCCATGACTAGCCGGGACCCCTAAACGACTGGTCCCCTCGGGCCTAAGCTGGGCTTTGTAGCAAACACCATATTGACTGAGCCACGATATAGGATGCACTGTATAAATGAGATGTTTTGATGACATATATCGATATCTAAAACGTTTAGAAGCAAAAAGAATATTAAGGCATATTTATCAGCGTTTCGACATTCTTATCAAGAAATGGTTGTGATTGGCTTACGTTAAAATTATATTATGACTAGCGGTAGTTCCTTTTCGAACTGTCTTTGCGCGAACGATATCCGCTCAAAGACAGTTTCTAAAGGAACTAGACTAGCGGATGACCCGGCGCTGCATGGGTTGTTCCACAGAACCGATAGTAATATTACCCCGGAAGCGGCAGTGCATCGCGCCAAGACCTATGTTTCTCCACCGTCCGAGCTGCCAATATGCACCAAATTTCAGCTTTGGGACAGTCCTAGTGTAGTCGCCAGCGTTGAACAGACTAAGAAACGACAGTTACAAATATTCCAGCTTAGAATATTAAAGCCCTGTGTGAACTTTTCTACGCCAGTGTCAAAATCTTATGGTGCATAGATGGAACTGGATATAATTTTGATCTATATATTTTCGCTTTCTTTGGAAAGTATTCTTTGATATAAACAAAACATAGAGCACCAGCGTATTTTATATACATCATTTAATCAATTCGGTAAATACATTAATTATTTCAGTCACTTGGGGATACAATCTTAACAGAATAATACCCTTTCAAAATATATAAATATCACACCACATTTCTTCCCCTTGCTAGTCATCATACGTTCATATACCAATTATTTTCCACCAGCTCGGAATTCGTCTGATTCTCGAGGATCTAAACATTTTATGGAGTCTGAAAAGATAAATGAAATTTCTGGGGGTTTCTTAAGACTGTTATATTTAAAGAAAGTGACATTGAACAGAAATGGAGAAGCCCTGCAAAAATAACGAGAGGGAAACCTGTACATGACATATATTTTGCCGTGACAAGTTTGTGCTCGAGCATGATCATTTTATGCAGAAATTCCCCAAAGGAATTGCTAATATATAAATAACTTATCAGACCCAAAACTTGTATATATTTTAGTAACTCACTTCTGTAGTCAGCTCTCCATTTGTTACAGATCTGCTCATATTCACCATTATAATAAATTGTTGTGAATGCCTCATTCCACCATCTTGTGAGTTCGCTCCCCTTTTTCACCATGACACCCACACCGCCCAGATCACAGTGTAGAGTTTCCCGTAACACCCACAATCCCGGTATTCGGCCCCTGGGTGAAAAGAGCACATCGCTCTGTAAAATATATCACGTACAATTACAATTGTGTCTGCGCTTTAATTCATTAGCCATACCTTTCTGGTGGAATACAAACACGCGAGAGGGGGGGGGGGGTAACGCCCACTCGATACAAACTAGGCCATTCTTAGTTTGAATTCCATTTCAATAATTCTCGTGAGTTGACGTTTCTAGTGTTTTACCCACAGTTCCGTGCATCAAAAGGTCAAGAACTCGCAATGAAAAGACCGTTTCATTGGGTAATCCCACAAATCATCCAGAATACGTTAATGATAACAACTCTTCCACATTCTAGTGTAGTAAAGACGAGTAAAACGAAGTTTTTGAAATACAAAGACGAAACGAAATAGAATCTGTGTTTAAATCAGATTGATGTTCATGAGAAAGTAGAACTATTAGATAATTATTTATAAGTGCCTACCTCTCCTGTTAATATGGATTCTCTAGCTTGTGGTAAACTATAAGATATAGTAACATTACCAACTATATAACCCAGTCGACCCAAACACTGTTCATTAGTATACGATCCAGATAGATGAGCTGAAATAAAAATAGATGTAAATTTGGCGCCTAATGTGGCCGCCATTTTGAATATAGCGCCATAGCGGCCATATTGGAATACTTTTTCGTTGCATATGAATTAAGTCACTCCTCAAACCTATTTTTAAATATAATAATATTACACACCGATATAAATTAACCGCACTTTGAATTTGGCCCACTAGCGGAATTAGTCTTTACTTTTGGAAGTGATGCCCTAGCTCATTTTTGATTTAGTGGGTCGAATAGAAACCACCTTGAAATCGAGGTCCCGGAGACTTGGTCACAAATGCTATCCAATCAAATAACCAGAAGATTTCCCCGGGTCAGATTTTATCATTTGAAGATACATGTATAACCTACTCAAAGTTGACGACGCCAACTTTTCCAGTGTGAAATTGGTTGGATTGCCGGGTGCTACAGCAAATTTTGCATGTGTTTTATAATAGGGAAGGGTGAAATCCATGGAGTTTATTCTATCTTGTGTTATAGTATAACCTGGACATGCATCATACCAACCAGACATTATTCCTGAAAATAAAGGAGGAATATACATAATTTTTACGTTTAGAGATGTCATGATACAGCCTAATGAAAAGTAAAACAGCGACTAACAACATCTTTTAGAAGTTTATGTTTAACTGACGTCTCTCGGTCCTTCATCTTGCCAATAAACAGACATCTACACCTGTTCCTGTCATTGTTACTATACGTGAACCAATCTTAAAGTTACATTATGGGAGATAAGATAAAGAGATGTCAGTTTTCACTATAATAGTTAAAAAGTAGATAGTGTAAAGGTAATTTGCTGAAAATTTCAGTCAAATTGATCCTCTATTAGCCGAGAAAAAAGCGTTTGAAATATTCACATAGCCTCGGTCATCATTACTCAAATCATTAATATAAACAGCATAGTCTCGATTATCCACTTGATTGATTTAATTATCAATGGCCATTAAGCGGCATATAGGAATTTAATCCGCCAACATCGAAGGCTAGCCTTGACATCAAGAGTTTATTATGGTCTGGATATGTTAATTAATGTCTAATTGATTATTTAGATAACATATCGGGCCTAAAGAAAGACCTGTAATAAGCAGATTTTGCACTTGCATAATGCTATTTTAATTAAAGTTTAAATTGGTTTACCACATGCAAAACTGTTAAAAGTGTTCCATGCAACATACCTCGTCCAGGGTAGAAATGATTGTCTATGGTACGAACACATTCCGCATAAGGCGAAACTGTGGTCGCGCAAGTCTTGTTTGCTGTTTGACAAACTGAAATAATACAAACATATATATTAATATTATATAAATCGAGCACAGCCTATTAAAGCTAGCAGTAAAAATCCAGTATGTAATAAAGCACTGTTAAAATGTCTTACACACGTTATACACGAAAATATGAGCCTTGTGGAACTCTGCGAATAACCTTAATCTCGTGGATTTTCTCAATGGTCTCCTACCCCCCCCCCCTTGCTAAAGACCCTTACGTTACATGAAGAGTAGTATCATCCGCTCAACCTGGTGGGTTTTCTCAGCCCCCCCCCCCATTTCCTTCCACCGCTAAAGACCCTTAAGTGCAAGCGAATTATTGAATTATAAGTCTGTATCGCCAATATTTTCGACGATTTTATAAGATTTTCTGATAAAGGTGATGGTCAGTGCGTTCCGTTCCTAGGAAATAAAGAAGTGTCAACTACCTTTCTTCACTATCTCTACTTCAAATCCGGTTAAAACACCGACTCTTTCATCCCTGTGATAAAATGGTTTTAAAACATTAATGTTAAAATCCTGTCATAAAATGGCATTTAACTGAACTGGGTCGGCTCTCGCAACGTTATTAAAGATTTGATATTCAGAAATGAAATGGGGTTTAGCGTCCAATTTTTCAGCACCAACATGGATATTACCCCATACAGTGTGTCATGCGGTAACTCTTGTCGGGACTGTGGCGTTTTTTTTTTCTTTCCTTTCTTTAAATTCGAACTGTCAAGGGTTCTTTTACATGCACCCCATATAACTACATGGGTTGACATAGCGTTTTTCGTTTAGACGCTTCACTCTCCCTTGTCACCACCCCCATCCTGCCGTTTTTCACCACTGACAATGGCATATCGGACTGTAAGATACCTAGGAACTTTGTCGGCCCACACCTGGTTAGCGACTCTATATGTACACACAGGACCTCGACGCCTCTCAATATTCAAATATAAGATTAGAGAGAAAATTCTCACTTTGCTTTTTATAACCCTTATTTAACGCTAACGCTTGTTCTATCTTAAAATCTCAGTAAAAATGAACAAACTTACTCAAAATTCAAAGGTTTTCTGTTTCCACTGAAAGCAAACACCCAGGTCTTGTCCTAATGGGAAAGAAAAAATCGGGTTATACACAGCAAACTTATTCATAATAAACTCATTCCTTGATTTCCTTGTTTTATATTTAATATTTCATCTTTGGATAAAAAATATAATGGCTTACAGTTTTTGTATATTGTGTTATGAATTTTGGATTTTAATCTCAACCTTTTCAAACTTACCTCAGCCGAGAAAATGAAATCCAAAATGAAACCATTAAACAATACTGTGAGATACATTAACTTGTTCATCATGGCGGATTATATTCCTCGTCTTCTTTCCTGCTTTAACATAATCTTTAATCAACTGGGTTCGAGTTGATTAGTGCCAACAAAATTATATGTGCGTGCACACTAGAGTGTACACTATCGGGTCTTGTTTTTTTTCAAAAAGTAAACAAATCGAAACATTTTTTTAAAAATTACAAATCAAAAACTTAGAAGTTGCAAATCCAAAGTACCAAATTAAAACTTAAGAGTAACAAATTTAAACAAAAAGTTGCAAAAATGTAAACGTTACAAATCTAAACTAAAAGATACAAAAATTTAAAAGTTACAAATGAAAACAAAACCGTTACTAAGATAAACAAATAATAAACACCTACAACACTAAAAGTGCATGGATCAAACATAGAACACTATCATTAAACAATAAAATAAATTTTAAAAAAATTTTTTTTCATACTTAGCTTGGCAACTGCTTGTTGTTATCGTGTATCTTTCAGAATGTTAACAAATTTTAGTTTCAACTGGGATAATTTGACTTCTTTCATCTTCGCAATATTTACATTGGTGAAAGACAGCCTTGGCTTCTTCCTTCATGAACCCTTCTTCAAAGAACGGGCAACGTGACTACCAAGGAAGGCTAACAAACATCAAAGCCTTAATTTAAAATCACCCCAAGACTGTGTTTCTCTATAATTGAAAATATCATCTACCTAGTATCAAAGCATAATTACTAATTCTTCTTACGATTTTAATACAAACAGCATACATTTAGGGCAAACATTACAGCCTACTCTTATGTCGAATTCCAACTGTGCGTGCACGCAAGTTTGTACGGCTTTTCGCAACTCCGACAGACTACACATTGACCTTGCCGATCCCTCCGTCCTGCACACAAGGGGAAACAAAGCCGGAAAATGGAAATTTCCGAGGAAATTTCTCAGCCAGCATAGGGAGAGAACCTATAACCCCTGAAAATCCACTTCATTAAGCAGGCAGCCCTAACCCTTGTCACGTACAACCGGGAATCGAAACAACGCCAGTTGATACAATGGCAGACCTTATGACACAACGCACACGCGTTAATCTTTCGGCAACCCAACCCTCCTATTCAATAGAAGTGGACCCCAGTATGGTAATCTATATTATAGACATCCCTATTTTTTTGTTTACATACCAACGTTGCCATGACACACCAGTATAAGGGCCGCGAGATAGTGTTTACAACAAAATTACTATAGCTATTCGCTATACACACATACCCACACTGTTTACATTGACCAGGGTACGTTTTATAACGCCTCTCTAAGAACTATTATATAAATAAGAACTATTATATAAATAAGAAATATCCTACTTCAATATACAATGGGGGTTGGGATGACCTAGTGGTCTAGAGTACCGCGTTTCGACCTCTAGCTGGCCGGTCACCTCTGGCTTGCGGCTGTGGTTTCGATCCCTGGTGTGAGCGTATGTGTCATAGAGATAGGGGCGCCTTCTCTGGGCACTCCAGTTTCCTCCCACTGCTAAAGACCCCTACGCGCAAGCGAATTATTGACATAAAATTCAACCATATATTTGTCCCGGAAATGACATAATTTCTCTCTCTCTCAATATATGGTAGACCGTCGCTTTAAACCATGACCTGGTTTATTAAACTCAAGGACACGACGATCACTTATATAATACTACGCTATATGATTTACTTTGTGTTTTTAAAATATACTAAAGAATCTTTATTGTAGCCAAAATAAATGTCGAGCATACGATAGAGAGAGAGAGAGAGAGAGAGAGAGAGAGAGAGAGAGAGAGGAGGGTAACATCCACTCGATACAAACAAACTACGTCATTTCGGGACTAAAACATGTTTAAACTTTTATTTAAATAATTCGATTGCCCATAGGGGTCGTTAACGGTGGGGGGGAAACCCACGAGGTTGGAAAGGCGACACTACTCCTTGTCACGTACAAGCGGTGAAGCGAAACGACGCCATTTGACACAATGACAGGTCTTATGATCTAAGCCGTACTCGTTAAACCATTCGGCTACCCAACAACCTTATTCATGTACTAAAGAATAAATCTAATTTAATATAAATGTCTCTTGATGCATACTTTATTGTCGCCAATTATAATTTTTTCGTTCTTTAGAAAAAAACCCTAGAAATACGTATATATATAGAGATCTAACTTGATGGAAGGAAGGGTAATTTATCACTGGAGAAATGTTAATGAGAGTCACATGATTTTAAGATTTTATATAACCGTCACGAGTTACACGTGTTGTCTGCGGCATCAATGTAACTGGAAACGGTCTCATACACTGAAAAAACATCAATGTAAAAACAGGATTTGAAAATGAAATGAAATATGGATTAACGTCCTATACTGCTAGGTGGTTTCGAGCCGTGGTGTGAGCGTATGTGGCATGGCGATAGGGGCGCCTTCTCAACCTCGTGGGTTTCCTCCGGGCACTCCGGTTTCCTCCCACTGTTAAAGACCCCTACGCGCAAGCGAATTATTGAAATAAAATGAAACCATGTTAGTCCCGAAATGACCTAATTTCTCTCTCTCTCCCTATACTGCTATACTTCGGCAGGGCTAATGGCGACGGACATACGCCATATACTGTGTAATGAAGGAATGTTTTGCAATGACAGCGGCGTTACGGCCTATTCATATATCAAGGGATCTTTAACGTGCACGTCAATGTGTATACGGGATCTCGGGTTTTTGGTCCCTTCCAAACGACTAGATAGCTGCCATGACAGGCCGACCGTCCTGCACCAATGACAAGCGGGAACCATGTCGGATCGGACCGGCGACATCCAGGCTAGCGAGCCAACGTCTTTCTCACTTAGCTACGATGGCTTCTTAAGAATTTAAACACCAATGTTGGTTATATAGCTAATAAACAATCGACATGAATTGTGTGAAGTTCCCAGTGTTGGCCGAGAAATATTGTCGGTATTTTCGGATAGGACGCGAAACCCAGGGTCCCGTATACTCGTTAGCTGTATTGGCAGTTGGAATTGAAATAAAAGTGGGTTCAGTTATGATCGTCGAAATACGCCACAAGTCTCATCGAATGGCAATCTGTAGCGTCTGGTTATTCCAGTCAACTCCGATAGTATGTATTTCGCTCTCCAGATAAGAATATGATGTCACCTTTTGACTTGACTTGTAGAATATGTCTAGATTGTTCATACTGTCCCTTGTTACAAATGGCGCTGAAACGCATTATGGTACACAAATGTTTATTTTGTCTTAATTATTGAATATCAGAAGCCCATTCTTTTCCGGAAAGATCACAGCACCAACTACTTTAAGGCTGGTTCAATTAATTTGAGCTTAGCCCGAAACCTACTCCACGAACTTTAATGTTTGGGGCCGGTTTTATCAATGAACAATTAAACATGTATTACCCCATTATTATAGCAGTTGTAATATTTAACAGGGTTTTTTTATAGTGTAATTTTAGTACATGTATCATGTTCGCAGGGCTTTCTATTGGATAGGGAATACATCATTAATTTCCAAGGTCATACAAGAAAGGTTAAAGTTTACAATTTGATTTTTGCAGTGTTATACACGCCACGTCCTATAAATCTCTATTCATTTCATAGTCTAACTTAACCATATGAACTCAACCTTATCAAACCAACACACAAAACGTCTAAACTTATCAAACTTGGTAAAGCAAAAGGAAATTAAAGGTGACCAAAATGCTTGTACAGGTAAAGTTTAGTTTCTTTATTTTTGCATTGAACGAATCACTTTGGATATGTTAATTTTGATGCCTATTTTTGGTGTTGTTTTTTGTTTTGTTTGTTTGTTTTAAATGAAACTTACTGGCGATTCGATATGAAATGATATGAGGTTTAACGTCTGCTCTGAACTGGACTAATGAAGAGGGAAATTTTGTCTGAACAGCGGCACCACGGCCTTCTCTTACATCGAATTCCAACTGTCAAGGGATCTTTTACGTGCACGCCTCCGTCCTCGTTTACTGACAAGAGGGAACCACGCCAGAGATTCGATATGAATACATTTTATTTGTATTTGTTTTTATTTTGGGATCCACGGTGGCTCAGTGGGTAAGGCGCTATCTGACTAACGAAAGCCGTCGGGAGTTCGTTCCCCGTGTTGGCCGCACGTATAGACCACTTGGCAGTTGAAATTTGACTTAGTGGATACGCCCCCAAGCCAGTTACAAATTACCCCCAAAGCACGCATGCCCCTTCATCGTTATCCCATTTAATGCAGAAAAAAGTAGGACGTTAAACCCCATTTCCTTTCATTTTATTCTTATTTTTAAATTTCAGATGTGGGTTCTGCTGGCAGTTGTTTTGTTACTGTGCAGTGTTAGTGTTCAATCGCAAAGGAAACGCAAACATTATGGACCGAGACCGAGAAGACCAGTACCTTATCGAGAGGTAAGAATTTTTTAATTTGAGTTTGTGCCCTGTTTAGCTCAGCATCGTTCACACAAGTGAAACGTGTTCCATTTACGTACCTAGTTAGTTTCCGTATTTACTGCTTATAGGTCCACTTGGGCACTGCATTTTTGCGCTTTGAGTACTGCATATATGCGCATTGAGTATCGTATTGATGACTGTTTTATTAAGCCCACACTAGGTAAAATCTTAATAGGTGGTTATTATATATAGGTCGTATTAGCCACCGGGTATTGCGCCCGCTGGGTACTGTACTGGAGGATGGTTATTGGGCCTGTACAGTACCGAGGCCAGCTAGGTTTAACGGCGGGGGCAGGTTATTGTATACTGTATTGCTGGTTTGTTATCAGGCCCGATGGGTACTGTATTGACGGCTGGTTAATAGGCCCGCTGAGTAATGTATCGATGGGTACTGTATTAAGACACGTTGGGTATTCTATTGACGTGTAAACACCAACCCGGACCTGGACCTCTTTGTTATTGAACCCGTGTCTTACTCACTGAGCCACCGCGGCTGACAATTATAGTCGTATCCTAATTAGGAACCTAATTATAGTCGTATCCTAATTAGGAACCTAATAGGGATTATAGGGATCTAAACACTGTTCGTGCATTTTGATGAATGTAGTTCACGATATATAGATTTGTCAATTAGTGAAAAATGGTAGCCCTCTTTTGTTAAATAAATATAATAAGGTGCTTGATGAGTCCTGAAATCGTTATCAACTAATGCTACTTGGCGAAGCGTTAATCATCATCACCGCATCATCGACTCCACCATGATCATTCTTATAATCACGATGTATGTCTCATTGAAATATTAATCTGTATAATGAAGGGCATATCTTTATTCAGTAAATGTTTGAATTTTGATTGTGTATTCCTCTTTCAATGGTTGTCGCCGTAGGGGGTTTTAAATTCCTAGAAAACCGTGATATATTGAGACTGAGAGTAGAAACTGGTTCAGTATTAATTTTACATAGTACGATATCCACTAAAGGAAATGAAATGGTGTTTAACATCCTACTGTTCTGCTCCGACTGGGCTAATGAAGATTGCTCATTCAAACGAGATACTTAGCCGTTCAAGCGAAGTATGATTTGCTTTAGCGCTAATGGACCTTCGTAGAAAAGATCATGAGTGATTGAAATTAATTCGTTTATTATCGTAATAGCATAAGCATTAGCAATGACAATCGAAGCTCGAAAAATGCAAATGGCGACTTGGAACCTGTATCTAGAAAATCCCAAATTAGAGTTCGTAACCAAGAAGTAAACATTTTTGACTAGGTCATATTAGGTTAAACATGCATTATGCAAGAGCTAAATCTGCCTATTACAGGTCTTTCTTTATACCTGAAATGTTTTCTAAAGTATCAATTTAACATTAATTAAATGATCCAGACCTTAATCAACTCTCGATGGCATCAGATTTCTCCGATATTAAATAGATTAGGACGGTTCAGCGATATTTTGATTTAATCAAATATGGAGGAACGAGACTTAGCTTCGATCTACCAGTAACCTGGTTGAAATTATTGCTCACGTCTGTCAAACCTTCAAAGGCTAATATCTTCGCTTGCAATAGAGTAATTTGAATGAAATTTTCAAATTATTCATTTTACACTATCTACTTTCGAACTATTATAACAAGAATGGTGAGTTCTTTATCTAAATCTTACATAATGTATCTTTAAGTCACAATTTCAATAAATGTAGCCTATATTTTTCTCTCCCACAGGACGAAGATAGAATTTGGTTATTTGCTGTGAGTGGTCGTAGAAAGCCTTTCAATTATTTGTAAGTCACACAGGGATTGTTTTACCTCACGTTCTTTTGTATAGGGGAGAAGCGGTGGCTCAGTGCTCAATCCCGGTTCCACGGTTGTTTCCGCTTGTCAGTAGTGAGGGACAGCGGGCCTTACAAGGACAGTGTCTAGTTGTTAGAACGGATGGGATAAAAAAAAAATCGAGGTCCAATGTACACATTTGCGCGCACACAAAAGAAACCTTGACAGGGCAATATTTCTTCATAGTACTTCGAATGGCGTATGTCCACCATTAGTAACCCAGCCATTGATGCAAAATAGGCGGTTACAACCGTGTCTCGCGCATCTTTAGGAACTCCTAAACACAGAATTCTGAAAATTTTGACATGTTAGTCGCCCTCTATTTTTCGCCTCTCCGAGACGCGAAAGTCAAAAAGTAGAAGTTAAACAAAATGTTGGGTGACAGCACGCTTTACAAACCAACATCGCCTCGAAATAAGAAATTTAGAAATAAACACAACGCGATAATGGCTTCCCGTGTTTTTTCCTAATTTCAAATTTTCGCGACTTTCCGACTTTCCTGTTTTGAAGAGGCGAAAAATAGAAATGACCAATGGTAGTTGTAGAATTCCACACTCAGCTATTCGGCTATTAAATACGTTGTCTATATTTATATATATAACATCTCGCTACACGTGTTTCACTATCTAGACATTACATAATTTCTATTATTCAGATCGGATGAAGGAAAATTAGTTGGATTTACAGTAGATTTTGTAAATGCTGGTAAGATATTTATTTATTTCTATTTTAAATGTTTACATCTAGTTGTTAAAACAACTCCAATGTGTTATCAAGAGCATTTTTTTTTAAATAATGTAATAAGAAGCTAAGAAGTGTCGGGATATTTTACCATTTGTATTTTATAATATTTTAGTTTGTACAGAAGCTAGACAGAAATGTAGCATGACATTAGCGCAGTTTACAGAATGTACCTTTACTGATAGAAACATCAACTATCCTGGTCGAGGTAAAACAGACTGTATAACCTTTACAATCTTAAAAATTTCATAATAAAAATGTTTAATACTTATCAAATACGACATGAGAATGACGTGGAGGTTAAAGGTAGATAGCTGTATTTCCTTGGAACATTAAAATAACAGTTATGTTCGTAGTCTCTATCATCCAAAAAAATACTCTAAGGCTAGGAGGCTGTGGGTGACCGAGACTATTATGTTCGGTGAAGTTCGCGTGGTTAGTCTAGCCCAGTTTATCTCGTTTTCTTTTTTGGTGTTTGTGTATCAGCCATTTTGTTTTTCATTATTTCCTCATTGACTTGTTGGAAATGTTATGTTTTTGTTCATCAAATCTTCCCATTACAAATGGCGATCGTTACCACAGAGAAACTGACGTCGGGATTCAATTTTAAAATATTCACTGAGTCATAAGTATTAAAGATACAGTATGAAAGATTAGATAAAGAGCTGGTAGTTACCCTTATAAAATTTAAAAACTGCCTGAGAGTTGCCGGCCTAGCATCGACCATCATTATTAAAGTCGACACAATGAAAAAAACATAGTCTCGATTATCCACTTCATGATTTAATCATGAATGAAAGTTCAGTAGCAAATCGGATCTTAATCCAGCAAATATCGCAGGCTAGCGGTTATGGTCTGGATACGTTAAGTAATGTCTATGAATTTCAGGCCGCAAAAAAGACCTGCAATTGGCACGATTGAGCTCTTTCATAATTCCTGTTTAAATATCAGGAGTCCACATTTTCACGATAAAATAACAACATTAATACTGATTGAAATGAACCAGTATTGAATTGTAATTCGTGTCTCTAATAAGTAATTACCATTATATTTATTTTATTGAAAACATTGAAACAGGTTTGATGGCTGAGTGGTTTGATGCTTGTCCTGGTTATGGTGTAACTGTAGACAGACTCAATGGTTTTGACTTTACTCTGCCCTTTTTAAATACAGATGCTTCCTTCTCTGTACTGCCAGGAAATCCCAGCGGTTTCAACGCATCGGCAGCTGACTTTAGTAATTATACCATCAGTAAGTTTTACGTTTAGATACGTCCGTCATCATTAGTCTGTCTGTTGCACAAAACTAGGATGTTAAAACCCATTTTATTAATTGATTAATTCCGTTTGTATAGCGTTTGCATGTCTTGGACTTTGTAATTATATTTTGAAGATAACAATAACATCGATGGGCCCAGAACTGACCCTTGAGGAGCACCCTACTCATCATTTATAAGATTTGCTGGCATGCAAGAGTTCATCATCTGAAGCACTCAACAATTGACCGCTACTTCTTTACAAGACTAAATAATCATTTTCATTTTCTTTAAATATGAAAATGGAAGCGCAACAAATACGTCTCGAAATGCTCGAAGTTAGCTGGTCTAAAATCGTCGACATCGCTAGCGGAGTTGATGTTTTTATGTAATTTGTTTTCTTCTAGCTCATCTGACAGGAGCAGGGACTAATGCTAATTGTTTAAATAGAATTGGTAAAAAGTTTGGAAAAATCACCATCGCGGCTAATTTACCCGACGCAAGAAGACTTCTAGAGACAAGACAGGTCAGTTCATATCTTAAAATAACCAATCCTCTTTTGATTTGGCTGGTGTGTTTTACCGATGTGGGTAGGCGTCGACGTATTGATTTTGGAGTGTAACGGCCATTCGGCACAAACTAACAAACGAAGTCTCTGCGAGATTAACATTTAGTTCAATTTTATTTCAATTTATGGGTCTTTAGCAGTGGGATGAAACCGCGGAAGACCTGAAGCTGAGGGTGGACAGGTGATCCTACTAATTCAATTAACAATCAACATTTGGACCAAATGACATTGTATCGAATAAAACCAAGGGTTTTCTTTGTTTACTTTTCAGGCCGATGTTTTATTTTCTCCAAGAAATAATATAACCGATTTAGAAACTCTACCGGAAAGAGTTCATTGTGACGTCTCTGGTACTGCTGTCATGGTAAAGAAAGGCAGCAGCCTGCCAAAATGGTGGAACCTTGCGTTCAACCGATGGGTCAGACGAGGAGATTATGATCTTTTCTGTAAACGGGCCAAAGATAAGTATCAATGTAAGTCTATGATTCTTATTTTAGCCCCTTCATGTGACTTACCACGATGCCATAGTTCTGGAAGGTTGTAAGTGCCACTTATGACCCAAATAGTTTTTTGCATAGGATCACTTATCACATTGGGGGGCTTCTCTATGCAAAATTTCAGAACTGTAAGATCGTAACTCCCTCCCTTATTGCGTTATTAAGAATGGAATAGGTTTTTATCTCATATCTCATAAACTAAATCCAACAATTTTTGAGACTTGACACATTTCAGAACTAAACGTCGCCTTATCAGTGATGCAGGTCGGAGGGTCTGGGACAAAAAAATACAAGGTGCCGTATACATGTTGGTGTGCCCGTAAAATTACTCTGGACGTTGGGCAAACGTCTCCTATATATATCACACGGGATGACGCGTGTCCGTCTTACATTAGCCCGGGTGGAGCAGAACAAAAGGAATTTTAACTCCATTTTATTTCAATTTTAGCCCTTTCAATAATTTCACTTTAAAATAGCATTATGCAAGAGCAAAACCTGATTTTTACAGGTCTTTCTTTAAGCCTGAGATGTTATCTAAATAATCAATTAGACATTAATTAACATATTCAGACCATAATAACTCTTTATGTCAAGACTAGCCTTCGATGTTGGCAGATTAAAATCGTATATGCCGCTTAATGGCGGTTGATAATTAAATCAATCAAGTGGATAATCGAGACTATGCTGTTTATATTAATGATTTGAGTAATGATGACCGAGGCTATGAATATTTCAAAAGCTTTTTTCTCGGCTAATAGTGAATCAATTTGACTGAAATTTTTAGCAAATTATCTTTACACTATCTAGTTTTTAACTATTGTAGTGAAAACTGCCATCTCTTTATCTTATCTCCCATAATGTAACTTTAAGAAAAAAGTATGTGAGTTGTGTGAAATCATGTGAGCTATGTGAACTCATCCAATGGGAAGTGGTACCGGGTGTTTGATAAAGAGTAACATGCCCTACAACGTTAATTTCTTCTCATTGCTAGGTGTGTCCGCTCTACACAAACCAGGCCATTGTGGTGCTAACTTACTGGTATAATTTTGTTTCAATCGTTCGCTTGCGGTCAACTGGTGTGGTTTCGAATCCAAGATTTTACGTGGCAAAGGAGTAGGGTCGCCTGTCCAGCCTCTTGGGTTTTCTCCGGGTACTCCGGCTTCCTCCCATCGCTAAAGATCCCTACGCGCACGCGAATTATTGAAATAAATTAAACCAATATGTTAGTCCCCAAATGACCTAGTTTGTGTCGAGTGGACGTTAAACCCCCTTGCTATCTCTCTCTCTCTTTCTCTCGTTCGCTTGCGCGTAGGGGTCTTTAGCATTCGGAAAAAAACGGGAATCCTATACACCTTGTCAGTTACAACTGAGGGATCGAAACCACACCACTTGACTCCATGGCAGATATTGTGACAATTCGGGGAGAGGCGTATTGAGAATTTGATTTTGTTTAATATGATATCGTTTTGATTTACAGATGATTTTGATTGCATGACTGGAAAACCACCAACAAGAACGCGTCCCTATTTCCGCCATGGTCCATTTGCAGGCAAAGGAGACTGGTTCAAAGTCGAAATGTAAAATTTTCGAAATACATATATTTATATTTCCCAGAGTTGTATTATTTTACATCCGTCTTCAGTTTGACATTTAATCAATTTTAAATAAATCCAGTCGGCTGAGTTCATCTCATAATCGCATACTCCCAAATAACTTCAAATCTCGTTTTCCTCGCCTTCTCTAATCGTATGGAACTCTTAAAGGGCATATGGCTCTAATTTTTGGAACATGTTTTGAAACAGACGAAAATGGTCCTAAGCACAAATCAATGTAATATGAATGTATGTAAAGTGATTTTATATTCATTTTTTGAAAATTATTTTGATTTGTTATCAATGTTCGGTGAAATACATGAACAGTTTACATTGAACGGCAGCCGTTTACGCCTGCTTAGTCCATTCAACACGGTTTTATTTTATTAGAGAGAGAGAGAGAAATGGGGTTTAACGTCCACTCAACACAAACTAGGTCATTTTGGGACTAACATATGGTTTAATTTTATTTCAATAATTCGCTTGCGCGTAGGGGTCTTTAGCAGTGGGAGGAAACCGGAGTGCCCAGAGGAAACCCACGAGGTTGAGAAGGCGCCCCTATCTCCATGCCACATACGCTCACACCAGGGCTCGAAACATCAGCCGCAAGCCAGAGGTGACCGGCCAGCTAGAGGTCGAAGCGCGGCACTCTAGACCACTAAGCCATCCCAACCCCCCTTTATTTTATTAAAAAATATATTATTTCGTCGTTTGTGAATCAGCCTTTCCTAATTACTTCCACATTGTGTTGTAGGATATGTTTTTATTTATTCATTACATGGGGGTTGGGATGGCCTAGTGGTCTAGGGTGCCGCGCTTCGACCTCTAGCTGGCCGGTCACCTCTGGCTTGCGGCTGTGGTTTCGAGCCCTGGTGTGTGTGGCATGGAGATAGGGGCGCCTTCTCAACCTCGTAGGTTTCCTCCGGGCACTCCGGTTTCATCCCACTGCTAAAGACTCCTACGCGCAAGCGAATTATGGAAATAAAATGAAACCATATGTTAGTCCCAAAATGATCTAGTTTGTGTCGAGTGGACGTTAAACCCCATTTCTCTCTCTCTCTCTCTCTCTCCCTCTCCCTCTTGTTCATTTCAAAATGGCACCCGAAACCCTGGGGTGCTCGACTCGTGTACTGATTATAAAATGTTAATTGTGTCTTAAATATTGCATATTAGGATCCCATACTTTCACATCAAGATAACAACATCAATATGTATTGAAATGGACCATTATTGAATTCTATTTTCGAATATTATAGACAATTTTGGATTAGAGACTTAGCTCCTTTAACCACAAAGTATATAGGAGCTCCTTTAACCACAAAGTATATAGGACTATACAGTTTATATTTATGTGTATCAATACATACATGTATATCTTATTTGTTCTTAACTTTTATTTTTGTTGAAATAAATTAAATATGTTCATTAAAACATAATCGTATGATTTGTTTCTCTCGGTATCACCGGCCACCGCTCAGTAAGATCTATGTCATAGATCCCCCCCACCCGCCTAATATGACCATGCTCCACTACCTAAACTTAAAACTAGTTTACCAGAACCAAACAAGCGCGGGGGTTGAAAATCGAATATGCCCAATCCGTACATTCTAGTAGTTTGCAAAAGCTTTCTTTTTTTTTAAAACTTAAAGGTTACCGCTGTTGTTGCGGCGCCACCCAGAGTCGGTTATAGGGCACTTACATTTTATTTGAGCTGGTAACGACCTCTAGCCCACTATTCCCCATACTCCGCGCAGTGTTGCGTCTGATTAGAGGGAATCCAACTACACACTGCTATTATGAGTGGATATTGTTGTGTTAAATTTTGATTGATCAGTAGTCCGTCTACCAACCAATCACGAGCTGCCAATACTGGACCAAATATGTTTACATAACGTATACGTCATGACTCACGATTTTATTATGCCTAATTAACCCGTGCATAGCAGAATACTGCAGTAAAACTAATTGCGTGACAAACGAGGCTATCAAGTCGAATGAAATGTAAACAATATTGTTTGGAAACGAACATACTTTCACCGTTTTAATACCTTAAATCACTGTCCAAAGTTTTAGGGAAGACCTAGATGAAATGAAGGACTGTCATGTTGCTGTAATTAGGTGATAGCTTTCATTGAACGGAAAGAATAGACACACTCCCGCATAAGTTCAAGAAACAGACGCTATTCCAGCAATGGTCAGAGAGGGATTTCTCGGGCCATTGCTTCAGGAATATGACTATTCCCTTGATTTCGAAATTAAATGATATGGGTTTAACGGTGTATTTGTCTGTGGTATTCGGTCCTAGTATTCGAATATTCGATCGAAGAAATCCTGTTTTCAATATAATCTGATATGCGAATATTGGGCATAGATCAAATTTGATATAGCTTAGCTAGTTTCTAAGTAACGGCTAAAAAGCTGCTATGATAATCACTACTATATGACGTCAGCAGTTGGATCACAGACCCTTGTCCAGGGGCGTTTCAAGGTTTTTCATGACGTAGGCTACACTATTTTGGCGGCCCTTATTCGCGGGGAGGTGGGGGCGTTGATTGATAATTTTCATGCCTATGAAATGACTGCATGCTCATTCAGTAGTGGATTCGACAGTAACAGTGTATAGAAAACACTTGACTCGGACTCGTGGGCCCTTTCCCTTGGCCAGAGGGGGCCTTTTGTCAGACGCGGGGCCCTTTACCTGCCTTTAGGACCCCCTCTAACTAGGGTACATTTTTATTTTTCTCAACGGTTTTAGCATTTTCCTCCCGTTTTATTTTAGCGAGGAGGCTATAAAACACCTTTACCTTTGTCCGTTTCTACATGTGTTGGTCCAGATTAGAACCTGTCAACCAATCATCAGCAGTTTCATCGTGGCGTTAACTGGAAATCGAATGAACAATGATTTCCAGAGGTTCCTAAAGCCCCAAACAAGTTCAAACAACGCCCTACCTCTGTCTTAGAAAATCGTAAAACGGGTTGAGGTTGAGGTAGAATGTGTAAATGATGTTTATAATATTAGGCCTATCCTATAGTTAGTTCATAGTAGACCTCAGTATGTCCACGTCGTCTGTACACTAAGTTCATATCAAGTTCCAATCTGATGAATTTGCCATTTCGAAGCAGTCCAAGGCAATCCGTTGTTAGTTTAAACTCGTTTGTTACTAGGTATACCCGTGGCCCATGTCCGCAACGGGTTTTTACTAGCTTTTACCTCAACCCATTCAGAGATACTTCAACTCGTTCGTATCTCGTTTTGTTTTGTTTGAACGCGCTCTTATATGCAACCCCGCTCTGACTAGAGGGCTATACAAAAAAACAGCGCGTTCTTGTCTGCAATATCCCCAAAGCATCAAGGAAAGGACGAACAATTGACATCCCTCACTCGTTCCGGTTCAGCGTTTCAAGATGTGCACATCAAGACATTAAAATATAGTACTACAGATGCCTCTTGCGTTTCATCATTCATCCAAAGCGAAGTTCCGAATGACTGTCCGTGGGAAAGCAGCCATTAATATTGATCCCAAGCACCCGTGGAGGCCAGTCAGATCAGGCGCAAGTTGCTGAGCCGCGGAAGCCTGTCCCTGGATCCTGTAGACCCCCGCCACACTCTGCCTCAGTACAAGAAAACGGTACCGACCGAGCTACAAACTGACCCGTGCGTACTGCTAATATATGTTCGCCTCCGTGACGTTGTAACACTTCCCTGCACTGTTAAAATGGGTACAATTAAAAACTATGAGCAGTGTAAAGAATTGTAAACGTTATACCGCAGCTAGTGTTTTTTAAAAATGTAACACTAGCTGTTGTGTAACCCAATTCAAAGAGCTAAACGCAACAGGTGTAACCGATATTCATAACTAACTGATCGTGTTTTAGATGAGCTACACCAATGCTGGTGTTATACTACAATTGTACCAATTTTACGCCGTATGTTGCTTTTCAAAAAGTGTTTTTGTACTCCAACTTAAAGTAGCTAAGTCTCTAACTCAATATCATCTCAAATCTTCAACATTGGAAAACACGAATTATTTATCAATTTAAATCAACATTGATGCTGTGATCTTACCGGTAAAAGGTGTGCCTCTGATATCCAATATTTAAGACAAAATAAACATTTTACCATTGGAACACGAATAGTGTATCATAATGCGTTTCAGCCCCAGTTGTAACAAGAGACTTGAGAGACGAGGCTAGACAAATTGCACCAAATCAAACGGCGTATATTGACTGGAATAACCAGACGCCAGAAATTTGCATTGGGAATACTGGTTTATTTCACCGAACATAACTACTTGGAAATAACGAGTAAAAATGGAAACCATTGAATGTAAATCAGTTTATATACATCCATATTACACTATTATATGCGTAGCGACCCACTTGTGTCAATTTCTAGGTCCCAAATGTTAGCGATTTAGCTCCTTTAAGTGTGTTGTAAAATATGGCATTAGTAACAACTTATTTTAGAGTGTTTACAGGAGGGGGCATATTTTTGAATCTTTGACTACGGATACGGCATATTTAAAATAAATGATTAAGTACCGCGGCATAAATTTATATAACTGACATTTAATATATTTCCCAGAATCGTCCACACGTGTGCATGTCGTAATGATTAATGTCATTTATTTGGTACTGTCTAAGCCTTCAACAGTAGAGAATGCATTGATTAATGTGCACACATACATTTAGTGCTTATCTTCAATTAATCTTATTTTGTACTATTCGTTAGAAATTCTGGGCACAGAAAACTCTCTAATCTACTTTGAGAATAGATCTCTGGCCTTAATGGACGTCATATCCAACAATTAATATACTGTTTGGTAACGCGATTCTACTTCGGTTCACATTTGTTACAAAGAAAATGACTACGAAACCTTTTCAAATGAAAGTTGAATATACACTTATTAAATTTCTAGAAATGTACTTAGAGTTTTCGACTAAAATTGTGGATTTAGGAGTTAAATGTCGTGTCGGTCAACTGGGCCAAGTATCTGTTCTCAAATAGCGCTAATTCTTGACACAGCGTACGTTTAGTATGTGCGATGTATGGCGTCAAATAGAATAAATGAATGTTTGAGACTGAATATTTATGTTGTGATCTTCAGGCGCGGATCCAGCCCCAGTGACATAGTTGATTTTCATTTTCGTTTGCTTTATTTCTGTTGTGGTTAACATATCTGCTCTTTAATAGATGATATAAACATGATTTTCGCATTGTCTCCGCCCAAGCAACCCAACGTTGCAACGTATTACCCTTTGCTCCAATGTATGCCCCCCCCCTCGACTAAATCCTGGATCCGGGTCTGATCTTACCGTGAAAATAGGGGATCCAAATAAACAATATTTAAGACACAATGAACATTTAACAATCAGTTCACGACGTCGTGTACTGTACTGTAAGTGCATAATGGTTTCGAGTTGCAAAAAAAATCAACTAAAAACATATCCCAGAAAACAATCAAAAATGGCTGATTCACATAATAATAATACTTTTTAAAAAACACGTGCCGCATGTACTAAACATTGAATGCTAACTGTTCTCGTATTTCACCGAACGAAATATTAAATTGTGTTTTACAGTTAGACCTGTTTCGTCTATTTTAATGTTCCAAAGAATAGAACCATGCGCCACTTAAGGCAGCTGAACACGTCTTCTACGGTCACCGTTTTGGTCCCTTTTACGTATACATGTCCTTGCGGGCCCGTAGCCAGCTCATAAAATTTGGGGGGAGGGGGTGCTACGGAATGTTTTTTTTGGGGGGTGGGATGGGGGATAAGGAATGTTTTGGAGGTGCTGAGGATGTGGCCGGCTAAGAGCACTCCTAAGAAATCACTATTTTTGGCGAAATATTTGGGGGGGGGGGGCTAATTCGATTTATACAAACTAAAACAAGCTAAGCGTTTTGTTACGAACACATGTCTTTGAGTAAAATGGGCTACCCCTTCCGGTTTCGGAGTTTATCGAATGTATCATTTCCATTAGTGATGGGACAAGCTCTCTAAGATTTCCATTAGTGATAGGAGACGCTTTCTACGATTTCCGGGGTGTTGGGTGGCCGAATGGTTAGCGAGTGCGCGCTGTATCATACGGCATGCCATTGAGTCAACTGACGTACTCCGGTTGCCTTCCACTGCTAAAGACCCCTACGCGGAAGCGAATTATTGAAATAAACCATATGTTAGTCCCGAAATGACCTAGTTTGTGTTGAGTGGACGTTAAACCCCATTTCTCTCTCTCCCCCCTCTCTCTCTCCGATCTCCCTCTATGATTTCGATTAGTGATGGGACAAACTCTCTACGATTGCGAAGAGTGTTGTTTGGACTATATTTAAATTTGATATTGCTCCACATTAATTCTAATATCGATATTGAAGATTAATTATTATAGTAATCTATTGCCAAAAAAGGGTGGTTGAGAACAGTTATTGACATGTTCACTATGCGGTTAATTAATTGAATGTATACAACACATGGTTTACAAGATTGATGAAGGAACAGCGTGTGATTTATGGACCTTGTCGACGCAGCGACGTCCCCTCTATATATTTACTAACTTTTACTAACAAATTCATTAAAAAATTCCTGTTCTTCAGAACGCTACAAGATACACCTAGATCTCCAACAGTCACTCCTTCTTGGACAGAGGTTTGAATCTTCAGGTTAGTTATTGTATATCTATTCTCTCTTTTATATTTATAATCTCTATGACGCGCTTGCTCAATAATCATTGAAAATTAAGTTCGTCGGAGGTACATATTGATCATTTGTTTAAGTAAACTCGGTGACGGATCATTAGGTTTCCAAATGGGCCTTCATTATTTTTTTCTAGAAAATATAATTTGGAAACTTTTATTTCGTCACCAAATCGCCGACGCGGGCCCCCGATTTAATTGTTCAAAATCTTTAGATAAAGTAAACATTTTTTGGGTCCACTTACTATTCATCCAATTCCAACTACCAATGGATCTTTTCACTACACAGCGATGACATAGACAGCGTGTCTAGTCGTTCGGATGAGGCCACAGACCTATTGAAATTATTTTTTTTTCTTTTCAGAAGATATCAAATTCAAAATGGCGTATGTCGGTAATTTCTTGATGATATTGTTAATAATGGCAATGTACCAAACCACTGTAGCTAAAAAATCAAGAAAGTGAGTTAGAATTGACGTTCTGTGATTTAATTGCTGGTCATTTGAACAGAGTGTTTTAATTTACAAGGAAATTTATAACGCCTTTTTAGGAGCTCTTTTTGGGTGAGGATTGAGGGTGGGGGCGACTGAATGGTTAGCGCGTGCGCGCGCTGTATCGTTAGGTCAGTCATTGGGTCAACTGGCGTGGTTTCAATTCCCCGGTTGTACGTGACAAGGAGGAGGGTCGCATGTCCAACCTCGTGGGTTTTAACCGGGTCTCCAGGTTTCCTCTCACTGATAAAAATTGAACCATATTTATGTTAGTCCCGAGATGACCTTGTTTGTATCGAGTGGACTTTAAATCCCATTTCTCTGTAATATTTCTTTTCCCAGTCTAAAGACATGGGTCATATGGAAATCGCCGTTTTCACCAACTCTCCCTCCGTCTCATGTTAATTTTTTTATGGGGCCTCCATAGATCAGTGGGTAGAACGTTGGCTCCGTAACACTGAGGTCCCGTGTACGATCCCTTTGTCTCGAGAAAGATCATTGATATTTTCCGGCATGGCTAGCCCATAGTGATACAGGACAGAAGGTCCGGCACGGTACATCGTTCGGGTGGTCCTGTGTACACTTGTAAAAGAACCTTTGACAGTTGAAATTCGATATAGAAGTAGGCCGTAGTACTGCTGTCCAGGAAAAACTGCTCTCATAGCACACTGTATGGCGTATTAGTCAAGTCGATGCAGAACTGTAGGACGTTAAATTTCATTTCATTTATATACGTCTACACCCCTGAAATGTGCACGCGCAGACGATATTAAACAAAATATGGTTATATGTTTCTTATAAAATACGGGTATGCCTATGTGCGCACGCAGACGAACGTCTAGATATTGTTCTTACTAGGCCTTACTAGGTCCTGCAGCACCAACACGAAGGAACCAGACAGGGAAGTCCCGAGGAACTGCCTCGGCCAATATAATATTGATCCCGTGGATGGCGAAACAGCACTTTACTTGACCCGCCACTGTCTGTCTCCCCCGACTGACGATTTGGAAAAGAATCCGGCATGCAATCAATACAGATGGCTATCCATTCCTGCCTTTTATTATTGCTACTGATTTTAATACTGTTGTATTTTATTCCATTTATCTAGTTGCAAGTGTAAAGTCGTTCACGCCAACAATTATGGTACGGAGCTTCATGACTTTCAGACCATTCTGAGTTGTAGCGGCCATTTACGGTGCATCTGTCTCAGAAAACCTATGAGAACATGCGCATCAGATTGCGAAGCAAGGGTCAACGAGTGGGCCAATTATCACTGTCCAAGCTATTGGAAAGGTACACCTGTTCGTTCTTCTTACAGCACTGATGGTTGTGGCAGCGGTACAGGGCAACTCGTTCATAATTGTCAGTAAATGATGTTATGGTGACGATAACGATGTACCAGAAATAAACATAATACACGTAGGCCTATTTCTATATTGTGTGTTCACAATGTTGTGAGGCCTCGTCAGTTTGATTTTATGTTCATCGTGAACGTCTGTAAAACAAATCCTTCTTCTTTCGGGGAAAAGACTTATATTTAAACACCAAACGCTTTTTGGAGTTCCACGTCATGCAAGTAGTTATTTTTGCGTGAGATAGTGTAGTCATCATCCATGTCCGTCGACCGATTCACGCTTTCTAGTACCGGTAACGAAATTACGCTGACCGCACATGTCAATATCAAATCATTTGTTTGACATAAAACGGGTCAAATATACATTTCTGCTCCTACTAGGCTATACTGTGGTATTAGGGAAATGTCCGTATGTCTTCATTGGCCCAATGGCGGCAGAAAAGTAGGACGTTATACCCCAATTTTATTATCATTTATATATATACTTATACAGGGGTGGATCTAGGGGGGGGGGACTAGGGTCACTAGTCCCCCCCCCCCCTCCCTACCGGTGTATAGGAATCCCGGGCCCTACAAGCTTCCACAGGGACATGCACGCATAGTCGTATATATATTATGTAGCACACGGTGCGCATCTTATCAGACACACAATCAGCTTCTATGTTACTAGCGGCAGACATTAGCTCCGTAAACCGCGGTTGGTGAGATAAGACATGGGATTGTTACCTTCATCAAAAAAATCCTGGATCCGCCACTGTTATATAAGTCAAATTGAAGTATGCAAGAAAAAAAACATTTTGAGTTCAATTTGTAGCAGCACAGTAACGCAATAAAATGGTCCAACGATTCGTTTTAACAGACTGAAAGTACTAGCTAGAAATTGAATTTGAAATGAGTGTTTTTTCTCAAATACTTCAATTGTACTTATATTTTTTAACTGAGAGTAGACAGATCACAGCAATCTGACCTTCTATCCGTATATATATAATATATGCATACACCATACAGAACTCGACAATTATATATTGCCTAGTTCAGATTCCTGTGGTTGGATCTGCTTATAATATACAGTAACAAGTCATGGTAATGATGGACTATCGCCGAAGCAAAGATACGCCCACAGCAGCTAAAATTGTCCGACGGGTCGACATGGGTTGTCGCATATTTATTCTTTTGTGGGCAATGGGTGTGTCGGGGGGGGGGGGGGTCATGCAATTTTATTTTCGTCTGTTGAAGGTTCACAAGGTTCTACAATCTGAATCAAGGGCCTTAACGTAAAGAAATCGTTTTAATTTAATAGGTTTCTTTGTTTCACTACTCTGAATGATGCATATAAACTTCATACGGATCGAATGAGTAGTTCCAATATGGCGGAATTCGTGATACAGTCGAGACTAGATGTAGGTCCCGCAATCTGTCGAGGTTTGCCGAGTGGTCGTCCTACCCACCGACAAGGGGAAATCATACTGACTGAAAAAAAAATTGCGAGGCCAACACAGGTAAGCAAATTGAAAAATGAAGTCCGATTTTTTCTGTGGTAATGATGACATGGATACGACATGCAGCGTGCCTCGAGGTCGTTACTGGATAATTAATTGGTATTAAATTTTAAAAATAAAATGTGTAGTATACATCAATTCATATATTCTTGCCTTGGATGGTAAAAGGCAAATTGGGACCAAGTTCAGTCCCACGGCCATGGCCGCATTTCTTCTAAAATGGTTTAGGGTTGGTATTCCCAAAGTAGTCTCATTAATATGCGGTGGCCATGTTGGAGTCAACAGGTAGGCGCAACACAGTGTGATCTGAGATTAAATTGCTTCTGTCAAGGGATCGTTTGCGTGCACGCCAAAACGTAAACGTGTTGACCTCCGTTTTGGACCTGCTCAATTGGTAACCTGCTGGTTTGTGAGCTAGCACTCCCATTACCCCCCCCACACACACACACACACACACACACACACACACACACACACACACACACACACAACGGACCACGGTGACCCCAAAGTAACAAGAAAAAGATTTCGTAAATGTTTAACTTCTATCCCAAAATTTTTACCAAGAGGGACAATTTGCTCAACGGGTTACTCAATAAAACATCACTGTTTTTATTCTATTATGAGGTTTATTTAAAACTATTTACAAATAATGATATGCAGACCTATGAAATTTAATATAAAAAAAACAATACTATAATATAGCGTAGACTGAAACAAAACGTTACATGTATGCTGAAATTAAAACAGTTTTATTTAGTCACGTTCCTATTTCATTTAACAAGGGCATTTTTTTTTTTATCAAAGTATGATATTTATTTAAACATTAATTACTTATTATGATATACATCTATATATATATTTGATATTTTACCAAATATATAGATCTATTTTAGTGGAAATTTTACATTTAACAGCTCACCATTCATACTATAATAAGTCCATAAAAAGATAATGAAAAGTGAATATATTGAAGTTATGAGTGTTTGATGTTTTGACATTAGATAGTTTCCATTGCTAAAATAATAAAACAAGGACTACATCATCCCTTTAACGTTATGGTATTAAATGACTCTAATGTATTTCAATCCATTTAATATCTCGGTCATCCGGTGAAGTAGAGAGTTGATATGGGCTTGGCATGTGAACAAATGTCTAAATAATAACTAATATAACATTTGAAGGTTGGGAAAAACCTCCAATAGACAGATTTAGCTCTCGAATAATGCATCTTTAATTGTGCGTGATGTGTATTTTGTTGTATTTTTGTCACATTCAAGGATGGAAAAACTCTAGCAGTTCCGCCATTTCACCATAGTTGTATTTTACGTCCGCTTCCACTGAGGTGATATCGCAGACAATGTCACCATTGTTTGTAGTTGTATGTACTTAAATATCGGTTGAGTAATACTGGTCTAAATTTGTATAAGGCAAAAAATAATACAATGACTTAAATATCAACCATACGTCATGTTTTTACAAAATTCTCTTACATAAATGCATAAGGTTTAAATCAATATATATTTATTTATATATAAAAAGGCCTTGAATATAGTAGGATTAGAGTTTTGGAGAGAAGAGATTCGACCATGTTGGTTTATCTTCATGAGGTAGATAATCACTGAAATCTCTAGTTGGTGACGATAGACATTCAAATTCAACTAAAAATAGAAAATAATAAAAGAACAATGATTACCAAGTTCAAGGACATTATTCTCAACTTGAGTGGGTCTGATATTCATCAGATTTCTATCTCCTGAACAAATTTACAGAGGAAAAATGTGGATAAAATGTATATATTTCATGTTTCTATGAATGTAATTGGCCGTTTTCGTGCTGCTTTTGCAATTTTTATATATACAACTGAGTGTCAATTACATAAAAATTCATAAGCAATATTAAATATAATATCGTTTATTATATAAAACCCCGAACATTATATTTGTAATTATCAAGCTTCAAAGGCGCTTGTGTGTATTTCATTTCTTACATCACCTTGTTGGAAACATTGTGTGAGCATTTGAAACTGAAAATATATTTAATTAAAAACAGCGAAAAAACGAGGTCCCGTGTACCTTAAAGCAAGTGTTATATTCAACTGGACCGAAACGACTTAAAGCCAACCCAGCACCCCTTGTCCTCTTAGGCTCCCACAGACAACTAGGAAAAAACATGGCTGTTTTCAGTACCGAGATGTCAACCAACCACAATTTTTCAACGGAGATAAGCTATATAGCCTGATCTGAGCTTAGTTCTCACAAGACAGAAAAATATGGGATGACCATACCAGGTATTTCACAAAATATTAACCATTTTAAACAAAAATCGAAGAAATGGTAAGCAAATTTCGAGTCGTAGTATCTGATCACATGGAACAGGCAGCAATAACTGCTCAAAAGAAGAGAAATATATTCTGTAATTCACTTTCCCACATCTGAATTCACTTAAAATATAAAACTTCAAATTTAAAAAGGTCGTCCAAAATTTTATGGGCCCTTTTTTTCTTGGTCCTTGGGCAGCTGCCTACACTGTCTATGGGGTAATCAATCTGCCTCTGAGATATGGAGTTGGCAGACGCATCGAAAGGGGACAGGCGGTTGCTTACGTCTTTTGTGCGTGCCTTTTTGCGCTGTTACTATGAAGTTTGGTGTCAGAAAGTGCGGAAACTGTGTAAGTAGGAGGGAGGGATGGGGCGTACCAACCAAACGTGTACCGAGGGAATTGCTTGTGCGTGCCTTTGTGGGTTATGCATACGATGTTTGGGGTCGTGGGAGGAGAGATGCGTATACCTTCCTTCAAAAGTGGACAGTGGAAATAACTCACCTAAACATGTAATAGTATTTTTACACCGAAAACGATGTGGGTTGTTTAAAGGGGCATTATCTAAAAGGCATGTGTATTAACGCTCATTCTGATGTGTGACCATTCGTTCGTAATGAATGTGAAAAATAAAAATCTTACAATTATACTTCTTGCTGGCACGTTTACAGAACCGGGCAAATCCTCCGCTTTTTGTCCATTTAGCAAAAACAGGATTCCACCAGGCGACTAATGGACTGCCTTTCTTAGCCATTATACCAGTGCCCGAATTTTTTATCTCACAGTGAAACTTTGGAGATAGATTATCTAAATCAGTTACATTGTCGCGTGGATAAAATAATGCATCAGCCTGAAATGATAAAATTAACATGTTATGTTGCTAGAAAAATTGAAATAAAGCCCAGGTAAGTATCTGTATGGCGAATATATAAATATATCACGGCCCTGTTTCTCGAAATCTTAACTTCAATTTTGATTGGCTAAGCACTAAAGTCAATCTAATATTATCCAATCAAATTATCTTGTACCTTTATCTTAGTTAAAATTTCGTGAAACAGGTCTCAGAATAGAATATAGAAACTTTAGTGCATTAAACCTATCTGCATATACACAAATAAAGAAAAACACATACATACATAAAACACATACATACATATAGGTACAAATAGAAAACAAAATGAAATGAAATGGGGTTTAACGTCCTGGTTGTTCTGTTCCGAATTGACTAATGAAGGCGGGTATACCCCATACAGTGAGCTATGGGGGAATTTTGCCCGGGCAGCAGTACAATGGCTTACTCTTGTATCTAATTCCAACTGCCAAGGGATCTGTAACGTACATGTCAATGTATACACCGGACCTAAGTTTTCCGTCCTGTACCAATGGCAAGGGGAAACGACGTTGGAAAACCCCAATGACGTTTTTTCGGCCAATGCAGGGATCGAACATGTGGCTTCCAGACAAGCGAGTCAGCGTCTTACCAACGTAGCCACCGTCACTCCCCAGTACAAATTTACAATGACATAAATGATTGGTATACAAAAGCTCCTGAATGATAAATGTTTATGAAGTGAAATGGCAAACGGCATACAGTGTGTTATGGAGGAAACTGTTTGCCCGGGCATCGGCACTATGACCTTTTCTTATATCGAATTCGAACTGCCGAGGCATATTTCAAGTGCACTCAATATGTACACGGGACATCGGTTTCGTCCGTTGATAGACGAACCTGCGATAAAATCCTAAATTTACTGATATTTAAACATACATTATGCAAGAGGTAATCTGTCTATTGCCTGTCTTTCTTTAGGTCTGAAATGTTGTCAAAAGTCTTAAATAGACATTAATCAACTTATCAAGACCATAATCAACTATCGATGCCAATGCTAGTCTACGATATTTACTGGATTAGGATCCGTTTTGCTGCTCAACTTTCATTCACGATTTAATCATGAAATGGATAATCGAGACTATGTTTTTTTTAATGTACCGACTTTAGTAATGATGATCGAGGCCAGGCCGAAAATTCAATCGCTAAAAATCTCGGTTCAGAGTGGATCAATTTGACCGAAATTCCCTTTACATTATCAAGTTTTTAACTCTTATAGTGAGAACTGTCAGCTCTTTATCTTTTTCTAACTGTCAGCTCTTTATCTTATTTCTCATAATGTATCTTTAAGGGAGGGTGAAAAAACCTTTAAATGAAATGAAATGAAATGATGTTTTACATCCTACTCTTTTGCACATAACCTGGCTAATGGAAGACGGGCATACGCCATACAGTGTGCTATGAGGGAAATTTTGCCCGGGCAGCGGCGCTACGGTCTACTCTTATATCGAATTCCAACTGCCAAGGGATCTTTTACGTGCACTCCAATGTGTACACGGGACCTCGGTTTTCGTCCCATCCGAACGACTAGGCAGCTGTCCTTGTCAGGCCCTCCTTCTGCATCACTGACAAGGGGAAATCACGCCGGAAAATCGAGATGAACTTTCTCGGCCAATGCAGGGATCAAACACCCGACCTCCAGGCTAGCGAACCAGCGCCTTATCCACTTAGCCACCGTGACCCCCTTTTGAGTTTAATGTCCTATTATTTGGGTTAATTGAGTCAGCTTACTCTACAGCGAAATGAAATGAAATCAGTCTTCCTCACCTCTTTATTTGCTAAAATTTGTTTCGCATCTGGTAAATTTGCTGCAATTTTAATATTGCCATATTTTTTACCAAATCTTGTCATACACGCGGCGTTAGAACACGCCCCCGTCAAATGAGCTGAAAGTAGCACATAATATACATAAAATAAAATTGTCTTTGTGTATCGTTAAATATAAAGGGACCCTTGACCCAGGCCCGGATTAAATATGTAGGACGGACTTGGCTGTAGCCAGGGAGGGGCCAAGAATATTAAAGGGGTCCCCAAATTAGTAACTGAGAAAATTGCTATGTATTGGCAAGAGAAAGAGAGAATAACGTCAACTGGACACAAACTACGTCATTTCGGGATGAACATATGGTTCAATTTAATTTCAATAATCGCTAGTGGGAGAAAAGGGGTGAACCTGGAGAAAACCCACAGGGCTGTACAGGCGACCTTATTCCTTGTCACGTACAAGCAGAGAATCGAAACCACGTCACCTGACTCATTGACATCCCTTATGATCAAACGGACACGTGTTAACACCCCATCCCTCACCCCCACCATCCCCGCCCCTTTCCCATATTGGTATAAAAACACACGAAATAGTGAATCTTATGAGAGGTTATGTAAACGGTTAGATCTAAATATTAAGGCCACCTGCAGATTTCATCAACTTCCCGAGATTTAAACAGGGCTAGCACTAACCTTTATCCTACCAAAGACCTAACCGTATCCCACAATACCATGCACTAATCACGCACCCTAATACTATTTGCATCTCGTGTCCTTGATGAAATCTGCCGATGGCCTTAATATTTTGTCTGGTTTAGTACGTTTAACATAAAACTGAGAAAGAAAAACGAAAGAAAAACGAAATGATAATAAATCAGATTGGACCGAACGTACTTCTAATGGACTCCGGAAATAACAGAATTTAAAATAAATCTGAAACTTACTGATAGTGAAATTACTATAATCGTCTAACGATGGATCAAAACCACTGGGATTTCCAGGAAGAACAGCAAAAGTTGAAACTGCTTTTAAATATGCTAATGACATGTCATATGTACTCAGTCTGTCTTCTGTAACGGTGTAGCCAGTACACGCATCAAACCAACCAGCATTTAAACCTGCAATTAAATAACATCAATCTCCATTGGAGCCACTGTGATTCATTGAGTAAGACACTGCCTCACTCACCAGGACGTCTCGGGTTCGAGAAAGTTCCTCGCAAATTCCGCCTAGACATTGGGATGAGAAGAAAAACTAAGATCCCGTGTACACATTGGCGTGTACGTAAAATAACCTTTTATAGTTGGAATTCCTAGTAGCACTCTGCATTGTGTAAGTTTATCTTCGTTATCTGAATCGGGGGGGGGGGGGGGCACGGTGTCTAAGTGGGTAAGACGCCGGCTCGCTAGTATAGAGGTCGGGTGTTCGATCCCTGCATTTGCCGAGAAAGTTCATCAAGATTTTTCGGGCTTGGTTCCCCCCTGACTGGACAAAATTTATTTCCCTAATTGCATATTGTAATATGTATGCCCATCTTCATTAGCCCATCTTCTTTGAGTGGCATTTAGCAATTGACACAAGTAACAAACCCCAAACCATATTATGGAATAATGGTTTTGTGTTTATTAATTCACTAGCCCAGTTCGGAGCCGTTAAACTTCATTTCATTTCATTTATCCAAGGCAGCGCATAAACGTTGGACGTTAAAACATATTTCACCTCATCAACCCACAGTTATCTGTATTACAATGAATTTGATTTCGACAGTACCAAGCAATCAGAAAAATTATTCTTATTTCAGAAATGTTATATAATCTCTTTCGCAGCTGTGAGGTTCAATCGGGGAAACATGTAATGTAATGAATAAGAGTTTACCTCGACCAGGGTAGTTGATATTACGGTCCGTGTATGTACATTCTGTAAATTCAGCTAGAACCATACTACATTTCTTACGGGCTAGTTTACATACTGAAATAAATCAAACACATAAAATATTATCTAGTCGTTTCTAGGCTACATGTCGGATTACACGTGAAAGAACCCTCGATAATTTCAATTTTATGACGACTCAGCGGAAACGACGAACAACATGTAACCTATAGTACATACACAACATGGCGTATGTCCGTTATTCATATCAGTGCAGACAGATGGGACGTAAAACAGCATTTAATGCCATTTCATTTCATGGCCTTAGCCACTGTAGAGCCACGGTAGCTAAGTGAGTAAGAGGCTGGCTTGCTAGTCTGGAGTTCGCGGGTTCGATCCCGGTGTTGCCCGAGAAACTTCATCGGGATTTTTCCGGTGTGGTCTCCCCTTGCCAGTGGTGCAGTATGTCGTTCGGGTGGGACGACATTAGCGTTCACGTAAAAGATGTCTTGGCAGTTGGAATTCGATATAAGAGTATACCATAGCGTCGCTGTTCGGGCAAATTTTCACTCACAGCACACTGCATGGTGTATGCCCGTCTTCATTAGTTTAGTCGGAACAGAACAGTAGGAGGTTAAACCCCATTTCATTTTTAGCCATAAAAGTGGGGCCTATAAATACAATGTTATAATGCATTGAAATACCTGACATTATAACGTCAACGAGAAAATTGTCAAACCAGAGTGGCTATTAAAACCGTAACCTCAAACACATTTTCCACGGGAAAGTTATAACTAGCAATTACAGTAAACTGGAAGGACCATCTGATAGCTGGGGGTAAATAAAAGACGCGTCTCACCTTCATTGACAAAATCTACTGTCCACCCTGATAACTTTCCTTGTTTATCTCTAAAAGAAAAAAAAACATCAACAATAAATCCATCTGTAATAATTATGGCCATCTTACGATTATATACGTCATCAAAATTCATCAAGTTTCACCACACTACATAAAATCATAGCTTACAAACTCTCGATTAGTCATGTGCTGGAACTGCAACACATCAATTACTATTCGCCATTCATGACAAATCATTAACAAATAGGGGGTCACGGTGGCTAAGTGGATAAGGCGCTGGTTCGCTAGACTGGAGGTCGGGTGTTCGATCCCTGCATTGGCCGAGAAACTTCATCTCGATTTTCCGCCGTGATTTCTCCTTGTCAGTAATGCAGAAGGGGGGCCTGACAAGGACAGCTGCCTAGTCGTTCGGATGGAACGGAAAACCAAGGTCCCGTGTACACATTGGCGTGCACGTAAAAGATCCCTTGACAGTTGGAATTCGATATAAGAGTAGGCCGTAGCGCCGCTGCCCGGGCAGCCCTGGCAAAATTTCCCGGTGCAAAAAGCGTAGGACGTTAAACCCCATTTCATTTCATTTCATTAACAAATAATCAAAATATTACTTACAAGTAGCTATAAATTTTGATTCTACCACTGACAGCAAATGTCCAAACTTTATCGTCAGGATCCGGCTAAAATTACCAATAAACATATCATTTTAAACATATTGTTTTAGAATATAACAGTTATGTTGTCATTAAAGCCTATATTTTTAAAAAAATTGAAATTATATATTAAAAAAAAGTTTAAAAATATATTATGCAAGAATCTGGGTATTGTAAGTCTTTATTAAGCCTTCAGATGTTATAAAAATTATTAATTAGGCCTTTATTTGCAAGAAAAGCTCATAATCAACTTTGTGGACCCACGGATGACTTGGGTACAGCTTAGGTTTAAACAGTCATCCATTTGAAATTTGTGTCTCATCACGAGTAAATTCTTTCATCCGCCAACCAGAGAGAGAGAGAGAAATGGGGTTTAACGTCCACTCAACACAAACTAGGTCATTTCGGGACTAACATATGGTTTAATTTTATTTCAATAATTCGCTTGCGCGTAGGGTCTTTAGCAGTGGGAGGAAACCGGAGTGCCCGGAGGAAACCCACGAGGTTGAGCATCCGCCAACCATGTATCCCGAAAACGATGTCTATTCCAGCATAGATGTATAGCCAAAGAAATGAAAGTCATCTAGCAAATTGACATATCATATATACGTACACCTTACAAATCAAAATCTTATGTGACTTTAATGTATACCGAGGTTTAAAATTAGCTCATGATATTAAATAATACATGCCCATGGCACATATAAGTTGGGTTGGTTTTTATTTTTCTTGTGTGAAATATTTATGTGCAGTTTTAAAAACTATATTTGGTATGTACTAAATTATATTCGTTTCAAAATTTCATTTTACTTGGAAGAGGTCGTCGAAAGTATCAACAAACGAAACGATATATAGATCTACTGTATTTTAATCCGATTTTATATATCATGGGGGTGATCAAGCCAATCAAGGGATTAATACATGGATTAATATATGAGAAATGAATTAATTTGTGGTTAAAAGACCTGTTTTGGTACGTGGTTTCTGCTCAGAGATATACAGACACCCTACCCCCCCCCCCCAAAAAAAAATAAATAAATGATAGATGATTATCGCAGGAACCAGGCAACCACCCTCCCCTGATGTGTTATATTTGCATCCTGAAAATCAAACCAGAGCCGTACATTGCACCCCCAGAAAAAAAGGCGCCCCGAGGAATGGCGCCCCCACCCTCCCATTATAAAATAATTGGGTTTGTTTGCCCTGATCCAAACTTTCTTATATCACTTACGTGGGGGCTATTACGCCCCACCCCCCTGCTGCATCCCACTTTTAAAATCCTACATACGGCCCTGAATCAAACAAAAGATAAATGTTGGGAGTTAATGAAGTAAATATAACATACCGCCGCCATTAAACTTTTGTATGGTTTAAATTTCAGATACTGGCATTCTGTATTTACCACAAACACGACCAACACAACTGTTAAAATACTCCACATCTACAATAAAAAATAGTTAAAGATACATTATGTAAGATTTAGATAAAGAGCTAGCCAGGAAAAATGAATAATTTGAAAATTTCATTCAAATTACTCTATTGCAAAATATGAGGGTTTGACAAGACGTATGCAATAATTTCAAAAACCTTACTGGTTGTTCGAAGCTAAGTCTCGCTCTTCCATTTTTATATTTAATATCTCTTAACCGTTCTAATCTATTTAATATAGGAAAAATCCGATGCCATCGAGAGTGGGTCATGGCCTGGATCGGTTAATTAATGCCTAATTAACATTTCAGGCCTAAAGAAAGACCTCCGATAAGCACATATAGCTCTTGCATAATGTATGTTTAGGAAACATTGTCATAATATTGAATAGTTTTTTCTATTATAGTAAGAACCACAAGGAAAATCAATATATTGAAAAGTTCAAATTATTTAATTCTTGGCGAAGTTATCACTGGTTAAAGATAAGCCTCGATTATCCAAATTATTGTTATGGGGGGGGGGGGGGGGGGTGATGGTCGAATGGTTAGCGTGCGCGCTCCGTATTGAGTCAACTGGCGTGGTTTCGAATCCCCGGTTGCACGTGGCAATGAGTAAGGTCGCCTGTCCAGCCTCGTGGTTTCCTCCGGGTACTCCGGTTTCCTCCCACTGCTAAAGACCCCTACGCGCAAGCGAATTATTTAAATAAAATTAAACCATATGTTAGTCCCGAAATGACTTAGTTTGTGTCGAGTGGACGTTAAACCCATTCCCCTCTCTCTCCCTACGGCCTTTCTTCAATGTAGACATAACATAAACCATCTTGTCGTAATAACATGCCCAACTCAACGACTAGGATTCGTATTTATGGATAACAATTACTATTTAAATAAAAAACATACTTATGGAAAACATACTAATAATACAAGTAGCTGTTTTCCCTAAGTATGCGTTTTTGTTGGTTACTCTGTCTAGTTACTAAATGCCAATTAAAGATTGATACTTACTATTTTATTACACTGCAACGTTTCAACAGGATTTTATAAGTCGCTATCAAGCGTATATAAACTCAAATAAATGATAAATCAAAACAAAAATACCCAGGTTGGTGACAGAAATGTCCTAGCCTAATGGAGACGGCTAAACATCATGCATTGTGCTACGAGGGAAAGTTTGCTCGGTCAACGGCTTTTATTTCGAATTCCAACTGTGTACGGATTTTCGTCCCATCCGAACGACAACTGACATGAAGAGAGACGACGCAGGCATCAAACACGGGACCTCCCAGTTAACGAATCCACAGTCTTCGACATCGCAAACATGACTTATCGGTCAATTTAAATCAACATTGTTATCTTACAGTGAAAAGAGGCTTCTAATACCCAATATTTAAGACAAAATGAAAATTTTGAAATTGAAACACGAAACGCATGCCAGAATACCTTCGAACGCAATTTGTAATGTATCGACTCGATGAACGGGGCTAGACATGTTCCGATGGAGAATACTACCGGTGTAGACTAGATTAACCAGACGCCAAAGACTGCCAATCAATTTGGACTCCTCACGTATTTCGCCGAACATACCTTATTAGAAATACAGTAAAATAGTAACGATTGAATGTAGATCAATTTATATACATTCATATTACATGATTATGCGTTGTGAATCATTTGTGTCAATTTCTAGGTAACAAAGACTAGGGATATAGCCCCTTTAATTATTACATAATATCATAATTACCTGCGAATTCATTGCTATTTCTTTAAATTTTCTTCTTTATGTGATGATCACGAAAATTTTCGTTTTGAGTAGTACACGGATTGGATAGGGTTGCAGTCCTGTAAGCAGAGGTATTTATCTATCGACTCCTGGGGTAGGCCTACACACTTTAAAACATGAAATCCTCTTCAATACATCCGTGTGGTTTGAAGCCCGGATTAATAATATTTGATAGTTGAAGACGTCAACTTTTATCAATGAGAATTTACACACTGAAAAATGAACCCAAGTAGCTAAGAGTCCCTGTCTACGTTATGTCGTGTGTATGTGGACTGTCGGTTTCACGTCTGCAACCTGTTTTATTAGCCAGCTAGCGGGTGCGCGCGTCAGTTAGAGTCGGGCTGACTAGTGGTTTTCTTAGATGGTTATAAGAAGGTTACATGGAAACCAGATTTATCACGTGACCGTTACATAAACTAGAAGACTCATGTGACTCTTGAAATGGTTTCAAGGTTATTTTATAAGGTTACGGCAAAGTTTATATATATATATTTATATGTGTGTGTTTCCTTTTTATATATAAACATATACATTATGTAACAATTCTGAGTTTGTGACAGTAAAAATGAAATGGGTTTTATTTGGTTAAAGTACAGTAATTATGGCCTAAATGAAGGACAACCATTAAAGTGATAGGAAATCAAATGGGTTTTAACGTTTTATTGTTCTGTCCCTACTGGATTAATGAAAACAGGCATACGCCATAACAGTACATGTGTTTTGGACAAAATTTTGCGAGGATAGCGGCGCTATGGTCTAGTCTTATTTCGAATTCCATTTGTCAAGGTTTTTTTATTTTTACGTGCACCCGTCCACAACACAAAATAGGTCATTTCGGGACTAACATATGGTTCAATTTTATTTCAATAACTTCATTGTGCGTAGGGGATTTAAGCAGTGGGGGGGGGGAGCCACGAGGCTGGACATACGGCCGCACACCTTGTCACGTACGACCGGGATATTGCAACCACACCAATTGACTCAATGACTGACCTTACGATACAGCACGCACGTGCTTACCATTCGGCCATCCAACCCTCTACGCCAAATATGTGTGCACGAGATCTAGGTTTTTCGTTTCAACCGAAGGACTAGACAGTTGTCCTTGTCAGGCCCTTATTGCCCGGTTCCACTGACTATGGGGAAACGACGCCGAGAAATCCCGCTGAACTTTCTCAGCCCTGTGAAAGTAACTGTATTTTATGATATGAGATATAGTTGGTTATAATATATAGGTTATATTTATCACAGGGACCGGACCCTTTACAGTTTGTTTGTTTAGTCCGAGGAGATCAGATAATTTACTACACCCTCTGTCGTGAATGTATATAACAAAATACTATAATACGATATGCTGACCCCTGACCTCGACCTATATATTTACACAACCCAAATTTATATAACCCAAACTCACCCAGGGGATCACTCAACCAGAAGATCCAAACTTTGTCGTCCGATTACGAAACTTTTCAAAAGTAAATATTCTAAGATCCGTTTTGTTCAGTAATTTGATTTTATACTTCGCGACAATGTGGCAATTTTCAAGTCACAGCACATATAGCAATATTATTTCATTTACTTCTTCTCAGATTATTTCGGTATTTCGACCTACGTTTATCGAATGCCCAATGGTACTTTTACTTGAAGTCTCATGAGTAGCCTACACCGATGGGCCTTGCTTTTACGTACAATCCGAACAACTAGACTGCTTGTCAATTCCCTTACCCTGTATTACTGACATAGGGAAACAGGATCGATGCCATATGATCTCAATCAAGTCCATAGATAATAAATGTAATGGGGTTTAACGTCCTACTAGTCTGTCCTAACTGGGCTAATGTGGGCGGTGTACACCGTACTGCGTGTGATAAGGGAAATTTTGCTCGAACAGCCGCGCTACCGCCTACTCTTATATCCAAATCTATCAGGGGTTTCTTTCAAGTGGATGCCAACATGCACGACATGGTGTCAATGTCAGTCCATTCTTCCTCAACATCGTGATTGAACCCCGGTCCTTTTTTTTGGGGGGGGGGGGGGCGTGTCAAGTGGATTTACGCGTGTGCATGATGCCACATGGTCAGTCATTGAGTCACGTGGAGTGGAGTCAAGTGTAGGTCCGTTTCCTCCCAGAGCACGTACACGCAAGCGACTTATTAAAATAAAATTTAACCATTTGTTAGTTCCGAAATTACCTAGTTTATGTACGCGTATTGATTCTATAGTTACATGTGAAAAATAAGGGCATACAATTAGCCCCGCTAGTTGACCTTAAAGTCCTAAATCGACGATTTTAGTCCAAAACACTATTACTTAGATTATTTTGTTAAATATACATTCTGCTTGACTGCTTCCATTTGATTAAACTGAAAAACTTTATTAAGTCTTTGTGTTGATGACAGATTTGTAACGGAGTAGAAATGAAATGAAATGTGGTTTATTATCCTACCGTTCTGCTCCGACGGGGCTTATAGAGACGGGCATACGCTAGACAGTATGCTATGAGAGACATTTTGCCGGAGCAGCGGCACTACGGCCTACTGTTATATCGAATTCCAACTGCCAAGGAATCTTCAACATGCAAGCTATCCTTGTCAGGACCTCTGTCGTGCACCATTGACAAGGGGAAACCACGCTGAAAAAGCCCGATGACTTTTCGCGGTCAACACCGGGATCGAACCCGCGACCTGTATAGGCTAACGAACCAACGACTTACGAACTTAGCCACAGTGGCATCCCGAAACGGAGTAACACCGCTTTACAAAACAGTATACTGATTTCTGGATATGGCGGCCATTTAGGGCAGAAATCTATCCTCGAAGTATTAAGTAGATTGATCTATGTGCGACAAAACGATGTTATCTAAGATGATAATTTTGCCCGAACAGCGGCGTTTCAACTTATTAGTTTTCGGATTACATGTGTCAATGATTCTTTAACGTGCTTCGTTAGGTGTGGGAACATGATTTGAAATATCCCGAGATTCTTTTCGACCCAGGGGGTAAGTATATTCGAGAGTCAGGTTCCGTGACCGCTCGAGTAACCGCGGCCTCCTTTGATAAAACAACATGATGACAAGAAAGCCGGCCTCCAATAATCCACTGGTGCAATTATTTACACGGTGGGTTGGTCCGCGATATTTCATAAATTGACGTGCATAGGAATTAAAATATAGAAAGTCGAACAGGCAAAAGACTTATTTGACATGAGTTTCTTAACGAGTTTTATTATGTAATTTATCATTAAAATGTATCTCATTTTTTTCACCTCACATGACGTATCCCGTCACGAGTCACATCAAATAAATCTTGTCAGTCATGCATATCACCATATTTCACATTAACTTTCAAAAAATAAGTACTTAAACTCTATACTGCTTTTAATGAAAGTTGTACGTAAGTTTAATAGTAAGTGCAGGAGCCAGGAGGACCGCACTACACGAAAAACAAAAACCTATAAGATTAACCTGCGGAAAATATCAAATCAAGTGAATGGATCCGGGGGCCAGCCGTAAGCGTCCAGTTAGAATGAAATGCAATGGGGTTTAAAGGGCTAATCCCGATAATGTTTTGAAGAATATAACTGCTTAATGTTTTGTTAAAATGCCTTAAAATCACCTTCCAAAGGTTCGAGCAACTAACTCAGTATTTGTGATTCGTTTGCAAACAACTTAAACACGTCAGCTTTCTTCTGCAAACTAAGACCAGTGTCCCAAGCTGCATTATGCGATGTCTAGGTAAAACCAGGCTTTCTTTGAAATAAAAATAATGTGTAGTTGAAATTTATCTTTCGCTTTCAAGTACAGCACATGGGCCTTTCACTACATAGACCTATCAAGGAACGGGAATTGATTATCAGGTCACCAACGAAAAAATTAACCCGGAATCTTAAAATGGTTACGTGTCCGGATAAGCAGTTTTGACGTTCACGTCCAAACGACTCAATATTTTGAGCTGAAATTTTGTGACAAGGTCAATACACCACTCTCCTATATTTTGGAGTTTAAATTTCATGGATACTCGAACTTTTATTTTTGAGACTCTGTTCTTATCGGGATTGTCCCTTTAACGTCCTACTATTCTGTCTCAACCGGAATAATGAAGATGGACGTACAGTCATGATGAACATCTACAGGAAAAAAAAAACAAGTGACTTTCCTTTCCTCTAGGACTCTTGGCTTGAACGCCCGGGGCTCGAAGAAATAAAATGGGGTTCAACGTCCTACTGTTCTTTTCCGACTGCGCTAATGAAGAGAGGCATAAACCATACAGTGTGATATAAAGGAAATTTTGCCGGGACAGCGGCACTATGGCCTACTATTATATCGTTTACAACTGTCAAGGGGTCTTTTACGTGCACACCAATGCGTACACGGGGTATCGGTTATTTGTCCCATCCGAATGACTAGACAACTGCCCTTGTCAGGCCCTTTATCCTGCACCCTTTATCCAGGAGAAACTGCACGTCCGAATGTCCCGATGAATTTATATTTATGAATAGTATTTTTATAATGGCACCGATATTTATTTATAATTGATTTATTAGGGGTGGACGTTCTAATTCATCAGGTCCCTGTTTCTCGAAATCCTAACTAAATATAAAATCCAAATTTTAGTAGATACTTCAATTTGATTGCTTAAACACTAAAATAAATCTAATATTATCCAGTCAAATGACTAAAATTTGGATTTTTTCTTAGTTAAAATTTCGTGAAAAAGGCCCAAATATTTATCATAGTCATCGATTTGGTACCGTGACACAGGATAGTGTCACAGTCCCACGTCGTGAAGTCCAAAGAAAAGCCCTAGTGTCACAGGCTGCTATCTGGGAGTCTGTAACCAGGATAGTCACGACATTATCCTGTACCCGTAGTGTCACACATATTGTTATTGATAGCGTGATCCACAAGACGCACACCTGCACTCACTCCCTCCCTTGGTAAAATGTGTATTATGACGGTTCGTCTATTACCAGAGGAATAAAATGACAATTAAATTTAACATTTCTGCGAATAAAAGATTTAAATAATATTATGAGAACTGATATTTTATAACTTAATAATAACATAAACCAATTTCATCGGTGATTATTTCTCACTCCAAATTGATCAATTAGCCAGATTTAATGATTTGGGGTTAGGCTATAAATAGCAACAATTACACGTAGGATCATACTCTGTGTGTACCATAAGACGGACGGGATAATATAACACAACCATGCGTTTTTCCGTAGCTGTAGCTGTTTTAGTCATTGTTGCGACCATCTTGTTTACAACATGTGAGGCTAAACAACTCCCTGGTATGTATTTTGTTATGGTATTTTCGGTAATTACGAGTTTTCGACTTGAAAATTGCGATTATAATCATGTGACAGGTCTTCTACTTTCAGACCCCAATGCCAAAACTGTTCAGTTTATACGTATATACAATATTAATGTCACTTCCCAGAGGCGGCTTCAATCGGGGGGGGGGGGGCACTTAGACGAAAATACCAGCCAAATAGCCCTTGGAAATGCTACATATGTAAGGAAATGACGGATAATTTTCTTGGGGGACCCTCCCCCCATTCCCTCTCAGCGGCGTGCCCCGTCTCCGCGGTCAGTGACAATTGGCAACCTTTATCCTAGTCCTGTACAACTTTCGCATACATACAACCTTTAGGTTTTCTTTCCAAAGTTAAATGAACGAAGGCGACCAGTGGGCGTGACACTGACTCACTAACCAAAAGGCCCCAGGTTTCCGCGTAAAATCATGCGCATATCATTGGCAGTAAAAAAGATTGATTGACGGAGGTAAATCGAAATACGAGTAAGTCGCTGCATTGGTCAAATGTCGTTTACTCCATACTACCCAAATTGTGTGGTTGAAAACAAATTGGCAGTAAAAAAGATTGATTGACGGAGGTAAATCGAAATACGAGTAAGTCGCTGCATTGGTCAAATGTCGTTTACTCCATACTACCCAAATTGTGTGGTTGAAAAAAAATTCCAAACAATAGCTTAGTGTCTGGTTTGTCACGCTTACCAGCTACCGCGATAAATACTTATAATCGCGATTACCACGCCACTCATCTATTATTTCATAAACGAGTAACATGTCTCTGCAAAATACAACGCTCGTTTCAAAATTGCTCAAAGATACGCTTTTTGAACGGTGGATTCGTTTTGCCTAATTGCCAAATTCAAAAATGCAATTTTTTGATCGAAAATGAAGGCTTCCTCAAAAAACAGAAATGTACGCCCTGATTTACTGGAACGAATTAAATTTATTCTTACTATTTCTTTGGTATTTGGTTTCTATATTGTTTTAATTACAGTTAACCCTGTGTGCCAGTTACCTAAAGGGCTGGGTCATTGTACAAATTATGTTCCTCGCTACTACTACGACATAAGAACATGGACGTGTACTACTTTTAATTATGGTGGTTGTGGGGGAAATGAGAATAACTTTGAGACCTATGCTGAATGTCGATGGAAGTGTCGATGGTGAGTTTAGTTGCTTTATTTTATACGCCCGTATGATATTGTGGCCTGTAACCACCCTTTCCGTCCGTCCGTCCGTCCTTCAAGACTTTATTAGCTTTATTAGAATTATACCCCTTTTTACCGAAGGGGGCTGGATGGCCGAATGGTTAGCGCGTGTGCATTGTATCATTAAGTCTGTCATTGAGTCAACTAACGCGGTTTCCGTACCTCGCTTGTATGTGACAAGGAGTAGGGGTGCCTTCCAACCTCGTGGTTGAACCATATGTTAGTCCCGATATGACCTAGTTTGTGTCGAGTGGACGTTAAACCCCATTTCTCCCTCTCTCTCCTATTTCTTTTCGTGAATATGTGATTGATATTACTAGTTATCCTTCTTGTTTTCGAAACCTGCCCACAACGCTTGAAGTCACTATCAGTTCCATGATGGCGAGAGTTTTCATCAGATGAAAGATGTTGTAGAGCAATGCCCCTTTGCCAAACACTGTCTATATCTTCATGTAGCTTGGTAAGAGATCATCGAAGTTTTCGTGTAATTCTGCTGACACTAGCGATAGAAGCAACGAAACTTGGTGTGGAGCAACGTTCCGCGAACTATCCTCTGTGTATTTACCCCCACCCCCATTGAGAATGTTACTTGATAATTGAGAATATGTGGGGGGAGTTATCATCTGTCGACAATTCTGAAAGACGGTGCGGAGACAGTCGATATCTATTTCTAGTACAAACTTCCAACGGTGACTGAAATTTCGCTTTTTTATCATCTATTTTTGAATTTAATGCACTCCAATGTGTAATTAAATTGATTATTTAAGATTTTTGTTTGGGGTTTTTTTTCCAGAAGAAAACAACATCATCGAGTTAACCCACTGACAGAATAAAAATGATATAAATGTTTAGCAAACGATGTCTGTGTTTATTAGTTGTTTTTATTTTTATCCCATAATTAAAGATACTTTATGGGAGATTAGGTAACGAGTTGGCAGTTCTCACTATAATAGTTAAAAACAAGTTCATTTAAAGGCAATTTGCTGAAAATTTCAGTCAAGTTGATCCACTATGCAGGGCCGGATCCAGGATTTTGTCGAGAGGGGGGGGGGGCACACTTTGTAGAAAAGGGTAATATGTTACAAAGTTGAATTGTTTGTGCGGAGACCGTGCTAAAAACATGTTTATATCATCTATTAAAGAGCAGATATGTGAACTACAATAGTAACAAAGCAAACGAAAATGAAAATCAACTATGTCACTGGGGCTGAGGGGGGGGGGGGCACAGCCTGCTGGATCCGCGCCTGCTATGAACCGAGAAGTAAGGGAATAAAAGCCCCGCTTAGCCTCGATCACCATTACTAAAGTCGGCAAGACAAAACTAGTAGTCTTGGTTATCCATTTAATAAATAAAGACCTACTATAGGCAGATTTTGCTCTTGCATAATGTATGTTTAATGAAGTTAAGCGCATTGAGGCTCCGTCCGCCAATCCAATAACAACGACTTTGATGGTCAATCCGATTAAATTCAAGTAATTACAATTCATAGGATATTCAAAAGCATGAACACAACCAATCAGAAAACTGCGCATTCCGAGTCTCATCACTGCGTACTACAAACACAAAGTTTCTAACCAGTTCGTACCCAAAGACACGTTTTGTCCATTTTTTTTATGGTGTTGGCGACAAGTTCCCGTTTGGATATTTGTATGGTATTTTTGGCGGAATTGTCATCAAAGTTGGTGTGTAACATTGGGCCATTAGACGGTGAACTGTTTGATATTCAACGTTGCTCAACTTTAGGTTCCGGAGTAATCACCCGTAACCGGAACCCTTGTAAACGGTATAGATGCTACAGTTTTTACAGATCATTTTGAACTTTGGTGTGAGACATTGGGTCCAGGAGAGGATGAATCCTTTGATATACATTCTTCCTAAAGTTAATTTTTCGTTATTTGTGATGCCACCATTCCATCTGGTATCAAACATCACTCCTAAGTCACGCAAGGAGTCCGACGGACTGATCTCTGTAACACCAATTCGTAGACGTAAATCTGTAGTGCTGACTCGCATATCCGCCTTCTTGTACTTGGACGAAAACCTCCGTCTGTTCAACCCTAGCTTCACCGTAGATCTTTCCAATCAAGTGTTATCGGCAAACATCATGCCTGACAACAATATCCTCGAGTGAGGAAACATACAATGAGAACAGCCCAGGCTCGAGAACTGAACCTTGAGGTACACCGAAGTCCAAACTTGCCTCATCGGATCGATTCGAATTTATACTAACCCCCCGTGTGTGACCCGAATGAATTAGTTTATCCAATCCAGATCTGCTCCCCCCAAATCCAAAACATGTTTGCAAACGTTGGCTGAGAATATATGATCAATTGTGTCAATTTTTAGGAGATACTGACACTTTATCATTTGCTGACAAATGCAATACATATATATTTTGTGGCACAATATCTTTATTCCTTCAGTGGGTTTACTAGGTTTGTTTTATTTTCTTTAGGGTTTTTAGCAGTAGGAGGTAACCAGAGAAAACCCGCGAGGTTGGGGACATGCGACCCTACTCCTTGTCTTTTGGTACAAACTGGACACCACCCTAATTGTTCGTATTGATACACATATCCCCAAATATTAAAATTGTGGATTTCGGAAAAAATAAATCGGGTTAATTTCCGAAGTACAAATCTGAAGCGAAAAATAATCACCAATAAATTTATTCTTACTTAATCGCAACGTTGCTAAAATCAAATTGTGCTATGTTATATAAAATTATAAAATGCAGTTTTATTTCTTTGATAATAGATAACTTATGGATTGTATTAATGATAATATTATCAGATTATCCCGATCAATTTATTATCAATTAAAATCCGTATCCTCTATATCTATACGACGTTTTATCAGATTTATTTTAAATTATGTATAGTCTACTTTGACTATCCCAAATGTAACTGGGTTTAACGTCGTAGTAAAGACGGGCACGCGCTATACAGTGTGTTACGGGACTGGGACTGACGGATACATTTGCGAATGATCATATAACTTTTCACCCTTTTTATCCTTTGATGGTGGAATTCTACAACACATTCTACAACTTTTTTCGTAGTTTTGATTGTGTAATTGTTGCTCCGGGACTAAAAGAGGGCCAAGATGGCTGCCATTGCAGTCACCGGACACCAGATGTATCACTGATGAAGAAACTAATGATGATGCCCGAAAATAATTGTGTTTTAAGGACAGTTTCTTCTTCTTCTAGTTTTGAAGATTGGGTCCTCATATGTGAAATATTTTGCTGTCTATAGGTCATCTCTTAGTGTAAATCCGGCGCAGCTAATAAGCATTCTAAACCTATTGCAATATACGTATAATACCGTTCAGCAGATCAGCAGACACTTTTTTTTTTTTTTTTTTTTTAGGTAAATAAGCTAATACCTGATTAATCCTAAGAAATACTTAATCCTCATTATCTCCAAAAATATTATGTAATACTGAATCTATACTGAATTAGTCTGTAACTGGAATATGCAACCTAAAATAATTATGGGAAACTACATTTTTAATAATTTTTGGTCAGCAAATGGTAAATTCTCACTAACTCCAAAATTTTATGTAAAACTGAATTTATACTGACTTGGGCTTTAACGGGAATATGTGACCTAAAATGATTATGGAGAACTATATTTTTAATTATTTTTAGTCGCAAAGAGCCATAATTCAGTAAAATGGAACTTGACGAACCTAAAATATTTCTGGAATACAGATAAAGGGTCATAAAGAAGTAAAAAAATCAACCGAATTTCGCGGATGGGCGTACATCTCAGTACCGAATAACAAAGCAAAGTTTAAATTTTAATTTACAGTTGCCACGCACGTTCGATTCCCGAAAACTGATGACACAAACAATGACTGAATTCAAAGAACTGTCGCATGAAGTCCAAAAAGTAGTGGGATCTCGGGCTTTTTATTCTGTCGACTAGAAGGCAAAAAGGTATTTTTTCCTCAAAGAAATATTATGTGATTTTTTTTCTTTGTCCACTCTACCCGTCTACCAGAATTGCTCAATAAAACTGTGAAACAAATAACGATCGATGTCCGAAAACTATCGCACAATAAGGATAGGCGTTACTTTTCAATGCTTGGTTCAGATTGGCGTTCATTTAGCAACTGTTTGCTCAGTTAATAAAATGCAACTCAACATGTTTTAGAATCTTAAATGGCAGTACGCTACATTCTGTGTAGAGCAAATTGGTAACAAATTTATTGTACATCTATATGCTTATCTTGCTTTATTAATCTTCCATGAGCAAGTTAACACCACTGGATATATCTTCCCAAAAAGATGAATTTGGAGGCTGGCTTTTAATGAATATGTTTGTGAAATTTGTTGTTAAGAGGACGAAACCTTTTCGGTATTCAGCTAACTGACGATATCTGAAGTTTTTACAGAATTAGCAAATACACAGCAACATCCCCACCCACACACGCATATTGTATATCTGCACCTGTCCTCTCGTAACATAGCACTTATCAATTCAGGAATTAATATTTTTTTTTTTTTAAAATGATAATATTTCTCGTGAAAGATACAACCGGCAATTTATCTATTTATTATTACAGGAATACAACCAACATAAACCGATGTCATTTCTCACTTCAAATTGATCTTTGGGGTATTAACCAGATTTATTGTTTCCGACATTAACAGATTCACGATTATTTTAACATTTGGGGATATGTGTATAAATACAAACTAGTGTCGTGTCCAGTTGAAATATTTTGGTCAGACGGACGGAATAATACAACACTACCATGCGTTTTGCCGTATCTGTAGTTGTTTTGGTCACTGCTATAACCATCTTGTTGACAACATGTGGAGCGATAAGTCCCCCCGGTATGTATTCGGTTACGGTATTTCTAGACGGCATCATTGTATTCCTAAACCCTGAAAATATAGGTTTACACTAAATGGCGAAGAGGCTGAGATACACGTCTTTGTATAGCTGAAATCTTGAAGATCTAAAATGACTGCCATACTACATTTAAAGGAACACGCGTCCCTTTACGTTAGCCTGTTAGGCGCAGGGCACCGAAATGTCAATCACAATTTGATTTCATTATGTAGTTGGCAACAAGAACCCAATTTACACTGGATAGACATGCCTAAATAGTAGCAAGTCATCGTCACGATTATCACGCCAGCTAAAAGTGCCTTTAGAACAACGCCACAAACTTAAACTTACTTAAAGTGCACATAAAATGGCCCTGAAAACTTCTCTATGTGAGCAGTCCATGGTTATTTTATCCACTTTACGGCAAATTCACATCAATCCGACTAAAATTAAATCAGCTATCTTCATTCAAAGTCGTAAAAATAGACCTCCCGTAAAAACGACTTTGCCAATTATTGAAAACACTCTTAATCCCCTCAGACGCCAGTGACGTCACAGTGACCGAGTGCATATTCGGAATGTTTATTCCTTAATTATCTATATACAGCCGGCGTGTGTATTCATTAACGCTTGACTGATTCCATAATCCCCCTAATTAAATAAAACAATTGACTACGGAATAATATGTTTTATAATTCAATTTAATTCAAGATCCAATTTAGAATTTGTTTCATAATGTACGGTCGTTCTGTTTTCTCACAGCAGCGATTTTAATACACTCTACCATCGTGTACAGTCTAAACGATTCGAGATACATTTTCGTCAGAAGTTTATTGTTCGAATTTAGAATCTGTTTCATTATGTACGGTCTGTTTACTCACGGCAGCGATTTTAATACAATCTACCATCGGGTGCAGTCCAAACGATTCGAGATACATTTTCGTCAGAAGAGTATCGTCGTTCTAATTTAGAATTTGTTTCATAATGTACGGTCGTTCATTTTCACACGGCAGCGATGTCATACACTCTCCTATGTGTGCAGTCACATCTATTCGAGATACATTTTCGTCAGAAGAGTATTGTGGTTTGAATTTCCCCGAGTAAAAGCGTATAGGAGTAAAAAGAAATTTATGAAACGCCGGTATATTATTCCCCTTTCCCTTGCTGGGATTTCCACAACTCTCAATAACACAACGGAAATATGGCAACTTGAAATACACTCGGTAATATTCTAGTCACAAATATATAATCTATTACAACCCAAGACGAGAAAAGTCGGCTTTTGAAAATGCTTTGTCTGATATAGTGATATGTAACTTACATGTAAATAATTATGCGTTAATGATTACGCCAGTCAAATGTTTATTGGACCGACAAATACACACGTGTCAACTGGCTGTGTGATATATTGTACAGATGATGTATATACTATGTGTAGTGCCTGTGACGTCACTAGCCAATCAACCAGATTAAGGTTGTAATTGAAAATTTGAAAACCGTTTTTGGCAGTTGGATACTAAAACGTAAATATCTGAATTAATTTTAATCAGATTAGTTTGAACTTGCCGTAAAATGGATTTTGTAACCTTTGAGTACCCGTACGTAAAAATTTCTGAATCATTTGATGTGGTCTTTAAAATTATCTAGCGATCACATTAATATTTGAGCTGAAACTTTTAGTTAAGAAATCTGAATTGTTCCTGTGGCTTTTAATTTGTACATTGTTTCAGGTCCAGCTCCAGCTTTTTGTCAGTTACCAATGGAGGATGGTGACTGCTGGGCTTACATACGTAATTATTATTTTAACCAAACAACTAACAGTTGTGAAAGGTTTATCTACGGTGGTTGTGGTGGAAACAAGAACAGATTTTGGACCGAAGAAGAATGCCAACAGACTTGTCAAAGGTATTTTATATAGAGAATCTCCTACGACTCTTTTATGAAATCGATAAAAAAAACACAAAAAACGAGGCTCTACCGGGTTTGTTTTTTGTTTATTTATTTTTTACTTTATCGACTTGTGTTGATATTTTTTTGATGTCAAAAAAGACGAGTGGTAGATTTTTTTTATCATCCAATCATTTCTTATAGAATATATATCTTTTTATTAAAATGATATTTTAATACTGGATAACATATTTACATGTACATCTTTACATGTGAATGTCATTGTTGTTAGATATAGTAACGTCTATCTAAAGCTGTCCCCTCCCCTCCTAGGTATCCAGAATATAATAACTCTTCCAGATCCAAGAGAAGAAAAGACAAATAAAATGAAATTTTGAACTATTAAAAACGAAACGAAATAGGATCTGTGTTTTCACCAGATTGGTAACTATACACTTTATATTCACGATATTTTATCATTTTATTTGTTTCAGATAAAAACGGTGGCATCCAGTGAACCCACTCACAGAATAAAACTATTAAAATATTTTAAATCTACATACCTATTTATTTTGTTTTATTTTTTTCTCTCTTCGAGTTAAACATGGAGATAAATGGGGACTGACGTCCTCTCGACACAAACTAGGTCAGTCTGGGACTAGCATAATATGGTTCGATTTTATTTCAATGGTCCGCTAGCGCTTATTTGTTTTTAACAGTGAGAGGAAACTTAAAGGCCTCGAGAAAGGCCACGAAATTCGACGGGCAACCCCACCCCTTGTCACGAACAAGCGTGGAATCTACACCGCACTACTTGACTCAATGAAAATGGTATTGAAAAGGGCCTCGTCCTTATTGTCTTATCTGACTGTGTCTTTTGTTGATTAGACATTCCTCTTTTGACGCACTTTTGTGTTTTCAAACAATATGCCAAGAATAGCTGCCTTAGCAAGTTCGTCTCTAAATGACATATTCAGGCGCGGATCCAGGATTTTTTGCAGGGTCTAGGTTTGATAATTGCTTAACTAAGGCGCTCCCCCAGAAAAATTTTGGTAAATTAGATTCAATTTGGTGCATTCTGACGTATTTCCGGAAGGTAAATTCCAAAATTACAGGTCTAAAAATCGCCAATAAAATCGCCTAAAAATTTTTCAAGTCGTAAAACATCACATGGTACATCAAATTACGGTCAAAATGGCGACAGACGATAGGTGGACAGGCACGGTTGCTGCCAAAGGATGTTTCGTAAATATGTGACGGGAAATACCATCGGTGGCATGATGGGACGGTCGCAGCAAGTGAGGCAAGATTTGGTAACAGCCGTCAAGATGTGTCGGCGTGAGTGTGTATGTGTGCGTCAGTGGCGGGGGGGGGGGGTATTTGCACCCCCAAAAATGTGGCCTGCCCCCTGTTTGCCCCCCCCCCAATAATTTTGGAGAAAAAAAAATGTGATCTGGCCAGCTCTATTTTTTTCAACGACCATTGTCTGAAATGCTACCTAGTTGCATTCCCGGCACTGTATTTTACAAAATATAGTGGCGAAAATATTCATTCACTTTGAGTCACTCTTACTCCGCCCGGTCTACACTTTCTTCTCTGGTCGGATAAACTAGTGATTTGGCGACAGGCGGTATCTGTCAAGCTCTATTTATCTCGACGATCAATGACTGAAATACTGCCAGACTGCATTTCGGGCAGTCTGCCTTTCAAATTATTAGGGATTTCGTTGAGTTTCATTTGGCATTTTCCCCTCTGGAGTCGGAAAGACTAGTGATCAGGCCACAGACCACATCCGGTCAGCTCTATCTATCTCTACGATCGGTGCCCGAATACTATCAGGCAGCATTTCCAACAGTCTATTTTTCAAAATTTTCTTGTGCACGCTACTTTGGCGCTGACAAAGGTACTTCGTTGAGGTTCGCAAGTCCGTTCGTTTGACACTTTATCCCAACGATCTTTGCCTGAAATACTGCCAGGCTGCATTTTCGGCAGCCTGTTTTTCAATATTTTCTGCGGAGAGCACCCCCACGCCCACCCCTAGTTGAAACTCGTATACCTTTGCCCCAGTTTTGCCCCTCCAACCATCGACGGCTGGCGCCGCCACTGGTGTGCGTGCCTGTGGGTCGCCTACGGACCCCAATTCTTAACATATTTTATTCCGTCTATCCTAAGGGTGATCCCTATTGTTTTCGGAGCAAGTTCGATCCCCAGGGATAGAGCTAGGCCCAGTTTTTTTGTTGGTTTTTTTTTGGGGGGGGGGGTGCGTGTGCCTGTTGTCGACTACAGACCTCAACTCTTAACGGACCGTCTTGAAACTTTACATACATATTCCTTATATCTACGAATGATCCATTTTGGTGACAGTCAAATCCCCATGAACAGAACCACGCCCATTATTTCTTATACCTTACGGATGACCACTATTGCTTTCGGTGCATGTCAAATCCCCCAACGCCCATTTAGTGTGTGTCGCCTATGGGCATACAGGCCATCTTTGAACTTGGCATTTTTATTCTTGATACCGCAAGGACAGCAACTATTGATGATGATACATGCCTCGACCGTATGGACCGATGCTATATCCGTTTTTTTTTTTGTTCATACTTTTTTTCTGTAAATGCTCTAATATTAAACAATCGCATTTATTAAACAATTTTGTTAAAGTTCGGCGTGATGAATAGGGTTGTACCTATTTATATTGGTCGATGTTCTTCACCCGAGGGCAGAGCCGCAGCAATTCTAATGTATTATCGTGGAATTAGCACATTTCTTCCTTATATCCTAAGGGCGGCAACTATTGATTTTGGTGTATGTCCGACCGAAGGGAGGGGCTAGGCCACAACCACTTTTTTAATAACATTTAGTCTGTAAATTTCGGACCGGAGGAAGACAACGTCGAGTTTGTTGTGAGGTCTGGGGTATTACAAAACTATAGACATCTTGTTTTAAAACATGTTTAATATTTTTATTCTGTCGTTCGGGTCACTGGATGTCGTTGTTTTTATCTGAAATGGAAAAAAAAACAATGAAAACATATCGTAAATAGAAAATGGTTGATTTCAGTCGTTGGTGTGTAAAATACGTAGAGAACTGATACGGATTCCATTTTCTACAAAATGTCATAAATCACACTTAAGACGGTTTCAACTAAAATATTTGTATTTAAGAATACATGTTGTAAGAGCTAATTCCGCCCATTGCAAGTCTTTTTATGGCTTCAAATGTTATATAAATCATTTATTGCCATGGGAACTCTCTAGATGGCTTGATTTTAAGTGGATTATAATACTCGAGGGTCAGGTACCGTTGTTACGATAATAAACAATCTATACGCTACATTTTGTCTATACGCTGCATAGAATAGAGCAATTTGACTGACATTTTCAATACTGTGTATATTCAATTTGAATTATCTATTTGGAACTATTTTAGACCAGGGTCCGGTTGCTCAAATCTCTGTTATCTTTTAACGATAATGAAACTGACTTTCCTTCCAGCAACAGAAATTTAACGGACCGTTAACAAACGACACGTTACAAAGATAACGACCCGTTAGAGTTTAACGGATCGTTAAAATAACTTAGTTTTGAGCAACCGGCCCCAGCTCTTTATATTTATCTATAGTATATTTTTAAACCTAGTAAGCATTCTTAGAGTAACTATATAAAACAATGCACATTCATATCGAAATAGTGCCCCCACATATTCCTCCTTCACACCTTCTACGTGACAAGGAATAGGGTTGCATGTCGAACCTCGTGGGTTTTCTCCGGGTCCTCCGGTTTCCTCATACTGCTAAAGCCCCCTACGCACAATCGAATTATTGAAAACCACGAGATTAAGCAGGCGACGCTACTCCTTGCCACGTACAATCGGGGATTTCAAACCACGCCAGTTGATTCAAAGACAGACCGTATGATACAGCGCGGGCACGCTAACCAATCGGCCAAACAAGCCCAACCCACCCCCATCCCCAGCTTGACAAAACGACCCAAAATTGTAACAACAAATAGAATGTAGATATATATTTCAGATTAACCACACAACAACTTTACATAAAATGTTTACATACATAGTAGCCTACTATGTTTACATACATAGTAGCCCACTGCTAAATACCCCTACGCGCAAGGAAATGAATGAAATAAAACTGAACTATATGTTAGTCCCGAAATGACCTAGTTTGTGTCGAGAGGACTTTAAACTCTCTCTCTCCCTCTCTCTCTCTCTCTCTCTCTCTCTCTCTCTCTTTCATCTCTCTCCCCACGGTACATAAGTTGATAAGTTGTAAAATAAAACTATGCCTACCAGTTGTTACACCGCCGTTTACAGTCGCGATTGGTTCGGAAGTTATTTTCTCTCTACTTTGAAATTTATGCGAAACAATCATGTAGAAGACTAAAAACAACTTCCCATTTGCCAATCCATATAATTATATAATTATCCATACAACATGCAAATATATACGATTACTACACGATTAAACATACAAGATTGTATACCATAGAAATTCCTTCGTAGACACACGAATGTGTTTCCATATCTGTCTGGAACCATAGTGGCTCAGTGTGTGGGACGTTGACTCGCTAACCTAGTGGTCCCGTGTTCGATCCTGGTGTTGACCGAGAAAGTTCAACGGCACTTTACGGAGTGATTCCCCTTAGCAAGGGACGAATAAATCGAGATCTGGCCCCGAGTTCACTAAGCATTCTCAGACTTAAGTTGAGAATTTACTCAAAATTGTTCACTTTAATTTAATTAAAACACAGCACTTTATAATAATTTTGTTGTTTTAATGTATCAAATACATCAATAAGAAACTTTTGCAAACTTTTGTGTTTCTCGATCAATGATATTTCTCAAAATCCGTGATTGAAAATTGGCCAAATTCTCAACTGCTTCGTGAACTTGGGGCCAGGTGTATACATTGGGTGCACATTGTCACAGTCTAGACAGGGCAAGGGCACTCGACAATCCTCGACAGATTCCTGGACCTACATCCCAGTAAACATGGATGGTTAGATTTACGTTACTTTTACGTCATTATGGTTAGATTATGGTTAGCGTCCAATAATGGTAAAATTTTACGTTTAAATTTACGTTACTTTTACGTCATAATGGTTATGGTTACTTTTACATCAGAAAATGACGTAAATCTAACGTAAACTTTATGACCGTTTTCTTACCAATTTTTGTCGCTTTAAATACTTCTTGATTAAGTACCCATATCAGTATGTGCACAGTCTAACAATTGATAAATAGTCGGAATTCAGACAAAATAATTATATATGTGTTATTGGTGATAATTCTAACGTTAATCTAACATAAATTTTACGTCATGTATCTAACCGTTAGATTATGGTTAGTTTTCTGACGTAAATGTAACGTTAATTTTCTAACGTTAATATAACGTTAGTTATCTAACGTTAATGTAACGTTAGTTTTATGTCATAATTCTAACATTTGAGGGAACTTTTTCTCAGACAGCGGCGCGACAGCCTACTCTAATATCGAATTCCAACTGCCAAGGGATCTTTAACATGCACACCAATGTGTACATGGGACCTGGGTTTTTCGGACCATCCGAATGACTAGGCGTAAATCTAACGTAAATTTTATGACGGTTTTCTTAACAATTTTTGTCGCTTTAAATACTTCTTGATTAAGTACCCATATCAGTGTGTGCACAGTCTAACAATTGATAAATAGTCGGAATTCAGACAAAATAATTATATATGTGTTATTGGTGATAATTCTAACGTTATTCTAACATAAATTTTACGTCGTGTTTCTAACCGTTAGATTATGGTTAGTTTTCTGACGTAAATCTAACGTTAATTTTCTAACGTTAACATAACGTTAGTTATCTAACGTTAATGTAACGTTAGTTTTATGTCATAATTCTAACATAAGTTTCTAATGTGAATCTAACATAAACCTAATACTTGTTCTCTATCGGAAATGAAATGGGGTTTAACGTCCTACTTTTCTGCACCTAACCTGGGTTAATTGAAGATGGGCATACGCCATACAGTGTGCTATGAGGGAACTTTTTCTCAGACAGCAGCACTACAGCGTACTCTAATATCGAATTCCAACTGCCAAGGGATCTTTAACATGCACACCAACGTGTATATGGGACCTGAGTTTTTCGGACCATCCGAATGACTAGGCCGCTTAACTGACAAGGGGAAACAACGCTGGAAAATCGAGATGCAGGGATCGAACACCTGACTACCAGGTTAGCGAGCCAGCGCCTTACCCACATTGTCTAACAGAAAAGAATGTCAGTTTTATAATGTTAGGATACTAACAATTACGTAAACAAATGTCAGTTTAATATCACGATAACAACGATTAAATAAATGTTAGTTTTTGATTGTTGGCTATCCAACCATAATAATAAAAAAAACATTTAAGTTAACCAAATTTACTAAATTTTAAGCGTTCTTTTGAGCAACAAAATCTATTAATAATTGTAACCTGTATAATATTTATGGATAAAACATTAAAAAGTGGGTGTGGCACCACCCCTGTGTTGAGCCATGCACCGAAATTGATAGTTGTTAATATCCTTACGGCATAAGGAATAAATATACCAAGTTAAAAAAAACCCCAAAAAACACGAAAAGTTGATGTGGCTCTGCCTCTGGGACTCAGACATGAAACAATTCTGATTATTTATCAATTGGTAAAATGTGCACACACTGGTATGGTTATTTAATTAAGAGGTACAATGGGGGAATCATACCGAGATGCAAGAAAAACTGTTACTAACTGGAACCTGTAGACTATTTATAGACAAAATATTAACAAAAAAGTTAAATTGAATGAAACAAGACGAGTCTACATCATATAGTGTGTGTGCTATGAGGGTTATTTTGCCCGGGCAGCGGCACTATGGCCTACTCTTTAATCTAATTCCAACTGCCAAGGGATCTTTTACGTGCACGCCAATGTGTACACAGGACCTCAGGTTTTTTGTCCCATTCAAATGACAAGGGGAAACCTCGTCAGGAAATCTGGATGGAATGAAATGAAATGAGGTTAACGTCCTACTGTTCTGCTCATAGACTGGGCTAATAAAGATGGGCCTATAGGGAAATTTTGCCCAGACAGCGGCACTACGGCCTACTCTTATATATCAAACTCCAACCGTCAATGTGTACACGGAACCTCAGGGTTTTTTTTCGTTCACCCGAACGACAAGACAGTTGTCCTTGTCATGCCCTCCATTTTGCATCATTGAAGGGGAAACCACCCCGGAAAATCTGGATGAACTTTCTCAGCCAATGCAGGGATCGAACACCCGACCTCCAGGGTAACGAGACAGCGTCTTACCCACACAGACAAAAAACTGGCTGTGGCACCATCAAAAAGGGAGCGAGAAAAAAAATGGGGTTTAATATCCACTCAACATAAACTAGGTCATTTAGATGTAAGGTAAAACAAAAAACACCACAAATATTATATACCAGTATGTAATTTTTGCACTGCCTGAAAGATCTTCCAGCCCAAATGTTGTGGAGCAACATACACGTATGCCAACCCTTTTTTATATTTTATAATAATCATCCTTAAAAAACTAGAAAGTCAATGTTAAAGTCAAAATATATGTATACATTTTGTATTTTCATTTTGTATGACCCAATATTATAAGGAGATGGGTTGATTAAAAGATTTTAGCTTGTCTTTACATCTTCCCATATAATATAATAATATGTTCTTAGAATGAATCTTATCTGATTAAAACATTAAATTTAATGATTTAAATTCTTGTGGCGGTTTATGAAAAAGGCCATGACGCCCAGGCTCGTTCGTTGGTTTGTTTATATCAGATTTTTTAAATTTTACGCTTGTATTTATTATTATATAAGGTGTAAAACCCGACAAATATAAAGCTTATCAAATTTATTGTATATAGGGCCACGTATAATAATAGGGGTGAATTGGAATGTACAATCAAATTCAACCGAAAACACATTTTACAAGACTTTCACTTTGAGTCAAGAACCAGTTCGAACCAGTTATTTCCGGAATTTATAGATCTTGTCGACATATCGTCCCCGATAAAAGACATCTGAAAATTAAAACTTCTCTATTGGATTATTCGTATAATATTAAGTATAGCTAATATAAAATCTAGCAGAGCGCACAGAAACAGATTACATTCTATAGATTCCATTATCAGAAAAAAATACGTATCGACGGCTTCCGTGTGGGGAATAATAAAAGCGAACGGAATTGTGGGTATAGCAAGATGGCGCCCAAAAGCGATTGAATATCGGAGATTTTGGACAAAATACTATTTATTTCACACAAAAAAGAAATGGTGCCCTGATTTAAAGTTAGAAGAAGCATATAGGAAAGTAAGTGTCTTTTTTACATACAAACATCCGTCTAAATATAATTTGTAGAACTACAAATTCAGCAAATAATGGCCGTTGACAATTTTACACAATCATCGTAAAAATGCTAAAAAAAAACAACGGTAAAACAAAGTCACAAGATTAGATGGCCTGTTATTTTCTGAATGTAAAACTTTGTAGCTGCACGATTTATACACAATCTAAACTACTTTAATCGAAAAACATCCTGTTTCAAAATCACGGGAATCAAACATTTTTCACTTTGAATATGTTCTTTATTCTATCTCTAAGCAAAATCTTTTTTACAGATCCTAAATTTGAGCAATATGGATGGTACTAATGTGAAAGAAGTTACAAAAAGATTTTTTGAAGGCTTTGTTTACGTAAATGGTAGCCAGGTGACACCAGCTTACTCCTTGTACAAATGTAGGATCAATGCCATACCACTGGAGTCAATAATGATGGTGGACGTTATGATGAAAAGTGCTCTCATCCACCCTACTCTCACGATGACAAGGGAATCAAGGCTGTTTTCATATACATTTAATAAATGTAGATATGCTATTTGGAACAAAAAACTAACTGCAACTGGTTAACCAATTTATTCATATTTGATAAAAAAAATTCTATCAAAATATTTGTTGGACCACAGGAAGACATGTTTGAATTAATAATATTATAGCTTTAAGTTCCATGCTTGGCAGCGAGTGCTAATAACGTTTACAAAACTTTGAGCGGGAATTTCAAGGCATTAACCTCCTGTGATATAATAACAAATGACAAGTGCGAAATAAAGTATTTATGTGGTCTTGGGTGAAAAAACAGGTAGCACGTCATTTCGGTCCCGCGTCATTTCGGACTCAATACAAACGTCGTTTCGGACTCCGCCTGGCGACTTTTCGGACTTACTTGGCGTCGTTTCGGACTCAGTCAAGCGACTTTTCGGACTCTGATTAATAATTAAAAGACTTTAGAAAATTTATGTAATGGTACAGCTGTTTGTTTTTTCGTTTTATGTGAGACTGATAGTTGTCTTATTTAATTGATCAGCGATCGTCGATGCCGCGATTAACACGGCTTGTTCTCTTTTGTTTTGTTTCATCGGCGAGTATTGAACTTGGCAATTAAAATATTGTTGAAAAATTTGTGTATACTTAGTAATACTTCATTGTTTTTCTTTTGTCAAATAGCAAACGAGCTTGATTGACCGATCACTGCTAGTGCTAATGTTTTTTTTTGTGAAACGGAATAATTGCAATCAACACACGGCCGCCATTATCAATGATTGACAACTCACGTTTTTCATCATCCACCAAAGAACCGCAAGATTTCTTTGCACATACTACAATAACATCGGGATTATCGGTTAATCAGCTTTAATTATCCCGCTTTGATCGTTGCTATTCCTAACATTTTCCACGGAAACACTTAGCTTCGTATGCACTAATTTATCGATTGGTATTGCCAAGCGGGAGGAATGCATGTCACACGGATTATCGTTAACAATTTCTAGGGACTTGTAAAAATAGTGCATTTCGTGTAAATAATTATTTATGTTGTATGTCATTTTCAAAAAAATTCATCAGCATATTATTGGTTTTAAACAAATACATTACTTTTACGGGAAACGATGATTATCAAAGAACCGTAAGTGCAAGTAATTTTTATCGTTTGGTGGAGCCTTTTACTAACCACGTGTTTCATGTTAATAAATATTTTCTTTTGTGTTTTAAATTGGCCTATTTCTAATAAATTCATCAGCAACTTTTTTATATACATAGTACAGCGATACATGTATAAACAAGTAAAACGTTTTTTTCGTAAACATTCAACATTGGAACTTTTGTCGTGTAGGTTTTGACAGTTGTGTTCAACCTTTCCTTTCAACTTATTCCCAAGTCCGAAGCGTCACCTACCCGAGTCCGAAATGTCATATACCTGAGTCCGAAACGTCGAGGCCATATTTTTTGGAGTCCGAAATGTCGTAAGTCCGAAATGACGCGGGACCGAAATGACATGTAATCAAAAAACATTGTTGTGGCTAGCCAAATGAAATGAAACAAAATAGAGTGTAATGACCTACTGTTTTGTTCTGAACTGGGCTAATGAAGACAGGCATATGCCATACATGCTACAAGGGAAATTTTGCACTATGGCCTACTCATATCAAATTCCAACTGTCAAGGGTATGCCAATGTGTGTACATGGCCTCAGTTTTTCTTTACCATCTGAAGGAATAGACAGCTGTCTTGTCAGGCCCTCCTGCATCACTGACAAGAGGAAATAACGCTGGAAAATCTGGATGAACTTTCACTTCCAATGCAGGGATCTAGTGTCCTGCCCCAAAACAAAGGGCGTGACAAGGAAAGCTGTCTAGTCGTTTGGATGGTATGAATGACCGAGCGTCTGGGTACACATTGGTGTGAGTGTAAAAGATCACTAGGCAGTTCAATTGCGATATAGGAGTAGGCCTTAGCTGTCTAGTCGTTGGATGGTATGAATGACCGTGCGTCTGTGAACACATTGGTGTGCATGTAAAAGATCACCAGGCAGTTCGAATGCGATATAGGAGTAGGCCTTAGCCACTGCCTGGACAAAATTCCCTGATGGCACACTGTATAGAGTATGTCGATTTTCATTAGCCACGTTAAACCCCATTTCATTTCCTTTCATTCCATCAGTGCCTTGAGCAAACAAGATAGAGGCTACACGTAAAGGTTTTGGCCAAATTTGGTCAATATCCCAGTTTTCCTTTCTGATATGCATATCAACACTTCCACAAGACTAATGTAGACCTTTTTCTTAGACATTTTCAAATATCAGTGATGCAGGAAAGAGGACCTGACATGGATAGGTGACTAGTCATACGAATGGGACAAAAACCAAGGTACTATGTACACTTTGATGTATGTGTGAAACATTTCTTGGCAGTTTGATGGAATTTTATAAAAGATATAAGAGTATGCCGTAGCCCTGCTGCCGAGACAAATGTTTATAGTTATGGTTTGTGTATGGTCACCCTGTTTGTATTCTTGTCAATTATCACTATTTCACGATGTGTGATTACTGTTAACAATTGTATTTTTTAAATTTCTTTAAAAATAAAATTTAGATATTATATTGACTTTTTGTTGTAATTATATGAATTTGCGATTTCAAAAGGTTATTGGTTGACTGTTAACATTTCAAGGGTTATATTTCTACAAACTCATTAAAGATTCACAAAAGAAAGTGATGTAAATTTTGAAATTTAATGTCAGATAGAGAGAGAGAGAGAGAAAAATGGGGTTTAATGTCCACTCAACACAAACTAGGTCATTTCGGGACCAACATATGGTTTTCATTTTATTTCAATAATTTGCTTGCGCGTAGGGATCTTTAGCAATGGGAGGAAACCGGAGTGTCGGAAGGAAACCCAAGAGGTTGAGAAGGCGTCCCTACCTCCATGCCACATATGTTCACTCCAGGGCTCGAAACCGCAGCCGCAAGCCAGAGGTGACCGGCCAGCTAGAGGTCGAAGCGCGGCACTCTAGTCCACTAGGCCATCCCAACCCCCCAATGTTAGATATATAATGAAATGAAATGGGGTTTAAAGTCCTACTGCTCTGAAATCCTGATTCTCAGTCAATGCATGTACCAATCCCGGGTCTGCAGGTTAGTTGAGCCAACATTTTACTTTGAGGATCATGACCCTGATTTCCATAAAATGGTCGGTTAGTTTAATCATGTTAGATTAACGTCAAAAATTTAAGTTATATTTACGTCAGATTTACGTCAAAATGGTTGGTCAGACTACAATCATTTTGCTCATCTTCTTAACGATAATGTAATGTCATGAAATGACGTTAATCTAACGTAAAGTTTACGTCATTTTTACCTTATTTTTACATCATTTTCTGACGCAAATCTAACGTAAAGTTTTTGTCATTTTTTGACGTAGATCTAACGTAAACTTTACGTAAACGTTACGTTAGATTTATGTCAAAATATGACGTAAACTTGACGTTAGATTTGCGTCAGGAAATGTCGTAAATATAACGTAAAAATGACGTAAATTTTACGTTAAATTAACATCATTTCCTGACGTTACAATTTCGTTAAGAAGATGAGCAAACTGATGGTAAACTGACTGACCATTTTTACGTAAATTTTACGTAAAAGTAACGTCATGTTGTTATGTGGGATCTAGTCTCCGCCATATTGGAACTACTTTAAAGGTTCCGGATGAAGCATGGCTGCGCCCATGGTGTCTTGGAACTACTTCAAAGGTCCCGGATGAAACACGACTGCGCCCATGGTATCTTAGCACTCGGCTAATCTCGACAGATTCCGTAAACTACATCTAGTCTCGGATGTATGACAGTAAGTGATATGTACCTACGCCCATACATTTGCGATGCGGCTACCGGTTTACTTTAACAGGAAAACTTGACGCTATTACACAAATTGGGAACCTATTCGACTAGCGACCTATTCGACCGATCGAGCTGCAACCTGTTCGTTGGAAACCTATTTAGAGTAAAGACAACAGTCTCTATTTATCAACCAATAAAATCCAACGTTATGTCTATCAAATGAAAGTAGAATATATTATTTTTTATCCATTCCTTCAGCTCAGAATAGAAGTGTAATTTCGTCATTATCTTACAGTTGGATCGGTCTAATAGGTCGCTAGCCAAATAGGTCGCCAACTTGTGTTTGGAATGGGCGCAGCCATGTTTCATCCGGAACCTTTAAAGTAGTTCCAATATGGCGGAATTCATCATACAGCCGAGTTTAGATTGTCCGAAATCTTACAAGGTTTGCCGAGTGGGTATCTTAGTTGTTTGTAATAGCGTCAAGTTTTCCTGTTAAAGTAAACCGGTAGCTGCATCGCAAGTGTATGGGCGTAGGTACATATCACTTACTGTCATACAGCCGAGACTAGATCTAGGTTCCGGAACGTTCCGGAATCTGTCGAGATTTGCCGAGTGAGGGCAGGGTTGCTTTGCGATTGACCCAAATATACCCACAGCCATCCAAACAAGCATATTTTATATCCGCACCTGGCTTAATGCACTCAGAACCAATGAAAATTACAACCGACAATTTATTTAATATTATTGGAATAAAACTGACATTTTTATAACTTTACAACAACATGGAAGAATATCATCGGTGATTATTTCTCAATTAAAATTGATCGTTGGGGTATTAACCAGATTTATTGTTTCCGACATGCAGATTCACGATTATTTTAACATTTGGGGATATGTGTATAAATACAAACTAGTGTCGTTTCCAGTTGAAATATTTTGTTGGTCAGACGGAAGGAATAATACAACACAACCATGCGTTTTGCCGTATCTGTAGTCGTTTTGGTCACTGTTGTAACCATCTTGTTGACAACATGTGGAGCGAGAAGTCCACCTGGTATGTATTTGATTACGGTATTTTTAGATGGCATCATTGTATTCATTCCTGAACTCTGAAAATGTAGATTTACACTAAATGGCGAAGAGTCTGAGGTAAATGTCTTTGTATTGCCGATATCTTGAAGACCCAAGATAGCTGCCATTTTACATTTAAAGTAGTGGCTAAGTGAGTGAGAAGCTGACTCGCTTGTCCGGAAGTCGCGTGTTCGATCCCTGCTTTGGTCAAGAAAGTTCTGTGGTGCAGGACGGCGGGCATGTGAAGGATCCCTTGGCAAATGGTATTCGATATAAGAGGAGGCCATAGTGCCGCTGCCCGGGCAAAATTTCCCTCGTAGCACACTGTATGGTGTATGTCGCCTTCATTAGCACAGTCGGGAAAGAACAGTGGGGCCGTTAGAAATGGTTCCACGACTGCTGTCTTCCGTCTTACTCCAGTCGCAGTAGTGGTTTTTCCTACCGAGTTCCTTTACGCAAGTTTTTTAGTCAAATGACTACAAAAAGTTTACTGGCCTATAGGTCGCTTAATTTACAAATAAACTGACCCAAAACGGTACTGCACTTATTGAAATAAAGGTGAGGCCTTACCGCATAATTATATGATTTGATGAAACCCATCTCCTACGCGAAATTTCAACTGTTCGACCGTCATGTCCGCAAGTTGCGTAATACGTCATTAGGCCTACAACATAAACAGCGCTATGCAGAGAAAAACTGTTCGGTAACTATTTTAATGGTCCAGTCTTCACTATTTGTGATAGAATTACTTATTTTAAAACAAACTGTAATGATGTGTGTTGACAATAATTGTGCGTTTGAACCTATTTGAACTTGCGTAAGGGGTTTTAGACTGTACCAATTGTTACCTTAAACACAGTTTAAGGTAACAAGTATAGTTACTATGGGGCCGTAAACCACATTTCATTTATTTCAATTTTATTACATTTAGAGGAAATGCTAATGTCGTAAGTAGCATTTGTAGAAAGTTTGTCCGCACCGTTTACACCCTTCTGACTAAGCGCATGCGTAAATGGGTGGATTTAAACTCCATTTTATTTCATTTCATTTAGTCTGCGTGCAACGACTTTAGACAGTCACTTTCAAGTCGGAAACTCCTATTCCGGGATTTTTATATTTTATCAGAGAAGACTTGGGTAGTCTTTATAGGCGTGTATTATTATTTAATTTTTGAGTCCAGTCCACGTCCAATGATACGAGATGAACTCCGTGATTTGCCCTTGTCAGAAGAGAAGACTTCACAGTTCCGGAATTAAATTCTCTCAATTCCAAAACTGGTGTCTATCGAGTGAAAAGAAGAATTTCGGAGTACAACGCATGTGCCAACTGTATAAATAATATCTCAACTAATCATGACAGCTGAAGCATATTTTTTACTAGGAATACGTCACTCCACCTGAGCTGTCGGGACTGGCAGCACTGTGACAGGAATGAATTCCGCGTCACTCGATTGTAATTCTGTCAATTGGGGACTTTCTGGACTGTGAATCGAGAATCCCCATAAATAGGTTGAATAGGCTTGTATTGTTAGGAATTTAAACAAATTTAGTTGGATTAAAGTTAACATACATTATGCAAGCGCTAAATCTGCAAATTGCAGTTCTTTCTTTTTGGCCTGAAATCTTTTCTAAGTTAATAATTAGATATTAATTTACTGATCCAGGTCATTATCAACTCTCGATGGCATTGAATTTCTCCGATATTAAATAGATTAGAACGGTTTAGTCATATTTTGTTTTAATTTGAAAATGGAGACCAGTACGGTGGTTGCAATTATTGCGCACGTTTTGTCAGACCTTCAAAGGCTAATATTTTCGCTTGCAATAGATAATGGCGTTTAATTTGTACATTGTTTCAGCTCCAGCTCCAGATTATTGTCAGTTACCAAAAGTGGTTGGTTACTGCAGGGCCTACATGCCTGGCTATTATTTTAACTCAACAACTAAACGTTGTGAAACTTTTGTCTACGGTGGTTGTGGTGGAAACAAGAACAGATTTTACACCGAAGAAGAATGCCAACAGACTTGTCAAAGGTATTTTATATAGAGAATCTCCTACGACTCTTTTATGAAATCGATAAAAAAAAAACAAAAAAAAACGAGGCTCTACCGGGTTTGTTTTTTGTTCATTTATTTTTTACTTTATCGACTTGTGTTGATATTTTTTTGATGTCAAAAAAGACGAGTGGTAGATTTTTTTTATCATCCAATCATTTCTTATAGAATATATATCTTTTTATTAAAATGATATTTTAATACTGGATAACATATTTACATGTACATCTTTACATGTGAATGTCATTGTTGTTAGATATAGTAACGTCTATCTAAAGCTGTCCCCTCCCCTCCTAGGTATCCAGAATATAATAACTCTTCCAGATCCAAGAGAAGAAAAGACAAATAAAATGAAATTTTGAACTATTAAAAACGAAACGAAATAGGATCTGTGTTTTCACCAGATTGGTAACTATACACTTTATATTCACGATATTTTATCATTTTATTTGTTTCAGATAAAAACGGTGGCATCCAGTGAACCCACTCACAGAATAAAACTATTAAAATATTTTAAATCTACATACCTATTTATTTTGTTTTATTTTTTTCTCTCTTCGAGTTAAACAGGGAGAAAAATGGAGACTGACGTCCTCTCGACACAAACTAGGTCATTTCGGGAAAAAACTTATCGTTGATTTTTATATCAATAATTCGCTAGCACGTAGGGGTCTTTAACAGTGTGATAAAACTGCAGAATCTGGCAAAGACCAGGTTAGGCAAGGGCCAAATAAGCCAAGGCCCAGGACCCCGCTTTTACAAGGGGTCTCCCAGTTCATGGCAAAAGAAGTAAAAACTATTTATTTCCAAATGAAAGTTCCATTCATCTTTGTATCGGTGCGATAGGCGATCCCGTAACCTTCTCTCTGATTGGTCTAAATCCATAGGCGTACGGGGAAATTTTTGACTGGGGTGGGCGGTGGTGGTTGGTGCCCCAAAAAATAGTTAGGTTTTTAGTATGGTACACAATAATGATCATAGGCATACGGGCTCGATGACAGTTAGGGGGGCAGAAAAATTTTCGGGTTTACAGACGCACCCCCCCCCCCTCTCCCTCAAGAAAATTTCGGAATACTGACGGCTGTTTTCCTTCTATTTCAACCCGTGAAAAAAGCAACCTCAAAGTGATCAAATTTAGCTTAATTAGGGTAACTTCAATTTGGTCAAATATACAGCCCACCTGCTGACCCGAATTCTAAAAACAATCAATCGTTTTCTGCTATTCTAGCCCATGTCAGTAACTCCAAAAAGTATCCAATGGTTTTGTAACCGAAATCACACTCTGAATTCCAACCATCCAACCAGACTGTTGTAGCTGCATTTACAAATACTAATCGATGCCCGAAAACTGTCGCACAAAGTAGAATGGCTCCAGACAAACTGTTTTAATCCATAGTCAACTCAGTACAAATTCGTGGTTGTCAATTTAAAAAAAAGTAAAATTAGTGTTTTAGGGCTCAAGGACAGTTAGGGAAGCAAAACTAAACAGAAATTCAGGTTTACAGACAGCTGGGCCTTTTTTTTCGATAGGCGAAGAAGCGGAGTTGACCTTGATAGACCTCCCAAGAAAATTTTGGAATATTTGACGGCCGCAAACGCGTTTTACTGCTATTCCAGTCAGTAAAATTAGTGTTTTATTAGATTTCGGGCTAAGTAGGTGAATTTTTCTTTCTCACTTTCTCTCTCTGCCCGAAAAGTCAGCTTGCCCGAAAGTTAGGGGGTCCAATGTTGATTTAAATTGACAAATTATTTGTGTTTTCAATGTTGAAGATTTTGGATGTTATTGAGTTAGGGACTTACCTACTTTAATATTATTAATACAAAATATAGGTTCACGTACCAGGCCTGTAGGATGGAAACGAAGTGTGCAGATTCTTTTACAAAGCTAACGGACCGATTACCGACCATTTCCGACCCGAATGCTGCTAAGGCTGTCTGTGTTTTTATTTAACCAAAACACGTATGAATGAATATGCATTTTAAGTGATTCTAAGGAGTTTTTACCAAATAAAAAATAGTTCATTTTTTATTTGAAGGCCCATGACAGGTTCTACAATATCTCTTTTGCGATGAATAAGTTCTTGATTTCTAAATCATCAATAAAAGAGAACTAAAGTTTATTTACTTGTAATATACACAACTAAAAACAGTTGTTTATGTAACTGTAACTCGTGACTTACTATGTACTCCAAACAAAAGAGGGTTCGAGTCATGAGATTTCTATTTAATTGCCTAACTATAGACACTCTGAATATAAATTCGCTGTTAAATTGGACACATTCAAGAACACAATATTTTTTTATACAACTTTTACAAAGTACAGATGTGTGCCCAAATTTTCCCAGCATTTGGTGCCCAAAATGGGGGGCGGCCGCCCCCCCCCCCCCAGCTCGTACGCCTATGTCTAAATCCGTCGAGTAGGCGATTGTGATCGCTTGTATGCTAATTATGGGCTGCTTTTCTAGGAACCTCGTACATTACAATACACGATCCCAAGTTAGTCTGGTTATCCCTCACCTAAGAGAAGATCCAAGCTGTAGCCCTACTGACCATTGAAAATGACTTATCCGAACACTGGACGAGTTGACGATAATCAGTGGTCGTAAAAAATTTCACACAGATACGTACAATATTTGTATTTAAAATTTTACATGGCAAGGAGTAGGGCCTCTTCAATAGAAGGGTTGATCTCGCCTTAACTACATACATATTATCAAGTCCAGCTTGGGAACCTATCAGATTCATCGGACGTCGTGCTAAAATGCCTACATGTGACAATCGATTTGCAAAGTTCAAAGATCGATCACGGTTGCTGTTTTGTGCACGAGTTTCTCAATTTAAAAAAAGACCCCGTTTGTTTATTGTGTGTTATGTGCCACGAACTCTGATTTGACAATGCTAATTAGTCACTTGTAAAAACAACGAGTGCAAAGTTCGGGAATTGCTGAGTATTCAAGCAACGGTTGGATGTAAAACTCGCGAACGTTGCTTAAGGAACATTGGAGTATGGTCGCCTGTCCAACCTCGTGGGTTTTCTACGGGTACTCCGGTTTCCTCACACTGCTAAAGACCCCTACTCAGAAAGCGAATTATTGAATAAAATTAAACTGTGTATTAGTCCCGAAATGACCTAGTTTGTGTCGAGTGGACGTTAAACCCAATTTCTCACTCTCTCTACTTTGAAATTTATGCGAAACAATCATGTAGGAGACTAAAAACAACTTCCCATTTGCCAATCCATATAATTATATAATTATCCATACAACATGCAAATATATACGATTACTACACGATTAAACATACAAGATTGTATACCATAGAAATTCCTTCGTAGACACACGAATGTGTTTCCATATCTGTCTGGAACCATAGTGGCTCAGTGTGTGGGACGTTGACTCGCTAACCTAGTGGTCCCGTGTTCGATCCTGGTGTTGACCGAGAAAGTTCAACAGCACTTTACGGAGTGATTCCCCTTAGCAAGGGACGAATAAATCGAGATCTGGCCCCGAGTTCACTAAGCATTCTCAGACTTAAGTTGAGAATTTACTCAAAATTGTTCACTTTAATTTAATTAAAACACAGCACTTTATAATAATTTTGTTGTTTTAATGTATCAAATACATCAATAGGAAACTATGTGCAAACTTTTGTGTTTCTCGATCAATGATATTTCTCAAAATCCGTGATTGAAAATTGAGCAAATTCTCAACTGCTTCGTGAACTTGGGGCCAGGTGTATACATTGGGTGCGCATTGTCACAGTCTAGACAGGGCAAGGGCACTCGGCAATCCTCGACAGATTCCGGGACCTACATCTAGTCTCGGCTGTATAACGAATTCCGCCATATTGGAACTACTTTAAAGGTCTCGGATGAAGCGTGGCTGCGCCCATGGTGTCTTGGAACTACTTTAAAGGTCCCGGATGAAACACGACTGCGCCGATGGTATCTTAGTTGTTTGTAATAGCGTCAAGTTTTCCTGTTAAAGTAAACCGGTAGCTGCATCGCAAATGTAAGGGCGTAGGTACATATCACTTACTGTCATACAGCCGAGACTAGATCTAGGTTCCGGAACGTTCCGGAATCTGTCGAGATTTGCAGAGTGAGGGCAGGGTTGCTTAGTGATTGACCCAAATATATCCACAGCCATCCAAACAAGCATATTTTATATCCGCACCTGGCTTCCTGCACTCAGAACCAGTGAAAATAACAACCGACAATTTATTTAATATTATTGGAATAAAACTGACATTTTTATAACTTTACAACAACATGGAAGAATATCATCGGTGATTATTTCTCAATTAAAATTGATCGTTGGGGTATTAACCAGATTTATTGTTTCCGACATGCAGATTCACGATTATTTTAACATTTGGCGATATGTGTATAAATACAAACTAGTGTCGTGTCCAGTTGAAATATTTTGTTGGTCAGACGGACGGAATAATACAACACAACCATGCGTTTTGCCGTATCTGTAGTCGTTTTGGTCACTGTTGTAACCATCTTGTTGACAACATGTGGAGCGAGAAGTCCCCCTGGTATGTATTTGATTACGGTATTTCTAGATGGTATCATTGTATTCATTCCTGAACTCTGAAAATGTAGATTTACAGTAAATGGCGAAGAGTCTGAGGTACATGTCTTTGTATTGCCGATATCTTGAAGACCCAAGATAGCTGCCATTTTACATTTAAAGTAGTGGCTAAGTGAGTGAGAAGCTGACTCGCTTGTCCGGAAGTCGCGTGTTCGATCCCTGCTTTGGTCAAGAAAGTTCTGTGGTGCAGGACGGAGGGCATGTGAAGGATCCCTTGGCAAATGGTATTCGATATAAGAGGAGGCCATAGTGCCGCTGCCCGGGCAAAATTTCCCTCGTAGCACACTGTATGGTGTATGTCGCCTTCATTAGCACAGTCGGGAAAGAACAGTGGGGCCGTTAGAAATGGTTCCACTACTGCTGTCTTCCGTCTTACTCCAGTCGCAGTAGTGGTTTTTCCTACCGAGTTCCTTTGCGCAAGTTTTTTAGTCAAATGACTACAAAAAGTTTACTGGCCTATAGGTCGCTTAATTTACAAATAAACTGACCCAAAACGGTACTGCACTTATTGAAATAAAGGTGAGGCCTTACCGCATAATTATATGATTTGATGAAACCCATCTCCTACGCGAAATTTCAACTGTTCGACCGTCATGGCCGCAAGTTGCGTAATACGTCATTAGGCCTACAACATAAACAGCGCTATGCAGAGAAAAACTGTTCGGTAACTATTTTAATGGTCCAGTCTTCACTATTTGTGATAGAATTACTTATTTTAAAACAAACTGTAATGATGTGTGTTGACAATAATTGTGCGTTTGAACCTATTTGAACTTGCGTAAGGGGTTTTAGACTGTACCAATTGTTACCTTAAACACAGTTTAAGGTAACAAGTATAGTTACTATGGGGCCGTAAACCACATTTCATTTATTTCAATTTTATTACATTTAGAGGAAATGCTAATGTCGTAAGTAGCATTTGTAGAAAGTTTGTCCGCACCGTTTACACCCTTCTGACTAAGCGCATGCGTAAATGGGTGGATTTAAACTCCATTTTATTTCATTTCATTTAGTCTGCGTGCAACGACTTTAGACAGTCACTTTCAAGTCGGAAACTCCTATTCCGGGATTTTTATATTTTATCAGAGAAGACTTGGGTAGTCTTTATAGGCGTGTATTATTATTTAATTTTTGAGTCCAGTCCACGTCCAATGATACGAGATGAACTCCGTGATTTGCCCTTGTCAGAAGAGAAGACTTCACAGTTCCGGAATTAAATTCTCTCAATTCCAAAACTGGTGTCTATCGAGTGAAAAGAAGAATTTCGGAGTACAACGCATGTGCCAACTGTATAAATAATATCTCAACTAATCATGACAGCTGAAGCATATTTTTTACTAGGAATACGTCACTCCACCTGAGCTGTCGGGACTGGCAGCACTGTGACAGGAATGAATTCCGCGTCACTCGATTGTAATTCTGTCAATTCGGGACTTTCTGGACTGTGAATCGAGAATCCCCATAAATAGGTTGAATAGGCTTGTATTGTTAGGAATTTAAACAAATTTAGTTGGATTAAAGTTAACATACATTATGCAAGCGCTAAATCTGCAAATTGCAGTTCTTTCTTTTTGGCCTGAAATCTTTTCTAAGTTAATAATTAGATATTAATTTACTGATCCAGGTCATTATCAACTCTCGATGGCATTGAATTTCTCCGATATTAAATAGATTAGAACGGTTTAGTCATATTTTGTTTTAATTTGAAAATGGAGACCAGTACGGTGGTTGCAATTATTGCGCACGTTTTGTCAGACCTTCAAAGGCTAATATTTTCGCTTGCAATAGATAATGGCGTTTAATTTGTACATTGTTTCAGCTCCAGCTCCAGATTATTGTCAGTTACCAAATGTGGTTGGTTACTGCAGGGCCTTCATGGCTAGCTATTATTTTAACTCAACAACTAAACGTTGTGAAAGTTTTGTCTACGGTGGTTGTGGTGGAAACAAGAACAGATTTTGGACCGAAGAAGAATGCCAACAGACTTGTCAAAGGTATTTTATATAGAGAATCTCCTACGACTCTTTTATGAAATCGATAAAAAAACCACAAAAAACGAGGCTCTACCGGGTTTGTTTTTTGTTCATTTATTTTTTACTTTATCGACTTGTGTTGATATTTTTTTGATGTCAAAAAAGACGAGTGGTAGATTTTTTTTATCATCCAATCATTTCTTATAGAATATATATCTTTTTATTAAAATGATATTTTAATACTGGATAACATATTTACATGTACATCTTTACATGTGAATGTCATTGTTGTTAGATATAGTAACGTCTATCTAAAGCTGTCCCCTCCCCTCCTAGGTATCCAGAATATAATAACTCTTCCAGATCCAAGAGAAGAAAAGACAAATAAAATGAAATTTTGAACTATTAAAAATGAAACGAAATAGGATCTGTGTTTTCACCAGATTGGTAACTATACACTTTATATTCACGATATTTTATCATTTTATTTGTTTCAGATAAAAACGGTGGCATCCAGTGAACCCACTCACAGAATAAAACTATTAAAATATTTTAAATCTACATACCTATTTATTTTGTGTTATTTTTTTCTCTCTTCGAGTTAAACATGGAGATAAATGAGGACTGACGTCCTCTCGACACAAACTAGGTCAGTCTGGGACTAGCATAATATGGTTCGATTTTATTTCAATGGTCCGCTAGCGCTTATTTGTTTTTAACAGTGGGAGGAAACTTAAAGGCCTCGAGAAAGGCCACGAAATTTGACGGGCAACCCCACCCCTTGTCACGAACAAGCGTGGAATCTACACCGCACTACTTGACTCAATGACAATGGTATTGAAAAGGGCCTCGTCCTTATTGTCTTATCTGACTGTGTCTTTTGTTGATTAGACATTCCTCTTTTGACGCACTTTTGTGTTTTCAAACAATATGCCAAGAATAGCTGCCTTAGCAAGTTCGTCTCTAAATGACATATTCAGGCGCGGATCCAGGATTTTTTGCAGGGTCTAGGTTTGATAATTGCTTAACTAAGGGGCTCCCCCAGAAAAAATTTGGTAAATTAGATTCAATTTGGTGCATTCTGACGTATTTCCGGAAGGTAAATTCCAAAATTACAGGTCTAAAAATCGCCAATAAAATCGCCTAAAAAATTTTCAAGTCTGAGCAGGGGGGGGGGGGGCGGACCCCCTGCCCCCCCCCCCCCTGGATCCGCGCCTGATATTATCTGTCTTAATAATATTACTTCATATAGCTACTCACCCGATGGGTTTTATCCATAAGGACTTGCAACCGAGTGAATGCGATCATAGATTTTTATATAAAAAAAAAACAGAGCGCACATGGCATGTGACACGCAATCTCTTCCATTTGTACATTAATCGTTTCGAATAGGCCTTGGAGAAAGTAGCAAATGGGAATGGTCGTTACAATCCTATTTCTACCCGTAGGTCTAAATATTAAGGCTACCTGCACATTTCGTCGTGGCCAAGAGATGTATCCCTACGACTAGCCCTAACCCACAATCCTCGGGACAATTACGTACCCTGGCTCTGTTTACATCTCGTGATCGAGACAAAGTCTGCAGGTGGCCTTAATATTTAGACCCGACCACATTTCTATCTCCATCTGTCGCAAGGTGGCGTAGAACGTAGAAGCTGGACACAAATGTATAAAACAAAATCACATAAAACATGTAAGAAAGCAGTATCAGGATAAAACATGTAAAAAAATCAGTAGCAGGAGGTCGTAACAGTGGTTAAACCTACCCGCCTCCGTTTGACCATGTTCTACAGTCGTGTCCGGTTCCTTCGGCATTACATCTGCGGTTTTACGACTTATCAAACACATACCGGTTTGTAAAACATCACATGGTACATCAAATTACGGTCAAAATGGCGACAGACGATAGGTGGACAGGCACGGTTGCTGCCAAAGGATGTTTCGTAAATATGTGACGGGAAATACCATCGGTGGCATGATGGGACGGTCGCAGCAAGTGAGGCAAGATTTTGTAACAGCCGTCAAGATGTGTCGGCGTGAGTGTGTATGTGTGCGTCCGGGGCGGGGGGGGGGGTATTTGCACCCCCAAAAATGTGGCCTGCCCCCTGTTTGCCCCCCCCCCCCAATAATTTTGAAGAAAAAAAAATGTGATCTGGCCAGCTCTATTTTTTTCAACGACCATTGTCTGAAATGCTACCTAGTTGCATTCCCGGCAGTGTATTTTACAAGATATAGTGGCGAAAATATTCATTCACTTTGAGTCACCCTTACTCCGCCCGGTCTACACTTTCTTCTCTGGTCGGATAAACTAGTGATTTGGCGACAGGCGGTATCTGTCAAGCTCTATTTATCTCGACGATCAATGCCTGAAATACTGCCAGACTGCATTTCGGGCAGTCTGCTTTTCAAATTATTGGGGATTTCGTTGAGTTTCATTTTGCATTTTCCTCTCTGGGGTCGGAAAGACTAGTGATCAGGCCACAGACCACATCCGGTCAGCTCTATCTATCTCTACGATCGGTGCCCGAATACTATCAGGCAGCATTTCCAACAGTCTATTTTTCAAAATTTTCTTGGGCACGCTACTTTGGCGCTGACAAAGGTACTTCGTTGAGGTTCGCAAGTCCGTTCGTTTGACACTTTATCTCAACGATCTTTGCCTGAAATACTGCCAGGCTGCATTTTCGGCAGCCTGTTTTTCAATATTTTCTGCGGACAGCACCCCCACGCCCACCCCTAGTTGAAACTCGTATACCTTTGCCCCCTTAACCTTGGACTTTGCCCCAGTTTTGCCCCTCCAACCATCGACGGCTGGCGCCGCCACTGGTGTGCGTGCCTGTGGGTCGCCTACGGACCCCAATTCTTAACATATTTTATTCCGTCTATCCTAAGGGTGATCCCTATTGTTTTCGGAGCAAGTTCGATCCCCAGGGATAGAGCTAGGCCCAGTTTTTTTGTTGTTTTGGGGGGGGGGGGGGTTGCGTGTGCCTGTTGTCGACTACAGACCTCAACTCTTAACGGATCGTCTTGAAACTTTGCTACATATTCCTTATATCTACGAATAATCCATTTTGGTGACAGTCCAATCCCCGTGAACAGAGCCACGTCCATTATTTCTTATACCTTACGGATGACCACTATTGCTTTCGGTGCATGTCAAATCCCCCAACGCCCATTTATTTCGTGTCGCCTATGGGCATACAGGCCATCTTTGAACTTGACATTTTTATTCTTGATACCGCAAGGACAGCAACTATTGATGATGATACATGCCTCGACCGTATGGACCGATGCTATATCCGTTTTTTTTTTTTGTTCATATTTTTTTTCTGTAAATGCTCTAATATTAAACAATCGCATTTATTAAACAATTTTGTTAAAGTTCGGCGTGATGAATAGGGTTGTACCTATTTATATTGGTCGATGTTCTTCACCCGAGGGCAGAGCCGCAGCAATTCTAATGTATTATCGTGGAATTAGCACATTTCTTCCTTATATCCTAAGGGCGGCAACTATTGATTTTGGTGTATGTCCGACCGGAGGGAGGGGCTAGGCCACAACCACTTTTTTAATAACATTTAGTCTGTAAATTTCGGACCGGAGGAAGACAACGTCGAGTTTGTTGTGAGGTCTGGGGTATTACAAAACTATAGACATCTTGTTTTAAAACATGTTTAATATTTTTATTCTGTCGTTCGGGTCACTGGATGTCGTTGTTTTTATCTGAAATGGAAAAAAAACCAATGAAAACATATCGTAAATAGAAAATGGTTGATTTCAGTCGTTGGTGTGTAAAATACGTAGAGAACTGATACGGATTCCATTTTCTACAAAATGTCATAAATCACACTTAAGACGGTTTCAACTAAAATATTTGTATTTAAGAATACATGTTGTAAGAGCTAATTCCGCCCATTGCAAGTCTTTTTCTGGCTTCAAATGTTATATAAATCATTTATTGCCATGGCAACTCTCTAGATGGCTTGATTTTAAGTGGATTATAATACTCGAGGGTCAGGTACCGTTGTTACGATAATAAACAATCTATACGCTACATTTTGTCTATACGCTGCATAGAATAGAGCAATTTGACTGACATTTTCAATACTGTGTATATTCAATTTGAATTATCTATTTGGAACTATTTTAGACCAGGGGCCGGTTGCTCAAATCTCCGTTATCTTTTAACGATAATGAAATTGGCTTTCCAGCAACAGAAATTTAACGGACCGTTAACAAACGACACGTTACAAAGATAACGATCCGTTAGAGTTTAACGGATCGTTAAAATAACTTAGTTTTGAGCAACCGGCCCCAGCTCTTTATATTTATCTATAGTATATTTTTAAACCTAGTAAGCATTCTTAGAGTAACTATATAAAACAGTGCACATTCATATCGAAACAGTGCCCCCACATATTCCTCCTTCACACCTTCTACGTGACAAGGAATAGGGTTGCATGTCGAACCTCGTGGGTTTTCTCCGGGTCCTCCAGTTTCCTCATACTGCTAAAGCCCCCTACGCACAAGCGAATTATTGAAAACCACGAGATTGAGCAGGCGACGCTACTCCTTGCCACGTACAATCGGGGATTTCAAACCACGGTACATAAGTTGTAAAATAAAACTATGCATACCAGTTGTTACACCGTTTACAGTCGCGATTGGTTCGGAAGTTATTTTCTCTCTACTTTGAAATTTATGCGAAACAATCATGTAGGAGACTAAAAACAACTTCCCATTTGCCAATCCATATAATTATATAATTGTCCATACAACATGCAAATATATACGATTACTACACGATTAAACATACAAGATTGTATACCATAGAAATTCCTTCGTAGACACACGAATGTGTTTCCATATCTGTCTGGAACCATAGTGGCTCAGTGTGTGGGACGTTGACTCGCTAACCTAGTGGTCCCGTGTTCGATCCTGGTGTTGACCGAGAAAGTTCAACGGCACTTTACGGAGTGATTCCCCTTAGCAAGGGACGAATAAATCGAGATCTGGCCCCGAGTTCACTAAGCATTCTCAGACTTAAGTTGAGAATTTACTCAAAATTGTTCACTTTAATTTAATTAAAACACAGCACTTTATAATAATTTTGTTGTTTTAATGTATCAAATACATCAATAGGAAACTATGTGCAAACTTTTGTGTTTCTCGATCAATGATATTTCTCAAAATCCGTGATTGAAAATTGAGCAAATTCTCAACTGCTTCGTGAACTTGGGGCCAGGTGTATACATTGGGTGCGCATTGTCACAGTCTAGACAGGGCAAGGGCACTCGGCAATCCTCGACAGATTCCGGGACCTACATCTAGTCTCGGCTGTATAACGAATTCCGCCATATTGGAACTACTTTAAAGGTCTCGGATGAAGCGTGGCTGCGCCCATGGTGTCTTGGAACTACTTTAAAGGTCCCGGATGAAACACGACTGCGCCGATGGTATCTTAGTTGTTTGTAATAGCGTCAAGTTTTCCTGTTAAAGTAAACCGGTAGCTGCATCGCAAATGTAAGGGCGTAGGTACATATCACTTACTGTCATACAGCCGAGACTAGATCTAGGTTCCGGAACGTTCCGGAATCTGTCGAGATTTGCAGAGTGAGGGCAGGGTTGCTTAGTGATTGACCCAAATATATCCACAGCCATCCAAACAAGCATATTTTATATCCGCACCTGGCTTCCTGCACTCAGAACCAGTGAAAATAACAACCGACAATTTATTTAATATTATTGGAATAAAACTGACATTTTTATAACTTTACAACAACATGGAAGAATATCATCGGTGATTATTTCTCAATTAAAATTGATCGTTGGGGTATTAACCAGATTTATTGTTTCCGACATGCAGATTCACGATTATTTTAACATTTGGCGATATGTGTATAAATACAAACTAGTGTCGTGTCCAGTTGAAATATTTTGTTGGTCAGACGGACGGAATAATACAACACAACCATGCGTTTTGCCGTATCTGTAGTCGTTTTGGTCACTGTTGTAACCATCTTGTTGACAACATGTGGAGCGAGAAGTCCCCCTGGTATGTATTTGATTACGGTATTTCTAGATGGTATCATTGTATTCATTCCTGAACTCTGAAAATGTAGATTTACAGTAAATGGCGAAGAGTCTGAGGTACATGTCTTTGTATTGCCGATATCTTGAAGACCCAAGATAGCTGCCATTTTACATTTAAAGTAGTGGCTAAGTGAGTGAGAAGCTGACTCGCTTGTCCGGAAGTCGCGTGTTCGATCCCTGCTTTGGTCAAGAAAGTTCTGTGGTGCAGGACGGAGGGCATGTGAAGGATCCCTTGGCAAATGGTATTCGATATAAGAGGAGGCCATAGTGCCGCTGCCCGGGCAAAATTTCCCTCGTAGCACACTGTATGGTGTATGTCGCCTTCATTAGCACAGTCGGGAAAGAACAGTGGGGCCGTTAGAAATGGTTCCACTACTGCTGTCTTCCGTCTTACTCCAGTCGCAGTAGTGGTTTTTCCTACCGAGTTCCTTTGCGCAAGTTTTTTAGTCAAATGACTACAAAAAGTTTACTGGCCTATAGGTCGCTTAATTTACAAATAAACTGACCCAAAACGGTACTGCACTTATTGAAATAAAGGTGAGGCCTTACCGCATAATTATATGATTTGATGAAACCCATCTCCTACGCGAAATTTCAACTGTTCGACCGTCATGGCCGCAAGTTGCGTAATACGTCATTAGGCCTACAACATAAACAGCGCTATGCAGAGAAAAACTGTTCGGTAACTATTTTAATGGTCCAGTCTTCACTATTTGTGATAGAATTACTTATTTTAAAACAAACTGTAATGATGTGTGTTGACAATAATTGTGCGTTTGAACCTATTTGAACTTGCGTAAGGGGTTTTAGACTGTACCAATTGTTACCTTAAACACAGTTTAAGGTAACAAGTATAGTTACTATGGGGCCGTAAACCACATTTCATTTATTTCAATTTTATTACATTTAGAGGAAATGCTAATGTCGTAAGTAGCATTTGTAGAAAGTTTGTCCGCACCGTTTACACCCTTCTGACTAAGCGCATGCGTAAATGGGTGGATTTAAACTCCATTTTATTTCATTTCATTTAGTCTGCGTGCAACGACTTTAGACAGTCACTTTCAAGTCGGAAACTCCTATTCCGGGATTTTTATATTTTATCAGAGAAGACTTGGGTAGTCTTTATAGGCGTGTATTATTATTTAATTTTTGAGTCCAGTCCACGTCCAATGATACGAGATGAACTCCGTGATTTGCCCTTGTCAGAAGAGAAGACTTCACAGTTCCGGAATTAAATTCTCTCAATTCCAAAACTGGTGTCTATCGAGTGAAAAGAAGAATTTCGGAGTACAACGCATGTGCCAACTGTATAAATAATATCTCAACTAATCATGACAGCTGAAGCATATTTTTTACTAGGAATACGTCACTCCACCTGAGCTGTCGGGACTGGCAGCACTGTGACAGGAATGAATTCCGCGTCACTCGATTGTAATTCTGTCAATTCGGGACTTTCTGGACTGTGAATCGAGAATCCCCATAAATAGGTTGAATAGGCTTGTATTGTTAGGAATTTAAACAAATTTAGTTGGATTAAAGTTAACATACATTATGCAAGCGCTAAATCTGCAAATTGCAGTTCTTTCTTTTTGGCCTGAAATCTTTTCTAAGTTAATAATTAGATATTAATTTACTGATCCAGGTCATTATCAACTCTCGATGGCATTGAATTTCTCCGATATTAAATAGATTAGAACGGTTTAGTCATATTTTGTTTTAATTTGAAAATGGAGACCAGTACGGTGGTTGCAATTATTGCGCACGTTTTGTCAGACCTTCAAAGGCTAATATTTTCGCTTGCAATAGATAATGGCGTTTAATTTGTACATTGTTTCAGCTCCAGCTCCAGATTATTGTCAGTTACCAAAAGTGGTTGGTTACTGCAGAGCCTTCATGGCTAGCTATTATTTTAACTCAACAACTAAACGTTGTGAAAGTTTTGTCTACGGTGGTTGTGGTGGAAACAAGAACAGATTTTGGACCGAAGAAGAATGCCAACAGACTTGTCAAAGGTATTTTATATAGAGAATCTCCTACGACTCTTTTATGAAATCGATAAAAAAAAACACAAAAAACGAGGCTCTACCGGGTTTGTTTTTTGTTTATTTATTTTTTACTTTATCGACTTGTGTTGATATTTTTTTGATGTCAAAAAAGACGAGTGGTAGATTTTTTTTATCATCCAATCATTTCTTATAGAATATATATCTTTTTATTAAAATGATATTTTAATACTGGATAACATATTTACATGTACATCTTTACATGTGAATGTCATTGTTGTTAGATATAGTAACGTCTATCTAAAGCTGTCCCCTCCCCTCCTAGGTATCCAGAATATAATAACTCTTCCAGATCCAAGAGAAGAAAAGACAAATAAAATGAAATTTTGAACTATTAAAAATGAAACGAAATAGGATCTGTGTTTTCACCAGATTGGTAACTATACACTTTATATTCACGATATTTTATCATTTTATTTGTTTCAGATAAAAACGGTGGCATCCAGTGAACCCACTCACAGAATAAAACTATTAAAATATTTTAAATCTACATACCTATTTATTTTGTGTTATTTTTTTCTCTCTTCGAGTTAAACATGGAGATAAATGAGGACTGACGTCATCTCGACACAAACTAGGTCAGTCTGGGACTAGCATAATATGGTTCGATTTTATTTCAATGGTCCGCTAGCGCTTATTTGTTTTTAACAGTGGGAAAAAACTTAAAGGCCTCGAGAAAGGCCACGAAATTCGACGGGCAACCCCACCCCTTGTCACGAACAAGCGTGGAATCTACACCGCACTACTTGACTCAATGACAATGGTATTTAAAAGGGCCTCGTCCTTATTGTCTTATCTGACTGTGTCTTTTGTTGATTAGACATTCCTCTTTTGACGCACTTTTGTGTTTTCAAACAATATGCCAAGAATAGCTGCCTTAGCAAGTTCGTCTCTAAATGACATATTCAGGCGCGGATCCAGGATTTTTTGCAGGGTCTAGGTTTGATAATTGCTTAACTAAGGGGCTCCCCCAGAAAAAATTTGGTAAATTAGATTCAATTTGGTGCATTCTGACGTATTTCCGGAAGGTAAATTCCAAAATTACAGGTCTAAAAATCGCCAATAAAATCGCCTAAAAAATTTTCAAGCCTGAGCAGGGGGGGAGGGGGGGGCGGACCCCCTGCCCCCCCCCCCCCCCTCTGGATCCGCGCCTGATATTATCTGTCTTAATAATATTACTTCATATAGCTACTCACCCAATAGGTTTTATCCATAAGGACTTGCAACCGAGTGAATGCGATCATAGATTTTTATAAAAAAAAAAAACAGAGCGCACATGGCATGTGACACGCAATCTCTTCCATTTGTACATTAATCGTTTCGAATAGGCCTTGGAGAAAGTAGCAAATGGGAATGGTCGTTACAATCCTATTTCTACCCGTAGGTCTAAATATTAAGGCTACCTGCACATTTCGTCGTGGCCAAGAGATGTATCCCTACGACTAGCCCTAACCCACAATCCTCGGGGACAATTACGTACCCTGGCTCTGTTTACATCTCGTGATCGAGACAAAGTCTGCAGGTGGCCTTAATATTTAGACCCGACCACATTTCTATCTCCATCTGTCGCAAGGTGGCGTAGAACGTAGAAGCTGGACACAAATGTATCCCGTGATAAAACAAAATCACATAAAACATGTAAGAAAGCAGTATCAGGATAAAACATGTAAAAAAATCAGTAGCAGGAGGTCGTAACAGTGGTTAAACCTACCCGCCTCCGTTTGACCATGTTCTACAGTCGTGTCCGGTTCCTTCGGCATTACATCTGCGGTTTTACGACTTATCAAACACATACCGGTTCGTAAAACATCACATGGTACATCAAATTACGGTCAAAATGGCGACAGACGATAGGTGGACAGGCACGGTTGCTGCCAAAGGATGTTTCGTAAATATGTGACGGGAAATACCATCGGTGGCATGATGGGACGGTCGCAGCAAGTGAGGCAAGATTTTGTAACAGCCGTCAAGATGTGTCGGCGTGAGTGTGTATGTGTGCGTCAGTGGCGGGGGGGGGGGGTATTTGCACCCCCAAAAATGTGGCCTGCCCCCTGTTTGCCCCCCCCCCCCCCCCAATAATTTTGATCTGGCCAGCTCTATTTTTTTCAACGACCATTGTCTGAAATGCTACCTAGTTGCATTCCCGGCAGTGTATTTTACAAAATATAGTGGCGAAAATATTCATTCACTTTGAGTCACCCTTACTCCGCCCGGTCTACACTTTCTTCTCTGGTCGGATAAACTAGTGATTTGGCGACAGGCGGTATCTGTCAAGCTCTATTTATCTCGACGATCAATGCCTGAAATACTGCCAGACTGCATTTCGGGCAGTCTGCCTTTCAAATTATTGGGGATTTCGTTGAGTTTCATTTGGCATTTTCCCCTCTGGAGTCGGAAAGACTAGTGATCAGGCCACAGACCACATCCGGTCAGCTCTATCTATCTCTACGATCGGTGCCCGAATACTATCAGGCAGCATTTCCAACAGTCTATTTTTCAAAATTTTCTTGTGCACGCTACTTTGGCGCTGACAAAGGTACTTCGTTGAGGTTCGCAAGTCCGTTCGTTTGACACTTTATCCCAACGATCTTTGCCTGAAATACTGCCAGGCTGCATTTTCGGCAGCCTGTTTTTCAATATTTTCTGCGGAGAGCACCCCACGCCCACCCCTAGTTGAAACTCGTATACCTTTGCCCCAGTTTTGCCCCTCCAACCATCGACGGCTGGCGCCGCCACTGGTGTGCGTGCCTGTGGGTCGCCTACGGACCCCAATTCTTAACATATTTTATTCCGTCTATCCTAAGGGTGATCCCTATTGTTTTCGGAGCAAGTTCGATCCCCAGGGATAGAGCTAGGCCCAGTTTTTTTGTTGGTTTTTTTTTTGGGGGGGGGGGGGGGGTGCGTGTGCCTGTTGTCGACTACAGACCTCAACTCTTAACGGACCGTCTTGAAACTTTACATACATATTCCTTATATCTACGAATGATCCATTTTGGTGACAGTCAAATCCCCATGAACAGAACCACGCCCATTATTTCTTATACCTTACGGATGACCACTATTGCTTTCGGTGCATGTCAAATCCCCCAACGCCCATTTAGTGTGTGTCGCCTGTGGGCATACAGGCCATCTTTGAACTTGGCATTTTTATTCTTGATACCGCAAGGACAGCAACTATTGATGATGATACATGCCTCGACCGTATGGACCGATGCTATATCCGTTTTTTTTTTTGTTCATACTTTTTTTCTGTAAATGCTCTAATATTAAACAATCGCATTTATTAAACAATTTTGTTAAAGTTCGGCGTGATGAATAGGGTTGTACCTATTTATATTGGTCGATGTTCTTCACCCGAGGGCAGAGCCGCAGCAATTCTAATGTATTATCGTGGAATTAGCACATTTCTTCCTTATATCCTAAGGGCGGCAACTATTGATTTTGGTGTATGTCCGACCGAAGGGAGGGGCTAGGCCACAACCACTTTTTTAATAACATTTAGTCTGTAAATTTCGGACCGGAGGAAGACAACGTCGAGTTTGTTGTGAGGTCTGGGGTATTACAAAACTATAGACATCTTGTTTTAAAACATGTTTAATATTTTTATTCTGTCGTTCGGGTCACTGGATGTCGTTGTTTTTATCTGAAATGGAAAAAAAACAATGAAAACATATCGTAAATAGAAAATGGTTGATTTCAGTCGTTGGTGTGTAAAATACGTAGAGAACTGATACGGATTCCATTTTCTACAAAATGTCATAAATCACACTTAAGACGGTTTCAACTAAAATATTTGTATTTAAGAATACATGTTGTAAGAGCTAATTCCGCCCATTGCAAGTCTTTTTCTGGCTTCAAATGTTATATAAATCATTTATTGCCATGGCAACTCTCTAGATGGCTTGATTTTAAGTGGATTATAATACTCGAGGGTCAGGTACCGTTGTTACGATAATAAACAATCTATACGCTACATTTTGTCTATACGCTGCATAGAATAGAGCAATTTGACTGACATTTTCAATACTGTGTATATTCAATTTGAATTATCTATTTGGAACTATTTTAGACCAGGGGCCGGTTGCTCAAATCTCCGTTATCTTTTAACGATAATGAAATTGGCTTTCCAGCAACAGAAATTTAACGGACCGTTAACAAACGACACGTTACAAAGATAACGATCCGTTAGAGTTTAACGGATCGTTAAAATAACTTAGTTTTGAGCAACCGGCCCCAGCTCTTTATATTTATCTATAGTATATTTTTAAACCTAGTAAGCATTCTTAGAGTAACTATATAAAACAGTGCACATTCATATCGAAACAGTGCCCCCACATATTCCTCCTTCACACCTTCTACGTGACAAGGAATAGGGTTGCATGTCGAACCTCGTGGGTTTTCTCCGGGTCCTCCAGTTTCCTCATACTGCTAAAGCCCCCTACGCACAAGCGAATTATTGAAAACCACGAGATTGAGCAGGCGACGCTACTCCTTGCCACGTACAATCGGGGATTTCAAACCACGGTACATAAGTTGTAAAATAAAACTATGCATACCAGTTGTTACACCGTTTACAGTCGCGATTGGTTCGGAAGTTATTTTCTCTCTACTTTGAAATTTATGCGAAACAATCATGTAGGAGACTAAAAACAACTTCCCATTTGCCAATCCATATAATTATATAATTATCCATACAACATGCAAATATATACGATTACTACACGATTAAACATACAAGATTGTATACCATAGAAATTCCTTCGTAGACACACGAATGTGTTTCCATATCTGTCTGGAACCATAGTGGCTCAGTGTGTGGGACGTTGACTCGCTAACCTAGTGGTCCCGTGTTCGATCCTGGTGTTGACCGAGAAAGTTCAACGGCACTTTACGGAGTGATTCCCCTTAGCAAGGGACGAATAAATCGAGATCTGGCCCCGAGTTCACTAAGCATTCTCAGACTTAAGTTGAGAATTTACTCAAAATTGTTCACTTTAATTTAATTAAAACACAGCACTTTATAATAATTTTGTTGTTTTAATGTATCAAATACATCAATAAAAACTATGTGCAAACTTTTGTGTTTCTCGATCAATGATATTTCTCAAAATCCGTGATTGAAAATTGAGCAAATTCTCAACTGCTTCGTGAACTTGGGGCCAGGTGTATACATTGGGTGCGCATTGTCACAGTCTAGACAGGGCAAGGGCACTCGGCAATCCTCGACAGATTCCGGGACCTACATCTAGTCTCGGCTGTATAACGAATTCCGCCATATTGGAACTACTTTAAAGGTCTCGGATGAAGCATGGCTGCGCCCATGGTGTCTTGGAACTACTTTAAAGGTCCCGGATGAAACACGACTGCGCCCATGGTGTCTTAGTTGTTTGTAATAGCGTCAAGTTTTCCTGTTAAAGTAAACCGGTAGCTGCATCGAAAATGTAAGGGCGTAGGTACATATCACTTACTGTCATACAGCCCACTCGGCAAACCTCGGAAGATTTCGGGAATCTAAACTCGGCTGTATGATGAATTCCGCCATATTGGAACTACTTTTAAAGGTCCCGGATGTTGGCGACCTATTTGGCTAGCGACCTATTCGACCGATCCAGCTGTAAGATAATGACGAAATTACACTTCTATTCTGACCTGAAGGAATGGATAAAAAATAATATATTCTACTTTCATTTGATAGACATAACGTTGGATTTTATTGGTTGACAAATAGAGACTGTTGTCTTTACTCTAGATAGGTTTCCAACGAACAGGTTGCAGCTCGATCGGTCGAATAGGTCGCTAGCCGAATAGGTTCCCAATTTGTGTAATAGCGTCAAGTTTTCCTGTTAAAGTAAACCGGTAGCCGCATCGCAAATGTATGGGCGTAGGTACATATCACTTACTGTCATACATCCGAGACTAGATGTAGTCTACGTAGTTTACGGAATCTGTCGAGATTAGCCGAGTGTCATACAGCCGAGACTAGATCTAGGTTCCGGAACGTTCCGGAATCTGTCGAGATTTGCCGAGTGAGGGCAGGGTTGCTTAGTGATTGACCCAAATATACCCACAGCCATCCAAACAAGCATATTTTATATCCGCACCTGGCTTCCTGCACTCAGAACCAGTGAAAATAACAACCGACAATTTATTTAATATTATTGGAATAAAACTGACATTTTTATAACTTTACAACAACATGGAAGAATATCATCGGTGATTATTTCTCAATTAAAATTGATCGTTGGGGTATTAACCAGATTTATTGTTTCCGACATGCAGATTCACGATTATTTTAACATTTGGGGATATGTGTATAAATGCAAACTAGTGTCGTGTCCAGTTGAAATATTTTGTTGGTCAGACGAACGGAATAATACAACACAACCATGCGTTTTGCCGTATCTGTAGTCGTTTTGGTCACTGCTGTAACCATCTTGTTGACAACATGTGAAGCTACAAGTCCCCCTGGTATGTATTTGGTTACGGTATTTTAGATGGTATAATATTGTATTACTTCCTGAACTCTGAAAATATAGGTTTACACTAAATGTCGAAGAGTCTGAGGTACATGTCTTTGTATTGCCGATATCTTGAAGACCCAAAATGGCTGCCATTTTACATTTAAAGTAGTGGCTAAGTGAGTGAGAAGCGGGCTCGCTTGTCCGGAAGTCGCGTGTTCGATCCCTGCTTTGGTCAAGAAAGTTCTGTGGTGCAGGACGGAGGGCATGTGAAGGATCCCTTGGCAAATGGTATTCGATATAAGAGGAGGCCATAGTGCCGCTGCCCGGGCAAAATTCCCCTCGTAGCACACTGTATGGTGTATGTCGCCTTCATTAGCACAGTCGGGACAGAACAGTGGGGCCGTTAGAAATGGATCCACTACTGCTGTCTTCCGTCTTACTCCAGTCGCAGTAGTGGTTTTTCCTACCGAGTTCCTTTGCGCAAGTTTTTTAGTCAAATGACTACAAAAAGTTTACTGGCCTATAGGTCGCTTAATTTACAATAAACTGACCCAAAACAGTACTGCACGCAGTTTAACATATAATAAATCAATTCTTATTGAAATAAAGGTGAGGCCTTACCGCATAATTATATGATTTGATGAAACCCATCTCCTACGCGAAATTTCAACTGGCCGACCGTCATGGCCGCAAGTTGCGTAATACGTCATTAGGCCTACAACATAAACAGCGCTATGCAGAGAAAAACTGTTCGGTAACTATTTTAATGGTCCAGTCTTCACTATTTGTGATAGAATTACTTATTTTAAAACAAACTGTAATGATGTGTGTTGACAATTGTGCGTTTGAACCTATTTGAACTTGCGTAAGAGGTCTTAGACTGTACCAATTGTTACCTTAAACACAGTTTAAGGTAACAAGTATAGTTACTATGGGGCCGTAAACCACATTTCATTTATTTCAATTTTATTACATTTAGAGGAAATGCTAATGTCGTAAGTAGCATTTGTAGAAAGTTTGTCCGCACCGTTTACACCCTTCTGGCTAAGCGCATGCGTAAATGGGTGGATTTAAACTGTTAAACTCCATTTTATTTCATTTCATTTAGTCTGCGTGCAACGACTTTAGACAGTCACTTTCAAGTCGGAAACTCCTATTCCGGGATTTTTATATTTTATCAGAGAAGACTTGGGTAGTCTTTATAGGCGTGTATTATTATTTAATTTTTGAGTCCAGTCCACGTCCAATGATACGAGATGAACTCCGTGATTTGCCCTTGTCAGAAGAGAAGACTTCACAGTTCCGGAATTAAATTCTCTCAATTCCAAAACTGGTGTCTATCGAGTGAAAAGAAGAATTTCGGAGTACAACGCATGTGCCAACTGTATAAATAATATCTCAACTAATCATGACAGCTGAAGCATATTTTTTACTAGGAATACGTCACTCCACCTGAGCTGTCGGGACTGGCAGCACTGTGACAGGAATGAATTCCGCGTCACTCGATTGTAATTCTGTCAATTGGGGACTTTCTGGACTGTGAATCGAGAATCCCCATAAATAGGTTGAATAGGCTTGTATTGTTAGGAATTTAAACAAATTTAGTTGGATTAAAGTTAACATACATTATGCAAGCGCTAAATCTGCAAATTGCAGTTCTTTCTTTTTGGCCTGAAATCTTTTCTAAGTTAATAATTAGATATTAATTTACTGATCCAGGTCATTATCAACTCTCGATGGCATTGAATTTCTCCGATATTAAATAGATTAGAACGGTTTAGTCATATTTTGTTTTAATTTGAAAATGGAGACCAGTACGGTGGTTGCAATTATTGCGCACGTTTTGTCAGACCTTCAAAGGCTAATATTTTCGCTTGCAATAGATAATGGCGTTTAATTTGTACATTGTTTCAGCTCCAGCTCCAGATTATTGTCAGTTACCAAAAGTGGTTGGTTACTGCAGGGCCTACATGGCTAGCTATTATTTTAACTCAACAACTAAACGTTGTGAAAGTTTTGGCTACGGTGGTTGTGGTGGAAACAAGAACAGATTTTGGACCGAAAAAGAATGCCAACAGACTTGTCAAAGGTATTTTATATAGAGAATCTCCTACGACTCTTTTATGAAATCGATAAAAAAAAACACAAAAAACGAGGCTCTACCGGGTTTGTTTTTTGTTTATTTATTTTTTACTTTATCGACTTGTGTTGATATTTTTTTGATGTCAAAAAAGACGAGTGGTAGATTTTTGTTATCATCCAATAATTTCTTATAGAATATATATCTTTTTATTAAAATGATACTTTAATACTGGATAACATATTTACATGTACATCTTTACATGTGAATGTCATTGTTGTTAGATATAGTAACGTCTATCTAAAGCTGTCCCCTCCCCTCCTAGGTATCCAGAATATAATAACTCTTCCAGATCCAAGAGAAGAAAAGACAAATAAAATGAAATTTTGAACTATTAAAAACGAAACGAAATAGGATCTGTGTTTTCACCAGATTGGTAACTATACACTTTATATTCACGATATTTTATCATTTTATTTGTTTCAGATAAAAACGGTGGCATCCAGTGAACCCACTCACAGAATAAAACTATTAAAATATTTTAAATCTACATACCTATTTATTTTGTTTTATTTTTTTCTCTCTTCGAGTTAAACATGGAGATAAATGGGGACTGACGTCCTCTCGACACAAACTAGGTCAGTCTGGGACTAGCATAATATGGTTCGATTTTATTTCAATGGTCCGCTAGCGCTTATTTGTTTTTAACAGTGAGAGGAAACTTAAAGGCCTCGAGAAAGGCCACGAAATTCGACGGGCAACCCCACCCCTTGTCACGAACAAGCGTGGAATCTACACCGCACTACTTGACTCAATGAAAATGGTATTGAAAAGGGCCTCGTCCTTATTGTCTTATCTGACTGTGTCTTTTGTTGATTAGACATTCCTCTTTTGACGCACTTTTGTGTTTTCAAACAATATGCCAAGAATAGCTGACTTAGCAAGTTCGTCTCTAAATGACATATTCAGGCGCGGATCCAGGATTTTTTGCAGGGTCTAGGTTTGATAATTGCTTAACTAAGGCGCTCCCCCAGAAAAATTTTGGTAAATTAGATTCAATTTGGTGCATTCTGACGTATTTCCGGAAGGTAAATTCCAAAATTACAGGTCTAAAAATCGCCAATAAAATCGCCTAAAAAATTTTCAAGTCTGAGCAGGGGGGGGTGGGAGGCCGACCCCCTGCCCCCCCCCCCCCCTGGATCCACGCCTGATATTATCTGTCTTAATAATATTACTTCATATAGCTACTCACCCGATGGGTTTTATCCATAAGGACTTGCAACCGAGTGAATGCGATCATAGATTTTTATAAAAAAAAAAAAAAAACAGAGCGCACATGGCATGTGACACGCAATCTCTTCCATTTGTACATTAATCGTTTCGAATAGGCCTTGGAGAAAGTAGCAAATGGGAATGGTCGTTACAATCCTATTTCTACCGGTAGGTCTAAATATTAAGGCTACCTGCACATTTCGTCGTGGCCAAGAGATGTATCCCTACGACTAGCCCTAACCCACAATCCTCGGGGACAATTACGTACCCTGGCTCTGTTTACATCTCGTGATCGAGACAAAGTCTGCAGGTGGCCTTAATATTTAGACCCGACCACATTTCTATCTCCATCTGTCGCAAGGTGGCGTAGAACGTAGAAGCTGGACACAAATGTATCCCGTGATAAAACAAAATCACATAAAACATGTAAGAAAGCAGTATCAGGATAAAACATGTAAAAAAATCAGTAGCAGGAGGTCGTAACAGTGGTTAAACCTACCCGCCTCCGTTTGACCATGTTCTACAGTCGTGTCCGGTTCCTTCGGCATTACATCTGCGGTTTTACGACTTATCAAACACATACCGGTTCGTAAAACATCACATGGTACATCAAATTACGGTCAAAATGGCGACAGACGATAGGTGGACAGGCACGGTTGCTGCCAAAGGATGTTTCGTAAATATGTGACGGGAAATACCATCGGTGGCATGATGGGACGGTCGCAGCAAGTGAGGCAAGATTTGGTAACAGCCGTCAAGATGTGTCGGCGTGAGTGTGTATGTGTGCGTCAGTGGCGGGGGGGGGGGGGGTATTTGCACCCCCAAAAATGTGGCCTGCCCCCTGTTTGCCCCCCCCCCCCCCCCCAATAATTTTGGAGAAAAAAAAATGTGATCTGGCCAGCTCTATTTTTTTCAACGACCATTGTCTGAAATGCTACCTAGTTGCATTCCCGGCACTGTATTTTACAAAATATAGTGGCGAAAATATTCATTCACTTTGAGTCACTCTTACTCCGCCCGGTCTACACTTTCTTCTCTGGTCGGATAAACTAGTGATTTGGCGACAGGCGGTATCAAACTGATCCCGCAGTGAATATTCGCTTGGCCGCTACAATCACTGATAAGCATGACATTGACGAGGCTTAATGAGTACGGCATATTAACTTTTTTACTCCGACAAATTAAATTCTCAAACATTTTTTTGAGGTAAAAGAAAAATAAATAAAGACGTTTGAAGTATTTGTAGTTTAAAAATATTTCCTATTTAGTGTAAATGGGTTTTAAAATGAGTAAAATGCATCATTTTGCCCGAAGCAGTTAGGTGTTAAGTAAACACTGCACGAGCCGTTGAGCCAATGACTACGAGGCGTGCAAGTCAACGCACGTGTTTTAGACAGTCATCCGTTACAGGGATATTTCGTTAGTAATTCTCTGTGAAACAGGTTGAGGCGGTATCTGTCAAGCTCTATTTATCTCGACGATCAATGACTGAAATACTGCCAGACTGCATTTCGGGCAGTCTGCCTTTCAAATTATTAGGGATTTCGTTGAGTTTCATTTGGCATTTTCCCCTCTGGAGTCGGAAAGACTAGTGATCAGGCCACAGACCACATCCGGTCAGCTCTATCTATCTCTACGATCGGTGCCCGAATACTATCAGGCAGCATTTCCAACAGTCTATTTTTCAAAATTTTCTTGTGCACGCTACTTTGGCGCTGACAAAGGTACTTCGTTGAGGTTCGCAAGTCCGTTCGTTTGACACTTTATCCCAACGATCTTTGCCTGAAATACTGCCAGGCTGCATTTTCGGCAGCCTGTTTTTCAATATTTTCTGCGGAGAGCACCCCCACGCCCACCCCTAGTTGAAACTCGTATACCTTTGCCCCAGTTTTGCCCCTCCAACCATCGACGGCTGGCGCCGCCACTGGTGTGCGTGCCTGTGGGTCGCCTACGGACCCCAATTCTTAACATATTTTATTCCGTCTATCCTAAGGGTGATCCCTATTGTTTTCGGAGCAAGTTCGATCCCCAGGGATAGAGCTAGGCCCAGTTTTTTTGTTGGTTTTTTTTTTGGGGGGGGGGGGGTGCGTGTGCCTGTTGTCGACTACAGACCTCAACTCTTAACGGACCGTCTTGAAACTTTACATACATATTCCTTATATCTACGAATGATCCATTTTGGTGACAGTCAAATCCCCATGAACAGAACCACGCCCATTATTTCTTATACCTTACGGATGACCACTATTGCTTTCGGTGCATGTCAAATCCCCCAACGCCCATTTAGTGTGTGTCGCCTATGGGCATACAGGCCATCTTTGAACTTGGCATTTTTATCCTTGATACCGCAAGGACAGCAACTATTGATGATGATACATGCCTCGACCGTATGGACCGATGCTATATCCGGTTTTTTTTTTTGTTCATACTTTTTTTCTGTAAATGCTCTAATATTAAACAATCGCATTTATTAAACAATTTTGTTAAAGTTCGGCGTGATGAATAGGGTTGTACCTATTTATATTGGTCGATGTTCTTCACCCGAGGGCAGAGCCGCAGCAATTCTAATGTATTATCGTGGAATTAGCACATTTCTTCCTTATATCCTAAGGGCGGCAACTATTGATTTTGGTGTATGTCCGACCGAAGGGAGGGGCTAGGCCACAACCACTTTTTTAATAACATTTAGTCTGTAAATTTCGGACCGGAGGAAGACAACGTCGAGTTTGTTGTGAGGTCTGGGGTATTACAAAACTATAGACATCTTGTTTTAAAACATGTTTAATATTTTTATTCTGTCGTTCGGGTCACTGGATGTCGTTGTTTTTATCTGAAATGGAAAAAAAAACAATGAAAACCTATCGTAAATAGAAAATGGTTGATTTCAGTCGTTGGTGTGTAAAATACGTAGAGAACTGATACGGATTCCATTTTCTACAAAATGTCATAAATCACACTTAAGACGGTTTCAACTAAAATATTTGTATTTAAGAATACATGTTGTAAGAGCTAATTCCGCCCATTGCAAGTCTTTTTCTGGCTTCAAATGTTATATAAATCATTTATTGCCATGGCAACTCTCTAGATGGCTTGATTTTAAGTGGATTATAATACTCGAGGGTCAGGTACCGTTGTTACGATAATAAACAATCTATACGCTACATTTTGTCTATACGCTGCATAGAATAGAGCAATTTGACTGACATTTTCAATACTGTGTATATTCAATTTGAATTATCTATTTGGAACTATTTTAGACCAAGGGCCGGTTGCTCAAATCTCCGTTATCTTTTAACGATAATGAAATTGGCTTTCCAGCAACAGAAATTTAACGGACCGTTAACAAACGACACGTTACAAAGATAACGATCCGTTAGAGTTTAACGGATCGTTAAAATAACTTAGTTTTGAGCAACCGGCCCCAGCTCTTTATATTTATCTATAGTATATTTTTAAACCTAGTAAGCATTCTTAGAGTAACTATATAAAACAGTGCACATTCATATCGAAATAGTGCCCCCACATATTCCTCCTTCACACCTTCTACGTGACAAGGAATAGGGTTGCATGTCGAACCTCGTGGGTTATCTCCGGGTTCTCCGGTTTCCTCATACTGCTAAAGCCCCCTACGCACAAGCGAATTATTGAAAAAACCACGAGATTGAGCAGGCGACCCTACTCCTTGCCACGTACAATCGGGGATTCGAAACCACGCCAGTTGACTCAATGGCAGGTCGTATGATACAGCGCGGGCACGCTAACCATTCGGCCAACCAAGCCCAACCCACCCCCATCCCCAGCTTGACAAAAAGACCCAAAATTGTAACAACAAATAGAATGTAGATATATATTTCAGATTAACCACACAACAACTTTACATAAAATGTTTACATACATAGTACTAGTAGTATTAATTTTAAAACCCTTTTCCCGCTTGTACGTGACAAGGTGTGGGGTTGCCTGTCCAACCTTGTGCGTTTTCCCCGGGTCCTTCGGTTTCCTCCCACTGCTAAAGACCCCTACGCGCAAGGAAGTGAATGAAATAAAACTGAACCATATGTTAGTCCCGAAATGATCTAGTTTGTGTCGAGAGGACTTTAAACTCTCTCTCTCTCTCTCTCTCTCTCTCTCCCCCTTTCATCTCTATCCCCACGGTACATAAGTTGATAAGTTGTAAAATAAAACTATGCCTACCAGTTGTTACAACGCCGTTTACAGTCGCGATAGGTTCGGAAGTTATTTTTGTTTCCATCACAACCACTGTAGATAAAATGAGTACAACTGCCAGTTTTTGTGTCGTAGTAGTAACGAGAATCTAGCTCTTTGCACGAACCCGTCACTTTAGGCAACAAACAATAATCTGTAAATAAAACACTATGTAAATGAATAAACGCCAAGAAAATAGCTCAAATAGATTCTGAAATATTCAGACTAGAATGGTTTAAGAGGGTTGGGGGGGGGGGGGTACGAATACATTGAGGATATTCTATCATTTATGTGCATAACACTCGGATAATCTCGACAGATTCCGTAAACTACATCTAGTCTCGGATGTATGACAGTAAGTGATATGTACCTACGCCCATACATTTGCGATGCGGCTACCGGTTTACTTTAACAGGAAAACTTGACGCTATTACACAAATTGGCAACCTATTCGGCTAGCGACCTATTCGACCGATCGAGCTGCAACCTGTTCGTTGGAAACCTATTTAGAGTAAAGACAACAGTCTCTTTTTATCAACCAATAAAATCCATCGTTATGTCTATCAAATGAAAGTAGAATATATTATTTTTACCCATTCCTTCAGCTCAGAATAGAAGTGTAATTTCGTCATTATCTTACAGCTCGATCGGTCGAATAGGTCGCTAGATAAATAGGTCGCCAACTTGTGTTTGGAATGGGCGCAGCCATGTTTCATCCGGGCCCTTTAAAGTAGTTCCAATATGGCGGAATTCATCATACAGCCGAGTTTAGATTGTCCGAAATCTTCCGAGGTTTGCCGAGTGATGTGCATAAGTGACGTGGTAATCGCGTTAATTATTATTTGTCGTAACTTTGGATAAGGTGTTGATATAACTATCCAGACGCATGGAATCTTTCACCTGGGGAAATATTGCAGTGATATCTCACGAACTAGATTATCTATGTAGTTAGTTGTATAGCATAAAGTGTTTTTCTACACAGAATTATTACATATAGCTTCGTATTGTTAGTTGTGCGGGATAAGATTTGTTTTACTCCGAATTAGAACATATATTATAGCCAGTTTTACGGAATAAAGTTTGTCAAGACTGTTCTGTACAGAACTGGTATCACGTAGCTTCGCACAGTTAGTTGTACGGTATAAATGTTACTAAATTTCTTAAAACTCATTAGATTTGTGTAAATATATCAGAGATCCCTCCTTTAATCGAACTATATATATTTGTTTAAAATCCTAAAATTTAAGCCTCTACAACCCACTCTAGTCTTCTGTGACAGAAACCCGTCGTCACATCATAGAAGTTTAACATGTTTTCATCTTATTGAAAGACGAATGGACCCAGAACATTAAAGCTGCAATTTCATATTTTTAAGTTGTATTTTTAAAATTTATTAAAATAAAGCGTTAAAATAGATGGTATCTATAAACAGCCCTACTTTGTTAAAGAATAATTTTATCAATCCTATTTTCAACTTTAAATTCAAACGTTTGAAGATAGCTATTCCATGCATGGGGGTATAGAAAAACAAGAGAGGTAATTGTGTTATTTCCGGTGTCAATGATTTTTAAGTGTGGAGAATAATGCCTTCGATCGTATAGTAGTGAGTTGAAGACAACCTTTTGAACAAAAGACATAGAAATAATTATGTTTTGACCTTCTTTGAAAATATGAAATTATCGCTTTAAGTAACATATACTGTATTGTTATATAGTCTAAATAAATATTATTTGACTCCCTAATGACTTTAGAAATAATATTTTCTACCTACATACTCCACGGATATCTATCAGATGACTTAATTTAGGGTCCCCTATAATGATGGGGCACCTGGCTACAGCCCACCCAGCCCCCTCTCAATCCGGACTGCACTTTCTCCGTAGGTAGGCTCTGTGTTCAAACTTTTACAATTATTTTGACACTAGCCTGTCACGTGATTCTTATCTCAATTTTCAAACGGAAACTCGTATTCAGAATAAATACCGTTACCAAATACATACCAGGGAGACTTGTAGCTTCACATGTTGTCAAAAAGGTGGTTACAGCAATGACTGAAACAGCTACAGCTACGGCAAAACGCATGGTTATTCTGTCCACCTGTTAGAACAAACAATCATTTACATCATAGCTTTCCTTGCGAACAATCAAGTTTCTTTGTGATGAATGGGGTTTAACGTCTCGCTGTTCCGCACCGACTCGGCTAATGAAGATTGGCATATGAGCGAAATTGAACAGTCAGAAGTTCTTTTACGTACACGCCAATGCGTATACGGGACATCGGTTTGTCGTCCGACCCGAACGGCTCTCTTTGCAGACCCTCCGTCCTGAACACTGGCAATTGGGACCACGACAGAAGATGCCGGTTAAAGTTTTGAACCAAGACAGGGATCGCACATGGGACCTCCAGCTAATCAAGCCAACGTCTGACGCACCGAGCCACCACGGACCTTAATTTTTATTTGTGGCTGCAAATATATGAAATATAGCAATTTTTGAGAGAGAGGGAGAGAGAGAGAGAGAAAGAGAGAGAGAAAACGGGGTTTAACTCGACACAAACTAGGTAATTTCGGGACTACCATATTATTATGATTTAATATTATTTCAATAATATAATTCGCTTGCGCGTCGGGTTCTTTAGCAGTGGGAGGAAAAAGGAGTACTCGTGGCAAACCCACGAGGCTGGACAGGCGACCCTACTCCTTACCACGTACAACCGAGGAATCGAAACCACGCCAGTTGACTCAATGGCAGGTCGTAACAATGATACAGCGCGCGCACGCTAACCATTCGGTCATCCAATCCCCTATCAATTGTTGATTTATATGCGAGGTATTTTTACTGGTGAAACTGAAATTTTTAACTCATTTAAACACCATATCTTTTTTCACGGACTAATAGTTTTCGATAAATGAAATGAAATTAATTTCAATTAAATGAGATGGAATGAAATACCGTCCTACTTTTCTGACTGGGCTAATTAAGAGGGGCATATAGAGTGTGCTAAGAGAGAAATTTTGGGGCTTTGGATAGCCGAATAGTTAGCACATGCGCGCTGTATCATAACGCCTGGTTTTGGATCCCCGCCTGCCATCCTCGTGGGTTTTCTCCGGCTCTCCGGTTCCCCCCACTGCTAAAGACCCCGACGCGCAAGCGAATTATTGAAATAAAATTAAATCATATGTAGTCCCGAAGTTACCTACTTTCTGTCGAGAGGACGTTAAACCACATTTCTCTCTCTCTTTGAGAGAATTTTGCCCGGGCAGTGGCACTATGGTCTCCTCTTATCTCGAATTTAAATTTAGTATACAAAATTTAATTTTAGTATACAAATGTCGAAATCCGACAACAAATGAAAAAAAGAGGTCGAGGAATATGAATTAAAACTAAGGATTAAGAACACGGAATAAAGAGCTGTGAGGTCTTCCGTCTTATGAGCATTCTAATTGGATAGTAATTATGCAATGAATAAATTACCCGGAAACAAAATTTTAAAAAAGAAGAATGGTCTGGATTTGGGAAATTGGCAGATGCTTTAACACCACGGCGACGGCGAACAGACATTTTACATAAATGTAATGAGATTCGTGTCCGCTGTCTGACTTGCGAAAATTTGGATAACGATCAAGAAGTAACGGTGACTCATTGCTAATCTGGAAGCCACGTGTTCTGTCGAAAGTTCATCGGGATTTTCCGGAAGGATTCCCCTTTTTCAGCGATATAGGACCAACGGCCTGGCAAGGGACAGAGTATAGTGGTTCGGATGGGACGAAAAAAACGGGGTTCCATGTACATATTGGCGTGCACGTACAAGAACCCGTGACAATCGGAATTCGAAATAACGTAAGCCGTAGCGCCGCTATCTGGGCAGACAACATTACGCATGCCTGTCTTCATATGCCTAGGATAGGAACTGAACATGTCGTTTCTTTGGAGACGATCAATATCTTACAAGAACAGTAACTCTTTGCACGTCAAGGTGTTTGGATCCGTGAGCTCATTGTCCATAGTTAGGGTACCCGAGATAATAAAAGTTTAACTTACTTCTGCGAATGTTCACCGTCAAATGACGAGATCTCGCATAATTACACGACAGGGCAACAGCAGGTATATTATCAGCATTAATTTGTGTTAACTTATAAATTATATAAATCGATATTGTTCTGCGCATTTATCAAAATATAAAGCCATAAAAAAATCTATTGCCAGAGATTCGCAATTACATTAAACATACACACTATGCAAAAGCTAAATCTGCCTATTGCAGTTCTTTCTTTAGGCCTGAAATGTTATGTAAATTATTAATTAGACATTAATTAAATTATCCAGACCATAATCAATTCTCGATCGTATCGTTAGCCCGCGATCTTTGGTGGATTATGATCCGATTCACTGCATAACTTTTCTTCTCGGTTTAGGCCTGGTAAAAATTTCACCTGCCTATTTTTCGATTCATAGTGGATCAATTTGACTGAACTTTTCAGCAAATTGCCTTTACATTATCTAGTTTTTAACTATTATAGCGAGAACTGCCAACTCGTTATCTAATCTCCCATAATGTATCTTTAAAATTAAGATGGTTCTTTTTTTTCTCATTTTGCTAATTTATTAACTACACCGTTAGAATCGACAACTTTTGGTTTAATATATTCCCATCTAATAAACTCTGTATTACCATGTTCTTTTTGCATTTACATTGGAACATTTGTTCTGTTGCCTAACTGGTGAGTTTCTGAATTAGATTTCGTCCCTAGATATTTCGTATAAAATAACTTTCATAATCAGCGGTCAGTATAGACTGGACTAACGCAACTAAGTTTAAAGTAAACCAACGGTACTAGGACTAATAATTTACACATGGTGTTCGGTTGTCGTGTAATGCACTTTATATGATTATGTAGTAACGGTAAATTGATGAAACGTGGGTAAGGGTATGTTGCCGAAGTAATGGTCGCGAGTTTTACTGCATCTTACCGTTGCTAGAGTAGTCAGAAATTTGCAAACTTGTAGCTACGTTATCTAACTTCACAGACGACACGTGAACGTTAACGTCCATTTACACAAACACATCCAAATCAAACATGGCGACATCCGCGGAACGAACCATGAACTTTGCAACCTGATTATCACAGGTTGACATTTAGCTGGAAAGCGCACTATACGTGGTATTACGGATGATCTTGGCATCTGATAGGCTGTCAAGTCGGGCTCGTATCCATTCGAAATTAGTGCCGACATATGCGGGGTATTAAGTGAAGGGCCTGATAAGGTGTACGTTGTGAAGGGCGACACACGACATGACACCAATCAGCCACCATAATTGGCAGACAAAAACTGTCTTTTATAATAAAGAGTTTCCGTTTTATGGAAAATTCAAATAAACGATTTATTTTTAGTTCACGCACAGACGTTTGCATTAAATCTCGAAAATTCCAATTAACAAATTATTGTTAGCGAGAAGCGATATGATTTTAAAACGTATTACACATTTCCGCATTACTTGATAGATAAACAGAAAATATAAATTATATTTTAATTGACTTTTTATTTATATATAGTATATATCAGTATGAGTGGTTGGTTGTTCTATGTACAGTATTATATATACGGCCTGCCATTGAGTCAACTGGCGTGGTTTCAAATCCCTGGTTGTATGTGGCAAGGAGTAGGGTCGCCTGTCCAACCTCGTGGTTTTACTCCAGGTACTCCTGTTTCCTCCCACTGCTAAAGACCCCTACGCGTAAGCGAATTATTAAAATAAAATTAAACCATATTTTAGTCCCGAAATGACCTAGTTTGTGTCGAGTGGACGTTAAACCCCATTTCTCTCTCACACAGTATTATATATTATAGTATAAAATATACAAATAACACAGATTCGATTCTACATGTTGAAATTATTATTGAAACATAAAGAAGATCAGAAATTTTATTGATATGCGGCACATCAGTAAGGAAAACTTGGATGTTGAGCAATTGTGATGACTCTGGAATGGAAAGCTGCAAAACGATTCCTCCTCTTGTGGACCGAATGCTTTCCGCCAAATTTAATAAATAAATCCATTATTATAGTTTGAATTGCTATCTAACCTCAGGGGCGGATCCAGGGGGGGGGGGGGTCCAAACCGCACCCTGCTCAGATACATAAAAAAAATAATGTCTTGCGTCAATGAAATTACATCACAAAGTGGTACTACATCAGTATCAAAATGATTTCTCTGTTTAAAAAGCTCAATTTGAATGTATTCCAATGTAATTTAGAGACGATGATGGCAGATTTCCGTAACAGAAACCTGGCAAACCCCCTCCTGCAAAAATTCCTGGATCCTAAAGTTACATTATGGGAGATAAGATAAAGAGATGGCAGTTCTAACTATAATAGTTAAAAACTAGATAGTGTAAAGGTAATTTGCTGAAAATTTCAGTCAAATTGATCCACTATTAGCCGAGAAAAAAGCGTTTGAAATATTCACATAGCCTCGGTCATCATTACTCAAATCATTAATATAAACAGCATAGTCTCGATTATCCACTTGATTGATTTAATTATCAACGGCCATTAAGCGGCATATATGAATTCAATCCGCCAACATCGAAGGCTAGCCTTGACTTTAAGAGTTTATTATGGTTTGGATATGTTAATTAATGTCTAATTGATTATTTAGATAACATCTCAGGCCTAAAGAAAGACTCGTAATAGGCAGATTTAGCTCTTGCATGATGCTATTTTAAGTATAGAATCAGAATCACTGGGTTCGAAAGTCTCGACTAATCAACTTGATTTAAACAGAAAATTATCATCACCAATACAACTGAAACGTTAAAGCCCCAATACCACTCTTGTTGAAACTGAATAATATGTCCCAATCTTCATTCTGGTCAACAAATTGTATTATTTTACAATATTCCAATTAATTAATGATATAAATTTCATCTTAGCACACCTAATTTAAAAAATTGGAAAAATTCAACTAATTGATTTGAAAAGTCTAACGTAAACCTTTTCAAATGTGGCTTGGATTTTAAAATATTTTCGAACCTTCTCGACAAGTAAAATAGGTTGTAATAGATAATTTACACAACAGGTAGGACGCTTAAACATCTAGTACTTAGAATTATTTATTTTCTCGAGCTGCCAAGCCACCAAGAGTGTTATTGTCCCTTTAAATCACATTTCATTTCATGTCGTTTGCTAATTCGAGAATTCTCATTTGAATATTTTTGTATGTCTCTTCTGAACAGAGGTTGTCAATCTCTGAGCCAAGACGTAGGCCAACATCTTTAAACATAGCGCGAGCTGCGGTGGCACAGTTCGGGAGGCGTTGGCTCGCTAATTTGGGGGTCTGATGTTCGATCCCTGTGTCGGGCGAGAATGTTCATCAATATTTTCCGAAGTCGTTCCCAAGTGTAAGTGATGCAGAACTGGCAAGGGTCAAGTCCGACAAGGTATAGTCGTTCAGATAGTACAAAAGACCAAGGTCCGTATACACATTGGCGTTCACTTAAATGAACCCTTGGCAGTTGGAATATGAAAGACGGGTAGGCTCAAGCGCCGCCGTACAGATAAAATTGCTCTCATTAACAAAACAGTGGAATGTTAAACCACATAAGGCATTTCATTTTATTTCTATAAGTTATAGCGTAGACCACATATAGCTGATATGTATAGTGAATGTTATATACATGTAGTTACAATACAGATAAATAAATATGTCAAGCTGTCGTATAGATTTACAAGATTTCATTTTTAATTGACAAATAAATTCACGATAACAATCTAATAACATGATTATCAATATTGTTACGCTCATGGGTAATCCACGAGATGCAACCACCTGCACTCTTTTGGTGCGGTTACATCCGATCCTCGCTTCTCCTAATAATGACACTAGTATATAGGCGAACGAGCCACGGGGCAGGAAGGACGGGGTGGCAGCCCCCCCCCCCCCCTCCCGAAGCTTTGGGGCAATCGGTTTCACAGAGAATTACTTACGAATTAACTCTGTAACAGATGACTGTCCACAACACGTGCGTTGACAGCAGGCAGCGTCAGTCATTGGCTCAACGGCTCGTGCAATGTTTACTTAACACCTAATTGCTTCGGGCATAATGATGCATTTTACTCATTTTAATACCCATTTACACTAAATAGGAAATATTTTTTAACTACAAATTGGAGCCAAACTGATCCCGCAGTGAATATTCGCTTGGCCGCTACAATCACTGATAAGCATGACATCGACGAGGCTTAATGAGTACGGCATATTAACTTTTTAACTCCGACAAATTAAATTCTCAAACATTTTTTTGAGGTAAAAGAAAAATAAATAAAGACGTTTGAAGTATTTGGAGTTAAAAAATATTTCCTATTTAGTGTAAATGGGTATTAAAACGAGTAAAATGCATCATTATGCCCGAAGCAATTAGGTGTTAAGTAAACATTGCACGAGCCGTTGAGCCAATGACTAACGGCGCGTGCAGTCAACGCACCTGTTGTGGACAGTCGTCTGTCACAGAGATAATTCGTAAGTAATTCTCTGTGAAACAGAACTCTATGACTTTGTGAAACATTTTTCGGGCATCAATTGTTAATTATGAATGCAGCTGCAACAGTCTGGTTGGAATTCGGGACGGCATATGTGGGATTTCGGTTTGGAGTTGCTTAACTCACGGGCTAGAATAGCAGAAAAATACATTTGCGGCGGTTAGATTTTCGGAAATTTTCTCCGGGAGGGCTAGGCCCCCATACCCCACGACAATTGACTGCCTGTTTAGGATTCAGGTTAGCTATCTAGGTTATATTGGACCACACTAAAGCTGTTGGAAGAGCAGAGAACCCCGTTTGCTGTGGCAGTTAATTTTTTAAAATTTTCTCCCGGCGACCGCCTCCGTCCGTGCACTGTAAACGATTGATTGGTTGTTGGCATCTTCATAAGGCTATATTAGACCACTTTGAAGTGGACGATTCACGTGCTACGATAACAGGAAAGTGTTTGCAGCCGTCAAATTTTCCAAAATTTGTTTTTGGAGGGGGGGGGGGTCTCTACACAGTGAGCTCAGATCTGACAGAAGACTGGCGCCACCGCCTGTGACCCGAAAATGTTTCGGGCATTTCGGGTTCTGCCCCACTCACTACCATCGGATCCGTACGCTTTCGTTAGTCTCGAATTACTACTACAGGAATAAACTTGATAATTAAATTTATGATTTAACAAAAGCTGTTTAGATAAATTTTGAACTGGTGATTAAATGCAGCTGGTAATTTACTGCAGGAATAAAACTGTCATTTATACAACTTTGTAACAGCGTCGCTACAAATTTATCTTTCGGAAATTATCCAATTATAACGTTTACGAAATTTAGAAATATTGTTCTTTAATTTTCGGTTAGGTAATTTATAAATACAGACATTTGAATTATGCGTATTAGACGGACGGAATAACACATCACAGCCATGCGTTTTGTCGTAGTTCTGGTAGTTTTGCTTATTGCTGCAACCATCTTGTTGACAACGTGTGAAGCTCGCAGGGCAGCTGGAAGACGAACAATAGGAACGATTGCTAGAAGAAGATCAATATCTAGAAGACGCAACCGTTACGGTATTTACAGCGAAAGCGAGTTTACGATTTGAAAATGGCGACCATAATCACGTAACAATTCATATTTTTTGCTTTTTAAGCCCAGTGTAAAAATAACTGTTGAGTTTGTCAGCAGAAAATATGATACGTGGCGTCTTTACAGTTTAATTTTTAAGTCGGAAACTCTGCGCTTTTTATATATTTTTTTTTCCAAATAATATTTTTAAATTAAAATTAGATTCAAGTCCATATTACGGTAAGGCCTCCTATATATTTTTTTCAATTTAATAGTTTTGTCCAATTCTGTCCTTCGTAAAGATCTGCTTATTCGATGGCAAGTCTGTGATGCTAAGATTTATCCTCGTCGGTGTTAGTTCCTTTATGAACTCAGTGGACATCGTCCGCTCAGAGACAGTTCCTAAAAGAACTACGTTAGTGATGGCTTATGATATGAACTTTTGAACAATTCATAGTACACTGCATATAGTGCATACCTGTCTGCATTAGCAAGGTTTCTGTAGAAAACTACGCCGTTAAACTCAATTTTATTTCATTTGTGCGGTTGGCTACAAATTTCACAATTCCATGCTGTTCCCGTGTGCCTGGATAGTCATGCTAAATACTTTCCGAATCATATTGATTGCCGCGCTGATCAAACGTCAATCACAAACTCAGAAACACCTCTGTGAAACAGGTTGAGTGACTGCAAGGTACGCAATCGTCAGGATCATAACGTCAGTCATTTAATTTGAAAGAATAGCGTGTTAAGCAAATCTTTCGGTGGTTTCCGAATGCCGCTCCAGATAATCTGTTTAGTCATATAATTTTAAAGAAAAGCATTAATACTTTCCGAATCACATTGATTGCCGCGCTGATCAAACGTCAATCACAAACTCAGAAACACCTCTGTGAAACAGGTTGAGTGACTGCAAGGTACGCAATCGCCAGGATCATAACGTCAGTCATTTAATTTGAAAGAATAGCGTGTTAAGCAAATCTTTCGGTGGTTTCCGAATGCCGCTCCAGATAATCTGTTTATTCATATAATTTTAAAGAAAAGCATTAACCCGTTAGGTAAATCTTGAGATCATTTCCGAATGCTGCATCAATATTCTGAGTAAGGAATTCCAGATAACCTATTTCTTTGGTTTCTAATTTGTATTTTGTTTTAGTTCCAGCTAAGTGCCGGTTGCCCAAAGTAACGGGGATATGTAAAGCCAAATTGAATCGCTACTATTATAACAAAATAACTAAGTTATGTACTAGATTTGTCTACGGTGGTTGTGGTGGAAACGAGAATAACTTTCGGACCTTCGCTGAATGTGTTAGGGAATGTCGATGGTAGGTTTAATTTTGTTTAGTTATGGTGTTTATCGTAAATATACTCTTTAAAAAAAGAAACGCAATATGACATTTCGACGTCGGTTTACCCTCGCTCTGCCATCCCCCGCTGGACCAAACTGTTCTCCAGTGTTGTGTTGCCATACCCTAAGGTCTGAACCCATTGAAGTCTATTTCAAAACAGCAGCTCTGAAAGAACGGCTGGCTCGTAATCTGGTTTCACGTAGGAGTTTACGGACTGCACAGAGTAAAAATATTCTTACTCTGTGCGGACTGTCTGGTCCGATATCCTACGAGGAATTGCTTCTGAAATAGAGGTCGCTGTTGAGAACCGTTTCCGAAAATGATGTAACCGGAAGTGACAATCAAGGGCAGGTGGGGTCACGTATATTTGTCCTGAGTTTGAGCGGTCACGTTTTGAGTTTTAAACCTATCCCAAAGGTTAGAAATGGTACTAGGGGACATTCAGCAGCCTGGTTACACCTGTTTGGGATTCACCTGTTTGTGACCGACCAATAATGATGTTGCGTTGGTCTTCGTTCAGATGTGGCATCACGTGGTTCGTTGAGTGTTTACATGTGCTCTTGGAAAGTTTCAATTTGGGCAAAAAGGCGCCATTATTGTGCAAAATTCATATTTATTTATTTTTTATTGAAAATTTGAATCTGAATAAGGATCCGTTACGTCGCGTCGAGAGTGTGACCAATCTCCCCAGTCTCCCATACAACCCGAGCTTGCTAGAACTTGCCTTTTCTCTGTCGCGCAGTCAATATCAGCTAGTGGAAAAGCAAATCAGGATTTCGAACTCTTCTTGAGTCAACAGAATTATAACGCTAGAGATTCTACTCTTGAGGAGGTATTACATTTTAAAACAATGTTTTTTGAGTGATCTCGTCGAAATTCCACAGATACGCAAAATTGACGCTATGGAAACTTTCTATTCACAACATTTTGTCATTGTTTTTGTCTTTAATTTGTTTGTTTTGTTTTTTTGTTTTTCAGAAAATAAAACAGCATCCAGTTAACCCACTGACTGAATAAAAATATTAAAATGTTTTAACACGTGTTTATTTGTATTGAAATGAGCTCCGCCCGTATCAGTCCAATTCAAATGCAAGTGACAACAGGTTTTTGTATTATATTCTGTAGGAAATATTAGCTATATATAAAAGTAATAAAATGTTAATGAAGCATCACCTGTTATTGAAATGGAGAGATTGTTGCACCTAGTCCTTCTGTTCGTCCGTATAGAGTCTAGCAACTCGGCGCTGGCAAGAGGGAATTGGGGGGGGGGGGGGCTAGCGTCATTTTGGCGTGTATCTTTGCTCAGTCACATTTGTCGGAAGTGTCCGAAGTGTCTACAACCTTGACATACCTTTACACCATTTGCATACAAAAAACGGCCTTTTCGTACGGCAGTTTTTGTCGGAGGTCCGATTTTCACGAAATTCGCACTCAATCGACATAACGGTGTAACAGTGTTATATTCAAATATTTTTAATCGGATAACAGTTGTAACCTATAGATGGACCACAAACGCGATTATTTGTACAATCAGGCCCCATAATTTAGGAAGAATGGGGAGATTTGGCTCTTACAAAAGGTATCGTCAAGACAAGAAAACAAAATCAAAACAATATTAATATATTAAATTTGATATCCTCGTTACATTTTGTTATATCGATTTCAATTATGGGAGCCACAGTTGCTGGGTGTAAGATGCTGGCTTTCTAACCAAGATGACCTGGGTTCGATTCCAGTGATGGCAGAGAAAGTTCCTTTCCAGTGGGGTTTTCAAATAAAAGTGGTGTATAATGGAGTCCACTGGGCAGCCTGACAAGGAACAGCATCTAGTTATTCAAACTGGTCTCAAAACTGAGGATCTGTCAGGGGATCTATTAGGGTAGAAAATAATTAGCCACTCATCTTTTCCAGAACAAAATTGGCCCTAGATACACCCATGTCTGTGTAGACATTTGAATTAAGCAAGAGTGAGAGAAAGTCTGCTGTTTTGGCAAACATTATATCATTTCAATTTTTTGCTCAACTTGACATAGAGGAGGATATGGTGGCCATTTCTATTTGTTTTTGTACAGGACTTTAAAATAAAATAACTGCTCATCAGGTTAAATCAATGGAACCTATAGTTCTCTAGGATCATTATGAAAGTTTTAATTCCTACTTATTTAATAGATAGCTGAATGGGTTAACTCAACTTTAATCGTCCGAGAATTTTATATTTTCACTGACTTTTTTCCACCCAGAACATCTCTAATTCCGCTGAGTGGACATGATAAAAACACTGCAATTTTTGAGCGGAAAAAACGCCCACAAGGACTATTTTCATACTTCACCCTGAACAGTAGTGTACCGAATGCCCAGACCCAGGACCCCACGGTTTAGGGGGATTCATGGTTCATGGCAAAAAGAGAAAAAATTCAAATACCAGATCCAGATGAAAGTTTCTAGTCAGGCCCAAGGCTCCGCTGCTGGGCTTTGAGATTTGCCATGGAGTCAACTGTCATAGTTTTGATTCCTAGCTTGTACATGACAACAAAGACTAGTTTCATCTGTCAAACCTCATGGGTTCGCTCTCTGGGTCCCATTGTTTCTTCCCACTGCTGAAGACCCCCCTACAGCAGCTAAAACGTCCAAGTAGTCACATAAAAGTATTCATTCTTTTGAAAGTAATGAGACAATTTTACAAGACATGCTTATCAATTTAATGCATATCAAATGATAACTTTTGTTGTTAAGAGTGTTCACAAGATTCTACAAAGTGAAACAAGGGCCATAACTCTAAAACTAACAAACCTTTGAAATGCTAAATGTAAGCTGTAGAGTGTTGTAAACAACAAACATATAGAGGCAACGACAATATACATCCACATTTCCATGTGGGTGCTAAAAAAACTATCGTCACTCACTCACAGCCCATCACAAGGCAAGTTATTAAGTTCTTGTAAAAAAAACATAATCCAATTTGGCTTGGACTTACCCTTTTTACAAAGATAGGTTGCCAGGCAACGAAACATACGCCCACAACAGCTAAGTCGTCCGGGCAGTCAACAAGGGTTGTCGCATATTGTTTCTTTTATCAGTAAGGAGAACATTTACAACACATGATAATCTTATTACGAGTAATAGCCCATTAAATAATTATCAGAAATGATTAGAATAGTTTTGATGGTTTGTCTCAAGGCCTTTGTCCACAAGATATTTCAAAGTGATCAAGTGCCAGATATCACTGAAAATCAAATAGGATTCTTCGTCTCATGACCCTAAACACTGTGTACAAATTTAAAGTCAAACGGATATTAACTTTAGCCTTTAGAGCGTTCACAAGATTTTTCAAAGTGATCAAGGGTCATAACTCTGGTAGTAATTATCTCATATCACCTAAAATCAATAGGCTTCTTCGTCTCATGCCCTTAAACACTGTGTATAAATTTAAAGTCAATCGGATAATAACTTTAGCCTCTAAAGCGTTCACAAGATTTTTCAAAGTGATCAAGGGTCATAACTCTGGCAGTTATTATCAGATATCAACGAAAATCAATAGGATTCTTCCTCTCATGATCTTAAACACTGTGTATAAACTTAAAGTCAATCGGATATTAACTATAGCCTCTAGAGCGTTCACAAGATTTTTCAAAGTGATCAAGAGTCATAACTCTGGTAGTAATTATCGGATATCACTGAAAATCAATAGGCTTCTTCGTCTCACGACCTTAAACACCGTGTATAAATTTAAAGTCAATCAGATATTAACCTTAGCCTCTAAAGCGTTCACAAGATTTTTCAAAGTGATCAAGGGTCATAACTCTGGCAGTAATTATCAGATATCACCGAAAATCAATAGGCTTCTTCGTTTCATGACCTTAAACACTGTGTATAAATTTAAAGTCAATCGGATATTAACTATAGCCTCTAGAGCGTTCACAAGATTTTTCAAAGTGATCAAGGGTCATAACTCTGGTAGTAATTATCGGATATCGCTGAAAATCAATAGGCTTCTTCGTCTCACGACCTTAAACACCGTGTATAAATTTCAAGTCAATCGGCTATTAACTTTAGCCTCTAGAGCGTTCACAAGAAATTGTGGACGACGGACGGACGGACGGACCGACAGACGGACGGACGGGGGCGACGGCAATATACGACCACATTTCCATGTGGGCATATAAAAACTCCTCGCGATTTTTTTTTTAATTTTTGGGTACTAAAAACTGATGAACACAGGGATTGTAGAAATTTAGCATCAAAGCAGGTATTTTCACCCTTTTCTTTATCCAAAACGCATACAACACAATTACACACAATACATGTTATTTCTGATAAAATGGATTTAATTCCAGTCCTGATAGAATTCAGAACCATTTACATTCCAATGTCATTTAAGTTTATATTTTCCAATAATGTCATTAGTTTTACTGCTGTGGCATTTTTCTAGATACTATCACTTGTTATATTGGCTTCGGACGACATTTCATTTTTAACATCCATTACAGTTTCTGCGTTATTAGAGCTGTTGGGAACATCTTCAATCTTAAACTTTTTATTGGCTTGGAGTTCGTCCGTTTTCGATGTGTCCAATTCTTCAGCGGAACGTTTTGTATGGTATACAGTCGGTTCTTTATCCGGGTTTAAAATAATTATAATGCAAGTCATATTATCACAACCGGTTCCATCACCAAATGTATTCGGCGCCAAACAATAATCAAACATCTGAAATATAATGATAATGAAATACTTATAAAGTAGCATGGATGTTTATTTGGAGAGAGAGAGAGAGATGGGGTTTAACGTCCACCCGACACAAACCAGGTCACTTTTGGACTAACATATGGTTTCATTTTACTTCAATAATTCGCTTGCGCGTAGGGGTCTTTAGCAGTGGGAGGAAACCGGAGTGCCCGGAGGAAACCCACGAGGTTGAGAAGGCGCCCCTATCTCCATGCCACATGTTTATTTGGTGGCCGACCCTTTAGATCATATGGTCTGCCATTTAGTCAAGCGCCATGACAAGGAGTAAGGTAATATGTCATTCCTCGTGGGTTTTCTCCAGGTCTTCATTGGCTCCCGCAAAAGACTGTGTTGTTGTGTCACGTGGATGTTAAAGGGACAATCCCCATAAGAACAGAGTCTCAAAAATTAAAGTCCGAGAGTTTATAAAATTTATGGACCAAAATATAGAGGCATGGTGAATTTACCTTGTCTCAAAATTTCAGCTCAAAATATTGAGTCGTTTGGACGTGAACGTCAACACTGCTTATCCGGACACGTAACCCTTCTAAGATTTCGGGTCAATTTTTTCATTCGGTGACCTGATAAACAGTTCCCGTTCCTTGAGAGGTCTATACAGTGAATGACCCATGTACTGTACTTGATAGCAAAAGGTAAATTTCACCTACATATTATTTTTATAGAAAATAGTCTGGTTTTATCCAGAAACTGTATAATACAACAGTCTCCACTTCCAGATGAAGACTGTCAAGTTTAAGTTATTTACAAGCGTATCACAAATATCTTGTTAGTTGGTCGGCCTTAGGTAATGGGTTTGAAGGGATTTTAACACAAAATTAAGCAGTTTTATTCCTCAGAAAGTTATCGGGATAGGCCCTTTAAAACCCAAAGCTCTTTAGGCTGGTTTCCAGGCAAGGGGGTATGGTGCATTTACAAGACACTAAAAACTGATCCATAGCAATAATCCACGTGATTACCAGGAATTAAAATATAATAATTAAACCTGTTAAAGACTTATCAGAAAAAAGTTGAAAATCAAAAAGATTAAACAATATGTATAAATGTAAAATCAATCGATCAATAACGTTAAATCAATCGGTCAATAACTTTAAATCAATCGGGTCAATAACTTTAAATCTCTCAAGCTTCCACAAAGGTCTCATAAACATGTATATAAATAATATGACAACTTAAATCCCTAGGGCATCCATCCACAAGGAATGGACGGAATGATAAACCATCCATCACAGCCACAATTTGATTAAAACACACATCCTAATTTGTTTCTTATAGTTCAAAATTTTGTTTTACTCGTCTTTACTACACCAGGACCTCGAAGAGTTGTTGTCATTGACTTACGGCAGCCTTTTGGTGTCAGGAGCACAGAACTGTGGGTAATCCACTAGAAACATTCATGCCGATTGGTTAATCAAATGTCATGGGGTTAAAAAGACGTTCGTATGACCTTCGACGCAAACTCCCAAAACCACTGGTTAGATCTTCATGTAGTGCAGACCATTGAAAGTATAAAAAAAACGAAACAAAATATAGACCTGTATTTTAATCACACTGTTTTCGACTTTTTTCCCCTAACTTTAGAATTTGATATATCTGCGAGAATCAATAAAACTATTTTTACCTCTTCACATATAATTGATGGTTTCTTTCTCTTCTCTTCTGACTGGATTCTCTCGTGCACAAACTCAACTACCTCTTGACTAGACAAATAATTCCTAGAGAAATAATAAATACAATTAATATTGAGCCAATTTTTTACTTTAACGACAGATCAAATACATCAAAAACCGACTGCATTATGGCTATTTTGAATTACACTGTGACTGATAGAGTATAGCGCAAGTTCGTCAACCAGGTGGTCACTGTTCAAGCTCTGTGTTGGTGAAGAGAATACCTTGGTGGTGCAATATGCAGAGGCTGGGAAAGTAAAGCATCATTCAGATGGAGTGTACTATCAGGGTTAATATTAGCATAAAAATGTAGTTTTATTTTGCCATCTTTAATTTCAATTATATATTACCAAAGAGCAGCTTTAATTAACTATTCTACTATATATATATATATATATATATATAACCCTGATAGTACACTCCATATATATATATATATATATATATATGCACTTATTGACATGCCTCTAACCCTTGATACAGGCATATGTTGACTATCTAGTGTCCTCAATGGATGCTGAATTCCTACTTTTCTGCACAGGCTTGGCAATTAAAGATGGGCATGTGCATGCAGTAGTGTTCACAGCAACTCTTTTTTTTCATCCCAACCGAACAAGACGCCTTCCCTTGCCAGGCCTTCATTTCTGTAAAACTATATAAGAATTATCCATTGGTGATGGTTGATAGAATTAGCTTACCATATGCCATCACAAGCTATAACAATAAAATCATCTTCATCTCCTAGCGTTACAGACTGTATATCTGGTGATGCTGATATCATCTGTTCTTCAGCTGGTAAATCTGTATTACGTTTATACCAATGATCACCTACAAATAAGCACATTATAAATATATAACACATAATATACAACACGTAATAAAAACTGAACAATGGAATGCGTGAAATATTGAGTGATGTGATCGTTACAGAACTAAGTAAGAAGTAAACATGGTTGTGATTTAAGTGAGCGATGGAGCGCAAGAGACTGCAATTGCCCAAAGAACAAGCATTCCAAGTTTCAAATTGTCGGAGCCTTGAGCCTTTGTGTATAACAGCGCCACCAAAAAGGGAGAGATTGGGAGTTTAACGTCCACTCAACAAAAACTAGGTCATTTCAGGACTAACACATCGTTCAATTTCATTTCAATATTTCTGGTCCATAAATATGCAATATTTTTACCTATTGCTCTAGAGAGATTCAGTCCACCATTTACACGTCCGTCTGCTGTTACCTTCCCTCCTGCTTTTTCTATTCTTTTTCTCTCCAATTCATCTTCTGGTTTATGATCGAAGGACAATTCAACAGCCACACCAGCCCTAGATATGACACAGCGTGAATCTCCAGCATTGGCTACCAGTAATTGTTTACCTCGTAATATAGCTAAACAAGCAGTACATCCACTGTCTGATCCTGGCTACAATACATAAATATTCAAAATAGAGAATTCATGAGGTTTTTTGAAGTGAACAACAGAAGTAACGTAATATTTGATTTATTTGAAATGGATTGAATAACAGGTCCGTAGAGGTAATTACTAGAATTTGTTCAAATTAAATAGGCTCAATAAGGTCTAGTCTTGCTTCAGATTCCTATGACATAGGTTATTTTAAAGTGCATGCCAATGTGTACACAGGACATTAGTTTTTCGTACCATCCAAACCACTAAAGAATGTATAATAAATGATAAGAACTCGACTCAACAGACCATTTGGCTAATCTCTCTCATCAATCTGAACAAAGGTTATTCAACAAGCCTTCTAGACTAGTAAAACAAAATTTTGAACTATAAAATCCCAAATGATTTGGGTTCTGTGTTTTAATAAGATTGTGAGAGAAATATTCAGGCCTAATTACACCTTGGCATGAAAAAAAATTTAAAATCAATATCTCTTCCTAAAACAAAGATTCCTGATATTAAACTGTGAGCCTGAAACCACTTTCAATTCATGGTTAAGCTGCCTAAATCGACCATTCACTAACATTATGTTTCATCTTAGGTTAACTATTTACAGGGAAATAACTCTTATTATTTCCCAGAAATATAATTGTCACAGAATGCAATAAAACACGTTTGCTAACCTCCTCATTTGCCATATCCATATTATAAGGCTGATCCACGTCACCATCTGTTTCTTCTTCTCCTTCTTCCTCCTCCTCCTCCTCATCTTCTTCACTGAAATATTCCAAGATTTTAACTATGAATCTTCGATATTAATCAACATTTTTTATATTAAAACAACCCAAAAATATTGTCCATTACTAACTTTCATAGTGATCGTGGTCTGACCACCCCCACCCCAATAGAATAAATACAGTAACTCTGCACTCCACTTAATGATTGAAAATTATGGGAAATTGTTTCCTTGTTAAAACAGCCATATTCTTTCAACAAATGCTTTCTAATTTTATATTTTGAAGCTTTTTCAGTGTACTATATCTATTTAATCAACGTACCTCTCCATATCTTCATATTCTTCATCCTCATCATCTTCGTCATCTTCATCATCATCAATACCAAACATAGGACCTTTGTTTCTGCTGCTTGAAGACCCTGATGATCCTGCTTCAGATGAACCACCTGCTTCAGAAGAACTAGCTGCTGAATTTCCAATTTCTGAAGAACTGCCTGCTGATGAGGAATTTGATGCTAATACACCAAGGACTGATGAACTGGATGCTGACTCTTTTGACTCTGTGGGGCCAGAACTGCTGCTGCACCCAGAGCCACCAGCAGACTGGCTGGAACTAGATGAGGATGTGGCCACTCCCGAGTCGCTGCTGCTACACGACCCAGAGACACCCATTTTTGATACACTCTCACTAGAACTACTTGCTACAGACGAAGATGATGATGATAAATTTGATGATGATGATGAAAGTCCACTAACTTTGGATTTTAGATGATCCTGTAAAAAAGATGTTGATTTTTAATTTTATGTAACATTTATAAAAGATATAAAATATATGTTGATTTAGAGTATCAGGTTATTCCATCAAACATCTCAGATGTTTCTGATAAGCAAGTTTTTAATGAAAGGAACAAGAAGCTTTTTCTGTAGATGACATATTCCCATCCATATACCTCAAATTTGTACAATGAACATTCGTAGAAGCCAAATAAATTTGTGATAAAGTGTTCACAGGATAGACTATCTACCAGTGAAGACAGACGATTATAAAGGGTCAAATGCTTAAATTCCTGATCAGTTTTGTAATTCTCTCATCATCCAGTTCCCAATACATTTTCTACTTGGGAATCACTTGGGATATTTTACAAATCTCGAAGGCACAGCCAAAAACTGCATTTACTCTGTTCAGTCAGATTTTGTAGACGATGAACTATAGGTATAAATCTTAAACACCATTCTTATCAGAAAATGTGGCACTTCAACCCATAGCAGTATGATTGCCATTGATATCAATATGAAACATACACCCACAGCAGCAAATAAGTATGAGCAGTCATCAAGGGGTGTCGCCTGTTTTTTCGTGTCAGTAATGAAAAACATTAACAACAAATTAACATCTGATTAAAAGTATCAATATCAAATCATTGAGTAATTTTCAGAAAATCATTAGAATTTGTCAGGCTTCTATTTGTGCCACATGCTAATGTTTAGTATACAAAATATTGAATATCATTAATTTATCTGTTCAATTTGTCAGAAATCATTGAAAATCAATAGATATTGTCGTCTCATAACCTTAAAAACTGTGTATTAATTGAAGTCAACGGCCATAACTCTAACAATAATATTGGTCAGCAGAGCGTGTACAAGAATATTCTAAGCGGTCAAGGGCTATAACTGTGGTAGTAATTATTGGATATTGACTATTTCGTCTCATGCCATTAAACACTGTATAATTTAAAATCAATTGGATGATAACATTGGTCGGTAGAATTGATTTCCCCAACACTGTTAAGAGAAAGATAGAAAGCTATGGGGTCAAACGTAAAGTATGGACCAAGCAAATTATTAAAATAAATTTGAACCATATCGTATGCTTCAACTTTATTTTAATAATTTGCTAGCCTGTATCGGTCATTAGCAGTAGCATGACCCAGAGAAAAGACATGGTTGGACAGACGACCTAACTCCTTGTCACATAAAGCTGGGAATCGTAACCACATCACTTGACTCAATGAAGGACCTAACGTCCATTCGGCCACCCAACCACTTCCCTGAACAACAAACTCAACATATGTTTATGCCTACCTCAGAATTTCCTACAGTTGAACTGCATTCTGGTTCTGATGTAATCTGTTTAATGGGCGATTTAATTCTATCTGTGCTAGAACTTGGTTCTGCATCATTTGATATATTCCGCATTTCCTCACGCTTCACTAATGAACTTTCACTAGCATCACTTAATGAGTCTGCATTGTTATTGTTTTCATTTTTAGAATTTAAACTATCCAGTATTTCTTTTTCCTTATTTAAATTATTTTCATTGTCCGCGTGTCCATTTGTTAATAATTTTTCGTCCAGGGATAGAACGATAGATGATGCGTTATTATTACACGAGTCACTACTCGAAACTCCATCTTGAACACTACTGCTGCTGCCACCTGGTCCATCTTCACTGTTATCAAAAACTACTTTCTTAGAACGGATCATAGGTGAGCAAAACTGTTCGCTTTTCCGTAAGTTGCGAGTGGCCGCTCCTGGCGGTAAATGTTCATAATTCGACAACAGCTGATCTAAAGGCATGTTAGCCTCGGCTCTCAACATATCTGCTTCACTCTGTATACAGGGAGCAGCAGAGGCTGAAATGAATAAACAGTTTAAGTCAGAAATATAAAACAAAAAGAATTACTGGAACCTGAATACAGATCTATATTTCGTTTCGTTTATCATACTTTCAATGGCCTCCACTACATGAATCTCTGATCGGTTGTAGTGAAATGTCTCATTAGCGGTCACACGAGCAGCTTTTAACCGTATGACGTCAAATATTTGATTAACAAATCAGTGTTGTTGTTTCTAGAGAGATACCCACAGTTTTGTGCATCAAATGCCAGTTTTATTGGCTGGCTTAATGATCAGTAACTAAAACTGAAACATTCTTCATACTTGGCCATACCAATGGCAATAAAATATTCAAGAATTCAGACAAATCTTAAACAATATTTGAATGCACGAAGAGGTTGCATTTTCGCAGGAATTTTTTTTTGAGAGAGAGAGAAATGGGGTTTAACGTCCACTTGACACAAACCAGGTCATTTCGGGACTAACATATGGTTTAATTTCATTTCAATAATTGGCTTATGCGTAGGGGTCTTTAGCAAAGGGGGGGGGGGAACCGAAGAAAACCCATGAAGTTGGACAGGCAACCCTACTCCTTGTCACGTCTTTAGCAGGGGGGGGGGGAAACCGAAGAAAACCCATGAAGTTGGACAGGCAACCCTACTCCTTGTCACGTACAACCAGGACTTGTTTTTGTCAAAGGATCTTATGGTGAAATATCATATTTCAAAATTCTATATTTATCTCATAATGTGCTTAGTTTAGTCATACATGTACTGTTTACATGAATTCACTAATTCTTGTATTACATTCTTTAAACAATACTGATTACACTGCTATTTATTACATTCAAATGAAACATTAAATGGAGTTACCTCCCATTAATATGCATACCATGACAGTATTTCGTCAGTGAAGTGTCAAAAGGGTGTATCTCAGAATTTCTAAGATTAAGAAATAGAACCTTTTTCATTTCAAAATTTCCACAAATCAAGATACAAAATTTGGACACATGATAAACAGTTCTACTTGGCGTAGAGATACACAGCTTAGACAGAAATGTGCATATTAATTGGGAGATTTTAAAAATGCAAAAAAGTGTATTTGACTAATTTTCCGAGATACATCCTTTTGACACTTCACCGATGATTTGGTTTGTTTTTGTTACAGACAACCAGATCATTTTTTTTTGTGCTCAACTGTAATTTTATGTATTTGAATTCAAGATCAGGGGTCCTATAGATGAAAACTTTACGCTAAATTATTTCAAGAGTGCAGACTTTTCTTTAGCCAAGAACTGAAATCTGTGCTTTGGTTTTAGGCTCAGCCATCAACCATCAGAACCCATATATAAGCGGTTGCCAAACAAGATACACCCACAAGCTAAAAACAAAAGACATTTTTCATACAATCAAGGGCCATAGTCTAGAAGGTTATGGTCTGAAATGAGCAAATATCAAAAGTAACAGACTACTGGGATATAAAGACATATTTTAAGTTTCATCAATATTGATCAGAAATATTTTAGTTTTAAATTTTGTGAATACGGATCCAGATTTTTTCCATACCTTCATCCTCATCTCCACCATCATCATCACCAGCCAGTATCTTCAACTCTTTAATAACAGCTTCATCTGTCAGTGTAGCATCAAACTGTAGAAAAGCTGTCTGCGAACAGTTTCCTAAATCACCAGATTTATATTCTGGAAGACTCTTGATAAAACCTGGTAGATGCTGGGCACAATATTGCGCAACTTCAGAACCTAAAGTAAAGAAAAGGGGAGAGAAGGGTTTAACGTCAACTGGACACAAAACCAGATAATTTCAGGACCTGGAGAAAACCATGATAGATCGAGAAATGGTGTTCAACATCCACTAAACATAAACCAGGTAATTTCAGGATTAACATGGTAGAATTTCATTTCAACAATTCACTAGTGCTTAGGGGTCTTTTAACAGTGGGGTTGGAACCAGAGGGACAGAGAATCCATGAGATTGGGCAGACACCCTACTCTTATGATCTGAAGACCATTAATCTTTATACAGAGTGTACAAAGGGACTACAGTCAACTGTGCATCTAGATGTGCACGGCAACATGTACACAGGTCCTCAGTTTTTCTGCTCATTCGAACGACTAGACACTGTCCGTGTCAGACCATCCATGCTGCACAACTGACAAGAGGAAACAACACTGGAAAATCCTGGATAACTTTCTTGTAATAGAAAGTTCTTCTGGCATCTGTCTCGCATATTTTAGCATTTCAAATTTTTTAAGTAAAATCCCTTTTAAAAAACACTAATTAAGATGTCTAATTGAAATTTGAATAATAACTTTCTTGTAATAGAAAGTCTGTCTCTTATATTTTTGGCATTCAATTAATTGGATAACAATAATAATGTGATTAAGAATTACATATGTACCTCCATGGCCATCATATACAGCAAACAATGATGTATCAGTTTCTTCATCAAAATCTGTGATACAATTATGTGCATCCTACAAAGAAAAGAAATTATATTTTAAAATTATCAAATTATTTGTAATTTTATTTAAACACTAGCCGGATACCTGGCATTTTGCAAATCAGGCCTTGCCGGTTGATAATCAATTTGCTACAAAGTAGCTAACTTGATTGACACAAATGCTAATGAAAGATATAGCTGCTTTTATTTCACACATCGACAATTTTAGGTCCCTTTTTAACTGTAAAATTTGTTGACAGTTTTTAATTGCAGTCAGATAGTTGATAATCACGACACGAAGTGATGGCTCTTCAAGTTTGATTTGTAATTTATAACGCTGTAAAATGACCAATTTAGTTACATCGAAAGCTATTGCAATATAATGATCAAATAAAGTCTCATTGACAATAAAAACGACGAGAAGTGTTAGAACTAGTGAGTATGGTGAAATAATACCACATGAAATCATGTGAACGAGTCAAAAGAAGATGGCAGCTGATACACTTTGTTAAATTACTGTAATATATAGCCAAGCAGCACTAAGAAGTTTTATTCTAATCTCTTCAAGTGCCTGCGCAATGAACAGTGCAACACCTGGAATCAAAACTGCAAAAGTACATGTATGTCTTTAATTTTCAAATAAATATTCAGGATTTAGCTGAACAAACATAAAGAAAAAAGACTTTTGCAAAAATTATCTTTGTTCTTTACAACAACGGAAAAAAACTCCCACATTGAGCAGTTACTCCTCTATTCACAGAATTTCTGGATTGATATTGGAATTTGGAAATTCTTATCTCTGTGCGAGTTACATTTTGAATTGGATTAAATGAACTTCAAACTCTTGACTTAAAGATACATTATGGGAGATAAGATAAAGAGATGGCAGTTCTCACTATAATAGTTAAAAAATAGATGGAGTAAAGATAATTTGCTGAAAATTTCAGTCAAATTGATTCACTATTAGCCGAGAAAAAAGCATTTAAAATATTCATAGCCTCGGTCATCATTACTCAAATCATTAATATAAACAGCATAGTCTCGATTATCCACTTGATTGATTTAATTATCAACCGCCATTAAGCGGCATATACGATTTTAATCTGCCAACATCAAAGGCTCGCCTTGACATAAAGAGTTTATTATGGTCTGGATGTGTTAATTAATGTCTAATTGATTATTTAGATAACATCTCAGGCTTAAAGAAAGACTTGTAAAAAGCAGATTTTGCTCTTGCATAATGCTATTTTAATACCCTATAAGTATAATAGTTACAGTCCTTCACGTTTATGGTGAGCTTTTGCTCCTGCTCCTCTTGACGCACATTGGCCTTCCTTCGTGGGATTTATTAAAGACTCCTGCTATTGGCTAAATTGCTTTTCTAAATAATGAGATTAATAAACTACTTTCAATTTTTGTTTACTTTTAAACTGCATACATTCGAGGTATCAAGAGCTTTTTATAGCTCCTGCAGAATTTTATAAACGTGAAGGACTGTAGTTATGATCTTTGAATTTCATTTAGTGCATGTAATTGTTATCTATAGCCCTGTGTTACAGGCTACGGTCTATAACCCCAATCATATGAAATAGACAGCTAAATTATATTAGGCTTTTCAATTCCTTAGTGCCTTCCTGGAGTTTTACTGTTACATTGTGTAATTTTTTTTTTTTTTTTGATAATAGTTCAATTTATTTGATTGAGCGTAAAGGTAAGTGTCTGAGAATTAAGAGCGTCCATTGACAGAATGTTTTGTTTTTTTTTAAACAGAAATATTTTATATATTCAATATTTCAGACGTTATGTTACAGCGTGTATATACAATAGATTTAGAACTATCTCAAGAGAGAGAAGCCAGCTTATTAATATCTTAAATGATCATAACAAAGACAATGTCCATTTAAACAGAAATATTTTACATTTAATATTTCAAGTAACGCGAGTTTATTGATATTTTACATAACTATAACAAAGAAATTATATCAAACTATTTCAAATAAAGCTAGCTTACTGACATTTTATATAGTTACAACAAAGAAATTATATTAAAATACACCCAATAGAACTACATGTATTTCTAATAAAGCTAGCTTATTAATATTTCACATAATCATAACAAAGACATTATTAACAAAAATATATTTGATCAAAACAATATGATGCCGATAAAACAATGGGTTCAACAATGGGGGACCATGGGCCCCTTTTACGAAATTTTAACTTCTATATGTATATACATATAGTTAATGGCATGATTAACCCCATGCTTTGTAATACACAGCATTAAATAAACAGATGAACTGTATCAGACTACTGTGTAATATACATGTACATGGAGTGTATTCCCAATAACTCACAGTAAATATACAATATACATGAACATGTATAACTCACACTTTGTAACACACCATGTTAAATCAACACATCCTATTATTATTATACACAATGTTTCAAGGGTGCATATTGAAGGCTCAGTCATAGTCATACCAAACATGTTATATAGATAATAGAGAACCATATTCATTGACACTGAATTAAGGTAAGTCCTTATTTGCTACCCTGATAGCAAATATCCTATAACAATGAAAATATGATAGGACACAGAGAAACAAACTGTTACATGTGCATTATGTTCATGATAGCAACATAATACACTGTGCAAGTGACAAATGCGATTGGTAATTTACTCCTTGCCTGCCATGTAGATAAAAAAAAACCTCATAGCTTGACCTTCCTGGTTTCGAGTTAAGAGGTGGTACTGTGTACATGTAGTTTCCTTGGCAAGGTATGATGCTAATCAGATAATATTTCAAAAAGCAAAATTGTTAATTTTTCTTCAAAATCAGTGACTGATTGTTCCTGTCTTTTACATTTCTGTCAATCCCAACTACAATTAAACATATAATCATACCCGATATGGGTCCAGTTGTTGTTGTTGTTGTTGGTGGTGTTTAACGTCCGCTTCCACCGAAGGTGATATCGCAGACAAGTCTTATTTTTCATTTTCATTATGTTAGCGCACGCGCAGGGGTCTTTGCTGTGGGAGGAAACCGGAGTGCCCGGAGGAAACCCACGAGGTTGAGAAGGAGCCCCTATCTCCATGCCACATACGCTCACACCAGGGCTCGAAACCACAGCCGCAAGCCAGAGGTGACCGGCCAGCTAGAGGTCGAAGCGCGGCACTCTAGACCACTCGGCCATCCCAACCCCCCATGGGTCCAGTAACAAACCATCACTTTTATAAAGAAGTGATAATAGATGGCTTCACTCGACTTTTAAAAAGAAGTGATAATACTAATAGATGGCTTCACTCGACATTCTAAAACAGAATAATAATAGGTTTCAATCATGAAGGTGAGGCTAAATATATTTTATATATATTGTGTACAAATTCAGCAAATCAAGATACATGTATGAGACATAAAAATACATGTAGGTGGTTGCACATAACTAATGCAGCGTAATCGTGAATGGCTGTATCAAATTTGATAAAAAAAAAAATACTGTTTCACAACTTGATACAATCAATATTTGCAGATAAAAAAAAAGGTGTTTCACCTTCACTACAGTAGTACAGTACATATTGGCCCGGGTATGTTCTGATAGTATTTTTAAGATATTATATATCATTATATAAAACAATTAAGTTTGCTAGGTAGAACTAAATCAAGTAATCCAATCGATCGTAACCAAAAACAACCTTTATCACAACATTTAAACTACTTTCTCGCAGGTGGCACAAACCATGTTGCATGATGATGATCGTGAATAAAAAAAAATCTGTTACATCATCCTCGACAAATATTCGTTTAAAAACTACCCCGAATAAAAAACATCTCCCGTTGAAATTTCCGGTATCCTCTCAGATGTAAATGCAAAAATGACAAATGTCGGGTTTCACGCAAATTTTGAATGAAGTTAGACAATGAGTAATAATAACGACAATGACAATGTAGTAATAAAATGGCGTACTTCTTGAGTTATTCTCCATCCTTGCATAGACGATGCTCCGTATGTCATTCCCTTGAAAGCTTTGTCTTCGGAAACTTTTTCAGTAATAGGTTGGGTTAAATAAGCACCCATTGTTAATAATATTGTCACAATTATTTTGAACAGATTGTCATTTTATGAATAATATAAACACAGTTCCCACGTGTGTTTTCTTTCGCGGGTGCATTAATATATCACGTGACTCCCTTGCGTGAATGCAGACAAAAATGTCTGTAATCTGAAGTTTGATTGGTCAAAAATATTTACTAATCAAGATAATTAACTTTCAATTGCTAATTAATCAAATGTTTTGATAATAAAAATAACTCTTGTATATTTATTCTCAATCAAAACTTTTCTTATAATAGCACAGAGTTATAAATCTACGTATTTAACCAAATATTATCCAATCAGGACCATCAGACATCTAAGTTTACGGTTATTGATTGACAGTTGTAGCACAGTCATTTTGCCATGCTAGACGTCTGGAGTCTTGTTCTTCGAGTAAACCTCTGCTGAAGCATTTTGACGTGACCGAATTTTTGTTTTGGAAGCTAACACAGATATTCAAAGGCTCTATTGCCTTACATAATGACGGAGGCAGACCAAGAAAGCCATCCTCCTAAAACAGACAGTGGCGACGAGTCTGACGAAGAAAGTGAAGTTCTTGAAGAAAGCCCTTGTGGAAGGTGGCAGAAGCGACGTGAAGAGGTGGGTTTACATTTTACAACTAGTCATGTTTTAGTGAACTTGACACACGCATGTCATTTGTCAATGGCTTCACCTTGCATTCTCAAGCAACATTTTAATGCAATTGTTTTTGATAGCACAGTGACATGGCCTGACCTGAGCAATGTAGACAGCTTTTAAGTTTCTTCAGCAGCCTTGTAATAATTATACTTATAACCATACGGTCCATTATTAAATTGTCTGCGATATCACCTCGGTGGAAGCGGATGTTAAAGCTATTTCTCTAACATATTTATGGTTAACCAACGAAACACCACAGGATGCCACCGTTATCAGAGTGGCACTAGCACAAAGTAGTAAACTACTTACCATACATGTACTACCAACCGTCCAACCCATTTCTCTGATTTGTCTTCCTCGAATAGATTTTGTTGACAGAACATGACCATTTCATTTAATTTAATAAAGGAGCTAAATCGCTAATTTGGGACCTAGAAATTGACTAAAGGAGTTGCAATGCATAATACAAATATAATAAACAGATTTACATTCAATTGGTTCTGTTTTTTTACTGTAATTTTTAAAGGCCCAATCCCGATAACTTTTTGGGGAATAAAACTGCTTAATTTTGTGTTAAAATCCCTTAAAACCCATTACCTAAGGCCGACCAACTAACCCGATATTTGTGATATGCTTGTAAATAACTTAAACCTGACAGTCTTCATCTGGAAATGGAGACCGTTATATTATACAGTATAGGGATAAAACCAGACTTTTTTCTATAAAAAATAATATGTAGGTGAAATTTACCTTTTGTTATCAAGTACAGTACATGGGTCATTCACTGTATAGACCTCTCAAGAAACGAGAATCGATTAGCAGGTCACCCAATGAAAAAATTGACCCGAAATCTTAAAAGGGTTACGTGTCCGGATAAGCAGTGTTGACGTAAACTTCAAAACGACTCAATATTTTGAGCTGAAAATTTGAGACAAGGTAAATACACCATGCCTCTATGTTTTGGTCCATAAATTTCATAAATGCCCGGACTTCAATTTTTGAGACTCTGTTCTTATCGGGATTGTCCCTTTAAATTAAATGGAAATCTCTAGCACCTGGTTATTCCAGTCCACACCGATAGTATTTATATTGCACATGCTCTTCAGATAAGAATATGCTGCTTCCTTTTGACATGATTTGTAGTTGTGGAATATGCTTAGTCTCGCTCTTTGAGTCCATTATTACAGATGGTGCTGAAGCGCACATTGTACCGGTACACGATTCGTGTACCAATGGTAAAATGTTTATTCTGTCTTTAATATTGGATATTAGAAGCTGCATAAGATCACAACATCAATGTTGATTTAAATTGACAAATAATTTGTGTTCTCAATGTTAAAGACTTTGGATGACTAGAGTTAGAGATTTGCATGTAGCTAGATGTTCATATTTCTGTAAGCCACAAATTCTAGTGTGTTGTGTGCAGGTCATTTTACATTGACAATAGATCAACATGTCCATCGGTACATGACTCTGTTTGGGAGTTGTTGACAGAACATGTGTAGGCATTTCAAGTGCTCATGTTTATAAACTACACATGTGCAGTTTGTAGGCATACATGACATCAGATTAACCAGCTAGTCCATCCAATCCGTGGATGTGATTTAGGTGTGTCAAAAGAAGATTATTCACCATTTTGTTTACAGACCCTTGTTAACACACTAGCCAACAGTAGTCATTGGATCTTTAGGAAGGTTTAATCCCCGGTTGTACGTAGCAAGGAGTAGGGTCGCCTGTCCAACCTCATGGGTTTTCTTCGGATACTCTGGTTTCCTCCCACTGCTAAAGACCCCTACTTGCAAGCAAATTATTGAAATGAAATTAAACCATATGTTAGTCCCGAAATGACCTAGTTTGTGTCGAGTGGACGTTAAACTCCATTTCTCTCTCTCTTTTTTTATGAAGGTTTATTATGTTATTGTTATTCAGGATGATTACAGAGCAGTGAAATCATAATAAATTTCTTTGATAACAAAGCTGCTGGTTGGCATATGTCCCCTTGTCTCCTACATTATAAGTAAAGTTTTTTATGCTTTTTTTCTGTCTTAGATTTGGCCTATAAATCGCAGAGTGCAAATTTTAAACACATTTTTGTGAATACTTAAAAATAACAGAATCATCAGTTCACGAGAAAAGATTTTACGCTCCAAGTACTTGTTTATAGAAAAATTTATTGAACCATTAACCTGAGTCAATGTCAATAATGGATTGAATTGACAAATGAACCATATATTTTTCAGATAATCAATATTAAAAGTTATACAAATTACACCAAAATTGACAAAACTATGACACCAAAGTAATATTCTTCCAGTCTTTAAATTAATCTGCTTCAGTAGTTTCTTGATATTATTGAACCACTACCCATCATCAGTACAACAAAATCATCAAGTTGAGTTTATTTTGGAAACAATTCTGTTGATTTAACCAGATGCAATGTAGTGTGTGTCTGCTGTGTTATGAATAAATAACTTGCATTGTTTACATAGTGTGGGAGAATTGGGTTAACTCAATTACCTTCATGGTTATTTAGTGTATGAAAAATATGTGTTGTCAAAATTTGATACATTTGCATGTAAATAATAACTGTCTAGATTGACAAGTCGTATGCATTTACTATGCAAGCTTGCTTTCTTTATCTTATGCCTGGCACTAGAATTGCATAATTTATTAGATGTTTTTATGAGATGAAAGAAAAAATGGTACGGTAAACAGATCGAGAAATTGGATTTAACGTCCACTCTTTGTTTTGTACAAGTAGGCAATTGAGACCATGCCACCTGATTCAATCACAGACTGTATGGTATAATAAAGCGAATATATTAATAACACCCCCTCCCCCAGAAAAAAAAAATGCTCAAAAACATTACATGTCTCTTTCAGTTAATTCACATCGTTTTGGGGGGGCGGTTGTTCAATTTGTAGTCAAATTTAATGACAAGTTGAGCAGGCCCTAATGGCAAAATGATTTGATTTGGATACGGAAGAGATGTAATGAAATCAAATCGAGTATAACTTTCAAATTTCTTGCTGTATGCAATTAGGGTAATTTTGCCTGAGAAGTGGTGTTACAGCCTACCTTTATTTTGAATTTAGACTGCTCAATGCATCTCTTATCTTTGCATGGGGCCTCATATTTTTTGTCAGGTGAGCTTGTCAGACGTAGCACACTGTATGACATTAACATGTCGCCTGTCTTCATTAGTCCAGTTAGTAAGAAAAGTGGGACATTATTTGTTTTAGTGAACATATTACTTAGTGTAAACAGGCTTTTAATTTAACACACATAAATTGGAACCATCTTTAAAAAGTACTTGCTTACTCGTCACTTAGTTCACATTTTTAAGTTTTTAAATTTTAAGGAGGAAAAAAAATTGTTAGTCGGTCTTTCACCAAGCGACTATTTAATTTTTAATCAAGACTCTGAAACTAAGAATCATTTCATTTTGGCCTAGACAATATGGTAAATATTAGCCTACTTGTTGTGCAATACTAAGTATGTGATAGTATACTCCATTCCATTTACAGTTTTAAATTTAAAGAGATGTTTTCTCTCTCACCCATATAAAATACCAGTGTTTTGTGTAAATTTACACTGTGTTAGCCCTAACCTACTTTGAAGTTTAAGTTTTAGTACCTGGCAAGGTATTCTCACATGTTTGCTTCTTGAAAACCAGGGCAAGACTTAAGAATCTGTCCAGTGGTCAGACAAGCCTTATACTCATGATTCTAGAGTGAGTGTGGTTCAGGTCAGAAAAACAATTAGTGGACATCTTTTATTATTACTCACAAACCACTAAATATGCAAATACAAACTAATTTGAATTGTATTGCCATTGGGAGTTTTGTTACACAGTGCCTATCACACACAGTCACACCAAGCCAGGAAATAAAGCACCTGTCACAGACAATGTCAGGCACAGAATCAGGTTTTGTCAGGCACAAACCTTTGATATCTGTCATTTTGTCCGGCACTGATTTGTCTTTTTATACGCCCACATTTTCATGTGGACGTATTATGTCGTCGCCCCTGTCCGTCCGGACGTCCGTCCGGACGTCCGTCCGTCCACAATTTGTTTGTGGACTCTCTACAGGTCACAATTCTTATCCAATTTTGACGAAACTTGAAATATAGGTTTATCCCCATAAGATCTCGGTTCCTTTCGATATTGGCATGTATCGGATCAAAACTTCATGGATTATGGCCCCTGATTGTACGAAAAATCACGTTTTTAGCTTGTGGACCCTATAGAGGTCACAATTTTGAACCGATTTTGATGAAACTTGACATGCATGTTTGTAACCCAAAGATCTTGGTTCCTTTCGATATTTGCGGCTATCGGAATGTAATTTCCTGAATTATGGCCCCTGATTGTCCGAAAAATCACCCTTTTTAGCTTGTGGTCCCTCTGGAGGTCACAATTATTATTCGATTTAAAAAACCGTTTGATTATATCACCGTTACACCCTAAGGAAGGTTGAGTTCGAATTTCGGGAAAATCGGACGAAAATTGCCATACAAAATGGCCACCGTTTGTACGTGAATACTGTTAAAAAATGGTATATCAAGATTGTGGACCCTGTGGAGGTCACAATTTTGATTCGATTTTGATGAAACTTCAAATTCATGGTTATAACCCAAAGATCTTGCTTCCTTTCGATATTTGCGCATATCGGATCGTAACTTCCTGAATTATGGCCCCTGATTATACGCAAAATCGCCTTTTTTTTAGCTTGGAGGTCACAATTATTATTCGATTTAAAAAACCGTTTGATTATATCACCGTTACACCCTAAGGAAGGTTGAGTTCGAATTTTGGGAAAATCGGACGAAAATTGCCATACAAAATGGCCGCCGTTTGTATGCGAATACTGTTAAAAAATGGTATATCAAGGTTGTGGACCCTGTGGAGGTCACAATTTTGATTCGATTTTGATGAAACTTGAAATTCATGGTTATAACCCAAAGATCTTGCTTCCTTTTGATATTTGCGCATATCGGATCGTAACTTCCTGAATTATGGCCCCTGATTATACGCAAAATTGCCTTTTTTTTAGCTTGGAGGTCACAATTATTATCTGATTTAAAAAAACGTTTGATTATATTACTGTTACACCGTAAGGAAGGTTGAGTTCGAATTTTGGGAAAATCAGACCAAAATTGCCACACAAAATGGCCGCCGTTTGTACGCGAATACTGTTAAAAAATGGTATATCAAGGTTGTGGACGCTGTAAAGGTCACAATTTTAATTCGATTTTGATGAAACTTGAAATTCATGGTTATAACCCAAAGATCTTGGTTCTTTTCGATATTTGCGCATATCGGATCGTAACTTCCTGAATTATGGCCACTGGTTATACGCAAAATCCCCCTTTCTTTAGCTTGTGGTCCCTCTGGAGGTCACAATTATTATCCAATTTAAAAAAACGTTTGATTATATCACCGTTGCACTGTAAGGAAGGTTGAGTTTGAATTTCGGGAAAATCGGACCAAAATTGACAGACAAAATGGCCGCCGTTTGTACGCGAATACTGTTAAAAAAATGATATATCATGATTGTGGAGCCTGTATAGGTCACAATTTTAATTCGATTTTGATGAGGATGGTTGAGTTCTAATTTCGTGAAAATCTTACCAAAATTGCCGGACGAAATGGTCGCCGTTTGTACGCGAATAGTGTAAAAATATGGTATATCATGGTTGTGGACTCTCTACAGGTCACAATTTTTATCCGATTTTTATCATGGTTGTGGACTCTCTACAGGTCATAATTCTTATCCGATTTTGATGAAAAGTCACATTTCTAGGTTGTGTACCGTCACACCATAATCATTGTCGGTTTCGAATTTCATTAATATCAGACTGGAACTGACCAACTAAATGGCTGCTCCCAATACAGTATGAAATACAGGACTTAAAGATGTAGGAAAAATCACTTTCGGTATTGCTTGTTCTCTGTCCATCTTTCGAAAATGTGGGCGTATCCTGCCTGGCAGTGCCAGCCTATCTTTTATTGAAAATATTATTCATGTACATGTCCGACGTTAAGTTGAGTCAGATACTATTGCATTAGTGGCTGACATTTTGTCAGGTACATTTAAAACTGTTAATTCCAGGCCAGCTTTAAACCCATCACTCACACATTTTTTTTTTTTTTTTTACAATTTCCAAAATTAACCAGAAAAATGCAACTGGCTTCAAAGAAGTTATGTCATAATAATCATAGGAGTTGTAGCTGAGAGAGTATGACTGTCTCTCACGAGCATGGTTAAGATTTGGAGAAAGTACCTTTGGTTTTCTAGTATAGGTATGGTCAGTCAGTGGTTCATATCGAAGGGTCTTGCAGGGTAATGCATATAATCATTTAGACAGGGGAAAAAACCCTGAGGTTTGAAATACGACTAGGCTGTGGAGAATTTCCTTCATATACATATATATATGTACTACATGTCCAGTTGATGCAGGAAATTAAGTCGTTAAGCACGCCAATTTCAGTTCAAGCTTAATGTTACAATGAAACTGCTATGATTTTTCAGATTTGAACCAATCTTAATTTTTTAAGAAAGTCAAATCAATATCACATCAAATGGAAAATGAATTTGTTATAACTATTGATTGCCCAAATTTTGACGTCAGGAATACATTGGTATATTTACACAACTTGTTCTATTATGAGCACATAAAGCTATTCATTGTATAGAGCAGTCTTTGCAGAAATGACAAATTATGTATATAACTATTGATTGACCTTTAAATTTTGACGTAAGGAATATATTGGTAGGTATATTTACATAACTTGTACTATTATGAGCACATAAAGCTATTCATTGTATAGAGCAGTCTTTGCAAAAATGACAAATTATGTATAAAGGTTAAAATGGCATGTATCTACATGTAGTTTATTTGTATTTTTAAAACAATTCATCATTTGAATTACCATAACATAATGATCAAAATATGTTAAATTAAATGGTGTTTATTTATCGGGTCGAAATTACCTTCGCTCAAAACTGAAAAGATACGGTTCTCAAAACAAAAGTTGTCGGGAGTTCTTTGAATGGTATTTATTGGATGTTATTACTTTTACCCTGATCAACCTTTATCAGTTTCATTACTTTAATTAGGGGATCATGTGGCTAAGACGCTGGTTCTCTAGCCAGGATGTTTGGGTCTTCGATCCCTGCATTGGCCAAGAAAGTTCGTCCAGATTTTCTGGCTTGGTTTGCCCTTGGTCAGTTATACGGAACAGAGGGCCTGACAAGGACAGCTGTCTAGTCGTTTGGATGGGATGAAAAACCAAGATCCTGTGTACACATTGGTGTGCACGTAAAAGATCCCCTGGCAGTTGGAATTCGATATAAGAGTAGGCTGTAGCGCCACTGCTCGGGCAAAATTTCCCTCATAGGAGCAGAACAGTAGGACAGTAAACCCCATTTCATTTCCATTCATTTTATTAAAAATAATATTACCGGGTACTTATATTAGGTTGGGTTTCTTCCAAGGTTAATACAAGGATGTCTCTTGTTGGTCATGTATTCATGACATGTATGTTGTCTCGTTATATTTTATCATTGCTTGATAATGACTAGAAACGGTCTGATGTGGCAAGTTCTTGACGCGCAAAGCACAAAACACATCGGCACTGATAGGTTAATCAGATATCTGACGTCATAGGGTCAAAAGCCACTCGTTAAAGCCCCAATTGAAAAATATGTCCCAATCTTCATTCTGGTCAACAAATCGTATTATTTTAGAATATTCCAATTAAATGATGATATAAATTTCATCTTAACACACCTAATTTAAAAAATTGGAAAAATTCAACCAATTGATTTGAAAAGTCTAACGTAAACCTTTTCAAATGTGACTTGGATTTTAAAATATTTTCGAACCCTCTGGACAAATAAAATATGTTGTAATGGATAATTTACACAACAGGTAGGACATTTAAACATCTAGTACTTAGAATAAGGTTATTATTTATTTTCTGGAGCTACCAAGCCAGCAAGAATGTTATTGTCCCTTTAAGGTCCTCATGAAGTAGAGGCCATCTAAAGTATAAAAATCGAAACGAAATATATATCTATATTTTATTTTTTTATCAGATTGGAAGGAAGTTAAAACATATTTTATGTAGTTTCATTATCAATAAACTTTGTTTTAATGGTTTGGGTTTCAATTGTGGTCTCTGACCTCTGTATAATGTACATGAACATATATTTTGGTACATGTTTTTGACTTTTTGTGCAATTATGGATATAAGCCACCTGTCAGCTGCTATGTTTCTGATGTTTGCCATTCATTTTGTCGGTCAAACATATTATTGATATTTTCACTGTGTCTTGATACTGAGTCTGACATTTTCATTATATTCAGGATTCAGGCCAGATTTGTGTGTACCAATATGTGTTTTTACTTGTAATTTTCTTGTTCATGATTTTCACCAGGTTGTAATGATTTTTCCACAGATCCTCTCATTTCTTCACTCTGCTTAAAGGGCCAATCCCGATAACTTTTGGAGGAATAAAACTGCTTAATTTTGTGTTAAAATCCTTTAAAATCCATAACCTAAGGCCCACCTATTAACCTGATATTTGTGATACGCTTGTAAATAACTTAAACCTGACAGTCTTCATCTGGAAATGGAGACCGTTGTATTATACAGTATCTGGATAAAAACAGACTTTTTTCTATAAAAATAATATATAATATGTAGGTGAAATTTACCTTTTGTTATCAAGTACAGTACATGGGTCATGCACTTTATAGACCTCTCAAGAAACGTTAATCGATTATCAGGTCACCCAATGAAAAAATTGACCCGAAATCTTAAAAGGGTTACGTGTCCGGATAAGCAGTGTTGACGTACACGCCCAAACGACTCAATATTTTGAGCTGAAATTTTGAGACAAGGTAAATACACCATGCCACTATATTTTGGTCCATAAATTTCACAAATACTCGGACTTTAATTTTTGAGACTCTGTTCTTATCGGGATTGTCCCTTTAAGGCACCTATATGATTAGTGAAATAAAAATAGAATCACACGTCTGTCATGAATCAAGTGACATGGTTTTGATTCCCCCCCCACTCTCTCTAAATAACCTTGTGTTTAGTGGACATTAGATTGTATACTGATTTGTGGTTGTTTATTTTTTCAGGTTGAACAAAGAGATGTACCAGGTATTGACAATGCCTTTTTGGCTATGGATACAGAAGAGGGAGTGGAGGTCGTATGGAATGAGGTTCAATTTTCAGAGAAAAGGGATTTTAAGGCCCAACAGGTATGGTTCTTTCAAATTTATTCTATGTATATTATATATTTAAATACAGATGTGACATTGCCCTTTAATGTTGGGGCAATTTGCCAAGTGTACATTATTCTTACTACTACTAGGTACAATTTGGACCCATGTGACATATTTCATTGCAAAGTGCGTGCGAGTGTCTTATTTTAAGTTGTTTATCATAAGACCTGCCATTGAGTCAACTGGTGTGTTTTCGAATACCCGGTTGTACGTGGCAAGGAGTAGGGTCGCCTGTCCAACCTCATGGGTTTTCTCTGGGTGCTCCGGTTTCCTCCCACTGCTAAAGACCCCTACGTGCAAGCGAATTTCAATTATTGAAATAAAATTAAAACTATATGTTAGTTTCGAAATGACCTAGTTTGTGTTAAGTGGATGTTAAACCCCATTTCTCTCTCTCTCTGTCTAGAATCACCTGTACTCTATGCGAAGATCTTCCAATTAGACTTTTTTAAAATCCAAATGAATCCAAGATAGGATATCATTTACCCTTATTATTTTGATTTTGTAATCAAATAATTAATTCAAGTACCTTTTAGCCTGAATAAGCTGTTGAAATAGGGATTTCTGAAATGTTGTTAACATTGGTAGGGTGACCCAACCTAAATGAATATCTCCAAATATCTCGACAATTACACCACAATACTTATATATTTAATTTAGAAAGCCTTAAATCTGTTTCACACATTTATAGTCACTAAATAAACGACCATGCTGTACTTCATAAGCTATGATCATTAAACCATACATAAATAATACTGAAAAATGGTTTGGAGTGGCGTCCATAACATCCAGACACTTTTGAGTAAAAGATAGGTTACGTGCCCTTGTTTTGAAATTAGTCTCGCTTAACTAGTCTACCGATCATTCTACGTCTAATTGACGGGTCGGGATAATCAAGACTACTTTTTTTTACGAAACATGGAACAAGAAATTGAATTTAGAAGCACCAACATCAGGCATCTCAACAATATTTTTAAGAACCTTGTAAAAGTAAAATGAAACTACTGCTGCATTACGGATGTTGAGTCAGAGATATTATTTGTATATGCAGCCACTAATGGTACAGCTAATTATAAGGCAATTTAAAAAATAAAACGAGCGTAATTTCTAAAGATGCCGTAATAACCAAAAAGTTAAATATTATTGCTATTCAGAATCGTCAACAATAGATTTTTTACGGCTGTAGTAGTGTTTGGTGTTTTGAACATTTCCGCATGCTGTTGCTATTTATAGCCTCAACGAGTGTGCGAGACTGTTAGAAATCAGTAGTAAGTCATTGAACTAAAACGTGCAGGATCAATGTGTCAAGAACAACTTTTCAGTTGGCACGTGGGGCACCCTAACACTAGTTACAATTATGTGATTCGAAGCTATACTTTCTATCGCAACCACAACCATTTTGTCACGAATAGATAAATTGCTGACAATCATATTGCAAATGGATGTAACAGCCAATCACTTGAACATGTGCATCTGACTGCAACTAGTTGCTTAGATTTGTAAGAGGTGTTCAGGTCGACCTTTTTCAGTTGCATTCATTTCCTTTCAGTCGCTCCCAGGTGCCAGAATGCCATTTGCTTACAGTTGCACATACTCCGCGCAGTGTTTCGTTTGATTAGAGGTAATCCCACTACTCACTGCTGTAATGAGTGGATATCGTTGTTTTGAATTTTGACTGGTCAGTAGTCCGACTACCAACCAATGACTAGCTGCCCTACAAAAGCTTTATATTTAAAACGAGTGCCAATATTGGACCAAATATGTTTATATAACGTTACGTCATGGCTCACGATTTTATTATGCCCAATTAAACCGTGCATAGCAGAATACTGCAGTAAAACTAATTGTGTGACAAAAGAGGCTATCAAGTCCAATGAAATATGAACAATACTGTTTGGAAACGAACATACTTTCACCGTTTTTAATACCTTTAATCACTGTCCAAAGTTTTAGGGAAGACCCAGATTAAACCAAGGACTGTCATGTTGCTGTACTTAAGTGATAGCTTTGATTGAACGGGAAAGAATAGAAATACTCCCGCAAAATTTCAAGAATCAGAAGCTAATCCAGCAATGGCCGGAGAGGGATTTCTTGGGCCATTGCTTCAGGAATATGACAGTTGCAAGGTTGATACAATCTCCCCTTAAGTCGTACAAAAACTAAAAAAGAGACTTTTCTTTTAACATGCGAGCCAAGCTTTCTGTATTTTATTTTTATTTTACGCTTGCCAATTGCACATATGTATTACACAACAACACAAAGTTGTTAAAATGTTGAATATACTGGTAAAATTAATAATAAATAACAAAATATGACACCTTGTCACATTCCTGCATTTGCCATTGTATTCATGAAATATTTTATTCTGTGAGAGCATAAATTACCATATGTTACCCGTTTGACAAAAGTAACCCACAATAAGAAATGAATTTGTGTAGCATAAAAATCATTTTGTGTTTGAAATTCATGCTTTATTAGGTACATATACCAGGTAATAATATAATGGCAGCATGTGTAAAGTTAAATCAATGGCTGGTTTCTATTTGATTTTTTTATATAATAAAGATGTTTGATTTAGTTTTCACCATTGATAAAATTTGATATTAACATGATTAGATTTTACTTCCAAATGTTGACTCTCTGTATAATGGATGTCTTTTTATATATCGGGTCTCAATGGCCAAGTTCATAAGATGATGGCTGGCTAGCCTAGAGGTCGGTGTTTGATCACTAAATTGGTAGAGAAAGTTCATCCATTTTTTCCGGCGTGGTTCTCCTTTGTCAGTGGTGCAGGACGGAGGGCCTGTCAAGGACACCGGTCGACTCGTTCTGATGGGACAAAAAAAACGAGTTCCCTTGTAAACATTGGCATGCACTTAAAAGATCCCTTGACAGTTGGAATTGAATGTTAGAGTAGACAGTAGCGCACATGGAGCAGGCCTTATCATCATGGGCTTAACATCATGAAAAATGAAACGGAAAGAAATTGACATCCGATTTTAGGCAGATTGAGCAATGACTTGCATTAATTGTTAATAGAATTTATTGTGAAAATTTGCTTGTCTTTTTAGGATAAAATTCGAAGAGTATTTGACAACTTGATTCAGTTGGATCATCCAAACATTATCAAGTTTCATAAATATTGGACAGATTCGAAGAGTGAAAAACCAAGAGTAAGTTTGATTTTGTTAGAATAATATTAGTTTAGCATACAATTATATATTTTATTGTCTTAGACAGTTGGGTGGTCAAGTTGCCTGTGGCGAAGTCAGTAAGACGGTGTCATGCTATCCAGAAACTGTTGGGTTTGCTCCCAGCGTTGGCCGAGAAGTTCCTCCTGGTTCCCTATGGCAGTGGTGCATAAGGAAGGGGCTGTCAAAGACAGTGGCTAGTCGTTTTGGATGATATGAAAACAGAGAGAGATCCCATGTAGGCAATATCTTGCGTGTAACATAAGCATCGACAGTTGGAATTCAATGTTAGAGCTAAATAATTGATTTGATTTTTTTTTTTCTACAGGTAATCTTTATTACGGAATACATGTCGTCTGGATCTTTAAAACAGTTCCTCAAAAAGACCAAAAAGAACAACAAACCATTCCTGCTCAAGGTAAGAGTAACCTCCCCTTCACTGCGATTCCATATGTTTTAGGGCATGGCATTTCTTGGAATATGGGTAGTTCTAAGAAATGCCTAGCTAATTAATTGCGTCCTAACTCTACTTTTGTATGTTTTAGGCATGGAAACGTTGGTGTACACAAATTTTATCTGCTTTGAGGTAAGTTATCAAAGCTATGCAGGTAAACGATTTGTGGTCATACATGTGGGTAATAGCATGTCACATCCAAGGTTCTCTTTGTGTAAAAAGAGCACCTGTTAGTAAGTAACAGTAAATGCTCAGAATACACTCAAAATGTTTTTGTATTGTTTTTTGGGCGTGTTATCTTGTTCTCATCTATGAATCCAATCTTGACTTTTACTTACGCCCATGTGGATTTACCTGTGAAAAGGAATTAACGAGTTTAATCCATGTGTAATATCGTAGGTAAAGTATATCATGTTGAAGGTGAGTATGTTTTGACGTTGTTAGCAGTTTGAAGTTTGATCTCCGACTGTGCATGTACAACCATATTGTAGGTATATAAGATGTGATGAATTCTGTTGTTAATCTGTTGTTTATTTGTATTTATTGCAGCTATTTACATTCCTGTGATCCACCTATCATTCATGGAAATTTGACCTGTGATACAATCTTTATTCAGCACAATGGACTTATTAAAATTGGATCTGGTGAGTTCAGTAACATGATGAATCTTTTAGTGCTTCTATTGTATTTGGTGGGGGGGGGCTAATGGTCTAACGTAAACACTAAGTGTAGCGGCATAGTTTCAATCCCACACCTGTATCTGACAAAAAATAGGATTGTTTCCTAACCTCATGGGTTTTGTCCATGTCCCCCGGTTTCCTCATTCTTACGTATGTGAATTACCCAAAAAAATAATTGGTGTCGGTGTTTATCAGCATTTTCTGCTTCGGGTTAGTTGGATTGCTCGTGCTCGATGCTTCACAAAAAGATAATTGCGCAATTGGTTAATGTATCAGCTTTTTTTGTGGGGATTGGGGCAGGGGGACATTAGCTTTACGGTTGGCATGTACTTTTTTAGGCTTGTACATTCTTATGTTGCTATTGGGCTGGGTTAGGATTTTGCTATCTAATTTTAGAAGTAATTACCGACTGTGATAAATGTCGGTGTTATTGATTGAAGGCTTGTATCTATTGATGTTGGTATTGTTTATATTTTAGTTGCGCCTGATGCTATACATACTCATGTCAAGACATATCGTGATGATCTGAAGAATATGCACTGTATCTCCCCAGAATATGGCAGTAAGTCAAAGCAGCATGGTTCACCGAGACCTCCTATTAACACCAACCACAAAGGTGGGCCACTCTGTCTGCGTGCCAGTGCCCACTTTATTAGTTCTAGCAATTTTCTCTCTGCTTCTTATATTAACAAATATGTAGTTTAAAATTTAGAACAAGATCTTGACTCTTCTTCCTTTTAAAAGTATAAATAGAAGAAAAATTGATTCTATTAAAACAAGAAGAATTTGCATTATTTTGAATATTTATAATTGGTAAAATGATGTTGATGATCTAAAGAATTGAAATTTGTTTTTAAAGGTTCCAAGAAATTTTGTTAAAATATGGTTAAAATTTCTTATAAATTAATGACAAGAAAATTGCTGTCACATACTTTTTTTTCAATCAGTGACGTTGAGTGTAATCAGGAAAATTTAACACGCGCGACTGTTCCATCTGACATGCTTGAAGCTTGCAAAAAATCACCCCCCCCCCCCACCTTCACTTCTCTCATTTAACAGTAAAAATATCAAACATGTATATGACTGCTAAGCAAACAGATTAGGTAGCTACCTACCATGGGACAGGGGATATCCAAATGGGTAACACATGCGTGTTGCATCATATGGTCTGTCCAGATATAGAGATATATTCAAGTATTGTCCTGATGCGGAATCTCATTAATTTCATGCAGTATTAAACAACTAAGTTTATATTTACCGGTATCTCTGTAAATTTTATAGGTGAGGGTACCTGTCTCGCCAACGTCACTGATTACACACTTTCTTCTGTTTTGTTCTGTTCTTATTCTGCTTGGTTTAAAAGTTTAAGCATTTTATGAGCGATTTTAAGGTATTTTCTGAGATAATTTAATGCTTTTTTTTTTTTTGCTTTAAAAGAAGGTTGTAGGAACGCTTTAAATATACTTTTATTATTCTTGGTACATGTAGATGGCAATACATATCCACTCCTGGTGTCCATCTAAGGCTTTTTGTAGGTTCTGTTTCAGATAAAACTAGCTGTATGAATTCATTATCTATGTTCTTACAAAGAAACAAATAAATTTTTAATTCGATTCTTGGTTTTAAAAAAAACCCCAAAAAACCAAAAAAACATACGAATTGTTTACTGTATTTAGTTTGGCATATTGCTAATATACTATCGGTGTGCTTCTGGGACAAAATATTAATATACTATGCTTGCTGATTGGCAGCTGTGGAAATATTGTGCATTGGAAATATACTAGCAGCTTTTTCAAGAAACGTTTCCTCCCAAAGGCCAAATTTCGTTTTTAGCTCCTGATAATTAAATAGCTACTTAATTCCCATGAACAATTTTTAGTTGTTGAAATTTCAAGCCTTTGAGAAAAGCAAATAAGTGCTATGCTTTTGGTTTTTAAGTTATTTCCCTTCCCCTTCCCCTTCCCCTTCCCACCCCACCAACAAAAAATGATAACTCAAGTTCATATTGGTGTTGTCTAAAATGAAAATCGGTATATCAATCTCAAAATTATTTTAATGAAATACCTTTCCTTAAAGTGTGCTTTTGCTTGTTGATAGAAGTTTGTTTCTTTCTATCTTAGGTTTCTTTAGTTTCGTATAACTTAGAGGAGGAAAAAAATTTGTTCTTCAATCCAAATATTTGTTGATTTTCAGGTGTTTTGTTATTTGCTATTAAATGCACAAATTCTGTTTCTGTTATTTCACACTGTTTACAAGAGTTGACTAAACAAAAGAAATAATTGTTAAATTATGTTCAATAAGGGTTTAATTGTAAGCAAGAAATGTGTAATGTATAATATTAAAAGACAATATTTTTACAAGCCTATGTGACATTGTCATAGTGAGGTATATATAAGTTATATAAGTAAGTTAAATATGTCATAGTGAGGTATATATAAGTTATATAAGTAAGTTAAATATAAGTGTATGTGATAGTCTCATATACCATAGTAAGTTATGTAAAAGCCTATGTGATATTGTCATATACCATATTAAGTTATATATAAGCCTATGTGATATTCTCATATACCATAGTAAGTTATGTATATAAGCCTATGTGATATTCTCATATATCATAGTAAGTTATATATAAGCCAATGCGAGATTGTCATATACCATAATGAGTTAAGTATAAGTCTATCATAGTAAGTTGAATCGATATTGGGATATTGTCATATATCACAATAAGTAACAAAATCTAGTCATTGGATGGGCAGTGATAACAAATGCATAATGCACAGTTGATATTTTTTCTAACACTGTTTGATTTCAATCACTGTTCTAGATATTATTATTATTGTTGTCTTGGTTACTTCAGGATCTGTTACAGTGTATGTTGATATTTATTCCTTTGGAATGTGTGCCTTGGAGGTAGGTGGTTTGTTTCTGTTACTATTCAAAAAACTCTTGAATAAAAAAAATCAGACCATATAAAGAATATATTCTGGTTCTCAGATAATTCTGCGTCACTAATACATGTATAAACAGTCTCATTAAAGCAGTATTATTGAAAAAGATAAAGAGCTGACAGTTCTCGCTTTAATAGTTTTTAAAAAAAAAAAGAGATAATGTAAAGGGAATATGTCAAATTACATCATTCTGAGCCTAAATATCTGCTATTTTTAAATCGTCTTAAAAGTTGGTATCATATATTTTCATGTAATAAAATTAAGACAAATTAAATTTCTGAACTTTTGCAGATGGCTGCCCTTGGTATTCAAGGTAGCGACAATGGTAATCATATAACACCAGAAGCCATACAGAAAACATTAGAGAGCATAGAAAATCCACTACAGAAGGTCAGTAGGAGCTTGGAAATTATCTCGCAAATTTGCTTTATTTCTTCCTGTTTCTTTAAGGTTAGCTAGAAATTCACAAAGGTCCAATTTGAAATAAGATTGACAGGATGAACAGTTGGTGTTTATTGCTGTAAAAGCTATTATTTATGCTCGATTGTTGAGGGTGCCAGAGTGAAGCAGTGGGGAAGGTGCTGGTTCCCTCAACTGGAGTTTCGTGATCTATCTTGGTGGTCCAGGATTTTCCAGTGAACTTTCCACTTGTCTGTGGTGCATAGAGCCGAGAACAAAGTGTAGTCGCTGTAATAATACGAAAAATAACACAGAACATTTAGAATACAAAATTAGAATAGGTCGTAGCTCATCTTTCCAGGCAAATTTCCCAAGTCCACTGCATACTGCATGGCATATTCATTTCTTTATTAGACTATTTGATGCAGAACATTAGGACGTTAAATCCCATTTTGTATGAGCCAGAATGTTATAGATTTTAAGTTGCAATTTCATTGCCAGTTGAAAAATTGACAAAATATCATTTTCAACTTCAAATTCAAATGTTTGAAGATAGCCATTCCATGGGGGTGAATGGGAAAACAAGGGAGGTAATTGTGTTATTATTTCCTGTGTCAGCGATTTTTATGCCTGTGAAATAATGCCCATGATCATATCAGAGCTCTGGATCGTATGATAGTGAGTTGACAACCTTTTGAGCAAAAGACATAGAAATAATTATGTTTTGACCTTCTTAGAAAATATGAAATTCTTGCTTTAATGTGTGTTAGATCAATAATATTTTTGTTTTCTTGTAGGATTTCCTGTCTAAATGTATTCAGACTGATCATTTGAAACGTCCTTCAGCGAGACAACTTCTCTTCCATCCTGTCTTGTTTGAGGTGCATACCTTAAAACTACTTGCTGCTCACGCCTTTGTCAGAAATTCCTGTAAGTATCGTAAAGTTGTTAATGGGCATTTTAGGGATTTTTTTGTCCCCCGCCTTTCGAAGAAAGTTGGGGGACTATTAAAATGGGTTCGTCTGTCTGTCTGTCTGTCTGTCTGTCTGTCTGTCCGTCTGTCTGTCCGTCACACTTTTTGGGACACAATAACTCTCTTCCTAATTGAGCTAGAATGTTCAAACTTGGTGTATGTGTTTATTAGGTCAATGCCTTGATGGAGTTCGAAGATGAGCATTTTCCGCTTAGGGTAAGCAGAGATAAGCAATTTGATTGGTTGATGCTTTGGGACACGATAACTTTAGTTCTAATTAAGTGAGATTGATGAAACTTGGTGTATAGTTTCATTATAGTAATACCTTGACTAAGTTCGATAATGAGCATTTTCTGCTCAGGGTAAGCAGAGCTATACGCAATGTGATTGGTCGAGAATTTGGAACACAATAACTCTCCTTCTAATTGAGTTAAAATGTTCAAACTTAGTGTATATGCTTATTAGGTCAATGCCTTGATGGAGTTGGAAGATGAGCATTTTCCGCGTAGGGTAAGCAGAGATAAGCAATTTGATTGGTTGATGCTTTGGGACACAATAACTTTAGTTCTAATTAAGTGAGAGTGATGAAACTTGGTGTATAGTTTCATTATAGTAATACCTTGACTAAGTTCGATAATGAGCATTTTCTGCTCAGGGTAAGCAGAGCGATACGCAATTTGATTGGTCGAGACTTTGGAACACAATAACTCTCCTTCTAATTTAGTTAAAATGTTCAAACTTGGTGTATATGCTTATTAGGTCAATGCCTTGATGGAGTTGGAAGATGAGCATTTTCCGCGTAGGGTAAGCAGAGATAAGCAATTTGATTGGTTGATGCTTTGGGACACGATAACTTTAGTTCTAATTAAGTGAGAGTGATGAAACTTGGTGTATAGTTTCATTACAGTAATACCTTGACTAAGTTCGATAATGAGCATTTTCTGCTCAGGGTAAGCAGAGCGATACGCAATTTGATTGGTCCAGACTTTGGAACACAATAACTCTCCTTCTAATCGAGTTAAAATGTTCACACTTGGTGTATATGCTTATTAGGTCAATGCCTTGATGAAGTTCGAAGATGAGCATTTTCCGCTTAGGGTAGGCAGAGATAAGCAATTAGATTGGTTGATGCTTTGAGACACGATAACTTTAGTTCTAATTAAGTGAGAGTGATGAAACTTGGTGTATAGTTTCATTACAGTAATACCTTGACTATGATCGATAATGATCATTTTCTGCTCAGGGTAAGCAGAGCGATAAGCAATTTGATTTGCCGAGACTTTGGAACACAATAACTCTCCTTCGAATTGAGTTAAAATGTTCAAAATTGGTGTGTATGCTTATTAGGTCAATGCCTTGATGGAGTTCGAAGATGAGCATTTTCTTCTTACGGTAGGCAGAGATAAGCAATTTTTGGATGACACTTCGTGTTCAGTTTGATTGGTCGATACGTTTGAAAAAAAATAAATGTGCGATTAATTAATATGTGTCATCTATTTATTTTGGCATTTCGGCGGGGGACATCAGCCTCACTGTTGGCTTGTTATTCCTTGCAACGGGCCCGTATCAGAAATTGCTAACAACCATTAAAGTATACACAGTACCTTATATTAACCTAAAAAAGCTATTTTTTTTTTTTTTGTGTGAATACTTATTTTAAAATGCTTATTAGACGCCTAGGTAACTACATAGCATGATGATTACAACAGTCTGTTGGAATGACCTTTCCAAAAATTTCCTCAAAATGTTCGCCCTCCTACCGAAAGGTAATGCCTCCCCGCTTAATGGTGTCTAGATACGGGCCTGCCTTGCAAATGACAATAATGTGAAAGATAATCTCTGTCCATAAATGGTTGAATACCACTCATTATTTACAAATGTTTTGTGATGAATTGAGAAATACCTAGCATTCAGCCTTCTCTCCAGATGGTGGAGGGGAGAAGGGTTAGAGCGTGCACGCATATAAATCTGTCATTGAGTCAACTGGTGGGATTTCGGTTGTCTGGACAAGGAGTAGGGTCGCCTGTCCAACTTCATGGGTTTTTACCTTGTCCTTCAGTTTTCTCCCACTGCTAAAGACCCCTATGCACAAGCGCATTATTGAAATAAAAAATTAACCATATGTTTGTCCAGAAATGACTTAATTTGTGTCGAGTGAACGTTAAACCCCCATTTCTCTCTCTACTCTTATTTCGAATTCCATACACAGGGCCTCAGATTTCCGTCCCATACAAATCTTTTTATAGATTTGATATTTCTTTGTAGCTATACTTCCAGAAAACTTAGCAGATGAAACTCATTTATCTAAAATGGGGCCTAATCAAGTTATGTTAGAAATCATTCATAAGGATGGCAGAGACTCCGTGCAAACAAAGTAAGTTCTATATTAATGGGATTAATTGTTTCAATGAAATTTATTAATTGAACTGGAAATACACTGGACACAACATGTGACCGGCTCCCACGAAACCAGACGCTTGTCGCACAACTTCATTTTGTACAAAAGCATAAACTTTATGCCCTCTTGTGGCTGTAAATGAGCCAAACTCAACAAATTTAAAAAGAATTACATTTTTGGAAAGCTTAGGTGCTGCCAGATCCAATTTTAATAAAAATAAGCAGCACCAATATAATGGAATACAATTACTGTTCAGTTAGGCTACGCTGTCCCTCATAGTAATTATATTGCATAAAAATGTGCACAATATAGGCTGGTTGGAACTGAACTGACGTTCCATTAAACAATATTTCATTCTTTCTTTCCATTGAATTTTGTCCTTGGTATATTAATAAAGACACATTATTCAAGACTTCAATAGTTCAAAAATAGAAAATGCAAAATCAATATATTGAAAATTTCATTCAAGTTGTGCTTGATAACGATAAGAGGATACTTCTCGAAACGTCGTGCTTTTAGAATAAAAACTAGTGATTGTAATCCATAAAAACTGTGTTTACTGATCACTAAATGCCACTTAAAGATTATACTTAAATTTCATTCAAATTGTGCTTGATAACGATGAGAGGATACTTGTCGAAATGTCGTGCTTTTAGAATAAAAACTAGTGATTGTAATCCGTAAAAACTGTGTTTACCGATCGCTAAATGCCACTAAAAGATTATACTTAAATCTGAGCCAAGTTGTCACTGTTGTTTTGACAAGATGTTTGCATTGATTGTTTATTATAGAAACCATGGTACTGATGTATTCGTGTCATAACCTCGCTTCTCTATTTTTCAATTAAATCATTAAATGGCCAAACCATTCTAATCTAGTTAGAATCTTTAATATCTAATGACATTGAGAGTTGTTTATGGTCTTTTCATGTTAATGTCTAATTAATAATTTATATAACATTTAAGGCCCATTAAATACCTGCAATAACGTATGTTTAAATTCAATATATGATTGGTTTTTGTTTGTTATTTTTTCCAAGATATTCTGAGGCTCCTGCTTTAGACATAGAGAAATTTTTAGAAGATGTAAAGTAAGTAACGAATGTTTTTCTTGCTAATTCTTCGATGGTTTTATGCTTTTGAATGCCATACAGGACAAACCTCTCAATGGGAGAGTTCAGAATTTAGTTGTGTTGTTCATTAAGTCATAAGGGGGGGGGGATGGCCAAATGGTTAGCACATGCGTTTGTATTTTAAAGACTGTCATTGAGTCAACTGGCATTCTTTCTACTCCCTGGTTGTACGGGACGACGAAAAGGGTCCCCTTACCAACCTCATGGGTTTTCCTCTCACTGTAAAAGACCCCTACATGCAAGTGAGGTAATGAAATAAAATTGAACCATGTGTTAGTCCCAAAATAGCCCCCCCCCTCTCTCTCTCTCTCTCTGCCCCCCCCCCCCTTTCCAAACAATGATCCTATATATTAACAAAATAAGTGTGCATGAGTTATTCATATTGGGTGTGGCTGGAACTGCAGTGTACTATTGTACATGGAAAACCATGGTCCTGCATGTATATCCTTGAGAGCACGTTAAAGACCTCTAGTTAGATGGGAAATGAAAATAGGAGTTGATCGTTTTGCCACTGAATGCCTGTCTATATTAGCCTAGTTACCAATTTATATAGAATAGTAGGATGTAACCCCCATTCTGTTTTCGATGTCTGCGATTTTGTATGGCATATCAATTGATGGATAGTGAATCATGACATCAAGAGTTGATATAAAATGTCAGACATCTCCCTTAGTTATTCACCAAGTTATTGAACTGAGCTAGGTAATCTATCTAGGCTGGTTTCTCAATTCTTTCTGAGAATAACATATTGTTTAATATAATTAGTTAAATGAAAGTAGAGCTTTTGCTTAGACCAGCAGTCTTAGTAATTTGACAGTTGGATAATGACCATAATCTGTGATTTTGACAAGTGACCCAACAATTCATATTTTCAGCCATGTTAAACCTACTTGATTAAATTGGCAAAATCATCTTCTTGATGAATAAAGTGAATTATTCCTTTCAGAAATGGTATTCATCCTTTAACAGCCTTTGCTATGCCCCGTCCCCCTCCATCACGTCCAAGGGCCATAACTCCAGAACTGGCCGAATCGGTTAAATCCGAGACACCAGAACCAATTGACATCGAAACTCGTATGGTGACCAGTATGTCGTGTTCAGTACGTAAAGGTGAAGACAGTCCCAGTGTACAGTTGACCTTGACCTTCCGTATGGACGACAAAATGAACAGACAACTCCAATGTGATATATCGTATGAAGATAACTCTAATACCCTAGCTGAAGAACTGGTGCATTATGGCTTTATTAATGAGGTAATATTTAATGTAATGCTTAAACTAGATCTTCACTTACAACACAGGTCTTCATAAATCCAATCATATTAGTGTCAACAGGTAGTCACAGGGGTTCAATGAATGAAGTACTGGCTCCCTAACCAATTGTTGGCTGAGAAAGTTCACCAGCATTTTCTGGCATGGTTTCCCCATGTCATAAGTGAATAATGGGGAGAGCCTTGCAAGAAACAGTGGATGGCGAATGGTTAGCATTTGCGCGCGCTGTATCATACAGCCTGCCATTGAGTCAACTAGCGAGGTTTTAAATACCTAGTTGTATGTGGCAAGGAGTAGGGTTGTCTGTCCAACCTTGTGGGTTTTCACCGGTTCCCCCCTCTGATGAAGTCCCGTAGGCGCAAGCAAATTATTGAAATAAAATTAAACCATATGTTAGTCCCAAAATGACCTAGTTATGTCGAGTGGATGTTAAAATCCATTTCTCTCTCTCTCCCTTTCTCTTTCTCTGTTGGTATTCCAAATAAAAGTGGGAAATAGTGCCACTGTTGAGGCAAAATTTCCCACAAAGTACACTGTAAGGCCCCCTTTTATATAAATAAATGCCACTGTTGAGGCAAAATTTCCCACAAAGTACACTGTATGGCATATACTAATCTTTATTAGCCCAGTGGGTGCAGATAAAATATGGTGTTAAACCTAGAGCTGCAACGATTCGGTTCGGTGCACCGATAACCGACACTAGCCGTCTCGGTTCGATCCACGATCTACAACGTTCACATTTCGATTCGGTTCAATTGCAAATTAAATTTCAAATAAAAACAACGCACACCTTACCATATGAAAAAAATGAAAGACCTGTAGCAATTAAGTCCACTTAAAATTTAATAAAAACTTTGTTTTTACGTAACTTTTAATTTACGTTATTTAACAAAACACGAATGTCACTCGAAAACATAACTAAAACAGAGTGACCTCCCTTTAAAACAATTTCCGTATGCTGACGAAAATTAATTTATTTAAAATTGGTGACGTACCGAATGTTCATTGGATGTTAATTTAGGTCAATAGCTTCGGTAATCGTTAAATAAATTCTAAAACGATCTCATTAGCTGATAATTCCGGTCATTATCTTCGGATATTTTCGTGTTTAGCGATTATGACCCGTAGTCAAGCAAACACTGGAAGGTAAAATTATGGCAGACGACGTACTTTCTCGACCACCTGGTCATTTGAAATCTAAAGTTTGGAATCATTTTTGTGTAAGAAAAAACTCTTTGAGTAGTGATAATGTTGACATATTTATTAATATTTTGACTGTAAATTTGAATACATGTATTACAGTGAAATGTTTTCACAGTTAACAATGTTAACATACTATGTAGTATTAAATAAAAGTGTTCAAGAGAATTTTAGTCTTGTGTTTTTATTGTTTTTAATGAATTATATACTGGAAAAATTACTGGTTATTGTAGCTGATAATCGAATCGAAAATAATCGAATCGAATGGTTAAAATCGATAATCGAACCGAATCGAGGTAGTTGTGAATCGTTGCAGCCCTAGTTAAACCCCCTTTAATCTAAAAATAACACAAATATCAAACTTTGCTTTGCTGATGCATTGCTTATTTATTTTATCTTTCAGCTTGATAGAGATAAAGTTGCGGCAATGATAGAGGAACAAGTTCGAGGGAGTATGGTGAACGGTACAGGGGGTAATCCCCCAATTGTGCAACCTGTAGCCTGAGATAGTTTTCCTTCAGGCTCTTACTTAAACTATTTCTGTCAGTCAATGTCTACCCGAGAAATTAACCCATGAGTATTATATAACCCGATTTATAATATTCTTATGTTAGAAAGGGTGTTATTCATTAAAAACAAAAAGTAAATAACAAAAACAATGTCAATGAAATCTCGGACTGGCAAAATGTTTAATTAAGAGTCCTTTTTCATGCTATTATTATTATTATAACTTGCGAGTTACTTAAAATTATACAGTGCAATATTTATAGGACTTTGTTCTGTTATCATATTTCATGATAAAAGAATTAATTGTATCCATAGCAAAGTTAGAAACAGCTGGTAAATAGCAGTGATTACATTGTAAATCTCTGGTAAATACCACTTATTTATCATTGTTAAATACCAGATATGACAATATAAAGAGCTAGCAAATACCAGATATAGCAACATAAACAGGTGGTAAATATCAGATAAAACAACATAAACAGATGGTAAATACCACTCATTGCATTGTCTATATCTTGTAAATACCAGACCTTATAACATATTCAGTTGGTAAATACCACTTCTTACAGCATATGTTGCTGATAAATACCACTCAATAACTGGTGAATTCCAGATATAACAACATAAAAAGATGGTAATTATCACTCATTACACTGTCTATAACTTGTAAATACCAGATCTTACAACATATAGAGTTGGTAGAAACCACTTCTTACAGCATATGTTGCTGGTAAATACCACTCATTACAATGACTAAAACTGGTAGATACCAGATCTTACAACATGTATACAGCTGGTAAATACCAGGTATTAAGATAATGATACATTAGGCTTTACAGAAGGTGCAAAATATTTGGTTATCATTAATTCAAAGTAGATTTGAGCTTAATTCAGTGAAAGTTCTTAATCTTGTCTTAACAGGTGGCCCCCGTAAGAAAACGTAGAATTGGGGAAATTTGAGAACCAAATATATTTCCTCGCTTACATCCCAAACACCCCACAGGGAAGATTAACCAGAGAAGAAATGAACTTTAATGGTCGACTTAAATAATATATGTTTAGAATTAAAAGCAGCATCTTACTAAGTGAGCCAACACTCATTTGGAAATTATTCTTATAAATATTTGGGTTTATTTCTGATGATAAAAAAAAAAAACATGGTGGAAGTTCAAGGCCAATTTTAAAACAAAGACAATTGAGAAATAATCATTACTACTTTTCACCATATTATTTGAATATAAATTCATTTTCGTATGTTTGACCACGTTTAAACTTTGAATTTAAAATAAAGAGATAAATGTGCCTTGTGAAAGAATGTTGTGAGTCCAGTGGACAAGAAAATCCTCTGCAGTTTCAAAGCCTAGCTGATCAGTTATTTTGATTTGTATTTTTCTGGAAGACAAATAGTTTTATTCCGGTTGACACTTTGAAACAATATTTTACACTAGCGTCAAACCATTGAACTTACAAGTTTCTTCATTTGCTCGATTAAACCATGAAAAAAAAAATATTCCTGTACTCAGAAACTTCACCAAGTTCATATTTTCCCTGGTCCCAAGTTCACAAAACATTTTCAGACTTAAATTTAGAATTAACTCAAAATGTCTCAGATCAAGAAACACAAACTTTGCTCATAGTTTCTTATAAGGGTATTTGATATGTTAAAACAACAAAAGTTTTATAAAGGGCTATATTTCTGTTACAATAAGGCGAACAATTGCAAGTAAATTCTTGAATTAAGTCTGAGAATGCTTTGTGAACTCGGGGACCAGGTTGACAAAATAAAAAAACCTCCCTTCTGAATAATATTCTTTGGGAGGATTGTCTGAGAATAAGAATTTTTTTTTTTTTTTGGGCCTTGTCTAGAACAGTACCTCATGTCATTCGACAAATAAACCAGTCTATATATTATATATGTCGGCTGTCCAGTAATAATGCAGTATTATTTTATCCTTATTTACTCATACAAATCCAACATTATTTTGCTTTTTACTTTATATTTTGTATATTGTGCGCTATTAGGATTTAAGTTGCTAAATTTTGATATCATCAAAGTACAAGTGTCATATTTTTTTAAAAATTCATTTACTGTGTAATACTACAATGGGATTGTGTGGGTGGTTGCCATGGATTTGCTGCTGTATTTAGAATATTAATTCCAAATTCAGTTAATGACTGATTGTATCCAATTTTCATTTTTGTGGATACTTGGAATATAGGAAATATTTTGTTTGACGACATAGATTTGTTGCCGTGTTCAGAACATAAATCCAAATTATTTGTGTGATTGATTGCATGTGTTGTTTTGCGACCATAAAGTAATCTTTTATTAGAGTGCTACACTAAAAGAAATTTTTTTTAATTTACTCCATGAGTTTGTTGCTATATTTAGAATATTTAATTCCACAAAAACACAGGCTATCTTAATTCCAATCAGAATAAAACACAGATCCTATTTTGTTTTTATAGTTCAAAATTTCATTTTGTCTTGACTACACTAGGATCTGGAAGAGTTGTTGTCATTGACATGTTCTGAATGATGTGAGGCATTAGCCAATGAAAGGGTCTGTGACAGCATGCTTTAGTGGTGTTTTGCGTGGAACTGTGGGTAATCCACTAGTAATATCAATGCTGATTGGTTAATCAATTACCCGACATCATAGGGTCAAAAGGTGCTTGTATGACCTTTGACATGAACTCCTACTATAACTTGTCAGATCTTCATGTAGTGTAGGCCATCGAAAGTGTAAAAAAATGAAACGAAATGTAAATCTGTATTTAATCAAATTGTCTAAATTCACAAGAATGGTGATATCAAACTTTAACATCTTTATCTTCAATCTCAGAATATTGTATTATAAATATTATACAAGGAATTCTTGAAAACATTATTATTATTTTTATTAGTCCTGTAAAAAGTAATGAATATTAAAAATCCAATTTAATTTACGTCACACACATTTAACATCTATTTGGAACATATTAATTTGAATGACAGAATATTGTGGAAGGGTAGACAAGTTTTCTAGACCAGATGATTTTTTGACAGATTTGTTCAGATTTTAATAGGTCTTAATGTGGCATACGCTATTATGCATGATTTCTTCTTGATCATTAAGACTTTTCCAAATCAGCAGAAATCTGACAAAAGTTGTCCCATCTGTGTATCAGTAAATTTAATAATATCAACACGTCATCGTTACGAATTTGGTATTTTGAAATTAATGGCATGGATTAAAAGAATCTTTACGAAGCTGACCCCAATAAAATTTGTCTGATCTACACTTCAATAAATTTAATAATGTCATCACTTCATTTCATCATTAATAATAAGGTTTTCTGACTCCAGCTTTATGTTGTTTATAGAAATTGCTGCTTCATCTACTTCATAAATTCTTCTAGTCAAGTGAAGAGGGCATCCATTTTAACACCATTATTTAAAAGCATTAAATTTATATGTTCTGAATTATTGTGACTTAAAGGATACATGTAAATATAGATATATTTTATTGAGGCCAAACCCAATTAATTTCTGTTTATGTGAAGTCTTAATAAATAAACAACTACTTGATTAAAATTTCAAGACTGAAATGTTTAGAACTAAAAGCTTAGTTTTAATTCATTACAATTGACTAAAATCGGTTTCACTTCATAAAATCCAAATTTTTAAAAAATTAAAGTTTCAGCGTTTATGAATTGATCCCTTACATGTTAATAAGAACTAATATAGATTGTTACGGTGAATTTGACTGTAGTATTGTATATATGTAAATATAACTGAATATATGTATTATATTTTTGTTATCTAATGGTGGTATAGTCGACATATTAAATTAAAGGGATACAACTGCTTTGAGTTGGGTAAAATAATAAAAGTGTTGATTTGATTAAGTTCGATGTGTTGATTTGTTTTGTAACGTGGATATCTTTTAATAATTATGATTTTACGTTGATCAATAGTGTCAGGGTATTGTTAAAAAAAATAACACATTTTAGGTTGACCTTTATAGAACCAACGGTGAGATGTAACCGGTTTTATCTTAAATATGCATTATGGAAGAGCTAAATCTGCCTATTGCAGGATTTTCTTTAGGCCTGAAATGTTATATAATTAGTAAACACTACAATGGAATATTGCAACTTTGTTTATTTTCGTAGCAGTGATAATTCAGACTACGTTATTCCTGTCAAAATTTCAAATATCCATAACTTCGCCTAGTCTAGGGGGGTTGGATGGCCGAATGGTTCACACATACGTGCTGTATCATAAAGCATGTCATTGAGTCAAATGGCGTGGTTTCAAATCCTGGGTTGTACGTGACAAGGAGTAGGGTTGCCTGTCCAACCTCGTGTGTTTTCTGTACAGGTCCTCCGTTGTCCCCAAATGGCCTAGTTTGTGTCGAGTGGAGGTTAAACCCCATTTCTCTCTCTCTCCCAGAATAAAATAATTTGTCTGAAATGTTCAATATATTCCTGTTTCATTATCTATTTGTGAATTATTATAGCAAGAACAGTCAGCTCTTTATCTAATTCTTACATATTTCATCTTTAAAAAAAGTAAAATGTTATTTTATATTTGTAAGCACAAACAACACATCAGATTAACCCAATTCAATACTTTATTATTACCTAAATCAAAGCGTTGTAGCCTTTATATGGTATTAGATATTTTGGGGCATTTTTGGTCTTCCTCTCAATCCATAAACATCAATATTAGATACCCTTGATAAAAATAGGGGATATACCGTATTTGTTGGCCCAAAATGAGTATTTTACGATTCTAGAAAAGGATGTATTGAAGAAGATTTGGTGGTCAAGTGATCAATTGCTTGTACCAAGGTCAGTCATTGAGTCGCAGTGGCCTGGTTTGGGTTCCCAGGATTCTATGGGACAAGGAATAGGGCCTTCTGTCTGCCTGCTTCACCTAATGAGTTTTCTCTCTGGGTCCTCTAGTCTTGAAATAAAAATACTACCATACATTAGTCCCAAATTGACGAAGTCGCTCCAACAGACTACTCTGATTCTTGTAATTTAGTATACAGCAAGAGGAAGGCCAAGATGATAAAATTGGGCATTTCTATAAAGAAAAATGAATAAAATTTATTTAACTTCCTTTTTTCTCTCCCTCCTCATGTTTTAATTAAATAATTATTGAAAATTTTAAAAATTTAAATCTTATCCCTCCCTTTCTTCTTAAAACTTTTAAATTGCTTAAAGATGCATTATGTAATAGCTAGATCTGCCTAATGCAGGGCCGTGATTCACGAAATCTTAACTAAAGATAAAATCCAAATTTTAGTAGATACTTCAGTTTTGATTGGCTAAGCACTAAAATCAATCTAATATTATCCAATCAAATAACTTAAATTTGGATTTTATCTTAGTTAAAATTTTATGAATAAGGCCCAAGATCTTTCGTTCGGCCTCAAATGTTATAGGCATTTATGATATTCACATGCCAAGCCCCTAATCAACTACCTAGACAATCGGATGCTTTGATTGTCAGCGGATTTAAACATGATTGCTAGTTATTAATAATTGAATTTAAAAATGGATAATCGTTACTTTGGTTGTTATGGTAACAACGGTAGCAACGACTATCAAGACTACACTGTTCAGCATACAACAATTACTCCGCTCAGAAGGAAGTAATTTGACTGAATTTTTTCAACTTATTCCCCTTTTCATTATGTATTTTGTTGTAACTATGATAGTGAGAACTGCCAGCTCTTTATCTAAATCTTACATAATGCATCTTTAAGAATTATTTCAATTTGTTTATTCATGTTTTGGGTCAACAATTTTATTCAAGCATATATTTAGGCACAATTTTTAATATACAAACTACATTTGCAAAATATTTCTGTTTGTGTATAACCACACTGAAATATGGTCATATATTGTCATCATACCAGTATGTCACCCAGTTTCTTGTGGATGCTCTAGCAGCTAAATTTTTCATGTCTGAAGCTTTTGTATTTTCAAGAATTTTTGAGTTATTGCCCATGGATGTTTTAAAAAGTTTTGTGTATTGCCCTGTTATTAAGGTTATTATTAAGCGATTGATTCGAAATTTGTAGTCTGTTTAAATTCATGAGATGAGTATGTTAGTTACATACGGAGATAAGAAAGCCCATTCCTTAACTCAGAATAGCTAAGTTGTGTGATATCTAACTCAGAATAGCTGATTTGTGGTTAATTGTGTGCTCATTGCATCGTAAGGTCTGTCATTAAGACAAGTGGTGGATTCCCTGCTTGTATGTGACGAGGAGTAGGGTCGTCTGTCCAACCTCTTTGGTTTTCTCTGGACCTTCGGTTTATTTCCACTGCTAAAAATCCCCTATGCGCAAGCAAATTATTAAAATAATATTAGACATATGTTAGTCTCGAAATGACCTAGTTTGTGTCAAGTGGATGTTAAACCCCATTTCTCTCTCTGGCTTACAATGAGTAAAAATATGAAGATCTTTATGAAATGCTGGGCCAACTTAGCAGCTGTGGGTATGTTTCGTTGCCTGGCAACCTGTCTATTAACTTTATCTCCATGAGATAACAGTATTTATTAATTGCTTTTTGTTTTCTATTTTAAAATCTATATAATTATGTATTGTTAATGATGACCTGTAACTTTATTGAATTAACTCCCCTTTCCTAAAACTTAGAAGAAAAAAAATTTCTTTCCAGTTTTTACTGCTTCCACATAGTGGTGAAATGTTGTGATTTTTTCTAAATAAAATATATTGTATCAATATAGTTGATTACCTTACCATTGGGTCAACATGATTCCTAGGTGTTGGTAGTGACAATTGCTTAACTTGATATTTGAAAGTGGGGCAGGGGTTGACAGGATTTATGATCAGGGTTTAAATACTTGAATACACCAAAATATGTAATTTAGCCCTTTGGCATTGACACTGCCCCAATCACCCAAAACTACTGTTCCCTCTAGTTCCCCAAACTGATAAGTCAAGTAAATAGCTTTGATTATACTAGTTTTGTATCGGGGTTGTTCAAGGATGTGATGGGAGCAGTCGTTTTGGTCAATTCAAAAAAAAGAGATACAAAACTTGCCAATGTAAAATTAAACTTTTTAGGGAACAGGGGTTGTGAGGTTTTGCATATGTACCCAGTGCTAAAATGTTAAGTTAGCAAATTTATTGCCTCATCATGGCTCACAGTATCTCTAACTATACTCAGATCATTGTAAGTCCATATGTCTGCAACGCACAAATGTCACAACCAGCATGTAAGAATCAATTTAGCCCCAATTATGTAGGAAAAGTGGGATATTATTAAAAATGTCAAATAAATATGGTGGTTGCTGAATGCCTGTGTGAGAGCTTTACTGCTGTGTAAATTGCAGAGTTATTTTCTGAATAAATGAATTTGACATTGTCACATTGTGTTGAAATGAGAAATAGTTGTGAGAGATTTGGGGGGAGGGGGATGGGGGGTGTACATAAATTAAAATATTGTTCTGATACTTGCAGTGTTATATTAACATTTTGCTCAACATAATATTAAAAAATTCAATTTAAACAAAATGTGTTAATTTTTTTTTGTTTTTTTTAATTCCACACCCTAGCTAAACTAAAGAGGAGATTTTGAAATTGGCGCCGCCCTTCCAAAGTCCCAGTTTTGATTCCAGGACATGTCTAAATGAGTCTCTGTACACACATCAACCTACAGGTATATTGTAGTGCACAGTGCCATGGCTTATTAGAAATTTTAAAGTAATAACTTTTGCATTTCAACGGACACAAATCTGACTTACTTTTTGGTATTACCGAGATGACCTTTGCAGACTGAAGCCCAGAACTCCAGCTAAGGTGTATTTTAACATATTTTTGACAATATGCCTTTTTTTACACAGTCAATGAAATTTAAGCAATTTCAACCTCCTGCAGGAAAAATTAAAACCAATATAGTTGACAACACTAGCAGGATACGCTGCTTTGTCGGGGGCCCAAATATGGCAGGAGCTCAATTCGTCTGGGGCTAAAATTCATCCAGCATCCAATTTGGGTCCAAATTCAATGGCCTTACACATTCACTGGATCATGCTGGTAAGTCGATACAGACGTGACGTCATCCTTAGATGTTGGCTGGTGTACCATTATTTCACTCACATACCGTATAACCGTAATGGTGTCAAGCATACATTATTTATACTAGTTGAAATATTCGGACCTGTGTGACGTATTTTATTGAAATAAAGGTGCTGAATTAGTGAATAGGCCTAGGGTCTGTATTTTAATTAATGGTCTCTGCAAGACTTTGTTTGCGGCGTAATATTATAAATAAAGCCCTCGTGCAATATATAGATTTAATAATAATATCTCGCACTCGACTTGCACATACATCTAATAGAGCTATTTGAACTATTTGACGCCAAAACTAAAGAAAGATCTCGTGCTCTTACATAACACATCCCCGTCCTCATTAGCAGAACCGCTAAACCCATTTTATTTACATTTATTTTTAATGCATCTTCAAGCACGTCTAATACTCATCATGCATCGAGAGATGGCCAAAATACAGGAATAATAATATTTTACTGCAATATTGAATACATGTAGGCCTACAGTAGTAGTCAGCCGGAATGTTTCATTGAATAGGCATGCGGAATAAATTGTGAATTTTATAAAAATGGTGTCTATTTTCTTGGTGACATCGTTTGCCATGCTGTTGACTTTCTAGAATCATCATGGATGCACTATTATTGTCCAACAACTGTGTTACAGTACCTTAAAATAGTAACATTGGAAACACGGGCCACTCTGATAGGTTAATATTCTCGGGGAAGTAACCGAATAATAGGACAAACGAGCAGCCAATAAATAAGCCATTAATTTAACAGCCAATAGGTACATCAAATCGGCAGACAAGAATGCTGAAGCCTGTGTTATGAAAATGGGCAGATAATTTATAAGAAATTAGGTCCACGAGCATAGATTATGCTTCCCAGAGCTCTGTTGATACAGAACTAACCAACGTCTACTTTAGATCGATAAAAATCGTGTCTAATACGCGGAAGAACAGTCAGTTAACAACAGTGTCAACAGAATAACAATTTTAAAAATCGGTTACCACATGATGCATTGCAGTTTTTAATTCTTTACCAATATATGTTGGGCCTCTAGAGGTTCCATTCAAGGAAAACTGTGACTTGTTTTAGTATCTAATTTGCAGAAGAAAAAAAAAGGTAGTATCGAGAGCTAATTAACTCACACCGATGTCATACATTAACTCACAATGACGTCATGCATTAACTCACAACGATGTCATACATTATGTTTTTTCCTAAACTTTTTATATATTTTATATGTATAATTTTCATGCTGTCCGATTTTGGACGTTGGCTGCCGAGGATTATAAAAAATGATGGCGAATGTTTACAGCTGCTGATCAGTGTAATGCATTAAAATTGACTGCCCTACTTACAGGTCTTCTTAATGCCGATTTCTAGCAGTAGGAGTAATTATTTATAGGAAACGCACGGATAAATAAATAACAACATAGATAAATAACAAAAAGGGATTATTGAAATAAAACTAAATCCATTTGTTAGTCCCGAAATGACCTAGTTTGTGTCGAGTAGACGTGTTTACTGCCGCTTGGTCACACCCTTAATGTCTACTGGCTTGAAAGAAGCTTATTGGCTGTTGCACTCGTTGACTGCTAACTAATTCTTGTTCTTTCTAGAGTGTTCTCGTGAGTTGACGAATGCGTCTCGTGCGGTATATGAACACAGAAACTGCTCTAAGTTACCAGATTTAGTATAGACGCGCTAGGGAGAAGTTCGTATCGCTTATCAAAGAGTAAGCTATTAAAGTTGTGTTACGATAGAATTAATTTGTGTGAAGGAATATAATCCGAATTTGTGAAGATGGGTAAAGATTATTACAAGGTTCTTGGAATCGCAAATGCGGCATCCGATGATGACATAAAGAAGGCCTACAAAAAAATGGCTTTGAAATATCATCCAGACAAAAACAAGTCACCGGGTGCAGAGGAAAAGTTTAAAGAGATTGCTGAAGCCTACGATGTTCTTGGAGATAAGGAAAAGAAAGAAGTTTATGACAAATATGGAGAAGAAGGTCTGAAAGGAGGCCAACCCGGAGGACCCCAACCAGGCGGGGGCAGAGCTGGTCCCGGTGGCAACACCTTCCATTATTCGTTCCATGGTGATCCACATCAAACATTCAGAATGTTTTTCGGAGAAGGAAATGATCCGTTCAGAGATTTCTTTCCCCGTCATCAAGGTTTTGGCGGTGGATTCGGAACTGGTGACGAACATATGGACGTCGATGACGACCCCTTTGCCCACTTTGGGGGCTCCCGTGGTATGCGTGGGGGTCACGGGATGATGGGACAACCCAGAGCCAAGCGACGTGATCCCGCCATTGTCAAAGAACTTCAAGTCTCACTGGAGGATATATTAAATGGAACAACGAAAAAATTAAAAATTACGAGAAAAGTGCTCAATGCCGATGGTCGATCCACAAGAAGTGAAGAGAAGATTCTGTCAGTTGATATCAAAAAAGGTTGGAAAGCTGGAACAAAAATAACATTTCCAAATGAAGGGGATCAGTCTCCAACAAATGTGCCTGCAGATATCGTGTTTATCATAAAGGACAAACCTCATCCAACTTTCACTCGGGATGACATAGACATTCGTTACAAAGCAACCATATCATTAAAAGACGCTTTGTGTGGTGGGACAGTTAATATACCAACACTTGATGGTCGACGAATACCGCTAAATTTATCCAATGTAGTAAAACCAAAAACAATTAGAAGAATACAAGGTGAAGGACTACCTCATCCCAAACAAAACACAAAACGAGGAGACTTAATTGTTGAATTTGATATTCAATTTCCAACAAACATTAGTGAATCTGCAAAAAGCAGACTTCGGGAAGTGTTACCGTCTGCATAAATGAAATAAATTTTTAAAAAAATGACAAAAATTGTGATATGTAAGGATGGTGCAGTTGACTTCGTAGTGCTGAGAAAAGTGTCAGTTGGATGACAGATTCAAATTTGAAAACGATCTCATGTACCGGTACTAGAAACTTGTTTTTCATGTTGACTATGTCTGTATGACCGCAAATTGGATGATGTGAGGTTGTTTATATGTTGTGAATGTATTTACCTGCTTTTCATTATAAATGTTTATTTAGAAGGAGGTGCTTAACCTGCCTACTTATTACCAAATAATGTTACAGCAATGGCAACTCGTCTTAACTCGGGCACCTGTTTTTCTGCCAAAATCAACAGGCTTGTATTTTTAGCCGTTGAGTTTGACACAGATGATTCAATCTAGAAAAATCTTGGTTAGGTTAAGAGAACAGAGATATCTCTAGTAGTCTGAGTTATAAATCTAAGGTTATTGTGAATTGCGTAGGTAAATGGTAAAGGCTATCATCGTATAGAACTATTATTAGTAACACCAATGTACTTTACTGAATGTATTCTCTGTATGTTATGACATTAAGAAAAGAGCTCTTTTTCTTATCTGTAGGTCAAGGGTATTTATTATTAGTATTACTTATGAAATAAATTCTATGTGGGTTTATATAATTGCCTTTTTTACTTTCTACCACATGCACCGGTAGGCTAACTCCTGTTATTTCGATATTTCGGAATTTCAGTTAGGAGAATTTGGCCATTAGGAGTGGGTCGGGACGGGCATGTTTTAACAAAATCAATCAAAAACACAGAAAAAAAGACAAATTAGTGCCAAACAAAATGGCAGACACAAAAGAGGGGTTTGTACCTGATCAATCCTTAATTTGTGTCTGACCATGTCTGTGACAGGTGCCCTGTTTGACAAAACATGGTCTAGACTTTAATGTGTATTAGGTGTAAATGTGTTGAGAAAATGATTTTTATAAGTGTTTGTATACATAAGTTAACTTACTGTTATTATTGGAATGTTTGGTTATATAAAAACAAAAGATTGGTTATACAGTCCTAGTTAACCAGATCTTGTACATGTACAGGGTGTATAATATGTACATAATTCACATTGAATACATTAATCATTGTACCAATTGAAATATGCTTTGTATTATTAAATTATTGTTCAATTTTATTTAATTTGTGTTTATCTTGTGTACCAGTGCCTAACCTAGTGTACTTTGAAATACAATTGTATTGTAAATATTGTACAATTGTACTGTATGTTAGTCCCAAAGTAACCTCTAGAGTTTGTTTCAACAATTTCTATCCATATACATCCAGTCATGAAGTGGGTTTTTTTTTTGGGGGGGGGGGACTTACATGTACTATATTATTTTAGACAAGCACTTATATTGGGTTAAAGATAAATTTGATAATTCCATTTGGAATCATTCAGTATTGGCCTGCTATGCATGTGAAATCCAATAAATCTGACCTATAGAGCATTTGTTAAAAGGTCACCGGAGCAGTTTGTTCCAAAAAATCAATGTAGGACTGAATTTCGCATTTCGCTATGGCTCTTTGAAAATAAAAACCCATCTGAACTCTGACCTGTGTAGGTCGTGTACAAGGTTTCAAAATGACCCTGAATTTTGATAAAGAGTTAGGAATAGCTGGAAAAAAATCTCGAACACTCTGGCCCCAATAGTAATAACCGTTACAAAAAGCATTTGACAAATGTGTAACAATAATGTACTCCTACTTATGGAATTCGTGCATATAAAAGTAATAAAATATTGTCTCCTGTGCCAAATAAATCATAATGTACATAGACTATTACAGAACCTTTGTCTGGAATTGGAGTAATACTTCAGTAATGGTAAACAGTATGGCAAAACAAAGAGTGAAAAACAATAACATTGGCACAATGCCTGATGAAATGTGATGTATTATAATAGATCGGTGCATAGTCTCACCTTGGCATCTTTTTCTTATTTACCTTCTGGTTGTCTGCCAGAGAATGGAATGGAATGGGGTTTAATGTTTCAGAAGCACAATTTGAGACGAATGTGTGGCAATTATTATTCACGTGGTTGGGCGTGCGATGTAAGGTAGGGGAATTTTCCGTTTACCCTTTGTCAAAGTCCACTTGTCACGGGTTTCTACATGGATACCAATGAGTCGACCTGGTCAGATCTCTTTCAGATGCACACCTGCAGGTTTCGTCCTAGGTCAAGAGTTGTAAAGAGGGCTAGTCCTAAGCCTTGCCATGACTCACAAGCTTCAGCAACAATCACGCACCCAAACCCTGGATATATCCCATGACCTTGGGGAAATCTGCACGTTTCCATGTGTTATAGGTAAAGCCAGTCGACCACTAGTCAAATGCATCCGTGTATATCCGAGACAATAAAACGGGCATATTTGACAGTGACGACTCGCTCGATCTAGTTCACATCATGCACACGCACCAGCAGGAAAATTTAACCCGAATAATTGCTTTTACGCCTATTCTTCGTCCAATTCCAACTGCCAAGGATTCTTTTATGTGCACGTCAACATGTAGGCCTACACTGGGCCTTGCTTTTTCGTTCCATTCGAACGACTAGACTGTTAGTTCGTTCCTGGAGTTTTACGTCCACTTCCACCAAGGGTGATATCGAAGGCAATGACTAGACCAAGCAAACAGATAACTGTATACAGACCCATAAAATCTTTATCGTTTGTCTTAATTGTTTGAAGTCGGACTTCATAAAATGAAATGGGGTTTAACGTCCTATACTCTACTGCACCTAACCTGGGCTAATGGAAGACGGGCATACGCCATACAGTGTGCTATGAGGGAAATTTTGCCCAGGCAGCGGCGCTCCGCATACTCTTATATCGAATCCCAACTGCCAAGGGCTCTTTTACGTGCACGGGACCTCGGTTTTTTGTCCCACCCGAACCACTAGATAGCTGTCCTTGTCATGCGACTTCATAAAAACTTCTCATTTTATCTACATGATCGTTGTTTCGCTTCTTCATTAGCCCAGCCGGAGCAGAAGAGTAAACCCCATTTCATCTCCTAATATTTATTTTAAATAGAAGCCCTTTGAGACATGGTAGGTCTCACTACACCATACATGAACGAATGAAGACAGGATTTTGCGAGAAGATGAATAAATTATTTCAAATATTGTACGGGCAATGTGCCAAGCATACATTATTTACACTAGTTGCCATATTGGATGCGCGTGACGTATTTCATTGAAATGCACGTGCTAGTGTCTGTATTTTAAACTGTTTAATGGTATTGTGCGTAATATACAGATATCGCACTCGACCATTAAACTATACACTTAATTACCTATCTTAATTCTGCCACCACGCAAACCCAGCAAAATACAATTTTCAAAAGTTCCGCTCTCAAAAAGATGTAATTTCTAAATTAAAGGACCTAAATCGCTCTAACTCAGTTTCAATAATAGTATTCAATATTGCATGATCTATTTCAATCAATATTGATGTTGTGATCTGTAACTGACACAACGAACATTTTAAAATCACTACAGTGTAGTCTTCGGTTCCTGGTGCAATTTGTAATAAACAAAGAAATCATATCCTACAAGATAATGCGGAAATAATTAGAATCTGATTCACATGAAAATAATATCTTAAAAAAAACGTTTAGTATTGACTATAATAGCAGGCGTAAACGATTGTCGTTCAATTTGGACAGCCCACGTATTTCACCGAACATAAATGATTAGAAGTTACAATATATTTTGCAACAATTGAATATAAATTCCTTTACATATACATTCCTAATACATTAATATGTGCTTTTAGAATTGTTTTTGTCCTTTTCAAAACATAATTGATCATAAATTACAATAATTGTTTTGAAAAATAGAATTTTCGGTCCATTTGGTTCTACAGAATAGAGTCATGCGCCCTTTAATATGCATGTTCAACAATAATTAATTATTAAAAGTAAATTAATGTCGACCTTTTACTCTGGATTGTATAACTAAAACTGCTCTTTCAAAGGGGGGAGGGGAAGCGCACATTTCCTCAGTATGATTCGTGTAATCACATGTCCGTGATATACAGCACAGTCTATTCTCGTTACATAATAACGAATCATTGCATTCAACAACATTCATTATTAACAAATCAGATTTTATCTTCTGATTATTGACCTGGTGAAAATAACAACATATTATAATATTTCCCATTAGATGATTCAATTAAGAGAGAGAGAGGGGGGTGGGGGAGGGAGAAATAGCGAGAGGGGGGAGATAGAAAAGACAGATATTTTTTATGTTTTATAGAGGCAAAAATCACCTCACCTGTGGTAAACAAATTAGAAAGGGGTGTTTGAATAGCGTGACATTGATTTAAGTCAGTCACACAAAAACTGCATACAAAAATCGCTTTAAATCCTGTATTTCTACTTAACTTACATATTCAGCCTGTCACGCGAGGATATTATTATACAGTTTGCTTTTTATAGACCCAATGTACATAAAATATTAGCTGAGGCCAATCTAGAAAATTCATTTTTGAGGCTGCAAATGTCAGTCATGTGGCAAAACGTCATTCTATTCACTGCGCGAGCTATTTATGCAGTAGGCCTATATTGAAAGGGAAAAAAATACCCGGTAGTTGAAGGGACGGGCTGGGAGAAATAGTTTCACCCATAATGTAGAGATAGATTTTAATTGTGAACTTGTACTGCGCCGCAATATAGACGGAAAGTCTACCACGAAGAAGAGGACGTTTTTCATGATAACAAACATGATTATTTTGTACCAATATATGTCAGAATCCACGAAATGGCACTGATTTTTCAAAATGTTCTAGGAAGGACTTCCTGATTCACCCCTTCCGTGTTTGGCCTAACTTTTTAATTTAGGAAGACATCCTTGGTATATTATTCACATTTATACAAACAATATACCAGTGAGTTAACTGGCGTGGTTTTGACGGTTGTACGTGACAAGAAGTAGGGTCGCCCCCCCCCCCCCCCTCATTTTGGGCACAGCATGCTGCGAAAATTTGGGCACACAATTGTACTTTGTAAAAGTTGTATAAAAAATATTTTAACTCGTACTGCACTACAATGGACGCAAAGCCTATACCACTAAGAAGGGGACGTTTTCCAAGATAGCAAATGTGAATATTTTGTACCCAAAGGCATATATAGGTCAGAATCCAAGAAATTGCATTGATTGTTCAAAATGTTCTGAGGAAGGACTTCCTGACTCCCCGCACACCCGCGCCTCGACTCACGCCCGTTGCCGGTGCGCTCCTCACACTGCACCGGACTCCCACTATTTATTGATTCGACAGGGCCTTTCATCAAAATTTTCCGGTGTGGTTCCCTCTTGTCAGTGATGCATGCACAGGAAAGCTGTCACGTGTTTCGGTTTGGACGAAAAAACGAGGTCCCGTGTACACATAAGCATGCACGTAAAAGATCCCATGACAGTTGGAATTCGATATATAAGTAGGCCGTAGTGCCGCGGTCCAGGCAAAATTTTTCCCGAGAAATGGCGCGCCTACGGGATTACTTGCTAGCGACTTTGATTGCGACAGTCCCCGCGCTCAGTAACTTGGGCATTATATTGGCGCCCCACCACTCTTCTGCACCCCCACTTTTAAAATCCTACATACGGCCCTGGCTTAGGTCGGGGTCTTGGGTTAGGGTTACATCTAGTGACAATGAGGAAATCTACAGGTGGCCTTGGTAGGCTTGACTGTTGAAATTCGAAATAAAAGTAGGTCGCAGCGCCGCTGTCTGGGCAAAATGTGTCTAAAACAACACTGCTTGGTGTTTCATCCATTTCATTTCCTCTAACGTAACAAATGAAATCACGCACATCACATCCTGGTATTCGCGTTTCATCCCATTATAAATTGACGTCATAAAAATCATATCTTTCCTTTTAAAATAATGAGGAACTGTTCTGACGATAGTTTTAATTATGTAAAGTCATTATAAATACACATGTTGATGACTCGTACGTAACTAACATACAAAAATTAATTAGTGGCTGACTGTTTTGTTCATGGGACAACATCCCGGTTTTCTGGTTTGACAAGATCCATCTTCTTATAATTCACTTATTCATCGAATCTTTCACATTAAATAACACGATATTTTCCGGAAATAGTATTAAAACCCCTTTCAAGTTGGACGTTCTGAATCAGAAGAGGTTTTGCTGTGTAATTTTTCTGATTCACTATCCCATACTTCGGTTCTATTTAAAGATACTTTACGTAAATCACGCACATTGCAGGGGTATTTTTTCTGTCTTCAAATATTAAATTAATTAATAATCAACTATCTAGATGATCAGTCTGTCATAATAAAATCCCTGCGCGCAAGCGCGAAATGACCTAGTTTGTGCCAAGTGGACGTTAAAGCCCCCCCCCCCCCCCCACCTCTCTCTCCGTCAAGATCGGCGTATGACCAAGTTTGAACCCGTGGTACAGGGTTGATCAAATGGATTATGTCTCGTGCTCAGTTTGAAAAAAAGTCTTTAGCACGTTCTAAATTTGGATACACTAGACGAAGAAGCCACAGGCACTTGAAGGGATTAGAATAAAACTTCTTACTACTGCTTGACTATATATTACAGTTAAGAAGTTTTATTTTAATCCCTTCACGTTCCTGTGGAAGAAGCCTGTCGATGTTCATCAATGTCCCAAATTGCGGTCGGAGTCATCGCCCTTGACCAAAGCTTGTGGCGTCATAGAGGCTAAATTATTATCCGATTAACTTGAAATTTATACAGAGCGTTTATATTCACGAGAGAAGAGGACTTGAACGGGAATTAAGGTCCTACTGGTCTACACACTGAAGACATGCGTGACGAAGAAGGGGCGGATCCAGGATTTTCAGAAGGGGGGGGGGGGGGCGTGCTGCACCCACTTAGTGGAGAAAATGCCCACAAGGACTAATTTCATACTAGTACTGTAAATTACGATTTCAAACCTAAAATATTTTTGTTCTCCTTTCCCGCGAGAATATATGTAGCTGAAAATTGTTCGCCACCTCAGAAAAAGAGGGGGCGTGCGCCGGGTGCGCCCACCTCTGGACCCGCGCCTGCCTATGGATGTTCAGCGATTACGATAATAGATGCCGGAAGTTATGGCCCTTGATCAATAATATTTATATCTGATTTTAGTCTGTGAGTGTTTTTGACCCCCTCATTCTTCTGTGTGCTACTGCTTTCCACGAGATTGTCGACTCTGGGACAAATTTTAGTCTGACATTCAAAGAATTCCAGGGGCGGACCCCCCCCCCCCCCCCCACCGCTCAGCTACATACAAAAAAATAATGCCTTGCATCAATTTAATTACATCACAAAGTGATCCTACATCAGTATAAAAATGATTTCTCTGTTTAAAAAGCTCAATTTGTATGTATGCCTATATAATTTAGAGACGATGATGGCAGATTTCGGTGACAGTAACCTGGCAAACCCCCTATTGCAAAAATTCCTGGATCCGCCCCTGAATTCTCATCACGACTTTTATTAAAATATTTATACATCTATAGTGAGTGGGAGTCTACATCATTCTTTAATCTGAAAATGTCAATAACGATGCGCCATAAATTCCCCACAGACCAAAAATTATGACAAAATAAAATCTAGTGCACTTAAACTTAATACGTCATACTATTGTGATAAAAAGATCTGCCTATATATGGGATTTTTGCGTGAAGTAGAAAAAAAAATCAATAATTGCACAAATTAATGACACACGGGATTAATGTGGGAGACTTACCTTAGCAATGATTTCAAACGATTCCAAAAGACCGACGTCATAAAAGTAGTGAACAAATCTGCTGATTTAGCTATTTATCGGTATATGGAAGGAAATTATTTCTTCCTTTTAAAAAAATGCTATTACGTAGGAGATTTGTTTTTCTCCACGCATTTATCCAGAGAAATTAGATCAATCTGAATCTAGTAAAGACCAAATATTTTTTAAAATATATATGTCAGTCACTTGATTTCGGTAGGTAGGCCACCTGCACAATACTAGATCTTAACAGATCTGGAAAATGTTTTTCTATATATGGTCAGTGTAAGGGTTAGGTTTACAATTTACAAGTCAGAGGTACAAATTGAAGCTGTAAAAATGATGGATTGTGGGTGAAACTATTCAGGAGGGTTAGGGCATAGAGCTATATAACTCTTTGAAATGAAATAAAATGGGGTTTAATGTCCTCCCTTCTGCACCTAACCTGGGCTAATGGAAGACGGGCATACGGGCATACGCCATACAGTGTGCTATGAGGGGAGTTTTGCCCAGGCAGCGGCGCTACGGTCTTATCTTATATCGAATTCCAACTGCCAAGGGATCTTTTACGTGCACGCCAATGTGTACACGAGACCTCGGTCTTTCGTCCCATCCGAACGACTAGACAGCTGTTCTTGCCAGGACCTCCGTTCTGCATCACTGACAAGGGGAAACCATGCCCGAAAATCTAGATCGGCCAATGCAGGGATCGAACACCCGACCTCCATATATAACTCTATGGGTTAGGGTTATCCAGTATCCTGCAGGTGACCTCGGAACAATGAAATTTGTTTTTATATTTGTTCTCATAAACTCAAATGATTGGGTTTTTTATTTCTCATAATAACCCTGGGTAGAGTGTCCACATTACTAATATTTTGTCATGAAGCGGCATATAACATCAATTGAATTTTTCGGACAATATAATCTAATTTTAAATAGCTAAAAGGGACAATAACATTCTTGCTGGCTTGGTAACTCCAGAAAATAAATAATACCCTTATTCTAAGTACTAGATGTGTAAGTGTCATACCTGTTGTGTAAATTATCCATTACAACCTATTTTACTTGTCCAGAGGGTTCGAAAATATTTCAAAATCCAAGTCACATTTGAAAAGGTTTACGTTGGACTTTTCAAATCAATTGGTTGAATTTTTCCAATTTTTTAAAATAGGTGTGTTAAGATGAAATTTATATCATCATTTAATTGGAATATTGTAAAATAATACAATTTGTTGACCAGAATGAAGATTGGGAGATATTATTCAGTTGCAACAAGAGTGTTATTGGGGCTTTAATTCGCGCTAAAATGCACTCAGGTTGTTGATACCTTCTTCTTTGATTGGCATTGAACATATTAACACAAGGTACAATTTTAAGGATACACAATTACTGAGATTTGTTAACTATTTTGGTAAAGTTTTTTTTATACAGTGTAATTTGACTGAAATCTACTGCGCATTATTGGGTTATAATCTAATGTTCGACGATGTTTATTGTGCATTATTGGGGACATAAGACTGATCTATGCTAGCATTATTGGGTTATAACCTATGATGCATTTTACTCGATTATCAAGAAGGGATTGACTACATAAGGTTTAATTTTATTTCAATAATTCGCTTGTCCGTAGGGGTCTTTAGCAGTGGGAGGAAACCTGAGTACCCGGAGAAAATCCACGAGGTTGGACAGTCGCCCCTACTCCTTGCCATGTATCAAGTATGGTCTTATGTTAATTATACTGGTATCCTCTGCTGACCTGAATGTTTAACACCAATTTGAAAAGAATCCAGCTGCAAAGAAGATCATATGGGTAATGCCAAAGGGGGTAGGATGTGTGTGTGTGGCAAAATCTGAACAGAATGTCCTGGAATACAGAATATATCGATGGGGTTCGTCCTCTCATGACCTCAATGCTTCACACCAAACTATGTATGAGTGTATAAAATAAGATAATGAAGATTTTATTGAGAATTTATTGTCTCATCAATTAATTTAGGTTTACAGTTACACAGATTATACAAGGATTAAAATGTTTTATTGGCATCATTGGATTGATAAAGATTAGAAGAATCATCATCATTGTCCAAACATTCAATAATAAACAGTAATAGAGAGAGAGAGAGAAATGTCCACTTGACACAAACTAGGTCATTTCGGGACTAACATATGGTTTAACTTTATTTCAATAATTCGATTGCGCGTAGGGGTCTTTAGCAGTAGGAGGATGATAAAACCTAACAATTCAGTCAGTTACTGTAATTCCTTTGGTTTCTCTATAAGATAGCTTACTAGGTTTTTGTAATGTGAGGTCTTTTCAGCACTCATGCTACGATTTTACAGAAAGAATATTTACAAAAGTAAGGCCTACATCATTTATTAAGGCCATTTAAATGTGACCTTGACTTGACTTTCAAGGCTAAGTTTCAGGGTCTGCATAGTAGGCTAACATATAACCTTGTTTTAAGGGTACATCAGGTATTACATTATATGATACACAGTATACAAAACAACAAGTACCCTTGTAGAATAATTATATGGCCCAGTGTCCCTATACATAAACTAGTGGGATATGGCGTCCCACTGACAAGCTCTGCTAACATCTGCAGTTGTCTATGGTCTTGGAGTAACTCAGTCATCTGTTTCCAAAGGTTTGGAACTATATACATTCAGCACTATAAGACAGTCATCTTAATCTCTCCAAATAAAATCTGCAGTTCATTCTGAAGATCATCAATAAAGTCTTCAGTTTACGATAACATCTCTTTAATCACAAAAAAGTTGTCTACACGAACGAGCAGTAAAAAATGAAGTCTACACAGTTTTTCGTTGTTCTTCATGACTGTGATGATAAAATGTAAAGGAAATGGCCGAATCCCACGCTGACTTTAACGCCAAATCAACAAGTCCCTTTTTGTCAGCACAGTGATTCCATTGAGATAAATCGGAATTGCAATCCGTGTCTGGTGCAGGCGGACGGACTTGAATATTGTTCACACAACGACGACATCTAAATCTGTAAATAACAAAAATATTTTTAATATATTGTAAAATAAGAAATGAAAATAAATGAAATGAAATTTAACGTCCTCCTTGAACTCCGACTAGGCTAATGAAGACGGAGAAATGAAATAAAGAAATGATATAAAAATATTGAGAGCAAAGGAAATTTACCTCACAATTTTGCCAATTGATCAATTATTAAAATGGGTTTAACATTTACTCAATACAAAGTAGATCATTTTGAGACTTCCAATTTCTGCCAATGATACGCTTTCATATTGGCAAGTGTGGGAAACAGTAAGTAACTTGAGGAGCCATAGAAAACCCACGAGGTTGGAAAGTTTGAGAGACAGAGACAGTGAGAAATGGGGTTTAATATCCACTCAACACAAATTATGTCATTTTGGGACTAACATATGGTTACATTTTATTTGAATAATTTGCATAATAGCTGTGGTAGGACCCAGAGATAAACCTACGAGGTTGGACAGGCGAGCCTTCTCCTCGTCACGTACAAGCTTGGCATTTAAAACATGCCACTTGACTCAATGACAAATCTTATGTCCGGAATATACGGGCGAAATCCCATTACTTGTGCCCACGTAAGACACTTGATCATCCCCCTTCCTCACTCCCCTAGACTTACTTTTCATGAGTATCACTGATAGTATTTTCATTGAGCTTAAATAAATCTCGTAATTCGTCTAAACTAAAATGTCTTTCTACATCCTCTTCTTTATCGATAACACAACTACTTAAAGCTTTCTTGTGGGCCTGTCTCTGAAATATCTTTTCTTCTATAGTACCAGTCTGAAAACAAAATTTACAAAATGTAACATTAAATATGCCCTGGCAATAAAGTCGTTTATAAACGTCATTTGAGTAATGTTCAATCCATTGCAAACATCAATATTGTTTATAAGTTGAATCTTTTAAAGGAATAGAGGTAAAAAATTGTTCAGTTTTGTTCAGTATTTCACAAAAGCTTGACAAATCGACCATTTATCAACAATTGTTCATCAGAGCCATGGTGGTGAGGTGGGTAAGACGCTGGCTCACTAGCCTGGATGTCACATGTTCGATCCTTCGCATTGGTTGAGTAAGTTCATCGTGATTTTCTCTTGGCAGTTGGAATTCAATCAATATAAGAGTAGGCCCTGCGCATAACATGTCATATTATTTATAACACCTAGCTCATACACTCATTGTACAGAAATAATCAGAGCCAGATTTCCCTACTTGTGGGCCAGACTCATCAGTGGATCCCAAAATTTATTAAAAGTAGGCTACAAATTGTGCGAATATTATTTAATTTCATTGGACCCCCAAATACCGGTAAGCCCTTGGCCAATGCCCTAGTACTCCTATTGATAAATCCGGCCATGGAATGTTATTTTTATCTCCTGGGAAAATTCTGTCCAACAACTTACAGCAATCAATCTATAAATATAGCACTGTTTCTTCTGTCCATCACGCCAACATCTAGCCATAGCTTGATCATCATTGGCAGGATTCCAGTCAGGATCAAACATAACCAATCGATTCGCACCAATTAGATTTAGACCACACCCACCAGCTTTACTACTTAACATAAAGATAAACTCAGGACTCTGAAAAAATAGATGAGTCATTTTAATTCTTTTTTTCATGGGTTGAAGACTTCGAGGATCCAACATGGTGTCTTTTTGTTGGTGAACCAGTGCCTTATTCACTGAGCTATTGTGTTTCCCTGGATGCTTCAAAGCTGTAATAAGTCTTGAGATTAAATATATAGTCTCCATCTATCCAGCCCTAAATATGGTATGGACAAATAGACTGGATAACCTGCTCTAATACATCAGACTCGCTCCTACATCACTCCTTTTCTGACTTGCAATATGGAAGTCAGAATAGCGCAGTGACGTAGGAATCAGTCTGACGTCATTTAGAGCAGGTTATCCAGTCTAATGGCTAATGGACAAACTGACAATAGGCTTTAACTTCCTACTGAATCATACAGGCCTAGGGCATAAAGTGTGTATGGGCGAAATCTTGACCAAACAGAGCCGTTTCTGCCTAATCCACCTGTTGAGGGTTCATTTTTACATGTATGCCAATTCAAAATAGTAGACACTGTTCCTTGTTAAGCCCTCCATCCTGAATCATTGACAATGGGGAAACCAGGCTAAAAAATCCCCGAAAGGAGTTTTTGCTGCTCAATAAATCTATCACATACACATAGTTTAATTAACATAAACAACCATTGGGGGGTGTTACCACCCCAACCCCCTATTACTGGAAACACAAACATGTTAACAAAATCATTGATTTTAAAGTCATCACAGATTTACAATGAATTCTAGTTAATCAGAGAGATCTCATTGTAGAATTTCACAGATTTTTAGTGGATTCTAGCTAATCAAAATACTTACCGATGGATTATTAAATTTTTCAACAATTTTTGCTCTTTTTTTAACTGTCATAGTTCCATCAAGTCTTACAAATAAATAACTGAAAACAGAAAAAAACAAAACATAGTCATTAGCAAAAACAAACCGGGAGAGAAAAAACCCAGAAAGTTGGACAAGTGTCCCTACTCCTTATGATGTACAACCGGGAAATCAAAACCATGCCAGCTGATTAAAAAACAGACCTTATGATACAAACTGCCGTCCAATCCCCTAAAAACAACACGAAATGTCTTTTAAAATATTGTTTTTTCCTAGTGATTAAAAAGCCCTCAAATAACAACAAAAAATACATATCCTTTATGTTGCTGGGATGAGCTGCTGGGATGAGCTTATCATTAAAGTTGACATTTACAGATTGTAAAGTTTTTGTTGCACTGTCAGTAACAACTATTTTTATTTCTTAGCCAGGAACTGAGCAACAAGTGCAACTCAATTACGATCGACATGAAACTTGTCATGCTTGTTCCTTGGTTAATTGTGCATTGATTTTTGATACGTTACATTTCCAAAATGGCAGTGATGACGTCATGCTTGGTTCCTGGTCGGTATATAGTACCATTAACTTTTGATGTTTGTAAATTATATGAAAGATACTTACTTTCTCTGCCTGCAGAGTTTTTCAAACAAATCCAGAGTTTGAGTATAATTAGAAACAAGAACAACTTTATCACTGGATGTTGATTTTACCACAGCTAATAATGTATCTAAAACTATAAACTTCCCTGTAATATAAAACATGAACAACTTTACCTCTGGTTGTTGATTATAAAACAAAACAACTTAATCACTGGTTGTTGATTATAAAAGAACAACTTTATCACCAGTTGTTGATTATAAAACAACAACTTAATCCCCGGTTGTTGATTATAAAACATGAACAACGTTATCACTGGATGTTGATCTAATCACAGCCAATAACATATCTAAAACTATAATCTTTCCTGCAATATAAGACATGATTGGACAGGGGGACATTACTCATTGTCACGTACAACCAGGGTATCGAAGCCACGTCAGCTGACTCAATGACAGACCTTATGATACAGCGCGAACATGCTAACCATTCGGCCATCCAACCCCCCTCTGCACCTAGGCTAATGAAAAAGTTATATAGTACAGACATACCTGATAAAGATGGATTAACTGTTTTAAGACTATAACCAGGTGGATAAATATCTAGCAAATCTTCAAAACCAGCACTTCCTTCTACACATTTATCATAAATCAAATCAGGATCTAAAAATATAACATACAATCGTTACATTTCTAAAAGAGAAAGAGACTGTTGACTAACATATGGTTCGATTTTATTCAATAATTCACTTGTGCATTGGGGTCTTTAGCCGTGGGAGGAAACCAGTGGTCTAGATTGCCGCGCTTTGACCTCTAGCTGGCCGGTCACCTCTGGCTGGCGGCTGTGGTTTCGATCCCTGGTGTGAGCGAGCATATGTGGCATGGAGATAGGGGGCACCTTCTCAACCTTGTGGGTTTCCTCCGGGCACTCCGGTTTCCTCCCACTGCTAAAGACCCCTACCACAAGCGAATTATTGAAATAAAATTGAAACCATATGTTAGTTCCAAAATGACCTAGTTTGTGTCGAGTGGACGTTAAACCCCATTTCTCTCTCTCTGTCTTTCTAATTATGGTAGAATGTTTAAAGTTGATGTAGTTGTTTATTAGGTGAATGTTAGATGTGTATCGACCGTGCATACTTCTTTTCACGTATATGACGGACATGATCTACATGAGTCTACAAGTATTCGACCAGGAATATGTCCAATCAGACATCACTTTTTATTTATTAAGTCTTAGAATCCAGATATGAAATGAGGTTTAACGTCCTACTGTTTTGCACCTAACCTGGGCTGCTACTCTTCTGCACCTAACCTGGGCTAATGGAAGACGGGCATACGCCATACAGTGTGCTATGAGGAAAATTTTGCCCAGGCAGCGGCGCTACGGCCTACTCTTATATCGAATTCCAACTGCCACGGGATCTTTGACGTGCACACCAATGTGTACACGGGACCTTGGTTTTTCATCTCATCCAAACGACTAGACAGCTGTCCTTGTCACTGACAAGGGGAACCAAGCCGGAAAATCGAGATGAACTTCCTTGGCCAATGCAGGGATCGAACAGTTATTATAATCATTCCTGTACAATTTTACATCTTCAAAATATATCATAACTTACGATTGTATCTAATAAAAGCAGGCCTTTGTTTTAAAAAATAATAATTATCTAATCTAAGACAATAGAACTAGCTTGATAACTTACGATTACACAGTTTCTTAAGTTGTGTTATTGAAGATAAACTGCTGACAGACATTTTACCGCTTGTCTCTAACTCTTCCGCTCGAGAATCAACAAATGATTTATACAGCGCCATCTGTAATGGTGTTAATCTGCAGCAAACAACTTCTTCAACTGGGGATTAATAAAAGAAATTTTTATGTATTCAGATTTAATCATTGATATTTCCTGAATGACATTCATGATTTTAGTGAAACAAAACCAAATAAAACCGGTTTTTCAGGCTAAAAAAGGGCAAACACCACACTGGAAAATTTGGCCTTAACTGTGGGGTTACGACTTACTTTTTATTTCCAAATGTCAAGGGGTCTTCGACGTGCACACAGAGACGAACCTCTGTCATGCATCACTGACAAAGGGAAACCTGGCCCCAAGTTCACAAATCATTCTTCGACTTAGTTGAGAATTTACTCAATAAGAATAACTTACTTTTAACATGAAAATATTTACTGTAACTTACTTTTAACAGGAAGATATTTAGTAAGAAGAGCTTGAGTTCTCCTGATAATACATTTATTTACAATGGCTGCCAACTGAAATACAATTCAATATTAAAGAATATAATATCACGGTGTGCACAACCCAGAACGTCTAAAATTCCAGGAATTATTTACCAGATTCCATAGGTCCCTGTACAGAATTCTACATCATAATGTATTTTTCTAAGGTGGAAGAAAACTTATGGCGACAAACTTGTGTTCTTTTGAAGAAACATTCAATGACTTCGTTCAGTTTTATATCTTAAAATACATAGCGAAACCACATGAGTTTCAAGGAGTAATCTTGTTTTTCCAAGATTATCTAGAACAGGAAGTCCCATTTTTCCAGTAGTTTCAAAGAGTGTGGGAACCTCGAATATATTTATATTGGACAACTGATTTGAGACTATGATAAATTGGACTTATATTCAACTGAAACATTCACAGATTCTAGCACAACAGAAATATTCCATCCAAACATAATTAAGTTTGAATATTATTATTATATATTAAGAGAGAAAGAGAGAAACGGGGTTTAACGTCAACTCGACACAAACAGGTCATTTCAGGACTAACACGTGGTTCAATTTTATTTCAATAATTCGCTTACGCGTAAGGGTCTTTTAGCAGTGGGAGGAAACCGGAGTACCCGGAGAAACCCAACGATGTTGGACAGACGACCCTACTCCTTGCCACGTACCACTGGGGATTCGAAACCAATTATTCATTAATTAAACAAAAATTATCAAACCTCTTGTAATTTTTCTTCTCCTTTTTTATGATCAGAATCAGACGCACCAGCATCTCTTCCTCTTAATATGGGCGTCTCAAATTTACGTTTAAATTCCTGCGCTGTGCCTAAAATACATAAGTTTCACACACTTACATGTAGATGTAGGGCTGTTTATAGGGACCCAAGATCATATTGCAATATTTTTTTTTGATCAGACAGAGTTTGAACAATATGAATTAAATGGAAATGGTTTCTATAGTATTAAATAAAAGAAAAAAACATGAAGGGAAAACACTGACACCCAAAGTATTGTAAAAATCCTGTATTGGTATTATACAGATATGTTGATTACTTCTTTTTCTCTGACAGCCATACATAAAGAGTTAACTCCCCTTAGACCACAGACAGCCATTACTCTAATACAAAATTTTTAACTATTAGTTAATATATAAATCATAAAAGAAATGTTAAGACATTTGACTATCCTGTCTGAATTCTGTATTGGGTTAAAATAATTATAAAAAGGGTTTATAACCAGACGTGAACCTCATCACAATTACATACCTAATATTCCTGTATTTACAAAATGAACTAAACTGAAATATTCCAGTAAATCATTCTGTATAGGAGTTCCTGATAGAAGAATTCTTCTTTTAGCATTCAATTGATTCAATGCTTGATATGTTTGATTTTCGGAATTCTTTAATCTGTGGCCCTGAATTTAAAATAAAATAAGAGGTCAGTTTCATCCTAAGAAGAGAAAATTAATCTAGAGCAAAAATGATTAAAATCAATCAATTCTAACATAAATCTGACTAATTGGGCCTTTTACAATAAATCTGACTAATTGGGCCTTTAACAATAAATCTGTGTAACATCACACATTGAAATCCAATAAAAAATCTATTCATTTTCCTGACAGCATAATTCATACATACCCCCTGGTCCCTGCGATGACAGACAACAGTTAATTTATAATGCGGTGATTTAGTAAAAGATCAAGTTAACATTCAGAGCAATGTAACCAAACAGGTTAAAATGACGATAAAAGATTTATAATAAAGACAAGAACCTCATCGAAATTTGATAATAAATGGGTTAAAATGACAATAAAAGGTTAATAACTAAGACACGAACCTCGTCACAAATAACAAACCCAGCTGAACCTTTATGTAAAACATTGGAATGTAGTCGAAATGTTTCGTAGGATATAATTAATACAGGTAGATGTACACGCTTTCCATTCTGCTGCATAAACTGACCTGAAAACATGAGGTCATATCAATTATTATCAAACAATCAACATAAAGCAATCACATTTATATAGTTTACACATTACCGAGAGAGAGAGAAATGACCTATAACCTTCACTGCACATAAGGGTTATAAGAATTTGGAGAAAACCAGAGGACCCAGAGAAAACTCACATGGTTGGGCAGTGGGGGATTAAAAAAAATGCGACTTGATGCAACGACAGATCTTATGAACTAAAGCACACATGTTTTAACCAATCAAAATAAGAGTAAGCTAAAGTAGCGCTGGCAGGACAAAATTGACTGAATTGCATATACACATTATCTTTTGGCCAGTTATTTCTTTTACAGTAAATAAACATACTAAGATTTTTATCTATTTCACTCTTTGTTCCAGAATCTATGACCAGACATCGAACTTTTCCAGGCAACCATTTATTAAATTCATTATACCAGTTCTATTTAAATAAATAAATTCATATTAACAGAAAGAACATCGTTATATTTAAAGTTTTTCAAGTATGTCCACCAAAACTATCTACCTGAGAATACTACAAATTCCAATGCTATATTCTACACATTACTAGTCAGTTGGGAAGATCAGATAGACTGACTGGTTGAGGAGATCAGGCTGGTTGAGGAAATCAGGCTGGTTGAGGAGATCAGGCTGGTTGAGGGGATCAGGCTGGTTGAGGAGATCAGGCTGGTTGAGAAGATCAGACTGGTTGAGGGGATCAGGCTGGTTGAAATGATAGGACTGGTTGCGAAGATCAGGCTGGTTGAGGAGATCTGACTGGTTGAGGAGATCAGACTGCTTTAACACTGTCTGGCTCGGAGATCAGGCCCCAAGTTCACAAAGCAATTCCAGAGAAGTTAAGAATTTAATCAAAATTGTTCGATTTATTTTAACTAAAATATAGCCCTCATACAACTTTTGTTGCAAAGTTTTATGTTTCTGGATGAGAGATCTTTTTCATACATAAATCTCATCTATCGTGAATTCTAGTTAAAGAATGAGGTTATGATTACCTAACCTAAACCCTTGCGGAGTCTTCAAAAGCAATCTGGGTATGGGAATTTCCCACCTTTCAAAACAGCTTGAAAATCAACTCCCCAGTTTAATAAAGTAAATTACCTTTACTAACCAAAACCCTAGCCTTAACCCCGGTGGCATGGAACTCAGCGCGAAGGAATTTCCGACCTTGATTCTATTTAATAAAGCGAATTACCTTGACTAAGCTGCTGGGTGATACGATAATACCTTTATGTTCAGTTGGACAACAATCAGGACTCTGTCTCTATAAATATATATATCACAGTTGTTCAAATAAACAAGTCAAAAGAACTTATGAGAGAGAGAGAAATGGGGTTTAACATCTATTCGACACAAACTAGGTAATTTCTGGACTAACATGTTTTAATTTCATTTCATAATTCTCTTGTGCGAGGTTGGACAGACAACCCTACTCCTTGTCACGTACAACTGAGGATTCAAAACCATGACAGGCTTTTTGATACAGCATGCACATGCTAACCATTCTGCCATCCAACCACCTCCCCCACAAAAGAACATATATCGCGTATGTAAAATGTATATGGGAAATAGAAGACCAGAGTCTTTTACATTTTTTAATGTACCCCTCACCGAGATGTAAATCGAAAAATTAAATGGGGGTTTAACATTCTACTGTTCTGCTCCAAATGGGCACAAAGAAGAAAGGCAATGCCTGGATTAAACACAGGACTTCCAAGTTAGCGAGCCAATGACTTACTCACAGAGCCACTGTGGCTCATAGATATATCTAAAGCACATGGAAAAAAATAAGCTGAGTAGTGGTGTGATTTGTTACACAAATTTTTAGTTGTTCAATACAAAATTTTCGGTTGTTTTCTACACCGATTTTCGATTGCTTGCTACTCAAATTTGATCAAGATGGAGGTCACAAATTTGTAACAATCCAATACAAGTCAAGGCAATGAAACACATGCCCAAGTTTTTTGATAATCAAAATTCCATAGACCAATAAATTTACAAGACTGGGATGACACTGTGAACCTATAATATTATCTAAATGTGTAACAATTTTTTAAAATGTCATTCTTACCAACAAAGTCCAAACAAGCGTAATACATTGCAATGTCTTCCCCAAACCCTGAAAACAAAATAAAAGTAGACTCTATCTAGAATAACCTTTATGACAGTAAGGACAATACACTATGTAGTTTACCCTATGGTGATAAGAGTTTGTTTTTGTTTTTTATGAGTACAAATTATTCCATCTTAATAAAAGTCATGTGCATTTATACAGTTTTTAATTCATCATTAGTGCCCTAAGCCAAACAACAACATGTTTATTTTTTCTGCTCTAAACAAAATATTTATTATCAAAATATTTATTATGCTGTTACAATTATTACCATGTTTTGGGGGTTTATAATTTATAATATAAGTAAGAATTATTTCATGGTACAAAACAACGTGTTTATTTATCATTGTAAACTAATTACATGTTTATTAGCTATTTAGAAACACTGGTCTGAGGAGGAAAAAAAAAGGAGAGGGGAGGGGGTAGGAGAGGAGGAGAGCTAGTGGGAGGAGAGAGGAGGGATGTGAAAGAGTGGAGGGATGTGAAAGAGTGGAGGGGAATGAAAGAGTGGAGGGAAGTGAAAGAGAGTAGAGGAGATGAGAGGGGTGGAGAGAGGAGAGGAGATCAGTGAGGGGTGAAGAGAGTAGAGGAGATGAGAGGGGGGAGTGAGAGAGAGAGTGAAGAGAGAGGGAGAGAGAGAGTGAAGAGAGGAGATCAGTGAGGGGTGAAGAGAGGAGAGGAGATCAGAGAGAGAGTGAAGAGAGGGGGGGAGAGAGAGCGAAGAGAGGAGAGGAGATCAGTGAGGGGTGAAGAGAGGAGAGGAGAGAAGAGAAAAGAAGGACAAGACCAAGACATAATTCCAATCAAAGAACTTGAAAACAGCAAAATTATAATTTACCATTTCATCAGCCATGATACAACCATAACTGTTTTCTATCTGAGTTCCAGTTACACAATCATACATAAATTTAACACCCTAAAATAAATTTAAAATAGATAATATATTTTCTAATACACAAATTTCTCATCCTATGATGATTACTTGGCTAATGATGACGGCCAAAAGCCATACAGTGTGCTATGAGGAAAATTTTGCCTGGACAGTGGCAAAATGACCCACTCTTATATCAAACGGCCAAGGGTTCTTTTGTGTTGAAATGGGGTAAAAATGACAGAACTCACCTCTCTCTGATGAGGCCTCAAGACTTTAGATAAAGTAGGATCAACCACAACATGAACTGGCTGTTTTTCACTATAAACAAAAACATGAAAATAAATAAATCGTTGATACACAACATATCCAAATCTATGATAAATTCCACCATAAATCACCTTTTGAAACTTTAATTATTGATATACCTTTGAGTTTGATTGTGTATTTTCTTATTGGATATGATAATGTGTCTTTAAAATGAGAATTGCGTATTTTCTAAGCAAGTCAAAACATAATCATTTCTAAGTCTATTGCTTACTAGGTTGTTAAACCACTACAATAAAATCATTGGAGTCCTTCCAGCATATTCACATTAAAATCTGAAATAATTTCTATTTGGAAAGTGTATAATTTCTTTTCACTGGATAACTAAGTCTACACTATGGGAGATTGTCAACGTCTGTGGTTAAACAGATAATATAATGATGTCTGGTTGAGCAAGTCTTTCGAGAAGATGTGTGCACTGATTGTAACCACCTCCATGGCCTCTCATTCTAATCTACTTAAAATCAGAGTCATCAGATGGCATCAAGAGTTGATTATGGTCTTACCATGTTAATAAATATCTAATAATTCCAAGAAGAGGACGATAAAACCTCACACAAGATAGGAATAGAGGGGCGGAAGAGTCCCCATAACAGTGCAGGCAAGTTTGGATCTCAGTGATGCATCCGAGGAGAAACAGGAACCATTCCTTGTAGATAAATCGTAGTAAAAAATCCCCAGTAACAAAAGCGTCCTGGATAAAACCTTCTTATATCTATCTACACAGTCTTGTCTAGTTTGTTACTGTTGATTTTTTACTACCATGTTTATACATATTTCTTATTACTAATTTAAATAACATTTACGACCCAAAGAAAGACAGATTTATCTCTTAGCAGTGGGATGAAAGCGGAGGACTCAGAGTAAACCTATGACATTGGACAGGCAACCCTAATCCTTGTCACATATAACCGGGGATTAGAAACCATGGCAGTTGACTCAATGACAGGCTTTATGATACAGCGCGCATGTGCTACCCATTCGGACATCCACCCCTGCCTGTTTAAGACATGTGAACCATATCATTTTGATTTGTTATGTTCAGATTAATCGCAAGTTTAATCGTGGCAGACATTGTTGTTACATTGGCTAAAACTGATTATCTTTATCTCAGATTAACATTACATCAGATTAAAGTTTTACTTACGTTTCTAATTTCATCTGATCATGAGCACTTAATTCTGGAGGGCTGTATAAAATTAATGCTCCCTCTTCATACGGATCATGTAATGACTGTCTGGCACCTTGTCGTCTTACACCTAAAGCACGATTGAGACTACTTCCTGCAATAAGATGTGAAAAAATACTAGACGACTCATTAAAATATCTTATTTTCTAAAAAAACTTTTATTACTATACGTACTATTGTATGTCCAACTTCATTACCCTTGTCGGAGCAGAAAAAGAGGATGTTTATCTGAAGAATTTGACCAGTTTGTCTGTCGCTTCATGATAATTTGGTATGGATGGGAACTTTAAGTGTGTAAGTCTTCATTGGTCAAGTCAGAGCATAGAGAGAGAGAGAGAGAAATGGGGTTTAACATCCACTCAACACAAACTAGGTAATTTCGGGACTAACATATGGTTTGATTTTATTTCAATAATTCGCTGGCGCGTAGGGGTCTTTAGCAGTGGGAGGAAACCGGAGTGCCCGGATAATTTGGTATGGATGGGATCTTTAAAGGGTAGCATGTCTGTCTTCATTAGTCAAGTAGGAGCAGAAAAGTAGGATGTTAAACCCTATTTCATAGCGATCTTGAGCCGTCAGTTAGTTGGATATTCAGTGCTTTATAAATACATTATTATTATTATTATCTATAGAATTTGACCTGTGTGTCAATCTCACCTTGATAATTTGGTATGGGAACTTTAAACGGTTTGGATAATATCTTCTTAATAAATGCTTCCTGTAATATAAACCAGTTTACAGCATTATAAAACATTTTACTTATAGAGTTTGCTGTGTATCTGACATTCTTCTTGTAAATTTAAGTTTAAGTCAATTTTTAAAGTCAGTTAGCCAGGATGTAAGTATGAGATCAGGCCCAAAGTTCACAAAGCATTCTCAGAATTTACTCAACTTACAATCACTGGGTTTTTTTTTTAGAAATAGCTTTGATCCATAAACACAAAACTGTGCATATAGTTTCTTATTAGGGTATTTGATACATTAAAACAACAAAAGTTTTATAAAGGGCTATATTTTAGTCACAATAAGGCGAATTTTTTTTAGTAAATTCTTGACTTAAGTCTGAGAATGCTTTGTGAACTTTTGTGCCCTTTGTTGTTGTGTGACTGTTTGAATATCTGGGGACGCCTAGATTGTTCTGTCCTTTGTGGCTGTTCGTATATCTAGGGATGTTTAGATTGTTATGTCCGGTCTCCGGGTGCGACTGTATATTTGAGGACAACAAGATTGTTCTATCGCGTGTGACTGTTTATCTGGAGATGGGTTATTCTGTCCTGTATGTCTGTATATTTGGGGACACCTGGATTGTTCAGTCCCGTGTGACTGTTTGTATATCTTGGGATGCTTACATGGTTCTGTCCAGTGTTATCTCAAGTTTAAAGATACTACCTACTGACTTTTGTCAGTAAACAGGAATGAATTATATGCCTGGGGTCGCGAAATCAATTCCTGATTGGGAGAAATAATAAAATAAGAGTGAAGAACAAAATGATCCTAACAGAGAAATCAAGGAGTCAGAAATAATACAAGTTAACAGTTAGGATGAATATATAAAAAAACTAATAATAAATACCCCAGAAAAGACTTTCAATAAGCAGATTTATCTCTTAAATGCATCTTTAAAGAAGAAAAGACAATATAAGGATGAACTAAGAAGATAATTAAGGTAATTTATAAAAAGAAGCAATAGCGTGCAGCTCTTACAGCATGCCCTTTGGTGCTATGGCATTCAGTGCATTAATAATAACAGAACATTCTGGTATTATTCGTCATCTGCCAGTTTTACTTACATGAGAAGAGGAATCAGGAAGTGCTGGATAATTTAAAATATCTGTCAAAGGTTTTCTGAAGGGGGACTGATGCTGTTGGCTAGGTGATACCAATAAATTAATTTTATGTTTCTTGCCCTGAAATAAAGTATACGTCACATGATACTCTTAAAGTCCTAAAGTAACAGCATTGTTATTAATGTATAGAAACAAAACACACCCAGTTTTTGCATAGAATTAAAACATACTATATTATTATGGTCATGTACAAGCTTAGTGAATCTTACGAACCACCAAATTTCTAAAATACAACGGCTTAAAGGGACAATAACACTCTTGCTGGCTTGGAAGCTCTAGAAAATAAAGAATAGCCTTATTCTAAGTACTAGATGGTTAAGTGTACTACCTGTTGTGTAAATTATCCATTACATCCTATTTTACTTGCCCAGAGGGTTCGAAAATATTTTAAAATCCAAGTCCCATTTGAAAGGTTTTCTTAATTAGGTGTGTGAAATTTGTATCATCAATTAATTAATTGGAATATTGTAAAATAATACAATTTGTTGACCAGAATAAAGATTGGGACATATTATTCAGTTACAACAAGAGTGGTATTGAACCGTTAAAAAGTCTAATTCTTAAATTAGTTGACTACCAAAATAACATTTAATTTTGTTTGCATAGTAAGTGGCATTAAATAGAGATAGACAATGGGCATAATCAAGAAAATAGTGCAAGTAACAGTAATTAAACTATATGGACATTCCCTAATAATAACTTATCCTGAATACACCTATCTTTCCTGGAGCTTCACACCAACATCCACCAAGGGTGATATCGTAGACAAGGCTTTCCTAACAAACTTGCCAGAGGAAGCCACAAAATAGGCTTGGTACAGCTTATTGGATAAGACACAATGTCTTTGCAGGAAAGTGCCCAAGGTTTATTTCTTCCGAGAAAAGAAAGAATAGCAAGTGTGCGCAGTCTGGTCCGCTTTGCCATAAAGCTATGATCTTGGGTGTGGTAGGTAAAGTTTGAGTGTCAGCCGAGCCCTAGGGCCAACCACCTGTCGGACCGCTTCAGGGATGTGAAAAAAAAAAATACACATATCATTATAATGTAAACCAGGCTTTATATGATTGTATAATGCATAGGTTATTAAAACATTGTGAATTAAATTATAAAGCATGGGTTATATGTGTATTCAGGGTAAGTTATAAAGGAATTTAAAATAGAACTATGTATATTGAAGCATTGTGTATTATAAAGCATGGGTTATACATGTATTTACTGTGCGTTATTACAGAATATACCATGAATATACAACAGAACAGTGCATATTGAAACATTGTGTATTATGAGGCATGGGTTTGATATCTAAGGAAGTGAAGACAAGTAAAACAAACTATAAAGAAATGAAACGAAATAGGACCTGTGCTTTAATCAGACTGAATTTTCCCTTACGATCCATCGAATGAAAAAATTCCATGTCGGACAAACCTTGATATTTGGTGATGGTATGTAATCAGCATCTTCATCTTCATCAGGTTTTCTCTTTAACACAGGGAAAGATCTTCGACTTGGAGCTTGACTTCTTCTCTATAGAAAGAGATAACAAAAAAAACCAACATGTCAAGTCCCATTACATAATTTTAGTGCAATGGGAAAAACTTGCTTACTACCAAAAATGGTTTAATTTTATTACAACAATATTATGAATTGAAACTTCATCATCGATCTATGCTGCTTGCTATGTAATAGCCATGGCACCATTTTGTTTTTCGCAAATAATTACTGATGGGCCCTTTTTAAATGCAATCGAAACCAAGTCTGAATGTTATGTTTCGTTGGTATTTTGCATGTTTTCTTAAAGGAAATTTTAAATAATCAATATGAGGATATATTAGCGTGTATTAATACATCCAAAATTTGACATTTTAGCAAAAGAAGTAAATGATCCATCGTTTGTGAAGCCATTTTAATCACAAAGGCATTAGCTTTAAAGCGGGAATTTCATATTTTCTAAGAAAGTCAAAACTTAATTATTTCTATGTCTTTTGCTCAATAGGTTGTCCACTCACTATGACACGATCATAGGCAATATTACCCACACTTAAAAAATCATTGGCACCGGAAATATTAACACAATTACCTCCCTTGTTTTTCTACCCCCCCCCCCCCTTCCCATGGAATAGCTATCTTCAAATGTTTGAATTTGTTGTTGAAAATGAAATATGTGCCAATTTTTCTACTGGCAATAGTGAATTATAGGATTAATAGGATTATTCTTTAACAAGGTAGGAGTGTTTATAGATACCATCTATTTTAAGGTCTTATTTTAATACATTTTAGAAATATAACTTAAAAATTTGAAATTGCAGCTTTAATAGGGAGCTTATTCGACCTAACATTCACAACTTGCATGTAAAGAGAAGTCATTACACTATCGGCAATATAGCAACAGTAGTATTTTCAATTGTATTTTAATTGAGAGATTTAACATCATACAAATATTGAGAAAGTCCCCAAATGGTTAAACTTTGTTCTTTAATTACAACGATATGATAAATGAGAAATTAAGCAATATTTGGCATCCGCTGCAGATGATATACCTATAAACAATCCAGCCATCACCTGAAAATTTTGAGAAATGTCATCTAACGTCCTATTGTTTTGTTACAACTGGGCTAATGAAGACGGGCATACGCCATACAGTGAGCTATGAGGGAAATTTGGCCCGGGCAACGACACTATAGCCTTCTCTTACATTGAATTCCAACTGCCAACTGATCTTTTACATGCACACAGGAATTTGTTTTTATTTTATCACATCCAAATAACTAATCAGCTGCTCTTGTCAGGTATCACTGAAAAGGGGGAAACCACTTTGGGAAATCCTGATGAAATTTCTCGGCCAATGTAGGGATCGAACATGCGACCTCCAAGCATTCTTGGCAGCATCTTACCCACTTAGTCAATAAATGCTGAGTAGTACACTCTTTTGATGGGAATCATTTTGTGGGTTACTAATAAATATACCTATATTGAAACATTGCGTATTATAAAGCATGGGTTATATGTGTATTTACTGTGAGTTATTACAGAATATACCATGAATATACAACAGAACTGTGTATATTGAAACATTGTGTATTATAAAGCATGGATTATATGTGTATTTACTATGAGTTATCACAGAATATATCATGAATAAATAATAAAACTGTGTATATTGAAACATTGTGTATTATAAAACATGGCTTGTATAATTAATAATTTTAATACAGATGCTAACTCGCAATACAATTTAATTACACAATGTGTCTATTACACTTTCCTGCTTACGATCAAGAAAAACTTCTACTCGCGCAAATTATAACAGATTTAAATATAACTGAAGCTCTTAACGTCTGTTCTTGGTCTAAATGAAGCTTTTTAGTGTGTAAAAGGTTCTTAAAGTGACGTATTAGTAATAGTATCGGCATCAGTCACTGTCTTTATTTACTTTAAATCTATTTTTGTACCAGCAAATGTAGGTGGTGTATTAATCTAGAATTAAAGGACAGACTATTTATTTATTACACTATTTTAAAATTTGTTTTTTGTTTTTTTTTGGTACAGATTAATGAATTGAAATAGAAAAATAATATGTGTTATATAACCTTCAGCGTATTTACTAATTATATACAGCAGAGGCGGATTCAATTGGGGGCGCAAGGAGCGCGAGCCCCCCCAATTTTAGACAGTGCCCTATTTTTACTACTGAAAGTGCATTTCAACTAGCTTTTTTGCTCGATTTTGAGGCTCTTTTTCTACGATTTCCAAACGTTTAGACGAAAATATCAGCCAAATAGCTCTTGAATTGGCTAGAGAGGCAAGGAAATGACGGATAATTTTCTTGGGGCCCCCACCCCCCTCTCAGCGGCGTGCCCCGTCTCCGCGGTCAGTGCCCTCATTTTGCGGCGCTCCCCCTTTTCAAAATTCCTAGATCCGCCCCTGTACAGTATCTGAAATCGTATTAAACACTCTAATTTGAAATCACACAGAATCAAGCCTTTAAATAAGGAACCTGTCACAGACAATGTTAGACACAAATTTAAGATTTTCCAGGCACTATTCCTCTGATGCCTATCATTTTGTCAGGCGCAGATTGGTTTGGTTTTTTTGGTTCAGCACAAAATCAAATTCATTAGACACATCTAAATTAATTATTTTCACGTCTGGACTGAACATAATTTTTTTTATTACTGAACAAAATTTTGACAAAGATCCTTCAGTCCAGTGATTCTGACCTCACTTGGAGGTCTGTGAAAACATTTTTGGAGTCATTGAAATTTTAAAGGGGTCTTCAGAGAACAGGATAGCAGTAAAATAATACAGAAAGAAATTGTTGGTAATCGGACAATGAAAATCAGTAACTGATATCAGAGTCAGATTAATAGGAATGGCTGTATTCCATATTAGGGTATATAAATTTAAATGTCTATTATATTGGGCCTTGGCTTTTCCATACCATCTGAAGGACTGGACAGTGTTCCTTACATGCAGGCCCACAGTTCTGCATTACTGACAAGGGGAAATCATGGTGAAAACTCCTGAGGAAAACACCCAGCACCAGGATTGAAACGGGATCCTCCTGATTAATGAGCCAGAACCACTATGACTCCTATGTCCAGTAGTAAACACAAATATTATTATTCCATAGAAATGCTCCAGCATTTATATATTTGCCTTTCAAATTTTAAATTCGCTGGTCGTCATTTACTTTTCGGATAATTTACCACAGCTAAAATTAACATTTACAATATGGAAGATAAGATAAAGACTTGGAAGTTCTCACTATAATAGTAAAGGTAATTTGATGAAAATTTCAGCCAAATTGATCCACTATGAAAAGAGAATTAAGCGACTGAAATTTCCCCCTAGCCTTGATCATCATTTCTATAGTGAGTATGATAAAAAGCAGTCTTGATTATCCATTTTTTGATTTAATTATCAATGAGCGTTAAGCAGTATACAGGATTCTAATCCAGTCAATATTGACATTGAGAGTCCATTATGATCTGGATAATTTAATGGTTAATTAATAACTTAGATAAAATTTCAGGCATAAAGAAAGACCTACAATAGGCAGATTTAGCTCTTGCATAATGTATGTTTAATTACCAAAACAAAAATAAGAATGTCAACAGTAAACAAGAATGTCAACAGTAAATAACAACATCAACAGTAAATAACCTCCTACTTTTCATTCAATAGGATTTTTAAAAAAAAGTCCATCAAACATTTTCATAAAAAATATGATGCATAGATTAATAGGTGACACTGGTCTGTTTTCACAGTACCCTATACATAGTCTTCTGTGGATGTTCAATTGATAAATTTTCAGTTTATCCTATTTTGGTAAATACTGAACAGAGTTGAACAAATTTTTGACTCGCATTCTTATTAAACTTTCAAAATATTTTAGGCCGCAACAGATACAAATCCATTAAATTTACAGACACAATAATTATAAGTGGTCTTATCATTCAGAAATAAGATCTGTTTGAAATTTAGGAATATACATCGTGGATATATTATTATGTCATGTATTGCTTTTTTTTCAAGTGTAAGATTATGTGGCAATTTATTCTTCTTTTTTAAATTCATTACTCTATTTATTCCATTACTCTTGATTACAACCATTTCCTGTTTAAAATTAGAATTGTATCCGCCCCCACACCATTGAAATAGATAAATAAGAGGAATTAAGTTGGTCGAGGAGCTTCCTTTAAAGTGGAAATTTCATATTTTCTAAGAAAGTCAAAACATAATTATTTCTATGTCTTTTGCTCAAAAGGTTGTCAACTCACTATTATATGATCATGGGCAATATTTCACAGGAATAGAATTCCCGGACACAGAAAATAGTAACACAATCACTTGAATTACCTCCCTTTTCCCATTCCCGTCCATGCAATGGCGATCTTCAAACGTTTGAATTTGAAGTTGAAAATGATATTTTTGCCAATTTCTCAAATGGCAATAGTCAATTATAGGATTAAAAGGATTATTCTTTAACAGGGTAGGACTGTTTATAGATACAATCTATTTTAGGGCTTTATTTCAATATATTTTAAAAATATAACAATATGAAATTGCCGTTTTAAAATTCAAGTAATTATTCAAATTTTTAAAAAATACAAGACTGCTTATAATTTATTTGGCCCGCTAACCTGGAGGTCAAATGTCCGATCCCAGTGTTGCTGAGAAAGTTCATCAGATATTTATTTGGCTCACTAACCATGGAGGTCCGATGTTCGATGCCGCTACCGGTGTTGCGGAAAAAGTTCATCAATAATTTATGGCGTGGTTATGGGGCAGTGTATAGTCGTTAGTATGGGATGAAAAATAGTTTTTCCATGATTGACTTCATAAATTAAATGTTGTGGTGTGCTAAACTAAACAACATACACTATAAGTGGTATGGCTTCATCAATCATGATATCAAACTGAAATTTAAACAACAGCTTAATACAGTTGATTATGAGGTGCCTTCTGAAACATGGGTACCTTAGCAAGTCTCAATTGACTACATCATGGACCTTAACACATGTAGGCCATGATTGGCCTGATTAGTTCTCCAACTAAACTGATTATACTGACAATTTTATGACAATTATAATCTACAACACTACCAGGGTACCACTCCTTCAAATATTTCATTTCCATTAACTCACTCTAACTTCCCCAGTATTGCATAATATTTCTGTGGAATTTTATTTATACAAATCACTTTCGGTTACGGTATATTTCATAACTTGTATTTGGGCGAAATTTGGTTCAAGCGAACGAATTGTGTCAATGAAGATTAATACCAGAAAAATCGAAATATAATATATCATTACACATAAATTCAAAAAGAAATTTGATACAACCTACGCTACTAGTCGAATATTATTCATTTATCTATAGCCTACTACCTCATGTAAGTAATATATTTACTATCACTATAGTATCTACCGTATCATTCCACTGTCACAGCGCGTGTGGCTCACCCAATGTCGTTCGAGTCTGTGGTGACGCAATACGCATACGTGGGAGTTTAAGAAAAAAAATAACAATTTCTGCGTAATATAAAGGGTCTTCCGAGCTGTGTCAAGTCAGATCAGTTGTGAAATATCATAGCGAGGACATACGATCGAACAAATTAAAGTATGAGGCAGTACATAAAACTTGTGTGAAAATATAATAACTCTTATTAAAAAAAATATATAGACTAGTTCTAGTAGTGACGTTAATATTATCGATCGGTTCAATTGTGTCTAGCTCTACTTTTATTTTATAAATCAAAGTTCACAGACTGAAAAGCGGATTCCGTCAAATTATTTTACCACTACGATTTCTCATCCAACTCACCATAGTGTTTATTTTTTACAAGACAGGAACCTTAAATAAACAATCCGTTTGTTAATAGACCTGATAACATCGAAACCATAATCAATATATAAAAATACAATTCTCAGAAAAAGACGAACGTGAAAGTAGTTTCGAAGTTCGCCGCCATTTTCGAGGAAAGGTGGCACTAAAAACGAGGCAACCAATCAATTTATCAACAGAGGTCACGTGGCTGAAAGGCAGGGACCGACGCTGTATGTAGGTCACAGGGTGAAAGGGTTGTTATGGTCAAATTTAGGGTATTTTCCTGAAAATTTGACCACCGAATGGCGTCTAAGGGTCGGGGGAATCAATGATGGCAATGGAATTGAAGTTACACAGTCCAGCCGGGGCGGAACCAGCTGTGTACAATTGGCCTATTGCTGATACGGTAAGGCGTGTTCCTAAAATGGCATGGTCCGAATTTACTTTACTTTCTGGTTAGCTAGCAATGCAGTGAAAATAGTAAAAATAAAATAACATTTGTGGAATTACTAATGTGAAATTTAATGCTTTTGAATGTGTTAGTGATTTTTTATTTTTTCCCCTTTGTTTTAGGAAGGAAGGGATGGTGCTTGTGAAATCGTTGACACAATAAGGTAAGCAAAATTATGTCTATTTTTATCTGACTAAAAGATTGATTCAGTCAGATCCTAGCGAGACTACTCGCAGTCTTCTGATTCGCCAATTCATTGATTGACCTGTCTGTGTCCTCCGTTACCCGATCGGGATTACTACATGCCGTGCAGAACTGCCATTCTTCTAGTAGTTCTAGTAACTCTCGCCAACCCAGCGCAGTGCATATTTTATTTACTCCTTTATTATGATGACCCTTCTGTTCATCACTTGTCACTTGACCTCACCACTTTTGACGAAATTGTGTAAGGTTATATTTATAATTATAATATAAATCCTTTGCCCTTTCTTTTAGACACCTTACTACAAGAATGGCTAGTCAAACACAATCACTCACAATGTGAATGTCAAATAGTTTTCAAAATAGGATTGTAAGATAATACTTATAACTAATAATAGGCCAATATATATTTCTGTTATGGTATTTATTATGGAATATAATGTATGCCAAGATTATTAGACATATTGAGACCTTACATTACACCAGAATATTACGCGGTATCCTACCACAAAAAGCATTTTTTTTATTGGTAGGTTAAGCTTATTAATGTAGGCTAAAATATTCACAAGTTATGACGAAAGATGTCATTCTTATCTCACCTACTGTTTAGCACTAGAATTTAGTAGAAACCATGATACTGAATCTATTGAACTAGCTGGCCTTCTCTACTTCAACTTCAACCATTTTAGTTCTATATATAGACTATTCCAAAGCTATTTTGTTGAATGCCTTTTAATGTGAACAAAGAGAAGGGATTCATCTGCTGGCTGTCCAATGATATAAGCTTACATGTAAATTATTAGAAATTGAAAGGCAGATGTCATGTGGCATACAGATTCGCAGTAGAATGTTATTATTATACAGAAACCATCCATCCGTAGTTCATAAACATACTTGAAATTGTATAGATATATCGTACAGACATGCACAACAAGTGATATAATTATACATTTAATTATATTTTTCATTTATTTGAAATATGACAGCATGAGGGTGCATTACACAACATTATATTTAATAATAAAGCAAAGCGTAATTTTACAATCATTTATTTTGTAATTACATGTACATGTACTTAATATAATATTTGTGGAATGATTGAAAGACAGATAATCTTCCTGTTTCTATGTAGTAGATAATTACAAGTGCTATTTTAACTTTTAACAATTTTCTATACCATTTACTTCCACAACTATTTTGGGGGAGGGGAAAGTAGTAAATGTAAATGTACATTGTTGTGTTATATAATTTGTACTTGACAACCTCTGTGACACGTGCCTTATGTCTAGGCTTGGTACATGCAGTAAGATACATGTTCTGCACTCATCTGTTGTTAGATAGTCTTGTTAGAAGTTCTATTTCAGTTGTGACTAATAAGTTGTTTCAATTTAGAAATTTAATTATAAAGGGAGACTAATCAAAATTGATATGACTGAGCATTAATCATGAGCGATTTATCATTTTGCCCTGACTTGTTTTCAATTTTGAATTCATCAGAAATGACTGTATGTACTGTACATGTATCCACAACAAATGGAAATACATAGGGTAGTTATCAGTTTAATATTATCAGTAATTATTCATATATCTTGAACATGATGTTGACCCACAAAGGGCCACAATGTATGCTCTTGTGAGCTATTTTTACATTGCACCATTCATGATGTGATAAGCAGTGTGTATGTGAGCGAATGTCACATTGTAGTAATCCAGTATGATTCATATACAATGTGTACATAGAGTAAAACATGTGTTTATGTATGCAGGGGGTACCACGTTCCTGTACGTCACCACGTACATGTACGTCACCAGAGATAAACATGGCTATTATCAAATGAATGGATTTATTGAACATATTTTCTTAATCCTAGGTAGTTATATCGGATGAAACATGAATTGAATTCCACATCAATTAGTAATATTTGTGAAAAAATGTAGGTTTCTATATGATGAGAAATATCTTGTTTTTATTGCATAAGTCATTCGGTCTGTTATCTATCTACACAGTCATGGGGTTGATTTCAGAATTGTGAAGTGACATAAAATGGGTTAAATGCCCAATTGTTCTGCTCTGACTGGGCTGATGTAGACAGGTATACTCAATCATACAGATTTCAGTTTTGTGCCAAATGTCATGGGTTTCTCAGGCAGTAGTACTCTTACCCCAGATTCCCCACGCTTCTAAAGCCTCCCAGCGTCAGAAAATTATTGATATGAAATATACCAGTTTCAGTAGTCAAAAAATTTATATCCATCTCTCAAGAAGTATTATTTATTTTTCTAATTTGAATTTGTAGGTAAAATATTTTTATAGTATCGGTATGTAAAGAATAATTTGGTTCTCTTTTTATTACTAGTTATTAGAAACCAATCTCAATATTTTTAGTAATTATTTATTTCCTTGAAATGATAACAATGTGGTGTTGCTAATTGAATACTGTTGACACAAGGTTTTTATTTCCTTTTTGGAACAATATATTTATTTTGTTACAGTACAATAAACACAACCTGTTATTAATACTATGGCTATGTGCTTGTACACATGTACATGTACATACATGGCTAAATCTATTTGTTAAGGCCAGCTCAATTTTTTGTCAAGGTCGTTGAGATGTAAAGAAGGTTAGGGCACGTGATTGTTGGCGAGATTGTAGTTTAGAGTTAGGGTAAATATTGGGGCTAGGTCCAGGGTAAGGAAGGGTTGGGATTAGCGCTAGCCCTGTTTACATTTTAATTAGCACAAACCGTACATACATACCATCACCATATTTGATACTATAAATGACCTGCTCCACTAAGTGCAGCTCTGTAGAAGTTTAGTTATCGAATATGGCTATTTTCATTTGTTGGGAAAATAATTGTGGCATCAGAAATCTGGATAATGTTCTTTGAGTTTTATTGATTGTTAGAATACCTTTGTAATAATCTCATTATTTAGACACTTTTTGCTTTCCAAGGGTGCGCATTACATGTATGTACATATACGTCAAGGGTGCACAATGCATGTAGCGTACGTCATACATAAAACATATCTGTTATAACCAACAATAAACTATATTGTATTGAAAACATATCTGTTATAACCAACAAGAATGAACTTGCAGTTATTGATATAATAATATGTTCTATTTAGGTCTATTATATAATGAAGGCTTACACGTACATGTGATCCTTGAATGTTAAAATAACACGCCATTTCGGGTCTTTAATACAAGTGACGTGTAGCCTGGGATGTTGGATAGCCAAATGGTGTCATAAGGTCTGTCATTGATTCAACTGATGTGGTTTTGATTCCCCAGTTTGTACATGACAAGGAGTAGGGTCTCTTGTCAAACTTCTTGGTTTTTCTCCCACTGCCAAAGACCCCTACATGCCAAGCGAATAAATGAATTAAAATTGAACCATATGTTAGTCCCAAAATGACCTACTTTGTGTCAAGTGAACATGAAATTAAAACCTGTCACTCTCCCAGGTGTAGCCTACTCAAGGTCTGAATATGTATTATTATATTCATTGTTCTGCTATGCTATATCATGTGACACAGGGATCCAACCAAGGTGGTTCCATTAATAATGTGCTGGCTTGGGTTAGATCCTGATGTTAGCAGAGAAAGTGCTTTGAGATTTTCTGGCATGGTTTCCCCCTTATCTGTCTCTAAAAAAACAACAAATGGCTCCATTTCCATAATCATAGGCTAGACTGAAGACATATACTAGATGATAATGAAGAGTGTATAATAGCAAAGACTATTTGAATAATGAATTATTAAACTAAACAGTTTCCCAATACTAGAGGAAAAATGATGTAAAAAAGGGTACACACACATTTGCATCAAAATAGTTTGAACAGTCAGTAACCTAGACATACTTGGTCATGGACTATAGTCAGAGAACTAGAGCGGAAAACTGTAACATATTAACATACATTTTATGATATTCACGGCATGTAGTGTTACATGCTTTTTCTTTATTTATGGCTGTCGTAAAAAAACTACCAAGCTTATACATATTGTCCAGGAGTCTGGTCCTCTGCCCAACCTCACGTTTTTCTCTGGATCTTCTGGTTTTCTTGCCCTGCATGCAAGCGGATTATGGAAAAAAGATTGTTATGCGTATATGTTAGTACTTCTAGTCCTGAAATGACCTAGTTGGGTTGTGTGGACCTTAATCGAAACAGGGTTCACACCATCTCTCTCTCTCTCTCTCTCTCTCTCTCTCTCTCTCTCTCTCAGCAATAATAGAATAGGTCTAGAAAATCTTGTAAAGTACTCTTGAAGAAAAAGAGAGGTCTTCGTTATCATAAAATGTAAAGTTTAGTTGCTTGAGTTTACTTAACTATAATTTCAATCACATATAATAGCATGGTGATATTATAAGTAAATACTTTTATGCTTATTTTTAATCTGTGAGAGTCTAGTGTGTGTGATAGATTGATAAGACAAGTATGTATTACATGCCACGATAAAACATTGAGTGATATTATTTATTAAAATCATAAATAGTCTCACACCAATACTGTGAACCGTGCGAGTCTTCCCGGATCCTCAGGTTTCCTCCCATTGGTCAAGACCCCTATGTGCAAGCAAATTATTGAAATAAAGTTCAACCTTGTTAGTCTCGAAATGACCTATTTTGTGTTGAGTGGACATTAAAACCCATCTCTCAATCTCTCTCTTTCTTTCTCTTTTTTTATGTAGATCCTTCCTGTATACTTTGAAATAGATCCCTCTTATTTCCCTGTTGATAATTATTGATATTGATCTGAATTCATGATTATTAGAGGAAGCTATTTTGATGGCCCACTCTTCCCGTTAAGTAGTTTCCTCTAGACCCAACCTATGAACGAACATTTTCTTCTTCCTAGTTCCTGTTTAGATTTCGATTGAAAAGGGTCACAGAGATTATACGACTTACGTGTAACTATGGATCAGGGCAGTAGCCTAACTAGCTCAGAGCAATGAGGGGTGGGGGCGGGAAGTGTTCTCAGGGAGGGGTAAAATTCACAGACAATGTATATCTGTTGTTAATGTGGATGGTTGACAATTTTTTCAATTGTCTCGCCCCAAGTTACGAGCCTGCTATGGATTATGATTATAAAAGGAAGGGGGGAATGACCGAATGGTTAGCGTGCACCCTGTATCATACGGCCTGCCATGGTTTCGGATCCCTGGTTGTACCTGGCAAGGAGTAGGGTTCGCCTGTCCACCCTTGGGGTTTTCTCAGGATACTCTGGTTTCCTCCCACTGCTTAAGGCCCCACGCACAGGTTTGTCCCGAAATGACCTAGTTTGTGTCAAGTGGATGTTAAACACCCCTCTCTCTCTCTCTCTATAAAAGGAAGACTGATGGATGCCTTTGCCTAGTAGCCATCTCAATTATATCCCTCTGTGTATTATTAAGGCCATTGAGGAAGTACAGACATTGAGAATATGATCAATAAGACAGTGAGTGCAGTGACTACTATAGCCAACAACCAAGTACAGTAGGACACAGCCAACATTGATTTTAGTAATACACCACCGACAGCTATAGTCATTAATTTGCAATATATTGACACCTTTTCAATTCAATAGAACGTCAAAATGTGTACGGTATATAAGACAGATATTATTACGGAAAACTATGGATTAATTACATTTATTGATCTCTGTTTCTTCCCTTTTAAGTCCATCTGTTGATGTTGGTATATATAAGCCTATTTTATTATCTTTTCATGATCAAATAGGTCAGTGTGCGTCTGTAAACCTAGATCTTATGCGTGCGTCTGTAAATGTAACTGGCTTGGTCAAAGACCTCGATCTTCTGCGTTCTTGACAATCAGGTTCAGTAACTCTCCAGACAGACTAGTTGAGTAAGGCCAGAAATAGATATATTCATCCGAGTTCAAGTACCCAGGGTTATTTAGTTATCATAGTCCTGATTAATTAGTACATTTACTCAATTTACTGTTATTGTTACTTAAGAGAAGGGCAGTTATGTGTAACTTTAAAGTTAGCCTAAAGTCATGCCTCATAATTTCTCGAAATGTTAAAAGTCAAAGAGATGGAAAAGGGAACTAATTGCGTTTAAACAAGTACATTGACTTTAATAATAACCCATATCCCTCCAACAAACAGTGGCCCCAACCCTCCCTATTTTTGAAAATTCATCATGATTTTCTGGCGGGGTTTCCCCCTTGTCAGTTGTGCAGGACAGGGGACCTTGCACAGGACAATATATAGGCCTAGTCATTTGGATGAAATTGTGAAGGGGAGTTTTGCCAGAAAGATTCATCTTAAAATAAAATGGGGCTTAACCATCTTACTTTTGTACACCAACCAAGCTGGTGAAGACGGACCATAAAGAGTGCTACAGTATGACCACGAGGGAAATTTTGCCCTGGCAATCACACTAGGGTTAGGGTGTCATTGCCATACTAATCAAACCTCTGAATCCCAGATTTTTACTCCAGTCAATATGTTGATTATACAATTGTTCCATTCATTATGTTTGTAGATGGGTGTGCGAAGACTTTCCAGAGCTGAAGTTGGCTATGGAGAAGACAGTGGGTATAAATGAATATGATACAAAGAGGTAGGTTGTTAAAATAACTTAAAAAAAAGGCTTAGGATAAATCAGTAATGTTACCAAGACAAGGCCCATAATATAAAATGAGTTAAAAGAAAATTACCTTGAAGCATTCTACTTAAATAATTTAGGTAGAATGCTTCAGGGTAATTTTCTTTTAGTAAATACGTCATATGTCATAAAATCATTGATGTTGAGTATTATAATCGTGACTCAAATATGTTATATACACACGGTCATGTCGAGTATTATAACCATGACACAAATATGTTATATACACACAGTCATGTCGAGCATTATAACCATGACACAAATATGTTATACACACAGTCATGTCGAGTATTATAACCATGACACAAATATGTTGTCATGAAAGCCGTTGTCATCTTTTGATTTGTAGTATGTTTAAAATGTATTTGTAGTAATGGTATGTTTAAAATAAATAATAGTACTATATAATTTACTACTTTTATTTCGCAGTATGTTAAAATTCAAATAGATAATACTATATAATTACTACTTTTATTTTGCAGACGTGAACTTATGATAGATTTATGTTAATAATTGTACTGTTTAATTGCTACTTTTATTTTCCAGTCGTGAGAGTATGGTAGATTTATGTGATAGGTATAATAGAGCTATAGATGGAATACTTCAACTGGTAAGTTTGATGAATGCAAAAATCACTCTTCACAAAAAATGAACAAAATTACAACATAGAATAAAAGAAAAACAAACACATCGACCACACAACAATATACAATAAGAAAACTACGATTACAAACATGCTGAATAAAAACAACCAACACAATAACAGCCATCAACACAAACACAACACCAACAAACAACAGCAACACAAACAACAACAGCTACTATCACAAACACATTGACCACAAAGTTAGAACAACAAACAACAGCAATACAAAGACAACAACAACAGCTACTATCACAAACATACTGACCACAAAGCAATAACAACAAACAAGCTTGAAAACAACAACAATATTTGAAGTTATTTAGAAGGCTTTTTAGTGTAGGCCTGATTCAACTTTCATTATAGACATAAACTATTTCAATTTATAAAGAGGAATAGTTTTTAACTAGATTATTTCGGGAATAGTATATTTTTAATAGGTAGAACAAAATTTAGAACTATAAGAAACGAAATAAGATATGTGTTTTAATCAGTTTGACATTTGATTGATAATTTCATAGTTAGTACAGAAAACCACATATACATCAGACCGGCGATCATAATGATGTCTTGTTAACCTTCATGTACTGATCAAAACAAGGAATAAAAACACAACATGGCCTCGGGTAGAAGGAATGAAAAACAAAGCAATACAACATCTTTATTATCAATTTATAATTTAATTTGTAAATGGAGACAAATTACATTTTGTTTTAAGATTTGTATATTACAGTATGTTATAGCCTCGTACAATTACTTCGATAGAGGTATTTAGTTACATCATTGTACTGATAGAATCAAATGGGTTTTGAAATGACTTGAAATTTCGTTGGAAGTGAAATAATATTGGGGTTAAATTAAAATGAAATCAGATTCGAATGAAATTAAATGGGGGCTTAATGTCGTATTTTTCTGCACTACGAGGATTCACCAAACGGTGTGCTATGACTGAGGGTTATTTTGTCAGGACAAGCGACTATACGTCCTACTCTTATTTCAAATTCCAACTGTCAATGTGTACACAGGACCTCATTTTTTTCCCATCTCGTCCGAACGACAAGACACTATTTCACTGACCTAGGATGCCGGAAAAATGGACATGTACGGCTAACACAGGTAGCAAGCCATTCTGACTTACTGAGTCACTGTAGCCCCCTGAAAGGAGGTGTAATATCATGCAAGACAACTACATGGTAATTTTTATTTCAATGGTTACTCAAAGATTGTACAATAATTCAAATCTATTGTGTTACATTGTATTTTAAATTGATATATTATTGTTTCAGTGGAAAGGCAGCACTCGACCAAACCAACCCAATGCCAAACCATCACGGGATCACTTAAAACACATCATTCAACAATGTTATAATAAAGCTGTCAAAGATCCTGATAAGTTAAATCAGTATGAACCCTTTTCTCCAGAGGTAACAAAATATATATAAAATTTTTTTTTACAACTTTTTTTCCTATATTAACAAGCACAAGTTACTTTTTTTAAAAATTTAAATACCTGAAAAAATAACAGGTAATTCTTTACTAAATTTAGGATTGCTCATTCACACGGGTTCCTACTGTACACAGAACTAAGAAATACAATCAGTACCATACCATATTTATGACTGTTGTTTTTCTGTTCAGGGTAGGTGACTACACAAGGGCTGTCCCAAGTCCGAAATTTGGTGTATAGCCATAGGAGTAGCTCGGACCAGGTGGCGTTGGCCTACCTTTTTGCGGTTTCCGAGTTATATTACTTTCAACCCATCCAGTGCAAAGTCATCCACTAGCTTTTTTCCCACTTCTAAAGACCCTATATGGGAGACAAATTATTGAAAAGAAATTGTACCATGTGTTAGTCCCAAAATGACATAGTTTGCTATGAGTGGACATTAAACCCTATTTCTATCCCCATATGATTCGTGCCATATGGCCCAGTTGGAGCTGACATCCCATAAAACTCACATTTCATTTAAAAACTCCATTACTCTCTCTGTCTATTGAGAATACCAAAGTAAATGAAGAAATTCCTGGTGTATCAATAATTTAAAACATAAAATTGATTAAAATGTCTTTAGATAGTTTAATTGTAAGCCTTTGAAAACTGATCAAGAGCAAAAACATGGATTAAATCACGAGAGAATTATACATGTATGCTGTATCTGTTCAATAGACATCCAACCCATCACAAATTTCAAACATCAAAGAAAAATGTTATCATTTCCTTTTGTCTTTCACTGTTTATTTTTATAACATGGTAATAATTTGATTTGACTGTCTGCCCTGAAAACTTTACTGAAAGAATTAAACATGAAATCTGTCTAAAAAAATAACGCATCAAAGAGATTTATTATTTTTGAAGACGAGAATTAGGTCTTGCAACATAGTTTTATTTGATTCTGTTATATAAGTTGAAAATAACAGATAAGAAAGATTCCTTTTGGCTTTGATCAGTGAACATGTGCATTAAAAGAGCGCTTAATCGTAAGAGATTAGTTGAACATATATGGAATGTGAAATTTTTACCTACACGAACTGCTTGTGCCAGTAATTGTTATTCCATAGTTTTAGTGTGTTACTGTTCAGTTACCGAATGCCATGTATAAAGTACCATCAGTTGATAATAAGAATGATTATGAATAGTACCAAACCTATTTAATTCGTTAGCATTGACCAGAAAGAAGTTAAAATCTTTTTAGCCTTTCGACTGCTTATTATTAACATTAGTTGTGTATTTTTGTATAGTGATAAGTCAAGAGTTAAATGCAACTTGAGCCTTAACTTTGATGGATCTGTCTCTGAGTGCAATATCAGAACTAACTATTAATATTATTTTGTATGTTTTATTTGTAGGTATATGGAGAGACATCATTTGAACTAGTCGAACAGATGATAAATTACATCAACTTCAGTGGAACCGATTATTTTATCGATCTTGGCAGTGGTAAGTATGTCATTATCAACATGCGCGTGATCAGTGTACAGTGATTGTGCTTGCCATCAAGTTTATATCCAATCACACGATTTTAAGAGATTCTAAGATTCTGGATAAATACTCTGTTCCTTTTTACAGAGGTCTGTTGTGGACCATTTATTCCATATATATTCACAAAAAAATCTGTAAGTATTGAACTTACTTATAAATATATGTATTGTAGCCTATTTCAATATATTTGTTCATATACTTGCGTCTGACTGTTCACATTTTGTCAGTTCACAATTATTTATTGGTGCCGTTTGCAGACAAAGCAGAATTAACCTTGCGTTTATTCTTAGCCCATTAACGTCTTTATTGTGGTAAGATAACATGGATTTGTACCCTGTAGTAATGGTTGTGGCGGTTAGAAGTAGACAACGTCGAAATTACTGTAGAAATTCTTCTCTTTTTCCACGATATAAGTGATGCAAAGATCCAGATGGTAGAAAGAGTCCTGTTAAAGATTTGATTTCGTGATATTTTTCAGACCAAGAATAATTTTAATGTTGTTTGTCAGAGTCTAAACGAATAACTCACAGAACTGGGTCGAAGAACACCCGGGATACAAAGTGATAAATTGAATGTCTGTTATTTAATCATCAAAATTTTCTTATTCTTTTGGCAAAGGTGGACATGTGCATGGATTGACTCGAGATCTAACTGCAGGTTAATCGTTTGTGTGCAAATGTTGGAATTTTCAGGCTGTACCTTAATTAGTATTTTAGATGGTGATGAACTACATGAATCAATATTTTTTTTTTTTTTTCCATTAGGTGTTGGTCAGGTTGTAATACAGGTAGCAGCTTCAACTAATTGTAAATATTGTTACGGAATGGAGAAGGCTGATTATCCGGCAGACTATGCTAAGGTACTGTCGATATACTCTTTAATAAGTTTGGTAAATAAGAAACTCCTTGTGGTACCTAAAGAATTTGTTTTTGTCAAAGGACTTTTCATACTCAGTACAAGCAGAGTGAAAAGATCTGTGACACTGGTATTCCCAGTTGAATTGTGAAAAACTTTGGTAGCTCCTGTTGAAATGTGAAAACCCCTGTTCAAATGTGAAAACACCTTTTGTATTCCCTGTTGAAATGAAAAAAAACCTTGGGTGTTGAAATGAAAAAAACTTTGCCTAATTTACTGATTTATTTATAGGTAATGGACCGAGAGTTTAGAAAATGGATGAAATGGTACGGGAAAAAACATGGAGATTATAAGGTACAATATTTACTATTTAAACCCACAGCCCACTACTATATAATCCTGTGACCCACTACCACATTATCCCACGACCCACTACTATATAATTCCATGACCAACTACTATATTATCCCATGGCCTACTACCACATTATCCCATGGCCCACTACCACATTATCCCACGACCCACTACCACATTATCCCACGACCCACTACCACATTATCCCACGACCCACTACCACATCCCATGACCAACTACCACATTATCCCATGACCCACTACCACATAATCCCATGACCCACTACCACATTATCCCACGACCAACTACCACATTATCCCACGACCAACTACCACATTATCCCACGACCCACTACCACATTATCCCATGACCCACTACCACATTATCCCATGACCAACTACCACATTATCCCACGACCAACTACCACATTATCCCATGACCCAATACCACATTATCCCATGGCCCACTACCACATTATCCCATGGGCCATGGCCCACTACCACATTATCCCACAACCCACTATCACATTATCCCACGACCCACTACCACATTATCCCACGACCCACTACCACATTATCCCACGACCCACTACCACATTGTCTACGGATTGTAATGATATGGTTATTATAACATAGCGGGATGGTATCATAATATTTGTCATTGAGTCAACTAGTGTGTTTTCGATTCCCCGGTTGTAAGTGACAAGGAGTAGGGTCACCTTGTTGGTTTTATCTGGGTTTCCCTCCCACTGCTAAAGACCCCAATGCACAAGTGAATTTCATTGAAATAAAAAATTGAACCGCATGGTAGTCCCAAAATGACCTAGTTGGACGTTAACCCCATTTCTCCCTCTCTCTCTCTCTCTCTCTCTCTCTCTCTCTCTCTCTCTGATATTAGTGATATCTTAGCCAAACATGTATTTCATTGGCATATGTATAGGTCAATTTGAGAGGCTCATTAACCCGGTTTGTTGAGAACAGCATGACATTAAATCACACTTCATTCCATTATTCATGAGGAAGTTTTCATACATTAATTATTTATGGTTATAGATAGAGAAAGGAGATTTTCTTTGTGATGAAATGAAAGAGAAAGTCAATAATGCTACGTAAGTATTTTCCTATATAGTTGATTAATGAACTCCCATCAATTGAATTGGTTTGAGTGGCCTTGAGGGTTTTCTCTAAGATTCTCTCCCCCCCCCCTTTTTGTATAGTATAGTATGTAGACACTCAGATGAGAAGACAAGTTGCATTTTGAAGAAAAGTAGGATGTTACTCTGTTACTCTACTTTCTGGACAAGATTTTATTCGTAGCACATTAGATAACACATGCCGTCTTGATTAGCTCATAGCACACTGTATGGTGTATGCCGATGTTAGTTAGTCCAGTCGTAGCAGGGTCCTGTTTCTCGAATTCTTAACTAAAGATAAAATCCAAATTTTAGTAGATACTTCAATCTGGATTGCCTCCGCGCTAAAATCAATCTAATATTATCCAATAAAATCACTAAAATTATCGTAGTTAAACAGGCCCCAGAACAGTTAATGCAAGACTTCTTCAATTTATATTCTTAATACTTTTGTTGAATTTTGTGAACATGAAAATGAATTAAATGATATTTAAAACTGAATTTCCATTATTACAGTGTGATATTTGTAAACAACTTTGCTTTTGGACCTCAAGTTGATCACCAGGTATGTCAATTAACAATATCAGTTTTACACTTTCTATAATTAAAAACGTCTGATAAAAATGAGTCGCATTAATTACTGTATACGTAACTATTTTAACCCAGTATTGGAAGTATATCTATAGAAAAATTTGAATGAATCCAGAAATGTGGCGTAAGCTCATTCGCAACCGTGTTGTTTATCTTAATAAGTATTTGAATGAATTCTAAACAGAATAATGACCAATTGTTTATCATATACATGAATTTGCAGCTCAAACTAAGTAGGATGTTAAACTCCATTTCATTTCAGTTAAAACTACGTTTTTCTAACATGAAAGAAGGTGCTAAAATAGTTTCATCTAAAGCTTACTGTCCATTAAACTTTAGAATCACAGACAGAAACCTCAGTGGTAAGTTACAAAAATTTATGTATCAATTAGAGTATTATTTTAAACTGACCCCTTGTCTGGACAAGTATAATACTGTCAGGTCGTTATTATTACTAAGTATCAGCAAGATTTTTATTTTAAGCTGGTCCCACTAAAATATTGCCTAGTTGTTTGGATTGGACAAAAACAGCAACCCACCTGCGTACAAATGGCTTTGCATGTAGAGTTTTAGTTTTTATGCGCTCACATTTAATGAATCTGATTTCCATTTGCGGGATTTCTAAGCCCTTTTGGAAGGAATATAAGGTCACAAATGGTTCATTTCCCTGCTGTAGAATCATTTGCCAATAATATGTTAGAAAATCAAAAATTCCGGGTTCATTCACCTTTAAATATAGATATGAAATACTGTAAACATTGTAATAATCACTCAGACAATTAAAAAAAAAATCCAAATATGGAGGACTTATTTCTGGACAGATTCTAACTAAACATTCGATGACAGATTTATTATGCATAAACCTCTTAGTTAGTGGATAATATGTGTAACTTGAGGTGTGACAATGTAAAACCACATGGAAAGAAATTAATGGGGCAATATAGGATTTATTATATTGATTACGGTAGTGGTAGCAGACGGTCAGGAATGTGTGATCAAAAGATTGCCAGTATTATTATTACGATGGTATTGATTGAATTTACCCCATGGCTGTGTTTTTAATTTCATTATTCTCTCTTTATTTCAACTAAATATGGATTTTTTTTTTGATCATCTGTCTATTTATTACATATCTGTCTTATTCCACACCACCAGACATCTTGTTGCATAGTGATTCATTGATCAATTGTATTGATATATCATTATCATTTTCCTTTCATCTTCATGTCGTAAAGGCAGTTCAATGATAGCAGTCTATAATACATTCATATTAAGCAACTGTAAGAGAAGCCATTTTAAGTATGCACTTGTGTCATTTTACCAGGAATATAACTTCCTACTGAACATGCTCAAAGCTAACTGGTGCTTGGCATTTTAAAATGACCAAGATTATAAACCAGCTTTTAAAAGATACTGCCTGGAAGGCCGGTAAACCGCTGAATTGTATAAAAAGTTTGGATGCAAGGAATTTGTTGAATATAGCGGGTATTTGTTCAGATGTATGTCTATATACTCAGATTTGACTCAATGTACCAATATTACTCTTCGTTCATGTCTATCTTTGTGGCATGTGCTTAAAAGAACCTTTTCCATTGAATACAAAATGTTACAAAAAATTACTGTCTGAACTGTTACCCTTAGTATCATCTTGATGAAAGGTTAAACCCAATATATTATCGTGAATTGCATTTGTATATTACACTCACCTCGCCTTGTGTTCCGTTGCTATAGAAGTAGGTGCAGAAAAGTAGGACGTGAAACCTTATTTCATTGTTATTTCGACTATCGTTGGACTGTCTTAACATTCATATCATTGGTTGTCACATGTTTTATGATCACCTGATGGCTCTATATTATAATATGATATTTTTTGCACTTGATTTTGAATTGAGCACTTACCCATAATTCCTGGTGATAATTTGGTCTTGCTCACCATTTGTACCAGGTTTTTGTTGACCCAACCAGTGTATTTTCCAGATATAGGCTCTATAGTGCATGTAACTGAGTTATCCCCCTTAAGTGGATCAGTATCGTGGACCAGTAACCCTGTAACATACTACGTTCATACAGTAGATAGAAGTTTGGTGAGTTGGGGAGGAGTTGTGCCCCCTTTGGCCACAGCCAATTAGCCATCTTAGTTTTATTCTGTGTTGCTTTTTATTAATTTTTTTATTTTGCTGCATTGTTATGTCATGTACTAATATGTTTATACCCTTGCATGTTGCATGTTTCATGTCTTATCACACATCCAATATTCTACCTTAACTTGTCTTGACAAAAACAAATAGACTAAAAAATGTTTCCACTGGCTTCATAAATAAAAAATTATCACATACAAATATTCAAATCATTGAATCAATTCTTTTGCCTTGATTCAATCAGATTCAATAAAAAGATTGTTTCAGTGACATACTTTTTTGTTACCTCTAATCATCGCATGAATTCTATCCCATAATATTTAGAAATCATCCCTTTGCTTTATCATATGGCTTTCTCCCATAAAATTGTTTCTGTTTTTGTTTTTTGTCGAGAGATGTTGACGTAGATCACCTGACTACCATAAGAAATAAATCGGAGGTAAAAGTAGTTGTCATTAACTGCTTACAGCCTTGTACATTATGTTGAGATTTGTAAGGAGAAACCAGGGTTAGCTAACAACTTTTTGATAGGGGTGTAGAGGGGAGTTACACATAGGCATAGTCTGTTCCCCAATTCAAACTCAGATATTTACTAAATAAAAACATTGTTTATATAAAAAAAGAAAAGAAATTGCTTTCATTCCCAGTGGTTTCCCACATCTGAGAATGGAATATGTAATTTTCTTCTGATGCAAAATTTCTCACCCCAGATTTGAGGGCTTCTGTTTTAAACAGCTCTTGTCACAAACGCAGGCTTCAAATTTTCAAAAATAAATTTTGTGTCAAGTTAAATTTGTAAAATCATACAATAGGCAGTGTTTCAGATTTTGACAGCCACTTGCACTGGTATCACATTATTAAAATCAAGACTACTTTCGCTTTTCTGGTTATTATTTCGTTGTCTTAAGATAAAATACTTATTTTGTTTGATTTTAATCTGGTAACGAAATAAAACCTCCAGAAACCAAAAGTAGAGTCAGATTTTAATTTTACTGAGAGATAGATTTATTAAGGTCATAGGCAAAACTCTGGACAGGTTGTTGTATGTATTGTTCTGCCTTCCAGATATTGGATCTATAATGCATGTGGTGGAATTATCGCCATTGTGTGGGGCTGTATCGTGGACTGGCAAGCCTTTCACGTACTTTGTTCACACTATAGATCGAACACTGGTAAGTAATTGTGAGGAACATGTATCATTGTACTTCCCCAGTTCTTTCCCCAGTAGTAAACAAGAACAAAAATTCAGAAAAAAAGATAGTTATTGTATTGTATTTGTCTGTAAAATTTTTAATGTCCAAAAAGAAGAAATTATCATATAACAAAAAATAAATGTGTTAAGTGTGATCCCTCGTCAGGTGGATTGATCCTGGAAATAAAACGCCCATTATTAACAATATCAGACACAAATTCATGCTTTATCAGACGCAATACCCTCTGGCGTCTTTTTGTTTTTAAATTTTTTCCCACCTAACCCACATCCCTACAAGAATATTTTAATATGTTTTCAAGGAGCATAAATTCCAATTAGTTTGGCCTTAAATATGTTATTATTTGTTTTATGTTTAATGATTTTTGTGTTAAAACTTTTGAAAAAACAGGTCAATACACATTTATTTCATGATATGTGTTAATTTCTTATAATTGAAATTTTTATGTATGTACTCAAAAATGGTTATAGGATTTAACCGTAAAGATCTGAAAATGAAAATAGATGTTATATATAAACTCTTCATGCACCACAATCTTTGCTTATTCTTAAATCAAAATGCCAATAAAAACCACCCTTTTTTGTGAAAGGCTTTATTTAGTTGTCTTTATTTTTGTTGTTTCAATCTGAAATGTAGTCATATTATTTGTTTTTAAGTTTTTTGTTACATTCTTTTTTTTTTTTTTTTTGTTCAACTTACAAATATCTACATTGTACTTACTAACTTCATTTGTTGTTATTCCATGTTATTTTTATCCTAAAATTATTATTTATTAATGTTTTTAATAATTTTTTTAACTTCGCAAAACACTTTCCTTAAATTTTCAGTCAATTTCTTTATATGGATAATATTTGTCGTAACTATTGTAAGACATAACAAAAATGAAAACTTAATTTTTTTTGGCAATTTTAATTTGAATAAATTATTCTTCGTAAAATGTTCCTAATCATTTTCTCATGTTTCATTTATTTTAGTTAGAGAAATATTTCCAGCGTTTGAAAAATCCTAAAGCCAAGGTAAATATCTTACATGTATGATGAGAGACTGGTTGTGGTTTATAAACCTTTTGTAAGATCCAAAATGTCTGAAATTTTTTGAAGAAAAGTCCTCTGCTTTTCAGGAATACTAGCCTGTGTTTTTGATGTATTATGTCAAATACACTTGACACAATTTTATGAAATATAATTACTTTTTTTTTTATTACTGAGCGACTTTTTTGACTATGAAGTGCTTGATCAAGTGTGGAGAAAACGCTATAGAGTTTGTGACCAGTGCATCTATGTTTTTCAATACATGTAGCATTGACTTGTATTATTCATATGACAAGATGTGCATGTACGTTCCTGAATATCAAATACCGTTGATTTAAACTATATTTGTCCTATTTGTATGTTTCCAGGATTTAGAAGAAGTCCGTAAAGACAGACGGGGTCGAGTGATTAAAGATAAATCTAACAGTGTAAGTTTTATATTTAGGAGCAACCGGTAACACTTCCAAATTGGTCATTTTTCTGCTTGATGAAGACGAGAGTATTATCGTCGAAACATTGCATGTTAATAAACCAGTAATTGTTAATCCGTAAATAGTGTTATTGTGTTACTGTTCAATTACTAAATGCCACTTAAAGAAGTGATCGTGATCAAGTTTCGGTGTGTTTTGCTCTCATGTAGCAACTTATGACAGAGATGTACATCTGTATTATCCCTCAATTACTTGGGGATTATCTAGAGGCTAAAGTTATCATTCAATTGACTTGAATTTTATATACAGGGTTCTTCGAAAAAAGAAGCCCATTGGTTTCAACAATTTACAAAAATGACTGTACTGTCAGAGTTATAGCCCTTGTTAATAGAATTTTATAATTGTTCTTGACAGGAAGAGAAAGATAAAGACAAGAAGAAGTTGTCTAAAGATCACAATGATCACACGTATCAGTCAGCTAAAGTACTGGATTTTGATAGTGCAAGTAATGCTAGCACAGGTACAAATGCTACAGAAGAGAATGGACCAGTCAACGGGGTTGTCGTGGGTCCAACAACCAGACGGGCGTGGACAGAATGGGTAACAAAACCAAAATCATCTGGAGAAGATGAAGAAAATGAAGAAATGGTTTGTTTATTTAAATATTTATGTAGATTGAGTTTGTGACAGTTACGGGTAAGAAAAGGGTTGTCACCACCCACCCCCACCCCCACCTCCACCCCTTCTTTTCTCTCATAATCATACGGCCTGCCATTGAGTCAACTGGCATGGTTTCGAATCCCCGGCTACCAATCATCAAATTATGTTGGCGATTCTTCTCGCATCACATCAGCTAAGACTGAATTCCGTCAATTGAAATTTGGTAAATCCCGAAATTTCTGGAATTATAATCTCGCACTGGCATTGAGTGAATGACAATCTTGATTTTGTCTCTAAACCGTAATAGCAACGAAATTGACCACAGTGGCACAGTTAATCCTGGAATTAAAATCATGCATCCAATATGAGTGGATGACAATCCTGATTGTCCCCAAACGATGAAATTTTAGTATTACAATCTTGCATCTGTGTTGTGTGGACAACTATCCACATTTTTCTTTAGTCTGTTCTCTGGATATAATTAACCACATATATAAATGTGAAAAACAAATAAAATTGTTTGCTCTTTTTAAATAGAGAGATTTGAAGATAGCAAAGATACTCAAGAAGAAGAAAAATACAAGTGCTACCAAAAGACTCAATGGTGCATTCAGCAAGAAGTCAAAAGATAATTCAAGTAATATTTTTCTTCCATTAATTTATCTTTACACCATCTTCACAACCTCCAACACATTAGCCCTTGACAGTCATGGGAGAATATTCCCTTACCTGAAACACCAGACGATGTCCAAATTACATAGCTTTAATAATTCGATGTCATAGTTCTGAAAGGTCTTAAGTGTCAAAAATTGTCGGATTTAGTTTTTGAGATATGAGAGGAAAACCTATTCCAATCTTAATAACGCAATAAGGATATTAACATTTTAATAGCAATGTTTTTATGAAAGTTACCACCTTGCAGTTCTGAAATTTTGCATAGAGAAGCCTCTAAATGTGATTAGTCATCCTATGCAAAAAAGCTATTTGGGTCGTAAGTGGCACTTACAACCTTCCAGAACTATGGCATCGAATTATACATTTTCACTCATTAAAGATGCATTATGTATGAGCTCAATCTGGCTATTATCGGGGGTGTGGGGGGCTTCAAATGTTATATAAATTATAATTTAGACATTTATTCACATGACAAGCTGAGAATCAAATCTCTAGACCATTGGATGGCTGAGATTTAAATGGAAAATCAAGATTTAGTCTCCTGTGTCAAGTACCGTTGCTACAATAATAAACAATCTATGCCACACCTTCAAACAGTCACCCAAAATAAAATAATTTGAATAAAATTTTAAGTATATTAATTTTTCATTATCTATTTTTGAACTATTATAGCTCTTTATCTAAATCTTACATGATGCATCTTTAAAAGCCATTAATGTTTTTTCTTGCTATGTGTACTTATGATGTAGAGTTTTATTTATAGACAAGCTTTTAAATAACAAATCATAGACACGCTTTTTGACAACAACTAAAGTAGTAAACTTTGATTGAACTTTTGAGTTTCATTTATTATCATAGACAAGCTTTTTAATATTATAATACCAAAAGTAGAAAATTTAGAATGAATTAAGTTCAGATAAATACAAAACCAAAAATATTGAAAAAAGGTCATTTATTGTATGATCATTATATTTTTCACCTCTTTTATTTCTTTTCTGCATATTTACCTTTGTTCACCAGGCCTTTGTTATATCAGCTTTGAAAGGGTTGTGATAGGAGAGCAATGATATTGGGTGTATTGGCAGAATGATTTGTTTTTGAAAATGGTGATCTTGATCCGACCTCTTTTGAAACTTCGGTCATTATTAATACTATCATTTCTAGTTGTTTACTGAGCCTTGCACTGGTAGAGTACTTTGACCTTACGAAAGCTGATGTAGCATAACTCCAAAACTGATAATGGTAATGCAATGCCACCAAGCCAGTGTCACTCCCAAGTTTGAGCTGACCGTATACCCTAGTATAGTTTCTAACCCAAAACAGACAAATGTCAGTCAAATATATATCTTATATATATATAATCTCTGATATTACAGGGAAAAAACCATTCTCTAACTCAAGGAACAAGACGAAAGCCAGAAATAAAAATAAGGCTCTGGATTTGGATGGACTGAATTTGCTTCATACTCATACATTGCTTTCAACATCAGGCAAAGGTATAGCTTATATCTATTTCCTTTCTTCTAGTGTAAATACAGAATTTATTACTTGTCGACAAATTGCAGAATTTATTCATCTTATCTATGACAGTGCTTAATATTTTCTTCAGATAACATTTTGGCTTTTCTAACACAAATGCAATTAAACAAGCTAGAGTAATTAGCTGATGTATTTGAATTGGGTAATACCTATTTTACGGTCGACATATAACAGTTTTTTGTCATAATAATTCAGACTATTAACAGATTCCATTTTTCTCTGCAAACATGGTTTTTGCGTATGTGTTTTGCAAACTTTTGATTAGAATAATTTTATGTATACAATATCATAGATCAGCTTTTTATTCTCAATTCAGTTTTACTTTCTAACACAAATGTAAAATTGAAATATATGTTAGTCCTAATTTGAGTCGAGTCAAGTTAAACCCCATTTCTCAGTCTCTCTAACAAAAATGCACTTAACAAAAAAAGTGTAATTAGCAGTCTATGTAATCAAATTAGGAAAATATTCATGGAATTTTTTACAGAGCTTTTCTTTATCTCAAATTTTGTAGGTATTAGATGAGTTTCAATGATGTCTCATTTGATGTATGTCTTGTTTTACATGATTTTTTACCAAAAATTGAAAGAAATTTTATACTAGTCGAATAATATCTTGTAAACAACACAACACAATTTATATGGAAAGTAATCACTCGTTTATACACATATAGGGCAGTTGGATGGCCAAATGGTTAGCACGTGCGCGCTGTATCATAGGGTTGTCATTGAATCAACTGGTGTGGTTTCGACTGTCTAACCTCATGGATTTTCTCTTGGTCCTCCGGTTTCCTTGCACTGTGCAAGCAAATTATTGAAATGAAATTAAATGTCAGTCCCAAAATGACCTAGTTTGTGTCGATTGGAAGTTAAACCCCATTTCTCCCTCGCTCATATACATATAACCAATAAGACTTGAGAACACTTGTCCAAAAATGCTATATGTGTAAAAACCCATAGTTGTTTTCATATAAAATGTGTTGTATAGCTGTTGATAGTATTTGTTAATAGTCTATATACTATGTATGATATAATTTCATTCCAGGAAGTAAAGATTCTCAGAAGTATAATGATAGTCGTATGACGGGTAAATCTACCTCGTATTTTAAAACTACCACCCAACGTCAGACTGTATCATCTCTAGAAACACCTCAAACATTAGATCAATTTATGGGTGAGTTATACACCAGTCACATCCTAAGTTTCATTCGGTTTTCCAGTTGTGAGGAAGGTGGGGGTTGGTTGGCAGACCGAATAGTTTAATACATACACATTATATCAATAATGTCTGTCATTGAGAGTCTCTCTCTCCACTTGTGAGCATATTCCTGAAGCAATGGCCCGAGAAATCCCTCTCTGACCATTGCTAGAATAGCGTCTGTTTCTTGAACTTATGCGGGAGTTGTCTATTCTTTTCGTTCAATGAAAGCTATCACTTAAGTACAGCAACATGACAGTCCTTCGTTTAATCTGGGTCTTCCCTAAAACTTTGGACAGTGATTTAAGGTATTAAAAAGGTGAAAGTATGTTCGTTTCCAAACAGTATTGTTTACATTTCATTCGACTTGATAGCCTCGTTTGTCACGCAATTAGTTTTACTGCAGTATTCTGCAATGCACGGGTTAATTAGGCATAATAAAATCGTGAGTCATGACGTAACGTTATGTAAACATATTTGGTCCAGTATTGGCAGCTAGTGATTGGTTGGTAGACGGACTACTGATCAATCAAAATTTAACACAACAATATCCACTCATAATAGCAGTGTGTAGTTGGATTACCTCTAATCAAACGCAACACTGCACGGAGTATGCTTGTGAGGAGCAATAAGAATATTGTCTTTTTTGCTCCTGAAAATGGAATTAGTATTATTGTGAGATGATTATTGGTCGAAATACATGTACACAGCCCCATTGGTCAATGTTTTAAATTTTTTACTGATCTCTTTCATTTGTTTTTTCAGATAAACTCCGTCAACAGTATATAACATTCTTAGCTTACATGCAATCTCCATCTTATAAAAGTTGTCTACAACAACAGATTATTAAAGAAAGGGTACGTTACTATTTTATTTTTTTCTGCTCATCTGATTGTGGTTGCTTGTAATGGTTCCTAGTTCCACTGGTCTTAAGATGTGGGGGTTTAGTTCATAATGTTTTATACTTTATTCAAGATGTTAAACCCCATTCCTTCCTTTCTCTCTCTGTAATCATTTCTCCAAAATACTTCAGTTTGGATACTGTAAATGTACATGTACAAGAAAATTCAAAATACGAACGCAGCTCTTTTGTATAATTCCAGACTGGAATTTTGCTTTTGACAAATGCCATGATATTTTGCATTTTTTTTATGGCACCATATTTTAATATCTTGTTCATCTTTTAGACTAGAAGAAAAGATTTAGAAGTAAAAGTGTCTCAGTTAGAAACACAAATTACAGCTCTTCAAAGAAACAGTAAAACTCTGCTCAAAACCAGACTCGGGGATGTAAGTAACTATACTCATAGATCACTGACCAGAATCCTTCCCTTCTACCTCTAACCGGTCGTCAAATCATGTAAGCAGTACCGTACCCAAACCGATCTAAACTAAGGTTCCCGCGTGTCTTTAAATTCCTTAAATATTGAATTGAAAGTAGATTTATTAAGAAACGTCTCTTATCTATAAATGTTTTTATAAAGTAGGAGTTTTAAGGTTTTCTGGTCAGTCCGGCTATTATCATCTATATCTATATATATTGTATATATACCAGCTTCTATCCTCTTCCTTTCTATCTCTATTAACTCGAAGACAGTGAAACATAGCTAACACAATTACACTCAAATTTTACATGAACCTGTAATGTTGACATCGATGTACACTTTTCAAGAATCTTCATTGTTGTCATGCCAACTTCTTTAAATGTCAAAAATCATAATATTAAGAATTAAATAACATAGAATTATTGTTCTTTAAGAAAAAGCCTGATCTTAAAGACAGAATCTCTTTCTGATGTTGCTAAGTTTCACTGAATGACTGTTTCTTCAACAAAAGGACAATGGTACTTTCACCAATTCACAATAACCTATTGGTGTTTTAAAATGTTGGCTTAAATCAACAAGGTACTTAAAACTGGGTTGCTTTCATACTTGAATAAAACCTTGTCTTCATAAGCACAGTTGGGGCAGAAAATTGCAACGTTAATTTCATAACCTTTCTTGAATAAAACTTGTCATGATTTTCTGATAGAAATGAATGGAAGGATAACTTCGAAATACTTCTTTCGTCAAATTACTCTCAGGTTTGTCTCAATTTTATCTCTCATATGTTGACAAATCGTTCAATACCACTTCTAAAATTTAATTTTACTGATGGACTGAAATTGTGAAAGTACCTCTGTCACTCAAAATGCACAAATCAAATGAATTGATACAGTGGAGGACCCAGAATTTATCGTTAGGGGGGGACCGGAGGGTGTCCAGGGTGATTTGTGCTGTATATCTGGAACCGAATATAACATTCAATTTTAATCGCCTCAATCAACAAAGAGCTCCAATTTACAATTTTTATAGAAACAGAATAAAATTGAAAGTGTAATTTAGGGAGGGAGGTGGGGATGCCCACACCCCTAGTGCTCAAACCTGGTTCCCCCACTGGATTGATTGATTGCTCTAATCAGGATATCATTTGTCCTTACAGCTGGGAATAAGTGCTGATTCTCCGTCAGAGTTTTTAAGCCAAGCTAAACGGATAGTTAGTGAACATAAAGAAAAAGAAAAACATACTAATCTCTTACAATCTCAGATTACTAATCTGGAACAGGAGAAGATTTTATTGGTAAGACCCAAATTTTCTTTGTGTCAATAACTATGTGTTTACTTGACTTTGAGAACAATTTTATTTGGGCATTCGTGGTATCGAATCAATTTCATTCTAATCACGCTAGTTCATTAGATTTTATGAATAGAAAGCAGTACTTATTGATCAAGGCTACAGATTTGGGCATTTTTGGTAGTTAATCGAATCAAATGCCACTTGTAGACATATTTCTCAGATTTTATCTGTTTTTAAATAGAAAGTAGTACTTGTTGATCAAAACTACAGAGGTTACATTGTGGATAGGGAGCTGTCATTGTGTTTCTGTCTAACCCATATATATCGTTAATGCACTTTTCACTTTACTAATAAAATACTGTAAGCAATAAATTGATGTGTGTATATATATATATATATATATAGTCCTCCAGAAAAAGCAGGAACTATTAGAATGAATTTGTATTTGTTTCTAATTGAGGAAGATCATTCAGACTGTATATGTTCATTAGGTGAATGTCTTTTTGAGCTTTTTCTGCACAGGTAAAGCGTTGATAAGCCAATTGCTGTTTGATTTGTAAAACGATAAATTATCTTTATTAATTGATTTCACACATTCTTTTCCACACAGATTCTCTGATCGTCATTTGGAGAATTGTTGGGGGGGGGGGTGACCGAATGGTTAACATGTGCGCGTTGGTTGGTTCAGCTGGTCTCTCATTGAGTCAAATAGTGCGGTTTCAAATCCATGACGAGGAGTAGGGTTGCGTATCCAACCTTGTGGGTTTCTCAGAGTCATTTGCATTTTCTCCCTCTGCTAAAGACCCTTACCCAAAAGCGAAATATTAAAATATAAAGTTGAACCATATGTTAATCCCAAACCACCTACGATCTTTACGAAACATTTTAATCCAAACCGGAAGATTATAAACTGTTGATAAGCTGGGAAAAATTATATATTTTCTGAAAAATGCAAATGGTAATCAGCAGCTTTGATTTATTTCTATTAATGAAATGAAATATTTTTATGTTTATTGTGTTTTTTGTTTTTTTTAGACTGAAGCTAATAAACATCGAGACAAGAAAGGCAGCAAGAAGGTAAACATTCATATAAATAAAATATAATAGCAGGGTTATAATCTACTGCCCAAGGGAGTTGATTATGGGTTTGTCATTTATACAAATAAAATATTAATAGCAGTGGTATAATCTACTGGCGTGCTGTATCATCAGGTCTGCCATTTAGTCAACTGGGTTTTCTCAGGGACCTATGGTTTCCTCCCACGGCTGGAGACCCCTACGCTCTAGAGAATTATTGAAAAAAAAAATTGAACCATGTGTTTGTCCCAAAATAACCTAGTTTGTGTCGAGTGAACATTATAAACATTATAAGCTGCTATGGTTCTTGGTGCTTTTTCTTCTTCTTTGTTTAATTTCCTGAAATTTTTATTTTATTCCAGAACGGAATTGTGCAGCCATTTTATACTCAGAGCTACCTTTATAAAGAGGTAACGGCTTCCATGGCAACTAAACATAAACTTCTAGAGCAGGTATCTCAATTAGAAGCAGAAGTGAAGAGTTTGGAGAAAAAGAACTCAGAGATTAGCAAAACGCGGGAGGTGAAACAAACAAAATCTTACGCCAAGAAAGCCAAACAATCTGTGCTTGAGGAAGATAAAAATAACAATCAGGAAATATTTAGTTTGACAGTATTAAAGAATGAAGTAACGACCGCGTTGCTAAACAACAAACCGGCCAATGGAATTCAGCTGAAAACTCTTGCTTGTGAAAAAATCAAGGATGGAATTAAACTGGAAAAAATTAGCCAACCAGATCTCTCAATTAAAAGTCTGTTAGAAAATACGAAGAGGCCAGTGAACACCTCAAGCTCACCCGCAGTCGATAAGGGTCGAGAGGTTATTACAGTGTCTAGTAACATCAAATCAGAAAAGAAATCCGCATCTGTGCCAAATGGTCTTCATCTTAGCAAAAAGTTATCACATTCCAGTGTTGATAAGAATAGTCATGATCTCAAAGTAGCTGCTAGTGCTTCAGATGACGCGGATTCGAAACTAAGGTTAGCTTTAGCAGATGGTCTCATTCAGTTGAAAACTGGACTTCTGCCAAAAGATGGAAGCAATTTCCGACCGGATTCGCAAAAAGATTCAGGTTACAATACCAGTACATCTAGTCGACCGAGTAGCAGGAGCAGTGGCGACTCGACACCAAATTCAGATCTCACACCGAAAACAACATCAGTAGCTGGTAACGTGTTATTGACCAAACCACAAATCGGCCAATCAGTTAAGTCGACTGAATCACAATCGTTTAATCATACAAATGGCTCTTTTGTAACCATTAATTCACCCGTGTACAATTTTACCACCAAAAACAGCTCCGCGCAGAAAATTGATACGCAACCAACGTTGTTAAATGGTACTGTTAAGGGACATACTCCGTTGATATTAGCCAAGAACAAAGAGAGTCTAAACAGTGCCATCGTGAAACAATTACAAAATCAGTGCTATTCGTCAGGATCAAAAACTATTAATCCAACCATCGTGAAGCCCGTCGACGTTGAAACAAATAAAAAGGGGAGTAAACAAGATAAGTATCAATTAAAGAAAATAACGACGTCCCCTCAATCTCGACGTGCAGGCAATAAAAACAAAGAACCAGCCTCAAAACCTGTTACAGGGCAGACGACAACCGCGGCTGCGGGACGATCCAGTAATCTTCAGACAATAAATTTAACGAATATTCAACCAAACTATGTTATACAAGGGAATGCAATGGGTGCGGTACAACAAGTTTCTCAGGCTACATATCAACAACAACCACCTCGAGGTGAGAACCATATTGTATCTTAATATTCTTGACCATCTGGACCGTTTTTCAAAACTTTAAGCTCTTAAATTAATTGAAACTGAAATGAAAAGAATGGGGGTTAAGGTCCTGCCTTTCTGCACCAACTAGACAGATGAACAGGAACAATCATTGCACTTAAATGAAGACGATAAATAATGAATTCTATGTTAGCATGCTTGAGTTAATATTGAAACAATTGAGTATAGGAGATTAAGTTTTGAAGAACATGGTCCAATGTAGAGTACTCTTAAAGGCATCCCAACTAGGATCACATAACATTCTAAATCTTGATTGAGAATCTTTTCAAAAATTCGATCCATTGTATAAAGTGAGTTTTGACATTGATATCATTTAGTTATGTTGTTTTAGCATTAGTTTCTGTATTATATGTTTTGTTTCAGACCATTGTTAGAAAACTGTTCAAATTTGTTGAGAATCATAGAAAACCCTTGGGTTTTTACTGTAGTGTAGTTCAAAGGATCTGTCAAGATTAGATGAGTATTATGTTTAGAACTGTTTAGTTTATGGAGCAGTGTTGAGTAATTAAACAGCTCTAAACCCAACACTCACTATCTAATCTAGAAAGACCCTTTGGACTACACAATATTAGAAACCTTAGTGTTTTCTATGATTCTCAACAAATTTGAACAGTTTCCTAACAATGGTCTGGAACTACACATTAAAATTAGAAACTCCTGCTAAAACAACACAACTAAACGATACCCGAGTTGTAGTCAGGCCCCATCACATAAAAGGCTCAAATGAACAACTCAAAAATCTAAAATAACAAAAAAAAACATTTATGAAAAACCATGATGGATGAAACTATCATACTTAGTTATCGAAAGATTTGTTGCCTAAATAAATAAAGACCTGGGGCCTGTTTCACGAATTTTAAATAAGATAAAATCCAAATTTTAGTTTTTTGATTGGATAATATTAGATTAATTTTAGTTCTTAGTCAATCAGAATTGAAGTTTTTACTAAAATTTGGATTTTATCTTCGGTTAAGATTTCGAGAAATAAGGTATTGGCTATAAATGTTGGTAAACCTTGTAGCTTTTGCACTTCACTGTTAATGTAGCAAACCTGCTTTATGCACAGCAAAATAAAATACAACTTTTTATTTGCTTACATACACGAATATTGTCGTCACCTTTGTGGACTTTTTCAAAAACATGAACAGGACATTTGTTGAATTTTGATGTGTCGCCAGGTGTCTTTGGTGTTGGTGGGTGTATTAGGAAGCTTGACATGCCCCATTCTTCTATGTTTTTTTTTTTTGCTAATGTTTAACAAGTTTATCTTTGGGACCAGGAACTGGGCACCAAGTGCTACATGTCATCTTCATGGCAACACGCTTTGAAAAAAGTCTGTCAATTCAAGTACGATCGAGATGAGACATAGCATGCTTGGTCCTCGAACAACTGCACATTGATAGACAGGCCTGGATTTATAAAGTGCGATGTCACAATTCCAAGATGGTGGCAATGATGCCATTGCCATGCTCTGTTCCTGGTCAATAAAGTACTACTGTCACACTTGTTTTGTGTAATTTTTTGTTTTAAAACATATGTATAGCATTCTTGATCCCTTTTTTTGTTTTGATCGTGTTTAATAGTGGATTAATAATAAAACTAAATGCCATTTAAACTATTCAATGAATCCTATTTCTTAATTGTATATTGATTAGAATGACAATTGAAATGAAACCTTAGCATATATTTACAAATACGTAACAAATGATGGTACAAAAAGCTGTGGCCCTATGTACACATTGGTATGCGCGTAAAAGAACCCTTGACAGTTGGGATTCAAAATAAATGTAGGTTGTAGCGCAGCAGTTAAGGCAAAGTTTAAGTCATACACTGTACGGTGTATGCCTGTCTTCATTAGAACAGCCGGTGCATAAAAGTAGGATGTTAAACCCTGTTTGCTATGAGGGTTATCTGACCCAGACAGCAGTATGAAGTCCTACTCTTATTTCAGATTACAACGATCAAAGGTTCATTTACATGCACATCAACAAGTACATTGCATCTCAAGTTTTTCATCCCCATCCGAATGGGGGGTTGGGATGGCCTAGTGGTCTAGAGTGCCGCGCTTCGACCTCTAGCTGGCCGGTCACCTCTGGCTTGCGGCTGTGGTATCGAGCCCTGGTGTGAGCGTATGTGGCATGGAGATAGGGGCGCCTTCTCAACCTCGTGGGTTTCCTCCGGGCACTCCGGTTTCCTCCCACTGCTAAAGACCCCTACGCGCAAGTGAATTATTGAAATAAAATTAAACCATGTTAGTCCCGAAATGACCTAGTTTGTGTTGAGTGGACGTTAAACCCCATTTCTCTCTCTCTCTCTCCCCATCCAAATAACTAAACTGAAAAAATATCAAAGTCCTTGCTCCCTCTTGTTGATGTTTAGTGAGTAAGAAGATTGTCATTTCTTTTGTCATTCTTAAACGTACATATTGTGATGAAAGTGTTTATTTGTAGCATTTTTGTTTGGTAAACTTATTGTATATTTTTGTTTTTATTCACGATTAATGGTGTGTTGTTGACCTATGTATATATTTGAAATATATAAGTGGGTTTTATTAGCTGTGTGGCTTGCTTTATCTCCCTGGCATCAAAATACTTAGCAACGTGGTTTAGGTTTACCGTAATCAGTAGATACACATATATACACCACCGCAATAAAACTAACCTTTCATAGTTAGACAGGATTTTAGCTAATTTTACAATAAAACAGCCAATAATCCCACTCACTGTCACTTGAAAATATCACATTCTTTCTCTAGTTTCTTCTCTTTTATTTTATATTTATTTGAATAAATAACCACCGTAATTTCAGTCATCATCTTAGTAAGTGAAATAAATACCTTGCCACTTGAAAAATACACAGACACATCATTGGAAATGGAACCATTCTTAAATTGTTACTTCTTATATAATAATTATAATAATACATAAAAAGTGAATTAGCACAGTTACAATTACACTGTAGCTTAAAAAAATTATTGGAATTACTCTTAAAGGTATAATTCGTCATTTGTAATCTTGCTAAATAATCAAATTTCTCATGGCTTAATTTACGTTAAATAGTTACTCTGATTGAAGAATTAATTAATTAACACTGGGTAATCGACCAGCATGCATTCAGTCGGATTTAAACTTGGCCTATCTGATCTCTCCGCTACAAATAAAAGATGGCAGCATTTTGTTATGGCAAACTGCATTGATCAATGAAATTTCAATTTATCATAATTTAGTAAATACTGAACCATTTTGGACTACTAAGAGTTTCAACTTTCTCAATATTGTAGTTGGCAAGAAATTCCAAAAGCGTGAAATGACGCATCAAACCTCTAATTTGTCACAATGTCTTGGGAGTAAAAAAATAACAATACATAGAAACAGTTACATTGTAAATATTTGGAATGGTCATAAAACGAAAAAGAACTTAGAAAAAACAATGAAGATGTAATCATTTTTAGTCTTGTTCTATACTAATCAAAATTTTGACGACCGATATATATGATGCCAAGATGATTCTATTTTTCTTTCTCTTCTGTTTCTTGTCTAGTCCTATCTTTTATTGCATGCTAGCTTTCAGTGGCTTTTGGTGTCTTCTGTATCTTATAATAAAAAAAATGAATTAACAGAAACAATTAGATTCATATACATGTAGAGTTGGTAAACAAAGACTAAAATATGGCGTTTTTGTCTGCTCATAGGTGATAAAGGCCGAAAATCTGGTACCACCAATAATTGGCAAGCGCAGATCAGCAGTGGTTTTGATGCTCTTGTAGCATTTGCTTCCTCGGAGCTCGACCGTAATAGAGAGATGAAAAGAAAAGGCATAGACGAAGTTGATTCAATGAGTACTCCATCACCAAAACGACCACCAAGTGTGAAAATGGATAAAAAGAAAGAACTCGCCAAAACTGTGACAAGTTCTCCGAAATATTTACGACGAAATGGTTCGCCATCAATGAGTAGTGTATCTTCACTGAGTAGTAATACATCAAGAAACTCTCAGGGACCACGTACTCCTCCCGGATCACCACCTACCAATAAAAGAGGACCATGTACCCCTCCTGGTTCACCTGTTAGATCACCACGCAATTCACGACCAACGAGTCGTGCCAAGTCGAGTCGATCACATTCTTCAAGTTCATCAAGAAGTCGTTCGTCCAGCAGTTCGTCATGTACGAGCAGTAGTAGTATGGATAGTTCAAGTGACAGTAGCGTTGAACGCAGGAAAACTAGTGATAGATATAAGACGAAAACTTCGTTAAAGTCTGTTTCTCCATCAGTCAAATCGTACACAGACGTTAAAAACAATGGTGGCAATGTGCATGTGATCAATAACACTAAATTAAATGGCGGTGGGGTCGTGGTGGTTACAAATAACAATAGTATAGCCAATCATGGACTAGGTAATGTACCCCCGCCACCGCTGCCACCTATACAGATAACGGCACCATTGTTTCCACCGTTAGAAAATACGCAAAAGAATAACGTATGTGATAAGGCATCAGTCAATAATGCTCCACACCCTAGTGTAATGTATCAACCAATGCCTCAGGGATATAATGCTGCCCATCCACATGATAATGGCTCGATGCGACCATCTAATCCACCACCACTGGGACATTTCATTAACAATAATCACGGGCTAACAGCAGCTCAAAATAACATTAGGTTACCGTTTGCTAAGATGCCAGGGAGAGCGAGTATGCCAGACCTAACACGTCCCCCACCAACTAACTTCCCTCCTAATCTGAATAACCCACCACATCCTGTCTCTATGCCCAATCTGAGTCCCCAAATTAACATCCAACAGCCACCTCCCTCCAATACGTCTGCTCCCATCTACAACAATAATCCCAACCACCAATGTTTCACGCCCTCACCAACACCATCCCCTGCACCACCACTTCTTCCACCAATGAATCAACCACCTCCCAGTTGCAATCCACGTTTATCCGTTACGCCCCAGAACCCTCTACCAGACATGTCCATGCACGATATGGAACCCCAGCGCATGAAGAATGACATGCGACCAGGTCCATATATCCGACCATTGATGGCCATTAACACTAATCACAATGATATTCCTTCATCTGCAGTGAGGCCACCAATGAATTATCCCGACCAATCAAATTATCACCGTCCACCAGGGTCGATAAATGGTCAACCAAGCCGACCATATTTGGGCAATAGACAAGATTATGGTCATGGTGTACGATCTAATGGCATGAGGCAAGATTTCAATGTCAGAACAGAAATGAAAGGACCTCGATCAAAGGGAATCCGGGGAGATTTTAATGGAACAAGGATCTATTTTCCATGTATGAATATGCCTGCAGGAAATGGTATGAACTCTAACCCCAATATAAGAATACAGTACAACCACAACATGACTGGCAATAGTAATGGTGGCAATTGGAGAAATTATAATGGTGGTGCAGGTGGCATGGGCAGACATTAATATTTAGGTAGGTTTCTTGGTATTGTACAGTAGCACTACACCATCCCGACTTCTCAATTAGTCCATAGCATTGTCATCTGTATATTCCAGTTAATTACTAAATACCATTGAAACAATTTAGTCCAAAGTGTCTTATTCTTTGCTCCTGGCTCTTTCTTTGTTAATGCCATGGGAAAGTCAAAGATAGCGACCTGCTTTTTGAAGGATTTTGATAATGTTAATCTGATTCTTTCACTTTAATACATGTACCTGAAAAGCTGAATCATTTACCTTACTAAAGAAATATCTCCAATCTTTCTGCCGCTTACTTATAAAAAGTTGAGTAACAAAGCATCAAATCAACCGTGTGTTAAAATTTGAAATTTTTTCAGTCAACATAAGAGATTGATATGATATTGTTTTGGACACAACTTTTAATATGCATACAAGTCATGGAGCCTAGGATACCTATAACATATACGTGGAATAGGGAAAAAATTAATCTACTGATTGTCACTTGAGCAATATTTAATCCCTTGCAAAGTACAATATTGTGAACCTTGAATCACTGACACTGTGACAGGATATCAGTCCCAGCCAGAATGGTTCAGTTTTGTTCAGTATTATAATACAATCTATGATATTCGCCGTTAACAATAGTGTATTTTGCAAGGGATTCCTATTGCACTAAATAACGCCCTCATTTTGCTCCAAAGTTATCGACGTTGCAGGGGCAGATCCAGGAATTTTTGCAGGAGGGGGTTTGCCAGGTTTCTGTTACGGAAATCTGCCATCATCATCCCTAAATTACATAGGCATACATACAAATTGACCTTTTTAAACAGAGAAATCGTTTTTATACTGATGTAGGATCACTTTGTGATGTAATTTCATTGATGCATTATTTTTTTTTTTATGTAGCTGGATCCGCCCCTGCGTTGTCTTTATCTGTGGAGTTAGCATTTTAAACGCAGAAAGATTTCTGCTTCACTACTATACTAATCAACTCGTCGAATTTAATTCTGGTATTTTTGGTATGAAAACATTTATCAAAACATTTCTGCATCTTTTTTTTCAACCTTTTCAATGTATTTTGTAGGTTATGCATTTGTAGTTGTTTTAAACAATACAACTCAACAACAACAACAACAACAATACCTACAGAATAAATAAAGAAGGTGGCTGATTAGTATTAAACAAATTGATGACCAGCATGTTAAAATGGCAGCAGACTCGAAGATCAGGGCTTGACGACACAAAATGATCCCAATTTTTATAACTTTACTTTATATATTTTCCATGGTAATTTATACTGTAAAGATATTTATATCACCATATATAATATATGTAATATAGCAACAATTAGGCCTAGAAATACTACCATATTTAATTTGAACTTTACAAAGTTCCTGTAGGTTTAATCGAATTTTAGAATAAAAACACCAAAAATATGAAAATTTGTTCTGGACAGACGTATGAGCCAGTATTGTGTCTGCTGACTGAATATTAGACATTGTCAGTGACAATTGGTTTATTTCCAGGCTTAATGATAAACATTGATGAATTTTGATCATATTATTTTGTTTCTGTTGAGACAAGGACAATGTTTAAACTCGACTCATTTTGTTAACTCTTTTGTTTCAAACAATAAAAAAATTGACGTTTAAAGTTTGAAGACAAGAGGGTCAGACAACTGGATTAAAGATTTATCAATATATATACTGTTGGATACTGTATATTTAATCCAAATTGAATTTGTAATTTACTGTGTTGATTCTAGAGATGTAAGATAAATGTTTTTGAGATGATGTAATTCAGGATATATGTGAGTAGCTCCGACAAAACCAGGCGCTTGTCGCACAACTTTATTTTGTACTAAGCATAAATCATATGCCTTCTTGTTGCCATGAATGAGCAGAACTCAACTCCAGATGATACAACAAATTTAAAAAGAATTGCATTTTTGGTAGGCTTAGGCTTTGGGCTATTAAAATATGTTGCCAGCTCTATTTTCATTAAAAATGACCTGATTTTTATGGGAACAGCTCAAATAAGGTAACCCTTGGTAGCAAAATGAGTCAGAAATAGCATGTCTACATTTATTACGAAATGAACAAAAAAATGTTAAAATAGACTAAAAAATATGTATTTAATGATAACGAAAAAGCAGAAATGTAGATTTGACAAATTAAGTCTGCTTCGATATATTGTTTGTCTATTATTATTGTAAACACTGAGTTGCGACATTGACTCATTTTGTGGTGATGGATCACAAATGATAGGTCTACCTACCTACTTGAATTGAATACATGATATTTGGCTTTGTAAATAAAGTATTTTATCTTGAATCACCTCTGCACATACTTAAAGTCACTGATCGTCTGTTGCATTTACCGGACAATATCCAGGTTTGTTACTGCTTACTCCACGCTGAACTTAAACTAATTATTTAACAATTCAGAAAACAAAACCTAAATATCAACGGTAGATAATCTAAAGGCTTGGATTCGATTGGATAAAAAAGAGACCAATCAAAAGAATTCATGAAAATTATAGGTGGCGCTGGGTTTAACGTCCTACTGTTCTGCACCTAACCTAAGCTAATGGAAGACGGGCATACGCCATACAGTATGCTATGAGGGATATTTTCCCCAGGCAGCGGGACTACAGCCTACTCTTACATCAAATTCCAACTGCCAAGGAATCTTTAATGTGCATGCCAATGTGTACACAGGACCTCAGTTTTTCGTCCCATCCAAATGACTAGACAGCTGTTCTTGTCAGGCCCTACGTCCTGCATCTCTGACAAGGGGAAACAATGCCGGAAAAGCTGGATTAACTTTTTCGGCCAATGCAGGGATCAAAAGGTGTTTACAATATACCTTGATTAACAGTTGACTGGAAGTAGCAGGGGTATAGCCATGAACTGGAGGTAGCATAGCTCTGAAACTAAAAGTGGTAATCCATCGCCACCCGGCCTATCTCCAAGCTACTCAGCTATACCAGCCCTAGTATAGTGTATTAGTATAGATACATTGTCTGTAGTGGATGACGAAATTTAACAACAAATATTCGATTCATCTTTGTAAATACTGAGCAGAATTGAACCAATTTTGGACTCAAATTCTTGTTAGAGATTAGACTTTCACAATATTGTAATTTGCAAGCCAATGAACGATCAGAGACTTTAATATCAATCTTAAATCACCTCCGCACACACATACCATAATATCAATTAATGGTTGTACGCTGATTAAACTGAGTTTTATTTTCGTTTACTGTAAGATAATTTGATTTATATTTCTAGTATTTACAATCAGTGGCATGCAGATGAGTTGGCGGATCAGGCGTCGGCCCTGAGCTTCCATATCAGGAGGCATACGATCAAGGAATTGGCCTTAGGTATCACCAAATCTCTGCAAGCCACTGTTTATAATCGTTTCCACCGCCATCTTGTTTTTATAATGGAGTTATCTATTGATATAGATATCATCAAGTTGCTGCCTATTTATATATCTATCTATCATAGTTGTGAAATCCCCATGGTCACTATAACAGACTGACCGTATATACCACCTACCTCATTCTAAACGTTAAATGTGTCAGGATAAAAGAAATAACAAAACACCCCCCCCCCCCCATTACAACATGGGTGATATTATAATCGATGTGTATTTTCTGATCAGTTGAAGAGGTTGAACAATTCCATACACAGAGTTTAACACCGCATGATTCATCTGTCCCTATTTAGAGTAAGGCTACAAACAAATTTGCCTTCAACCCTTGAGGGCTTTCTTCATAAGCCTTATTTCCCTAATTCCCCTGCGATACAGCACACTATGAGAAATTATAATACCCTGTCCGCTACATTAGCAATAGGGGCAGTTCACCGGTACTCCTAACCCATAATTCCCTAGAGAAGAATTTTCTGTTTGGGAATTGATCTCCCCAGATAGCCATGAATTGAGATAAACATGACAAGGGTTAGTGTCAGGGGTAGGTAATCATAACCCTGGCCCAGACTTCACGAAAAATAAATTTTCCGTATGGAATTGACCTCCTCATGAACATCTGATCTAAAAATAGACAACATCCGATCTAAAAATAGACAACACCGATCGATATTATAGCTGATGTAAGATGTTCATCAAAGTCCTCTGGGGCCTATTTCACAAAATTTTAACTAAGATAAGATCCCAATTTTAGTAATTTGATTGGATAATATTAGATTGATTTTAGTGCTCAGCCAATCAAAATTGAAGTATCTACTAAAATTGGATTTTATCTTAAGTTAAAATTTCGTGAAACAGGGCCCAGCTCTTTAATTCTAAAGAGACTGGATTATCTTGACTCAGGGGTAAAAGATGAGATCATCAAGTAGCTTGAAACTTGAAAAGGGGAAGGCTTTAGATCAACTCATTTAATAACATCTAGGAAAGACAAACCATAAATTGATGGGCACTGAAATCCTGGAATAGAGGGTATTAATAGTCTACAGCACTCAAAGATAAACTGGCTTCTCATCTTTCAGGAAATATTTTCCCTTGAAAACATAGTTTCAAAATCCATTACACCTCAAACCAATTTATTTTTTTAAACAAAATGTCTAACATCATGAGACCGATTGTGAATTTGAGATGGCACTGTTTGTGTATCAGATGTTATTAGTACATAGCAAGCCTGGAAATAAGGCACTTGTCAAAGACATTGTCAGGCACCAATTGAGACTGTCTGACACAGATTTGATTATTTTCACTCGTTTTATTGATATTATGTATCAGCACAAAGTTCAAAATGGCATGTACTAGTTTGCCCAGGTCTAAATACTAAGGCCATCTGCAGATTTTGGTCAAGGTTGCAAGATGCAAATAGGTTTAGGCACGTACTTAAGTTAGGGTTAGTGCTAAGCCTGTTTAATCTTGTGATTTTGACAAAATGTGCAGGTGACCTTAATATTTAGACCTAGCTGTACTAATTTATTACTGGCAGACATTTTCAAGCAGGGTACGTAGTATGGTTTGTCATTCTGAAATGTTAATGTATGCTTCAGTCGTGGACTGTGTTTTATTATGTATATTTTCAAGATGATGACCATAAAAATATTAGATCTCTTGCCATACTCATCTTTAAAATAATCTTATCTCATCATGTTGATCCGTTCCTTTATTATATACCAGTTTTAATAACCCACCATCTCTGGAAAAAAAAACAACCACCCCAGTTTGTCTTTTGTAACCTAAAGGGCTAAACATGCATATTAAAGATGCATTATGTTAGAGCTAAATCCGCATATTGCAGGTCTTTTTATTGGCTTCCGATGTTATATAAATTATTATTTAGATATTTATTCACTTGACAAGACACTAATTAACTCTCTATGTGCATGTCACATCCTAACAACTAGATGCTGTCTACTGGACTAACGAATAATTCTGGTATATTTTAGAGGAACATTCTGATGTGATAATGATTTCTGTTTTTTTAAGTATTATCATCTGCTTAAAACTTTTGTAAATATTAAAGCTATAATTTAAATGTCTGTTTATGGTAAAACATGTCGCATGTTGTTCCAAGAGACGCTTTTACTGTAAAATATTTCCCTTAGTTACAATCTTTCATATGCGAAGAATGAGCATCCATTGTTATGGAGACATTTGAGTAGATGCTTGATTAGTAAAAGTGTAAAATATTTCTGTTAGTAATAATCTTTCAGATGCAAAGGATTTTGTACATTTAGAAAAGTGGTCTGTCCGTTGTCAAGAAGACATGAGAGAAGATGCTTGATTTGTCAAGTTCACTTCCTTTTACATTAGGAGGGTGCATTCCATTGTCTGTTGTTAGTTGCTATGACATCAGAAAGTTAACTGATTTGTTGACAACCTGTAATTGTTAGAGAAGTTGAGGACCATATATAGAATTTATAGTAGTATATATTATGTATTTTTAGCAATACAAATCTACAGTTCTATTAATAAATATATTATGGAAATGTTGATAAATATGATATAAGACTGTAAATAGATTAATTAATGCATGGTTAATTCACAGAGCTCAGATGTTATTGTTCCTCGGGCCATGTTACTGTAAAACTTAATTCACGGAGCTCAGATGTTATTGTTTCTGAGGTCATGTTAATGAGATCTTGAATGATTTACATGTATATTGCACTATGACTTGAACCGATCTGCCATCTTTGAAAACCGGTGTTCTTGAAATTAGAATTGAGTTAAGGTTTTTGTAAATAGGGTTCCATATCTCAAAATCTTGTAAATGGCACAATTCAATTATTGCACCTACATGTGACACGTTTCTTGAAAATGGCAAATAAAATTATCAAAGTAAATAAATGTAAATTATAGTGCCTAATCTGAAATTATTTTATAAGATAAAAAAAATATGTTATGTAAAAAAAAAAATTGATTGTTATGATCTTATTAGGGCTTTGAGAATAGTTACTTTTGGCAGACGGAAATTAATCATCGAATTTGGGTAATGAATGAAATTTGTTTTGAGATTAAAATGAATTTATTTATTGAGGTAAAATGTAGAATATTAATGTGACATGAAATGGCAAGTCATGGTTATAATATCAAAATATATCAGGTATATAAGGTTAATTCCCGTCAATCTCTTGTGATTTTTGTGTACGATTGTCCATGATGACACACAGGGGAAAATTGTAGGATAGGTATGAAAGTTTTAAGCATGCCGATAATTCAAAATCACACTAGAGTTATTTTGAAGCATGGCAAATATCAACAGTTGTCCACAAAATAAGAATAGTTTGACGGGAGTTTTATTTATTTGTGTAAGTGCCATTAAAACATTCCGATTATGACACTGCCGCTATTTACATCACTTCACATAACAACAACTGTGGAGTTTTTTTTATTATAAACATTTTAGATTGTGATTTATCCATTATTAACCCATTTAACCCTGAGCCAATTAAAAGATTAGCTGCCCTAACCCTAAGCTCATTGAACCAGCAGGGCCCCATCTCCTAAGCCAATTAGAGGATTATTGTTAATCCTAATACCCTCTACAAAATTGCAAATAATTTAAAAAATATTTTTTATACATAAAAATACTCTGTTACAAAAATGTTCACATTGCCGTGTTCTTTCCAATGATATAAAATTCAATTTTACAAAGTAGCATGTATATTACTATAAATAATATTGAAAAGCCAGTTCCACTAAAATTATGACTTTTCTCTATCATATTGGCAAAATAATGTGAAAAAGTATCCCTTACGATTTAAAAAAAAAAATAAAACAAAAATATAATCCCTCGTGTTGGCAGCAGTGTTCTAAGTAAATATAAATATAACTTTTAAAAAGAAATATCACCCCAAATAACGGTCACTTCATCGCCTACGGCATTTAACATTTCTGCCTTTCTTTGGATATATGACGGGAATTGTCGTTTTCTTTGCTTCACTGCGTCGAAAATAAAAATATATATTTGAAATCTTCGACAGTGTAATATTCCCCTATTTAGCTTGTGTTAAACCCTAAAAGTTTTGATTCAATTTAGCTTTCCAAAGTCTAGAATTATTAACCGTAAGTTTCGTGTTGTCATCTGTTTGAGCGAGCGAATCCAAGATGGCGGCGACTCGCTTGATCTCGGCTCGAGTATACGCATTCTTCGCATCATAACGTCAAAAAAAATAATAAATAGTTGATTTCTTCGACATTATCATATTCCACAATATACCTGGCAGTAAATCATAAAATCTGATTCTATTTCACTCTCAATATCGTATAATTATTAGCCGTAAGTGACAGCGTGAAAATATTGGAATAGTGCCAAATTGAATGACACGGTGTGAATTTTCACCTCTGACCTGTTACGTAAATACTGAAAGATCCGGTGTTGAAACATATCTTTTTTATTGGATGATTAGCGAATTAAACATTCCTTTTCATCGCGGGTTTTACTTTTATTACCCAATCACCATTAATTAATGAAATAGAAACAATAGAAGTAAGTTGATTGATTTCTCGCTTGGGTTCGCTAAAGCCGTTGCCAAGTATGAAGGGTCCGCGAGTTGATTCGCTACCGTCAGGCACGTGATGCGAGTTGTTTCGCTACCGTAAAAAATGGGTTAATGGGGCTGTTCCAGGAAAATATTTCATAGTTTGAATTTTATAAATCGTATCAGGAAACTGTGAATTGTTACTGCACGTTCATTATTACCTTGATCGTAGAGCACAGCACTGACAGCAGTCAATACTTTAGGTTAAATATTTGAAACAAACTTATGTAAATGTCCTGTGTTAACAGGATAAAACTGACTATCATTCATTTCATGATTTTTTACCCATCAGCTTCCTGTCGTTAAATGTCCTATGTTAATTGTGGACTGGAAGACACTGACTATCATATATATCATAATTCTGGTACCTAATAGCTTCCTGTAATATGAAGTATTGGTGAATTTACCAATGGGTACCAGAAAGACATTTCATACAAGCACATGTTTTGCTACCTGTACTGCTATCATTCATTCTTGGGGCTTAACTTCCGCTTCCAACAAGTGTGATATATCACAGATAACCAGCTACTTGTATCTGTGGTTTAGTATAATTTAAAGTTTTCTGTAACAGCCCTGTGTATATATATTATATCTATATTTATTGCATCTTTTCACATCACTATTAAAATAGTTTTTTTTACATATAAATGTTTAGGATTTTAAGGGAAATTATTAGTTTTAATTTAAACTATAAGAGTGCATGCCTTGTAATTTTCGTATCACACATCACTATTAAAATAGTTTATTCAAGATAAATTTTTAAATTAAAATGTATAGATTGCATGAATTGTACCTTTGTAGTATATTCCATGTATATTGGACATTTTATTGTAGAAAGTATGTTAAAAAGAGCCGAATTAAGCACCTAGATTCGCTGCGATTCTTGTTTAATCTTTAAAACCTGTACTATATCATTATGACTATGTATATGTTTTCATTCTATATCATTGCAATTTACTCTGCCATTATTATATTGAACCAATGCTTGTGGGTCTATAGAGTCCCATTTTGTTATTAAAAATAAAAACAAAAGTAGACCTAATAGATAGTGTGTTATTGTATGTGTGTAAGTATTACATAAGATTTATAATTAAAACTTGTTGTGTGGTATTTGCATGGAGTTGAGTAATTAAAGATAAAATATAATTTATGATAACTTTGTAAATACTGGTAAGGTAAATATTATTTTTATTCTCTAAATTATTAAAGATTTTTTTTTTTTTCCACTATTACAAATATCTGAATAAATAAACCATTGTTTGAATTTGTTTCTTTTCTATGAGTTTTCTTTCCATTTCTTAGCTTGGAAATGGTTCATGAATGCATTACAATAGGTTTAGGGTTTGTGAGGTCATTACGTTTTAATAAATGTATGTATTGTGCGAATTGGGATTTATCATTTAAAGACATCATTAAATTGAAATTATTAGCATATAATGAGTACAACCATCAATAAGTGTGTGTATTGTTGAAACTGGTTTTTATAATTAAGCAAATCGTTAAATGAATGAAATTTATTGCCATCCATTGAGGTAAATAAAGGGTACAAGGAATATATGCCATCTTCATAATGTCAAGGTGTCATAACATGTATGTCTTTTACCTTCACTGCAGTAGCTAAATTGTTGTTTTCTGGTTTTGGTGGTCTACAAATCATTAGGTCTGTCCCATGCATGTATGTGATAAGTGGTAGGGTCTCATGTCATCAATGCAAGTAACATGAGTTAAGTCACATGTTTGTATTAGTATGGTTTTATGTCCTCAATGCAAGTGACATGTGTTCAGTCACATGCTTGTATGTGACAAGTAGTGTGGTCTCGTGTCTTTAATGGTTGTATGAGACAAGTTGAAGTGTGTTGTGTCCTCAGGAGTTGAGAACCATGCTTGTATGTGACAGATAGTACGGTCTCATGTCCTCGATGCAAGTGTCATAGGTTCAATCCCATGCCTTCAGGGTCACATTCTCCTGGATTACAGATATGTGTTATCTTAACTAGCCATTTCATCCCCTTAGATTAAAGTGCCCAGCCAATCAATAGGCTGTATTCAGAAAACTTCTTACGTGATATAACAAAGTTAGCTTATGCAGTGAAAGTATCCGACACAACTTGACCTTATTAAGACGTAAAAGTACATGAACAACTATAAATAATACATGTTTAATGAAAATTACAAAAAAAAGAGATTTCATTTTCTTAGTTTTTATAATGATTTTTAATATGAAGACATTCAATTAATTAATTATTTTCTTAATGAACTTTTTATTTTGTGTGTGAATATTTATTTATTGATTATAATGTTGTAAAATATGAAATATTAGATGATATATTTAGAAAGTGTTACTATAGTTACGGTATGTAATATAGAAATAGTGGTTATTGGCTAGTTAAAAGTTGTACAGGTATGGATATAGAGGGTTGACCTGAAACTTTTAACCTGATAGAAGCTGTAACATCAGGATGTTGCTATTAGGTCAGTCGCTACATGTATACGGCCAGTTTGGGTGTAAGACAGTTGCCAACATGGCTCCCAACAGTGTTATAATGAAGCGCTATTGTAATATATAAAGGGGGTGGGGGCACACACTGGTAGCAGTCTTTAAATAAGTATAATACTATTTTTCTATAAGGCCCTATTTCATGACACACTGGTAGCAGACGTTACACAAAAACGACTATTCTTGGATAAGGGCTAATAACACAAGCTAAGAAATGTTGCAGAATCTAAAAGTTTTAGGGTCAAGTTCTTGAATGTTGATTTAGGCTAATGGATATCTTCTTTGTTGTATAATATATCTTGTTAGGAGAATTCAAATTTTAAAAATTTGCGTACTATGGTCTTGAATGGTAACTTGGGTATGTCCTTCTCATTTACCCTCGCCCTAGGATAATTATAATCTAAAAGTTTTAGGGCTGTGGTCCTGAATGCTGACTAGGGCAAATCTCGTTTGGACCTTGTCAATATTATTATAATGTAAAAGTTAGACTATGATCCTAAAAGCTAACTTGGGTATCTCCTTATCATTTAGCCCTTATCAGGGGATAATTGAAGTCTAAAAGTTTAAGGGCTGTGGTCCTGAATGCTGACTTGGGCTAGTCCTTGTCGGTATATAAATCCTGTATGGGAAGTATGAATGTACATAAAAGTAAATTATATTGTAAGTTGTCACCATGGTTAATATGATGTCCTGGTTTGTGTATATTGTTTGATGGTTTTCAGAGTTGTAATTTCTACGTAATTTATCAATGGGGTTTTTATCAAGTATTTTAGAGTTTTCATGCTTGTAAAACAGTCATGATAAAAAATTATTATATGACAATCAATTTGTTGTGTTTATTAATATTCTGGATTCAGCTGTCTTGTTTTGGGGCTGCAGTGGTAATGCACTGACCTTTCTACCAGATTGTCCCCAAGTGTGTTGAGGCCAAGAAATGTGTCGGGTGTGGCACCTGGTGGGTACCAAGAAAAGTGTTGCTTAGTTGTTTGGGGGCTGTAGTGGTCAAATGATAAGTCAATGGCCTATCAACAAGAATTTCCACAGGTCCATATTCAAGAATTAAAAAGCCCTAGGAGAGATGTCGGGACTTGTGTCTGCAGGGCTGACCAGGAGATAGTTGCATGTCTAGGTGTTGTCTGCAGGATCTGACGAGAGAGTTGCTTTGTCATTTGGAGGGGTCTTAAAAATTAGATTAACCCATGTACACATTAGGGAATAGAGAGAAATGGGGTTTAAAGTCCACTCAACACCAACTAGGTCATTTTGTGACTAACATATGGTTCAATTTTATCAATTCGCTTGCATGTAGGGATCTTTTGTAGTAGAAAACCCATGTGGTTGGACAGACTTTATGACACAGGGCACACGCGCTAACCATTTAGCCGTACACACTGGGAGCACTTTGAAGCTGGAATTCAATAAAGAATACATGGTGACACAAGATCTCTGTTTAATCTGTCTAATAGGACCTTTCATGACCATTATCACTCTAAACTAAGGTGTTGCTCCTGGAAATAAGTACTCAGAACCACTGGAATGGTGGCAAGCAAGTCGAGGACTGAACAACATTGCCACCCTGAAGTTTAATGCCCTATGAGGGATATTTAGCCCGGACAGTGGCGCTACTGAATTTCAACTTTCAAGCTTACTTTCACGTGTACACAAAACCTGGGTTATTTGTCCTCTGTCCTGAACCAGTGATGAGGGGAAACTACACCTGAAAATCTTGACCAACTATCATTAAAACAACTACATTCACTCTAATTTTATTCTTTCATTTTCTTAATCGGAGAAAGAAGGCATGTTTGCATTCTTTAGAGTCTAATGGATAATATTTATCATAAAAGTCCAGAAGAAATTCTTCCGGTTTAAATCCAAATTTCTGATAAAGCAACATGGCAGGATTTGTAGCGGATACATGAAGAGTTACATCTTTACCCATACATGTCTGAAAATAGAAAAAAATTGAGGCTATAACTTTTCTAATTTTTTAATAAACTGTGAAAATATTAAATCAGGAATATTGATAGAAATTTATAAAAACAAACAACATCCATTGTTTGCATCGAGTTAACACCAGTTCCAGGTTTACCAATAGACATAGTTGCCATAGTAACCCATCAACCTAGATATAGGATAAGCCCACTGAATCTAATTTGTTGCACTGCATGTCATCCTATAACCTCATTACACGTGTACACTGAGAATTTCATGATATGTTCGGCGTGGGGTCCAGAAATAAGTAAATCTGGTCCTGGTTAAAAAATACTACTTTATGATAATTTGCAAACTTTTTCAATTTTACAAACTCCAAATGTCTCAAATATAAATTTGTTGGCTACCTAAATAAAGAACTTGCAGTACTCACTATAATAGTTAAAAACTAGCTATTGTAAAGGCAATTTGCAGAAGACCTGCAAAAGGTAGATTTAGCTCTTGCATAATGTATGTTTTGGGTTTAAAGAATGACCATTAACTCTTACCTGTATTAAATGATAAACCATAAATTTAGCGATACCAGCTCGCCTCCATTCAGGATGTGTAAATATAAACGATATATAGGCTTCATTATATTTAACGTCTGGCACCATAAACGCAAAACCAATCACAATTTTTCTGAAAAGGAAAAACAAAGATGTTATAACGATGTTATTGGATGTAGCTAGCTACAACTTGAAAAGATTTGAAATCTGAGAGGGAGGGAGGGAGGGGAGAAAGAGGGAGAGATTGGGTTTAACGTCCACTCAATACAAACTGGGTCATTTCGGGACTATCACATGGTTCAATTTTGTATCAATAATTTGCTTGCGCATAGCGGTCTTTAAAAGTGGAAGGTAACCAGAGGACCTGGAGAAAACCCACAAGGTTGGACAGGTGACCATACTCCTTGTGGGAATCGACCTGGAGAAAATCCATTAAGTTGGACAGGTAACCATATACTCCTTGTCATGTACAAGCTGGGAATGGAATCCACGTCACTTGACCCAATGACAGACTTGATGATCTAAAGCACTTTCTTTTAACCATTCAGCCATCCAATCAATAGAGACTTACCTAAATAAAACAACACACGTAAAATCGGGGTAGTGAAGACATTCTGATACTGAAAAATAAAACAATGATGACAACTCAAATATTTTATCCCAACTTTCATTTTAATATATATATATAGAGAGAGAGAGGTGGGTTTAACATCCACTCGACACAAACTAGGTCATTTCTGGACTAACACACGGTTCATTCAATTTTATTTAAACAATTCACTCGAGTTTAGGTATCTTTACCCATTTTTAACCCATAAGGTTGAATTGGCGACCATATTCATTGTCACGTACAACCGGGGAACCGAAACCATAATAATTGACTCAATGGCCGACCTTTTGATACAGCGCGCACATGCTAACCATACGACCATCATTCACCCACCACCCCCCTTTAATATTGGTATAACAAGCATATTTATTAGATTTCTCGTTGTCTACAAAGTCAAACTGATCAGTAGTAAATATTCGCTTGGCCGCTAATATTACTGGGGTGAGTATCTGTAGGATGTTTTAAAGTTATCAAAAATAAATGGAAAGACCATCACAATATTTATAAAATAACTTACGATCTATACCAGGCCAGAAGAACTGTTGACATAAAACATTGACTGATGGGATATGTTGTGGTCTGACGTAACAATAGTCTATAGGTGGTGGGGGTGGGGCCTTCCACGTCGGATCATTCCTGGAAAAATAGGGAGAAAGAAATTAAATAGATTAGTGTTAAACGTCCAATCAGGCTAACGAAGACGGGCATACACCATACAGTGAGTTATTGAAAACATTTGTAGAGACAGCAGCCAAGGTTTCTTTTAGCTTTACCCACATGCCAATGTACACATAGGATCTCAATCTTTCATCCTATCAGAATTGGCCGACGCTGTTCATTTCAAGGCCCTTCGTCCAGCTCCACTGACAATGATAATCTTAAGGGACTTTCTCAGCCAACCCTTGACTTCCTGGTTTATGAACTCACGTCTTACTTACCACCATGGCTCCACACAAGATAAAAGAAATGATTTATATAAATATAAAGTATAAAAGCTAATCGTACTATCAAGCATTATTTTTATTTACCGATGTGGATAAGCCTTGATTTCTTCCAACAAACGCATCTTTAAAGGTCGTGATTCATAATCTCTTCTAATAAAGGGCTTTAAGATTCTACAATAGATAAATATAATAATTCATAAATTTTTTTATTTGACATTAATAATTATGAAAATATATGTCATCAGGGCAGTACTACAAAGGGGAAAGAGAGAGAAATGGGGTTTAACATCCACTCGACACAAACTAGGTCATATCGGGACATTCACGCAGTTTAATTTTATTTCAATAATTCAATAATTTTATTTCAATAATTCGCTTGTGCGTAGGGGTCTTTAGCAGTGGCAGTAAACCGGAGGACCTCGAGAAAACCCTCAAGGTTGGACAGGCCGCCCTACTCCTTGTCACAGACAACAGGGGAATTGACACCCTGCCAATTGACTCCATGACAGACCTAACCATGCATCGTTTCATCAAAGGCCAAGAACTCGCAGTAACAATAGACCGTTTCATTGGCTAATCCCTCACATCATGTTAACAACTCTCCCAGATCCTAGTGTAGTAAAAAGAAGTAAAACGAAATTTTGAACTATAAAAACGAAAAGAAAAAGGATCTGTGTTTTAATCAGATTGTAAAAAATTGATCTGTGCTATCACTAAGTTACAGTCGCCTAGAAGTGTTCAGTAAACATTTTTAATGGGTCTTCTATTTAATCTAGTTGAATCCAAGCCATTGTTATTTTGGTTTTTGTTTTAATAATCATTTTAGTATGGATTAAGCCACGAATAATTAGATCAATCCTGTAAATGTTATGTTACCTGGTAGTATACGGACTTCTGATACTCAATAACTGATCATCTTCTGTTCCTACCAGACGATTTAAAAAAGATGGACGTTCTGGTTCCAAGTTGTAAGACACTTTCATTCCTCCCTGAACACAATAAATATAAAAGTAGAAAGTCGTGATAACGGATACCCATACCTCATCACCTCTTTAAAATCATATATAATTAAAGTTTATTAAATGAAATGGGGTTTAACGTCCTATTGTTTTGCTGCAAACTGGGCTAATCAAGACGGGCACACCCCATACATTGTGCTATGAGGGAAATTTTACCCGGACAGTCGCACTACAGCCTAATCTTATATCCAATCCCACCTATCAGGGGATCTTTTAGGTACACGCCAATATGTCCAAGGGACGTCAGTTTTTCATTCAATTTGTATCTGCGTTTTCCCTTGCCAGGTCTTTCTGTCCTGCACCACTGGAACCGCACTGGGAAATTCCAATGAACTTTCTTGACCAACCACAGGTTCGAACAAGGGACCTCCAGGTTAGCGATGAGCCACATACTTGTATACCTGAAATCCATCTTACACCTACAGATCACCATGGCAACATTATTATAAAGTATTTAAAAGGATATACCTGAAATCTGTCTAACACTCGTAGATCACCATGAGGAAACTGTGTATATGGAACACCAAAACTATCTTTATTCTGTAACATAATAAATCATTATATATCAGTTTGTACAATAAAATACAGAAATTTGTTGTAATAATTGATAAAAATGGATGTATAATGTTGATAACCACACATATAATAATTTAATTTAGATAAATAGCTCTCTCTTGTTGCTATAACAATTCAGAAATAGATAATAAAAACTGAATATATTGAAAACTTCATGCAAATTAATTTATTTTAAGCAACATTATCAGTATGTGGAGTTTTGACAATATAGCCTTGATTGTCAAGTATCATTGCAACGATAATAAATAAAGTCTTGATTTTTCATATCACCGCAGAGAGTTAATGAATTGTCATGTGAAAAAATACCTAATTAAAGTTACATTATGGGAGATAAGATAAAGAGATGGCAGTTCTCGCCATAATAGTTAAAAACTAGATAGTGTAAAGATAATTTGCTGAAAATTTCAGTCAAATTGATTCACTATTAGCCGAGAAAAAAGCGTTTGAAATATTCACATAGCCTCGGTCATCATTACTCAAATCATTAATATAAACAGCATAGTCTCTATTATCCACTTGATTGATTTAATTATCAACGGCCATTAAGCGGCATATAAGAATTTAATCTGCCAACATCGAAGGCTAGCCTTGACATAAAGAGTTTATTATGGCCTGGATATGTTATTTAATGTCTTATTGATTATTTAGATAACATCTCAGGCTTAAAAAAAGACCTGTAATAAGCAGATTTTGCTCTTGCATAATGCTATTTTAATAGTTTATAGCACATTTTAAGCCGAAAGAAAGACATGCAAAAGGCAGACTTAGCTCTTGTATAATGCCCATTTAATCATTTTAATCATAACACAACACCCTTGATACAATTTCTATTAGTTAAACATAATAATTCACCTTTGATACAATTTCAATTAGTTCAAAATAATAATTCACCTTTGATATATATTCCATTAGTTAAACATAATAATTCACCTTTGATATATATTCCATTAGTTAAACTTAAAATACTGATGTTGGCGTCACCCTTTGATGTTGGCTACCTTTGTTTCAAATAATCGTACGGGCAACTTGCCAATAGTACTTTCTTTATACCAGTGAAATATTGGACTAGTGTGACGTATTTCACTGCAAAAGCTCGTGCGGAGTGTCAGTATTTTAAGATGTTTAATGCTCTCAAGCTTACGTCATTGCGTAATATATTGTAAAAACTTTTGGGCCCGCGACCCTCATGTTGTTACAATATATTACTTAATGTCTCGTTCTCGACCATTAAACAATACATAATTTACCTTTGATATGATATTTCCATTGGTTAAACATTTATTAACTTCATGATCTAAATCAAATACTGGTAATCCTCTCTCACGTTTTAACTGAAATACAAGTTAAAAATATACATGTATCTATATATAGAAAAGAGAAAGACTGTTTGTTCGTTCGTTATAGGCAACGAAGTGACTGAACTTTTAAAATAACTTCATGACAACCATTAATTATCTACAAGAAATAAAATGGTGCTATATATTTTTGGTGGCAGTATTCAATGATGAAATTGTCAATTAATGAATATTGTGTAATTATGGATATTAGAGCTGAGCAATATTTCAAAATGAAAGAAGTATTCTGGATGATTCATGGGAAAAATGGAGGTGACTGGCTTCTTAAGACAAAATAAAACAAAGATGGATTAGTATACACAGACACGACCTTTACGATAAATATCCTCTTATTGTTATCAAGCACAGCAACCTGATTACAACACAGATCCTATTTCGTTTCGTTTTTATAGTTCAAAACTTTGTTTTACTTGTCTTCGCAACACTAGGATCTGGTAGAGTTGTTACATAACAGGCATTCTAGTTGATGCAAGGAATAAGCCAATGAAACAGTCTGTTACAGTGAGTTCTTGGTATAGATAAACCATTAGAAAGGTCAACGCTGATTGATTAATCAATGTCTGATGTCATAGGGTCAAAAGCCACTTGTGTGACCCCTAACGTGACCTCCTAGTACAACTTGTCAGATTTTCATGTAGTGTAGTTCATCGAAAGTATTAAAGATACATTATGGGAGATAAGATAAAGAGATGGCAGTTCTCACTATAATAGTTAAAAACTAGATAGTGTAAAGGTAATTTGCTGAGAAATTCAGTCAAATTGATCAACTATGAGCCGAGAACGAAGCGAGTGAAATATTCGCATAGCCTTTGTCATCATTATTAAAATCATTAATATAGACAGCATAGTCTCGATTACCCACTTGATTGATTTAATTATCAATGGCTGTTCAGCGGCATATATGAATTCAATTCGCCAACATCAGAGGCTAGCCTTGACATCAAGAGTTTATTATGGTCTGGATATGTTAATTAATGTCTAATTGATTATTTAGATAACATTTCAGACCTAAAGAAAGACTTGTTATTAGCAGATTTTGCTCTTGCATAATGCACGTTTAAACAAAATGAAATATAGAACTGTATTTTAATCCGATTGCAGGCACACTGATTGTTGTCCCATACAACTGTGTTAGTTTTATTGTTTCTAATCATTAAAAGATTATCTATATAAGGTACAATTGATATATACCTGTCTGACGATAAGTTTACGTCGAAATCTGTTCACTTGTGGTGAAAGCTGTTCTTTTTCAGCAACCATATTTAATCTGTTTAACAAGAGACGTTCGTCATAGACACTAATTGGTTTATATCTGTTCAGAAAAAAAGAGAGAAATGGGCTTTTACGTCCACTCAACACAAAGTAGGTAATTTCAGGATTAACAAGTAGTTTGATTTATTTTAATAATTCAATAGCGAGTAGGGTCGTTTAGTGGTGGGAAGAAACATGAGGACCTGGAGAAAACCCATGAGGTTTGGCAGGTGACTCTACTCCCTGTCACGTACAAGTGTGGGCTACTTGACTCACTGTCAGACCTTATAGTCCAAAGCACATGCATTAAACCAGCCAGCATCTTTTCGTATATAAATGGGTCATGGTGACTAAGTAAGTACGACACTGGCTCACTGGGTGTTTTCACACCCTGCATTGGCTGTGATAGTACATCCAGATTTTCCGACGTAGTCTCCCATTGTCAGTGATGCAGGACGGAGGGCCTGTCTAGTCATTTGGAAGGGACAAAAACGATGTCCCATGTACACATTGTCATGCACATAAAAGACCCATTGACAGGTGGAATTAGATATGAAAGTAGGCCATAGTCCCACTGTCCAGGCAAAATTTACTTCATACCACACCGTATGGCATATACCCCCGTCTTCCTCAGAGCAGAACAGTAGGACGTTTAACTCCATTTCATTCCATTTCTTGTATAGATAATGAATTATACATATTCCACAATTATGGTCATGCAAGAATCTTTTGGACCTTCCTACAACTTATGTACCTAGTAGGTCTCTGCTCATTTGAACCCTATCATCATGCATGATGAAAAAATTCATCCATTCTAAAAATCCCACAAACGATGCTTAGAAAATCTATTCCGAATTTTTTATAATCAAAGATTCTCACGCAATCAGATCTGAAATTATGACCATAAGTGCCATTTTTGGAAGTAAAACTAAAGCAAAACTGAGAGAAGAAAAACTAATAGATTGTAAAATAATGGCTAAAAGATCAACGTTTATGGGAGTTACCTATTAACTACAGGTTTAACTATTTCTTCTTCTTTTTTGATCTTTGGTTGACTGATGCCTGACTCCTCGGAAGTATCACTGGATTGATCATCATTATCATCATCATCATCATCATCATCATCATTATCATCATCGTCATCGATATCATTCACCTCTTCCTTTATATCAGTCTGTTGTTCTGTAGGAGAATTCTCATCCCCACTGTCTGTGTTGATCTGGTTGTCTTCTTCTTTTGGTTCTGTTTTAATCTTACTGCTTATCTCCCCTGACACAGGCTCCGTGGAATCAGGCTTATCTGAGATATAAATCATGTAATAATAATAATAATGTACATTTGTAATTGCGCTCACTCCATCCATATTGCATGGTAGATAATAGCTAATCCTGATAATATGTAACAAACAAATGAGTTTTGAGTTTGGATTTGAACACAGCTAATGTTTGAGAACTCTGTATCTCTAGTGATAAGTTATTCTACAAATGTGGTTCACAGACACTGATGGATTTATCCCCTTTGAGATAAGTTTTAATAAACTTTTCTACAACAACACAGCCAATAAGAGAGAGAGATGGGTTTTAACATCCACTTGACACAAACTATGTCATTTCAGGACTAATATATGGCTTAATAATTCGCTTGCATTTAGGGGTTTTTAGCAGTGGGGGAAACAAGTCGACGCAGTGTTGGACAAGTGACCCTACTCCTTGCCTCCGGGACAAATGACACCACCTCTCCTTCGAAGAAAAACTGCCCCCCTGACAACTGCCCACTAAATATATATTCTTTAAAGTGCAATTATCATACTCCTAGTGACTGTGTGTTGTATAATACAGCTGTGTGTTAGATATGTTTTATTACCTGGTAATGTAGATAGTATATCATCTATAGACATGGTGTCTTGTATGGGTGGTATAGGAGACCAACTACCAGGATCTATCTCCAGATCACTGTCAACATCCTCATCTTCTTCATCTTGTAGTAAATATGTCGGTAAACTTTCTGAAATAAAACTACATGGGTCAACAACTTTTCTTCTGATACTTGTCACTCTGCGAACCACAGGGTTGCCTTTCATTTAGATTTGACAATTTGTCATGAAATTTAAAATTGTTATTTGCTGGTCTGCTCAATACAAAATATGCCACTTAGATTGGCATTAAGTCTGTTTATGCTACTTTACCATGTTGAGGAATGGCGGTTGAGTGGCCGAATGGTTTAATGCATGTGCTTTAGAACATAAGGTCTGTAATTGAAATGAAATAGGGTTTAACGTCCTACTGTTCTGCTCCAACACGGCAGACAGTGCCAATATGGCTTAGTTATATAATTCAACTGACATGGGATCTTTTACACACATGCTAATGTTTACAAGGGACCTTGGTTTTCATCCCATCCAAACAACAGCAGGATCAAACCTGAAACCCGTCTGTAATTGAGTCAAGAGGAATGGTTTCGATTCCTCAGTTGTACGTGACAAGGAGAAGGGTTGCCTGTTCAAACTCATTGGTTCTCTCAAGGACCTCTGGTTTCCTCCCACTGCTAAAAGACCCCTACATGCAAGCTAATTATAATGAAACCCTGCCCGGCCCAACAATTATATTGCTTTCAACCATAAATAATATGGGGAGGGGAAGTGGGGTTAAACGTAAGAAAACTAACCTTTTGGTGTCAAATCTGCTTCCGTCCACAAATCTCTACTATTTGATGCTGAGAACGAAAACTGGCTGTCGTTATCAGACGTAAACGAACTGAAAGACTGAACTGATGCAGAGTCAAAATACATAGATTCCTGTGGTTCTAATTTTATGTTCTTAGAGTCAATCATATCTGTAGAAGTCACTGTCTCAGTCTTTACGGAAACTTTTTGTTTTTTAGGTGCTGACTCCATCGGATTTTCCGTTTTGTCTGCCATTTGTTTTTCTAATAATTCTTTTTTGATTTGTTTGGATTCCTTTGTTTGAAATCTCTTCTCTTTAAGTTCGATAGCTGATTCAATGGAAGTTTTTTTTCGTCTCATTCGAAGTCCTTCTAGTTTTATACCAGCTCCAGCCAACAACATATTATTTTCATTCTTTCTTCCCTTGCGAGCCACGATCTCAGCTGAAATAGATAAACTATAATCATAGATCTGTAGAGTGGACAAGAAATGAAATGGAGTTCAACGTCCTACCGTTATTTACCATGAGGGTAATTTTGCTGAAATAGATCAACTATAATCAGACACCTGTACAGTGGACAGGAAACAAAATGGGAGTTTAACGTCCTACTGTTTTTCACCACGAGGGAAATTTTGTCGGGACAGCTACCTTCTCTTCAGCGATCCCAACTGTAAAAGGTCCTTTAATGTGCCCACTGATTTTTGTCCCATCTGAAAGACTAGATGCTCTTCCTTGCCAGGCTCTCAAACCTGCACAATGACAAGGTGAAACTGCATGAAATATTCCCTAAGACATTTCTCAACCAACATTGGTATCGAACGTCCTAATTTCCTGCAATTACCGGGTTAATGAACAGGGTATTTTATCCCAGACCCTTCTGAGTGGCAGTATGGCGTTACATCATGCGGTCTGTCATTGACTCAAGCTGCGTGGTTTCGATTTCCCACTTGTACGTGACAAGGAGTAGGGTTGCCTGCTCAGCCCATGTAGGTTTTCTCTGGGTCCTCCAGTTTCCTCCCACGGCTAAAGACCTCTCTCTACATACAAGCGAATTATTTCAATAATATTGATCTCCCTCCCTCGACTATATAAATTGCATTCAATTGCTCAGCCCCCGTGGGTTTTCTCCGGGTCCTCCAGTTTCCTCCCACAGCTAAAGACCTCTACATACAAGCAAATTATTTAAATAATATTGATCTCCCTCCCTCGAATATATAAATTACATTCAAATAATGACTTAAATTGAATTAAATTGGTAAATTGTAAAAGCTGAAAAAGAATTAATTACGTAGTTTTAAAACAGGTGCCTTCATTTCCGATAATCTCCACCATCCTTGTTCTCCAAGTTCCACAGATCCAGAGACAAAATATTTAGGGCAATTACTGGATAACGCTCCGGACACAGTTCCATACCATAAAGATGTTTTCTTCCTATGAAGAAATGACTAACCAAATCAGTAAGTAAAAGCCTACATGTATTATAATGTTAATTAGTGCTGAATCGATGCACATCAATATCATGACATAAAACAGTTTTATTTCTTCGACATCGTAAGATCTGTCATTGAGTCAACTGGCGTGGTTTCCTCCCTGGCTTAATACCGCTACATGCTAGCTTTTTATTGAAATAAAATTGAACAATATGTAATCTGGATGAACTTTCACGGCCAATGCAGGGATCGAACACCTGACCCACGTCTTACCAACTTTGCCATCGTGACCACCTCAGTTGAGTGTAGAGGGAGACAAGAAGAATATCACAGAAGTGAAATGCAATTAATTAACTCCAGATAAATCACAGTACGATTAACAAAAAAATCTAAAAAAATCTTGTGCCGTAGACTGGTCCCCCACATGACATGGATGATGACAATATATAACAAAAATGTCCTTATATGGGATTCAAAACTTTTCAATCAACTTACTTATGATGTCCGAGTAAAAGTGACCAATGTTTGTCAATAAAAGCACACACGTGTTCTTTCCATCTGAAATATCCATGTTTTCCTGTTCCAGATAACTGTAAATTATACAGCGCTAGACTAACTATTGTCACCCTGAAATAAAACAAAGATCATCATAAATTATTTATCTGGGTGACAAATCTAAAACTGAATTTAATTATTTGTTTTCAATAAAAAAACAAAACATTACATCAAAGCATCTGAAACTGGGGTGTTGGGTGGCCGAATGGTTAGCACGTGCACACTGTATCATAAGGTCTGTCATTGAGTCAACTGGCATGGTTTCGATTCTCCGGTTTGTATGTGACAAGGAGTAGAGTCGCCTGCCCAAACTTGTGGATTCTCTCTGGGTTCCATAGAAAACGCATCACTTAGTTTTTCGTGTAACAAAATGATCCTGTAAACATATCTTATTTATTTTGCTTTTCATTGTGAACAATATTCAAATGGGAACACATCAATAATAACACATTTGTACACTTATGGATGTTTAATCTGTAATCAACAGTACAAAGTCAGAGGGGCCAAAACCAAAAGTACTTCAAAGATGGTTAATTCCATGCTACGTCGCTGCACAGCGTGGGTAAGAGCCCGTGGAGGACACACACGCTACTGACATCTGTGTCGTACATAAGGATCTTTAGCTGGACCTAGAGAAAACCCATGAGGCCAGACAGGAGACCCTACTCCTTGTCATGTATCAAAACCATTCCACTTGACTCAATGCCACACCATATGATCTAAAAAGCATGTGTTAGATGATTCTTCCTGCCCCCTCCCCCCTTGGTTGTAATCATAAGTTTTCCCAGTAGATATTACCATGGTATCCTGGCCCTTTCTACTTCTTCTTCACCATTTTTACCACAATTACTACATTTAAAATCAAAGAAGGAATCTCCTTGTAATGGCGATGGCTTGCCAGTCTTCAAACAATCTAAAAAAAAACAGAAAAAGAAAGATATAAAAAAGTAACTATACATGAATATGTGAAACATTCAATCCAACAGAAACAGAAATTATGATTTGAAATTCTTTTACTATCTACATTGTAATAATATATACCCTTTCATTTTCCGGTCCTGAGAAAATCCAAAGAAAAAAGTATATTCCACCATAATATATATTTCGTTTTGTTTTGTATATTTTTTACTTTCGATGGTCTAAACAACATGAAGATCTGACGAGTTAAAGTGGGTGTTCACATCAGAAGTCAAACAAGCGGCTTTTGACCTTTGACATCATGCCTTGATTAATCAATCAGCATTGACATTTCTAGTGGTTTGAATACAGTTCCGTGCATCAAAAGGCCCAGAACTTGATTGATTGATGTAATAGACCACTTCATTGGCTAATCTCTCATGTCATCCAGAATACATCAATGATAACAATTCTTCAAGATCATAGTGTAGAAAAAACAAGTAAAACACAATTTTGAACTATAAAAATTAAATGAAATAGGATCTGTGCTTTAATCAGGTTGTATAAATCTAATATGAACCTGTGAAATATTCAATCCATCAGAAACTCATGATCAGAAAATATGTTTTTTAAATTGTTTTGCTGTCTACATTATACCGAAATGAAATGAAACGGGGGTTTAACGTCCTACTCTTTTGCACCTAACCTGGGCTAATGGAAGACGGGCATACGCCACACAGTGTGCTATGAGGGAAATTTTGCCCTGGCAGCGGCGCGACGGCCTACTCTTATATCGAATTCGAACTGCCACGGGATCTTTTACGTGCACTCTAATGTGTACACGTGACCTCGGTTTTTCGTCCCATCTGATCGACTAGGCAGCTGTCCTTGTCAGGCCCTCCTTCTGCATCACTGACAAGGGGAAATCACGCCAGAAAATCGAGATGGACTTTCTCAGCCAATGCAGGGATCGAACACCACATTATACCGAATTATTATCACCTCAAAAGGATGTAGAAAGAAAGAGTCTATTTTTGTTTGTGGTATGCCATATCTACCAATGTGTGTAATATCCTTTTACAACAGTAGAGTAATATATGAGGTTGACCACAATTTCTTATTTATGTACATTTCATTGGACTCGCGCAGCTCACAAATTCTGTTCATTTATATCAAGCGTAGACTTGATTTTTAGGTATACCTAAAAAATTTTCATCCAGTTCCTTTGGCATCCCGATTCCTGATTCCCATGGATAGAAACTGTGGGGAGTTGAGGAGAAGACCCACAAGTTTTGGAAAGATTACAGATCCAAATCATGGCACTTGACTCAATGACAGAGCTTATGATTTAAAGTGCAGACATTACAGCCCGTCAAACCTCTCACATTCAGGGAGGAGAGAGAAATGGGGTTTTACATCATTTCGGGACTAAAATATAAATTAATTTATTTCAATAATTTGCTTGCGTGTAGGATTCTTTAGCAGTGGGAGGAAACCGGAGGGCCAAGAAAAAAAAACACCCTTGTCAGTACCACCGGGGAATAAAAACCATCGAGTTTAGGTGAAGGTTGGTAATCTATTTAAAGAGAAATGTAAAAGTGTATATTTACCTAGATGGAAATTGTTTTTGCATTCTTCACATGTCAATACCAGACTCTTGTCATTTTCTAGTTTGCCACAATAACAACCTTGAGCATTTATATTAGACATTCTCGTTTATTTTTCTTCTGTATATTACACAAAGCTAAAAATAGTATAAAGCAAAAGATGCTGTTAATAATTCACAAATGCAATGGAGGTTAACATGCTACTTTTTTTGCACCAGCTAGGCTAATGAAGACCAGCATACATCATGCAGTACCCCACATATGTATGAGGGTGAGTCTACAGTCTACACGACATAAGATCTAGAAGGATTTTAAATAAACAATATTCTCTTCAATATTAAGATGGTCTATTTAATCAAGCTGTAAGTGATGTGTTCACTAAATTATAGGAGACATGTATTGAGCAACAAAAGTTACATGTATGTACCGGTAGATAGTTTATGTCATTCAGACAAAGACGCCTGATGAGACAGTGATCTCTTATATTAGGTTCCGGTTATTAAAATTATATACCGGTACATTATATAAAAAAGAAAAATGGAAAAAAAGTTTAGATCTAGTGTTTTAATCAGTCAACTAAACACCACTGATGCATTTCTTTTAATTAGGAAACTGAGATTTTGTTTAATATAGTCTATAATTATTTATGGAATCGTAGCCAGAGGTTTTAAACATCAATTTAGTGCATCTACGAAGTTTTTGATTATCAATTCACTTTACCACTTCACAAGAAGGTAGGCTGAAAAACAAACTTTGATGTAATTAAAACTTTACATATACTAACACTGTATTAAATTCAGTTAACAACAATAGCAAGTGTTTTGACATTATTCCAACTAAAAGTGACAATTACAAACATTCATTCTTCCCAAGAACTCTATTAGAGTGGAATAGTATTGAATAGACTTAGTGATAGTGTTGTGAAAGCAGATACCATCAAGTGCTTCAAGACACTAGTGGATACGAGTGACATCTAATAGCGCACTTCTCCCCCGATGAATAAAAGCCAGAATTGGTCGCTTCAACGTATCCCTTCAGATTCAGATTCAGATAAAACTTTGAATCGAGGGGTTAGGATGGCCTAGTGGTCTAGAGACTACTACGCGCAAGCGAATTATTGAAATAAAATTAAACCATATGTTAGTCCCGAAATGACCTAGTTTGTGTTAAGTGGACGTTAAACACTTTGAATCACTTTGACGTCGATAAAACTCAAGCATGGGGTTGGATAAAAGGAGTTGCTTCCCTTGGCCTTAGTTTAGTTATTCGACAAATTTTATCATGCACTGCATTTTCGAAAATAGTCAGCCACAGTACAAGCTCAGAATTAGTCAGAAGTTATACATCTTACTCACTTACCCTACTGACCAACTCCCTTTTAATCAGAAACACAACTCTATTTGGTTGAACTAGTAGTATATTTTGTAGCAAGTGAACATTTTTCTCAAAGCATTTTCCCTTTACAATAAATTAGAGTTAACTCCCTTACACGCCTCGTATTACAGGTATTTTCGGAATAATATTAATATTTCAGCTCAAAACTCGTTGGCTGTAAATTTACATAAATACATTTTTAATATTAAAACAAAATTCAACAAGAAATATGCCGTATGCTTCTGGGAAACTGGGAAGTTCAAACCATCGGCGAAGTATTAGCGTTTATAGGCTATACGGTGTAGCCTAATTATCGCCTTATCCGTAGGACTAGACGTCCCTTTTAAAGTAAAGCTCGAAAAAAGACAGCTCGAATTGCTCCTTAGAACATCCAAGATATTGTGAATTCTTTGTGGCCAAGGCTTGCAAATTTCATAGATTTGATACTATGTATGAGAAGCATCTACAACTACAATCCGAACCTACTCTTGAGGATCCGAATATTAAATTGGTCAGAAATGAAATGTGGTTTAATGTTGTAGGGCTACTTTACTTTTCTGTACTACATAGGCTACACCATAACGTGAGCTATGAGGGAAATTTTGTCAGGGCAGCAGCAACGCAATTTGCAATTTAAATTCTCCTACTCGATTGAACACAGAACTTGCTTGTTAGCGAACTAGGGCCTTACTCACTTAGCTGAAGTTGCTACCTTGAGAACCAGTATAGTCCTGTGTATTAGCAGTGAATGAATATGAGGAAACTAAAAACAATAACACAAAAATATGTTCTTATGGGTTTTTTTTATTTTTAAAGTTCCAATAGCATATTTTCTAATAAAGTCAAAACATAATTATTTCTATTTCTTTTGCTCAAAATGTTGTCAACTCAATATTATACGATCATGGGCAAAATTTCATGGGGGTTAAAATGGTTGAGACAGGCTTATTGAGGAGATAGTAACTCAATTACCTCCCTTGTTTTCCCATTCCTCTCCATGGACGGCCATCTTCAAACGTTTGAATTTGAAGTTGAAAATGATATTTGTGCCAATTTCTCAACTGGCAATAGTGAATTATAGGATTAATAGGATTATTCTTTAACAAGGTAGGACTGTTTATAGGTACAATCTATTTTAGGGCTTTATTTTAATACATTTTAAAAATATAACCTAAAAATATGCTATTGGAGCTTTAACATACAACATACAACAAGATATGTGAAGCCTATTTGAAATCTCGTAAGGCATATAATGTACCAAGAGAAATACTCAATAATAAATGAAATAGTGTTAATAATTACTACAAATCTTTACATCTCAAATGCATTAATATAAATTATAATCCTTAAACCAAACAATACATAATAGAAATAAAAAATATACAGAAATGTGAAATTAATTTAAAATTACAATATTATATAGGGAAATGACGACAGAAAATGTAAATTGTAATCATGAAAACTTGTGCTTAAAGCCTCTGTGTGTCGATTGGAAAATATAAATGCATTACTACTATCCGCGATAAAATGTAGCTTACAGAAATTAATAATTTAACATTTAAAGATGCAATATACATTAGATTAAGATAAAGAGCTGGCAGTTCTTGCTATAATAGTTTAAAAAAAAACATAATGCAAAATGAATATATATATATTGAAAATTTAATTCAAAGATATTCGCCTTTGAAGGTTTGACGAGATGTGTGAACTGATTATAACCACTGTACTGGCCATTCAAGTCTAAACCTCACTTCTCCATATTTAAATTAAATTATTAAATGGGCGAACCGTTATAAAACTACTTAAAATCTAAGCCATTCGATGGCACCAAGAGTTGATTATGGTTTTGTCATCTTTATAAATTGATATAATATTTAAGGCCCAAATAAAGACCTGGGGCCTATTTCACGAAATTTTAACTAAGATAAGATCCCAATTTTAGTAATTTGATTGGATAATATTAGATTGATTTTAGTGCTCAGCCAATCAAAATTGAAGTATCTACTAAAATTGGATTTTATCTTATGTTAAAATTTCGTGAAACAGGGCCCAGTTATAGGTGGATTTAGCTCTTGCGTAATGCATGTTTAAATGACAGAGAAGGGTTTAATATAGGCTATGCCTGTTCCCCAATTCTTATTCAGATAGAAATCTGAATAAAAATATTGATTGTTAAAAAAAAAAAATGTTTAAATGACAAAAGAAATGCAATCCTTACACCAAAATTTACACAAGGTTGAGCAATGTTTACAGAAATGTGAAATTTGTCAAAAAAGATATTTACAATTATAGCCCTTATATATGCAGCTGTATGACTATTATGTGGAGTGACAAAGTTTTAAAGTTGTGGAGATTTCTTTTTGCTCATAGAGTTTTTCCTTTCTCATGAAGAAAACAAAATAATATTCCTATTAGATATCCAATGTTTACAATAATGTAGTTTGTAAGGGACACCTATCGCTCTCAAATCACGCTCAAATACGTCAATAGAAAAATTATAAATATTTTTAACATTGTAAATAAATTTGAAATTGTAATGTTCATACATTATTTACAAACACGGGTAGATTATATATTATGATAAATAGTATGATGGGTTATATTTTGTCTATAATGCCAAATAGAAAAAAAGATAGGTTGCCAGGCAACGAAACATACGCCCACAGCAGCTAAATCGTCCGGGCAAGAGTTACTTTTTTCGGTAACAAAACATTTAATCTGATTAAGATTAACAATTCATAAAGTAATTATCAGAAAATCATTAGAATTTGTTTGGTTTTTATAAAGTTCTGCCCCATGCTAAAGCTTAGTATACGAAACATTTAAGATCATGGATTTAGCTGATCAGTTATCAAAATTCATTGAAAATCAATATACTTGTTCATCTCAAGACCTTAAACTCTGTGTATCAATCTGAAGTCAATTGGGTGATAAGTTTGGCCTCTAGAGCGTTACAAAAGATTTTTCAAAGTGATCAAGTGAGATAACTCTGGCAGTAATTATCAGAATTCGCTGAAAATCAATAGGATTCTTCGTCTTATGACCTTAAACACTGTGTATAAATTTAAAGTCAATCGGATATCAACTTTGGCCTCTGGAGCATCTACAAGATTTTTTGAAGTTATCAAGGGCCATAACTCTGGCACTAATTATCGGAAATCGCTGAAAATCAATAGGCTTCTTGAAGCTTCCTCGTATTATGACCTTAAACACTGTGTATAAATTTAAAGTCAATCTAATATTAACTTTAGCCTCTAGAACGTTCAAAAGATTTTTCAAAGTGATCAAGGGCCATAACTCTGGCAGTAATTATCGAATATCATTGAAAATCAATAGGCTTCTTTGTCTCATGACCTTAAACACTGTGTATAAATTTAAAGTCAATCGGATATTAAATTTGGCCTCTAGAGCGTCCACAAGATTTTTTGAAGTGATCAAGGGCCATAACTCTGGCAGTAATTATCGGAAATCGCTGAAAATCAATAGGCTTCTTCGTCTTATGACTTTCAACACTGTGTATAAATCTAAACTCAATCGGATATTAACTGTGGCCTCTAGAGCGTCAACACGAATTTTTGAAGTGATCAAGGGCCATAACTTTGGCAATAATTATCGGATTTCGCTGAAAAACAATAGGCTTTTTCGTCTCATGAATTTAAAAACTGTGTATAAATTTAAAGTCAATCGGATATTAACTTTCGCTCTAGAGCGTCCACAAGCAATTATGGATGCCGGACCGACGGACGGGGGTGACAACAATATACGACCACATTTCAATGTGGGCGTATAATTATGTGGTTTCAATGCGGTTTTCAACACTATAATCATAATGCTCAACCAGTGTCAAACCTGTTAAAATTATTGGGTTTTATCCCTCCACAGGACCCGGCTCCTCAGCCATATTCATCAGTAATGGAAGGATATCTTGAACTTTGTCTTAATATCTTAAAGTTCCAGGTTTTGTGGTAACCTTATTCATGATCACACCAGTTTCAATTTCATTTTTTTCAGAAACACTATTAAAATTTTGCTTCCTATTTCCTTGACAAAAAAAAAGAATTTATAAACAAAAAATATTTGGTTGCTCTTTTCAAGTGTTTTTAGTTCAAGTTTTTAAAATTGTTAACCAAACATTATTTACAAGATTCAACTACTATCAAGTCCACCAAAAAATAAATATTAAGTTGCGTTGAACGAACCAGATTATTTTGTTATTTTGTTTTACTTCAACGATTCTCCTGCAGAAACAGGATCTTTCGAAGTGGGAGGAAACCACAGAAAACTCGTGAAATAAGGCATGGACGGACAGGGGCAGCAACAATATTGACACATAGGCATATAAAAATATGTATTTATAAGCATGACCTATATGATAATCTGATTGACTTAAATAATATCACAGTTAAACCGTAAGAGGTAAAATGTGTTGGTATTATGCTTTAATTATTGTACTAGCGGAAATAAGTTATTGAACATTGGTCTTCATGTGTTCTATTACAAATATCAGTATGACTTTGGTCTCCAAATTCCAATTGAAATATCACAGCTGGAGGTTGCTAGGATACCATTTAAATAACTGATCTGGAATAAAAATATAAAGAAGAAACTTACTGGATCATGTTATATTGTCTTACTTTATGTATTTTATTATATTCAAAATTTTTCATCTCTCGTGAGATCTAATTATTGGAATAGTGAAATGTTTTCGTGCTTTCACTTTATAATTTGCCAGTTCAAGAAAATAAATACATGCCTGTCGTATACCCCCCTCCCCTAGCTAGCAACCAAAGAAATGATTTTATATGGAAAAGATCTTACCCCTGTAACATCACCCTTGTGCTCTTTTAAAGTTGTGATTGGTGATGGGTTTAGATTTGGTTCGAGAACATTAACATGAAAATCACTTGAAGATGTGAATACAGCTCCCCTTGTATGTTTTACTCCAGTTAGTTTGCCTTTATGGCCAACATCGTACGTCTGAAAAAAAATGAGGTTCAATTTTAAAAAATGCAAAAGATTATTAATTTGTGGTGTAAAATGTTACACTGCCAGTCGGTATGCTGTAATTGGTACTAGCATCCACGTAAAAGAACCAATGACAGTTGGAATTCGATATAAGAGTAGGCCGTGGTGTATCTGTGTCCAGGCAAAATTTCCCTCATAGCACACTGTATGGCCTATGTCCTTCTTCATTCGCCCAGTTGGAGCAGAACAGTAGGATGTTAAACCCCATTTCATTTGATTTCACCATCCCCTTCTGCATTCAAGCCAGGGTTCAATTTAGTCTAAAACCAATGAGTAGCAAATTTTTGTGACAGATTCACATTTTGGCTTATCAACTCAAAATTTAAATAGCATTTGCTCAGATTTGAGGAGCGGTAAAACGTAGCCTAATCACAAAAATTTGCAATTCTGATTTTTTGGGGTGTAAGTGGATACTTTTTCTGCTGAAGTACGGCCTTCGTTGTATACCCCGCTTCAGTTACCATCTCTCCACGATGCCAGGCGCACTAATCGTCTAAAACAAAACTACATGTACTTTAAGTTACACCATTCCAATCTAAATATTTGTAGACGTGGCTTTGCTTGTTTATTTCTTTATTTAAAAACATCCCCCTCCCCGCCTTCAAAATATTAACCCGAGAATATACCATTGTTTAACACGTCTCGTGAGATGTTTACTTTTAATTTCCAGTTAGGTTAACCAATCATACTATACTGCATTGTTTTATTCTATATTTAGTAACATATTTTATAAACACGTGTGATTAAAAAGGGAGTCTGCATTGTCTTCTAGTTATCGGATATATTGCAATAAAAACGGGTTCAAATTACTCACGACCACAACTTGGAATATTAAACAAGTTAGTCCTGCATTTATAAATTGATTTTTTCGTAGGCCTAATTATACTCCACATTCATCGCACTTCACAAGTTTGAAAGCAATTTTTGGCTAATGAATACAATAATTCTATCGCTTTTACCGCGATTTGGGACGCCTTTTGCGATGCGGTACCACTTAAATTGAACCTTGATTCAAGCAACACAAAAAACACCATCCCCGGCTTTAACCAAATAACAGCATGCTCAAAACTTAATGTCTTGATCAGCCACAATGAGAGAGAGAAAGAAAGAGAGAGAAATGGGGTTTAACGTCCTCTCCAAACAAACTAGTTCATTTTGGGACTAAAATGGTTTAATTTTATTTCAATAATTTGCTTGCGCATAGGGGTCTTTAGCAGTGGGAAGAAACCGGATACCCGGAGAAAACCCACAAGGTTAGACAGGCCAGCCACAATTAATATTAACTAATTTGTTGTACTTTCACAATGAAAACTTACAGCAACTGTGTTGAAATTGCCGTATGTAGCATCCATAAGATGTAGTTGACCTTCTTTATCTCCAAACCACAATTGATTATCACCATAACTCAAATCTAATGCGTAACAATTTTCAAGCTGCAAATAAAAAAGATGGTCACATAATTATTCTCTTGCTGCTAATGGAAGCATTTAAAAAAGCACTAAAAAATGGTCAAAAGAAAGAACAAATTAAAGCGGCATTATGAAAATCAGATAAAAAGCTGACGGTTCTCTTTAGAATAGTTAAAAAATAGATAATGTAAAGCGAATATGCAGAAAATTTCAGTCAAATTACTTCACCCTGAGCTGAGAAATTCTCATTTCAATAACACTGTAGCATTGATTGTTATTGTTACCATTGTTACGATAAAATAAAGTCTTGATTATCAATTAATCATCAACTGCTGTTGCACTGCAGATCAGATTCAAATCTGTTTGAAATCAGTCTCATCAGATGGCATCAAGAGTTTATTATGGTCTTGTCATGTTAATGAATAGTTTATATAAAGAAAGACCTGTAATAGGCAGATTTAGCTCTTGCATAATGCCTGTTTTTAAAAGTAACTATATAAGATTAAGCTCTTGTCCTTCCTGATGAGAGATATTAAGAGGAATCTCTTTCACTATAATTTACAACTGGCGGGAACACATTTTTTTTACCAAAAGATCACAAATTTAAGTCGACATTGTGGCATGGTAAATATAAACCAAATGGGTTGAACTTGAACCAGCCGGGCTAATGCCAAATTTCACAGGTTCTTTTACATTTACACAAATTCTCACAAAATGTATATGAAAAGCCCTGTGGAAGAACAATCTAAGTCACCTTTTCCATGTAATGAACTGAAATGGGAGTTTAACGTCCTACTGTTTTGCACCGAACTGGGCTAATAAAGATGGGCATATGCCATAAGTGCCCGGACAGCAACACTACAGTCTACTCTTATATCAAATTCCAACTGTCAAGGGATCTTATACGTGCATGCCAATGTGTACACAGGACCTCCAAATGACTAGACAGCTGTCCTTGTTAGGTCCTCTCAGGCTCTGCCCTGCATCACAACGGAAAATCTGGATGAACTTTCTCGGCCAATGCAGGGATTGAACACCCGACCCCAAGGATAGCGAACCAGCAGCTTACCCACTTAGCCTCCGTGCTCCCCCACCTTTTCCATGAACCCAAGTAAATGGCACCATCTGGTAGTAACTAGTATCAGCTTTCTGTGGAATAATCGATTCAGGTAAGAACAATCATCATAGTCACATCAAATCAAAGCCCTTCTGAAATGTTGATAACCATGAGTGAATTACTAACCTCTACAGTTTTATAAACTGACGATGTCCGTCTGTCATAAATGCTAATAGTTTTATCCTCGCTACCCGTTATAATATAATTATCATCAGCAGCTACACATAACACTGGCTGGCGATGAAAACGTTTGAAACTTTTCTTTCCTTCTCTCGGGTCAATGAAATAAAGTTTCTTGTCGTAGCCACCCGCTACAATAAGACCAGGTTCCATATGAATTGACAATACGGCTGATTTACATCTGAAAAAAAAAAATAGTGGCAAATGAGGATTCTTTGAAGGGTTGGAATGGATTAAGCAATTAACCCCTCAATCAAGGATTATTCAACCATAACAACTGAAAAAGACAGAGAATGATATTCAAAATGCGATTTCTGATTTTTTGGGTTGGTTTTAGGATCTTTCATTTTTTTGCACCAACAAGGCTTATAAAGACAGGCATACACCATGCAGTTGATTTCCAACTGTTAGGGAGTCTTTAATCTGGGACCTCTGTTTGTTTTTTTCATTCCTCACCATTCCTTCCACTGTGGAAGACACCTATTCATAAATTATTGAAATAAAATTGTACTAATTTTAGTCTCCAAATGGCCTTAGTTTGCCTTGAGAAGACAATAAACCCCATTTTTCTCTGTTTCGTTTAGAATATTGTACCTTCAAAGGGATATTGCCAGATATTATTGAATCGTTGATAGAGAAAATTTAAGACATTTCATTTAATTTATATGTAGAAAAAGAAAATGTGCGTTACTTGAATTCTGTAATTGGTTGACATCCAGCTTCAATATTCCACAGTCTTATAAATGTATCCCATGAGCCTGTAGCTAATGTACTGTCAACGGAGGCTAATGACCAAATCCAACCCTGGACATAATAAGACAAACATTCGTGACAAACATGTACAGTTGCCAGCAAATTTATCTTAATAATGATTTAAGATACCGGTACATTATGGGAGATTAGATAAGATAAAGAACTGGCAGTTCGCAAAATATAATAGTCAAAAACTATATCATGTAAAGGGGATTTGTGGAAAATTTCAGTCAAATTAATCCACTCTGAACCAAGATTTTAGCCACTTCAATCATCATTACTAAAGTCTGTACGATAAAAAACATAGTCTCGATTATCTCTTTCATGATTAAATCATGAATGAAATTTGAGCAGCAAATCGGATCCTGATCCATTAAATATTACAGACTAGAGTTGATTATGGTCTGGAACTGGATATGTTAATTAATGTCTAATTAATAATTTATATAGCATTTCAGGACTAAAGAAAGACCTGCAATAGACAGATTTAGCTCTTGCATAATGTATGTTTAAATTGCTGGGGGGGTTTTATTCCAGGAGAGACCAGTCTCACTCTACATAATATATTTAACATTTCTCATTATTTACCAAATACCTTTTACTATTAAAAATGTCGTCACCAATGGATTTAATATAATTTGTGAACTTCCAACAATTAATACTAATTAACAGAAATTACTGAAGACAAACAGGCTTCTTCGTCGTATGAAGTTATAAACTGTGTATAGGCCTATTCAGATGCCAACTTTGGTTTCTAGAGCATTCAATAAATTTGTCAATTTTATCCAGGGACATAACTCTGGCAGTAATTACCAGAAATTGTTGACAATCGATAGGATTCTTCGTCTCACGAACAAAAGCACAGACAGATGGGAAATGATGACAATATGGAATCACATTTCAACATTGCTGTAAAACAATATGTATGGTAATTGATGCGACCTTCAATAGGCCATATTGAATAGATCAAAAATATCTTACAGTTTTACAGTACAGAGTAGAACTTGTTTCTCAAAAACAGATTTACCTTATGAACTTTACAATCACTGTATACGGTCATTTCTTTCTTTGATTCAGGTCTGTCTTTATCATATTTATCCAAATCAAGAATGGTTAAATAACGATCTCTTGATCCAGCAGCCAGAATAGATCCATTCTAAAAAGAAAAACAAGTTGGATAAAGTACACGCAGATTAAACATGGCATGGGTGGCAATCTCGTCTACGGTAGGAATAAAAGTCAAAACATAAAAGGCCAGATAACTGTCTGGGATATCACTTGATCACTGCTCATGACCAACCATGTAAAGTTTTAGATCATTCGACAACTGTACCAAAGTAAGAGAGAAATGGGGTTTAACATCCACTCGATACTAACTAGGTCATGTCGGGACTTACAGATGGTTCAATTTTATTTCAATAATTCGCTTGTGCGTAGAGGTCTTCAGTAGTGGGAGGAAACCGGAAGACCCAGAGAAACCCCACAAGGTTTTGTCAGGCGACCCTACTCCTTGTCACGTACAACAGGGTAATCGAAATTATGCCAGCTAACTCCATGACAGACATTATGATACAGCATGCGCGCGCTAACCAACTGACAAGGGGAGAAATCAGAAAATTCTGATGATCTTTCTCACTACACAGTGATCAAACACAGGACCTCCACATTAGCAAGCCAACGTCTTACTCACTGCAACACCGTGGATCCTGACAAAGCAGACGTATTTGGTACAAACCTTCATCAAATGAACTGTATCCACTGCTGCAAATAAACCTTCGTTATATGTAAAATAGTCCAGGTGATCACCGGGGTTGCTCCACTGTCGATATGTCTCTTCTCGAATGATACATCCTTCTTTCCAATCAAAATCGTCAACTATACAAAATAAAAATATCTGAGTTCTAATTGGGCTATTGAAGACCAGTTTACGCAGTGAAATGTGTTCTGAGGGAAGATTTCAACTGGGGCTTACTCTTACGTCAAATTCCAACTGTCTAAGTGTGTACATCCGAATGACTATATACTATACTATTCTTTGCCAGGACCTCTGTCTTGTACAACTGACAGGAGAGAGAGAGAGAGAGAGAGAAATGGAGTTTAAGTCCACTCAACACAAACTAGGTCATTTCGGGACTAACATATGTTTTTTTAAATTTTATTTCATTAATTCGCAGGGGTCTTTAGCAGTGGGAGGAAACCGGAGTGCCTGGAGGAAACCCACAAGGTTGAGAAGGCGCCCCTATCTCCATGCCACATACGCTCACACCAGGGATCGAAACCACAGCCGCAAGCCAGAGGTGACCAGCCCGCTAGATGTCGAAGCGCGGCAGTCTAGACCACTAGGCCATCCCAACCGCCCTACAACTGACAAGGGAAACACCATTGGAAAATCCTGTGGAACTTTCTTGAAGAACACTGGGTGCAATCCAGTGACTTACTCACTGAGTCACCACAGCCAGTATATGTTAAGAGGTTAGATGTCCCATTGGTGATTCCACTTGGCAATCCTCAACAGATTCCGGAACCTACATCTAGTCTCGGCTGTATGACGAATTCCACCATATTGGAACTACTTTAAAGGTACCGGATGAAACATGGCTGCGCCCATGGTGTCTTGAAACTACTTTAAAGGTCCCGGATGAAACATGGCTGTGCCCATTGTGTCTTGTTTGTTTGTAATAGTGTCAAGTTTTCCTGTTAAAGTAAACTGGTAGCCACATCGCAAATATATGGGCTTAGGTACACATCACTTACTGTCAAACAGCCGAGACTAGATGTACGTTCCGGAATCTATCGAGATTTGTCGAGTGTGGTGATTCCACACGTGCTGTAGATTTCGTAAAATGATTTATTAGATTCCTTTATTTGTCAGTGGGTGTTGGGTGGCTGAATGGTCCGCCATGTGCAATTTAAATCATATAGTCTGTCATTCTGTCAAGTGAGATGGTTTCAAAGCCCACACTTTTATGCCACTAAGAATAGATTTGCCTGTTCGATCTTTTAGGTTTTCTTCAGGTCTTCCAGTTTCCTCTCAACTGCTGAAGACCCCAGAATTATGTTAAAGGCTTTTGAACTCACTCACTCTCTTTCTCTCTCACTCCTTTTTTGTCTTTGGTAAAAGATAGGATCTTACCATGTATAGCTGGGTATTTTTGAGGCCATCTTTTAGAAATTCTTTGTTTCCAGTATGAATCACAGGAAAACAGATCATAGAATTCTTGACAAACATTCATCAAACATTTAATGATAGTTTTTGCATCAATAAAATCTGATATATAAATCAAGAGTTCGGCTGGTAGATTATTTAGGAGAAGGGGAGGTAAATCTTCATCTTTACAATCAACAGGTTCTTTACAGGAACAATCTGATAAGGAGGTGCCGGGAGCTGCCATGGCATCAAATATAGCATTTACAATCTGAAATATATTACAAAAAATAGAAACAGGTATTGGTATTGAAGATTAAAAATGGAAGTCAGATCAAATGTGAAGGATATGGTACCTAAATGTCTAACTGAAGTCTAAAGGCAATGCATACAGATCTATCACTAAAGATCTTGAAATGTGCAGCGCAAGATTTAACGGATCTTTTCAATAAACTGTATTATGCTATGTTTAAAATATTTAGAAATAAGATCATTTCTAAATATAGAAAGAAGCACAGTAGTAGTAGTAACATTTGTCCATTCTTTTCACGCGGTCACAGATCTCTCTGGCATATAAATCGTTCGTTCGTGAGGATTAACGTCCGCATCCACCTAGGGTGATATCGCATATATCATAAACTTGGATTATTTTTAAAATATATATGTGTGCGTAATAAAATAAATACCTCAGAGATCTTAAGTTTATTTACATAAAAATGAAAGTCGAGTTTCTGGCAAGGGAGATAATTTGTTTTGGCCAATCAAATTTTTTGTTACAACTAACACCATTTCCTTTATTTAATGTCCTAAAAGAAATAATTCCAGCGAGGAAATAGTAATGATTTTCAAGATAATTAGAGAGTTAATTGTATTTCAAAATGAACATAATGCTATGAACAATAAAACGCAATATTTTAAAAACATATTGTTCTTGATTAACCAGTATTCGTATTCAATTTTCGTCGAGTCGACCCTAAGTCCAAATCGAATAGCCAGTCGTATAAACCGGTCGATGGCTTATTAAAATTTTGGAATAGTATGTAATCAGTAAAAGTTAAAAGAAAAACGCACTAATAGCAATATCTTTTGTTATTGTTTTTGTCTGTTTTAGTCTTCAGTCATACTTCAGTCGAATAATCCAGTCGTATAAACCAGTCGAATAATCCAGTCGTATAAACCAGTCGAATAAACAAGTCGCTCAATATAAGCAGCGGTGGCATTGAACTAAGATAATATTTTATCAATTCATGCTCGTAGCTATAGCTCAAGGAGCCGGGGGCATGGGGTAGAGGCCCGGGGCCAGGGGCCTTCCCAACTAGTTTCAAGTTCGATTTTACGGACGAAAGTAGTTGGGTAAGTAAGCTTTTCAGACCATAGTTATGCTGTAACTGAAAGAGAGAGAGGAATGGGGTTTAACGTCCACTCGACACAAAGTATGTCATTTCGGGACTAACATATGGTTTTTAATTTTAGTTCAATAATTCTCTTGCGCGTAATGGTCTTAAGCAGTTGGAGGAAACAGGAGGACCCGGAGAAAATCCACAAAGTTGTTCAGGCGAAATGGGGTTTAACGTCCACTCGACACAAAGTATATCATTTCGGGACTAACATATGGTTTTTAATTTTATTTCAATAATTCGCTTGCGCGTAGGGGTCTTAAGCAGTTGGAAGAAACAGGAGGACCCGGAGAAAATCCACAAAGTTGGTCAGGCGACCCTTCTCCTTGTCACGTACAACCAGGGATTCGAAATCACGGCAGTTGACTCAATGACTGGCTTCATGATACAGCAAGCACATGGAAACCGTTCGACAATCAACTCCCACCCCACCCATAAATGAAGGAGTCAGATGCTCGGTAGGGAAGGGGGTGGTGGGGTCGGGGGTATGCTATCCATTAGTCTTAACATCAGTCAAATAGTTCAGTCGTATAATTCAGTCGTATAGTTCAGTCGTATAACTCAGTCGTATAGTCCAGTCGTATAATTCAGTCGTATACTTCAGTCGAATAATCCAGTCGAATAAACCAGTCGTATAATCCAGTCGAATAAACCAGTCGTATAATCCAGTCGAATAATCCAGTCGTATAAACCAGTCGAATAAACAAGTCGCTCAATATAAGCAACGGTGGCAGTAAAATAATGTAATATTTTATCAATTCATGCTCGTAGCCATATCTGAAGGAGCCGGGGGCACGGGGTAGAGTTCGGGGGCCAGGGGCCTTCCCAACTAGTTTCAAGTTCGATTTTTACAGGCAAAAGTAGTTTGGCAAGTAAGGTATTCAGATCATGGCTAAGCTATAGCTGAAAGAGAGAGAGAGAGAGTGTGAGAGAGTGAGGGGGAGGAGGAATGGGGTTTATTGTCCACTCGACTCAAAGTATATCATTTCGGGACTAACATATGGTTTTTAATTTTATTTCAATAATTCGCTTGCGCGTAGGGGTCTTAAGCAGTTGGAGGAAACAGGAGGACCCAGAGAATACCCACGAAGTTGGTCAGGCGACCCTTCTCCTTGTCACGCACAACCAGGGATTCGAAAGCACGGCAGTTGACTCAATGACAGGCTTCATGATACAGCAAGCACATGGAAACCGTCCTGTCATCACCTCCCACCCCCACCCATAAATGAAGGAGTCAGAAACTCAGTAGGGAAGGGGGAGGGGGTGGAGGAGGTTTTCATTAGTCTAAACATCAGTCAAATAGTTCAGTCGTATAATTCAGTCGTATAGTTCAGTCGTATAACTCAGTCGTATAGCCCAGTCGTATAATTCAGTCGTATACTTCAGTCGAATAATCCAGTCGAATAAACCAGTCGAAAAATCCAGTCGAATAAACCAGTCGTATAATCCAGTCGAATAATCCAGTCGTATAAACCAGTCGAATAAACTAGTCGCTCAATATAAGCAACGGTGGCAGTGAAATAATGTAATATTTTATCAATTCATGCTCGTAGCCATATCTAAACGAGCCGGGGGCACGGGGTAGAGTTCGGGGGCCAGGGGCCTTCCCAACTAGTTTCAAGTTCGATTTTTACAGGCAAAAGTAGTTTGGCAAGTAAGGTATTCAGATCATGGCTAAGCTATAGCTGAAAGAGAGAGAGAGAGAGAGAGAGAGAGTGTGAGAGAGAGAGAGTGAGGGGGAGGGGGAATGGGGTTTATTGTCCACTCGACTCAAAGTATGTCATTTCGGGACTAACATATGGTTTTTAATTTTATTTCAATAATTCGCTTGCGCGTAGGGGTCTTAAGCAGTTGGAGGAAACAGGAGGACCCAGAGAAAACCCACGAAGTTGGTCAGGCGACCCTTCTCCTTGTCACGCACAACCAGGGATTCGAAAGCACGGCAGTTGACTCAATGACAGGCTTCATGATACAGAAAGCACATGGAAACCGTCCTGTCATCACCTCCCACCCCCACCCATAAATGAAGGAGTCAGAAACTCGGTAGGGAAGGGGGAGGGGGTGGAGGAGGTTTCCATTAGTCTTAACATCAGTCAAATAGTTCAGTCGTATAATTCAGTCGTATAGTTCAGTCGTATAACTCAGTCGTATAGTCCAGTCGTATAATTCAGTCGTATACTTCAGTCGAATAATCCAGTCGAATAAACCAGTCGTATAATCCAGTCGAATAAACCAGTCGTATAATCCAGTCGAATAATCCAGTCGTATAAACCAGTCGAATAAACAAGTCGCTCAATATAAGCAACGGTGGCAGTGAACTAAGATAATATTTTATCAATTCATGCTCGTAACCATAGCTGAAGGAGCCGGGGGCACGGGGTAGAGTCCGGGGGCCAGGGGCCTTCCCAACTAGTTTCAAGTTCGATTTTACGGGCAAAAGTAGTTTGGCAAGTAAGGTATTCAGACCATAGCTAAGCTATAGCTGAAAGAGAGAGAGAGAGAGAGAGAGAGAGATGGGGTTTAACGTCCACTCGACATAAAGTATATCATTTCGGGACTAACATATGGTTTCTAATTTTATTTCAATAATTTGTTGCGCGTAGGGGTCTTAAGCAGTTGGAGGAAACAGGGGGACCCAGAGAAAACCCACGAAGTTGGTCAGGCGACCCTTCTCCTTGTCACGCACAACCAGGGATTCGAAAGCACGGCAGTTGACTCAATGACAGGCTTCATGATACAGCAAGCACATGGAAACCGTTCTGCCATCACCTCCCACCCCCACCCATAAATGAAGGAGTCAGAAACTCAGTAGGGAAGGGGGAGGGGGTGGAGGAGGTTTTCATTAGTCTAAACATCAGTCAAATAGTTCAGTCGTATAATTCAGTCGTATAGTTCAGTCGTATAACTCAGTCGTATAGCCCAGTCGTATAATTCAGTCGTATACTTCAGTCGAATAATCCAGTCGAATAAACCAGTCGTATAATCCAGTCGAATAAACCAGTCGTATAATCCAGTCGAATAATCCAGTCGTATGAACCAGTCGAATAAACAAGTCGCTCAATATAAGCAACGGTGGCAGTGAACTAAGATAATATTTTATCAATTCATGCTAGTAACAATAGCTGAAGGAGCCGGGGGCACGGGGTAGAGTCCGGGGGCCAGGGGCCTTCCCAACTAGTTTCAAGTTCGATTTTACGGGCAAATGTAGTTTGGCAAGTAAGGTATTCAGACCATAGCTAAGCTATAGCTGAAAGATAGAGAGAGAGAGAGAGAGAGGGAGAGAGAGAGAAATGGGGTTTAACGTCCACTCGACACAAAGTATATCATTTCCGGACTAACATATGGTTTTTAATTTTATTTCAATAATTCGCTTGCGAGTAGGGGTATTAAGCAGTTGGAAGAAACAGGAGGACCCGGAGAAAATCCACGAAGTTGGTCAGGCGACCCTTCTCCTTGTCACGTACAACCAGGGATTCGAAATCACGGCAGTTGACTCAATGACTGGCTTCATGATACAGCAGGCACATAGAAACCGTTCGACAATCAACTCCCACCCCCACCCATAAATGAAGGAGTCAGATGCTCGGTAGGGAAGGGGGTGGTGGGGTGTGGGGGTGGGGGTGGGGGGTATGCTATCCATTAGTCTTAACATCAGTCAAATAGTTCAGTCGTATAATTCAGTCGTATAGTTCAGTCGTATAACTCAGTCGTATAGTCCAGTCGTATAATTCAGTCGTATACTTCAGTCGAATAATCCAGTCGAATAAACCAGTCGAAAAATCCAGTCGAATAAACCAGTCGTATAATCCAGTAGAATAATCCAGTCGTATAAACCAGTCGAATAAACAAGTCGCTCAATATAAGCAACGGTGGCAGTGAAATAATGTAATATTTTATCAATTCATGCTCGTAGCCATATCTAAACGAGCCGGGGGCACGGGGTAGAGTTCGGGGGCCAGGGGCCTTCCCAACTAGTTTCAAGTTCGATTTTTACAGGCAAAAGTAGTTTGGCAAGTAAGGTATTCAGATCATGGCTAAGCTATAGCTGAAAGAGAGAGAGAGAGAGAGTGTGAGAGAGAGAGAGTGACGGGGAGGGGGAATGGGGTTTATTGTCCACTCGACTCAAAGTATGTCATTTCGGGACTAACATATGGTTTTTAATTTTATTTCAATAATTCGCTTGCGCGTAGGGGTCTTAAGCAGTTGGAGGAAACCGGAGGACCCAGAGAAAACCCACGAAGTTGGTCAGGCGACCCTTCTCCTTGTCACGCACAACCAGGGATTCGAAAGCACGGCAGTTGACTCAATGACAGGCTTCATGATACAGAAAGCACATGGAAACCGTCCTGTCATCACCTCCCACCCCCACCCATAAATGAAGGAGTCAGAAACTCGGTAGGGAAGGGGGAGGGGGTGGAGGAGGTTTCCATTAGTCTTAACATCAGTCAAATAGTTCAGTCGTATAATTCAGTCGTATAGTTCAGTCGTATAACTCAGTCGAATAGTCCAGTCGTATAATTCAGTCGTATACTTCAGTCGAATAATCCAGTCGAATAAACCAGTCGTATAATCCAGTCGAATAAACCAGTCGTATAATCCAGTCGAATAATCCAGTCGTATAAACCAGTCGAATAAACAAGTCGCTCAATATAAGCAACGGTGGCAGTGAACTAAGATAATATTTTATCAATTCATGCTCGTAGCCATATCTGAAGGAGCCGGGGGCACGGGGTAGAGTTCGGGGGCCAGGGGCCTTCCCAACTAGTTTCAAGTTCGATTTTTACAGGCAAAAGTAGTTTGGCAAGTAAGGTATTCAGACCATGGCTAAGCTATAGCTGAAAGAGAGAGAAAGAGAAAGAGTGTGAGAGAGAGAGAGAGAGTGAGGGGGAGGGGAATGGGGTTTATTGTCCACTCGACTCAAAGTATGTCATTTCGGGACTAACATATGGTTTTTAATTTTATTTCAATAATTCGCTTGCGCGTAGGGGTCTTAAGCAGTTGGAGGAAACAGGAGGACCCAGAGAAAACCCACGAACTTGGTCAGGCGACCCTTCTCCTTGTCACGCACAACCAGGGATTCGAAAGCACGGCAGTTGACTCAATGACAGGCTTCATGATATAGCAAGCACATGGAAACCGTTCTGCCATCACCTCCCACCCCCACCCATAAATGAAGGAGTCAGAAACTCGGTAGGGAAGGGGGAGGGGGTGGAGGAGGTTTTCATTAGTCTTAACATCAGTCAAATAGTTCAGTCGTTTAATTCAGTCGTATAGTTCAGTCGTATAGTTCAGTCGTATAACTCAGTCGTATAGCCCAGTCGTATACTTCAGTCGAATAATCCAGTCGAATAAACCAGTCGTATAATCCAGTCGAATAAACCAGTCGTATAATCCAGTCGAATAATCCAGTCGTATAAACCAGTCGAATAAACAAGTCGCTCAATATAAGCAGCGGTGGCAGTGAACTAAGATAATATTTTATCAATTCATGCTCGTAACAATAGCTGAAGGAGCCGGGGGCACGGGGTAGAGTCCGGGGGCCAGGGGCCTTCCCAACTAGTTTCAAGTTCGATTTTACGGGCAAAAGTAGTTTGGCAAGTAAGGTATTCAGACCATAGCTAAGCTATAGCCGAAAGAGAGAGAGAGAGAGAGAGACAGAGAGAGAGAGAGAGAAATGGGGTTTAACGTCCACTCGACACAAAGTATATCATTTCGGGACTAACATATGGTTTTTAATTTTATTTCAATAATTCGCTTGCGCGTAGGGGTCTTAAGCAGTTGGAAGAAACAGGAGGACCCGGAGAAAATCCAAGAAGTTGGTCAGGCGACCCTTCTCCTTGTCACGTACAACCAGGGATTCGAAATCACGGCAGTTGACTCAATGACTGGCTTCATGATACAGCAAGCACATGGAAATCGTTCGACAATCAACTCCCACCCCCACCCATAAATGAAGGAGTCAGATGGTCGGTAGGGAAGGTGGTGGTGGGGTGGGGGGTGGGGGTGGGGGGTATGCTATCCATTAGTCTTAACATCAGTCAAATAGTTCAGTCGTATAATTCAGTCGTATAGTTCAGTCGTATAACTCAGTCGTATAGTCCAGTTGTATAATTCAGTCGTATACTTCAGTCGAATAATCCAGTCGAATAAACCAGTCGTATAATCCAGTCGAATAAACCAGTCGTATAATCCAGTCGAATAATCCAGTCGTATAAACCAGTCGAATAAACAAGTCGCTCAAGTATATCATTTCGGGACTAACATATGGTTTTTAATTTTATTTCAATAATTCGCTTGCGCGTAGGGGTCTTAAGCAGTTGGAAGAAACAGGAGGACCCGGAGAAAATCCACGAAGTTGGTCAGGCGACCCTTCTCCTTGTCACGTACAACCAGGGATTCGAAATCACGGCAGTTGACTCAATGACTGGCTTCATGATACAGCAAGCACACGGAAACCGTTCAACAATCAACTCCCACCCCCACCCATAAATGTATGCTCGGTAGGGAAGGGGGTGGGGGAGGTTTTCATTAGTCTTAACATCAGTCAAATAGTTCAGTCGTATAATTCAGTCGTAAAGTTCAGTCGTATAACTCAGTCGTATAGTTCAGTCGTATAATTCAGTCGTATACTTCAGTCGAATAATCCAGTCAAATAAACCAGTCGTATAATCCAGTCGTATAAACCAGTCGTATAATCCAGTCGTATAAACCAGTCGAATAATCCAGTCGTATAAACCAGTCGAATAAACAAGTCGCTCAATATAAGCAGCGATGGCAGTGAACTAAGAGAGATAGAGAGAGAGAGAGAGAGAGAGAGAGAGAGAGAGAGAGAGGGAGAGAGGGGTGGGGTGCTGTTTAACGTCCATTCAACACAAATTATATCATTTCGGGACTAACATATGGTTTTTAATTTTATTTCAATAATTCGCTCGCGCGTAGGGGTCTTAAGCAGTGGGAGGAAACAGGAGGACAAGGAGAAAATCCTCGAAGTTGGTCAGGCGACCCTTCTCCTTGTCACGTACAACCAGTTATTCGAAACCACGCCAGTTGACTCAATGAAAGGCTTCATGGCACAACAAACACATGGAAACCGTTCGGCCATCAACTCCCACCCCCACCCATAAATGAAGGAGTCAGATGCTCGGTAGGGAAGGGGGAGGGGGTGAAGGAGGTTTTCATCAGTCTTAACATCAGTCAAATAGTTCAGTCGAATAGTTCAGTCCTATAGTTCAGTCGTATAACTCAGTCGTATAGTCCAGTCGTATAATTCAGTCGTATACTTCAGTCGTATAATCCAGTCGAATAAACCAGTCGTATAATCCAGTCGTATAAACCAGTCGTATAATCCAGTCGTATAAACCAGTCGAATAATCCAGTCGTATAAACCCCATTCCCCCCTCACTCTCTCTCTCTCTCTCTCTCTCTCTCACACTCTCTCTCTCTCTTTCAGCTATAGCTTAGCCATGGTCTGAATACCTTACTTGCCAAACTACTTTTGCCTGTAAAAATCGAACTTGAAACTAGTTGGGAAGGCCCCTGGCCCCCGAACTCTACCCCGTGCCCCCGGCTCCTTCAGATATGGCTACGAGCATGAATTGATAAAATATTACATTATTTCACTGCCACCGTTGCTTATATTGAGCGACTTGTTTATTCGACTGGTTTATACGACTGGATTATTCGACTGGATTATACGACTGGTTTATTCGACTGGATTATACGACTGGTTTATTCGACTGGATTATTCGACTGAAGTATACGACTGAATTATACGACTGGACTATACGACTGAGTTATACGACTGAACTATACGACTGAATTATACGACTGAACTATTTGACTGATGTTAAGACTAATGGATAGCATACCCCCCACCCCACCACCCCCTTCCCTACCGAGCATCTGACTCCTTCATTTATGGGTGGGGGTGGGAGTTGATTGTCGAACGGTTTCCATGTGCTTGCTGTATCATGAAGCCAGTCATTGAGTCAACTGCCGTGATTTCGAATCCCTGGTTGTACGTGACAAGGAGAAGGGTCGCCTGACCAACTTCGTGGATTTTCTCCGGGTCCTCCTGTTTCTTCAAACTGCTTAAGACCCCTACGCGCAAGCGAATTATTGAAATAAAATCAAAAACCATATGTTAGTCCCGAAATGATATACTTTGTGTCGAGTGGACGTTAAACCCCATTTCTCTCTCTCTCTCTCTCTCTCTCTCTCTCTCTCTCTTTCAGCTATAGCCTAGCTATGGTCTGAATACCTTACTTGCCAAACTACTTTTGCCCGTAAAATCGAACTTGAAACTAGTTGGGAAGGCCCCTGGCCCCCGGACTCTACCCCGTGCCCCCGGCTCCTTCAGCTATGGTTACGAGCATGAATTGATAAAATATTATCTTAGTTCACTGCCACCGTTGCTTATATTGAGCGACTTGTTTATTCGACTGGTTTATACGACTGGATTATTCGACTGGATTATACGACTGGTTTATTCGACTGGATTATACGACTGGTTTATTCGACTGGATTATTCGACTGAAGTATACGACTGAATTATACGACTGGGCTATACGACTGAGTTATACGACTGAACTATACGACTGAATTATACGACTGAACTATTTGACTGATGTTAAGACTAATGAAAACCTCCTCCACCCCCTCCCCCTTCCCTACCGAGTTTCTGACTCCTTCATTTATGGGTGGGGGTGGGAGGTGATGGCAGAATGGTTTCCATGTGCTTGCTGTATCATGAAGCCTGTCATTGAGTCGACTGCCGTGCTTTCGAATCCCTGGTTGTGCGTGACAAGGAGAAGGGTCGCCTGACCAAGTTCGTGGGTTTTCTCTTGGTCCTCCTGTTTCCTCCAACTGCTTAAGACCCCTACGCGCAAGGGAATTATTGAAATAAAATTAAAAACCATATGTTAGTCCCGAAATGACATACTTTGAGTCGAGTGGACAATAAACCCCATTCCCCCTCCCCCTCACTCTCTCTCACTCTCTCTCTCACTCTCACACTCTCTCTCTCTCTCTTTCAGCTATAGCTTAGCCATGGTCTGAATACCTTACTTGACAAACTACTTTTGCCTGTAAAAATCGAACTTGAAACTAGTTGGGAAGGCCCCTGGCCCCCGAACTCTACCCCGTGCCCCCGGCTCCTTCAGATATGGCTACGAGCATGAATTGATAAAATATTACATTATTTCACTGCCACCGTTGCTTATATTGAGCGACTTGTTTATTCGACTGGTTTATACGACTGGATTATTCGACTGGATTATACGACTGGTTTATTCGACTGGATTATACGACTGGTTTATTCGACTGGATTATTCGACTGAAGTATACGACTGAATTATACGACTGGACTATACGACTGAGTTATACGACTGAACTATACGACTGAATTATACGACTGAACTATTTGACTGATGTTAAGACTAATGGATAGCATACCCCCCACCCCACCACCCCCTTCCCTACCGAGCATCTGACTCCTTCATTTATGGGTGGGGGTGGGAGTTGATTGTCGAACGGTTTCCATGTGCTTGCTGTATCATGAAGCCAGTCATTGAGTCATCTGCCGTGATTTCGAATCCCTGGTTGTACGTGACAAGGAGAAGGGTCGCCTGACCAACTTCGTGGATTTTCTCCGGGTCCTCCTGTTTCTTCCAACTGCTTAAGACCCCTACGCGCAAGCGAATTATTGAAATAAAATTAAAAACCATATGTTAGTCCCGAAATGATATACTTTGTGTCGAGTGGACGTTAAACCCCATTTCTCTCTCTCTCTCTGTGTCTCTCTCTCTTTCAGCTATAGCTTAGCTATGGTCTGAATACCTTACTTGACAAACTACTTTTGCCCGTAAAATCGAACTTGAAACTAGTTGGGAAGGCCCCTGGCCCCCGGACTCTACCCCGTGCCCCCGGCTCCTTCAGCTATGGTTACGAGCATGAATTGATAAGATATTATCTTAGTTCACTGCCCCCGTTGCTTATATTGAGCGACTTGTTTATTCGACTGGTTTATACAACTGGATTATTCGACTGGATTATACGACTGGTTTATTCGACTGGATTATAAGACTGGTTTATTCGACTGGATTATTCGACTGAAGTATACGACTGGGCTATACGACTGAGTTATACGACTGAACTATACGACTGAACTATACGACTGAATTATACGACTGAACTATTTGACTGATGTTAAGACTAATGAAAACCTCCTCCACCCCCTCCCCCTTCCCTACCGAGTTTCTGACTCCTTCATTTATGAGTGGGGGTGGGAGGTGATGACAGGACGGTTTCCATGTGCTTGCTGTATCATGAAGCCTGTCATTGAGTCAACTGCCGTGCTTTCGAATCCCTGGTTGTGCGTGACAAGGAGAAGGGTCGCCTGACCAGCTTCGTGGGTTTTCTCTGGGTCCTCCTGTTTCCTCCAACTGCTTAAGACCCCTACGCGCAAGCGAATTATTGAAATAAAATTAAAAACCATATGTTAGTCCCGAAATGACATACTTTAGTCGAGTGGACAATAAACCCCATTCCCCCTCACTCTCTCTCTCTCACACTCTCTCTCTCTCTCTCTTTCAGCTATAGCTTAGCCATGATCTGAATACCTTACTTGCCAAACTACTTTTGCCTGTAAAAATCGAACTTTGAACTAGTTGGGAAGGCCCCTGGCCCCCGAACTCTACCCCGTGCCCCCGGCTCCTTCAGATATGGCTACGAGCATGAATTGATAAAATATTACATTATTTCACTGCCACCATTGCTAATATTGAGCGACTTGTTTATTCGACTGGTTTATACGACTGGATTATTCGACTGGATTATACGACTGGTTTATTCGACTGGATTATACGACTGGTTTATTCGACTGGAATATTCGACTGAAGTATACGACTGAATTATACGACTGGACTATACGACTGAGTTATACGACTGAACTATACGACTGAATTATACGACTGAACTATTTGACTGATGTTAAGACTAATGGATAGCACCCCCACCCCACCACCCCCTTCCCTACCGAGCATCTGACTCCTTCATTTATGGGTGGGGGTGGGAGTTGATTGTCGAACGGTTTCCATGTGCTTGCTGTATCATGAAGCCAGTCATTGAGTCAACTGACGTCATTTCGAAACCCTGGTTGTACGTGACAAGGAGAAGGGTCGCCTGACCAACTTCGTGGATTTTCTCCGGGTCCTCCTGTTTCTTCCAACTGCTTAAGACCCCTACGCGCAAGCGAATTATTGAAATAAAATTAAAAACCATATGTTAGTCCCGAAATGATATACTTTGTGTCGTGTGGACGTTAAACCCCATTTCTCTCTCTCTCTCTCTCTCTTTCAGCTATAGCTTAGCCATGGTCTGAATACCTTACTTGCCAAACTACTTTTGCCTGTAAAAATCGAACTTGAAACTAGTTGGGAAGGCCCCTGGCTACCGAACTCTACCCCATGCCCCCGGCTCCTTCAGATATGGCTACGAGCATGAATTGATAAAATATTACATTATTTCACTGCCACCGTTGCTTATATTGAGCGACTTGTTTATTCGACTGGTTTATACGACTGGATTATTCGACTGGATTATACGACTGGTTTATTCGACTGGATTATACGACTGGTTTATTCGACTGGATTATTCGACTGAAGTATACGACTGAATTATACGACTGGGCTATACGACTGAGTTATACGACTGAACTATACGACTGAACTATACGACTGAATTATACGACTGAACTATTTGACTGGTGTTAAGACTAATGAAAACCTCCTCCACCCCCTCCCCCTTCCCTACCGAGTTTCTGACTCCTTCATTTATGGGTGGGGGTGGGAGGTGATGGCAGAACGGTTTCCATGTGCTTGCTGTATCATGAAGCCTGTCATTGAGTCAACTGGCGTGGTTTCGAATCCCTGGGTGTACGTGACAAGGAGAAGGGTCGCCTGAACAACTTCGTGGATTTTCTCCGGGTCCTCCTGTTTCCTCCAACTGCTTAAGACCATTACGCGCAAGATAATTATTGAACTAAAAATTAAAAACCATATGTTACTCCCGAAATGAAATACTTTGTGTCGAGTGGACGTTACCCCCCCCCCCCCCCCTCTCTCTCTCTCTCTCTCTCTCTCTGTCTCTCTTTCAGCTATAGCTTAGCTATGGTCTGAATACCTTACTTGCCAAACTACTTTTGCCTGTAAAATCGAACTTGAAACTATTTGGGAAGGCCCCTGGCCCCCGAACTCTACCCCGTGCCCCCGGCTCCTTCAACTATGGTTACGAGCATGAATTGATAAAATATTATCTTAGTTCACTGCCACCGTTGCTTATATTGAGCGACTTGTTTATTCGACTGGTTTATACGACTGGATTATTCGACTGGATTATACGACTGGTTTATTCGACTGGATTATACGACTGGTTTATTCGACTGGATTATTCGACTGAAGTATACGACTGAATTATACGACTGGACTATACGACTGAGTTATACGACTGAACTATACGACTGAACTATACGACTGAATTATACGACTGAACTATTTGACTGATGTTAAGACTAATGGATAGCATAACCCCCACCACCACCCCACCACCCCCTTCCCTACCGAGCATCTGACTCCTTCATTTATGGGTGGGGGTGGGAGTTGATTGTCGAACGGTTTCCATGTGCTTGCTGTATCATGAAGCCAGTCATTGAGCCAACTGCCGTGCTTTCGAATCCCTGGTTGTACGTGACAAGGAGAAGGGTCGCCTGACCAACTTCGTGGATTTTCTACGGGTCCTCCTGTTTCTTCCAACTGCTTAAGACCCCTACGCGCAAGCGAATTATTGAAATAAAATTAAAAACCATATGTTAGTCCCGAAATGATATACTTTGTGTCGAGTGGACGTTAAACCCCATTTCTCTCTCTCTCTCTCTCTCTCTCTCTCTCTTTCAGCTATAGCTTAGCTATGGTCTGAATACCTTACTTGCCAAACTACTTTTGCCCGTAAAATCGAACTTGAAACTAGTTGGGAAGGCCCCTGGCTCCCGGACTCTACCCCGTGCCCCCGGCTCCTTCAACTGAGGTTACGAGCATGAATTGATAAAATATTATCTTAGTTCACTGCCACCGTTGTTTATTGAGCGACTTGTTTATTCGACTGGTTTAAACGACTGGATTATTCGACTGGATTATACGACTGGTTTATTCGACTGGGTTATACGACTGGTTTATTCGACTGGATTATTCGACTGAAGTATACGACTGAATTATACGACTGGGCTATACGACTGAGTTATACGACTGAACTATACGACTGAACTATACGACTGAATTATACGACTGAACTATTTGACTGGTGTTAAGACTAATGAAAACCTCCTCCACCCCCTCCCCCTTCCCTACCGAGTTTCTGACTCCTTCATTTATGGGTGGGGGTGGGAGGTGATGGCAGAACGGTTTCCATGTGCTTGCTGTATCATGAAGCCTGTCATTGAGTCAACTGGCGTGGTTTCGAATCCCTGGGTGTACGCGACAAGGAGAAGGGTCGCCTGAACAACTTCGTGGATTTTCTCCGGGTCCTCCTGTTTCCTCCAACTGCTTAAGACCATTACGCGCAAGAGAATTATTGAACTAAAATTAAAAACCATATGTTAGTCCCGAAATGACATACTTTGTGTCGAGTGGACGTTAAACCCCTCTCTCTCTCTCTCTCTCTCTCTCTCTTTCAGCTATAGCTTAGCTATGGTCTGAATACCTTACTTGCCAAACTACTTTTGCCTGTAAAATCGAACTTGAAACTATTTGGGAAGGCCCCTGGCCCCCGAACTCTACCCCGTGCCCCCGGCTCCTTCAACTATGGTTACGAGCATGAATTGATAAAATATTATCTTAGTTCACTGCCACCGTTGCTTATATTGAGCGACTTGTTTATTCGACTGGTTTATACGACTGGATTATTCGACTGGATTATACGACTGGTTTATTCGACTGGATTATACGACTGGTTTATTCGACTGGATTATTCGACTGAAGTATACGACTGAATTATACGACTGGACTATACGACTGAGTTATACGACTGAACTATACGACTGAACTATACGACTGAATTATACGACTGAACTATTTGACTGATGTTAAGACTAATGGATAGCATAACCCCCACCACCACCCCACCACCCCCTTCCCTACCGAGCATCTGACTCCTTCATTTATGGGTGGGGGTGGGAGTTGATTGTCGAACGGTTTCCATGTGCTTGCTGTATCATGAAGCCAGTCATTGAGCCAACTGCCGTGCTTTCGAATCCCTGGTTGTACGTGACAAGGAGAAGGGTCGCCTGACCAACTTCGTGGATTTTCTACGGGTCCTCCTGTTTCTTCCAACTGCTTAAGACCCCTACGCGCAAGCGAATTATTGAAATAAAATTAAAAACCATATGTTAGTCCCGAAATGATATACTTTGTGTCGAGTGGACGTTAAACCCCATTTCTCTCTCTCTCTCTCTCTCTCTCTCTCTCTCTTTCAGCTATAGCTTAGCTATGGTCTGAATACCGTACTTGCCAAACTACTTTTGCCCGTAAAATCGAACTTGAAACTAGTTGGGAAAGCCCCTGGCTCCCGGACTCTACCCCGTGCCCCCGGCTCCTTCAACTGAGGTTACGAGCATGAATTGATAAAATATTATCTTAGTTCACTGCCACCGTTGCTTATATTGAGCGACTTGTTTATTCGACTGGTTTAAACGACTGGATTATTCGACTGGATTATACGACTGGTTTATTCGACTGGATTATACGACTGGTTTATTCGACTGGATTATTCGACTGAAGTATACGACTGAATTATACGACTGGGCTATACGACTGAGTTATACGACTGAACTATACGACTGAACTATACGACTGAATTATACGACTGAACTATTTGACTGGTGTTAAGACTAATGAAAACCTCCTCCACCCCCTTCCCCTTCCCTACCGAGTTTCTGACTCCTTCATTTATGGGTGGGGGTGGGAGGTGATGGCAGAACGGTTTCCATGTGCTTGCTGTATCATGAAGCCTGTCATTGAGTCAACTGGCGTGGTTTCGAATCCCTGGGTGTACGCGACAAGGAGAAGGGTCGCCTGAACAACTTCGTGGATTTTCTCCGGGTCCTCCTGTTTCCTCCAACTGCTTAAGACCATTACGCGCAAGAGAATTATTGAACTAAAATTAAAAACCATATGTTAGTCCCGAAATGACATACTTTGTGTCGAGTGGACGTTAAACCCATCTCTCTCTCTCTCTCTCTCTCTCTCTCTCTCTTTCAGCTATAGCTTAGCTATGGTCTGAATACCTTACTTGCCAAACTACTTTTGCCTGTAAAATCGAACTTGAAACTATTTGGGAAGGCCCCTGGCCCCCGAACTCTACCCCGTGCCCCCGGCTCCTTCAGCTATGGCTACGAGCATGAATTGATAAAATATTATATTATTTCACTGCCACCGTTACTTATATTGAGCGACTTGTTTATACGACTGGATTATTCGACTGGTTTATACGACTGGATTATACGACTGGTTTATTCGACTGGATTATTCGACTGAAGTATACGACTGAACTATACGACTGAGTTATACGACTGAACTATACGACTGATGTTTAGAATTATAAGACCTTCCCCACCCTTCCCCTTCCCTACCGAGCGTCTGACACCTTCAGAATGGGGGTCGGTGGATGGCCGAATGGTTTGCAGGTGCTCACTGTATCATGAAGCATGGGACACAGACTACAACACTGGCTGTTTCTTTCACGGCCATTGTTTATGTTTATGTTTTCAGTCGATGACATCAGTCGTTGACCTTTAACCCGAATTTGATGACCTTACTCGCTAAGAGTGGTAAACAGGTTGTTTAGGGGATTTCTATTGAAGAAAAATCTCAATAAAGTTTTGATTTCAACGGTCAGATCTGAACTTCGGGGAAAATAAACAAAATAGACAAAAACGATTTCAGGAAATTTGAGTTAGTGCGTTTTTTATTTACGTCAAACAAACTATTCCCAAATTTTAACCCAACCATCGACCGAATTTGCTGACTGGCTATCCTTGTGGTACTTAGGGGTAATTGTTTTCGTCTATTTCTAAAATCTGGTAAACCGAAGCTTGAGACTAATCTCGTTATTTTCCGTCGATATCATCGGATTATTCCGGAATATATGCAGAATTTGCCAAAATGGCGTGGCAGCCAGAAGAATCGGGACTCCGGCAAATATTACAGTTATTGAAAGAGTCGCAGTCCCCTGATACGGCAACTCAAAGGGCTGTACAACAAGTATCCTTTATAAATTATTCCGTATGACCACAAGTTTGAGGTAATTTAGTGGTTATAGGGTGAAAATTCAAGCGACGAAATCGTGACCACGTGCACCTGACTGAACAAGCGGATGCCGCCGAATCGTCATGGCCTATCGGTTTCTTACCTATTTATGGATCATCGAAGTCGATGTTCCAAATTCACAAATATTTAATGTTTTTTATTCCTTATCTTTTTGTCTAGAAATTAGAGGAATTAAATCGTTATCCAGATTTCAACAATTACCTGATTTTTGTACTAACCACACTGAAAACCGAAGGTAGATTTCCATTATATTTGATAAAAATAAGTCTATTTTGTTATGTCATTATTCATGTTGTCATATTATAAAAAAATAAAAAGAACTTTATTTGTTGGTGGTTGTTTTTTTATGATTGGTAGAATTAAGTTTATAGTGCAAATAATATTACATGACAAAGGATTCAATTGACAATTCACTTGTCTGAAACGTTGACTCATTCCAGAATTTTTCTATGATCACAGGTTACCTGTTGCTCAGTTTCAATTTGTAAGATGCTTGCTAGCTAACCAAGAGGTCTCTAGTTCGCTCCTGGCATTGGTAGAGAAAGCACCTTTTTACTGCCAAAAGGTTGTTCGTGAGTCTCTGTGAACAATGTATCGGTAGGGGTTTCAGGTCACGTGACTTCAGCGTGAAATCAGACAGCCAGTGGCTGAAATATAGCCAAGTTCAATCTGCGATTCTGAATTACTATTTTATGTAAATGTATTACTAGCAATGGTATTGTAATAGTTTAATGTCAATCTTGATATCTGCAAAGATTCAGGCTAAAACATTATCGAAATGTAAGCAAAATTACCATTTGTTTACATGAGGTGCCAGCGGTAAAATACCTCTGACGTCACGCGACCTAGAATTTTCCATTGCTACGACCCACTTTATTAGATTTCTGCACCTTGGTGTCTGGTGGATTCTGATACAGAACCAATCAAACGAAGGATAGATAACATTTGTGATTATTACGTCCTTTGATACCACGTGATCCGACAATTAGAACCGAAGAAAACAAGATTTATCCGTTTCGATGACTGAAAATTGCTAAATTTCAACTAAATATAGCAGGCAATAACGCGCGAATTTCAGTTTTGGTTGATTGGTTGAAAAACCTTAATAACATATCCGGTAGGGGATTGTGTTAAAATTAAAAAACAAAACTAGTGCACTCTCCCTTGGGTATATTGACTACCTCAGTAACCATCGAGCTAGTATCTGTTTTTTCCAACAGCTCTTTTCATCAAATACACGAGAAAAATGGTCTTGAGGCACTTTATGGGTCAATTCTTTAACCTAAAGCATCAACATGCCTGAAACATAAGGTTGAAATATTTTTTGGATGCTTTAAAGGGACAATAACATTCTTGCTGGCTTGGTAGCTCCAGAAAATAAATAATACCCTTATTCTAAGTACTAGATGTTTAAATGTCCTACCTGTTGTGTAAATTATCCATTACAACCTATTTTACTTGTGCAGAGGGTTCAAAAATATTTTAAAATCCAAGTCACATTTGAAAAGGTTTACGTTAGACTTTTCAAATCAATTGGTTGAATTTTTCCAATTTTTTAAATTAGGTGTGTTAAGATGAAATTTATATCATCATTTAATTGGAATATTCTAAAATAATGATTTGTTGACCAGAATGAAGATTGGGACATATTTTTCAGTTACAACAAGAATGTTATTGGGGCTTTAATATACAATTTACTCTTAAATTTCCAGATGATCCAACCAGGTCTTTAAGTGGATTGATTTTGAAAAACAATGTTCGTGCTCATTTTGAAAAGTTTCCAACAGAAGTAACCTCATTTATAAAACAAGAATGTTTGAACAGTATTGGCGATCCTTCCCCATTGATCCGGGCAACTATAGGCATTCTTGTGACTACTGTTGTCGCAAAAGGAGAACTAAGGAACTGGCCAGAGTTACTTCCTACTCTCTGTCAATGTTTGGATTCGGAAGATTATAATATATGTGAGGTGAGTTGAGTGTTCAAGTGAACATTAGATTTTTCTTTAAAAATTGCATGTCATTGTTTTAGAATATAAAGGCGTCTTTAACAGCACGTGCTTGCCTTTCTCTAGTACCAAATTTACTAAATATGCACATTCAGAAAAAGGTAATTGCTTTGAATTTTTAAACATTCATAGGAAAGATAATTCAAGTACTGTGCATACCGTTCTTTCACATGACTAACAAAAATGGCAGATTGTGGGGAGTGCAGCACTGTCTTACTTAAATGTCTGTAGTTTTAGATACATGTACCGTATGTCTTGCCTTACCTAGGGGTGGGTCAACTAGACTGATATGGTGATTTTTAAAAAAACTCCCCAGAAAACTGAAAAACCAATAATTTGACTTCAGCAAATTCCACAGTGATAGTATTGAATTTTATGGAATTGGCTGGAACTGTTAGTAATTAGAATATTTTTGCTAAAAATGTATGTTTTTAATTAAGAAACTAATTAAATAAAAGAAAGAGGAAAATTGCCAAGTTTTTGTATGATTAGATTAAGGAAGCTACATGTATATGTCGAGTTAAAGGAGATTTCTCTAGAAAACAAATGATTATCAAACAAATCTTTCTTAACATGAAAAATCCAAGCATTCCCATAACGTGTGCATCACTGTGGATAGACAGATTGCTCAAAAATTTTAACACATCTGAAAGGATTTATTCATAATTACAACAAAAACACATTTGCACAAGTACAAATTATAGAGTATAGAAAGCCTCTCTTTAAGTTCAGAGATAGGCTTACAGGAAAGTAGTCTGAAATTATTATTTTGATTTGTACTTGTTGCATGTACAAATACAATTATGAGTATGTGCAACAAGCAGGTGTTAATTATTTATATAAATGTATGTGTAGTCGATTTGTGTTAATTATTTATATAAATGCACACAGGCAGTCTGCACGTGGTAATTTGAATGTTTGCCTCGATTACAATAAAGATTGACGATTTCCCAAGATTACAATATCTTGGTACATGTATAAAATCACAAATCTTGTGGAATGCATTCATGTTAAACCAGCCAGGAACGGAAACGTTGATTACATATGGTGAAAGGTATTCTGCTGGTCTTGCATATTCAGATATATTACATTGTGTTTATGGTCTGATGGTATAAATTAACTATAAACGGAAGTCGGTGTGAAAAATAAATTTTAATCAATTTTCAATATTACACATGTAAAATTAATACTTCTATGTGAATCACTCCTCCTTAGGCTTTAGTAAGAGCTCTTTTAGAGGAGCGATTTTGAGTGTGATCAAATTCCAGAGAGCTTTTTGTCCCTAACATTTTTAAACCTGCATGACTGGGAATGGAACGTGCATTTCTCCCATAGAAAGCTCATTATTTTTTAAAACAAACATTGTGTTTTAGTTTTAAAAAGGGGTTGTTGGATGGCGGGATGGTTAGCATGTGTACAACTGAACATTGTAACATAAGGTCTCTCATTGAGTCAACTGGCGTGGTTTCGTTTCCCTAGTTGTACGTGACCAGTACATGTACCTGGTTGGTTTTCTCTGGGTCGGAAATGACCTTGTTTATGTCAGTGGATTTTTTAACTCTCTCTCTCTCTCTCTCTCTCTAAAAAAAAAATGATGGACATTAATTAAACCATTACCATTTATTTGGAACTAAACCAAACCTTAAGAATTTCCACACAGAAAGCACTTTATTAAAAAAACAAACATGGTCACGTGTAAGTCTATAAAAGGTTGTTTTAGTGATGATGGAAATTAAACCTATTGGAAACTAGATCTTGTGGAGTGGGTGATTGCCATCTTAACCTTGAAGAATTTAAGTTATTTTTTTAAGAAATGAATATTTTAGGTTCAAAAAGATTTAGATTTTTTCTTGAATCATCATTAAACCCATTGCCTTGTATTTGTGTGTTTATAGAAAATTGGGGGGGGGGGGGGTATCATACAGCCTGTCATTGAGTCAAATGGCATGGTTTTGAATCCCTGGTTGTACGTGGCTAGGAGTAGGGTCGCCTGTCCAAGCTCATGGGTTTACTCCGATTTCCTCCCACTGATAAAAACCTCTATGCGCAAGCGAATTATTGAAATAAAATTGAACCATGTATTGGTCCCGAAATTACCCGGTTTGTGTCAAGTGGACGTTCAGCTCGATTTCTTTCTCTCTCTTATAGCTGAATCTTGTTGAAATCAATAAATGGTTGAAATCAATAAATAGTGAGATTATGTAATGCAAGTGCTTGTTCCTAAAAGGGGTTTTAAAAAAAATTTCCTTGTCTTAGTATAAAAAATTGAAGTGATGAATGAACATACATTAAACCAATTGCCTTTTATTTGAGTGTATATAAAAATTGTGCGGCAACCAAATCCTGTCGAAATCAATCAATAGTGAGGTTATTTAATGATTTAATGCAGGTTCTTGTTCCATTGGGAGAGAGGGGGTTAAATACATCGTTATCACCTTCACACGTAAAAGGGTATTGATTTCTAATACTGGTACTCAGTTGGTGGATAGTTGTCTGGAATCTAGATCACTGGTTTAATCATTAACTACGCTGTATTTAAAGCTTGTTAACATAGTTTATACAGACATGGGTTAACCTTGTATCATCTTGTTCAACTTCTGGGATTTTATATAAGCTTTGTGTTTAATCCCCTGCATCTTGTTAGCTCAAAGGATCGTATAGAAGCTTTCTTCTTATTGAAATCTGGTGCTGGGATGGCTTCGACCTCTAGCTGGCCGGTCACCCCATTTCTCTCTCTCTCTCTCTCTCTCTCTCTTATTGAAATCTTAGGGGTGGGGCGGTGAATGGCTTAATCATTAACACATGCGAATTGTGTCTGTCATTGAGTCAATTGGAGTGGAGTCAACTCCATGGGTTGTACCTCACAAGGAGTAGGGTCGCATGTCCAGCCTTGTGGTTTTTTCTCTGTTTCCTCGGGTTTCCTCTGCTGCTAAAGACAGCTACATTCAAGTGAATTATTTAAATATAATTGACCCATATGTTAGTCTCGAAGTTACATTAACCCAATTTCTCTCTTATTGAAATCTAAAAACAGCAATAGTAATAAAAAAATATATATATTAGACTCCGATCAAATCTCATAAATTCAAAACTGTCAGTGTAATCAAGTGTTGAAATCTGATATTCCCAATATGTTTATCATGGTATAATGATGTATTACGAATTTGATATACCCAACAAGATTATTGTACACACAGATTTAATACAAAAGGGGGAAAGGGTTGGGTGGGCAAATGATTTAACATATGCTCATTATATCAAATGTCTGTCATTGAGTCATGTGGTGTGGTTTCAATTCTCTACTTGCTCGTCTAACCCCCTTTATTGAAATAAAAATGAACCATATGTTGGTCCCAAAATGACCTAGTTAGTGTCAGTGTGTATTAAAGCCCATTTTGCTCTGTATTTCACATGAATATGTAGTTTAATACAGCAAATGTTTTAGTATGCATTTCTTAACATTATAGCAAATTTCAGTAAAATTTACAGTAAAATCATTTTGAGTAAGCCAATATTATCATTATTGTACAAAATGTTTATATATTCATTACAATATGATTATTATACATGTGTTATACTGTAATGTTTTAATTGTATTGTGAAAGGTACAAGGAAATTACATATAACAATATAACTTCCTCAGGCATATTTATTAAAATTCATAGTAAAGGGTTTTGAGATTAGGTAACTATAGAAACTATCTATATACAATATATAACTTGTAATCTTTTAATTGAAGCAAACCTTATCAACAACACGGTTGATTAACCATGTATTTAGGGCATATTACTTATATCAATGGATCTATATGTACATGTATTAAGGAGTATTTGAATAGAAATTATGCACTATTAAATGAAGTATTTTGTAGTTCTCCTGTAATCTGAAAAAAACTAATGACTCTGTTGAATGCAGATTTCAGAAAACAAAGGAAAACTGTTTTGTTATAGAATTAAATTACCCTGGTACTGAATAGAAATGTTTAATAATTATAGCAAGTTTTATTGTTAATGAACTAAGTTAAAAACAATATTGGGGACAACATTAAATGGACAATAAGACCGTTGCTTGGTAGCTCCACACAATAAATAATAGCCTTATTCAAGTACTAGATGGTAGGGCTGGACGATATTTTCGGTAATTCGATATATCGCGATATTAAAATTTGAATTACGATATTTATAAACCACCTAAAATATCGCGGTATAATGATATATCGTATCTTGTGTTTTTCTATCAATTTACACGATATTATCACGATATTTACGACATTTATGTCACGATCGATGACTCAGATGACTTGTCACTTGTTCATAGACTAGGCCTACTAAATACATGACTAGTCTAGTAGTTTTCTCGATTATTAAACTTAATATACATTATAATGTCAAACCCAATGCTAATGCTGTGCTACACTCGAATAACCAGCCAGGTAAGTCATGGTGTAATATCTTCTCTTTGCCGTCTTCGATCGATTTATCATTGGCACTGTTTGGAAACAGTTATTATCATTTTATGTATGATGCCGTTTTAGTTAACTATCATTTTGTGTTTGGGTGGGGTTTTTTTTGCCAATTTTTAAACTGTAGCCGAATTAAATAAAAATAAAATGTTATTTGTAAATAAAACCTTATTGTGTCTTGATATACGAGATTTAGCTGTTGTAGTGTACCGAATAGGGGAAATTACATCTGGTTCTTTGAGTCTACTCATAGTCATACCCACATGTTATTCAACATTTTGAAAGATGGGGGAAAATTGCGAAGCTCAAGCTGATCGAACATTAGTAATAATAAAACCTAAAAAACATTGCACGAGTCGTATATGGCTTTTGGTTTTGATGAGAACAACGAAGCGCAAACGAAAGTTTTATGTAGATTTTGCAAGCGTCGTGTAGCTACAATAGGCGGCAACACCAGCAACTTGTTACGTTCATTTAAAAATACATCAGATAATAAAACTAAAATATCGGGATATTGTGATATATCGTGATATATCGTTAGCTTTATATAATAAAACTAAAATATCGCGATATAGTGATATATCGTCCTTTTTTGGGGGAAATATCGCGATATTTGATTTTACTTATATCGTCCAGCTCTACTAGATGGTTAATATTACCTGTTGTGTAAATTATCCATTACATCGAAAATGTTAAAATCCAAGTCACATTTGAAAAGGATTTTCTAGATTACAGGAGAGTTTATGGCTATCTTTTCAAGATGATATCTACTATGGGAGCATATTTCCTAGCTTTGTTTGGCTATCTATTTTATTACAATTAATTGATTTGATGCCTGCATATAAACAACTTATTGTGTAAATACATGTACAAGTATCAATATTTCAAGTATTTTACTGTTTATGGCCATCTTATTTTTGAAATACATGTACACTGTGTGGGCATATTTCCATGCATTGTGGGGCTGTCCCCTTTATTTATGATTTTTCATTTAATTGATTTTATGCAAACGACTGTGTCATTTCATACAAATCCTTCACTAATCACTGTAAATATATTGTAGGATGTCTTATTTTCAACATATTGTCATTACACATGTATATGGAATTATTATACAATTATTGTTAACTCATTCAAACATGTTATCGTGGAATCATTGCTAGATTATGTAACAACATGAACCATACATTGGAGATTAGTTTACCAGTAGCCAGAGTTCATAACAATTCAAATATTTAATTGATTTTATGTGATTACATGTACCTGCATTCAAAAACCTTATGGTGGAATCTTGGCTATATTATATAATACTATACGATGTATATTAGCCTACCAGTAGCCATAGTTAATAACAATTGACTACTGGGTTGGAGTTCAGCCAACGTGATGAGTTCTAAGTAGTCTACAAGTGATTTATTATTCCCCAGTGGAACTGACCTCGTTTGTTCAGTAATTATAAAATAAACAAACCAGGCCCACTACTTTCAGTTTGGTTAAGCTGGACTAGACTAGTAATTCTCTCCCTATTGACTTCAATGACGTGGATTTAATGTCGATGTCAATGGTGAAAGGTTTTGATATGTGACGAGATTGGTCATATGGGGATGTAAGGACGAATGGTATCACTATTTAAAATGCTTCACTGGTTTGGATGGCTGACTGGTTAGCATTTGCGCACTGTATCCTAAGGTCTGGCATTGATTCAACTGGAGTGGTTTCGATTCCCCAGTTGTGTGTGGCAAGAAGTAGGTTTGCCTATCAAACCTTGTGGGTTTTTTTTTTTTTACGGATTCTCCACTTCACTCCCACGGCTAAAGACCCGTACGGGCAAGAGAATTATTGAAATAAAAGTAAACTATGTGTTAGTCCCAGAATGACCTAGTTTGTGTCTAGTGGACATTAAATCCCATTTCTCTATCTCTCTTGTTTCGCTAGTTGGTTCAGGAAAGTACATGTTGGACATCATCAACCTCGTTTCATTTATTCAAAATGAAACTCAACAATCAAGTGTTTTAAAAAGTATTTGTTATGGATGAGGAAGGTCATAGTGATGAATTATACAAATAAAACCTGTCCTTCAATGCTATTATCTCTATCAAGTCTATTTTGGCATTTAATACTTGTGCATAAAAATTAGCAACAAGGACCAAAAAATAAATATAAAAAAATCAAGATAAACACTTCATATGATCATATTCAGTAGTTTCCATGACAACAAAAAGGATGCCTTTTAGGCTGTTATTGACTTTGACACTTTGAGTAGATGATCAATTTCGTATTGAGGAAAATCCAATTTTTGTGGCAGTATGAAAACAGTAGTATACTGTACATGTTCATGGATTAGCCATCAGTGTACATGTATAAACCCATTTCGTTGTTCTAGCAACCACAGGAGATTCACGTGCCTAAACCTGTTACACAATTAATGTTGAAATACATTAAGATAAAACAGTGCCAAGCTATAATAGGGAGAAGTTATGAACTGAAACTCCATACCTTTACATTCAATTTTAATCAAATTCAATTCAGAAATTCTTTTATTCAAATATCTAAAGACCCTTATGTGCACACGAATTATTGAAATAAAATTCAACCATATGTTAGTCCGAAAACTACCTATTTGTGTCGGGTGGAGGTTATTGAAAGTGAATCTGTAATTATCAAGCAATGAATGTGATACAAATCTAAACTAGTCAGAGTGTTTATGAAGAACGTAAACTGTATTGTACACTGTTTATTGATTTAGTCCACTATCTTTAGTTTAGATTACTCCTGGTATTCAACTGGTAAAAGCCCCCACATCCCAGAATAAAGGTTAATTTTATACTGAAAAAACATAGCCTACATAATCAGATTTTATTTTTGTAAAACACATTTGTTCAAGTCTTATCAATTTTAAGCCGTGTTTATGGCCATTTACAGTTTACATCGATTTCTATTTATTTTTTGCCACTGTTTGTATCTTGAACAAATAAAATGCTAATAATTCTAACTTTTACGCACAATCCAAGTCATTCTAGGTTGTCAGGTTAATGCTTCATAACATGACGGAGACCACAGTGGCTCAGTAAGGCACTGATACACTAACCATAAGGTCTGTAGTTTGATACCACTATTGGTCAAGCTGTTCAGAGGCCATAGCAAAGAAGTGCCTAGTCCTTCATATGGGATGGAAACCTGCAGTCCCATGCATAGTCAACATGCTGTGGACTGAGCAAATTATCTTCATGAATTATAATGTTTTATTCCATAAAAATAGTATATAATTTTGAATCTTTTAGATAAATACATATGAACAATCTGTTCAGTACCATTTCTTGCATCAACCACCTTGAATTGATTTGAAATAGTCCAAATTTTAAATGGTCTATCAGTGAAAGTTATGTTCTATGCATGCTCATACTAATATTAACAGATCTAAGTTTCTCACTGAAATGTATTTGTTGAAATTGTGATCTGATTAATAATGTCCATGGATTATTGACGTACACGGACTTGACCTGTGAATTATGGAAACCACGGAAACGAATATCCTTAACCTGTCAAACAAGTTAAGTCTGTTTGCCGTAAATTGTCCCTGTTATTAGATTCAGATGTTTCTCATTGATTTTTCTAGCTTTATGGCAACCAGTTTCCGAAAAAGGAGTTTAAACTAGCATAAAACTGTATCAATATAAAAGATCTGTCGGAAAATATCAAATTTCTTGTGGCTTGATCCACGCTTAGATGTATTCAGATTGGTTATTTAATCATTAATTATCAATACTATCTTTAGATTCGGTTGGATTAAAAAAACGGGACTATGAATTGGAGTAAATGAATGCTGTTGAAATAACAGCAGGTGTTTAATAACATGTCAGACGACAATAAACAACCGGCGTTTGGCATTCTATGCTTTTGTAAAATCTGATTAAAACAGGTCCTATTTTGTTGTTTTTTATAGTTCAAAATTTTGTTTTACATGATTGGTTAATCAAATGTCAAAAGCCACTCTTATGACTACAACCCGATGAGATCTTCATGTATATAAAAACAGAAATATATATGTTTTTTTAATCTGATTGAGATACCGGTACTTTATCATTTACATGAGGCAGCATTAATCTATCAATGGAATTTTACTTCGTCATATCTTTGTAAGAACGGAAGTGAACTATTTTCTGCTGATCAGACATTTCTTTCTGTTAATCTGTATAATTGTCATGTTTCATTCTTACCTTTGTTTATATGTGTGACTTCTGCCCGACGGGTCTCGTGAGACTCGAGAGGCGGAAGTGAAATTTGGCAGTTGTATAGTTGGCAACCAGAAAATAAAGTATGTCAGAAATATGAGTCGTGGTTAATTATCTAACACTGTCCATTTGAAGTAGCTGGCCCCATAGTTGCTGTGGGGGAAAGGAGGGCAAAATAATCAGTATTTTTTCTCTTCTGTATTATGGCTGGGAATTATTATAATTTTCAGGATCAATTATTTGTCCTGTTTGAAATTGATTTAGCCGATAATAAAGTTAATGCATATTATATCCTAAGTTATTATGGATGATGTATTTTTACAACTTAATTACAAAATAACTATCATTTTGAGAATCAATTTCGAAGTGCTAGAATCTGTTGTCGAAATCAGTCACGCTTCTGTAACGATCATTGACACATTTGGCCTTTTTTGTAGTCTCTGTATGGAATTGATTATATTGGACTCCAAATGACTGTAGTAGTATATCTATGTACTGTAATTAATGGATGAGTAGACTTTACGGACTGTAGCACTTTACAGATAGATATTTATTATCATTATAAGTTGTTAAATCCCATGCCCAATCAATAGATATTAATAATTGATACCATATATATTATACTTTGTAAAAACACCTGTCAAGCTATAACTATAAATTTACATAATATTTGAGTCAACAAAACCTTTGTTGCCTTATTTTTACTGAAATATAGTCTTTTGTAGAACATTTGTTGTTATATTGTATCAAATACATGTTATCAATAAGAAACTGTCAAGATTTGGTGTTACTAGATCAAACAGGGATTGAAAGTTGAATAAATTCTTAATATAAGTCTGAGGTCAACAGAGACTAAGTTATTTCAGCACTATGAGATAGCTCGATTTAATTTCAATAATTTGCTTTCACGTAGGGGTCTTTACCCGTGGGAGGAAATCGATTACCTGAAAAACCCATGACGTTAGATGGGTGATGCTACTCTTTGCATAAAATCTCGCACCATTTGAGTGACCTCACGATCTATATACCACTTGACCACCCAAACCCCTCTTTGTGTCATTCAAGATGATGAGAGCTTTGATATAGTCATTTGTTTTATAAATGATACTCCTCCGGCTGACTGAATTGAATGACATAATCCAATATTCTATAAAAAAAAAAAATGAAATACAAAATCCTAAGGTGCAATTAAATTTGTATTGCAATGTTTTAATATCCTTCAGATTACATTCATAAAAAATATATTAGTCTTTATTTCAAACAATCGGTGGGCGGATGGCGGAATTGTTAGTATCGGAATCATAAAGCCTGTCATTGAGTCAACTGGCGTGGTTTCGAATCCCCGGTTGTACGTCACAAGAAGTAAGGTCACCTGTCTAACCTCGTGGGTTTCTCCGGATACTCTGGTTTCCTCCCACTGCTAAAAGACCCCCTACGCGCAAGCGAATTATTGAAATAATATTAAACCATATGTTATTCTCAAAATGACCTAGTTTGTGTCGAGTGGATGTTAAACCCCATTTCTCTCTTCTCTCTCGAACAATCAGTAATAAACAGATTATTAAATTATTATCCAAAAACTTTAAAGTTCATGCGTGGTTGAAGAGGATGCTTCATCTTGTAAAATCAATATCAAATACATTTAGTGAAGTTATCAGTAGGAATGCCAATGTTTACACAGGGCTTCATTTTTCCATCCTATCCAAGTGACTAGATATTGTCTCTTGCCAGGCCCTCTGTCGTGCACTAGTGACAAGGGGGAACCACGCCACAATTCATTGAAACATTTATTTCCTAGTTAACTCAGAGATTGAACACGGGACCTCCAGGTTAGTGATCCAACGTCTTACTCACTGAACCACCATGACATTACTGTGTCTTGTAAGGTCTGACATTAAGTCAACTGGTGTGATTTCGATTACCGGTACCTGGTAATACTTGGCAAGGAGTAGGAACGTTTGTCCACTCTTGTGGGTTTTCTAAAGACCACTATGCGGAAGCAAAGTATCGCAATAAAATTGAGCCATATGTTAAGTCACGAAATGACCCAGTTTGTGTCTAGTGGATGTTGAACTCTCCCTCTTTCCCTTTCTCTCTTATATATGTAAGTTAGTGATGTGTTTCTGACCTGTTAATTTGATTATGAGGGATGATTGATTAATCCTATAATCCTTGTTGGACCCTCCCTCCCTCTCTACCTTTCTCTCTCTCTCTCTCTCTGTAAGTTAGAGATGTGTTACTGATGTTAATTTGATTAGGAAGGTAGATTGATTAACCCTGTTAGTCTTGACTCCCTGATAGTTAGTTTGTGGCTGTAAATATTTGATAAGGTTAACTGACAGACCTGACTATTTATTTTTCCATGACATGAATTGTCTAAATATGAATTTGCTCCACATTTACTACCACGTTCTTGTGAACTCTGATTACGGTACATATAAATCATGGATCATGTCTGTCATTGAATTAAGTGGCTTCGTTTTGTCAGGTAGTAGGGTCTTCCGGTTTCCTTCCACTGCTAAAGACCCTTTCGTGCAAGCATATAAAATTGAACCAAGTTTTTGTCATTCTCTCCCTCAATATCTAAACCATTGATTGTAAAACCCAGCTCACTTTCCTTGTTTCTCCAGGTTTTCCCCAATTGCTCCATTTTGAATTCTTATCTTGTAATTTTACAGTGGATATACCTCAATACTCGAATAGTTCCAGACAGGATTAAGTTTGAAATACATGTAACAGTATTTTGAGAACTGGTAATTGTGTATTGGAACTAATTTTTAGTCAATCAGGCTTTTCCCCCATTCTAAAATTCTATCCAGTTTCTTCCCTGGCTAAACTCCTCTGCTTAGATTTGAAAATCCTCCACTTGGAGCATAGTGCCTCCTCTTTCAGAATGGTGTAAATATTCAGTTCTTCATATCGTTGTACATTTTTAAATACTAAATAAAATTGAACAATATTTGGGCGAATATTCTTTTTAAAGTTCCAGCTTTCACAGTATTGTACTTCACAAGGGATTCAACAGGACCTCAGTTTTTTGTCCCATCCAAACTACTATGCTTTGTCTCTTGCCAGTATTATACTATACAAGGGATTCGAAATCCCTCAAATGATTATCACTTATGTTCTGAATTCTCCCAGTACTTGATCTTTGTATAAAGTTTGCTGAAACGTCGATAAAACTAATCATGAATGAACCATTTTTGGACTGATATTCATTTTAGCGATTCACAAGGAATTCAACTTTTGACATCCTTATTCTAAATTCATCACGGTACTTGATCGTAGCTGAAGATAAAATCTAAGCTTTTATTGTTGACTTATTGAAATGTTTTTGGTTTTTTTTTCCAGGGAGCTTTTGGAGCTCTACAGAAGATCTGTGAAGATTCTGCTGAATGTTTAGACAACGATGTCGTTAATCGACCACTGAATATTCTTATTCCGAAATTTCTTCAATTTTTTCGCCATCAAAGTCCTAAAATTAGGTAAATCTTCAATAATAATCATTTGCTTCTCTCCTTATTTGAGGTTTTGTGCTTGAAAACAATAAGAGAACTCATGTAACTTTGTCTGGAAACCAGCGATTGCTTTACATATAAATTTTGTGGGTTTTGTAATCGTCCTCCATGTCCATATGCCACTCAAGGATTATATAAAATGTTTTATTTATTTGCAGGTCTCATGCTATAGCTTGTGTAAATCAATTTATTATTAGTCGTACTCAAGCCTTGATGATTCATATTGATACATTCATTGAGGTTGGTATTTATAATCTTTATTTACCCGTCAATGACTCAGGTACACAATATGTAGTACACATAAAAGATCCCTTTCAATTTAGAGTTCGTAAAATAGACCGAAATACAGGTCAGGTTCACAAAGCATGGATGCAGGATGGTTAAGGTTCTTCCAAAGAATCATATTTAGGCATGCAGATGGCACGAAAAAAAAACCCAAGCTCCTGTAGTACACCTGTGAAAATAAGAATAGAATATAGCACTGCTTTTATAGCCAAATTTCCCTCATAGCACATTGTACAACACATGCTCATCTTAATTAGCTGGGGGGCTGGGATGGCTTAGTGGTCTAGAGTGCCGCGCTTCGACCTCTAGCTGGCCGGTCACCTCTGGCTTGTGGCTGTGGTTTCAAGCCCTGGTGTGAGCGTATGTGGCATGGAGATAGGGGTGCTTTCTCAACCTCGAGGGTTTCCTTCGGGCACTCTGGTTTCCTCCCACTGCTAAAGACCCCTACGCACAAGCAAATTATAGAAATAAAATTAAAACCATATGTTAGTCCCAAAATGACCTAGTTTGTGTTGAGTGGACGTTAAACCCCATTTCTCTCTCTCTGTCTTAATTAGCTGGGCAGATGAAGGAAAATATGAATCTGAATCCCATTTCATTTTAACGTTATTTGTCTTCAATCTTTGAAATTTTATATTTCAGAATCTTTTTTTCCTGGCTACTGACGAAGATACTGACGTTCGTAAAAATGTTTGTCGCGCTCTGGTCATGCTGGTTGAAGTTCGTATGGATAGACTCATGCCACATATCAATAATATTATCGAGGTAATAACTATTTAATTTTTTCGGTAACCGTAGTGTGTAATCATTGGGATAAGTTAAAAAAAAAACAAAAAACAAGAGCCTGCTGTGTTAAATCCCTCAAGTAAGCTGAAACACTAATATTTGACCAAAAATGTTCTTGAAGTAACAAGAATTATTTGATGTTGAATAATATGGGATGGGATTTGGGTCCCAGGATTCCCCCTGTCTTCCCTCACTTTTAGCTTTGTGCACAAGATCATAGAAAAAATAACCATATGTTAGTCTGTTGACAAGATTACATTCTATTTCATGTTTCAATCAATATATTAATGTATAGATGTCACATCTGTTTAAACATGTCTGTCTATAAATAGCCGCTGGTAGTATACTGGCAGTATATCATATAGATAATCTGTCTAGTATAAACATGTTTGGGGCAATATAACCCAGTTGGAGCAAACATGCCATTAAACTCCATTTCATTTGCAATGAAAATGTAGGCCTTGTTCTCTGCATGGTTTCGAATCCCTGATTGTACATGGCAAGGAGTCCGGAAATGACCTAATTTGTGTTGAGTGGGCGTTAACCCCATTTCTCTATCTCTCTCCATACTGCCAGGACTTGACCATTTCTAACTAAATGATATAAAGTGAAATATGAAAATTACTGCAGCAAAAAAAACTGTCAATGCATACCTCTCAAACTTGATCAAGGACCTTTAAATATATATATATAAAAAAAAACAATGACTGCTGTTGTATTTAACAGAATATAACTATTTGCAATCACAATATCTTTGTGTCATTCAAGATGATGAGAGCTTTGATTTAGTCATTTGTTTTATAAATGATACTCCTCCGGCTGGCTGAATTGATTGACATATCCAATTAATAAAGTGACCATCGCAAAATTTAAACACTTAGGTCAGAACGAATAACCCAGGAAACTGGGTTGGTGATATGATAAATTTGGGGGGTTGGAATGGCCTAGTGGTTTAGAGTGCCGCGCTTCGACCTCTGGCTTGCGGCTGTGGTTTCTATCCCTGGTGTGAGCGTATGTGGCATGGAGATAGGGGCGCCTTCTCAACCTCGTGGGTTTCCTCTGGGCACTCCGGTTTCCTCTCACTGCTAAAGACCCCTACGTGCAAGCGAATTATTGAAATAAAATGAAACCATATGTTAGTCTCAAAATGACCTAGTTTGTGTTGAGTGGACGTTATACCCCATTTCTCTCTCTCTCTCTCTCTCTCTCTCTCTCTCGATATGATAAATTTAATGCGGGTTGAGATTGCTCTGTGAATTATTCATTTGTTGGCAAGTGTTGACATCTTGCAACTGTATTTTAAATGAATTAAATTTTGTTAGTGTGAGGATACAAATTCAAATATTTTGTCTCCAGTGAAAATATTTGATATTTTATTCAAATATTGAAATGGATGTAGGAAAAGGCATATGGGCTGTATGACCTCTAATATAATTAGTAACGTTTCTGGAACAGTTCCTGATCTCTAAAACAAAAATTAAATTTCCCGCTTCAATTCATAAGAACTATTATGCTGGGTTTCTCTCTCTTCCCCCCTCTGCGCAACAAGGGAATTATTGAAATAATTTTTTTTTTTTTTTTTTTTTTTTTTTTTTTATTAAAACGTGTTAGTCCCGAAATGACCTAGTCGATGCCAAGTGGCCGTTAAACTCCATTTCTCTCTGTAATTGGATGTCCAATGTTGATGATTTTCAGTTCACCATTGTTTATATTGTTGGAAGTGGATAACTACTAAAGTTGATTTGCAATAAATCAAAAGATTAATGACAAGTCATTTAAGATGATGAAAGTTTTCTATTCATTTGTTGATAAATGACATCTTGGAGACCTACTGAATTAAATGACATATTGGAGACCTATTTAATTAGAACATACAATCTTAAATATTAACATTATCATCAAACTTTTATGAACTATTGGGAATTTATCTCCAAGAACTACTGTTACCAATAGTTCTGTTGTTTATTTTAATAGGTTTCTTATGTTTTAAATAATTGATATTGTCATATTACAGTATATGTTACTAAGAACACAAGATAATGATGATGGTGTAGCATTGGAGGCATGTGAATTCTGGTTATCGCTAGCAGAACAGGCCATCTGTAAAGAAGTTTTGTCACCTCATATAGAAAGATTGATACCTATTTTGGTTAAAGGGATGAAGTATTCGGAGATAGATATTATTCTACTGAAGGTAAAACAAATGTTATTGTCCCCCGCCTTTCGAAGAAAGTTGGGGGACTATTAAAATGGGTTCGTCCATCTGTCTGTCTGTCTGTCTGTCTGTCTGTCTGTCTGTCCGTCTGTCTGTCCGTCTGTCTGTCCGTCACACTTTTTGGGACACAATAACTCTCTTCCTAATTGAGCTAGAATGTTCAAACTTGGTGTATGTGTTCATTAGGTCAATGCCTTGATAGAGTTCGAAGATAAGCATTTTCCGCTTAGGGTAAGCAGAGATAAGCAATTTGATTGGTTGATGCTTTGGGACACGATAACTTTAGTTCTAATTAAGTGAGATTGATGAAACTTGGTGTATAGTTTTATTATAGTAATACCTTGAGTAAGTTTGATAATGAGCATTTTCTGCTCAGGGTAAGCAGAGCTATACGAAATTTGATTGGTCGAGAATTTGGAACACAATAACTCTCCTTCTAATTGAGTTAAAATGTTCAAACTTGGTGTATATGCTTATTAGGCCAATGCCTTGATGGAGTTCAAAGATGAGCATTTTCCGCTTAGGGTAAGCAGAGATAAGCAATTTGATTGGTTAATGCTTTGGGACACGATAACTTTAGTTCTAATTAAGTGAGAGTGATGAAAATTGGTGTATAGTTTCATTATAGTAACACCTTGACTAAGTTCGATAATGAGCATTTTTTTGCTCAGGGTAAGCAGAGCGATACGCAATTTGATTGGTCGAGACTTTGGAACACAATAACTCTCCTTCTAATTTAGTTAAAATGTTCAAACTTGGTGTATATGCTTATTAGGTCAATGCCTTGATGGAGTTCGAAGATAAGCATTTTCCGCTTAGGGTAAGCAGAGATAAGCAATTTGATTGGTTGATGCTTTGGGACACGATAACTTTAGTTCTAATTAAGTGAGATTGATGAAACTTGGTGTATAGTTTCATTATAGTAATACCTTGACTAAGTTCGATAATGAGCATTTTCTGCTCAGGGTAAGCAGAGCTATACGCAATTTGATTGGTCGAGAATTTGGAACACAATAACTCTCCTTCTAATTGAGTTAAAATGTTCAAACTTGGTGTATATGCTTATTAGGCCAATGCCTTGATGGAGTTCGAAGATGAGACACTATAACTTTAGTTCTAATTAAGTGAGAGTGATGAAACTTGGTGTATAGTTTCATTACAGTAATACCTTGACTATGATCGATAATGAGCATTTTCTGCTCAGGGTAAGCAGAGCGATAAGCAATTTGATTTGCCGAGACTTTGGAACACAATAACTCTCCTTCAAATTGAGTTAAAATGTTCAAAATTGGTGTGTATGCTTATTAGGTCAATGCCTTGATGGAGTTCGAAGATGAGCATTTTCTTCTTACGGTAGGCAGAGATAAGCAATTTTTGGATGACACTTCGTGTTCAGTTTGATTGGTCGATACGTTTGAAAAAAATAAATGTGCGATTAATTAATATGTGTCATCTATTTATTTTGGGATTTCGGCGGGGGACATCAGCCTCACTGTTGGCTTGTTTGATTTTATAGTGTGGGACTAAATAGACCTATTAAAAATTGTGTTTGGAAGACACGTCCTTGCCTTGCATAGTCATAGAATGGGGTGAATAATATTTCTATGCCAGCCTTAAAACGTGAGTAATTGGCTGTTCTATGGCATTTAGTGGACATTCAAACACAACCCTTCACTTGCTGCAGATATTGGTTATGTAACAGATATAGATTTGTCAATGAAAGGAAAATAATTTTACCAAGCCTAAAATAAAAATTGTTAAAGCCAAAATCGCCAACCCAGATCATTGCTCATTTGGTATTTACAATATTTTGAATATCGGCATTAAAGATTAATTGATTTGTTGAGTAATATTTTTGGGAGAACCTTTCTAGAAACACCTGTTGAGATGTCATATATTCAACAGACAAAACATGAAAGGAGATGAACTTCAGAGCTTTCCGTTCTTGGATAGAAATTATGTCTGTTCAAGAAGTAGCTCTGATACAATTACAACACCATGTAGACATTTTGGTTAGTTCGGTAATTATTCACCAAGTCGGAAAGCTTGGTTATATTTAGATATGAAGTTGGTATTCGATAGAGTAGGAAGCAAGCCTGTAAATAAGGCCCCTGTCATTGACAATGTCAGGCACCGATGGTGATACAGGCTTTGTCGGGCACAAAACCTCTAGTGCCTATTTTGTTCGGCACTGATTTGTCTTTTTAATGATATTATTAATACAGGTTCGACACTAAGTTGAAAATGTCAGGTAGTATTTCATTCGTGCCTACATATTGTCCGGTACGTCTAAAACTGTTATTTCTATGCCAGGTAGGAAGAAACTGTTGGCAGCATAAAAATAGGACTTGAAACCTTATCATTTGATTTAGTTTCTTACATGTAAGGGGGGGCTCACGGTGGCTAAGTGGATAAAGGCGCTGGTTCGCTAGCCTGAATGTTAGATCCCTGCATTGGCCGAGAAAGTTCATCTCGATTTTCCTGCGTGATTATTTCCCCTTGTCAGTGATGCAGAAGGAGGGCCTGACAAGGACAGCTGCCTAGTTGTTCGGATGGGACAAAAAACATGAGGTCACGTGTACACATTGGAGTGCACTTAAAAGATTCCTTGGCAGTTGGAATTCGATATAAGAGTTGGCCGTAGTGCCGCTGCCCGGTCAATATTTCCCTCATAGCACACTGTATGGCGTATGCCCGTCTTCATTTGCCAATTCGGAACAGAAAAGTAGGACGTTAAACCCCATTTCATTTCATTCCTTACATGTATTTATATTATTTTAAACTAGGGGGATGTGGAAGAAGATGAAATGATACCAGATAAAGAATCGGACATTAAACCACGATTTCATAAATCTAAAACCCACAGTCAGAAACGTTCAGAGGATGCGGACGAGGTAAATATTTTGTTGTATTGAAATAACTTGTCAAGCATTGACTGGATTCTCCCTAGTTTGAATTGGGATGAACCTGAAAAGAATCTTCAGATATTTTTAAACTTGCTACTCGTTGACTAGTGTCGATCACGCTGGCAAGTAAAGTATGTTATATTTCTGTATATAGGTAAGCACAGCTTAGAATTAGGTCATCAGTAACCAGAAATTCCACTGTCTTGCCAGACTTAATAGAATATTATTTCTGAAATGTCTAAATAAGTGTTGTATTTATTTAATAGACGTACTGAGAAATGATGTAAAACTTTCAGCATCCTAAAATATGTAGAATAAAAGATGATAAAAATCTTCCTACTGTCTGATCTCAGTATTTGGTTCTATTCTTGACTATTCAATTGTCAAAATATGTTAAGCTATAAGGAGAAAAAATAAGTCTAGCCACACCAATTTGACTCTGGGTTCTTCTGGAGAATCTAGTATAAATTTGGCTTATTTCTTTCAGAAAACAAAAGGTATTTGGTAGCCCTTCAAAAAGGATTTTGGTTTCCAAATATTATATTAAGATTCAGGTTGCTATTTAACAATTTTTGACTTAGCCATACAATGCCAAGAATCAAAACAATCAACTTGACTATTAAAGTAATAATATTTATTAGAACATATTGTGAAAACAGATAGTTAATTTCTTTTACAGGATGGGGAGTCAGAGGAAGGGTATGATGACGATGATAGTCTGTCGGATTGGAACCTTCGTAAGTTTAATATTCTTCTTTATTTGAAATTTTGAAAAAAATAAGCTCAAATAATTATGTCATTCAAGATGATGAGAGCTTTAATTTAGTCATTTGTTTTATAAATGATACTCCTCCGGCTGACTGATTTGAATGACAAAAACTTATGGCTCTGATTATTGTCTGTGAGTGGCGTGCCAAAGTGGTTTGATTCTTGTTTACGCAGAGAAAGATCTTCAGGATTTTGCTGTGTTTTCCCCTAGTCAATGGTGTTGGACGAGGAGGGCCCCCAAAAAGAAACACAGTCTAGTTATTCAGATGAAAAGAAAACCTATGGTACTGTTAGATCTAAATATTAAGGCCACCAGCAGAATTTGTCATGGTTACAGTATGTAAACCCAAGGCCTAACCCTTACTCAAATCCTTGACAACAATCACACACCTTAACTCTGTTTACATCTTGTGACCTTGACAAAATCAGCAGGTGGCCTTAATATTTAGATCTGACCACGTGGTACTGTTTACATATTAGCATGCTGGTAAAAGAACTCTTAAACAGGGATTTGTATGAAGAGTTATCGGGAAGACTAGAAGAAACATTTCCGGCATAGAACACTGTACGGTGTATGCCCATCTTTATTATTAAAACCATTAATAAATATTCATATTTTTCTGAGAGATCTTTTTCACAGCTTACGCCATGTTAGAAAGTACTCAAATTATTAGTTAGATATAACATTTAATCAAAAAAAATGAAAGGCGGCACTGGCTTTTATATCAAAGATTTTCCTTCCATTTGACACAAAACAATCCGAGAAGATAAAGAACAAGTTTTCATGATTTTTGTCAGGTCATTTAAAATGATGAAAGTTTTCTATTCATTTTTTGATGAATGACATCTTGGAGACCTGATTTAAATGACTTAATCATGTATTGAGGATCTGTATATTAGAATTGTGTTGATCTAACATTATTTCATTATAACTGTTAAATGACAGGGTCCTCATTCACAAAATTTTAACTAAGATAAAATCCAAATTTTAGTAATTTGATTGGATAATATTGATTTGATTTTAGGGCTTAGCCAATCAAAATTGAAGTATCTACTAAAATTTAGATTTTATCTTTAGTTAAGATTTCAAAAATCGGGACCCTTTTCGCATTATTACAAATGTTTTTAAATTTTGACTGAGTTAAAATAAAATCTGTTAATCTCAACACTGGCTTTATCTACATTAAAGATGACAGATTTTTATCCCACAAACCAAGATAAAATCGTGGACAGATTTATTTCCCCCCGCCCCCCTCGGAAGTTAAACACCATTTCTTTCATGTCATTTAAAATGATGAAAGTTTTATTCATTTGTTGATAAATGACATCTTGGAGACCTACTGAATTAAATGACATGAATGAATAAGATAAATAAAAACTTTTGCAAAAAAAAATATAAGATTTTTAACAAAAATGATCTTGTAATTTTTTCAGGTAAATGTTCTGCAGCAGCTTTAGATGTTTTAGCCAATGTTTTTCATGAAGGCGTTCTACCAATTCTTCTTCCTATTCTAAAAGAAACATTGTTTCATGAGGAATGGGAAATCAAAGAATCTGGCATACTGGTTCTAGGAGCCATTGCAGAGGGGTGTATGGCAGGAATGATGCCGCACCTACCAGAACTCATCCCTTACTTGATTGGCTGTTTGTCTGATAAGAAGGCCTTGGTTCGTTCAATCACATGCTGGACTTTGAGTCGATATGCACACTGGGTTGTTGGTCAGCCACACGAACAGTATCTTAAGCCTTTGATGACGGAGGTAAGCCCGTTATTTATTTAGTCTGTATACGCAGGCCTGAAAATAAGGCACCTGTCACAGACAGTGTCAGACACAGATTCGGGATTAGTCAGGCACAAAATCTCTGGTGCCTGTCATTTTGTTTGGCAATTTGTCTATTTTGTTGAAAATGTCAGGTACTATTTCATTTGTGCCTGACATTTTGTCAGGTACATTTAAAACGGTTATTTCCAGGCCTATGTATACGCTGATCAAAGGTCAAACTTTGAATTAAGCAGCATGTTTCTGTCCTGGTATTTGCTGAGAAAGTTCCTCATGGATTTCACTGGTTAAGGTGTTATCAAATAATATACTAATCATGATGGTTTATCTGATCATCTAAATATTGTTGCATTTCATTTCCTATTTTAGAAATAGAGGTAGGGAAATGTTCATCCCCAAAAATCGAGTAATCCTTCAAAATCAATGAAACTTTTGAACAATTGTTAAATATTTGTCATTCAAGATGATGAGAGCTTTGATTTAGTCATTTGTTTTATAAATGATACTCCTCCGGCTGACTGAATTGAATGAATAGCTTAAATAGTAAGTGCACCACCCATAATTTACACAAATCTACAGACAAAACACAATACACAGAAATCGCAAACGAACATACCAAGCTATTGATGTTTATGTAATGCATTTAATGAGCTGTTTATTTTTCTAATCCATTTCAGTTATTGAAGAGAGTATTAGATGGCAACAAAAGAGTTCAGGAGGCTGCATGTTCTGCATTTGCCACATTAGAAGAGGAGGCTTGTACAGAATTGGTTCCCTATCTTTCATTTATTTTAGAAACTTTGGTGTATGCTTTCAGTAAATACCAGGTATGTGGTATTTGATGTGTTATAATACGTGGGATGGGCCTAGTAGTTTAGAATGTCAAGCTTTGAGCTCAAGTTGGCCGGTCACCTCTGGCTTGTGGTAGTGGCTTGGAAGATCCCTGCGATATTGTGTGTCTGCGATATCAACTGTGGAAGCAGATGTTAAACAATTTGTACAACACAAATGATTATATTTATGTCATTCAAGATGATGAGAGCTTTGATACAGTCATTTGTTTTATAAATGATACTCCTCCGGCTGACTGAATTGAATGACATAAAAACTGAAGATGACATTTTTATAAACATGCACGTAAATGATCCCTTGGCAGTTGGAATTCAATACAAGAGTAGGCCATAGTGCCGCTGCATGGGCAAAATTTCCCTCATAGCACACACTGTATGGCGTATGCCCGTCTTCCATCATATTCCTGGAGCAATGGCCCGAGAAATCCCTCTCTGGCCATTGCTGGAATAGCGTCGGTTTCTTGAACTTATGCGGGAGTGTGTCTATTCTTTCCGATCAATGAAAGCTATCACGTAAGTACAGCAACATGACAGTCCTTCATTTAATCTGGGTCTTCCCTAAAACTTTGGACAGTGATTTAAGGTATTAAAAGTATGTTCGTTTCCAAAACAGTATTGTTTACATTTCATTCGACTTGATAGCCTCGTTTGTGACGCAATTAGTTTTACTGCAGTATTCTGCGGGTTAATTAGGTATGATAAAATCGTGAGCCATGACGTAACATTATGTAAACATATTTGGTCTAATATTGGCACTCGTTTTAAATGTAAAGCTTTCGTAGGGCAGCTATTGATTGGTTGGTAGACGGACTACAGACCAATCAAATTTTATAAAACATCCACTCATAATAGCAGTGTGTAGTAGGATTACCTCTAATCATTAGTCGGGGGGTTGGGATGGCCTAGTGATCTAGAGTGCCGCGCTGCGACGTCTAGCTGGCCGGTCACCTCTGGCTTGCGGCTGTGGTATCAAGCCCTGGTGTGAGCGTATGTGGCATGGAGATAGGGGCGCCTTCTCAACCTCGTGGGTTTCCTCTGGGCACTCCGGTTTCCTCACACTGCTTAAAACCCCTATGCGCAAGCGAATCATTGAAATAAAATTTAAAAAACCATATGTTAGTCCCGAAATGACCTTGTTTGTGTTGAGTGGACATTAAACCCCATTTCTCTCTTTCTCTCTCTCTTCCATTAGCCCAGGTCAGGTGCAGAAGAGTAGGATGTTAAATCCCTTTTCATTTCATATCCTTTCTAGAGATCCCTGCATGCGATCATGTTAATGAAATTATCATATAACCTATTGACTATGCTTAAGTGTTTCTGAGAAATGATGTCAAACTTCCAGCATCCTAAAATATGTAGATTAAAAGATGATAAAAATCTTCCTACTGTCTGATCTCTATTTTAAATTTAATTGATCCCAAGGTTAAATGATTTCACAAACCGTCAAATGAATTCACATTTAATATTTTTCAGCACAAGAATTTGTTAATTTTATATGATGCTATTGGAACACTAGCTGACTCAGTTGGCCATCATTTGAATAAGGAGGTAAGTGTTCAAAATTAAGCTTGTTTGAATATTTGTATTGTGTTTTCGAGACGTCAAGTTTTAGACTTAAGTATGCGCCATGAGTTCTGTGATTGTCTTGCACAGTAAAGAATGTAATGAAAATATGATTTTGTGCTAATACACAACAATACTGAAATTGAATATAAAATGCTATGACAAAGAAATCGTGTTTTGACTTTGCACTAATTAAGCCGGCTGGATAATGTGATCTTTATATCAGTGGTAGAACGGTGCATAGATAAAAATAGTAATAGTCGCAGCGTTTGAAGTTTTTATAACCAAGATATCTTCATTATCGCACTGTTGCTAACAAATATATATTATCCTGAAAATTGTGGACCAATTTTTATCGCAAACTACAAAAGTAGCTTTGATTGATTTGACTGTCCAAAGAATGAGTCCACAAATTGTTAAAACTTAATATTACAGCTATCTCTTTACTGATTACTTTGATCCAAGGTTTTATCAGAAAGTTTTAGTACGTATTTCTAGACTGGCGAAGAAAAAGTATCTAGTTTACATGGACAAAAATGAAGTCTGGTGTTGGTGTATTGACAGCATGTAATCTTTATGAAATAATTGTTTTAAAACCTACATTATACATATGTCTCGAACTGAATTTGTAACTTTTTCATCCTCGGTATCCCCAGTGATATCGTTTTGTTCTACTCCACTATACCCTGGGTACGTTCAAGGGGTTTTCACATATTTAGATTATCTCCCCTTGATCATGGGTTGATTCTGCAAACTATTGTATATAGAACCGCAATAAAATGTGAGTCACTTCCCCACGCCAGCTGGGGGGGGGGGGGCACGGTGACTAAGTGGATAAGGTGCTGGTTTGCTAGCCTGGAGGTCGGGTGTTAGATCCCTGCATTGGCTGAGAAAGTTCATCTCGATTTTCCGGCGTGATTTCCCCTTGTCAGTGCTGCAGAAGGAGGGCCTGACAAGGACAGCTTCCTAGTTGTTCGGATGGGACGAAAAACCAAGGTCACATGTACACATTGGAGTGCACTTAAAAGATCCCTTGGCAGTTGGAATTCGATGTAAGAGTAGGCTGTAGAGTCGCTGCCCGGGCAAAATTTCCCTCATAGCACACTGTATGGCGTATGCCCGTCTTCCATTAGCCCAGGTTAAGTGCAAAAGAGTAGGACGTTAAACCCCATTTCATTTCATTTGATTTCCCCTCGCCAGCTTGTTTGGTTGATAATTAACACAAGTATTAAGGGAAAATAACAAGGATGGTAACTTAAGTCTTTTGATACTTTGAAAGTGTAATTCTGAATTAAATGTAGTTTGAAATCGACCCTAATTTATGTCCAGAATTGGGATATCGGATACTATTTGCTATACTTGTATTTAGTTGATTACTACTTAAATCATTCATATGGGACTTTTTTGTTAAATTGATCTTTGATCTTGGCACCCAAGACCTGGGTTGTGACGATATTTTAAGTAATCAAATTTTGTTTCTATGATGATTTATACAATCCAACTCTGATTTTAATAATCTGAAAGAATCTATTAAATCTGAGAAATGTTTTGTTTGGCGAAAACCACAGGGGATCAATTAAATGCTGGCTCTCTAATCGGATCTCGGGTTCGTTCACAATGTTGGGTGGTAAAGTGTTGTCGTTCGGATTGAATGAAAAACCTAACATTCTGTGTACCAATTAGTGTGCATGTAAGAGAACCCTTGACAGTTGGAATTTGAAATATTCTGTTCAAGATTTCTCTCATAGCACACTGTATGGCCTTTTATTAACCCTGTCATTAAAGAAAACTAAGACTTTCATTTTATCGTTGTCATATTTGCCAGTATTGAACAACTTAAAAGTGAAATTAACCACAAAGGATTTAAACCTTTAACCCTTTAGCACTTGACACATGTCAATAACTAAGACACATGTAAATAACTAAGACAAATGTAAAAATGCTTAAGTATATTAAATAAAAAAGAAATGGGTTAATACCAATCGTTTTCCATCTTGCAAATCGAACACTGCAACACCATGTATCATTCAATCTTGTGTATTTAGCATTAATTTCTGTAACAATAAGTTGGTATCAAAACATTTGTTTGAAAATTCTTTAGTCACCAAAAGTCAACTAATTTGTAATTGTGCCCAGTTTATAGCTGACCGTTTAATTTTGATAACGAGTGCTAATTAACTGCCAATGTCATCTCTATCAGAGATATTGGGGGCAAAGTACATATTTACTGCTGATCAGGTTGCTTTTTGGTTTTCTCTGTGTCCTCCGCTTTCCTCCCACTGCTAATGACCCCTCGCAAGCAAGCGAATTATTGAAATAAAATTAAACCATGTGTTTGGTCTGAAATGACCTAGTTTGTGTGGAGTGGACATTAAACTCCAATTTTCTCTCTTTTTGCTTTTGTTGCACTAATTAAGCCGGCTGGATAATGTGATCTTTATATCAGTGGTAGAACGGTGCATAGATAAAAATAGTAGGAGTCGCAGCGTTTGAAGTTTTTATAACCAAAATATCTTCATTATCGCACTGTTGCTAACAAACTAAAACCATCTATCACTTAGGTCTGCCAAAAACGAATGCTCTTTGGACAGCACCAGTCTAATAAATACTTGTGGAACATCGAAAAACTGCGAAGTTTGACGCTGGCAAGCAAGCCTGGAGGTCAAAGGTTTAATGCCAGTGTTGCCCATGACAGTCCATCAAGATTTCTCCTCGTCAGTGGTGCAGGATGGAGAGCCGACAAGGACACGTTGTCTAGTTGTTAGGATGGATGCAAAAACCAAGGTCCCATGTACACATTGGTGTGCACATTAAGATAGTGGTCTAGAGTGCCGCACTTCAAAATCTAGCTGGCCAGTCACCTCTGGCTTGCGGCTGTGGTTTCGAGCCCAGGTGTGAGCGTATGTGGCATGGAGATATGGGCGCCTTCTCAACCTCGTGGGTTTCCTTCGGGCTCTCCGGTTTTCTCCCACTGATAAAGACCCCTACTCGCATGCGTATTATTGAAATAAAATTAAAACCATATGTTAGTCCCGAAATGACCTAGTTTGTATTGAGTGGACGTTAAACCCCATTTCTCTCTCTCTCTGCACATTAAGATTCCCAGTCAGTTGAAATTCAATATGAGTAGTCTGTAGCTCCTATCTAAGCAAAATTTCCCTCATAGCCAGAGAGGGAGAGAGAAATGGGGGTTTAACGTCCACTCAACACAAACTAGGTCATTTCGGGACTAACATATGGTTTTAATTTTATTTCAATAATTCGCTTGCGCGTAGGGGTCTTTAGCAGTGGGAGAAAACCGGAGTGCCCGGAGGAAACCCACAAGGTTATGAAGGCCCCCCTATTTCCATGCCACATAAGCTCGCACCAGGGCTAGAAACCACAGCCGCAAGCCAGAGGTGATTGGCCAGCTAGAGGTCGAAGCGCGGCACTCTAGACCACTAGGCCATCCCAACCACACTTCATTAACCCAGTCGGGAGTAGAACGTTAAACCCCATTTCATTTCACTTACATGGTCATGCAACATAGACAGTTGTTAGAGTTTCTAGGGAACACTGGTTTCAGACTGTCAAGAGATATATCGGTAGGATTTCTAGCAGTGTACAAAAGTCAGATGTTAAACCCTGTTTTATTTCTAACATCTAAATATATTTTCAGGAATATGTTAAGATGCTGATGCCACCGTTGATCAATAAATGGAATATGTTGAAAGATGAAGATAAAGATCTTTTTCCACTACTTGAGGTAAGAAAACATAGTGGCTTGTTTACTAACTTAAAAGTCATCAAAAATTTACTTGCTCGACACTACATGGCTTATGCCGATCTTCATTAAGTTAGATGAAGCAGAAATGTATGCACACATTGGTGTTCACTTTTGACATTTGGACTTTGGTGTCCAGTCTAGAAACGCCACTGTCCGAGCAAGATTTTCCAGTAAAAGTTAAATCCATTTAATTTCTAATTTCAGTGTCTTTCAAGTGTCGCTACAGCTCTTCAGTCTGGTTTCCTACCATATTGTGAACCCGTCTACAGGCGATGTGTGTCTCTTGTAGAACAAACTCTTAATCAAAACTATGTAAGTATACATATAAGTTATAAAATTGTCGACATCTATAGAACTAGAGTGTACTTGTGCATGCACCATCGAATCATTTCAATTCTTTACGAATCCCTGGTTGTATGTGGCAAGGAGTAGGGTTCCCTTGTCCAACCTTGTGGGTTTTCTCCCACTGCTAAAGACCCCTACATGCAAAGAATTATTGAAATAACATTAAACCATATGGTAGTCCCCATTCCTTTCTCTCAATTCTTTACATGGATGTGACGAGTAGTAGATCGTATATCTAAATTCATGGGTAGTGCTTGCGAACTTCTAACTGGAATAATCACATACAATATTCACTACCTTTCAAGTGTTTCTAACTGAGAAATGATGTAAAACTTTCAGCATCCTAAAATATGTAGAATAAAAGATGATAAAAATCTTCCTACTGTCTGATCTCAGTTCATGAAATAATCTTGTTTTTTTTTTTATCCTTCTTTGATATGGATATGGATACTGATCTCTTTGATCTGATTTTTTTTTTTTTTTTTTTTTTTTTAATACTTGTCTAAATGTTAAAAATGTAAGTATCTTATCTGTTAAAGCAATCTAATTAAAATATAGATCTATATTTCATTTCGTTTTTTTATACTTTCGATGGCCTACACTCATGTAGATCTAACAAGTTATAGTGGGAGCTCACGTTCTAGGACGTCGGGTATCAAGCACAGGACATTTGACCCGATAACGTCAGTCATTCGATTAACCAATTAGTGACCGCCATGCTTTTTAAAATCTACTTTTGTTTTGTTTTCTATCCACTGGTAATATCTACCCACAGTTCCACGCATGAAAAGGTCAATCGGTCGATTCGACAGACCATTTGATTGGCTGGCCCCTCATTTCAGGCAGAACACGACTTAAATAAAAAGTCGTTCAGATCCAAGAGTAGTAAAGACAAGTAAAAACAGAATTTTGAACTATAAAAAACGAAACGAAATTGGATCTGTGTTTTAATCAGATTGCTGTTAAAGAAATATTTCCAAAATACTTGTCTGTTTGATCTGTAAAATTAGCAAGTGGGTAAATTGTCCCATATTTTCTGTGAAAATAAAAATCCATCATCTTTTAAAGGACAATGTTGGTGTCCACCGATATTACATATGTGATAGAACTGGTTAAAATGTTAATGACTGAACTGGAGAGTGATAACTGGTACATAAGTAATATTGGTTAACACCAACATTGTCCTTTAAAAATTATATTGAATTAAATATATTTCAGGCTAATCTCCAACAACCGGAACAGTATGATCCACCAGACAAGGATTTCATGATTGTTGCCCTTGATTTATTGAGTGGACTTGCAGAAGGTTTAGAGGGAAATATTGAAGCTCTTGTTGCTAATAGCGCCATTTTAAAACTTCTTTTCCAGTGTATGCAGGTATGTGTAGAATATGTTTGAACAAATACAAGCAGACAAATCAAACACGCTCTTTCCACTTAAATCAAAAAGTACCTGTTTTGTTTTACTCGCGAATAACACAATATATCCTTGACTCGGCTTTAATATCACTTAATGCTCATTTAATTATTTTGATCTTAAATGTTCTGAGGCCAGGCACAGAGTTCACAAAGCATTCTGAAACTTAAGTTAAAGATTCACTATGACAGATTAGATAAAGTGCTGGCATTTCTCACTATAATAGTTAAAACTAGATAATGTAAAGGGCATTTGTTGAAAATTAAAGTCAAATTGATCCACTCTGAACCAAGATTTTAGTGATTGAATTTTTTGGCCTAGACTCGATCATCATGACCAAAGTCGGTACAATTAAAAACAGTCTTGATATCCTTTTCATGATTTAATCATGAATGAAAATTGTGCAGCAAATCAGATCCTAATCCAGTAAATATCCAGGCTGATGATGACATTGAGAGATTATGGTCAGGTCAAGCTAATTAAAGACCTGCTATAGGCAGATTTAGCCCTTGCATAATGTATGATTAAGAATTTGGTCAAATTTCAGTCACTTATGCCACCTTTATTTTGCACTAATTAAGCCGGCTGGATAATGTTATCTTTATATCAGTGGTAGAACGGTGCATAGATAAAAATAGTAATAGTCGCAGCGTTTGAAGTTTTTATAACCAAAATATCTTCATTATCGCACTGTTGCTAACAAACTGAAATCATGTATCACTTGGTCTGCCAAAAACTAATACTTCTTAAGCTGCACCAAACACACTGAGCTGTTCACAGAAAACGGATGGATGCAATGGTGCCTAAGAAGGCACTGGCTTGCTAGTCTGAAGTTTGCGGGTTGAATCCCGGTGTCAGCCGACAAAATTCATCAGGATTTTTACTGCCGTTGTCATTGATGTAGGACGGAGGAGATATTCTATATAAAATTCAAAATTATTTTGTTTTAAAGGATATGATGCCTGAAGTTCGACAGAGTTCATTTGCTCTCTTAGGAGATTTAACCAAAGCTTGTTTTCAACATGTCAAAGCTTGTATAGGTTAGTATTTAGACTAAAATTTCACGGATACAAACTTCATCCAAATAATTCCTGTTGAAATCATGGTTTCTGGTGTTAATTGATCACATTATATATTTATTCATACACTGTTACAATACATGTTATCACTTAGGATGTACAGAAAACTACTGTACGCTTTACCATAACTAATTACTATTCATGAATATTCATGTTTACAACTAGCACCAGCATCCAAAAACACTAGCATTAATGAAATATGAAAGTAATACTACTTTTATTTTTCAGGTGACTTTATGCCAATTTTGGGAGCAAATTTGAATCCTGAATTTATTTCTGTATGTAATAATGCCACTTGGGCAATTGGTGAAATATCTCTTAAAATGGGTAAATATGCAATCCAGTTTTGTTATATGTAAAGCTAATAAGGAATGTAAAATTTTTCTCAGCATGAATCGTTTCAGACTCTCTGATTGTAGACTTCGATATTATTAGGAAACTGGCCGCTTTCATTTAGAAACTTGTTGATTAGGCAACTGCTTGCTTCCATCCATTCTTATTTTTAACTGAGAAATGATGTAAAACTTTCAGCATCCTAAAATATGTAGAATAAAAGATGATAAAAATCTTCCTACTGTCTGATCTCAGTTCATGAAATGAGAATTCAAGTTTAAGGGTTTTTAAAATGCTTTAAACTCCACACCACCACCCCTAAAGAACACAAATTGAAATTAGTGTTTCCTAAGCTGAATATGTGGTCAAGGGTCCTATTAACACAAGATTTTAAGACTGACACAGTACTAAGTTAAAACTTTTGTTATTGTAGGAGCCGAAATGGAACCTTATGTTAAGTTGGTCATAACCCCATTAATTGATATAATAAACCGACCCAACACTCCAAAAACATTGCTAGAAAATACAGGTAAGAGTTGTTTCCCTTGGACTTAACCCAATTTATTTTTTTGTCTAATATCTTTGACACTAACACTAATTAACTATTAGTCTTGGGCGATCGAGTGTGTGCTTTTGATCATAAGATCCGTGTTTTGAGTCTGCGGGGAGTCACAGTTGCTCAGCTGGTAAGATGTACACTTGCTAACCTCGTCATTGGTGCACAAGACAGAGGGTTTGGCACAGAGTTGGGATTTCAAAATTTTTCGTGTCGGACATTTTACCGAAAATAAAGGGGCATAACTCTTATCGTTATTTAAGCAGACGAATTCATACCACAATTAAAAGTCACATGTCAAAATATTCAAATCACGTACATAACAAAATTAGGTGAACCTTGCTATTTTTCATATTTAATTCCCGTACGGTATTCAATTCATACCACAATTAAAAATCACATGTCAACAAAATATTCAACAAAAATTGGTGAACCTCGCTATTTTTCACACCTAATTCCCGTACGGCATTCAAATTCATGTCAGTAAATGTCGTACAAAATTAAGCATTTCCGTAATACATTGGATGAAAGCTTGCCGATCCTGCTTCGGCATAAAATTCACAACGGTAATATTCCTTTAGATTTACGTGGCAGCAAATGAATGCCGAACTTCCGAAATAAGAATAGTTTGTGATGTCAGAACATCGTTTTTTCTTTATAAAATGTCAACAAAATATTCAAATCCGTGCGTAATAGAAATAAGAACACGGCAGCAAATGAAAGAAAAGCGTTCGAAATAATACTTGCGGTGATGACAAAAGGCATAGCTGACTTCAGCGTCTTGCCGCTATGGCGTACGTGACCCACAGCTTCATACATTACTTGTGGTGATGAGAAAAGGCATAGCTGACTTCAGCGTATTGCCGCTATGGCGTACGTGACTTACAGCACACAGCGTCATAGTAAGCACTGCCTAACATGTTAAGCAATATTCGTGCGGCGCTCGAGATCACCTGAAAGTGCTACTGTGGATGAGAATTTATATATGGATTCTTAAAAGACGTAAAAGATATAGTAGACAAAATGAATTAGGGTGTTATAAAATAATATACTCTTACGATATGTGACATTTATGGTTAGTTGATAGATGCTGTCGGCTCACATCAATGCGATTAAAATGCCCGACAATTGAAGACCACGAGGTAAACAGGTGAATTAAAATTATAATCACTCTTATTGGATTGATGAATAGTCCGACAAAGGGAAAGCAATGACTTCTGTTTAAGATTAGATTGATGAATTGTACGACAAAGGATTAAGTCAATCAATCAAGACAGATTAAGTAGTTAATCAAGGTAGGTTTATTGACGGTATAACACGATAAATACGTTGATCACTTAATTACCTAATCAATCCTGCCTATTGTCAACAATAATCGGCCTAGTTGTGTGGTAGTTATACTCTCAGTACACTATATTAATTTTGGAATTTTGAATATTATTCACTATGTCTTGATGTCCGATTGGGCATATTCCCGGTCGGACAACATTGTGCGTTTGGAAAAAATTTTCGGACAAGTCCGGAATATACGGGCGAAATCCCAACTCTGGTTTGGCATGAGACAACATACAGTCGTCATTCGAATGGTACAAAAAACGTAGGTCCTGTACACATTCGTGTACATGTAACAGAATCCTTGGCAGTTTGAATTCAATATAATATGTTGTAGTGCCCGTTGTCCTGGCAAAAATTTTCTTCATAGCACACATATGCCCGTTTTCATTAGCCTAGCCAGAGCAGAAGAGTACTTTAGAAAGTTTAACCCCATTTCATTTTGAGTTAGCGTTTCCATCCCATGCTGTTACGTGACCAAGGGTGTGGTCAAGTCTAAAGGGTTTTCTTTGAATTTGCTTTAATTTTTCCCAACTGCTGTATATCCATACACCAAAGAGCCAATTATTGAAATAACAGTGTACCATATGTTAGTCTCAAAATAACCTAGTTTGTATGGAAACCCAATTTCTCTATTTATTATTTGAGATGTAAATGATCAGGGTACTGTCAATGTAATTTTTAGTTCTTTATGTTCATGATAAACAAATTGCCACTGGAGACTTTGAGTATGAGGGGGGGGGTATATTCCCCCAAAGACTCGTAATTTTGAGTTTGGGTCAAGGGGGGGGGGTATATTACCCTGGATACTCAGAATTTTGAGTATGGGTCGGAGGTATATTCCTCCCATTGTTACTTAAATTGAACATTTTACTACTTTCTGTATCTTAATCTTCCTCCTGTCTTCATTTACGTTTCATTGACCAATTTTATTTTTACTGTGCTCTGAAATCACTACTTTTGTCGGGGGCATCAATTAATAAGACTGAGACTCCGCAAGAAATGTTACTAATGTTTATACATGTTTAATATATCATATAAAAGTTGTATGTTAATATTATAGTTCATATATATTTTAGTTATTGTGAAAGCTTATTCAACAATTCACAATTATAATGATCTTATTTTCATTGATTGCACATTTTGTTAAATAGAGCATGTCATTTATATTGTTTAATGGTCGAGAGCGAGACATTAAGTTATATATCGTAACAACATGGGGGCCATAGGCCCAAAAGTTTTTACAATATATGATATTACGCAATGTCGTAAGCTCGAGACCATTAAACATCTTAAAATACTGACACTCTGCATGAGCTTTTACAGTGAAATACGTCACACTAGTCCAATATTTCCTTGGTATAAAGAAAGTACTATTGACAAGTTGCCCGTATGATTTTTTGAAATAATGGTACGCCAACATCAAAGGGTGACGTCACATCTGTATTTTAACAAATGTTCATTTGCATCCAAGATTTCCATGTTGATTTTCAGGCCGTTTTGGGAGGTCATTTCAGGAACTTTCAACCTCCCGGACCCAATATAAACAAAAAAAACCTTTGTTGTCAAACTTGGTGTTTATTTTCAGGCCGGTTTGGTAGGTCATTACCATATGGAAATTTTATCTATTAATGAGTGAAATCTTTGAGTGGGAATTTCCTCCCTCTCACACTGTCTAAAAATACTCTCCATGGCGACCTTCGGATGTAGACTATGGTTCGGGCTACAGTCTGAACTATCTCGACTGCTCTATCATATAGTATGGCTGGTTGAACTATAGTGCGAAAATCTGTGCAACCGAAGGTTGTCCATGTTGTAAAATCTAGTCTTGTTTTCAGGCCGATTGTGATTATCATTACCATGTGGGAATTGGAAAGTCCCATATGCCTAGTTTATACATAAGGGAGGAGGAGTAGGTTCATGTAATCGTGTACCCAGAATTAACTATTTGCAAATGACCTCCCCAATCAAACTGAAAATGGACAACACCAGGTCCTGTTTGTGGTTTAAAAAAAATTGACTGAAAGTCCTTTGAAGAATTCATCAATTTTTCTGGGAAATAAACTGATGGTCCTCTGTATTCTTTTAGGGTTAAAGCAGTTAACGCCTGTTGAGTTACAAATACTGCTGGGACCTAATGAATGTTGTGGAATACGACTTTATTTTTGTACCTTGTTGAATAAGGTTTCCGATTTTATATAGAAAAGCTGATTATGTATTAAATATTGATGTTGTCTTGTGATGTCATGTGTGTTGTCTCCCCTCCCCACATCTCCCATCCATCTCTTTTAATTGTTTCTTTCTTTACTTTAATATGGTATTTTTTTATATATTTTCGTTCCGTTTTCAGCTTTTTCTATTTTTGATTATATGATGTCAACTTTGTCAGTGGCAAATGATTCAGTTTTATGGAATGCTTATCTAACTTCGGAATGAATTTATTCAAATTTTCATTTTAGTTACATTCAAAATGAACAAATTTTTACTCGGCTCTTTTTCACTAACTTGTCAATTTGTGAGAAGATTTTTAATCAAGAAGCATAGTGACAATGTTGACCAATCACTGAGGTTATATGATATATTTTTATTTCAATGTTTGTTATGTAAATGTTGATTGGTTTGTCTTTCTTATTTCTTCCCTTTGAAAACGCTCCATCCTCATGTTGTCATGACAACGGGTGATTAGCCATTACAATTGGTCGAATTGGTTTAGTGTGTGCACAGGAAGTGGCTCCCTTACTTCAACAGTTCATAAGACAATGGTCGGTACTACTTTTATTTTATTTATTTTATTTTCTCTACTTTTATTTTAGTTCTCATAATTACACTCAAGAAAGGGTTGATCTAATGCTTCTTTTAAAAAAATAAAAAAATAAAGAAAAATCATTAAAAATTGTCTGTTTTGTAGGATAAAATATTTTGTCCATGGAGAAGTCTGCTAAATTAAAAGAAAAATTATAATTGAAGTTTGAACCGAAACCGTTTACAATCTAATAAGTGTTAGATCAACCAAAACATTTAATTGGGAAATTTTATTTTAATTAGATCCAGAGAATCTTTTAAATAATTTGATTAATTTTTTCTCTATTTTTGATTAAGTTATTTTTAAATGACATCGCTTATAACACAACTTGCACACAAGCTTTTAGAAAAGTAGATTTAATTTAAGCGAATGACCTTAAAATTTTATGCGAATGACGAGGGTCAAGGGTTGAATACTACATGTATGTTATTTGTTGATGTGCGTGAAAATGTATATGTCATGTCTGTTGGATTACTTTGAGCTTTTTTTTTGCGGATATTAGTTTTGACGTGAATGTTAAAAATGAATATTGTGTTTCGTATGGAATAAGCCATTACTATATAACGTTGTATATTTGAAACTAGATTTAAATTTTGAAGGGACTTTGAGATTGTCTGTGGTGCAGTCTAAACTGTTTTAGGTTAAGAGGTAAATTATTTCACTAATGGTAACGTCTTTATGCATCCTACATGCAGAGGGTATGGGTTCCTCCAACTGCAGAAGACCGCTACGTGCAAGCCAATTATTGAAATAAAATTTAATATGTTAGTCCCAAAATGACCTAGATTGTGTCAAGTGGATTTCAAAAGCCATTTTCTCCCTACTGTACTTTAACACTGGTTCACTTACCAGGAGGGGGGCAATTTTGGCATCACTTGCCAAGAATGTTGAGATTTTTCAGCTATGTTTGCCTTTGTCAATGAGGCGGAACTGAGGGATAAGCAGAATTGCGATAGTATGAAAAACTGATTTTTCCCTGTACACAATTAGAAGCATGTTCAAGATTCTCTGACAGTTGGATTAGTTGAATATCGAAATAAGACATTTTCCGCAAAGAACCATGGCCTGGCTGGTGCAGAAATAAGAAAAAAGCCCCAAAACAGGCCGTGGGATTTAAGAGTTTTGTTGATGTGGAAATTAATTTTTTAGCACCAATTCTATCATGAACAAAAAATGTCACTTTGTCTTAATTGAACAATCACAGTTTCTACATACAATTGAGAGTAAACTTGATAGTTGAAACCTGTATCCATTTGTATCTGAATGTGTTCTTCATCAATCCATCATACTTGGAAGGACACCTTTTAGGAAACATCCTGACACCGACTCTTGGACATAGGTAGACATTCGTCAGTATTGTGATACTAGACACTTTATGCATTTGAATTTCCGTCTTCAATAGCCCTTTTGGTGCCAAAAATATGGCTTTAAATTCCAGTTCATTTAACTTTATGCATTTGAAGTAGGGTTCATATCAAAACCACATATAATCTCAAGGTCTTTTACTGTTCAGGATTTTATTATTATTTTGTTGGGATTTATCTCATTTTAAAAACAAAACCATGTCATTAATTTAACAGGTGTACTTCGTTGAGAAATATAAGAGATAACGAGGAAAAAGATTCAGCTTTTCGTGGCGTCTGTCTAATGATCAGTGCTAATCCCGGCGGTGTTGTACAGGATTTCATCTTTTTCTGTGACGCCGTCGCTTCATGGGTTCACCCCAAACAAGATCTAAAAGAAATGTTTTACAAGGTATGAGGAATTATTTGTCTATACCACGAGGTAGTGCCCCTCTTAAGGCAGGACACTAACTAAGAATTTCACAATGATTACAGAAACTTGCCATTTAGTACAATATTAGTATATGATGTCCCAAATCAGATTTGTTATTTGGTACCAAAATTTGACAGATCAATCTAATCTATACGGAGCATTTTATAAGGTAGTATCGTTATTAAAGATAAGAATTAGCAAAGAGCTGTCAATTCCTCCTATGGTTCAAGAATAGACAATGAAAAACTACAATTTGATTTATATTTATCTAGGTGAAGTTCAGAGTTTGAAGATGTATCCACCTTGTTCATTACTCTCGCCTGTCCAACCTCGTGGGTTTTCTCCGTGTACTCCCACTGATAAAATTAAACCATGTTAGTCCAGAAATGACCTAATTTGTGTCGAGTGGACTTAAACCCCATTTTTGTTGCAAACAAAAACCAAATTAAGTTCCTTAAAAGAGTACTTTTCCATTTAGCTCTTTCATTTTCTGAGAAATGATGTAAAACTTTCAGCATCCTAAAATATGTAGAATAAAAGATGATAAAAATCTTCCTACTGTCTGATCTCAGTTCTTGAAATAAACGCCCCTCCCCAAACAAACCCTTCAATGCTAGTAAGCTTTAAGTAATATTCAATGTGTGTGTTATATTTTCAGATTCTCCATGGTTTCAAGAATCAAGTTGGAGATGAAAATTGGGAGAAATTCTCAGATCAATTTCCCCAACCACTTCGTGAGCGTCTCGCTGTCAACTATGGGGTCTGATTCGTCTACATCCATAGTAAGTTCTCTTCTGAAAATGGGGGGGTTGGGATGGCCTAGTGGTCTGGAGTGCCGCGCTTCAACCTCTAGCTGTCCGGTCACCTCTGCCTCGCGGCTGTGGTTTCGAGCCCTGGTGTGAGCGTATGTGGCATGGAGATAGGGGCGCATTCTCAACCTCGTGGGTTTCCTCCGGGCACTCTGGTTTCCTCCCACTGCTAAAGACCCCTACGTGCAAGCAAATTATTGAAATAAAATTAAACCATATGTTGGTCCCGAAATGACCTAGTTTGTGTTGAGTGGACGTTATACCCCATTTCTCTCTCTCTCTCTTCTGAAAATAACTTCTAAGAAGATCGTAGACGGATAGGTTGTGGTTTATTTTGCATCGTTTTCAGACCCATCCATCTTAGCCCAGTCAGTACAGAACAGCACGATGTTAAACCATGTTTAAAATTCAAATGGTTAGCATGTGCGTACTGTATCGTAAAGCCCGTCATTGACTCAACTGGTCTGGTTTCAAATCCCTGGTTGTACATGACAAATAGTAGGGTCGCCTGGTTTCTGGAATGGAATTGCAACCAACAAAAGGTTGGCAACCATTTTTGTTGACATACTTAGAAAGTTTAGATTCTTACATTCCATAAACATGAAAAAAAAAATGTCTTTTATAATAGATACATGTACTTATTCTTGTTTTCTGTTTCTTTTTCAGAATTGGGGCAAAAAAAATTCGGGATGGTGCTCTTATCGCGCGTTGAGCATCTTCGGGGCCGCGTAGGGGTTGGCGAGGGAGGGCCGACTCAGAGGGGGGTCCTAGCAGCACTCGGTCACCACCAGTAACACAAAGTGACCAGCTGTTACAAGCACGGGTAATCTTCGGGTGGGTCGCGAATGGGTAGGGTTCATCTCGCGTCGTCGCGTTTTATCGTAATCTGTGTTCGAAACAGTGTCTAGAAATCAACTTTGCATGTTAAATCTTGATCTTATAGGATTTTCAGAAGTCCCATATTTTACAACCACTGAGTTCACACTGATTACACATACCCCAGAAGGTAATTTATAATATCCATTCATCTCGTAAACATCAACGAACATGTTCACAGGTCTGAATTCAGAATTTTATGTTAGCTTTTTCAATGAGTCTGTGATTTGTTTTGTAACTTTATTCTATGGAATCATGATTGGAATCATGGAAATTTTAATTTCTCGACTCAGTGGTTGATATTTTTTCCTAATGGAATTGATATTATGTTGAAGTATTGTTTTTCGCATGCTGCCTAGAATCATTTATAATACCATAGCCATTGTCGCTTGTGTTTATATTCTACAAGACGATAGGCAAAATGATGTAATCCTAGTGTTTGATTGGCCAATTTAGTCTTATTGTAATGTTATGATTGGTTAACTTCTCCACTTCTGAACTTTATGTACATGGCTAGCTTCTGATCGGCTAGAATTAGATGTTTATACATCAGAACAACCAATTGGTGAAGAGTTATCTTGTGCTATATGTTTTGGCGCAAGGAAATTAAATTTAATTAGTTGTGTAATTAACGACTGGATTGTTCAGTGCTATTTATTTTTTTTAGTCTTTCGCATTATTAAACTTCTGTTTGCGAACTAAGAATCCAATATATAGTGCACATTTTGATAAATTAATTTAATATTGAATGTAAAGAAATTCATAGTATTTAATCGTATTGATACTTTGAACCGTTGTTTTGTTCCAAATTATTTTGTCACTCTAGTAGACATTTGTAATCTTTAAAATAAAATAAAAAATGCCATCTTTGTCAACTCCACAAACAACTTGATATTCTTGTGAAATAGGATAATGTATAAAACAAATTGATACCAAACAGCTTATTCACAGAATTCAATGGAGTTTGTTTAGTTTACAAAAATGCTTAATTCATTGTGAATGAAGTTAAGGCCAATTGTAATTTTGTCCTGGATGCATTATATACGTGACTTTTATCCTACATCAATTAACATGCAATCATTGTATTAAGTTTTTGTTCACAAGAGCACAGGTAATGAAGTTTGGGAGGAGTTGTCATTCACCAGTTTGTTTCAAGAAATAATATCTAATCGTAAGAGTTGCCGTTTTAATTCTTAAGACTTATTACACCCAGCTAATTAATGGTCTGGCTGTTCCAAGAATTGATATAAGGAAGATAACTGTACCAATTAGTAGTCTACATCATCAAGTCTTGATTTTGATGAATAGATGAAACTATCCATTGTTTTCTAGACCCAAGTTAGATTTGTTTTGGATTTGGGACTTCTGAAGTGACACATGATTTAGTCGCATACCGCACTGCAATGTTTTACTGTTTTGTATCGTTCACTCGTGTTGCATAATAGCTCAGTTAACGTATTACAATGGTGCTTTTGTTTATTTACCTTAATGCATATTATATTGATTCCGCAGAGTAGCATAACAGTTAGTAAATAAATGACTGCATAAGATTTCAGTTAACATAGATTGAAAAACATATTCCAAACGATTTGTGTCTGATTGATCCCCTTCTTCAGCCAAAGTTTCGGGTCAGCAGCTAGGATTTGGCTTTAAAGGTGACTTTAAAGGAGAGGCACTGATTCACATCACAGTTTATGTCAAGCATCAGCCAGCAGATTTACTTGAAAGGATTTTCCGAAATTGTGATTCATATTGATGTGTTCCATTTCACTTGTGACGAATCCTGAGCAAATCTAACTCAACAGTAAAAGTAATTGTGATATTTTTTGTAGCAGGGATATAGCGTAAACCTTGGCCATTCGGACGAAACAATTTCACTTTTTGTTTCAGTATTGTTATAATATGCCTGAATTTTTTAAATTTATATTTTAATTATTAAATAAATGCTCGCGTTGTTGACTGAATAAAAAAAATGTTTAATTAAATTATCGCGTTGTGTATATTAATTATGCAGATGTGCATATTATGAGAGAAATGCTAAAATATCGTGAATCAAAGTATGGCCGCGGTTTTTTTCCATAATGGAAATTTCCTTTATTAATTTTTCGCGATATGTGAATATTTATTTTTCGCGGTGTGATTTATTTTAGTATTATGTAAATTAGATAAATGTGAAGTTATTTTTTGATAGATATTTTTTATTTTTTAAAGATTTTTAAAAGTTTTTTTGCTATTTTGTTTTTAAGGCCAAGGTTACGCTCAATGTCTCTGAATATTTATTTTTTTATTTATTTTTTTTTTTTTCCAACTGCTCAAATGACATCACCTTTTATTAAAAGGTGTTGGTTTAATTCTTGGCCATCAAATTTATAAAATATTGACTCTTGGAAAATACTTCTATTAAATTATCAATAAGATGCCCTCCTGCCCTGTTATCAAAGAATTTAAATTTGATCTCAAAATTTATTTTCCTGTCATGAATTTAAAGTGAATAAAACTAGGACTTCGAATTAAATAAAGAAAAATGGTTATTTAAAACCTTTACCTTGTTGCCACTGTAAACTATAAATTCAAACTGCAATCAATGAATTAAAAATTAATATAACTAGGGCTCCTTTGTTAAAGAAAATGAAGTTAATTTTGAAAAATGCATTCAGTACTTGATACACACTTTATATATCATTGTTAATCATTTTAATCTATTTATAGAAATTGTCAACTGGATCTCTAGATCATATTTTTTAATGGAAGAAATTTTCTAAGTGTCAGATGTTATTAATTCACTTTTCTCTATTTAGTGTACATGTAAGGTTTCACGCATCAAAGTCGATGGTTGTTGGGACTGAAGTTATATTTATAGCATTTACAATTACTATCAAAGTAATAATTTAAAAACCTCATAGTTTTGATTATGAATGTTGCAATAAATGTTATAACTAATCATGATTTTAAAACCTATCATTTAAATAATGAAAACAGTTTTTCAACCATATTTTTAAACTTTGTTTATAATACGTTGATATACATCAAGTGACAATACAAGGTATTATTACTTCCTAAGATATAACTATTGTCGTACCAAATGGTAAAACAACCAATAAAGCATATTCCAGTAACTGTAAGTCGACCACTGCTTACAACACTTCCACTTGGCTTCTGCCTGGAACCTTACATGTAATATAAATTGTTTAAAGTGTAATGAACTATCGGTGAATTTGATAACTGTGATGCTAAATATAGTAAACCCATCGTCTCGTCGTGGTTTTATTCTCAACTCTTCTGTCTTATTCTGGAGTAATTTACAGACTCCACACCACTAGTTATTATAACCTCATCTAATCTAGAAAGACCATAGAAATCTAATACTTTTCGATAATTGTCAACGAATCTCAATAATTTGCCTAGAATGGTTTTAAACAAAGTTTCAAAACTGCACAACTACTCGATACCCAGTTTTATTGATGAACGTTAAACCCCATTTTTAATTTTTCTTGTGGTGTATACCTTCATACAACAATGACAGTTGAATTTCAGTGGAGATTAGACCGATATGCAGCTGCCCAGGTAAAATTCTCTCATACAGTCCTTAACATGTCCATAATCTTGATGTTGATTTATAATAACATAGTCACTTTATATTTTAATTATAAAATAAATGCTCCTGAACAGGTTATATGAAAGGGTGCACTATGATATCCTGTAATAATATTACATCGTGCTCGATAACAATAAGAAGAAATTTGTCAAAACGTTGAGGTTATAGAATAAATCCAGTGTTCCATTAACATTCTAATTATGTTATTAAATCAAGCAATATTTTCACAACATTAAGGTTTTGTTTTTCTGAATTGGATATAAGTAATAATTTATACCAGTTTTAAAACAGTAGAGTTGAGAATATTACATGAGAAGACCGGTTTTATTAAAACATGGATATAGGTACAAATGAAGGGTGATCTAGTGGGGGAGTATGTTGTGTGTGCGTGCGCATGTGTGTGCTTTGTTTTTAATTATGTTAACCATATATGTTCTTTCTACCTATTAAAAAAAAGAAACAACATTGAGCAGACTTTAAAAATATCTTTCAGATTTTTAAAATTCATTGAATAATGTAATATAGTTTTATAAATTACAAGGTCCATTCGCAATACATGGTGAATGGTTCATGGTAATGGACTGACCTTCAATTGATATATATTTTTTCAGTTTATTTAAATGACACCCACATGTGATTTCATAAAACATTGTCTTGTTTATTCAGTGAAGGAAAAAGAGGTAATTTTTGATTGTTCAGAATAGAAAAATAAAGCAAACATGCATTTATTGAATATGGATCATGAAATGTCATGACTAAATAAAGATATTAAAACAAAATGCAAATCAGTGATCTGGTTAAAAAATTTATATAAAGGTGTGTGTAGAAACATGCTGGATACAAGTTCAACATTTCTGTCTTGTCAACGGGACCAAAAATAAAAAACTGGTAAAAACACCATTAAATTCATCAGCTGACTCGTAATAATTTATTACTCAATTATACTTGGCAATATTTCTCAGACACATCCCGTTCTACAACCTTTATTTGCATTATTATACTGTATTCTTTGTTTTTGTATAAAAATTAAAATAGCTGGTTAAATTTTTGACTATTTTAAACACCACAATTATTTAGCTTTAGGACATTTAGCTAGAAAATGTTGTCGAGTAATGTGTTACATTGAGTGATTGAAATTTAATAAAAATGCAAATGTCTGGGAATAAACATATTTTAACAATTCTGCATTTAAAGGCGTTGTGATCAACAATTTATAACAAAGTTAGCATTTCTGCATTTAATTAAATTACTGGAAATACTGCCGATGGGAGACCACCCTGTACATTGCGGGCAAGACTAGATCTCAGTGATACAGTTAATGAAGAAAGTGTAAATAATATTCCCAATGAACATGATAAGGTTTAAGTGAGAACTTAATTTCCGAACTGATTAACCAGAGGTAGATAGAATACTGTTCCTTTAAATGAATAAAAAAAATCCAGCAAAAACAAACCGTCTTCATTATCCCAGTTGGTGCAAAAAAGTAGGATGTAAAACCCCTTTTAATTTACATACCTTTATGATCTCACTGGTGCAAACCAAGCCTGCCATGTCTTCATTTTCTAGGTAAAAAGATGGCATGTGAATGATTCAACTATTTCAGTATCTTGAATCAAGCACGTGAATGAGTTTCGTTTAACCCAATTGTCCCCTTCAACTATTTCAGTGTCTTGGATCAAACCAAATTTCTAACAATCTCATTTCTTTTAACTTTACAGTATCCTTTAACTAAACAGTGTCCTTTTACTATAACAGACCAAATTTCTGACAATTTGATTTTATTCCCATCTAAAGTTTATTTTTAAGGGCTGCTCACTGTTTGTATATTATGTCTGAATGTTACAATGCAACTGCAATAGATTGAACTATAGTCTGTTTTCTTATTTGTCTTCTACCACTTTCCAATATTGTAAAAAAAAAAATACTAGCTGTGCTTTATTTTACAGGCATCCTATGGGTAATGAATAAAATTATATTGTTTCTGCTAAATCTGTGTTTGTTTGCTTTTGTTCGATGGGGTCAAGTCACGGTGACTAACTAACAAGGTCGAGGGATCAATCCCGATTTTGGTTTAGAGGGGGGTTGAGATGGCCTAGTGGTCTAGAGTGCCGCGCTTCGACCTCTAGCTGGCCGGTCACCTCTGGCTTGTGGCTGTGGTTTCGATCCCTGGTGTGAGCGTATGTGGCATGGAGATAGGGGCGCCTTCTCAACCTCATGGGTTTCCTCCAGGCACTCCGGTTTCCTCCCACTGCTAAAGACCCCTATGCGCAAGCGAATTATTGAAATAAAATGAAACCATATGTTAGTCCCAACATGACCTAGTTTGCGTCGAGTGGACGTTTAACCCCATTTCTCTCTCTTTGGTTTAGAGTTCCTCTGGATTTTCATCTTATGACCTTAAACACTGTATAAATTTAAAGTCAATCGGATATTAACTTTGACCTTTAGAGCGTCCACAAGATTTTTTAAAGAGATCAAGGGCCATAACTCTGATAGTTATTATCAGAAATCGCTGAAAAACAATAGGCGTCTTTGTCTTATGACCTTAAACGCTGTGTATAAATTTAAAGTCAATCGGATATTAACTTTAGCCTGTAGAGCATCCACAAGCAATTTCAATGTGGGCATATAAAAATAGATAAAAATGAATATATATTAGTTTTCCCAGCAAAGTATGCGGATTTCAGTCCTTCAATAGGCAGGCAGTCTATGCTCTAGATAGTTGTGAATGGACTGGTCATGTGAATAAATGTCTAAACAATAATTGATATCCCATTTAAAGGCCGAACACAGAATGATAATAGGCAGAATTAGTTCTTGCACAATGCATCTTCAAAGTTAGCAACTTGGGATTCAGGTAAGCAATTTTCTCCACAGCGATTTAAATGTCAATTTCATGCAGTTTCTTGACCTATTACGTTGAACATTTAAAATGTGTGCTACAAGATTGGTCCAAATTCTTGGCCAGGATGCAAAATGCTACTTGAAAAAAGTGTTGGATTATTATAAATTTGTGTCATGAGGCAAAAAAATGATTCCTTAAATTTATCCCAGAATTTGAGCCAAATGATTCTTTTTGAGAAACCCATAAGAATTGTGGTGAAAAATGAAAGACACTTCAAAATATCCTTAGAAAAGGAGGGTGTAATATGTCACAATCTAATATAAAAAAAAAAAAATGACTTCACTAAAACCACTGACCGAAATTATCCATTCTAAAATTTGAGAACAAAAGTTGTCTTGCAAAACAAAAGGCTTGGAAAACAAAAAATTGAATTATTATGTTTAATGGTGAAATTATTAGACTTTTTTTCCAGAATAGAATTCAAGTTGTCTCCCTTTAATTGCCACACCATTTTTTGGTTAATAATTTCGATATTTGCCATTTTTCGATATTTTGATTTATAAAGAAGGGCGTAAGCCATAGCCTACAATGTTCTTTATGAGGAAAGTTTACACAGATAGCAGTACTACAGCCAACTCTTATTTCTACTGCTGAGGTCTCTTCTACATGTTTTAGATGGGACCACAGTTTTCCATCCCATCCGAACAACTACACACTGTTCCTTGTTAGGCCCTCTGTCCTGCACCACTAACAAGGAAGTTTCTCGGCCAACAATGGGGGCAAACCCAAGACCTTGTTGGCGGGTCAGCGTCCTACTCACTGCGCCACTGTATTTCCCTACCTAGATTGATTTGTAATCTACATGATTTACTTTCTAGGGGCTTGGGTGGACGAATAGCCCCTAGATAAAAAGTAAATCATGTAGATTACAAATCAATTTAGAGTTGGATCTTTGGGTTAAGTGGTATGATTTCAATTCTCGGCCTTTTAAGATGCAAGGGCACCAGCGACATTTTCATGCAAGGAGACTCATGCAAGCTCCATTAGGTGCAGAAACATTTCCTCCAGTTAGTCCCAAAATGACCTAATTTCGCAAAGTCTTTTCTCTTATTCCGGGGGGGGGGGATGGCCGAGTGGTCTAGAGTGCAACGCTTCGACCTCTGGCTGGCCGGTCACTTCTGGCTTGCGGCTGTGGTTTCGAGCCCTGGTGTGAGCATATGTGGCAAGGAGATTGGGGTGCCTTCTCAACCTCGTGGGTTTCCTCCGGGCACTCCGGTTTCCCTCCACTGCTAAAGAACCTACGCGCAAGCAAATTATTGAAATAAAATTAAACCATGTTAGTCCCGAAATGACCTAGTTTGTGTCGAGTGGACGTTAAACCCCATTTCTCTCGTTCCAGAACATAGATAATCTGTGCAAGACTCTTGTTCTCTTCTTCCTGAGGTGGAGGTGGGTTATTTCTCAAAAATAAATGACTTGTATCACTGACACTTGCTCAACATGCTGTTGTTATTGCACGGAAAACCCACCCCACTTCTCTATATGATTTCTACTAAAACTAGTTAACCAGCAAAAGTGTGCAATAACACTGAAAATTTTTAGTTATTGCACAGTTACGCCACAGTGAGTTTAGTAGAGGTAAAACAATCTGTTTATTGAACGAAAAGAACAAAGGAAGATCTCCTGTCCCTGTTACAAGTCTACATGTAGCATAGGTAGGAGATTTGAGGTCGATTAGGAAGACTGTTCAATTCTGTTTCCTTTGAGTAAAGTCGCAATGCCTTTAAGTTTCGTCCAAAGGGAGTTTTCCCGTACAGGTAATAGAATATTGCATAGGAAACCGTAGAAATTATGGCGAATATGTGCAGTCTGACCCATGTTGCCATGAAGGATATGAACTTGCCAAGGCTGGATGGGTATGGAGGGTAGATCTAGCTGGCAGTTGGTTCTACGGGCCGACCACCTGCGATGTTCCTGAAGCAGCATGGAGAGAGAATTGGGGTTTTACGTCTGCTAGACACAAACTATGTCATTTTGGGACTAACATATGGTTCAACTAAATTTAAATAATTCGCTTGCGTGTTGGGGTCTTTTAGCAGTGGGAGGACTTGGAGAAAACCCACAAGGTTGAACAGGTGAACCTACTCCTTGTCATGTACAACAACTAGGGAATCGAAACCATGACAGTTGACTCAATGACAGACCTTATGATACAGAGCGTGTATGCTAACCATTCAGCCATCCATTCCCTCCCTCCCCCACCGAGTTTTACAACATCTAGCCAAGTTGTATGGAGTTAAAGTGAGATCAAGCTCTCTGTTGAAGATGACCACCTTTGGCCATGTCATTTCTGATCAAGAGTCCAGAAATTTGGCTCCAAAAACAACAAAATCAAAAAAATGGATTTGTAAGAATTTTATTCTCCACTTGGTTAAATGACTGGTTTTTCTAAAAAAAATCCAGTTTTTTAAAAAGGTTTATTAGAAATGGGGTTGACAACTAAGTGAAATAAACATCTTAAAATAACAAACTAATTATTCCTTTTATATCATCATCAGTCAGTAATGTCGTTAATTTTTAATAAAACATTCAATTCCAGTCCTGATCGTCATTCGCGGGACTTTATATTTATCCCTTGAAAACTACATTATTGTTGCCGAAATATTTGGGGATTAATTTGATATTTTGGGAGGCTCAGCCCCCCCCGTACCTACGGGCCCAATTGTAAAAAGTGTACAAGTCAAATATGATTCAATTCTGTTCCAAATTTGACAACCATAAGATTATTATCAATTTGTTTTTGTTTTTTTATTCAATTTGAGTGAATTTTGGAGTTGTTCAGGAAATGAAAATTTTAGATATTCTCCGAAAAATACATTTGACGATCAGCGACTTGAAAGACAGTCTTGCTCTCTGAATTTACACATAGCAGCGTTTAACAAAAAAAACATTTTTATTTTTATATAAAAAGAGAGGTTAGTAAGAGAATAAATAACGGACCAGATCTAGAGAAATAAATGTGTCAGATTGGGTTTGACAATTTTTAGTAAAAAAAAAGAAAGAGAGAACAACCAGTGACATGGATGACGACAACGACGAGGGGAAGAAACAAATAATTTATTATAATAACAAAATGATATGTTTGAGTTTTCGTTACAATCATTCAGGTTTATTTTTCACAAGATTTCTATGGTTTAAATATGCATATATACCGGTAGTTAAATATATTCAAATTCTTTCCTTCGTGTATGCAAGAGATCAGCTTTAAATTAGCTAAAATTAAAATGCATTACACGAATTCAAAATTTCAGAGAATACGGCTGGCAGTTGAAAGTATATCCTGGATCAAAGAGCTAATAAGACTATAGAATCTTTAGATCCTGTTCAATTCAATCTAGATAATTCATTTTATTACGTTCATAAATTAATGGTGGTGTTATTATGTGAGCGAGTTAACTCAAGGATATAAATCAACTAGGATGAATCGGATTACAGAAGAGTTGAAAGAACTAAAAGGTATGACATGGGTGACTGATTAAAACCTCATTTACATGGGTAAAATTATTTTCTACGAATTTGAAAGCCGGAACAAATATGTCCCTATTCAATTTCTCTTACAAGCAAAAATTTAGGTAAACGAAATTTGATAATAAACTTACGCATAAAATTGAAAATCCTGACTAGAGGGATCGGCTTGTGCCGTAAACAAATCTTCTCTTGACTGCCCATTGATAAAAATAAAAACCCGAGGTCCAAGTCCAAATACCAGGGTTGTTATAAATATATTGAATGATTTGACTTCTAATGTCCTGAAGGATTTAACACCAGCACTGTTTTTGTCCCATTTTATTTTTTTTAAATGATATTTTAATCAAACAGTCACCCAACATTCTTCCTTCTTTTCATCACGATTTATTTTAAACTTAAATAATAAAGTCAGTTTATATCACAGTTAAGTACAAAACAAGGGTCTGGGAAGAAGGGGATGACGATGGGGAGATTGTAAGGAATTAGGGGCAGAGAGTGTGTGGGGGTTGGGGTGGTTTGGTTTGCGGGGGGAGATAAACAAGTCACAACAAATTTTGTTAACTTTGGATGAAATAAATAAAACAGAACAATCCTGTCAGATTTCTATAAATAAGAATTACTTTTACGTTTTCTGACGACTCATTGAAGTAGAGATACAACAACGACGACGATGTAATTTGAAACCCTTGCTTTTAAACAATTTGTTAAATTAAATGTGAGTTAGTTAGGTCATGCTTTGATGAAATAAATATAAATAAACAAACAAGATGCTAATAATAATCTCACACATTTCTGAATCACGCTTGACTTGCATACACAGACGCTCACATTTACGCACGCATTTATTCAACACATAGAATGGAATGAAAAACACAAACGAATATTTTTTCTTGGTTAAAAGTTAACAAATTCCGTAACAACACTAGTAACAACAAACAAACAATATTAACTTAAAAAGTAATTTTTTTAAGAGTCCATTTCGAAAGATCCGTGTTAATTAATAAAGAATCGTCTAATCTATGTTATTCATTCAATCAATTCATCAATTAATTCACAATCATTAATTATTAATTAATTATTAATTATTATTAATTATTTCAACAAACTGGGGGAATTTAAACACTATGTATCACAGTTTAGTTGAAACGTAAAAACATCGTATAAATAACCACAGAGATAAATTAATAAAGCCGAGACAAATACGATTGGTCAGTCAAAAGAGTCCATACTGATCACCTGACCAATCAAATCAGCTCAAATCTGTTCAAATACACAAAATGGCCATCGTTCATTATTTATATAGGGAGCACACATTCAAATGAGTCAGTTGGCAGATAATTATTCAAATACTATCGAAGCAACCGTAACATTAATAAAACAGTTCTTTTCTTTTCCACAGCACAATGCATCAGTTTATCACTTCATTATAGGTACTCACAGTCGCATTGATGACACTCGACAGTTTATCAGTTAAAGAGTTACCTTCTCCTCAATGAGTATAAGTTTGTAAAAATTCATAAAACATGTTCGCCATTTTTCTACCTGACACAAGTTTTAGGTAAGAAAAAAACACCACCATGGCATTCCACTAGAATTATCACTCCCTGAGATGGAGCCAGCGGTTCATGATATATAACAAAAACCACTCTGTAAATTAGAGTATGCTCTTTAAGATGACGTTACTATGGTGACCATACAAATGACCTCTCTAAGAGACTCCCTAAAACAAAGAGTTAGGAGAGCTATCACATGCTTCATTTCTTGTCCAAATGTCTGTTATCCTTGGAGCCTTTCGAGTCCTTGTGACTATCGGTGACTCGAATCACTAATGTGTCTTTATTACTAGAATCCCCCTTCCCTTTATCCTCGTCGTCCATGGGAAACTGAAACTTTGTTTCCTCCTCCTTCTCGTCGCCATCCTCTCCATCATCGCCTCTCTTAGTGCAGAAACTTGACGAAGGACTGATGGGGATCATACTCTGGAACCAATCACGATTATCTTCTAAGGTGTCCAAGATATCTTGAGCATCTGGATATACAAGATCGGCCCACGTTTCCCATAGCGGATGAACAATATAATCTATAAATCCAACCTGAAACGATAAAGAAACAACACATTTATTGTAATTGCACAATGGAATATTTGTTTTACCAAAATTTGGTGAAAATCCAGTCCGATTAGTGCAGAGAAATATAATTAATTTTCTTTTACTAATAATTGACCCCAATTAGCTTTTTAGTGTAATAACTTTAATCAAGCACCATGAAGTATATGATGTATGGAAAGTTATATTCAAATTTTAAACTGTTTAGACTCTTCTTAGTGCATCAACTTCAACCAATATTGGGATGTAAGGCAATTTAATTTCAAATAGTAAACTGTTGATTCTTACCTGAGATTTTTCAATGGTTGCTGTTTGTCTATCACACATCGGACTGATATCTAAACCACGCCTTCGTTCAGCATCACCTTGTTCAAAAAACTCATTCATTATTCTATCTGTCCACATTTTGTATAATTCTAAAGGTTTTGTGGGATTGCTCAGATCTGAACAGTGAACCATATTTTGTAAAACCTGCAACAAGAAACGAAAAAATTAAATGAAAATTCATTTTGAAATATTTTGAGTGGTCTTGTTTTTTTGATTCAGGAGTTCATTCGCAAAACATTCAAGACGAGCTGGACAATATACTTTCAGCTTCTGACACCTGTTAGGACTAAAAAAAAAAGAGGTTGCCACCTCAAGAAACTATTGACATTCTGGCTTTTTCATTTTTGTACACAAGTTATCACTTTTTTGTGCCCTACCCTATGGACATAAACTAGTAATCATTTGATGTTAGAAAAACTCTGATCATCCTACCTGGATTCTATCTGTGTAGTTGTCGAGCAATAAAACACCAGAGCCAGCCACTTTCTTCGTTTCCACCATAGTTTTAAGATCAGCCAGTAACGTCATATGTTTAGACATGTCTGTAGCTAAAACCATGTCGATCACCATTTTACGAAACGTCTGGCGTTGTTTTTTACCCAAGTTAGCGATGATGTCACAGTTTTCTTCTTGTAGAAGTTTAAACGCTACAGCCAGATGATGATTTTCTAGAACTGATTCGTCGTTATACATCAACGCTAATTCTGAACCTGCAACAAAAATATTCCAAATCATACTATGAAACGAAATGATTGGTTTTAACAATATTCTATAACAATTACGATATGAGTATATACAATACTGATATAATTATTCCTAAAACAAGCAGAAGATTATATAAATTCATCTCCATGGGAATAACTTCATACTTTTCTAATGAAGCAGGTACAATGTGGAGAATTTTGCCTGGACAGTAGAGCTGCAGCCTACTCTGTTTTCATATTGCACCTATCAGGGGGTCTTTTATGTGCATGACAACGTGTACACTAAGTACCTGACATTTTTAACTTTGTGCCAGACAAAATGACAGGCACTAGAGGAATTATGTCAGACTATGCCCCTGACAGGTGCCTTATTTAAAATCTTGATAACAAAATTCATTAACTAACCTGATGCCACAAGGTACTGGTTTGTTAAACCCGGATGATCAACATCGTGAATTGCGGACGCAAAGATTGCCGCTAACGTTTCTAAATCCGTGAATACATTCTGAAAAACAAAATATCATAAAACTGAGATAAATTATTTCTAAAACAAAATCTTTTTGGCTGAGAAGTTACCTTTAAATGATATAGTTATAAAAAGAAAACCTGAAATTTCAGGGTTTTCCTAAATATCTATTATCATTATGTCATTATTTTATCTCGAACAACCTTTAGATCAAAAGCTGTGACGTCAAGAGATATCTCTTGGGTATCTGGTTTCTTTTAATCATGCAGATGTCAGTAAATCTAACTGATAATTTTATATATAAAATAAAGATAAAACATGCTGGTATTCTGCCTGCATGCCAGGAATCTGGGACTAAATTAAATGTGCGTAATTCTGCCGACATGGACAAGATATAGCCAGTTATGCCAGCCAACGAGCATTGAACTAGAATCAACCGAAGTAATCTTTCTAAAAATGTCTTTAGCAATTAAATAAGAAGATAAATATTGTCATTACCTCTAAAGCTGGTACAGAGAGTAGAACATGTGTCGATTGAGTGACGTCTGCTGCGTGGATGGAATTATGGTATGGCACATCATTATGATAATGTTCCTCGAGATGCAGCAAGTAGGTTACTAATGTCGGTGCAGGGATTTTAAACGTTTTCATTAAATCTCTGTCCTGAAATCAGAAACAATCCACAAATTATATTTTATAATCCAGGGGCCTTTATTTACAAAAGCTTAAAACTAAAATATTCAGATTAAGATTATTTCATAAAGAACAACTCAAAATTTGTATGTGGAAATAAGGCCAACGATTACATCAGCTATGTTATATATAGATTGAAGAACAAGCAAGCCAAGTTTCATGACGATCATACTTGAATTGACTGAGCCTTAAGCCTTTTTTCATTGAGCTTTGCCCAAAGAAAAACAAGATAATTTGCGGTGGCTCTAAAAGATTGTTCATGATACAATACAACTATCACAGAGTTTCACCCAAAGTAGAACAAAAACAAATTGTGGTGGCCCTAAAAGATTGTTCATTATTTAATATAATTTATCATAGAGCTTTTCCCAAAGAATAACAATAAAAATTTGCAGTCGTCCAAAGAGACTGTTCTTGATACAATACAATTTATTAAGTTACCGTAAATAAATACACAGTTAGAATATTATTATTGAGTAATACCTGAAATATGGTATAGACAACAGCTGTTAGGGGTTTGTTATTTGAGTATGTTGCTATTTTAAACATGTCAACTCCCCATTTATCTATTTCACCTAAATACTGAAAATATAAAAAAAAAACAATGGTTAACACACGAGGTAAATAACATGTTTCTGAAATTCCAAGTGGAGCCATCATTCCAGTCATTGGTGCTATGTGCAAGACAGGGCATCCTAATTGGTCCTAGAACATTTTTTATTATTTGTATGTGGGGTTCAGATAGTGCCATATGTTGGGCAGAGTATGCTTTTCTTTCTGAAATGGCATATATAACACTCTTTATCTTTTTTTGGAATTTCACAATTTGTTTTGTTACAATTTGTCTTTGTAACTTTAAGTAAAAAATCTCAAATCAGTTCGTTCTCTTAAACTCCCCTCCAGATTAGAAAAGCCAATTCTATGAAAATCTAATTTAACTTAGATATTTGAATATATTTTATTTATTTGATTTGAAACGAAACAGGAATTTTTCTTTTGTTTTATCTCTTGACTTTCTTTTATCTTTGTTCTTTTTCCATCAGACAATTAAAAAAAAAAAATGTTTAAACTTCTTAACTCCAAAGAAACTAAAGCGCAAGAAAATAGAGAGTGCAAACGGATTAAGACCTTAAACTATTTGTAGAGTCAAAAGGTGAAATGAGGTAATTTACAAATGCTGGACGTGAAAGATACCAGGAAGAGCACCGAGCGTTACTTCTGCGTAACTCACCTCGTATTACGAACAGTTTTTAACTCTCGGTCAACATTCAAACAACCTTGGGAATTCCAAAGTCAATATTTATTTGAAGGGAAAACAGTGTTTGTTGGACAGGCAAAAGCCAGATATTAACCAAAAAAGAACAGATTCGTTCTACGTCAAAAATAAGTAGTATCAATAAGGACCAAGTACTGTGACGTACAACTTTGCGTGACTTTTACTAGAAATATTTCTTCCTCCGTAAAAAAATATGTAGACTCAAACACCGTTCTTGTAGCGTATTTATAACGTAATATATTTACCCTACAAATTACTCAAAGTTTTCTATCCGTAAAAGTCAAGCAAATGGTTAGTTCAAAGGACTAAATACGTCCCATAAAGAATTGCCAGAAACCATTGTTCAAATGTTAACATTTCATTACATCTTATAACGAACATCTCCTTTTAATTCTGTCAAATGAATTCCTTATTTTGAATTCTAGGAATAACAAATTTTTTTAAACCTTCAATTGATTTGATTTGATTTGATTTTAAATATATTATGCCATCAAACACCTGAAATTGTGAGATTGTTTGATGCCCCTGAAAACCTGATATATTTTGTTTTTGTGTATCACAGATTAAGGTTAATCTGTTACATGCAAATCGTGGTGGTTTATCTTTTAAATATAAGAAGCATCCAGAGAGATTAGAAATGATGAAACAACTTAGGATTACATATGTATTATAACCCTAATCCAATCCATCAAGGATTATCAGTAAATTACAATTACAGATAATTAACGGCTGTACGGTGTTTTTGATTACTGGTTTTCAATATTTTTGGTATTCACATCACATCAAATTTCATCCCTGTGCATTACTCGCAGATTAGTTGATTTAATCTTTTTAACAAGTTAAATACATATATGCAAAGATTATGATTAAAATCTTAAATACTTTGAACACATAAGTTCATTACGGTCAATTTTTCTTTTATATTAAAACCATTTTGTTACTTTTCAAAGTTCAGTCCTCATTAGCCCAGTCGACCCAGAAGTAGGGCTTTTTCTTGAAATTTGCAAGAAAGCAGACGCTACAAATAAATTCTTCAGTTGCTAAATAACACAGTTTTATCTCCAGTTAACTAAGCATAGCATGTTCATATTTTATCTATATTTTTTTTTTTCCTTTTTCTTGAAATGGTCATCTTTTTAATTTACAGTATAGGCCTACTTTTAAAATGTCAAATATTAAAATTTTTGGAAAATTTTCATTTTTCATCTGTAAGTATATTTTTTTCTAGAGTGCTTAATATTACTAACCTTTGCTAATTCCTGTGGATGTGGAGTTTCTACTCCATAACGTGGAACGATACCGGTAAAACTGTTGGCATGTTTAAGCTTCCTTACACCGGAGATCTGGGACATGGGTCGGTTCGGCTCTACAGTCTCTGCCACTTGATGAACTGGGTCAACCTTTAATGTTGGAAGATCCAATTCCTGTTGCTTATCTGAAAAGAGAAAAATTCAAAATCTTAAAATCACCGTTTGACAGTCTACTTTGAAGAAACACAGTTGCTGCGCACATCAACATCCTGGTATTGTTATTGTAACCCATAGAAACCATTTCAAAGACAAGCAGTAAATGTCCTTGGGGGCAACTATCGCAATTAATGCATGTTTACAAAATATCACTCACACAATTACGCCTCATAACTATTTTCTTTTTATCATATACTTCAATTCGGATTTCCAGCATCATTTCTAAAGGAAACGAGTCAATTGTCCATATCTTGTGAAAGAAAACAAGAGGAACAAAAAAACAACAGAAAGAAAAGCTGCATCAGGAGTAAAATGAACTCAATGCCATCAAACAAACCAAAAAACTATAAACAAAACGATGACGACAAAGACGGAGGCAGTGACGTCAGTTGCAGCAAGAACATCAAATAGCCGGATCAAATTTGTGTATTTCTTTAACAGAAAAGTTTGCCCATGTCAATTAGTTGTTGATTTTGGTTGTTTTCCCGGGTCGATCAAAACATACACTATAAATCCACTCACTTTTAAACTTCTTTCTACGATTAACGAAAAACTGGCATCCGAAAAACAGAGATTTCAAATTGAGTTTAGAAAGTATCAAATCAACAGCAGACGTCATTTTAATTCCAAAGTGTTTTCTTTCCAAGAAAGTATGTTCCAATGTCTATACGTTAAAGTTATGTTTCACAGTGTAAAAACAATTATTATCATGAGTGTTTTCTTTCCTAGAAATTATGCACCCATTTACATCACACAGCTGTACTTTTAATCAAAAACAATTTCTTTCCAAGAAATTCTGATTTTATGTCCTGATGTAAAGACGTCCGTATTTCACAATGTAAAGCAATTGTTATGAAGGCAGTCAATACTCTAAGCTTTATATGTATGTATAATAGTGACTAAGTTATCAAAATATGCAACTTTCAAAATCAATAATTCAAAATTAATCACCTTCGATTATCATATAACACAATAAGTGATTCAACATGGTTTGAATTTTTTCAAGTTGACTTCACATATACGACAGTATCACCAAGATGCATCTGTTCCTCTGACTTAATACTAAACAAACAGGAAAGAATTTGTTGAGACAAACCAACGCAATAATAATGATATCCAACAGCGAGAAGGATAGGAAGCCAGCTTACAATTACACCATTAGCAATGATGAACGCTGGCAGTTTGACGTCAACAAGTCAGTAACATAAGAACCCTGATCACTAGCAGTATCAGTTATTAATTAAAATTAACGAAGGTGTGGGGGTTTCATACTTCATCTCTGGCTACAGACATCGTCAACATACGTCATTATTATATTATCTAAAATTAAAGGAGAGGAATCCTTATCTGTATCGTTATCGTTCAAATTAACTGCGGAGTAATAATCAGGCAACTCAGGTGCTTCATCAAAAGACCAACTGGAACTATTGTTATCTATCAATTAAAATCTTTATGACTAATTCCCTTGTTGCCATTCCTCCCAAAATGATTCATTTTGAATAAATGACAACAAAAATAAATATCCATGATATATTATTAAAAAAAACTTTAATCATGAAGAATTTATCATAACTTATTATCAATATCAGTTTCCCCACATCCTTGGTTAGCATCATTAAAATTTAAAAAAAAATAAACATGTTGAATCTCAAAGAATTAATCATAGGCTTTACAGACGATATCAGTTTACCCTAATTAGTTACAATTCTTGAAATTACTAGTCTACCTTACAATGATTTTACCAGAATTAATTTTCCGTGGGCCTTTTATTTACAACAGAGTTTGTAAGCACCTCAGTATTACATTTTGATTATTTATAACTTCCCTGAAAATTTGCAAGGACGAATATTTTTAGCTACTTGTGTAAACAAGAACAGATCATGTTGGAGTGTGTATCTGGGTCCTAATTATAATGACTGTCAGTTCGACTTCCTGTGATTATTCGACATTTAGACAATCAGGATTGATAACACAGGTAGAAACCAGGTAGACATGTCGTGTTTATTCTTTGTTTACTACCACGGAATATGCAACACATTGAACTCCACACTAGAGATCAAAAGATTAAAAACATGTCTAACCAGGAAAGAACAGCAGTATCAGACAGTAATCTGAACAACAAAAATGAAAGAAGGATAATTTACTTTGTCTTCATTAACCAGTCACATATGAAAAGTTTTCATCCGGCTTATCCAGTATTATATGCCATAATGAGTTAAATATGATTATATAGAGCAATTATTTTTTCTTTTATCTAGTGATGTTAACAGAAAAATGTTTATTTACATTAAAAAAAAAAAAAAATACGGGGCTTTAGGCCTATTAAACAATGAATTCTTTGTAGCTGCCTACGGATTTGACATAAATATTATTAGTCTGCCTAGGGCTTCTCAGGGTTACTGACTGCCTACTGTCTGAAGCATCTGATACATGACCTTAAAGTCGAATACGTCATGGAAGACACAGTCTTAGCATAGGGTTCATATTGTGCATGTCATAGCTTACGCATTAATATAACAATTCTATTTTGAAGAAAAAAAACATTAAACAGTGTGTACTGTTACTTCGTTTGAAGTCTGCTTCAAGTGGGGACATCAGTAATATATTAAATGCAGAAATCAAATTGGGTTTAACATCTGCATCATAAAAACAAAGCTTGAAATTAAATAATGGGATTTTTTTTCTTTAACATATTTAATAATTTTTGTCAGAATGCCTAGCCAAAAAGGATAGTCACCAATTTAAAAACGGTTACGAAACAAATGAGGTCAAATGTTTATTCAATTAATTTTTGGATTGTTTTGAGAGGAGTGTCAATAAAAAGTAAATTTTAAAAAGTTTAAAAATTTATCCAAGGTCTAAATGTTTGATACAAATGCATATGATAACAATGTCGGCTCTGAGCTACAAGTAAACCACAACTTTAAAATTTATGCTTTTTTTATCATTAACAGCAGGGACCTAATTTATTAGGAAGGTCACTGGCACACTTTTGCTCAAGTTACCCTGAGAATTGCCACTTAATAAATCATTTTTATTTTAAAATACAAGAAGATGAGTTTTTGTTCAGAGTTATTACTTAACAGTGTGGTGTTTTTATGATCATAAATCTTCTATGTAACCTACACCATTAAATATCTCCTTTACACTGCTCTTTTTTCAATGTTATCACAAACATTTTCATATCTGGAAATTTTATTATCAATAAATTAAATCACTTAAGCTTATGAGTTTATAGTTAAAAAAAATCTGAATGAGATTTGACTATTTTTTTCCCTTCAAATTAAACCTGTTTAATATTTCAAATATAGGCCAACAAAGATATTTAAATTTTTAATATTTCACTATCAATAAATTTGTGAGAGACCAATTTTTGACTCTGATAAGTTTTATGAGCTTTGGATTTTTCCCCTCAAATTTATCATTTTTGTTATTATAGATTTTTTCGAATGGAAGAAATCCGATCTGTTTCTGACCTGTTAAAATGTACTAATGACCCTTAGCACCAGCAATTTTTTTTTTCTTTTTACACAATTTTTCTAATGAAACAGGTCTGTTGGTCTAATTGTTTCTGTTGGTTTATGTCATGATTTCATTGTCAATTCCTTGATAGTAGAAATCAATAGTTAAACTATGTGTCACTGATTCTGAGATCATCTATATCTAGGTCGGCGCTGACGTCAATTCTACGTCACGGCAAGATGCTGATTCACTTAGTACTATCATTTACAGACTATTAGTCAGGCATGAAAAACTTCGGCACCATGGAGATTAATAAATCATTACCTTCAACAGGAAATTTTTAAAACCACATGCAGCAAAAATGCCTGCAATAATTTGAAAATCTCAAGTCTCAGAGATTTTTACACGGATTCTAATAAATTCAATTAGGGTTCCAATACACCTCAGTTGTAAGATGGGGCTAGGAAAGAATTTCTGACATTTATTATTACATGAAAAAAATGTCTGCAATAAGCCTATGAATTTACAAGAGCTGGTTTCAATAAATTCAATTAGGGTTCCAAAAAAAATTAATTTACCAACGAGGATCAAATTTTCTTGAACTTTTGATCTTTGCAGTCATCAGTCACAATTCATGTAGGTCACCGGGCTAATTTTTTTAGACTTTTGATTAAATCAAGGAACAAAGTAAGGCAATCCAATTTTCTTTTTAATAATTTTCGTAATATAGAGAAGCAAAAATCTGGTTCATTTCATCTGTGATTAGATTATGGTACAAGAAGGGCGTTGATTAATAGTAATTAAGGTTGTGATATTTGCGGAATTAGTTCAACATAATATGCCAATAATTCCTGTTATGTCACAACTTTATCTCTTGTTAATTTTAATCTATGGCTAGAAACAGACGGATTCTTTGCATGCTAGTTCTATACCAGTTGACCAGCATAACATACAGAATCAGATTTTGATATTTTTTTTTTAAAATATATATACAAAAAATATATGTGATATTTGTTTTTAATTTGCGCATTTATAAATTTATTTTTGTGTTTTTTCATGTTTAGTTTGTCAAATGTAAAACACCATGCTTGGCACAAAATATAGCCTAGTTGGTGCTTGAACGCTATTTCATCTTTGTAAGCCAAGTAAGTATACATTTGATTGAGATAAGTCTGATTGGTGCTGACGGTGCCGTTAAGTCGTTAATTATCATTTCATTCATTCATTATAAGCCAACCTACATACAGTTTGATTGATCAGGTCAAGACAAGACTAAGAGATCAAGATGTACAGTAGAAACATAAACTGTCATTTATTGGAGATAATGTCACACCACTATCTATCAAATGTTTCTTTTGATTAACACAAATATACTTTGAATGATATATCTATTCACACACCTGCTTCGCTTGAACAACACATAAAGATAATGTGTCAAAATACGGTCAGTAGAATTCGGACAAGTAAGTAAGCAATCAAAGGAGATGAGGTCAGATTGCAACAATGTTGCCATTTCCAGTAAATATATTCAATCAACTGACCAATACAAACAAAGGATATAAATAATAAAAGGCAATTAATCTGATCAATCGGATTCGTTCCTAGATTCTGGGTCAAACATTTACAGCTGTCTGTTAGCATTACAATAGGAAATGGATTTCCAACAGATATATCTCTCGGTGTACGAGATTAATTAATCTATAAATCCTTTGAATTCATACATATATCCATGTCAATTCCATCTATAAATCCTGTTAATTCATACACATATCCATGTCAATTCTATAGAGTTATTAACCAACATACATGAATTCAACCCCTCTTCTTGAATTACATTTACATGTATTTCTAGAACAATTGATACCACTGCTTATTCGTTTGGAACAATCTACTATTCTACGGTATTGTGAATAGAACAACTAATACCACTTCTCATTCGAGGAGTTCATATAGCTAACTAATTCTGTTGTTCTTGTGTATTGTACTTACTCTTTTCTAGAACAACTGCTGATGCCATTTATGTAGTTAACTCATTCTGTCATGTTAGAAGGAGAACTACAGCAATTTATTTTATATGCCAATATCAAAATAAGTGTAATTCTAGAAATCTAAAGATGAAATTTTATCAGACTTATATTTTATGAATTTTAACTTGATTAAGTATCTTTGGGCAAAAACATGTAGCAAATTTTTTGTAAACATTTGCACAAACAGGACGAGCTTAGTTAGATATTGATGTAAAAACAGTAAGATTAGGCTGGGTTTTGTTCTTTAAAAGATTAACATAAAACAAAGATCATCTTTTATGCACTTGTAGTAACACACTTGACCTTTCTGAGTTGCATTGCTGACATGCGACCACCGGGTGATTTTATGTTCAAGCAAACTTGTACAAGGAAACATCAAGCACAACTTCTTTAGCTTTTACGCGTATTAGCCAAACCGAGCACACAATACTACAAACCTTCACCAGAAGCTAGGTTTAAATTATGGGCTGTACAAGGCAAAATACAATCCACATAGGCCCACGTAATAACTTGCCTTCACCACAAAGAAAAGAAAACTTATATGTTTTCCATCGACCGCTAAATCAAGCTAAGAAGTCTGCCAACTGTTGTACAGTGCCTTAGGGTACAATCTTTTATATTAACATCATACAAATCTTCTGGTTTCTTGGCCAAATATTCTCAAATCCTTATGTTTATATTTTATAGTATGTGTCAATAACTTGCACTTTTACAGCCTTATCTCTACGCTCAATTCCTTGGCCAAATACTCCCAAATCTTAACATTCAGTTAAAATTGATAGTACATATCCCAAACCTTAAAGTCTTATCTTTCCTTCCCATTCCTTAGCGTTAGCCAAAAACTCTCAAATCATAATGCTCAGTTCCTATGTAAGTTAGAATTCATAATATGTACTGGTATCCAACCCGTACACTTTAAAAGTCTTATCTCTGCTCCCCATTCCTAAATAATCTGGCATTCCTGAGATAAAACCTTCATAATTAATGTCTAATTTACAAATCTCTCCGATAATAAAAAGTTTCTTGTAAAAAAAACTAAATCTGAACTACATATAAATCTATTTTTAGCCAGTGGGTTGAAGTACGAGTTAGAATGTACGAGTTAGAATGTAGGTAGATAGTAGGAGTAATACCATAACACATCACTCTGTAAATACAACTCCAGGCTGGGTTCATTTGAAATACCAAATTTTAACTACAGATGTACTGATGTCATCACAACATACCTTATAAAGAAATCTCACAAAAACAACTCGAAGAAAAGACAGACGCAAGATTTTATTAGTTGTAGAAAAGAAAAACAAAATTAATGGTTCTGTTTGAACTACCATATTCATCAAATAATTTAAATTTAAATATGAATGCAATAAATTTTTCTAATGATGCAAACACTGGCTCATATATTGACGAATTACGTCTATGACAGAAGACATTTTACAGTCGTTCGTCACAGATTAAGTCATAACTATGTGTTTTGGTTTTTTTTAAATGTGTCATTGTCTGTTTTGTCATGGATGTCTCGCCAAGAAAATTCCAAAGTCTTTTTTTTTTTCAAGTTGATTTTAATATCGAATCAATCAGAATTAATTGAAAGCCAACCATGACAAGGCATATTATTAAAAACGTTTTGAGCAGGAAATGTGACAAAGTGATTGACAAATCTTTCACGTTTTTGGGTGACGTTTTTTTTGGCAGAAGTGGGACAGATACATCACATCACGGACACAAATCGCTAAAGGTAGACATCAAAATGGACAGACTTGATACTAGACGGAAACCTTCAGATTCAAAAGATGAATTAATCAATGGTCGAGCCACAAGAGATCCGACATCTATGCTTATATCTTATCCTTCATAATGACGTTGTCACTGACGTGGGTCAACGCCTAGTGGTCCCGACATTAAATCCTGGAGAACAAATTTACATGACATTAAAACTTCAATTTTATGACAGAATGTTTTTTTTTGCAAGACATGTTATGACATATTAATAAATGTATGTAAGTTTATGCGAAAACCAGAAAATTGTGTGAAGTCATTGGTTAATCAAGGTGACAAGTTTTATGACACAGAGAATAATTTACACATATTTAATGTAAAGAAAACCACATATTTTTTAAAAAAATTGTATGTTATGAAACCTCTGTTAATAAAAACCGCAAGTTTGTGCAAATTCATTGGCTTAGGGGGTTATGTAGAATATCAGCCTTTTGCGGTTGCAGATCTTAATTAACATAAAGGTGAGTCAAAAGTCAAAATCAATCCTGTTCTAATCGCTAAACGTTTTTGATTTTCCTAGATTTTTATTTCCTCATAAGGACGGAATAAACAAATAATTTTCAAGGTTAAAAGACATAAAATAAACAACAGCAGTTTGTTTGCAATGTACTGTTAATGAAAAGAGACTAGGTCATTTCGGGACTAACATGAATAAGCTTTTTCAACTTATGCCTTAATCTGGCACAGTAAAAAATCATAACTTAAACTAATGAAAAGAAAAGAATTTTATCACGTGCTTAGATGTGAATTACGCATCAATCTGACAATTATATCACACAAACCTTTAGCAGACATTTATAGAATGACCTGTTCGAATAATTCAAGTGATTTATGCGAGACCTTGTCTAGCAAGTTTCTCTGGGTAACTTGACATCGTGTCGATGACTGGTTTTAATACCTAGTAACCCACTGAAGGTTTTTTTACTTCTCATTTCGCAGACATTAATTTGTCAACTTGAAAGATTGAGCGCTTTTTGAAGACAATCTGGGCAATGTTTTGAGGTGACTTGCAGCTCTGGTTTAAATTAAAACAGCTTTTTATATAAGAAAACTGTCAAATAGACAGATATGCATCCTGCCCTTTCGATAAACCTGCTTAACTTTAAACATTTCAAATGCTTTACATACATTCAAGTAATTTTCACAAGCCTCTTATAAAACATGTCTCACTAATTTGGGTCACCATCAGACAAAAAAAAGTGAAATTAATTTGTTAATTCAGCTAAATTTAAACCTAAAATCACAATTAGAAGTCAGTTACCAAAACAAATTTTCAAACACTTTCATTTTGCTTTGCATGCATATGTTCAAGTATTTTTCACAAGCTTTTTATTAACCATCTCCCAAATTTGGGCCACCATCAGACCAAAAAAAAAGTGTAAATGTCCGATCAGCTAAAAATAAATATAACATCGCAATTTGACTTGAGTAACCTGACTGAATTCCCATTTTGTATTATAGGAAAAGGGGACACTGATTTAAGAGTGATAACCGAGATATTCATTTACAATGTTACAATGAAATCATGAAATCTCTCCCATTACATCAAAATATTGTGATATGTGATGCTAATTCTAAAAATAACGTGTACGCACAGGAAAGATGTAGGAATCCCACCTGTAACCTTGTATTGACTTTGTTTGGTTCGAGTTCTACACGTACGCTCGTTCCACAACATGTGTGTTTCAACTAACTCGATTTTACCATGGAGAATAAACTAATTGATCTGGTCTATTGAAATAAAAGTTTCCAAAAGTGTGACAACATTTTAGATTGATCGTAAAATAGTTTTGAATTATGAGTTACTTAACGGGGTAATCATCGCAAGTGGGTTAATATCCTTGTATATACAACCATCAACATCAAGATAACATCTAAAAATATCTTCGTGCATATCTGAATAAACAATTATTCACAATTCCGATCGCTTACCATGTTGCATGTAAGCTGATGCATGGTACAAACAAATATGGCACAACGACAACAGTAGATCTACAATTCTATAGAACATGATCTAGATGTCGACTCTTTGTCAATTCGTAGAGATATATTCTTGACTTCCATCCAATACAAGCTCTGGTGACATTCTTTTTAGTTTGTTGCATATGTTCTTATTTGCACCCAATGCAGGCTTGTGACATTTTTTTGATTCTTGTTTAAGTGCAATTTCATTGTTAGAGATTTTTGTGCTTATCTCAAATGCAATCATAGAAAAGTGTCTCAGAGGAATAATTGCAATAGATATGTCTGTTTATTGCAGTATGTACCTATATGCACCAAGTTAAATGCATCATTACACTCCTATTTTCTATCCTTATCATGCATTGTTATCTTTTAGTGCTTTTAAACAACAAATTGACTTTCTTTGTTTTTTCTTATCAAGTCACAATACAATTGTTGCATCAGGCTATAGTGCTTTATACTGACAAACAGACAGATTCTAATCTTTGATAACACAGGAGATCATAGCAATTCATGGGTCTCCAAGTTCATGTGTTCAATCTCTTTAACCAATGTCTGATAGAGAATTTCTAATTGCATCCATTATAAATGAAATGAAATGGAGTATAATATTTGTGTTCCAACAGGGATTATGAAAATGGATATACACCATGCATTGTGCAATGAGGGTAACTTTGTCCACAGGTGCTATATATATAATAGCCCACACTTATTTCAAATTCCAATTTTCAAAACTTATCTTAATTGCATCAATAAAAACATCATTATATAGCTCTATTGTTATTAAGTTCTACTCCCCAAAAATATTGAACATTCTGTTTTCTGAGTTATTATCACAACTTTTTACACTGAAAAAAAACATATTTTTAGAATGTGGGGCACAAACTGAATATCTGACATTCTCAGGGATGGCATGACCTTGTTTTGACTTAAGAATAGACAAACTTGATTCCGTAATTTCTCCCTAACCTGATAAGCTGCCAATATTTCTTCTGCAAGCTAAACGCCACATTGAAAGAACTTCTTCTTCTTGCGTTATTATCTTATCAATTTGCTTTAACGAAATGCCAAGTTTAGGAAATTTAGCTAACAAATGTTCTCTACGTTGAAGATCACCCTTTTTATCTTCTGAGAAAAATGTTTGTAAATTCCTTACACACTTACGTCAATGTCTTGACTTGATGCCTCTCAAAGATTTCACACTCAATTTGATTATTCCACAATTTTCAGACAGTTGATGGTGAGAAATTATAAATGTTATATTATAGTCTGGGTTCATGATTAATTAAAACTACTCTTAATCTTAGGGATAACTAATGAAAACAGTTATATCTTAATTGAAAATTCGTAATCAATAAAAACAAAATTATGAAAATACTGGATGTGCAATATGCAATAACAAAAATAGTAGCTAAACTGCATTTAGGGACATATTTTTTTAATTTGCCATTTTACGTTTCTCCATAATTCAAAAATCTTAATAACAGTGTGAGAGAGATCTTAATAAAACACTCACATAATTCAAATATCTTAATATAAAAACCTTAATCATGCATCATAGCTTGAGGAAATTTATCACCAACAACTTCAATTTCAACAAAGCATATAGAATTTTTCTTACATTTTAATGTGCAGATCAATGACATTTGTAGATGTTTAAAATTTAATAAAATTATCGCCAATAATTTCAGTTTTCCCACCAAAAAAAGGATGTGCGAAGATGTTGATAATGTTTATAATAATGATACTTACAATCGTAACACGATCCTGTTAACCTGAGTAATAATGCTTCTTGTTTCATTGTGACTATAACACTATCAACACACTGCTGACATTGACGCTGCTGCTCCACGATGGACATGGTGCATAAAACAGGCATTGCGACTAACTCAACACAATATTAAAGTTATAATATATCGTCTCTATCACAGCCAGCTAAATATCATTTAGTCCTTATTTTTCGTCGCTGAAATTTGTCATACTTAAAAAAACAGACGACAAAAATTTCAAACTTTAAAATCCTTTTCTTGAGCTGTTTGAGCAATAATCTAAAATTATTTACACCACAAAAGTATATAAAGTACTGGTATATAAGTATAGATATATCACAAAATAACTATAAAATGTTTTCTGTATAAAATAACCACTATAAAACTATCAGTATAAACACATTATGCTGTATATTCCTTGTAAAAATAATGTAGTTTTTCAGTCTATGTTTCTCTGTGTATGTGTATCAGTAACAACTGAGTGTAATGTGTACTGTCGACTGCTTTTATACATATCTAGCTATAGTGAGAGATTCAGAATCAAGCTGGGTCATTTGATTGGCTAACCGTTCTTGCTTGCTGTAAGCTTGAGGTGTGTTTTGTCTTCCCGGCCTACTAGTACTACTGTACATGCTTTAGCTTGTAGGTATCATATCTAGGATCGTCCAGGCATTATCACACCATATCGTTTGTATTATCGCCGATTGTGATCAGATCATCAAGTACCTGTATTAATTGTCGTATTCAGTTCTTTTGTAGGGATGTGTTGTTTGGGTTTATTGGGTTGTTTTGAAAGTGGAGGGAAAGTAATTAAATAATCTCAGGTTTGAATTAGATAAAGATATACATATATGTATCATTTCTTTTTTTTTAACCTTTCAAAATATGTGAACACCGAGAATTTTCCCACATACCTAGGTATGTTTGTTAATGAAGCGGACATAATATCTTGATAACGATTATCTGATAATTATTTTCAAATATTTAAAGATAAGAACAAACCCCACAACTCACAATTAAATACACCTGACCTTATAATCCCTTTATGAAGAATAAGCCAGAGAGAGAGAGATAGAGAGGGAGAGAGAGAGAGAGGCCTTATGATCCAAAGCACAGGTTAGCCCTCTCAACCATCCTCTCCCGGAGTGGAAGCAGACATTAATCCCTATTATATTTCAACTGGTTTGTCGCCCGCCTCCAAAATTATTATTAATTTATATGTCTATGACACATAAAGATGGTAGTGTGAACACAAAAACAAACAAATGTTAAAAGTATGTTTTATTGTATGGCTTCTTTGATAGGCATTTAGTAATAATTGAACATATTACCAGAAATTACAATATTCAGTGTTCGGATGAGACAAGGATTATAGAGCAAAATACAGGAGTATATCCTAGTGGGAGAAACATTGGTTTAAGCAATATTTATTTACAGTGCTTACAATTTTTATAGTTGAATTACAGAATATAGGATACAAACAGAGGTGGATTCAATGGGGGACGCAAGGGGCATGCGCCCCCTGCTAATTTTCGACAGTGCCCTTTTTTTACTACTGAAAGTGCCTTTCAACTAGCTTTTTTGTTCGATTTTGAGGCTCTTTTTCTACTATTTCCGAACGTTTAGACGAAAATATCAGCCAAATAGCTCTTGAATTGGCTAGAGAGGCGCCCCCCCCTTTTCAAAATTCCTAGATCCGCCCCTGACGAAAACAAGCATGAAGATGCTTATATATATCGCTTCCCCCAAAAAATGTATTAATGATGAAACGTTGCATTGTGATAAATTCAGCAATGATGCGTGTAGCAGAAAATTGTACCTTGTGCTGATTTTGTATCGTGTTTAACTCGATCATGTTTGTGCTCTTAATGTAATGTATGTGATTAAAATGCAAGACGTGAAATAGGTATAATATATTGACAATGATTACGTGATATTGGTATAATACGTATACAATGCTTCGACTGGCCATATTTATAATCTGTCTTCTGTTATCTAATACTTATATCTTAATTACATATAGCTATTTAATTAATATGTAAGCCGGAAGTGGCTATTACTTGAGAAAATCTTAGTCTATATAAGTAAGAGAGAGAGAGAAAGAAATTAAACCTACAAATAACAAGATTATGATGTGACCAACACATTTGTACAGTTTCATTTCAAGAAGAAAGAAATGGGGTTTAACTTCCACAATGACTCGACACATACTAGGTAATTTCCAGACAGACATGGTCTAATTTTATTGCGGTTACAAGGCCTTGTTTCTCGAAAACTTAACTAAAGATAAAATCCATATTTTAGTAGATGCATCAATTTTGATTGGCTAAGCACTAAAATCAATTTAATATTATCCAATCAAATTACTTAAATTTGGATTTTATCTTAGTTAAAATTTCGTGAAAAAGGCCCCAGGTCTTTAGCAATGGAAGAAAACAGGAGAAAATCCATGAGTTTGGACAGGTGAACCTACTCCTTGGTCACATACAGACAGGGAATCAAAACCATGTGATTTGACTTAATGGCAGACCTTGTCATCTAAAGAACATGTGTTAATTAAACCATTCAGTCATTCACACTAAACACTATTGATGGATAACAATTAATTAATGGTTTATTAACGTACAAATTTTCGACGATGATACTCGAGTCTTTAACAAACTCAATTCTTTCAAAGAGAGAAAAAGAGCTGAACCCAACACAAACCAGGCCTTTTAGGGACTAGAAAGTCGAACATAAAATCCTTATAGTAGTAACTAAATGGAGCATAGGGATCTTCAGCAGTGCTAGAAAGTCCAAAATCACAGAGAAAATTGACAAGATCCTAAGTCACTACAATCTATCAACACGCTTAAGCCACCCAACCCTCACCGCCCCATATAGAAAACTCAAAATCAAATATATCAAAACATTACATAGAAATGTTTTAGTTCACTGTACATGATGTCTTTGTTCAAAAATAATTAGAGAAAACAGAATTTTTATTGAAGTCAATTTTCCTTTAATGATAATCTCTCTCCTTTTTTTTGTTTCTTTTGATGATTTAATTTGTTATCAAGCCGAGTAAGTTAATCCTCAAGTCAACTGAGTTTTTTTTGATTTGGAAAAATTTAAAATCTTGAAAATAAAACAAAATATTTATAGACAAAATGAGTAAATTAATTGATGTGTCAACAGCAGGTTATCACACATTCTAAGAGATAGAGAGAGAAATGGAGTTTAACATCCACTTGTCACCAATTAGGTCATTTCAGGACAAACATATAGTTCATTTTTTTTATAACAACAATTCATTTGTTTGCAGAGAGAGGAAATCAGAGAACTCTGAGAAACCCATGAGGTTGTACAGGCAACCTAGGCTTACTCCTTGGTAGTACATATTGAGAATCATAAGAAATGACTATACCTTGTCCATTGCCCCAGTTTTTTTGCATTTCAAATACAGATTCTTTGATTTGCATGGGGAACCATGGTGGATAAGTGGGTAAGATGCTAGCTCACTAGCCTGGAGGTCGCATGTTTGATCCCTGCATTGACCAATGGCTTGTGAAAAATCATCAGGATTTTCCGACGTGGTTCTCCCTTGTCAATGGTGGAGGACGGAGGACCTGACCAGGATAGTTGTCTTGTGGTTCAAAAGGGACAAAAAAACAAGGTCCTGTGCATACATTGACATTCACGTAAAAGATCCCTTGGCAGTTGGAATTTAATATAAGAGTAGGACAAACTGCCACTACCCAGGCAAAAGTTCCCTCATAGCACACTGTATGTCGTATGCCTGTCTTCGTTAGCCCAGTTTAGGAGCTGGGGCCTATTTCACGAAATTTTAACTAAGATAAGATCCCAATTTTAGTAATTTGATTGGATAATATTAGATTGATTTTAGTGCTTAGCCAATCAAAATTGAAGTATCTACTAAAATTGGACTTTATCTTAAGTTAAAATTTCGTGAAACAGGGCCCAGAATAGTAGGACGTTAAACCCCATTTCATTTGAATGTTCTAAATACAACATACTTATTAAAAAAATGTCTTTTTGTATAATTCTTGAATGTGAACATCTGTTCTATGCTATATGATGCAACATCTTGTAACCCACAAGGTTTTCATTGATAAAATATTTCCTAATATAACAGTAGTGTATGTTTTTACATGTGTGGGGAAATATATTCAATTAAATTTCAACCGTTAAATCAATACAAGTTCTATACCAACATAGTTCTGTATCAATTTCAGTATCCACGTGTTCGGTAAATATCAATAACCCTTCTATTGACTTGTAGGTAGGATGTAGCCTACTTAGCTAGGGTCTTAAACACGGACACCCATGGCATTTGAAATTTAAAGAAGATTAATATTGAACTGTCAGTAGGATGTCCACAGTGGCATCACACTTGCATGGGCAGTAAATGAGAGAGAGAGAGAGAGAGAGAGAGAGAGAGAAGAGAGAGAGAGAGAGATAGGGTTCAATTTTATTTCAATAATTCACTTGTACATTGGGGGTCTTTAGCAGTGGGAGGAAACCAGAGTACCTGGAGGAAATCCAGAAGGTTGGACAGGCGACCCTACTCTTTGTCACATACAACAGAGGAATCTAACATAATTGAACATGATCTTTCTGGTTTACATAAATGATGAAACATAACAAGCTGTACTGATTAAGGTGTGTAGAGTAATTCACTCTATGGCTTATCACCTTCACTCTATGGCCTATATTATAGGAAACCAACACATACATGGTGGCTAATTATAACATGACTTTTTATCTTATTCACTCAAATTTCAAAGATAACAATTATAGTGATTTGCTATTCTTCATGTCAAGCTTTCGATATTATAAAGTTTCTCAGATAACTGTCAGAATACAAAATACAAAACCAAATACAGAAAAAAGATTTAAAAACGGGAGATTCGAAATAGTCAAGATAAAGCAAAGAATTACGTCTTTTAATCCAGTAACTCAAAGTTTGTTCATATTTTCTATTAAGTTTATTAAATATCAATGGTGGAAAAAAAAGAGCAAAAAATGTTCTTCATTTTTTAAAATTTCAAGTGAACAAAAGGCCAAGATGAGGATTAAGATATGAACATCCTATTGTTAATCTTAGCTTTACCGAGGTGTTAATGACGCGACAGGCTACTAGGTCACATAAAATCTTTTTATCTCATCTTTCAAATACTTTAAAACCTATTATCATTATGTCTTACAAATTATATATAATTCTTTTTGATCTACTTTTGTTTTGTTTTGTTTTTCTACTTTCATTTTGTTTGTTATGTTTTTTTAAATTCAATTTCTACAATTATAAAATGATGTAGTAAAAGATTAAAACAACTTAAAAAAAATATGTCAAGTTATGGTTTCTATCTTTCTGTGCGGATATCTTTTGATATACGAATAGTTGCATACCGCTGATGATTTAAAAAATTTTAAAAGATACCGTATTTTAAATATATTAAAAAAAAATTCTTAACTCACCCATTTAACTCTTTATTTATGAAACTTACAAATTATAATTCTGAGCAATGAGTTGATAGATCTATCGCAAATTTTGAATAGAATCCAAGTTCACCATCCCAAATTTAACCAACTATGCCAAATCAGAATTAGTGTTTATATTTTGTATCAGCATATTTTCATTTCTGTGGAGCCATGATGTTTCAGTGAGTAGGATGTTGTTTTGCTAGTCTGGAGGTCCCATGTTTGATTCCAGTCTTAGGCGAGAAAGTTCAGTGGTACTGGACAAAGGGCCTGGCAAGGGTCAATGAAAAGTCGTTCGGATGTTGCGTGTAGGCTACATTTTGGGATGCATGTATGCGAATCTTGGCAGTTGGAATTCCATATAAAAGTAGGCTGTAGCACTGCTGTCTGGGCAAAATTTCCCTTGCAGCACACTGTATGGCATACATGTATATGCCCAGAGATGAGAATTAACATCCACTCACACAAACCAGATCATTTTGGCACTAACACACGGTTCAATTTTATGTCAATAATTCGCTTTAGCTGTTGGAGGAAACTGCAGAAAACTCTGAGTTTGGGCAGGTGAACCTATTCCCTATAAAACTAGGGAACCAAAACCCAACCAGTTGACTCAATCACACACCTTATGTTACAAAGCACATACACTAACCATTCGGCCATCCAAACTCCCTAAAGATACAGTCAAAGATATTTGATTCTTTCAATAGTGAAATGAAATGAAATGGGTTTGAACGTCCTACTCTTTCTTTCAATAGTGAAAGCCATGCTTATTCTTTCTAGAACACCTACCACTTTTAATCTAATGGAAAGCTCACACAGTTAACCCTTTTAGTACTATGACCACTAAGTACAAAATAGGTCATTTTAGGACTAACATATGGTTCAGTTTTAATCCATTATTTCACTTGTGTGTATGGTAGGGGTCTTTAGCTGTGGAAGAAAACCGGAAGTCCCAGAGAAAACTCACAAGCGCATGCATTTGGCCACCCAACCCCCCAAATATTTACAAAACAGTAGTATTATAAAGCTGTCATTGTTTATTTTGAGTTTCGTTAAAGTACGTGCCACAGGAGAAAAACCACAGACAATGAGCGAAGAGAAACGGATGAAAGGGCTTACATTCGTGTGTATTATTTACGAGGGCTAAGTTCCCTGATACATCATTTTAACCCACATTCATTCATACAAAAAAATAATATATCCATCTTTTATCCCATCAAGACACCAATCCATCTTCCATTAAAACATTCAGTCACTCAAGCTATTTGATCCTACAGCTGGACTAACATTATGTCCATATTTGGGAGGATTGGATGGCCTAATGATCTACTGTCTGGTTTTGAATCCCAGCTTGGAGCAGGTTCCAGTTGAAAAACCCTTCTGCCCACTTTGAAATAAAATTTAACGGTCTCAAAATTACCTTATTTGTGTCTAGTGGAAATTAACCCCGTTGGCTCAAAAAGTTCCTACGGATTTTCTGGTGTGGTTTCCTTCATCACTGGTGCAGGATGGAGGGCTATGCTAGGAAAAGTGTCTAATCATTTGGATGAAATCGAAACCCAGGTCCAGTGAGAGTGCATGTAAAAGAACTCTTGACATTTTGAATTTGAAATGAGAGTAGGCTGTAACGCTGTTGTGTTGTCGGCAGTCGTTAATCACTCTCTCTTTCCATAGTTCACAATGACACGACAATCAGGTAATTCAAAACTAATTATCTTCACAAACAAGAATCACATAAAATAATTTTTTTCATCATTCTTCCGTTCATAACAAATTATGTTCTATAAGGACAAAAAATCACACATTGTTATCTTCATAGATATTTTGCGTTCAAAACAAATATATTATTTTCAGCTGTTGAGACCAATCTAGAAAATATTGATCTTGGTCGTTTTGATCTTTCTAACCAAAAACAGTTGTATATGTAATGGAGATGATTCTCAAATATAATCAAGGATTCTGCAACCAGTCAAATCTAAGCAATAAAATCAGGTTTAAAATGTCCAATTGTTTTGCACAGTTCATGCAGTTTGTTGAGAGGGATATGTCTGCGGTTCTAGTAAATTCTACACATACTTTCTTGCATCCCAATTGTCAATGTGTATTTACATGCACGGCGCCATGTGCACGGGTGGACTTCATTTTTACCTCTTTAAGGTACCATGAGTATGGCAATGGTGCAGGGCAAAGTGATTGGTCATTCAAAAGAGGTAAACTTCTTTGATTTTAGTGAATGGGACAAGCTCTATAGGATTTGTGATGGAACAAGCTCTATATGATTTGTGATGGGACAAGATCTATAGGATTAGTGAAGGGACAAACTCTATTATGATGTGCGATGGGACAAGCTCTATATGATTTGTGATGGGACAAGATCTATATGATTTGTGATGGGACAAACTCTATAGGATTAGTGAATGGGACAAACTCTATATGATTTGTGATGGGACAAGATCTATATGATTTGTGATGGGACAAGATCTATATGATTTGTGAAGGGACAGCTCTATAGGATTAGTGATGGGACAAACTCTATATGATTTGTGATGGGACAAACTCTATAGGATTTGTGATGGGACAAGCTATATATAATGTGTGATGGGACAAGCTCTGTATGATTTGTGATAGAACACACGCTCTACGATTTGTGATGGGACGAGCTCTGTAGGATTTAAAGACGGGGCAAGCTCTTTATGATTCAATTTTTGTTTCAAAAGATTAAGCAGAATTTGATTACATTTAACTGGCCATGTTTTTTGTTAAAATGAGTTTCAGTGGTATGAATGGTGTGAGTGTCCTTGATTAATTTTTTTTTTACTGTTACCACAGTAACCTATATAGACCAATCATAATCCATCATAGAAACAATGCTATCAACCTTGACTTTACCAATAAAAAAACCTATAGAGCCCCCAACTATATCTTCAATGGCATTCATATGACAAGTAGTTTACCCTTAATTAGATTGTCTTGATTATAATATGTTTTGCAAATGGACTGACATTGAATCGTGTGGTGTGGTTTCGATTCTCTGCTTGTACGTGACAAGGAGTAGGGTCATATCTGCTAAAAATTGCGGGTTTTCTCTTCTGGTCCAATGGTTTTCTCCTCCCACTTGTAAAAGACCTGTCCGCGCAATCAAATTAATTAAATAAAATTATACAATGTTAGTCCCCAAATAATCTAGTTTAAGCTTATGTTAAATCCTCTGTCCATCCTAAATTTTTTTAGCATTTGTGTCTTGTCGTCCATTGCAATCATTTAACAAATAGTTTGACCTAATTAGAGTATCTTCACCTGAAACTTTCAGTATCCTTAAATATCGCATAAAAATATCCAGGCCTCGGAAGAAAGAAGCCTTCAATCATTTTTCCACCCGGCTTGTCTTGTTAACCCTCAGGAACTATCAATTTCATTGTCTAATTTTTTTATGGTGATGTATGTCTCAATGAAATTCTGCATAAATTAACAAAATTACTTGGTCTTATGAATGGCAGTCGAACCAAACAGACGAGGATTGGCAATCATCAATCAAACAAAAACAACCATACGTTTTATTTGACACAGTCTTACTTTTGTAAGCCTTGTTTGTTTTGATTATTAAAGTCTTAGATTACAAACGTAAAAGTCAACAAGGAAAAGGGTGGAGTGGGCCGTAGAGAAAGGGGAGTGAAGGAGCAGGAAGGAAATGGAGTGCAACTATTTTCTTATTTATTGACTAACATTATTTCATTGAATTCACTGCTAAAAACCCCTAAACACAAGCGAATTAATGAAATAAAATTAAACCATATGTTAGTCCCAAAATTACCTAGTTTGTATTGAGTGAATGTTAAACCACATTATTGTCACTCTCTCTTTCATTAAATTACATGCATAAAGAGCTCTTTGGCAGAGAGGAGAGAGACAGTATAGCCATAGTTTTTAAAAAAAAAGGATAGTATGGGTGTGGAGAAATGCGGTGCAACTATTTTGGAAGGAATAACCTAAACATTATTATTTGATTAAATTGCATGAATAAAGAACTCTTGAGAAAAGACATCAGAGAAATGGATCAAACCCATGATGTCAGGCAGATGACACTTATATTGTATTGGTTCCATTTCATGTGGGTAGGTGAGTTGATCAAGTGGTTTAAGATATGCACTTTATATCATAAGGTCTGTTGTATGATTTTGATCCCACACTTGTAAATGAAAAGGAGCAGGATTTGTCTACCAAGCTTTGTAGCCTTTTTCTGACTGCACGAGTCCTCTGCTTTCCTTCCACTGCTAAACACCTCATCGAAAAGAAATTGTACCATGCTAGTCCCCCAATGATCCAGTTTGTGTTCAGTGGATGCTAAACCCCATCTTTCAACTTTCTCTCTTCATTTTATCATAAAAAATTTGTTAGTTCTGCAAATTGATTATTTTTTAATTTGAGGTATAAATAAAGTATTCTGTCACTTTTAAAAATAAGGAAGGTAGTATGCGGGAGTATTGGGTAGCTTTGGGTGGTATTGGGTAGTATTGTGTAAATTATCCTGCCCCTCATATTCACCACTTGTGAAATGAAAACAGTACAAGTATCAAATCATGATCAACAGAAGTTAATTTAAGGACAGACACACCAAACGTAAATAGATGTAGAAGACCTCAAGATGAATGTACTTTTACATTATGTCATAAACTCACGTTTTTTTGTTTTCATTAAGAATTTTTTCAATCGGTCATCTGGTACAATAATATATATATGAGAAGTGGTATTATTTGTTCTAGAAAGAGTAAGCGCAATATATATCAACAGCTGAACTGGTTGGTTATGTGAACTCCTTAAACAGGAAATGGTATCAGGTTTAATAGCAAGAGTACATATGAAATAAAATGGGGTTTAATTTCCTACTGTTTGGCTCAGACCAAGCTTATGAAGATGGTTATATGCCATTTAGTGTGTATGAAGGACTTTTTGCCTGGGCAGCTGCACGATGTTCTACTCTTATATCGAATTCCAGCTGCCAAGGGATATTTTATGTGCATGCCAATGTATACACAAGACTTGGTTTATTGTCAGGACCCCACTTCCTGCGCCACTAACAAGGCGAAACCATGTCGGAAAAACAATACATATGAACAGCCGAACTGGTTGGTGATGTTAAATCCTCAAAGGAGAAATGGTGTCCGCCCCAGGTATCAGGTATAATATGTTAATGTTGTATATATCAATGTCGTGAAAACTAATCTAAAAAAAATGCCTGACTTTAAATGAATTTATCAGACAATGTTACTTGTTGACATCAAGAGCCATCCCAGTACCTACACAAAATGAACTGGTTTAACATTTATTGAACTCTCGGTCATGTACCAACCTACGAACATTCAAGTACACAGAACTTCTTCATGATGGAATGGAACAATACGTAATGTATTCATCTGTTTTAATCATTTCAGCACACCTATCCCTCCTACCTGGTAAAAAAACTTTCATTATTGACATCAGTTTGCAGGAGTTCTGTCAGAATCTATTAGTTAAAAGACGCGCTAGAGAGATGGTGCAATGCCAATTATAGCTTTTACTTCAATTAGGCATTTTTTATAGCAGGTTAACGAGTTAATAAGTTTCAGATACATGTATTCTACAAAACACAGGCGGCTGCACCTGGAGAACTCTCAAAAGATGCCATCATTTCTTTCATTGATTTCACATTTTGAAAGAGACAATGATCTAAAGCGAGCAAAAATAATTTGTTGTCATTAAATCATAATGCCAGCCTTAAATCATAATAACAGATGAATATTTAATTAATCAAAAAATTCTGACAGTTTAAGCTCTAGTAATCCTGCTATTAGAGTTTCCAAACATTGCATTTAAGACATATGTAGACTTCTAGGATGACCATGATTTGAAATCCATACAAAGCCAGAATATGCTTGATTTGTATAAATCTTTAACAATATTGCTACTTTACCATTCAACATCTTCAAGAAACGTTCATGTGTAATCTCTAAACTAAAGGTTTTTTTGAGAACGAGATTGACGTCAGTATATCTACATTAATCAAACGCATGCAACTTACAGAAACGAAGAAAATATTGCCAAAAAATCTAATATACATTGCATCATTGTAAAGTGGCTGTTGAGCTTTGCGTAATGTGGGTGCGGCCTGCCAGTGTAATTATCTTGGAAGCTCTTCAATTGTTTTCAGTTGCGTAAACAGAAAGTCTCTTTGAGTATTGCATTACCAAACACTTTGCTCCGTCATATACACCCTCCTCCCCCTAAAAACAAGTTTCAAAATGAGGTGTGAAGTCAAATAATAAATCACCTAAAAAAAATCTATGTTTTATTTAAGCAGTTTGTCTTCAAATTGGGAATAATATCAAAAATTACTTCTCATAGTACATCTTTCTGGTAAATACATTAGATTCTCTGTGTGAATTGTTCTCTATTTGAAACATTCCAGAAGTTGATGTTTCATTCAAGTCAAGTCAGTGATCAAACTTGATGTAACCTTAGGTAGATATTACTCAACAAGGGAGAGAGAGAGAGAATTAGGTTTAACGTCCACTCGACACAAACTAGGTTATTTCGAGGCTCACATATGGTTTAATTTCATTTCAATAATTCGCTTGCGCCCATGGGTCTTTAGCAGAGCTAGGAAACCAGAGGACTTGGTGAAAACCCATGAGGTTGAACAGGGGACCCTACCCGTTGTAGAGCAATTCATCTTCAACAGAAGACTTAATCTCGCTTTAACTCTGTGCATCTGATCAAGTCACTGGTCCTTTCCGGGCCTTTTGTATGACGTATATCCATACTCATCAGATCAGATAGTGCAGCATGACATTAAACGCAATTTCATTTGGTTTTTTTGGTACAAATTACTATCTTTAATGTACCATTCCAAATATATGATATAATCATATTTCTGTCAAAAAATTCATTCACAGATTGAACTTGTGGACCCATGGCCTTGTGTTTAGTCACGTTTCACCAAATAGCCATTACAAAGTCCATCTTTCCAGACCTCAAATCCCAAAATTAGCTCCTTTATCTATTGGGTGAGGTGACGACCTTGTCAATAAGCTTAAGGGCTTTAAGTGTGAAATATATTGACAAATACTTATCTAAATCTTTCACTATATAAAAGTTTATAGAAAGAGTCAGCCTACCTATCTCTTTGGCTAATTATTAACATGAGTACACAAGATCCATTAATATTTGGAAGGGTTCAAAAAATGTTACGTGCTATTCTAAGGTATACCACCGTTCTCTCTATTTATTTTGCTAAATTGACATATTTTGGGTCAAAAATCTGAAATGTTGTATTCAGAAAGTTTAAAGTTACATTATGGGAGATAAGATAAAGAGATGGTAGTTCTAACTATAATAGTTAAAAACTAGATAGTGTAAAGGTAATTTGCTGAAAATTTCTGTCAAATTGATCCACTATTAGCCAAGAAAAAAGCGTTTGAAATATTCACATAGCCTCAGTCATCATTACTCAAATCATTAATATAAACAGCATAGTCTCGATTATCCACTTGATTGATTTAATAATCAACTGCCATTAAGCGGCATATATGAATTTAATCCGCCAACATCGAAGGCTAGTCTTGCCATCAAGAGTTTATTATGGTCTGGATATGTTAATTAATGTCTAATTGATTATTTAGATAACATCTCAGGCTTAAAGAAAGACCTGTAATAAGCAGATTTTGCTCTTGCATAATGCTATTTTAAGGTAGAAAATGTCCCAATCTGATTAAAATACAGTTCTATATTTAATTTCCATTTTTTATACTTTCGATGACCTACATTACATGAAGAGCTAACAAGTTATATTCAAAGGTCGTGTCAGGAGTCGCACAAGCAGCCTTTGCCCCTATGACGTCAATAAAAGACTGTTTCATTGGTTAATCAATCACTTCAACCCAAACATCGATAATATAACACTCTTCCAGATACTATTGTAATAAAATGAAATTTTGAACTATAAAAAACGACACAAAACAGGATCTGTGTTTTAATCTGATTGAAAATGTCCAAGCATTGTTGAAATTCTAAAGGATAATGTTAGAATCTTGGCCAAACAATATAAACTCATAACTTTGCTCAGAATAAATCAATTTGACTGAAATTTTCAATATATTCACTTTGCATTATCTATTTTTGAACTATTATAGCAAGAACAGCCAGATCTTTGTCTAAACCTTACATAATGCATCTTAAAAGCAGCATTGCTGAATTTCATAAATTCTGCAAGAAAATTACATTACATTAACTGTCTTGGAGACAGATTTTTTTCTTCGTTATATTCCAACCGTTATGTCATGATCAACTGCGACAACATAGATGCCTCAAAGCCACAGAATATAAGACGTCGGATGAATGATGAAGTGATTGCGAGGATATTAACCGTTGGTGATATGTTTCCAGATCTAATATCCTGCTCATCATGACAGCGTAACGGATTTGTCCTTGAGATGCAACAAGGAAGCAATTAATTATCTCTGGAAAAACCAACCTTCATGTCTTTGACCTATTTCTTGAAGCACAACAAAACTAATGCATTAAAAAGACAGTGCATGTCGGAGTGGAGAGGGGTTATTGTCATCACTTTTTCTGCAATAGTAGAATTTTGAGAATAAAGTTATTTTTGATTTCATTGTATTGCAACAAAACTAATGTATTTAAAAAGCAGCACATGTTCAAATGGAATAGGATTTCCCTAATCTGGTCATTATTCTGCATTGGTAATTTTAAGAATAATATGTTCAGCTGTTATAAGAGCACCTGCTTTGAGGACAGTGAAATGTAACAGAATCTGCTAAATCCTTAAATAATGCCCTTATTTCAGTCTCGATAATGTCACTTATTGTAAACAAACATTATATTGTTGGCAACTAATTAATGAATTGAGCTTCCAAATGTTATATTGCTGGCAATTAGTTAAAGAATTGAGCTTTCAAATGCTATATTTGAGAAATGTTGATACAGTCAGTTTGTAGATTGCCATAATAACGTAGTCTAGTAAAACTACACATATATTGGGGGTCAATCCACCACTACTAATTCCTATAGAAGGTACCAGCTTGTAGAGGAACTTCCCCTGTACATATACACAAAATCCATTGAAATCCACCTGGGGGTTTGGGAGTTATACATTTTACGGGACTATAATACAGCATGTTTTAATTTCATGCAAAGATACCGTGCGGCTTGGTCCTATAAATTAATAACAATATTATTTCTTTCAGTTTCCTGGGAAGGTGGTACTTCAGATGCTAGACATCTAATTTTCATTCACAAACTAAACGTTTTTCAAAACATAAGCTTTTAATTAAAATGTCATAAATCTTCAATTACATAATTCAATAATTTCTACTTTCAGTTTTCTGGGAGGTGGTACTTCTTCAGATGCTAGACATTTATTTTTCATTCACAAATATAAGCTTTTAATCAAAATACCATAAGTCTTCAATTACATAATTCAATATTATCAAGAGTTCACTTTATGACTGATTTAACTTTGAAACATTGCGTTACTTCAACATCAGATGAACTTAATTACAGATTCAACACATCTTCCAACACTAATTATAATGAGAGGCCAAGTTATCAGGAAACTAATCATCATCTTCTTCACTGACGTCAAACAGAATTTTCTTTCTTTAGCAATTATATCAATATTGCTTGCTTTATCCTTTAAGAACTTTAGAGTTTCTTAAGGCATAAAATAAAATGAACAAGCCAACAGTGAGGCTGATGTCCCCCGCCGAAATCCCAAAATAAATAGATGACACATATTAATTAATCGCACATTTATTTTTTTCAAACGTATCGACCAATCAAACTGAACACGAAGTGTCATCCAAAAATTGCTTATCTCTGCCTACCGTAAGAAGAAAATGCTCATCTTCGAACTCCATCAAGGCATTGACCTAATAAGCATACACACCAATTTTGAACATTTTAACTCAATTCGAAGGAGAGTTATTGTGTTCCAAAGTCTTGGCAAATCAAATTGCTTATCGCTCTGCTTACCCTGAGCAGAAAATGCTCATTATCGATCTTAGTCAAGGTATTACTGTAATGAAACTATACACCAAGTTTCATCACTCTCACTTAATTAGAACTAAAGTTATCGTGTCTCAAAGAATCAACCAATCAAATTGCTCATCTCTGCCTACCCTAAGCGGAAAATGCTCATCTTCGAACTCCATCAAGGCATTGACCTAATAAGCATATACACCAAGTTTGAACATTTTAACTCAATTAGAAGGAGAGTTATTGTGTTCCAAAGTCTCGACCAATCAAATTGCGTATCGCTCTGCTTACCCTGAGCAGAAAAGGCTCATTATCGAACTTAGTCAAGGTATTACTGTAATGAAACTATACACCAAGTTTCATCACTCTCACTTAATTAGAACTAAAGTTATCGTGTCCCAAAGCATCAACCAATCAAATTACTTATCTCTGCTTACCCTAAGCAGAAAATGCTTATCTTCGAACTCCATCAAGGCATTGACCTAATAAGCATACACACCAATTTTGAACATTTTAACTCAATTCGAAGGAGAGTTATTGTGTTCCAAAGTCTTGGCAAATCAAATTGCTTATCGCTCTGCTTACCCTGAGCAGAAAATGCTCATTATCGATCTTAGTCAAGGTATTACTGTAATGAAACTATACACCAAGTTTCATCACTCTCACTTAATTAGAACTAAAGTTATCGTGTCTCAAAGAATCAACCAATCAAATTGCTTATCTCTGCCTACCCTAAGCGGAAAATGCTCATCTTCGAACTCCATCAAGGCATTGACCTAATAAGCATATACACCAAGTTTGAACATTTTAACTCAATTAGAAGGAGAGTTATTGTGTTCCAAAGTCTCGACCAATCAAATTGCGTATCGCTCTGCTTACCCTGAGCAGAAAAGGCTCATTATCGAACTTAGTCAAGGTATTACTGTAATGAAACTATACACCAAGTTTCATCACTCTCACTTAATTAGAACTAAAGTTATCGTGTCCCAAAGCATCAACCAATCAAATTACTTATCTATGCTTACCCTAAGCAGAAAATGCTCATCTTCGAACTCCATCAAAGCATTGACCTAATAAGCATATACACCAAGTTTGAACATTTTAACTCAATTAGAAGGAGAGTTATTGTGTTCCAAATTCTCGACCAATCAAATTGCGTATAGCTCTGCTTACCCTGAGCAGAAAAGGCTCATTATCGAACTTAGTCAAGGTATTACTATAATGAAACTATACACCAAGTTTCATCAATCTCACTTAATTAGAACTAAAGTTATCGTGTCCCAAAGCATCAACCAATCAAATTGCTTATCTCTGCTTATCCTAAGCGGAAAATGCTCATCTTCGAACTCCATCAAGGCATTGACCTAATAAACACATACACCAAGTTTGAACATTCTAGCTCAATTAGGAAGAGAGTTATTGTGTCCCAAAAAGTGTGACGGACAGACAGACGGACAAACAGACGGACAGACAGACAGACGGACGAACCCATTTTAATAGTCCCCCAACTTTCTTCGAAAGGCGGGGGACAAAAAAGGGTTCTAATGCCTTGCTTTTCTGCACCAACCTGACATCAGGATTTCATTCAAGGTCCTTTTAGCATGCAAGGGGGCCGGACGATTACCACATAAATGTTGTATCATAAGGTCTGTCATTAAGTCAACTGGCATGGTTTTGATTCCCCGGTTGTACATGACAAAGAGTAGGGTCTCATGTCCAAACTCTTGGGTTTTCTCCACGTCCTACGGTTTCATCCCACTGCCAAAGACCCTTTTAACCATTTGGCTATCGAACCCCTAAGAAAAGGATAAGTTTAAAGTTGTATTAGGTTAGATTTAGATAAAGTGCTGGCTGCTCTGGCTATAATAGTTCAAAAATACATCTAGTCGTTCAAATGGGACAAAAAACAGAGGACCTGTGTATACATTAGCATGCATAAAAGATCCCTTGGCAATTTGAATTCAATTTAATAGTAGGCTATAGTGCCGCTGCCCAGGCAAAACATCCCTTATAGCAAACTGTATGACACACGCCTGTCTTCATTAACTCAGACGGAGCAGAAACCCTGTTAAACTCCTTTTTATTTCTTTTTACATTATGCATCTTTACACCACATTTCATTTCTGGTGAGGTACATTTGTATTAACATGGCCTAATTGAAAGTCAACGACTCTGGCACAATTTTTACATGACCTGAACTATAGCCGCATGAACATTAAATAATATAGCTCTGGGCAAAGAGTAATGATTTTATTTTTTTTATTTCAAAAGAAAAAAAAAATCTTTATGATGTTCATCCAGTTTTTTATTTCACATGAAACACCCTTAAAGAGATTAATTCCATACGGTACAGAAAAGTCTGGGAAACACAAAACCTCTGTTTGAAAGGGAATCCTTTCAAATTTGTTTTCATTGAAACGGAAACAATATTGTCTAATAAGATGAAATACTTGCCATCTTAAAAATTAATTTCCTGTGAAACTTCTACAAAAAAAAAAAAAAAAAAAAAAAAATCACCAGAAACTTGACAAGTCGGGTCAAATATTTTAGGTCTCCGGGAAGATATTCAGTTGGTTAAATGATCAGAAATTTGAAGAGTAATCAATGCCTGGAATAAAAATAGCCAAATCGCCAACAGCAACTTCTAAACATATATATTAACGTTAACCATAACCTTCTCTTGACCTTAAATGACCTTCAAAATAATTATACTTGTCATCTCGACATTTAAGACAAGTTTTTGCGCCAAGGGTTATTCGATAAATCTTTGGAAGATTTGCAGCAAGTGCGTTTCATTTGAGTCATTAGCGGGATCTTTGCCTCGAGAAATTGACAACCTTTATAAACAACCATCCGTCCTTATTGACATTTTTATTTTGCAATCAATACAGATTAACCACAGTCCAGTTTTAATTATGATCATTGCGCATGGCTAGAATGCAAACACTCAAATAAGAAATGAAATGAAATGGGAGAGAGAGAGAGAAATGGGGTTTAACGTCCACTCAACACAAACTAGGTCATTTCGGGACTAACATATGGTTTAATTTTATTTCAATAATTCGCTTGCGCGTAGGGGTCTTTAGCAGTGGGAGGAAATCAGAGTGCCCGGAGGAAACCCACGAGGTTGAGAAGGAGCCCCTATCTCCATGCCACATACGCTCACACCAGGGCTCAAACCACAGCCACAAGCCAGAGGTGACCGGCCAGCTAGAGGTCGAAGCGCGGCACTCTAGTCCACTAGGCCATCCCAACCCCCCAAAATGAAATGGGGTTTAATGTCCTTCTGCTCTGCTCCAACTTGGCTAATGAAGAACGGCATCATACAGTGAGTGTCCTATGGGGGAAATTTTGCCCAGCCTACTCTTATATGAAATCTCTTTTTTACCTGCATGTCAATGTGTACAAGGGACCTAAGATTTGCGTACCATCCAAAGAGCTAGAGAGCTGTCTTGTAATGTACTACTGACAAGGGCGAAACCACGCCAGAAAATTCTGACGAACTTTCTCAACTAACATCGGGAGCAAACTTGCGACCTCCACACCAGTGTCTTACTCAATTAGCCACCATGGCTACCACACTAAGACGCAGAAAGCAATGAAATGGGGTTAAACGGTTGATTTATCATGAAGCAATACAAGCACAAGCTTAAATCACCATTGTAAAAGTGGGGGTGGAGGTGTTAGGATCCAAGAAGTTTTTTCCAGACCAGGATTTAATATGGTACAAATAATCATACAGCTGATGAAACAGGGCCCACAAAAACGGGTCCTTAAATTAAATCTTGAAAAATCGATCAAAATTTCGGCCCTAATGCAAGTTTTATTTCATTTTTAAAAAGTCTGTTTGATAGGTTATCCATAAAATATACAGAGAGATTCTCTTTGCAGACATTCATTACTGATTGAGAAAAACAGGCGCCTCAACAAAAGGATAGTAAAATATTAGTCATTTATTATTAAAAACGATATTTTTTTTATGCAGACTTTAAAGGTAATGAGAATGGATTTAGCGTGTCACTTTTCTGCACCAAGCTGGCTAATGAGGTTAGGCATGCAGTGTTCTATGGGAGACATTTTGAAATTTGCAATTATGATACAGCCTACTCTTATTTCAAACTATCAGGAAATCTTTAGTATGCTGCTCATGGTATACACAGGATGAATAGATACTTTTCCTTGCCAAATCCTGTGAATCTTTCCCGGTCAACACTAGAATCAAAGTGAGGTTCTCCTCGGCCACTTTGGCGTCCTTGACAGAAGCAATTAAATCCTTGGTAAATAATTTTCATTTTTTGCAAGAATTGTGTTGCCATTTTTTGTAAAAGGTTTATGATTAGACAGAAGCAATTAATGATGTCAAAGGTCATTTGCTGACAAATATTTCCCATTTTTTGTAAGATCTGTGTCCATGACCTGATAATCCACTTGTATTACAAGCCATGCCATTTTTTCTGACTCACATTAAGTCCTTTGATTTATCTCCTCACCCTGAGCAAGTGAATAATCAGAATAAAATTGTATATTATTCCTGAAATGACCTTGAAATTAAACCCCATTTTCCATCTCCCTCTCTCTCTCACCCAAGGTAAATAGAATGTCCACATTGTGTGACCTTGGAAGGCAACAAAAGGGATTGAGCTGCAGAGTAGTCTATCTATAGTGCAACATAGATAAAATATTGACACAATTCAACATGAGCGGTGTTAAAAATTTGTTCAGACCAAAAAACACAGTTAATCCATCAACGGCACGTTCATTTTATATAGCTTCTGCTTGGAAGGTCTGTCTCAGGAGCTTTTTGAACCTGAGGCCATCCCGCCAGGAGACATGACACCACCTCGACTAAAATAACTAATATGTCATAAGTATTCAAATATTTCATATTTGATGTCAAAATGTCCAAATTAATTACATATCTTATCTATATATGTCTTTTTTAACCAAAAATAACTTATTTTTTTAGATAAAATAAACAGAACATGCATTGTTCTTTAAAACTACAAATTACATCATCTCGCATGGTACCATCTTTGGCAAATTCAATGCCTTGTACATTATGTTGCTTCAACCGGCATACAGAATACACACCATTTTTTTTAAAAGGGTTCCCCCACCCACTAAGAGAATACCTGGATGGCTGTTTTACTAGAAGTCCTCTTTAAACTAAAAGGTGAGATCAGGTAAGGATATCAGTCTTGTAGCACATTCTATATATCTTTTTTTTTAAATTTTGATTCTAGAGATTATTCAAAACACATTAGTTTAAAAGAATTTTATGAGACATAAAAACTATCACAGCATATAAACAATATATCTACAGACTTTTTGAAGTACTATGAGCCTATACCTCGTTTATCATTTATTATTATTATAATAACCAAACAAGAGAAAACTTTCAATGTCATGGCCAAGATTATGATCAATGTATAATTCAGAAAACGAGGAAGACATGCTACCATCAAGTTTTTTTTCTCAGGTTAACAAGACAAATAAATGGATTATATGTCATGTAATTAGCGTGATCTTATGATGACCAAGACGAATGAAGTCCTGTTTGGTAGTTAAAACATTTCAATGTCCGGGTTCACTTAAGTTGATGCTTGTTAGACCTACTGTCATTCATTAGACTTTCATCAAATGTGTATTTAATTTAGAAATTCTGAGAGTTTTGTAGCCCGTTCAGACGTTTAAGTTGAACTTGAACGGATTTAAAAACCCAGGGGATCGTTAAACCTGTTTATCTATGTCTTCCTACTCTTCTGCACCAACCAGGCTAATGAAGAAGGAAAGTTTTGCCAAGGCAGCAGCGTCTACTTTTCTTTAAATTCCAACTGCCAAGGGATCATTAAATTCCAGACTTTTGACCTAATAACTCGGATTTCATCACAAACTATCCTTTAGAGGGCCATTATGTAAGATTATGACAGATGCTGGCTGTAATGATGGTGCAGGTAAATTCGAAGCTTAGCCTAGCTTCACTATTTGTCAAGGTTAATAATTGCGTCAAAATACCCACAAAAACTTTCAATGTCACTGTCATATGACAAAAGAATGTTTCCACCACAATTTTTTTTAATTTTTTTTTTTAAGATGGATGATGTTATGATCAGTGGTAACTTGTACGATAAAAACCCATGCGTTTGTAAACACTGTCAATGTCTGTTTACATTTAATAATAAATGTTCGCTCAGCATCACTTTCTACATCATCAAAGTGTTTATCTACAGATATGAAAACAAAAACAAACATCAAGGAAACAAGGCTTTCATTGGTCGATTATCGTGCTTGCCTCGTAGGTTATAGCCAGACACAACAATTATGGTTTTACGTCAATTGTGAAGGAAAGTAACAAAAAAATAGAAAATAAAGATCTGTGCTTGGAGGTTTTGTCAAATAAAAAAATATCATAGGTATTCTCCAAGGAAGAAAAAAAAAATATGCTTGAAGGCATTGTCCATTAAAAAAAAAAACAAGGATGCCAGGTTATCCTTGACATTGTAATAAATGGTAAAAATGAAATGAAATGAAATGTTGTTTAATGGCACGTCAGCACCCACCGGGCCATATTGCGCCACACAAATGGTAAATTGAACGAGACAAAGTAATAAATGGTACAGTAGCATTCTGTTTATTAAAGCTACAATTTCATATTTTTAAGTTATATTTTTAAAATGTATTAAAATAAAGCCTTGAAAGAGATGGTATCTAGCAACAGTCCTACCTTGTTAAAGAATAATCATATTAATCCTATAATTCACTATTGCCAGTTGGAAAATTAGCAAAGATATCATTTTCAACTCCAAATTCAAACGTTTGAAGATAGCTATACCATTGGAGAAATGGAAAAACAAGTGAGGTAATTGTGTTTTTATTTCCTGTGTCAATGATATTTAAGTGAGGGAAATAATGCCTATGATCGTATACTAGTGAGCTGACAACCTATTGAGCAAAAGACATAGAAATGATTATGTTTTGAATTTCTTTGAAATTATGAAATTGTCGCTTTAATCCTATAGGAAAAAGACAATATATTATTAAAGTCGAATCAAGCTGATACTATAAATCAAAATCTAAAAAACATAAATCTGTGTCTTAATAAGAAATGTCTTCCTTGATGATTCACCTATTGTTCCTTGCATTATACATGACATTTATTCAAAAACAATGAAAAAGGGCTTAACGCCTAACTTTTCTGCTCCGATAGGGATAACGAGGACATGCACATATGCCATACAGTATTCTATGAGGGACACTTTACCCAGACTCTTATTTAAAAATTTAACTGTCAAGGTTGATATATGAACGAATCAACACTGACCTTAACTGGCCCTCTGCTCTGCACCACTGACAAGGTCTAATATACGCTGGAAAATCAAGTGGAACTTTCTCGGCCAACACCGATTGAGAAATTTATTGATATCATGTTTTTGTCAGGTACAACTAAAACCATAATTTCTCATTGGATAAAGGGGGGGGGGTGGCCGAATGGTGAGCGTGCGAGCGCTGTATCATACGGCATTGAGTCAACTGGAGTGGTTTCGAATCCGCGGTTGTACGTGGCAAGGAGTAGGGTCGACTGTCCAACCTCGTGGGTTTTTCTCCGGGTACTCTGGTTTCCTTCCACTGCTAAAGACCCCTACGCGCAAGCGAATTATTGAAATAAAATTAAACCATATGTTAGTCCTGAAATGACCTAGTTTGTGCCGAGTGGATGTTAAACCCCAATTTCTCTCTCTTTCTCTCTCATTGGATAAAATATATTCTTTTTTAGGTAATCAAGTCTCACCTTGACTTTCATGTACTTAATCACAGCTTCATTAACTTCAGATACGCCTGGTATTTATTCACCCTACTTTCAATTTCACGTAAATTACTAACATCATGAAATATGAAAACAAATTCTTCCTCTACAATATTCACATATAAATCCTGCACTAACAAAGCTAATGGTACATGTGGCCCAGCCATGATTCACAAGTAATTCTAACATCAGTCTCTGTGGTATTATATGGAAGCCTCAGATTCCTATTCCATAGCTTTAGAAGGAATAGTCTCGGTCACCCAGACCCCCCCCTAGTCTTCAACGCACGGAGGGTCTGGGTCGGTTCTCAATTATTGACGAAAATTACTGGATAATCTACCACATAAAAAACCAAACTCCCGGTAAAGCATGGGCAATGGAACCCTTTGGCTAAAGTCTCGGTAAGTGATAGATATTATGAAGCCGGGCCGATTTTGATAGATTCTATAAGGCGAGGGTAAAATATATCCCACAATTCACTTGGCACATCTATTATTAGAAACAAAATAGAGACAGCATGAATCGTGATTAAGGAGATTGTGAGAAGCCATACGTTTGATTCATGACGAGAGAAAATTACCATTTCAATTAAAAACTTTAGAACAAAATTTTAGAGAGTGTCATTGTTGACAAACGAGATGTTTTGATAGATTCAGCACGTGGTAACTTAAAAGACTGGATAATCCAGACAGTGACCGACTTTCTGTCAAATTTTGAGGACCCATCCAGACTATAGAAGGAAAGGGAGCAGATTGGGATGGAATTGATGGGGTTTAATATCTATTTAAGACAAACAACGAGAACATATCTTATAAAAAGATTTGACTGTCAGATCGAATTTTCTCCACTTTTTTCAATACACTGTATCAATATGAAATGGAATACACATTTAACTTCCTATTTTGTCTGCGATATCACCCAGGGTGGGAGCAGACGGAAAACCCTTCTAAGGAAAAACGTCCTACTTTTCTGCATCTATTGACCTGTTTGATAATTGATGCAGTTGGCCTATTTTATAGTTAAATGTACAACGAATCAAATAAATGTAACACAAAAGATATTAACTTTAAATTTCTTTCTTTTGTTTTCTTTTATTTTTTTAATCAACCTATATATTAAAGAATAAAGCTCTCTTTGATATAAACTGCGTACGATTTATACGTTTACAACGCCCCACCTTGAATTGATGATAAAATACTGCCTTATAAACACTTCAGATCGACATTAATAGTCATTTTGATGTAAATTTCATTCAAATTACGTGCATCTGCACAGAATAAATGAATACAATCTAGTTTTGTGGTTAAATAGAAGGCTAAAATGTTTTAGTTGGCCTACACTGAGACTAAACTCAGGACTTCCTGGTTTATCATTAGCAAGCGGCATAATAGATGAGTAGTCACTGTGGCTTCCTATTATTGACGTTAAGCAGTGGACACGTTAGCCAAAACATTTGGCCGAATGGTTCGTTCGAAAAAATCGGCGCCAAATTTTATTTGGCCTAATGAGTTGTCACACTAACCGAATGTTTTGCCCGATTCACCAGTCGATTGCATCACCTTTCACGTCACATTATTAAAACATGGCGGCGTCTATGTCTTCAAATAATCATGGCGATTTGCTAATGAAATCTACTTTCGGCCGAATGCTTTGGTGAAGCGGACACACCAGACAAATATAATTCGGCTGATTAAATATTTGGCTGAATATATCAAACGTGTTTGATTCTGTGAAATCATTCGGCCGAATGACAGTGGACAAACTAGGCAAATTTTGATGCTGATTGATTCAGCCAAACGATTCGGCCGAATCATTCGGCTAGTGTATCCATCGCTTAAGGAACATGGTCCTACTATATTTGCTCTTATTCTCTAGGACAACAAATCATAAGAACTTCCACCACTCAGAAATAATCTATTCATAGAGAGAGAGAGAGAGAGAGAGAGAAATGGGGGTAACATCATTTTGGTACTAACATATATTGTTCAACTGTATTTCAATAATTTGCTTGAGTGTAGGGGTCTTTAGCAGTTAGAGGAAACCAGGGGACCCAGAGAAAACCTACAAGATTGGACAGGCAACCCAATCCAGGGAATCAAAACCACTGGTTGACTCAATGACAAATTTTATAACAGAATGCGAACTCACTAACTATTACAGAAGCATCAATGTAAGCCAGAATAACCAGGCCCCGAGTTCACAAAGCATTCTCATACTTAAGTCAAGAATTTACTCAAAATTGTTTGTCTTATTGTATCTAAAATATGGTCGTTTATAAAACTATTGTTGTTTTAATGTATCAAATACATCAATAAGAAACTATGTGCAAAGTTTTGTGTTTCTGGATCAAAGATATTTCTCATAAACAGTAATTGAAAGTTGAGTAAATTCTCAACTTAAGTCTGAGAATGCTTTCTGACCTTGGGGCCTGTTATCATTAAGTAAATGAAGACCATAAGATGCAACATGCACACGCTAATTATTCATCAATCCACCCCCACTCTAAGATAGAAGCAATAAACTACAGTCAAATTTCAAGACAATAATAATCTTACAGCAATACTCATAAATGCCAATAAAGACAATTAAATTTATTTGTTAAATTAAAATGTTTTTGGATGAGAGGCACTTAACCAACTTATATACAAGTAATAATAATAAACAAAACACCATGTTGTACCTAATAACTTATATCAATTCCGTGGGAGTTGAAAGTAAGTGCCTGGTAAAGAATACTCTCATTTTACCGGATATAAGAACATGTAACAAAAATATTTCATATCTAATTAAGATTACTACATGGGAAACAGTCTCAATGACAATTTGCCAGCATGAAAACACACTGAGCGCACGCACGCACTCATCCTTACCTAAATAGAGGATGGATTTTACGTAAACCTACATCCCATTCATTAGACGAGGTTATTTAGGATAAATCTCTCACGATTCTATGATGAACATATGGTTAGTGGGTTAAATAAGTACCAATAAAATCACCCAAACCCTGACTCCATATTGTAAAAACATTTGAAATAGAAATTATGAAGAGCCATGTATCATTAGTAAATTTCATTTAAAATAAGATAAGAGTTAAATCACTTCTTTCAACGCCAATTTATATTCAGATTGCCTGTGATAATTACTTTGACAAGAGTCTTGTGTTCCAATATATAAGTGCAACAATTTTTTTTGGGGAAAAACGATTATGTGGTTTGCTGGTAACCAAGTACAGGTTTTTAAGTGTAATAGGACAAAAATTAAAATGTTTTCATGTGATTATTAGAGATAGGAGAATATTCGCAAATAGAACTGAATCTTTTTTCCAATGCCCAGCAATATTAGCTGTTTTGTCTTATGCACACCAATTTGAACTCTCATGGTATTTGGTCTGTTGCATGCTGTGAATTTGCAGACTAAGAGTCTTTTGTCCAATGAACAATAAGTTGAGCTCTTTTGGTATTTTGTCCGACGCATACCAAACTGAGCTCCTAGGAGTTATTTGTCTGTTGCACACCAATTTGAGGTCTTAAAGATTCTTTTGTCGTATGCAGAAGTAGGTGTTTAGTCTATAATGCACATCAATTTGGGTTCCTGGGAGTACTTTGTCTAATGCACACTTATTTCAAATCTCGGGTCCTTGTCTTATGCACAACGAGTTGAGTTCTTGTGGTATTTTGTTTAGTACACATCAATTTAGGCTCTTGGGGGGGGGGGGGAATTTTGTCTAATGCACATTAATTGGAATAAACAATGTCATTACCTATTTCTTTTAACACCAATGAACTTATGTTTTAAGGACATTTGCAAAATTTCAATACTTGTGTATAAAGAAATACCCCATGGATAGCTCTTGACTAATTAACTATCTGGCAGAGTACCTGCCCATCTGTGCCGACATATAATTCTGTCCATGGGTGTCGTTTAACCCATCTAAACAGTGTTGAAATTCTGCGATGGTCGTTTAGTAAAGGTTATAGTACAATAGTTTACCTTGCGCTTCACTATAAATACGGCACTATTTCTATACGGGACATATTCACTTACCTGAAATGATAAAAAAAAAACATTTTAAAATTATGTTAATTTATTTGGTAATAGTGTTAATATTTTAAATGAAAAGATCTTCTCATAGATAAATGTCTGGACTTGGTCATGGTCATGGACTTTCCAGCAGGAATTCTCCTTGTCAGTGTCTATTTTTGTCAAATAAAGAAAGGACCCCTGTATATGTTACTGTTCATTGTAAAAGAATCCTTGACTGTTAAAAGTTGCCAAAGTGAAGGCAGAAATACCACTGTCCAGGTACATTTCCTATATATCATTCTGTAAGGTGTGTGCCCATCTTCATTAGACTGCATATTTTTTTTAGGATATTCTATCAGGATATTCTTTCAAATTTTATTATCACGTTTGACCAAATTCAAAATACCATTTTGTACATGTTTTCTGTATTGAGCGATTTTTGTACTGTGCTCTTTCTATTTTCAAAATGTATATTCAATATTGTTTATTCAATATTGTATATTCAATATTGTATATTCAATACCCTTTTTGTGTTATCTGTATTGAGCTATTTTTGTACTGTGCTATTTCTATTATCATAATGTATATTCACTGTTGTATATTCACTATTGTATATTCAATATTGTATATTCAATACCCTTTTTGTGTTATCTGTATTGAGCTATATTTGTACTGTGCTATTTCTATTATCAAAATGTATATTCACTGTTGTATATTTACTATTGTATATTCAATACCTTTTTTGTATTATCTGTATTTGTACTGTGTTATTTCTATTTTCAAAATGTATATTCAATATTGTATATCCAATATCTTTTTATACTATTTTATCTGCATTTCTCTTTTTAAAATGTCTATTCAATATTGTTTTATAATGTGTGTTTATAACCATGTATTTGTGTTTTTGTACCAGCACCACAGAGCAGCTTTACAAGCTAAATTTTGGCACTTTTCAAGTCCAATAAATCATTATTATTAAGTGTTTGTCAGTGGAATAATAATCCTATACCACGCCCCCACCCACACATCATTTTAAGCTGTCTGATTCCACAATGACCATTTGCATCTTTCGTTGATAAAATTAGTCCCGAAATAGCCCAAATCAACATCATCAATGAGAAACTCAAATCAATCTAGAAGTTTGTCGTTTATCTTCTTAAACAAGGTATTGTCTGGGTAATATCAATTATTTTCAGCTCAGTTTGCATCAAGAAATCTGAGGACATCATACTTCTTTGAAAGGATTTATCCCGCCCATTCAAATGCACTTACTATTAAATATAACGCAAAATGACTATTTTAATATTAATATATATATATATATCAGTGTCTAAACAACATTGATTTCTGTAACAGGTTTTATTAATCTTACATAAATCTATATTTTAAAAAAGTCATTGGAAGTGAGTGAGTGAGAGATAAAGGCAGAGATTGAACTAGAGATAGAGAAAAACTAAGTTTACTGTCCACTTGGCACAAACTATAGGTCATTTCGACGCTAACATATGATTTAATTTTAATTCATTAATTTGGTTGTGCCGAAAACCTAAAAGGTTGGACAGGCTATCCTACTCCTCGTCACGTACAAGTGGTGAATCGAAACCATTACACTTGACTCAATGACCAACATTGTGATCTAACACTTATATGTTAAATCAGTCTGCCATTCACACCCCCTCTCTCTCGCACATAAAAAAAGCTAATGGGGGGGGTCTTGTCGCCACAAAGTAGGTCATTTTGGGACTAACATATGGTTTGATTTTATTTCAATAATTCATGGGGATCTTTAGCAGTGGGAGGAAACTGGAGGACCCGGAGAAAAAGCCATGAGATTGGACAGACGACCTTACTCCGTGTCACGTACAACTGGGGATTAGGGCACAATTTAAATGCGCATGTATGATATAATCACTCTCCTACTCTTTTATATAGAACACAGAATATAAATAAATCACGCTGTCAGCAACATGTGTTCTGTAGGAAGCAAGGTCAGGGCAAGGTCGGATCCTACATGAAACAAATTGATTAATTTTATGATTATTATGTATTTTATTTGTTAGGATTATATATATACATACAACAGATGTTTGATATTACACCACACACATGGAGATATTAAATAGAGAGAGAGAAATGGGCTTTAACATCGACTTGAAACTAATTAGGTCATACCGGGACTAACACATGGTTTAATCTTATTTCAATAATTCACTTGTGCGTAAGGGTCTGTAGCAGTGGGAAGAATACGGAGGACTCAGAGAAAACCCACAAAGCTGGACAGACGAACTACTCCTTGTCATGTACAACCGGGGAATCGAAACCATGCCACTTGACTCAATGACAGACCTTATGATACCACATGTTAACCATTTGGCCACACAACACACATGTTCGGGAATTTTCTGATTTTTCAGTTTAAAGTCTCATTGAGTTAATCCAAACTACAATACCGTGAAAGATGACATCTCAGTACAAATCCAATCAATTTTCACAAAGATTTTGTCATTCTATGCCAAGTAATAAACCTGTCGGCATTCATTTTGCGGTCGGTGAATAATCATTGAGATCCTTATTTTAATTCCGATTGAAATCAAGCCAAGAGATTATCTTGGACATTGTTTGGAATTTCTAGGGCACTTTGAAATGCATAAGTTCAAATATAAAAATTAACAATATATTTCACGTTTGGATGCACATAAAATAACCCTTTATTTTCTTCTAGAGGTGCACAATCTGGTGCAGGTTGTTTAAGGTCAGTATTAAGGGCATGCCCCTGATATTAATTTCTCTATTTATGTCATAATGATCTGAATAGCTGCAATGGCCAATAGCCATATATAAACATAACACACTGAAGCTTTTTCTATTTATCCGTAAAGCTGATCTTGTATTCATGGTGTTCTGTGTTGCGTAAGTAAGAATAAACAGAGGTTTTTTTTTCTGCGATGTCAATTTATAAAATCTAGGTTAAGCCATCTAAAATTACAGGGGGAATGATCTCTTTCCATAAACAAGCATAATAACTAGGACTTGCTTGTCTTTTACTTGCGGGATATTTATCTATATATGTGAACGTAACTGTATTATCCAAGACAAAATCTGTACGTTATAACGCACTGATTGCAAACTACATATAAACCTAACTGAATTAGGAAAAGCAGATTTCTTCATAAAAACCACCTCGAGATACAAACAAGTCTTTATTGCATAAATTATTTGTCTTATCTGATGAAATCTTGAAGCCTAATTTGATGTCTATAAGCGCTAATATTAGGATAATCCTGCGATTATGGGTTCTCCTATCTCTATAGAAGTTAATGTCCTGTACAGCACAAGGTTATGTCGTGCAGGAAAACATACAATCGATGGAGACAAATCAATCTCATGTGGCGTGTTAAAACAGCCTGCATGTGTCAATCAATCAATTGAAGAATGGTTTAATATAAGTTTCTGGCTCTTAGTTTAATGTCAATCTAGGAGTATGAATACAGGGAATAGAAGCTTCCATTTGAATGTTTTGTTTTTCTTGTGGTTTAACATCCTACATTTACGCTCTGACTACGCTAATGAAGATGGACAAACACTGGGAAATTTTGCCTGGACAGTGAAGCTACAGCCTTCTTATATATGTGGAATTCCAAGTGCATGACAATGTGTTCACAGGACCTTGGTTTCTGTAGCGAATTCTACCCAGACAGCGTCATTTCTGCATTGAATTTGAACTGCCAATCGGTCTTTTACAAGGAACCTCCATTGTTTCATAACAATCTAAATATTAGATCATTTAGGGACTAACATATGGTTCAATTTTATTTCAATAATTCACATGCGAAGAGGGTTCTTTAGCAGTGGGAGGAAACTAGAGGACCTGGAGAAAACCCACGAGGTTGGACAGGCGACCCTACTCCTTGTCACATACAACCAGGGTATCAAAACCACGCAAGTTGACTCAATGACAGACCTTATGATACCATTCAGCCATAAAACCCACCCTCCTGTGATTGGACAGGCAAGTACAAGCAACGACTCAAAACCATGCACATATTAGACCACCCAACCCCCTGGATATGAAAGAAGAAAATAATTTGACATGACAGTAACAAGCACCTGTGTTGATATTTATATCACATTAATTTACATTTTTTATTGCACTTTCCAAAAATATCATATATGTCAACTTATCAGTGTATATAAATATACGTATATTTTTCTCTGAAAATATTAGCACAATCATAAAGCTGCACGACATTGTATTACTGATTATGATGAAAAAATACAAACAGGTTGCAACATTGATTTATAAACATTTCAGCATTTTTAAGGTCTTTTTCGCTTATCTGGGCCGTCAGAAATAACGCAATGGTTATTTTTCTAATTCTAACTGTAAAGGCTTCTTTTTACATACACAGGACTATGAATTTTTGATTTTTGTCCCATCTGAACAACTAGGCACTGTTCCTTGTCTTGCCCCCTGTCCTGCAATCCCATTGGAAATCCCAAGAAACCTCATCAGTCAACCCAAGGTTGTACCTGGGACAAAAGAGAACATGATAATTTGAAAGGTTATGAAGATGGTTTCTACTCCCTTACTTTTACCTCCCAGTGTCAATGTAACATATAATGAAGATTTTATGGATTTTAAAAGTGTTTCATAACAAGTCGTGCGCTTGTAATATTTATATTCAAGAAGCTGAATCTTTCAGAAATCCAAACAAAGTAGTTAATACGGTCAATAGCCATGTAGTATTTACTAAGAAATTACATAAGCCACAGAGACAATATCATGCTTTTTTTCTTCAGTTGTTGATTTTACTTAATAAAAGAATGCTCTAAGTACTGGAGTGCCTACATAATAAGTGAATGACCTCAAGAAAAGTAGATTATCTTCTTTAGTGCACAAATTTCCAGAAAAGTATATTACTGTATCTTCTTTAGTGCAGAAATTTCCAGAACTTTAGTGAGAGAGAGAGAGAGGACGAGAGAGAGGAAGAGAGAGAGGCAGAAAGAGAGAGGGAGAGAGAGTTTTAACGTCCACTCGACACAAACTAGGTCATTTTGGGACTAACATGGTGCGATTTATTTCAAAAATTTGTTTGTGTGTAGGGGTCTTCAGCAGTGGGAGGACCCTATTCCTTGTCACGTACAACCAAGGAATCGAAACCACGCCTGCTGAATCAATGACAGACCTTATGATACAGAGGGCACCTGCTAACCATTCGGCCATCCAACCCCCCACACCCCTTAGGACTTTAAAGAAGCAATAATGCAAGTCAGAATAACCAGAAATAACCGGCTGTTATCTTTATGCATATTAGTTTAGAAATAGATATTTTGAATAGACAAGTGGTTAATTTATTATAACATTTTGGGTTACCATGCTGACAAGACATAGGGCACCTGTCACAGACTTCATCAGATTATCACACAATGTATATATTACAATATAATATAAAAGTGTGATAATTTATGTCTGACAGAGATTGTGACAGCTTCCTCCTTCTGTCCAGGCTACAGGTTACAGAATGCTTTAACGATCATTTTTGAAGTATCTATTCTCGTCTTCTCTTTCCACCTGCATCATAGGTTCATTCAATAGCTCTACAAATCTAGCAGCCTCTTCAGCCTCTGCAACTCTTTAAACGGAGTGTTGCTATTTCCCGTCCCCTTGACTAGTATTTCCTGTATACCCATCTTTAACATCATTTAGCATAAACAAATTTGAGTCTGATTGCCAACTAATTTAAGAATTAAGAGTTTTTAAAAGTACTGAGAAATGTGCATGGATGTTGGTAAGAATCTATAAATTTGAAGAGCTGTATTAGTTCACGCTATTATAGTTAAAAAATTAGATAATGAATATTTCAGTCTAATTACTTTCCTCTGAGCCAAGGAATCATGATGTAATTAAAGCCTAGCATCATTTGTCATTACTATCATTGTTATCACATTAACAAAGTCTCTATTATCTATTTATACGGTAACTGCATCCACCATAAAACGCATTTCAATCTAGTAAATATTGCAGGCATACGATGCTAACTTATGATTAGAGAGAGAGAGAGAGAAATGGAGTTTAACGCCCACTCGACACAAACTAGGTCATTTCGGGACTAACATATGGTTTTTAATTTTATTTCAATAATTGGCTCGCGCGTAGGGGTCTTTAGCAGTGGGAGGAAACCAGAGTACCCGGAGAAAACCCACGAGGTTGGACATGCGACCCTACTCCTTGCCATCTTATGATTAAGGCGTATACAAAAATGGTTGTAATGAACTGCCTCGTATTGCATTGGTAAGGTTAGAAAAAAAAGTTATTACCATTTGTTTGTCTTAAAACCACCGAAGTGTTGTGTTGACGAGACATTTGACCCAATTCCATTCCAATGTGAAGTCGACACAGGTAATGGCCAGTAATTTTGCTTTCTCACACACCGTCTTTCTACGAGACATTTTTAATTACACATTTCAAGGCTCCAATTTTCTTTAACGTAGTATATATTTCCCAAATGTTACTGTTACATGCTGAACTCAGAAGGTCATTGCACCCAACAACCGATCCCAACACTGCTGGAAGCACATCGTATTATGCACTCAATGGCTCCAGGAATTGTTGTTTCTAATTATGACATCCCTTGATTCTCATTATCTCAGGGCAAATGACCAAAAAAAAAAGAAAATATCAACATAAATTGACCGACTTTATTGTAAATATCAACATTGACAATTAGTCTACTACGTGGAAGAGGATTCTTGAAGACGTAAAATGACTTTTGCTCGTACGCACTTCAAATATCCATAGGAAATGAAATGAAATAGGGTTCTGCACCAACCGGGATAATAATATTAGACATACACTATGCATTCTGCTATAAGGGTAATTTTGCCATGACAGCTGCAATACGAATCAAAATGGTTTTTAACATCCTACTGTTCTGCTCCTAAAGTGGGCTAATGAAGATGGCAGCTGCAATACAGCCTACCTTTAGTTCAAATTCTGTCAAGGGATTTATGTGCTGATCAAGCAATGCTGCAGCTCCCTCTAATGTCCATTGGACAACTACTGCTCCAATTACAGGAACGTTGACATACAATAATATTAGTAAAGCAAATCATTTAATTTTGCCAGTTCCACTGGTTTTATGTCAACACAACAATAACAACTGAGAGAGAGAGAGAGAGAGAGAGAGAGAGAGAGAGAGAGAGAAATGGGTTTAGGTTTAGCATCCATTTGACACAAGCTAGGTTATTTCGGGACTAACACATGGTTTAATTTTATTTCAATAATTTGCTTGCATGTAAAGGTCTTTAACAGTGGGAGGAAACAGGAGTACAGAGAGAAAACCCACAAGGTTGGGCAGGTGACCCTAGTCCTTGCCACATACAACCACGTCATTGTCCATCATATAAATGTAGTCTTTCAGAAGACGGGGGGGTTGGGATGGCCAAGTGGTCTAGAGTGCCGTGCTTCGACCTCTAGCTGGCCGGTCACCTCTGGCTTGCGGCTGTGGTTTCGAGCCCTGGTGTGAGCGTATGTGGCATGGAGATAGGGGCGCCTTCTCAACCTCGTGGGTTTCCTCCGGGCACTCCGGTTTCCTCCCACTGCTAAAGACCCCAATGCGCAAGCGAATTATTGAAATAAAATTAAACCATATGTTAGTCCCGAAATTACCTAGTTTGTGTTGAGTGGACGTTAAACCCCATTTCTCTCTCTCTCTCTTTCAGAAGACAAGAGAAAATCAGAGGACATCGACTGGACACAGGCATTGAGACATCAAATGGACACAGGCATTGCAAGGCACAAATACTATTTCCTTTTGTAACATCATCCCTCCTTTTAAATAGTTCAAAATGTTGGATTCTCGGTCAGTAGTGTTAGACATTTTATCAAGTTTGCAATGAAGACTCGTGTTTGTACTCATTTCGATCGGAAAATTACGACTCTTGGTACAAGGAAGTCAAGAGAAGTGGGAACAAGTCGAGAATATTCTTATATTTTCAATTAATTTCATGTCGCTGGCGAGGACAACACGTTCTTAGTGTTTGAATGTTTAATACAAGATGTTGAAACGATATGTGTCCTGGAGGGGAAGCATTCAAATTTTGCGGAATATTAGCATGGTATTATCTATTGTTGTTGGTACAAAAAGGTGAGAATATATTCTGCCATCGGCTGACGGATAATTAAACTGGAGGTCAATTTGACTCGTCACACATAAATAGAACCAATATTCTGACCTTAGGAGTACAACTTTCTTTCCATTGGCAAAATGATAGAATTCTCCTACAAATTCGACCTTTGAACAGGCTAGTAAATATCACAGCTTAAGAGAAATACCCCACCCCCACCACACTTTTTAGAGCTGCCCAGAGTTAATATACTAATAACAAGTCATTTGGTATTTTAAAAATTTGGTTAATGAAAAAGCTAGTAAAATATTTCAGCTAAAGCGAAATGCCCCCACCCCCGACTGACCCTTTCAGAAGCCATTATGTATATTTTCAAAAAATCGAGACAGAATATCCATAAATAATGTTAAGAATTGAACAATCTACACATCTTTGTAATCCTAAATCTTTCTACTTTTTGGGGTTTTTTTTATAGAAAAAATAACCCTGCAATAGAAAGATTTGCTTATATCAAAATCAAGCAAATAGAAAGGGGGTTGAATGGCCGAATAATACTTGACAAGAATTCAGTCGCCTGTCCAACCTCATGGGTTTTCTCCAGATCCTTTGGTATCCTCCCAATGCTAAAGACCCCTACGTGCAAGCGAATTATTGAAATAAAATTTAACCATACGTTAGTCCCGAAATGACATAGTTTGTGTCAAGTGGAGTTAAACCATATCTCTCTCTCTCTCTCAAGCAAATAGATAGTATATGTTATTATGCTTGATAAGACAAATTTTTTCTACTTCTTTCAATGAAGCCATTGTTTGTTTGGGGGTAAAAATGCAATATTTTCATTAAGATGAGTCATAAAAAAAAGATTGATGTTTGACTATTTTTGTCTTTTCGTGCTGGCTTATTTTTTCTTTTTTTTCTTTTATATGTATGCAATTTGTCTTGGTTTTTCCACTATATTTTACTGACATGACACACTCCTGCTAACATTTAAACATGAATACTTACAATGTTTATCTTTAATTCTATAATTCAAGTTTTATTGCTTTATAAATGTTAACTATGCTTTAATAAATGAAATGGGAGTTAAACATCCTGTGAAAAATAATTATACAACGGTAATGTACTTTCTAGATTTGCTTCATGGATGTTTATCTTGCCTTGATAAATATTTGTGGGATTTCAAATTGAAATGAGAGTTGAACATCTCATGAAAAGCCAGAAGTGAGGCTGATGTCCCCCACCGCAATACAAAAATAAATAGATGACACATATTCATGTATTAATTAATTGCACATTATTATCTTTTTGAAAAGTATCAAGTAATCAACGGACTGATTCTAATACTCTCCTGTCTGCCTAACTCCACATGAACCATGCTAGCAACCGAATTACTAAAATAGAGAGATATAAATGGGATTAATGTCCACTCGATACAAATAATTTGAAGTGGGAGGAAACCAGATGACCAGAGTAACCCAGTGAGGTTGGATTGGCAAGTGAAACTGGATGACCAGAGTAACCCAGTGAGGTTTGATAGGCAAGCCTAGTCCTTGTCATGCACAAGCTGGTAATCAACACATGCCACTTTATTCGATGCCCTTTTGATCTGCACCACCCTCATCCTTTACTGAAATATAACGGTTTGTCCTGAAATGATCTAGTAAACTAGAGCTACCTAAAAGCCAGGGATCGAAACCAAAACCGCAAGCCAGATGTAAACGGCCAGATCTCGAAGCCAGACACTCTAGCGCATCACAACTCCCTATTGTCATACCACAAAGCAAATAAACGCATAATGAACAGCAGGGATGTTATCCATGAGAACTGGTTGTGCACTTAACACCACACGTGTTACGGTGTGCTTTAATAGTCATTAAAAGTACATGCTCATCAAGATTATCTTTGAAGCATTAAGAGTATAGGATCAAGATTAGCTTGGATAGTAATTAAATATAAAGTAAGTACATATACATAAATATTTTTTTTTTACAAATAAAGATAATTTTCATCGTGTAATAATCAGCGTTATCACACAGCTAATAATAATCTATTTTTCCCCTTTGTACTAATGCGATAATAATCTACATAGGTTTGTACTTTTAATAACTGATTATATATTGATGAGCTGGCTAGAGTTTGTACTATTAACAACTGATCACAGCAGAAATGGGGTTTAACTTACTTGTACACATGATACAAGCTAGCAGGGGCGGATCCAGAGGGTGGGTTTGGGGGGTCCCCCCCCCCCTGCTCAGCTACATAAAAAAAAATAATGCCTTGCATCAATGAAATTACATCACAAAGTGATCCTACATCAGTATAAAAATGATTTCTATGTTTAAAAAGCTCAATTGGTATGTATGCCTATGTAATTTAGAGACGTTGATGGGAGATTTTTGTGACAGAAATCTGGCAAACCCCCTCCTGCAAAAATTCCTGGATCCGCCCCTGGCTAAGTCATTTTTTGAATAACATAGTATATGGTCAATTTTACTTAAACAATTTGCTTGCATGTAGGGGACTTCAATAATGGGATAAAAATGAAAAAATTGGAGGAAACCCAAAAGATGAACAGAAAAACCTACTCCTTGTCAGGTGCAAGCATGGGATTAAAACCATGTCACATTACTGAATGACAAACCTCATGATCTCCTGCACACCATATGATGTCCATAATGGACGGGGGGTTGGGATGGCCTCGTGGACTAGAGTGCCGCGCTTCGACCTCTAGCCGGCCGGTCACCTCTGGCTTGCGGCTGTGGTTTCGAGCCCAGGTGTGAGCGTATGTGGCATGGAGATAGGGGCGCCTTCTCAACCTCGTGGGTTTCCTCCGGGCACTCCGGTTTCCTCCCACTGCTAAAGACCCCTACGCGCAAGCAAATTATTGAAATAAAACTAAACCATACGTTAGTCCCGAAATGACCTAGTTTGTGTTGAGTGGACGTTAAACCCCATTTCTCTCTCCATAATGGACGTTTGATGCAATAAACTTCTTATCTTATCAGATCACTTGACCATCCAACCTACCCCTTACACTTTTGTTAGAAGTAACTTTCTATTTTTGCTTGACAAACTGGGCTGATGAAAAAGGACTGTGAGCATGAGAGACAGTTTGCCCACACAGTGGCTTTTTCATCCACTCTTCTTCCAATTCATGTGTGCCATTGTGTATACCAAGGTCTGAACAATAGGATTCTGATCCTTGCTAGGTCCTTCATCATGCACTACTGGCAAAGAGAGCAAATCAGACTGGAAAGTATTAAGGAGCCTTCACGGCCAACACAAGGACCTCCTGGTTTGTGAGCCAGCACCTGACTCCTCAAGCAACCGTGGCTTCAAAAGCTTGAGCAAAGAATGGTAAATAAAGTCTTCAACAAAACAACATCATCTTAATCTTTCAACACAAATACTACTAGGAACATTTTCCTTGTCAGCCTTGCAAGATCCACCCCTGAAACAACCGATTCAGCACTTCATTTTGGCCTAAATAAAAGACATAACATCCTTTAAAAAAAAAACAAACATACTGCTTAAAATATATCATGTATGTTATACAACAAATGGAAGAAAAAGTGACAACAGAATTTATTTTTTAAACCATTTCCTAACATAAAAATATCCTGAGAGATGAGTTTAATCCGCAAAGTTGACTTTTATTGTAAGATTGTTGTCTACTGTAGAGTCAAACCGATATTGGCCTCCTGCACTTTAACAGAGTTGTCACAGTTTATAGAAACAAGATAAATGGAAGTTGAGTATAGACGCACAGAATAAATGAATGAAAATTGGGTTTAACATTCCACTTCCCTGCCCAAACCAGGCTGATGATAGTGGTAAGCGTTTTTTACCGTCCATCAGAGCCTGGTCTTATGACGTCATATGTGGATTGTGGGTTAGGATAAGGGTTAGGATAGGGGCTGCGGCCTTCAGATTTCGTCACAGTCTCGAGATGTAGACAGGGCTAGCCCTAACCCTAACCCTGGGCCAAGCCTAACCCTTATCCTAACCCACAATCCACATATGACGTCATAAGACCAGGCTCCGGTGGACGGAAAAAAACGTTTATCGATGATAGTGGGTATATGCCATACAGTGTGTGCTATGAGAGAAGTTTTGGCCAGACATGGCATTTCTTTACATGCATGGCAACAAATAAATGGATGGACCTCAGTTTTTATCCTGTCCAAAGATAGGCTGGCACTGCCAGGCAGGATACGCCCACATTTTCGAGAGATGGACAGAGAACAATCAATACCGAAAGTGATTTTTCCTACATCTTTAAGTCCTGTATTTCATACTGTATTGGGAGCAGCCATTTAGTTGGTCAGTTCCAGTCTGATATTAATGAAATTCGAAACCGACAATGATTATGGTGTGACGGTACACAACCTAGTATAAGACTTTTCATCAAAATCGGATAAGAATTGTGACCTGTGGAGAGTTCACAACCTTATATATACCATATTTTTACACTATTCGAGTACAAAGGCGACCATTTCGTCCGGCAATTTTGGTACGATTTTCACGAAATTAGAACTCAACCTTCCTCATCAAAATCGAATTAAAATTGTGACCTGTACAGGGTCCACAACCATGATATATCATTTTTTTAACAGTATTCGCGTACAAACGGCGGCCATTTTGTCTGTCAATTTTGGTCCGATTTTCCCGAAATTCAAACTCAACCTTCCTTACAGTGTAACGGTGATATAATCAAACGTTTTCTTAAATTGGATAATAATTGTGACCTCCAGAGGGACCACAAGCTAAAGAAAGGGGGATTTTGCGTATAACCAGGGGCCATAATTCAGGAAGTTACGATCCGATATGCGCAAATATCGAAAAGAACCAAGATCTTTGGGTTATAACCATGAATTTCAAGTTTCATCAAAATCGAATTAAAATTGTGACCTTTACAGGGTCCACAATCTTGATATACCATTTTTTAACAGTATTCGCGTACAAACGGCGGCCATTTTGTATGGCAATTTTGGTCTGATTTTCCCGAAATTCGAACTCAACCTTCCTTACGGTGTAACGTTTTTTTAAATCGGATAATAATTGTGACCTCCAAGCTAAAAAAAAGGCGATTTTGCGTATAATCAGGGGCCATAATTCAGGAAGTTACGATCCGATATGTGCAAATATCGAAAAGAACCAAGATCTTTGGGTTATAACCATGAATTTCAAGTTTCATCAAAATCGAATCAAAATTGTGACCTCCACAGGATCCACAACCTCGATATACCATTTTTTAACAGTATTCGCGTACAAACGGCGGCCATTTTGTATGGCAATTTTCGTCCGATTTTCCCGAAATTCAAACTCAACCTTCCTTAGGGTGTAACGGTGATATAATCAAACGGTTAATTAAATCGAATAATAATTGTGACCTCCACGCTAAAAAAAAGGGCGATTTTGCGTATAATCAGGTGCCATAATTCAGGAAGTTACGATCCGATATGCGCAAATATCGAAAAGAAGCAAGATCTTTGGTTTATAACCATGAATTTCAAGTTTCATCAAAATCGAATCAAAATTGTGACCTCCACAGGGTCCACAACCTTGATATACCATTTTTTAACAGTATTCGCGTACAAACGGCGGCCATTTTGTATGGCAATTTTCGTCTGATTTTCACGAAATTCGAACTCAACCTTCCTTAGGGTGTAACGGTGATATAATCAAACGGTTTTTTAAATCGAATAATAATTGTGACCTCAAGAGGGACCACAAGCTAAAAAGGGTGATTTTTCGGTCAATCAGGGGCCATAATTCAGGAAATTACACTCCGATAGCCGCAAATATTGAAAGGAACCAAGATCTTTGGGTTACAAACATGCATGTCAAGTTTCATCAAAATCAGTTCAAAATTGTGACCTCTATAGGGTCCACAAGCTAAAAACGTGATTTTTCGTACAATCAGGGGCCATAATCCATGAAGTTTTGATCCGATACATGCCAATATCGAAAGCAGCCGAGATCTTTTGGGGATAAACCTATATTTCAAGTTTCGTCAAAATCGGATAAGAATTGTGACCTGTAGAGAGTCCACAAACAAATTGTGGACGGACGGACGGACGGACGGACGTCCGGACGGACAGGGGCGACGACATAATACGTCCACATGAAAATGTGGGCGTATAAAAATCAAGACGCTCAACAGTAGCACGGTAGCACTGACTAAAAAATTCTGTAGCTAACTTCAAGACTTTGCTGTTAGTGAGCCGGCACCAATTTGTTTCACAGTGATATTGTGAAAGCCTTTTTATACCTCTGTATTAGATAACTGACATTTATAAGTTCATGTATGCCTTCTACAGGGTTACATCACAGGACATCCATCATTGGCTTGTGCATTGTTCACATAAGACGTGTTAACTGGTCAAGGGAGATTGGTGTCTTTTACTTATTTGATATACCTAATTACACCTATATTTAACTTCTAATACTTTTATAAAATGTTTTAGAATTTAATTTGCAAATGAACAAAAGGTTTTATCGAGAACTCATTAAGCCGCACCAATGTCATCTCTTTTACTGATTGTAGAGGACTAGCGTATATTCACTGCTGATCAGTGTAAGCCAGCACCATACCCACTGGGCCGCTATGTTGTCTACTAGCTGACCTTGTGTACTATAATCAAGTTATTACAAACTGTATTAATAGAAGCAAGACAAGCCCAATATCTTAAACTATTTATTTCAGACAAAAGAAATGTAATGTAAACATGTTATTGAATATTGTATTTATAGATAACTCTGTTTCTGAGAAGATATTTTCTACGTACTTTATTTGTCTGCACTTAATCAAGTTTAACTCAATGTGGTGATTGGTGCTAAAGATCGTATTATCTTAGCAAAATGTGGAACCTAGGGCAGGCTGAAAAACTGGTAATACCTCATGAGAGAGATCGGATTGCAATACACAACACATGGTGCAATGATAAGGTGCAATGATGAGATGGTATTCTGCAATCTTACACAGGGTGGAATGATAAGATGTTATTATATAATCTTAACACAGGGTGGAATGATAAGATGGCATTCTGTAATCTTAGAACAGGGTGGAATAATAAGATAATATTCTGTTAACTCAACACAGGGTGGAATGATAGTATTCTGGAATCTTAACACAGGGTGGAATGATAAGATGATATTCTGTTATCTTAACACAGGGTGGAATGATCAGAAACGACTAATATTGCTATTCAAACCCACAACACAGTGTCTGTCAGCAGTGACTATTTTCAGTTGATTTCCTTTGAGATAAAAAAAACCAAAACTATTTATCAACTACAACCAAACAAGAAATCACCAAATTAACCCTACTTTTATTTCATAAAATCTCTTGTTGAAAGCCAAGTAATACGAGATACCTGCTGATAATTACGTAGGTTAAACCTTTCTTTGTAACATTTACGTCACTGATCAGCTTTTTTTTTTTTAAACATCAAAAAATTTAAAGTATTCATCAACTCCAACCAGATTTATTAGAAAAGTTACCACAAAATTAACCGTACAAAAAACGACTTATATCGCAAATCAACTAGGCTGTTGTCAGCGGTGATTATTTTCAGTTGTTTCCCTTTAAAATCCAAAAATTTAAACTATTCATCAACTACAACCAAATATATTAAAAAAAAGAAACCACAAAATTAACCCTACTTTCCATTTATAAAATCTCTTGTTGAAAGCCAAGTTATAAAGGATACCTGCTGATAATTACGTAGGTTAAACCTTTGTTTAATACATTTACGTCACTGATTAGCTTTTTTTAGCTCAAGAAAACTTACAGACAATTGTAAACGTCAGGAAAATAGCTGATGTTAACCTAAAACGGAAATATCAGGGAGATTTGACATCTACCCGATGTACTCGAGGAGTGATGTTAATTAAGCTTCTGAGAGTTTGCTTCTTGTGCATGCTGGTTATCAAAAGTTCTTTCATAGCATGATACAGAAAAACACTCTTGTGCGTCTTAATCATCATAGCTCTTACAAATATGACTCGCTTCTATTTGCATTGTTCGGTCAACTCTATGCTTTGGTCATCTTGAGTATTTTTATATGGGATTTATCTCCTATATTGCTGACTATCAAAAGTTCTTTCTTAGCATGTTATGGGTCTTAATCATCTACTCTGAGAGAGAGAGAGAGAGAGAGAGAGAGAGAGAGAGAGAGAGAGGGTTTAACATCCACCCAACACAAACTAGTTCATTTCGGGACTAACATATGGTTTAATTTTATTTCAATAATTCGCTTGCGCATAGGGGTCTTTAGCAGTGGGAAGAAACCAGAGTACCCGGATAAAACCCATGAGGTTGGACAGGCGACCCTACTCCTTGCCACGTACAACCAATCATTTACTCTTACAAATATGACTATTTTCCTTTGGTAATTGTCTTATCTACATATAACTTTTGTCGTGTTCATTTCTGTTGTTACCTGTGCAATGTACAGTGGAGATTTTTGCCTGGAAAGTGGCATTTCTTTTACAAATACAACTTATTTCCATTGGAAATGTGATGGGGTTTCAAATCCTTTTCAGAGTAACATAAAATAGTTTTCATTTAAATGGTTGCATGGGCAGCTGTGCTTTTACTTCAAAATTTTCACTATCGATCATTATTGATAATGTAAAAAAACATAGCAAATTAAATTAATAAGTCACATGTTTTGCTTATTGTAGGGTATCGTGAATACACGTGTTTTTACCAGCATTGTCTACACAAACAATTATTGGATTAAGAAATAAAACAATAGTACAGCTTTATGATCATTATTTATAGATGAAATATTTCCTTTTGGCTATTGAAATGGTTTTTATTATCGATATTTCTTTCTTGGTTAAAGACACATAAAGAGCTGAATTGGCCTGCAGTCAAATCATTGCAGTAGCTCACATGTATTACAACGTGCTCTATTGAAAACGCGCTGTCCTTTTGAATTGTTATACAATAACTTCGAAATGAAGATAAATATTATCTATGGCATATTTCTCACATTTATCGGTTTTAGACCATCTCTTACTGCATAGCGACCTGCAGATTTGCAATATAACTCTGAAAAAGGAATAACTAATGATAAACTACCTTCACAGCTAGACAGGCTAATAGACCCTAGAACATCATCATGCATAATATAACAACAGTAAACATTTGCATTACATTTTTGTAACACATGCATGCATTATCAACACTGCTATATGAATTATCAACATTGCTACTTGAATTATTAATATTGCTACATGAATTATCAATATTGTTACATGAATTATCAATATTGCTACTTGAATTATTAATATTGCTACATGAATTATCAATATTGCTACATGAATTATCAATATTGCTACATGAATTATTAATATTGCTACATGAATTACCAATATTGCTACATGAATTATCAATATTGCTATAAAATAGTATTGGAATTGTAACTATACAACTCTATACACCATCATGAGATTATGTAGCTTCATTATGTGTGTATTATTTTATACAAGCTGTAGAATTTTATAGTTATTTAGCCGAGATTGATCATAACCATGTTTGAAAATTGGGTTTAAAAAAACATGACCGATAGGTAAGACCTAGTTTCAGTCATTTTGCATATCCCTCGGTCTTGACCTGCATATACTATACAGCCGACATGGAACCCATGATGTACAGTGTACAGTGGAGAATTTTGCCCAGGCAGGAGCATTATTCTTCTTTGAATTCTTAGTGCATGTGTACAAGAGTTGTTATTTATATCAGGAAGTACAGACATCGTGACCATATAATCACAGATTTATCAAGAATAATAATTTATATTTTTTCATTACAATCCAGATGACAGGATAATAATTCTAAGAGTCACTGAAGAGCACCTAAGGTGAGTATTATCCTACTTTTTGCTACTTCCTTAACCTCAAAGAGAAACCATGTTTTCTGTCAGTGGGTTTTAGATGGTAACTAATGGAAAATTTAGTTCTATTGTCATTATTGTGGGTTGTCATGAAAAGTCATATTAATCATATAAATACATAGAGAGAATGAGATTAAGTACTACTATGTTTACGAAGTTAAATACATGTCCGGTTAAAAAAAATCATATCAAATCATATAAGGTAGAAGAATGGAATGAATAAAATGGGCTTTAAGGTCCTACTGTTTGTCCCATCCTGAAATTAAAGTTCCACGTTGTGTTGCATTAGAAGTATTGTATTACATGCTGTACTTAGGTACGCGTGCAAACGAAAATGTCCGCCATTGCTGCCACAAATTGGTCGCTATTTGTTTACTTTATCGTTACGCATTTTAGGAGTATTTGGAACACGTGGCAATAATTATATCTACTTTATTAACTCTAAAATAGGTTGAAAAGAATTTGAAAACAAATCTCTTAGCTAAATTACACCTTAAAATATCACAAATCGATGTTGACAACATAAAGAAAGTTGCGATCTTTTTTGTTTACATACAAAGAATTGTTTCCCTTAGTTCCATAGTTTTGGCGAGAAATTAAAAAATAATACTTTGTTTGAAAAAGAGGTAGAAATCTATTACCGCAGAGTAGAGCGCTACATGAGGGGTTCACGGTACTTTACCACGTGATGCGGTAGAGTTGATAGGTCTGCCATCGACTGTGCTAAGGAAATCATAAGCTAGCTGATTTCTCATTGGGTGTCTCCTGATGAAATAATGTATATATATATATATATATATATATATGTATATATATACCTGCCAGTTTATTACATAACATCGTGCGTCTGAAATGTCAACATTTCAGGCAAGAAACTTGGATCTAAAGGCTCATCATATTTAACAGGATGTAAGCTCATTACATCATATCACTGTGGCAAGAGTTTCTTAGGAGAGTACAATGTCTTCTTTGATTGGTATTTAGTAATTGAACATATTAACACAAGGTACAATTTTATGGATACACAATTACTGAGTTTGATACTAAGTGACGCTTCGAGGAGGATACTCTCGTCTTTATTAATATCATTTGCTTGATAAAGACGCGAGTATAAATAAAATAAAACCAAGTATGAACCATCCAAACCATTAGACAGAATTCGAAGTCCTAAAAAACAAACCGTTACTGGTGAAGAGCCCCCCCCCACCTTATTTTAAAAAGCACAAAAATGCTTACCACTGGTGGCACTGGCATGCATATTCATTCACTTACGAAATGACAGTCTACTTGTACAGTAGAATGGTATTGGTTTGTTTTGTATTTAGGGTTGCTAGCTAGTTGTCATATCTGGAGTGGCCCTCCTGGATTAAAAAATGCCTAAGGGAAGGGGTCCACGGGGACACTTCCTGAGAAAATTGGGAGAGTTCAAGGAACTGTAAATGATCTACGCTCTGTTATAGGAGGAAGTTTGTCGGGTTGCGGGGGTAGAGCTGTTTATCAAAAAAAATGTGCCATTTATTTTCTTTAATGGTTGCAGAAGACAGAAACTCATCAATAAAAGTGATGTGCTTGGCCATACATTTATTATTGAAGTTTGGGTGAAGTTTGGGGGTTGCGAAGGAAGAGAAGTTTATCAACAAAAGGTTTCATTTATTATTTTTATGGTTGCGGGGTTTGAGAGGTTGATCTACAACCGGTGTTGTTTATTATTTTTTATGGTTTGAGAAGACAGAAGCTTGTCAATAAAAAGTCTTTTGGTGTTGGATTTTTTTTTTGGTTTCTGTTTTTTAAAAAAAAGGTAGCTCCTCTTTATAAAAGGAACCGTCAGTATATCTCTTGATGTCTTTTATATTATAGACCTTTTACAAAGAGAAAGTTAATTCATCCATCATCCCTTGATCCATTATGACAAGTTGTAGGCGTGAAGCCTATCAACCAACCTTCACCTCTCCAAAAATTTCTAGGGCTTACACAGCAACTAATTTAGACCTAATTCATCATCCAACTGACAAGGCATGTATCAATTTTTTTATACATATTTTAATACCGAGAGAGAAAGACGAGGTGATTTTGAACTAACATATAGTAGTATTTATGTCAATAATTCAATTTCCCCTGGGTGAGAGAGAGAGAGAGAGAAATGGGGTTTAACGTCCACTCAACACAAACTAGGTCATTTTGGGACTAACATATGGTTTAATTTAATTTTAATAATTTGCTTGCGCGTTGGGGTCTTTAGCAGTGGGAGGAAACCAGAGTGCTCAGCGGAAACCCACGAGGTTGAGAAGGCGCCCCTATCTCCATGCCACATACGCTCACACCAGGGCTCGAAACCACAACCGCAAGCCAGAGGTGACCGGCCAGCTAGAGTTCGAAGCGCGGCACTGTAGACCACAAGGCCATCCCAACCACCCATGGGTGAGAGAGACACACATACAGAAAAATAGAAGAGCGAGAGAAATGAAATGAGGTTTAATGTCCTACTGTTCTGGTCTTACTGGGCTACTAAGACAGGCAGTGTGCTATGAGGCAAATAATTATTGTCCCATCCGAAAGACTAGACAGCTGTCCTCCATCTTGCACCACTGACAAGTGGAAACTGCATAGAAAAATCCTGATGAATTTTTCTCAACCAACTGGGATTGTACATACGCGGCTCCAGACTAACAAATCACAGTCTTACTCACTTAGAAAAAGAGAGAGCGGAGAGAGAGAGAGAGAGAGAAAAATGGGGTTTAACGTCCATTCAACACAAACAAGGTCATTTTGGGACTAACACATGGTTTAATTTTATTTCAATAATTCTCTTGTGCGTAGGGGTCTTTAGCAGTGGGAGAAAAGAGAGCGGTAGTAACTCCAAGTCAGTTAATGAAAGACTTAAACTAATCAGAAAACTAACACCCACCCTGGATTTTATTTTTATTGCAGTATGCCGAATGTTGAGAGAGAGGTAGAGAGAGAGAGAGAGAGAGAGATTACCCCAAACATATACCCCATGCACCAAGGACACATCATTGTTATTAGCAGTATATCATATCCTCCTTCAAATCCCGGTTGTACGTGATAAGGAGTGCGGTCGCCCGTCCAACCTCGTGGGGTTTCTCCGTGCCCTCCGGTTTCCTCCTACTGCCAAAGACCCCTACGCACATGAGAATTATTGAAATAAAATTAAAACCATGTGTTAGTCCCGAATTTACCTAGTTTGTGTTGAGTGGACGTTAAACCCAATTTCTCTCTCCCTTAACCTCCTTCAAGAAAATCGCCTGTATATTTGCTTATCAATTGAAATGAGGTTGTATTGAAATATCCTACCTTCCTATTTATTTGCTAATATCAAAACTTGGCACAGGTATTATTCACGTGGTGAGCAAGTGGTTTTTTTTTTATTCTTTTCACCTAGAATGTAAAATCTAGTGTCATCCAATCTAGAACTTTATTTGTGACACCTTATTTGTCAAGACTGGAATATAAATTTGTCAGTTTATGTTAAAACACATTTAATCCTTGTCTCCCCAAATGTCTGACAACACTGTTTTATGGGACCTTGGTGGCTTTTTCTTGTTGCCTAATTAGCTAGTCATTCTGGCGGAAGACATGTCATTAAAATATATACGTAACAAATAAACCCAACTAAACATGTCTCTCTGTATGATCGTAAGACATACAATTCTTCAATTATGAAATCTTACAAAATATCACAAACCCCCCCGAAACTATTTTGCAAATATGAAGAAAACTAAACAAATATTTATTAGATAGATTTGATAGAAAAAAATGACTGTGAAAAGAAAACTGACATTTATTTTGCAAATCTGAAGGCTACATTTAAGAAAAAACCCATTTATTTCATAATTTAGATAAACAAAATTAGCACGAAAAGTCCAAATAATCTATTTTGCAAATATCGAAGTTACAAATAAGAGATTAATAATAGCAAATTAAGGTAGTATTATGAAAAACAAACTTTAAATTATGTAAGACATAAAAAAAATACACGAAAAAGTTACATAAATCCTATGAAATTGATAATTATTTCAAAAAATATGAAAGAAAAGATAAGCTAGGAGACCGAGAAAAGGAAAGACTATTTGTCTTGTAAATATCAAAGTTCATTTCAAAAGATAAATAAAAGGAGAATTAAGGGAGTATAGATGAAAACTTTCCATCATGGCTGCTGTGTAAAATAAAAAAGATGTTTAGTAACAAATCTAGTTGATACTGGTAAGTCCCATTAAGGTAATCATTATTTTAAAGGGCATAGTTACATGTAGGGAGAGAGAAGGAGTGAAGGAGAGAGAGAGAGGGGGAGGGGCAAGAGGGAGAGAGAGAGAACAAGAGAGAGGGGGAGAGAGAGAGGGGGGCAAGGAGAGATAAAGAGCAAGAGAGAGAGAGAGAGGGAAGGGGCAAGGGGGAGAGCAAGAGAGAGAGAGAGAGAGAGAGAGAGAGATATTTTAGGTCTAATATATCATGATCCAAATTTATTTCAATAATTCACCCCATATCTACATAAGGAAACAAGTGCCATAACTCCAGAAGTAATTATTGGAAAGGGGGTACCTATGTATTTTAATTATTTCTGATCTATAATGCTCATTTTTTGATTAATGTTTTTATTGTAATTTTGTTACAGCCATTATTAATAATGACGTTTTACATCATACCAAGATGCTTTTAGTTAATTCTTGGAGAAAGAGAGAGAGTGAGAGATGGAGTTTAACATCCACATGACACAAACTAGGTCATTTGGGATCTTTACACTAGGGACCGGGTATCATTCAGATTTGATGAAAAAAGGGAAGAAACTGAGCTTACCATATATAATCTAATCTAATCTAATACACATATTCAGTTAATAGATTGCCATCCAGAAAGTGATAAATACCATCAAGATTCATCAAATAAAGCCCAGTTTGTACTACCATTTAGTTCAAGAAACACCATTTAGTTTAGACAATCGGTCATCTAGTTTATGACCATTTAGTTTAGTTTTGATCTTGATCATCCAGTTTATGACCATTTAGTTTCATAAACTAGACAACCAATGTCAAACTAAATGGTAGCACAAACTGGGCTTTATTTGTTGAATCTTTCTGGATGGCAATATATTTGTTGAATCTTGATGGTATTTAACACTTTCTGGATGGCAATATAGTAACTGAATATATGTTAGATTATAGATGGTAAGCTCAGTTTCTTTCCTTTTTCATCAAATCTGAATGATACCTGGTCGGTAGTGTTAGTAGTGGGAGGAAACCGATGACCCAGAAGAAACCTATGAAGTTGGACAGGTGACCCTATTTGTCACATACAACCGGGGGAATTGAAACCATGCCAGTTGACTCAATAACATACCTCATGCCTTATAATACAACATGCTAACCATAAGGCTACCCCCCCCTTTCCCGTTAACATGCATTATGCAAGAGCTAAGCCTATTGCAGGTCTTTCTTTAGGCCTGAAATGTTTTCTAAAGTATCAATTAGACATTAATTAACTAATCCAGGCCTTAATCAACTCTCAATGGCTTCAAATTTCTCCGATATTAAATAGATTAAAACGGTTCATTTTGATTTGGATGAACTAAACTTAGCTTCGATCAACCAGGACGGTAGTTGAAATTATCGCACACATCTGTCAAACCTTCAAAAGCTAATATCTTTGCTTGCAATAGAGTAATTTGAATGAATTTTCAAATTATTTATTTTACATTATCTACTTTTGAACTACCGGTATTATAGCAAGAATGGCTAGTTCTTCATCTAAATCTTACATAATGTATCTTTAGTTGATTCTCGGACTGAGGCAGACACGAAAAGAATGATGAAACCCTCCCTCCAACCAGAATGTAAATAAGCAGTAACCACACCATTATTACTAGTATGTCAAGAATCAAGATATACATCACGAGGAATAAACACACAATAATATTAGATCTATTGTTTACCATTCCATTCATTGTAGGCAATTTGCCCATCTTTCGAGGAAATAACAATTCAGAGAGAGAGAATGGAAGCAGGGAGAGTTTATTTTCAGGCCAACTGGGGAGGTAGAAAATTCCCACATGCTGGGTTTCGGGTAGATAACTCTAATCCAATATTCCAGATAGGTCATACAGTACACCGTTAATTTCCCCATTGAATCTAATATAATTCTCGTCTGTTTGACAGGTTCTAACTTTTCCCAAAATTCTTGTGGGGGTGAACACTTTCTAACACAGATAGAACAACATGTGGCAACCTCGACTTGCTCAAAAGCATATATGAGGCTCAGAGTTTTGTGGATGATTGTCCGACTGACGGACAAAGGTGACGTTATATGGTTCAATTTCATTTCAATAATTTGTTTGCACGTAGGGGTCTTTTGCTATTGGAGGAAACTCGAGGACCACAGAAAACACAATCCTGATCCTTGTCACGAACTAACAGGGAGTCGAAACCATGCCACATGACTCAACAACGAGAGATTTTATGATTTCACGCCCACATGCTAAACCACTTGACCCCGCAATCTACAAGCACACTATTAAAGTGCAACTGTAACGTTGACTCTAATCAAGATAGAAGAATTTTATGCATGGCCTGGCCTCATCTCCCCAACTAGATGCCAAGATCAAAGACTATAGCACTGCTGAAATATATCCTTTTACTGAAAATATTGTGAACATTTAGAGACAGGGATCACAGTGGCTAAGTGGATAAGGCGCTGGTTCGCTAGCCTGGAGTTCGGGTTTTCGATCCCTGCATTGGCCAGGAAAGTTCATCTCAATTTTCCGGCGTGATTTCCCCTTGTCAGTGACGCAGAAGGAGGGCCTAACAAGGACAGCTCCCTAGTTGTTCGGATGAGATGAAAAACAGAGGTCCCATGTACGCATTGGAGTGCACGTAAAAGATCCCTTGGCAGTTGGAATTTGATATAAGAGTAGTCCGTAGTGCCGGTGCCCGGGCAAAATTTCCCTCATAGTACACTGTATGGCGTATGCCCGTCTTCCATTAGCCCAGGTTAGGTACAAAAGAGTAGGATGTTAAACCCCATTTCATTTCAATTTCATTTAGAGACAAATAAATAAAAATTAATTTTCGACTAAGTACATATGTCCGCTGTTAATGTCATCCAGGGAAAGTTGAGTAATTAATCCTGCTGATTATGAAATATCCTATGACAGATGAATTTTTCAGAGTTATGATATACACTTTTCCCCGGGCGAAGGAAATTAAATAGTGTACTTATATTCGGATTTATCTTGGCTTTCAGTTATATTTTAAAACAGAGAAAGGACGAGTTTAAAACAATAAACACTAGCTAGGTCATTTTGAGACTAACATATATTCATGGAAGAAAGCCGAGGATCCAGAGAAAATCCACAAGGTTAGGCAAGCAACGTTAATCCATGTCACATACAAGTCAGGCATCGAAAAGATGACAAACCAAATCTACCACATGTTGAAATATTTGTGCATTCAACCTATCGCTTAAAAAACATTATTGGAATTAGATAAATAAGCATGAATTACTATCTTAGAAGCAAAATATAAGTCATGAATGCCAAAATATAGTAACTATCAGATAAGACTTGAGAGAGAGAGATGGAGTTTAATATCTACTCGACACAAACTAGGTCATTTCTGGACTAACATATGGTTTAATTTTATTTCAATTATTCGCTTGTGCGTAGGGGTCTTTAGCAGTGGGAGGAAACCGGAGTACCCGGAGAAATCCCACGAGGTTGGACAGGTGACCCAACTCCTTGCCACATACAAACGGGGAATCAAAACCACGCTAGTTGTAAGAGGCAAGAGATGATATCAGATGTTTTAGAAAAAATATGCATACCCTACCTTGTCGACCAATGCATGTCATTAAAAAAGTAAAACATGGCATTCGGTGTGTAGGCTGAATTAGAGAGTCCATCTCACTGATTACAAATAACTGCAGGCTAAATTAGATAGTCCATCTCACTGATTACAAATAACTATAGGCGTAATTAGATAGTCCATCTAACTGATTACAAATAACTATAGGCGTAATTAGAAAGTCCACCTCACTGATTACAAATAACTATAGGCGTAATTAGATAGTCCATCTAACTGATTACAAATAACTGCAGGCTTAATTAGAAAGTCCATCTCACTGATTACAAATAACTGCAGGATTAATAAGAAAGTCCATCTCACTGATTACAATTAACTGCAGGCTTAATAAGAAAGTTCATCTCACTGATTACAATTAACTATAGTAGGATTGGTATCCCCTTAATATTTTGACAAGTGACAAAATCCAGAACGGATAAGAGCATGCGAGGGAGTTTCCCCTCTTCCACTAACTGTGTGATAAACGGGTTTTAAAAAAAATGACATGACCTGATCTCTTTATTTTAGGCTCAACCTGAATATTTTGCCCAGAGATGAAATCCAGATCTGGTAAGAGGGTGGAGCAATATTTTTTCCCTTTTAGCACTAAATACAAATGAGTTTTAAAACCTGACCTCTAACCAAATGTTAAGTCATCAACATGCCACAAAGTATACAAAAACATATTAATTGCAAACTTTCATTCATAAAGGAAACAAGCTGACTGAAATGATGACAATGACAAACCAGCTTCCGTCCAAAAACAAATCCCTTGACAGTGGCGTGCAGACAGAGAGGGCAGAGAGGTTGACTACCCCAGACATTCATTTCAGAAAGCCATCCAGTCAAAGAGTGGAAATTAAAATTTGGGAATTTTGAAAAATACTGCTGTTAAAGGAGTATTATGGAAGATTAGATAAAGAACCGACAGTGCTCACTATCGAAGTTAAAAAATAGATAACGTACAGAGAATATACTGAGATTTTCAGTCACATTACTCCATATTAAACCAAGATATTAGCTATTGAACTTTAGACCTGCCGTTGTTCATCCTAACTAAAGTCAGTACGATAAAAAACAAAGTCTCGATTGTCCATTTTGACATTAACCCTTTGAACACTGACTTTACATGGGGTGTTGCACGTCTCTCCCTGTATTTACAGGACGTCATATAAATTATGACGTCAACGTAATTGGAGCTTGAACACGCCCCAAGCCGCAAAACCGACATTTCGGGTATATGCGATACAACGTCAAGCCGGTTTTGCGGCATTTCGGGTTCTAAGGGTTAAATCATCCTTCACAAAATATATTCAAATCTAGTAAATAACGGAGACTAGAGATGGCATCGCAAGTTGATTATAGTCTGGATAAGTTAATTAATGTCTAATTAACGATTTAGATAACATTTCAGGCCTAAAGAAAGACCTGGAATAGGCAGATTTACCTCTTGCATGATGCACGATGAACTTTGTTGTGCAAGCTACCCTTCTTAATTAGAGTACAAAATATATTTCATCCGTTCTTTGATTGGCATTTAGTAATTGAACATATTGACACAAGGTAAATTTTATGGATACACAATTACTGAGTTTAATACTAAGTGACTTATCATTTGCTTGATAAAGATGAGAGTATCCTCGTGTTAATGTCACTTAGTATCAAACTCAGTAATTGTGTATCCATAAAATTGTACCTTGTGTTTAACCATATTTAAGATGACACTTTTTCCCTCATTTCTCAGTTCTTGACCCTTTGCTTACGTCTAGTTAGGGGCATACATTCAAAACCTCCGAACACCCATGTCTCGATCTCAAAACATATTCCGCCATATTACTTACGTGTTGATGAATTTTGACAAATAGAAGATAGAATACGTTTTCTGGGTTGTTTTTTTTTTTGTAAAACTCATTTTCTAACTATTCTTCAAAACAAAAATTTATTTCTAAATTTAATTTCAACATATATGTATCACATTATTAATGACATCTAAACAAGAATCTGTTTCTTGGATTAAGTGTCATGATAATATTTTAGAAATTTTATCAAAACAAAATTTTTCTAGGTGAAAAAAACAGATTAGTTTCTTGTTTTGCTAATTAAATCACGTGAGGTGTCACAGTTTTGACTTGTATATCCGTTTACAAAAATTTGATTATACAGGTAATATATTTCTTCAGTCATGTGATAATTTTATACTCAGGTTTTTAGTTTACATGCACTAGGAGTGGACGATGACAGTCTAAATAGGTTACTTAGAAAGGGATAAAATCATCTATTGCATACTTAAGACTAAAAAAAATTTTAGTTCTAGTTTACCTTCATCGTGAGAGAGAGAGAGAGAGAGAGAAATGGGGTTTAACGTCCACTCAACACAAACTAGGTCATTTCGGGACTAACATATGGTTTAATTTTATTTCAATAATTCGCTTGCGCGTAGGGTTCTTTAGCAGTGGTAGGAAACCGGAAGAGAGAGAGAGAGAGACCTGGAATAGGCAGATTTAGCACTTGCATAATGCACATTTAACTTTGTTGTACAAGCTACCCTTCTTAATTTGAGTACGAAATATATTTCATCTGTTCTTTGATTAGCATTTAGAGGGAGAGAGGGGTAAGAGAGAAATGGGGTTTAACCTCCACTCGACACAAACTAGGTCGTTTCTGGACTAACGTATGGTTTATTTTCATTTCGATAATTTGCTTTCTCGTAGTGGGAGGAAACCGGAGTACCCAGACTCAATGGCAAGCCGTATGATACAGCGCATGCATGCTAACCATTGGGCCATCCAAACCCCCTCACTGAGAGAGAGACAGAGAGAGAGAGACAGATGGGATTAAAGACCCAAACTAGGTCATTTCAGGACTAATAAATGATAAATGGTTTAATAATTTCCAGACAGAGAGAGAGATGGGGCCCTTTTTATTTCAATAATTTTCTTGAGTGTAGGGTAGGGTCTTTAGCGGTAAGCGTTTTTTTCCATCCACTGGAGCCTGGTCTTATGACGTCATATGTGGATTGTGGGTTAGGATAAGGGTTAGGATAAGGGCTGTGGCCTGCAAATTTCGTCACAGTCTAGAGATGTAGACAGGGCTAGCCCTAACCCTAACCCTGGGCCAAGCCTAACCCTTATCCTAACCCCCAATCCACATATGACGTCGTAACACCAGGCTCCAGTGGATGGAAAAAAGATAGGTTGCCAGGCAACGAAACATACGCCCACAGCAGCTAAATCGTCCGGGCAGTCAACAAGGGTTGTCGCATATTTTTACTTTTTTCGGTAATGAAACATTTGTAATACACTAAAAACTGATTAAGAGTAACAACTCATTATGTAATTATTAGAAAATCATTAGAATTTGATTGCTTTTTATAAAGTTTTACCCCACGCTAACAATTAGTATATACATGAAACATTTAATATCATGGATTTAGCTGTTCAGTTATCTAAATTCATTGAAAATCAAAATACTTGTTCGTTTCAACACCTTAAACTCTATGTATCAATCTGAAGTCAATCGGATGGTAACTTTGGCCTCTATAGCGTCACAAGAATTTTTGAAGGGAGATAACTCTGGCAGTAATTATTTGAAATCGCAGAAAATCAATAGGATTCTTCGTCTCATGAACTTAAACACTGTGTGTAAATCTAAAGTCAATCGGATATTAACTTTGGCCTCCAGAGCGTCCACAAGATTTTTTGAGGTGATCAAGGGCCATAACTCTGGCACTAATTAACGGAAATTGCTGAAAATGAATAGGCGTCTTTGTTTTATGACCTTAAACACTGTGTATAAATTTGAAGTCAAACAGATATTAACTTTGGCCTCTAGAGCGTCCACAAGATTTTTTGAAGTGATCAAGGGCCATAACTCTTGCACTAATTATCGGAAATCGCTGAAAATCAATAGGCTTCTTCGTCTTATGACCTTAAACACTGTGTATAAATTTAAAGTCAATCGGATATTAACTTTGACCTTTAGAGCGTCCACATGATTTTTTAAAGAGATCAAGGGCAATAACTCTGGCATTAATTATCGGAAATCGCCGAAAATCGATAGGCTTCTTCGTCTCATGACCTTAAACACTGTGTATAAATCTAAAGTCAATCGGATATTAACTTTGGCCTCTAAAGCGTCCACAAGATTTTTTGAGGTGATCAAGGGCCATAACTCTGTCACTAATTAACGGAAATTGCTGAAAATCAATAGGCTTCTTCGTCTTATGACCTTAAACACTGTGTATAAATTTAAAGTCAATCGGATATTAACTTTGACCTTTAGAGCGTCCACATGATTTTTTAAAGAGATCAAGGGCCATAACTCTGGCACTAATTATCGGAAATCGCCGAAAATTAATAGGCGTCATTGTCTTATGACCTTAAACGCTGTGTATAAATTTAAAGTCAATCGGATATTAACTTTGGCCTCTAGAGCGTCCACAAGATTTTTTGAAGTGATCAAGGGCCATAACTCTGGTAGTTATTATCGGAAATCGCTGAAAAACAATAGGCTTCTTCGTCTCATGACCTTAAACACTGTGTATAAATTTAAAGTCAATCGAATATTAACTTTAGCCTGTAGAGCGTCCACAAGCAATTGTGGACGCCGGACCGACGGACGGACGGACAGACCGACGGACGGACGGACGGACGGACGGACCGACGGACGGACGGAGGCGACGACAATATACGACCACATTTCAATGTGGGCGTATAAAAACGTTTACCGTCTTTAGCAGTGGGAGGAAAGTAGAGGACCCAGAGAAAACCCATGTGACTGGGGAATTGAAATCACACCATTTCACTGAAGGACAGACCTAATAATACAACACACACGCGCTAACTATTCACCCATCCAATAATCTTTAAACTGTAAGAGGGGGGTTGGGATGGCCTAGTGGACTAGAGTGCCGCGCTTCGACCTCTAGCTGGCCGGTCACCTCTGGCTTGCGGCTGTGGTTTCGAGCCCTGGTGTGAATGAATGTGGCATGGAGATAGGGGCCCCTTCTCAACCTCGTGGGTTTCCTCCGGGCACTCCGGTTTCCTCCCACTGCTAAAAGACCCCTACACGCAAGCGAATTATTCAAATAAAATTAAACCATATGTTAGTCCCGAAATGACCTAGTTTGTGTTGAGTGGACGTTAAACCCATTTCTCTCTCTCTCTCTTTAAACTGTAAGAAATTCTAAATTGATATACATATTCAAAACTTATGATCAATAAATGATGGCAAATGATTCTGGTTTACGTAGATTTATTGACGCTTATATATATTAAAGAAACGCCTAGGTTTAACATTATTTCATAAATAAAACAGAAATATTGCCTACTTATAAAATGCTTTGTCAAATATGGGTAAACATTAAAAACATTAATTCCTTCATCTTAAAAAGGACCTTCAAAATCTGACCCGATTTTTTAATGACATAGACAACAGATGAAATTGCGCAAAACTTTTGCTTAAAAACTTGTCAACAAATTTAATCTTATGTCATAAAACTGTAAGCATTGAATATTTTACAGCAAAAAAGCATATTCAAAATACAACCCAATTTTTTTAAATGACGCAAATTACAAAAAAAAAAAATACACAACACTTTTAAAAGAAAATTATCAAAATATTTTTATAATAATGACATAATTTTCTGCACATTGACATCAATCTTTTCCCTTTCAAAAAAACACACACCTGCATCAAAACCGAAAATTGTCAACAAAATAAAATTTACGATTACAACCACCAACAACAAATTTTTAATGACGCACTTTTCAGAAACTAGATCTAAGAAAAACAAGATAGTTTCTACGCCTTCACCGAGAAAATGTACATAATATTGACTTAGATGAAGCCATTACAAATGAAGACAGTAGCCTGATTCCTTCCCCTTATTTAATAAAATAAGTTCATCAAGATGTATGCGATCATAACATCTCAGAATTAGAAACATCTTGCTGAACAAGTTTAAGAAAACTGTCATAACTTCATATTTTCCATACAATTATTACACCAGAAAGTAATTGCCTTACTTAGACTAATATATTAGAACGTGACAGTTGAAGACCCAAATGGGACATTAATTCTTAATATAATAAATTACCCCAAACCTCAATTTTAGGTTTTTCCAGTTTTTGCTGGAAGATACATGTCTAAAGAACCTGTAAATTCAGCTTTATGGAAATAGATAAGTACCGATATATGTTATTAAATAGATTATGGGTGTTTAAATGCAATAAATACTTGACTTGTCTAACCGATGAACATTCCAGTGTATATTCAAGTATATTTCAGTGTATATTTAAATTACTCCCTGAAAGCTTCTAAGTGTATATCCTAGTATCTTCCATGGTACATTTGAATATATCCAGGGTATATTGCAGTTTCTCTCAGTGTATATTATACATAGAAATTTGACATAACAGTCATAGAGCATGATTGTGACCAAATGGTTGTAATTTTGAGACTCAAAATTAATTCCTGCATTCAGATGTACTCAGCTGTAAAATGGATACCCATGTATATCAAAGTATCTCCCAGTGTGTATTAGAGTATCTCCCAGTGTGTATCAAAGTATCTCCCAGTGTGTATTAGAGTATCTCCCAGTGTATATTAGAGTATCTCCCAGTGTGTATTAGAGTATCTCCCAGTGTATATTAAAGCATATCCCAGTGTATATCAGGGTATCTCCCAGTGTATATTAGAGTATCTATATTAGGTAATCTCCCATTGTATATTAGAGTATCTCCAAGTGTATATCCCACTGTATATCAGGGTATCTCCCAGTGTATGTTAGAGTTTCCCCCAGTGTATGTTAGAGCTAATCCTCTGCATATATTAGGGTATCTCCCAGTGTATATTAGAGTGTCTCCCAGTGTATATTACGAAATCTCCCAGTGTATATTAGGGTCACATTCTCTGCATATATTAGAGCTACACTCTCTGCATATATTCGGGTATCTGCTACTGTATATTAGAGTTACACACTGTATATATTAGAGTTACTCTCAGTGTATATTAAAGTACCCCGCAGTGTTTATCAGAGTATCCTGAGTGTATATTAGAATATCTTCCAGTGTGTATTGGAATTATACACCTTGTGCCCATATTGGAGTTTCTGCCAATATATATTAGATTTACACCCAGTATATAATAGAGTATATTAGTAGAATTTGTCACCAAATAGTTGGGGGTTCGAGACTTGAATCGTGTATCAAGGTGAATTTGAATAAAGCACACTTTATTCCTGCATTCCAGTCTACCCAGCTGTAAATGTATATGTGTATACTAAAATAAAAGTAAACATACCTAGATATGTACTGCATATATACTCTGCTATCTGATTTCCTGATTTACTCGATTCTGCAAAATGACTCAATTCTCTGTTTAACATCCGTTTAAACTAAAAAAATTAATAAATAATTTGATGAGTTTTTAAATTTCACGAATATTGTTAATTATTTCCCATAGAAGACTCAAAAAAAAATATTCAAATTCTATTTACTTCTGTTTTAATGAACACTGAATAATGAAATATATAAAACTTGCTCCCAAACTTCATGCTGATTTGTGACATATCAAAAACGTCCAAGAATTTGCCGAGTCTTGGGCTTCGAAGAACAACAGCAACAATTTGAACTCGAAGACCAGTTCCTAGTCCAAAAAATGTTTTGTGAGCCCCACTCAAATACAGATTAGAATATCTTATCACACGATTAACGTCAGCATCTTTTAAAGGGGTATAACCACAGAGAATCTTATATACCTTATTAGACGCTACATCACAAAAAGTTCGATATGTTTAACAGCTAAGTCCATGGAGAGACTTACCTTACTAGACGCCATATCACTAACAGACCGGTGTGTTTGTATTGTCTCAAGCTGATCCAAGCACCAATCAAGTTCTTCAAGAGTTTCCATCGCCAATTTATGGTAATTATGTTCTTCTGAAATATGAATCCACAAAATGTGAAATCTGAATAAAATTTCGAATTATTTCTATATCTTATCAATCTAGAAAAAAATGGTCAAAGATCTGTTTTATAATAGTGGGGTCTGTGGTAATGGAAATTTGTACACAGGACATCTTTTTTGTCCCATCCAAACAACTATGAAATTGTTGATCAGAGCATCCCCAGATAGAATCCGTGTTGTGGGTCGAGAAAATCTATGGGATTTTTGAAACCCTACTCTTCACTTCTCAGGGTTATCATTTGGACAGCAGGATGAGAAACTGAGGTCCTCCATTACTCATTATCGTGCATATAACTAAACCCATAAAGCTTTGAAAATTTAAAGACCTTATCATCTAAAGCACAACTCCTGTAATCTGGAAAAACTTAGAAACACTGTTGAATGTAGATTTGAGAAAACAAAGGAAAACTGTTTTGTTTCAGAGTTAAGCTACTGAATATAGACCAATTTTATTTTGTCATTTTAAATGAAGATAACTAGAAGCCTTTTCAGTGAAGGGGAAAAACCTATTATTATATGTGTACTAAGTCAAAATATGGGTCTAACTCAGTTTTCTGCAAAATTTGACTTGCTAGGTTTTTCCAGATTACGGGAGACAAGTGTAAGCCCATAAAGAAAAAAATCACATCTCATATGAGAGGGTATGCTTTTATTTTCTCTCTCTCTTGGACAAGTGAGAGATAGAGAGAAGAGAGAGAGAATGTCCACTCAATACAAACTAGGTCACATCAGGACTAACATATGGTTAAATTTTATTTCAATAAATCTCTTGTACATTGGGATCTTCAGCTGCGGGAGGAAACGAGAGTACCATGGGGAAAAACCAACGAAGTTGGACAGATTCAAAAACATAAACCATAATAATTCTAATCTTAATTTATCACATTTACATCCCTCAAAAAACGATCATGTTTTTAGTTATAATGTTTGTCATTGAGTTAAGTGATGTTGTTTTGATCCCATGGTGCTGTCTTTACAGCATGCTTAATCTTGTTGGTTTTTTCCAGGACTTTAGATTTCCTCCTAATGATGAAGTGCCCTACGTACGTGCAAACAAATTATTGAATTAAACTTCTAACATATGTTAGTCCTTAAATGACCTAGTTTGTGCTAAGTGGACGATAAGGCCCACTTCTCTCTCTCTCTCTACTCCCAAGGCTTGTCATTTCCGCTTTGTTTTGCACGTACTGTGGTTCTCCAGTACTTTGTATTAAACACATGGTACCAAGCCTTAGTTATCTCAAGACATTTTAAAAATATTTTATTGTAGTTAAAATTTTCCCAAATGAACTACGGTCTACATAACTTTGTGAAAGGAAATGTTCTAATCTGATAATGATTATTTTAATTGTGTCAGTGACGTCAAATATACATTATAAGATAGGCCATTTTATATCCCATGATCATTTAATCTTGTTTATAACAAATCCATGGCACGACATGACATCATATTCACAAGGGAAATTGTAAACTGTGGCCCCCTTTTATTGATATTTAAGATAAGATGTAGACCTATGATAACAAGATCAAAGTTATTAACAGAAATGACATGAAATGTTGTTGACAAGAGCTACAGAGATAGGGTTTAACATCGACTCAACACAAACTAGGTCATTTTGGGACTAACATATGGTTCCGTAACATTTAAATAATTTGCTTACAGGTAGGAGGGGGGTCTTTTAGCTATGTGGGAGAAAATCAACAAAGATGGACATGCGACCCTACTCCTTGTCACATATGCAAGTGAGGGGAATCGAAACCATGCCACTTGAATCAACGACAATCTTTATGATCTAAAGCGAACATGTAACACCATTCAGCCACCAATACCCACATATTGTTAACAAATAATTCATATGAAATGAAATGAAGTTTAACATCCAACTTTTTTGCTCCAACAGAACTAAGAGAGAGAAATGGGGTTTAACAACCACTTGACATAAACTAGGTCATTTTGGGACTAATTCCAACTGAACTAATGAAGAAGGGTACACAAGGCAGTGTTCTATTAGGGAAATTTGGGTCAGACCCTTGTGCTACGGCCTACTCTTATTCCAACTGTCAAGGGTTCTTTTACGGGCATGCCAGAGTTTACATGGGATCCCCTTTTTTCGTCCTAAATGAGGGGCCAGGCGCTGTTCCTTGCCAAACCCTCTATCATGTGCCACCGACATGAGGAAACCACACCTAAGGAACTTTCTCCGTTAACACAGAGAGAACTTGAGGTCTCAAGATTTAAATCCAATTTTAGCTCCTAAGGTAAAATATATAATTCATTTTAGTAACATTACTAACTTTACATTACTTATTTGATTAATTCGTAATTTGTGTAAAACATTTCATTGGTTTGTATTTTGACACTCAGCCAATGAGAAGTTTGCATCCTTAAATTATTTTAATCATAGATATTTTGAATAAGAAAAACCCCTGGGCAAGGTTTTAATATTTAGATAAAAATAAAAAAACACCAAAACATTTAGTTTTGATTTCAATACGAAATGGAACAGGAAGAATTAAAATATTTTCATAGTAATAGATATAGTATCTGCTTCAAGGTAAAGTTCATGGCCACCATGTTTTGTAAAATCAATACAGTTTTTATTTTTGTTTTTTACTTAATAGATTGGACATTTTCATAAAAATACACTATATCAACACACGTCATTAAAGTGAAAAAACCCCCAACAAAGCCTTGTTTTTGTTTTTTTTTAATATCAACTTGTGTTGATATTTTTTGATACCAAAAAAGTCTCGTAGGAGATTTTCTATGTACCTATTGTAACATAAGCTTTTTCTTTTTTGTCCAATTTGTCAAAGCAAGAATCATGCCAAATTTTCTGCCAAGAAGCATGGCAAGAAATGTCAGAAGAGATCATTTGCAATCTTTTCTTAGTTTCGAAATATAAGTTATTCCCCTTTAGTCTTCAGCAAGGAATATTCAACTTTCGTTTGTGATGTGTTGAACATTGGTTTTACTGTTTAGAGGGAGATAACTCTTATTATAAAACACAAAAATATGTTTCAGCTGCCATGGTCAGGTGAGATTTTTTCTTAAACTGTCAGGGCATGCATTGTAACCTGAACTCTCCCTATTTACTCAACTATCACTCTTCAACAAATTGGGAGAATTTAATTCTGGAATGCTTAATTGAGCAACCCCCACAGAAAATGATAATACACCATCACGTTAAATTTAAGAAAAGAACAATTTAAAGTAAGGTCAGGTGTGATGGCAAACAAGCTGGAAACATGTTTAGTGGCTTGTGTGGGAATAAGGCAATTGGTTCAATAAACCATACCAAGTATGCCTTTCTTCATTAAGCCAGTAGGGGCAGAAAATTATGACTTTTAAACCAATTTCATTCCGTTTCCCCATCATCATTGAAACTAGCATATCGTAAAAAAAAAAGAAGTATAACATATATTTCTATAGATAGAAATGGTTACTAATTTATATAAGCAATGTTTCAAAGAATATTTTCTTAGCCTTATGAGAGAATACGCTGAGAAACATCCGCCAGATAAACCAGTAGCCCTTTTTCCTTAAGTATGTGTTATATTTTATTGCTGGACAGAGAGAGAGAGAGAGAAAGAAAGAGATAGAGAGAGAGAGAGAAAGAGAAAGAGATAGAGAGAGAAATGGTGTTAAATGTCAACTTGACACAAACCACTTCATATCAGGACTAAAACATGGTTCAATTTTATTTCAACAACTCGCTTGTGTATAGGGGTCTTTAGCAGTGGGAGGAAACTTGAGGACCCGGAGAAAACCCACGAGGTTGGACAGGCCACCCTACTCCTTGTCACATACAACCTGGGAATTGAAACCACAGAAGTTGACTCTATGACAGGTCTTATGATTTCATTGCTCTATGCCTCTAAAAGATAGGGGGGTTGGGATGGCCTAGTGGTCTACAGTGCCGCGCTTCGACCTCTAGCTGGCCGGTCACCTCTGACTTGCAGCTGTGGTTTCGAGCCCTGGTGTGAGCGTATGTGGCATGGAGATAGGGGCTCCTTCTCAACCTCGTGGGTTTCCCCCGGGCACTCCGGTTTCCTCCCACTGCTAAAGACCCCTACGCACAAGCGAATTATTGAAATAAAATTAAACCATATGTTAGTCTCGAAATGACCTAGTTTGTGTTGAGTGGACGTTAAACCCCATTTCTCTCTCTCTCTCTCTAAAAGATAATAGCATATTGTAGTGATGACTTCCATGCCATAAAGTAGTGATAATCCGAGCAGACATACCTGATGTTTTGTTTCCTCCCGGGGAGAGATTCTGCATATTTTGACGCTGTGGAGACTGTGGTTGTGGTGCCGGAACATGGCTGGCATGCTGACCTGAACCTCTACGAGTTCTGAAAATAAATAAAACATTTTGATAAAAAAAATATATCTTTTGAATCCTGAAGTTCTAAACATATATAAATCAGGTACTGACGGACGAATATTGTGCTGTCTAAATATGTTAGTACCCTAATCGACAAAACCAGGTCATTTCAGGAGTAATATATGGTTCAATAATTCCCTGGCGCACAAGGGTTTTATTCCGGCTGGCAAAGACTGATTGGGATATAACTAATTGACATTATTAGACAATATTGCAAATACTAGAGCTTTAACTGAGAGAGAGAGAGAGAGAGAGAGAGAGAGAGAGAGAGAGAGAGAGAGTTTAAGTCCACTTGACACAAACTAGGTCATTTGGGGACTAACATGGGTTCAATAGGGGTCTTTAGCATTGGGAGGAAACCGGAAAAACCAAGTAAAAGTGAGGTTAAATAACTGCAGGTATACATTGAAATATTCTTGTTAAAAATGAACACTCAAGGGAGATTACTTGGCAAATATTAAAATTTCTTTACATCTTTAAGAAATATTATGTAAAACTTAAATCTGTGTATCTTTTTTTTTTTTAACTTCAAATATTATATAAATTAGTATTTAGAAATCAATGCACATTACAACCCCATAATCAAGACTGCCAATTAAAGGACCGAAAAAGCAAGAGATCGATCGTTTTTTATTTTGACAATGGTACTTAAAAATCGAAAGAAATTTAGGCTATCCGATGTCAAAACTTCAAATATTCATAACTTCGCTCTGAATAAAGTCATTTGACTAAAATTTCTATTTCAATTATCTATTTTTGATTATCATAGCAAGAATGGCCAGTTCCTGATCTAAATCTTAAATGCACGTTTGATGTGTGTGTTTACAAGAATACCATATATGCATGAGATGGGGGGTGGGGGTATATGTAAATATAGTATTGCAAGTAATTATGTAACTGTTACATGTTACATATGTGTTCATGTAATTACTGTCAATAAAAAATACAAATTATGAAAATAGTAAAATTTGTGTGATTCAACCAATCAGAGTCTCAGTCAAGTGACGCTATTAATTTGGTCACGAGATTTACATACTTGAGACAACAGGATCTCTGGCATTTTAGCTTTTGTTGTACACGTGCTAGTTTAGGGAAAGAATTGTGCTTTGTGTTAGTGTTTTCTGCAGCGGTTCAGTGAGGGAGATGTTGACTCCCTAACCTTGAGGTCTTGTACTCGTTCCCTGTGTTGGCCAAGAAAGTTCATCAGATTTTTCAATAATGGTTTTCCCTTGTCTGTGATGCAGGATTAGGGTCCTTTCAAGGGATGGTGTATAGTTGTTCAGATAGGACAAAAAAAGAGGTTTAATGTAAACACTTGTGTGCATGTAAAAGAACCCTAGACAGTTAGGATTTGATATAAGAATAGGCCGCAGCGTCACTCTCAAGGCAAAATTTCCTCATAGCACATGGAGTATGCCCGTCGTAATTTGCCCAGTCGAAGCAGAACAGTAGGACGATAAAATCCCTGTTATTTCATTTCTGTTAGTAAATGTTACATTTTTATGTTGATGTATTTACTGTCATGTTCATATGTGTATGATGCCAAATAACAATCTGTTTACACACAATAAATTTATTATCTTATCTTATTAATATTAAGCCACATATTGGCTTTATTACGTAAAGCGGTTGAATCATCGTCCAAGCCCAGGCCGTATGAAGAACAAATTAAGAAAGTGTAAGCTTTACAATAATTGGTCCAAGATAACAGCCAATCAGCTTTTATCACTAAACATGATAAAAGCTACCCTTTTTTGTTGCGATAATAATCCGTTCGATCAGATCGTGTAAAAGATAAACTCCGTCAAGCATCATATCGTCATCCTGTCAGTCAATCCTCTTCAATCGGCACATGGTCGACAAAATCAATACGTAAATTTCTATACTCTCTAACCCAAACTATTGATATTTAATCGCTACGGTAACAAAACGACACCAGTAAGCGATGTTCTTCAATGCTAAAGTGCGGAATAGTTATTGATTTTCCTGAGAGTTTCTTTCACTCAGTCGACGTCCGTTGACGACAGTTGCTGTATAAATGACGCGGACTGACGTCAAAGCCGTAAGGTTAATGCCGCTATTTTATGCGTGAAACCAAAAGAAAGAATTTGAGAATACATTAAAGAGATAGAATTTATAGCCAGTAGTCCTTTTCAACAGGTCATAATCTAAATGGCTTATCATAATTGGCTTTATATATAGTCCCTTTCAACCTGGCAATTATTGATGAGTGGTGTTTTTTCTCTCACAGGAACCAGCCAGCTAGAAATATTATTCATTCCCAGGACTAATATCAATCTAGAACATCCAGAATTATTGACTTTACATCTCTGTCATCCAGTCTTTTCGGCAGGAATCAGATTTTATGGAGTAATAGGCTGTGTTAATTCCCTTGTCGTTAATTTGATATTTATTACTTATGACAGAAGCAGATTGACCTATATCTGCTCTTGTTACTAAAACCCTTTATCCAATCACATCCAGGAATAGATAGAAACGTGGCACACTTTTTTTTCCTAGCATACGGAGGAGAAAAATTGGTTCACAGCATGGGGAATAAGGGAACAATAATGATACAATTGACATTATTTTTTAAATAAAATTTCAACCAATCACAGCATGGAATAAACAAGGCATCATGTCAAAATTTTATAAAATTGATATATATACATTGTTTAAATCATGACATAATTTGAGTCTGGTTTTATCTGGCTGCAGTCGGTTGACTTGAAGGAACCGGTAAATACGGCCTCAGAGAAAATCAAATTTAAATGATCTACTATTCAAGTGTAAATACAGCAGAATAACATTTTTTCAAAAAGCTGGATATCAGTAATAGAAAATGTTGGGGATATAAACATTTCAAATTTAGTGAGGTTTATTATCAATTTTTTTTTTTTTTTTTTTCAAAAAAGCTGGATAACAGAAAATGTTTCAAATTTTCAAGGGGGTTTATTGTCATTTGACCATCATTTGAATCATCAGAACAAACTTTTTGAAAAAAAACAGAGAGTGTTAAGATGTCAAAAGACATTGCAACAAAAAGCCTAATGTTATTGGTGTACTTATCATTACATTTTTTTTTAGACATGCCAGATTTTGATAATAACAATGACGATAAATAAAAGGATAATGCTGAAGAATTATAAGTATTTCTCACATGACATCCCTGTCATTAAGTCTAACATTTGTCAAACTCTATCATGAAAGTCTTTTTTGCCCCCTCTCGTATTGTTCCAATTATACTTGTAATAATCTCAAAAAACAAACAAAAAAGCATGAACACCTGTCAAATTCAGGAAAAACGTAATTTAGAGAATAAAAAATCAATAAACAAAATATTCATAAAATGTAATTTACTAACATTCTGTCCATTTGAACAGCAAATAGCCCTTTCAATAGTTTTTCTTGGAACAATTCAATAAGGTCAAAAGGGGGATTGCGGGGAGGGAGAGAGAATAGTGCTTCATATCTGTATAAACAATATTTACTCTTCAATATTGATCAATACAAAAGCATGAATAGTTATACAAACAATTTCATATTGATTCTAATTTAAATTCTTTTATTTTACTGCAATTATGAGATAATGGCATCACTGAGTTCCGACACATTAACCAGTTATCTACTTATTACTTTCATAATTCAAAGATTTACGTCAATGTAAGATATAAAAGTATGCTAATTATCAGACGCCGCAATAACTCTTTCTTAATATATATATATATAATGCTCTTAAATCATGGAATTCATGAGGTCATCATTAATAGTGCACTATAGTCAATGATGTCATTGTTAATAGTGCACTGTTCATAGAATCTATGATGATGTCATCAAATTAATGGTGGCCTACACTAGAATCCATGATGTCATAATAGTGCACTTGAATTCTAGAATCTATGACATCATCATTAATAGTTCACTAGAATTTATAATGCACTTTAATCATAGATTCAATGACGTCATGCGTAAGCTGTAAAGTATTAAGTAAATTAATGAAGTGCTTAAAATATTTCTAAAGAAAATAAATCTGTATGACGTAAAGCAAGGTTCATGAAGAATATTATCTCTTTCAGTCTGAGATATATTTATAATTAATTTCCAGTGCATGTGAACCATATTAAATCATGTCATGAAGACTTCTAAGATTAGACTATATTCTCAGAATTCGTTCAAATTCTCTCCTGACTCTTTATTATTTCAAACTATTTCCTGATACAAAATAAGTATCACTGACATCCAAACTTGAAGAAGGGAGCTTTATTTGGCCACTGGCATCCGAGAGCTCTTGAATTCTTTGTAATATCATACGTACCTAACGAAAACAGACCGAGTCTCTCCTAATTAATCACAGTCAACTAGTAATTAAAAAATAGGAAAGACCTTCGAAATGTAAATCCTTCTTTAATTTTCTTGTTTGAGACGCTGACCATATCACCAATTTGATATATTTGCATACTAGTGTCTAGTTCTTTGGATGGCACAAAAAGGTCCACCCGTGCTCACATTAGTGTAATAAAAATCGTTGAAGACCTTACTTACACTAGTACATGTAAAACCATAAGGTCTGTCGTTGAGTCAAGTGGCCTGGTTTCGATTCCATGCAAGCAAATTAAAGGGACAATAACATTCTTGCTGGCTTGGTAGCTCCAGAAAATAAATAATACCCTTATTCTAAGTACTAGATGTTTAAATGTCCTACCTGTTGTGTAAATTATCCATTACAACCTATTTTATTTGTCCAGAGGGTTCGAAAATATTTTAAAATCCAAGTCACATTTGAAAAGGTTTACGTTAGACTTTTCAAATCAATTGGTTGAATTTTTCCAATTTCTTAAATTAGGTGTGTTAAGATGAAATTTATATCATCATTTAATTGGAATATTCTAAAATAATACGATTTGTTGACCAGAATGAAGATTGGGACATATTTTTCAGTTACAACAAGAGTGTTATTGGGGCTTTAATGATTAATGATCGAACAATATGTTAGTGCCAAAATGATAGTTTGTGTCGAGTCGATGTTAAACCCCATTTCTCTCTCACATCTCAGGCCATCTTGAACTTATTCCAGACATTGCTTGAGCTAAAATTAGATATCTTGAATACTATTAATGGAAGCGTGAGAAGTCACAGATGGTGATGTCTCCCACAATTTTCAAATTATAGTTACTGAAAGAATTTCATTCTTTTACTATGGTGAATATATTTTTGGATGGAATTTCAGGGAAAGGAAAGTATTCCTCAACTGAAATCATGAGTAGTTTTGTCTGTTTTAGTCTAGCGGAATTGAAGAATCCTTTTAACCATGGAGGAATTGATGATTTAAACAGTAGATGATTTTTAAACCAGGGGATGAATAAGGGATAAATTTTAAATGAGGGAAGAATTGGGACTGGGAGAAGGGGAGGAATGAGGAACACTTGTTAACTGGGAGGAATTGGAGAAGAATTTTAAACTGGATGATATTTAACCAGGGGATAAACAAGGGATGAATTTTAAACACGGGAGGAATTGGGACTGGGAGAAGGGGAGGAACACTTGTTAACTGGGAGGAATTGGAGAAGAATTTTAAACTGGATGATATTTTAAAAGGGGATGAATAAGGGATGAATTTTAAACACGGGAGGAATTGGAGAGGAAAGTAAGTGAGGAATTGTGGAACACATTGTAACTGGGAGAAATTGGAGAAGAATTTTAAACTGGAAGAATTGGACAAGAATTTTAAACTGGGAGGTATTGGAGAAGAAAGTTTTCGAGAAATTTAAACTGGAAGAGATTCTAGAAGAATTTTAAACAGGGACGAATTGGACAAGAATTTTAAACAAGGAGGAATTAAGGAGTCTTGGTATCACAAGAGCAGGTATGTCACCTGGTTCTCTGATAACCACTGTTCTAATTGATAATAATCATCATTTTTACATTTAATACACTTTCTTATTGATTTTAATTATCGCACTACAAGATTTTGACGTAAGCAATCAATAGCTCAAGTAGTGTATCATTACTTGACGTATGATGGTTCACACACGCGTTCAATAATATCAGAATGATATCAATAACTTACCATGAATTATGGCGTCAAAGGGGTACATTTCAAACGGTGACCTACAAATCTAGAATAATTATCAGTAATCGATGGCACTAAAACTGTTCGTGTTTCACTCAGGAAACAGAAAAATTCTGAGAAAATTAATTCCTTCCGATTGAAGATCACTCAAAAATAACACCCATAAATTAACATAATCATATAGAATTTAATAATCGGCTATTGAAATATTTCGGAGAAAATTAATTCCTTCCGATTGAAGATCACTCAAAATAACACCCCTAGATTAACATAATCATGTAGAATTTATTAATCGGCTATTGACATATTTGAGAGAAAGATTGAAAGTTATTTTATTTGTCAGTCTGATGAATTGGATTTCTTAAATATGGTTTGGGTGCTTATTTTTGTATAGAAATAAAAAATTGAAATGGTGGTTAACGACTTATTCTTCTGTCTAAATAAAGACGTGCATATGCCATGCAGTTTGCTATGATTGATAATTTGTTCTGACAGCATCGCTTGAGTCTACTATCTAAATGTCCGGTATCTTTAACATAATGCCAGAGGTATACAGGGGACTTTATTTTCTGGTCAATCCAAACGACTATAAACACTTTTCCTTTCCCTACGTCCTGCACCACAAACAAGAAAAAACCAGAATGTAAACTCCCACAGAGCTTTTGTGTCAAACACAAATTTCACTAGTTCTAAAAGTGTGCTGAGAAGAAACCATAAAAATAATTGTGCCATGAAAAAAAAAAAATCCAATATTGAACTTTCAGGATAATGATTTTTGGAATTCTCTTGGTTTCACCACATTACAAATTTTAAATAAGGAATAAAACGTAATGGCATTTACTGTCCATTTATATCTTACCCAGAAAAAATTGGAATAAATGAGTTTTGACAGGAAACCAAATGGCATACCATTAGGTACAACAATGGTTGGGAAAATTGTATTGTTAATAGAAAATGAAACCTTGAACACAGGAAATATCTGCTGAGACAGCAAAATCATTATTGCCAATTTAGCAAAAAATAGTGATAGTTCCCAAGGAACTTAGCCAAAGCATAAAAGCCTGATGCACCATTTACATTTTCACTAAAATATCAAATTTTCACAGATACATGCTGATTGATCATTAAACATTTGATCAAAAAAAAAAAAAAAATCAAAATACTGACGCTTATTCACCTCCAGACTTGATTCCATCAGTTTTAAACTAGGCCCATTTAAACTAGGCCCATTACGTTTATCAGCTACCAGCTAATATAGGCTATGCCAGTTCCCCAATCCCTATTCAGTTAGAAATCTGAATAAAAATATTGCTTTTAAATAAAAAAAATCAGTAACCAATAATAAAGGATGGCACTTGTGCAGCATTGATCAATGAAATTTCAGTTTATCATAACTTTGAATATAAAGAATCAAACTGAACTATTTGTGGACTGGTATTGCTATTAAGAGTTTAAACGTCCACAATATTGCAGTCTACAAGGGATTCCTGTAGTGCTAAAGGATGTATCAAGTCTTTAAGGTTTCAAAATCAAAATCAAAAGCAGGTTTCAACCCCTGATCGAAAATTGTATTTTTCTATTTTTTTACAGTTTAATCCACGCTAAATAGTACTCAAATTGATTATTTAATTAAAATATTTAATTTCAATAAAAAATATCAAAACCAAAGATATTAATGGAAGAGGACGCAAAATGTTCAAATATTGATAACTTTATCAATAATAAAGGAAACTGCATCAATTATGGACTGAAAAATCTCCCCACCTCTTTATTCTAAAGCACACATGAAACTATTAAAAAAATATTTTAATTATACACAAGGCAAACAATCTGCTTGTCTTAAAATTTGAAAATGAATTGTAGAATTTTGAGTTTTGTTAGATTAATTGCCTTTTTACCATCAACATTGGTTTATCTCGATTTTGATCAATGCCAAGGTAAAAGTTTTATAATGAACCATTTGAAGAAGAAGACCGTGTGCTAATGGGTTTTTAATTAGGAGTGGCGGAGTGGCGTAAACACCTCGGATCCAATCTTGATCAGCCACTCGTACAAAAAGAGTAAGCTTTTTTTTTTAATTCTACGATGAAATTACTTGGCAGCGCATAAAATCTGATAAATTTAAAATGCATAGAATGGTTGTCGATAAGTTTATGTCTGGATACCATGATGTTTGTTTCAGTTTCCGTCAATAATTCATTGATATTGCGGCAGTTGGATGGTCGGCGAGAAAAGATTCAATACTATCGACAGAGGCAAATTAAAAAAAATTAACCCTCTGCTCAATCCATATCTGTAGCCATTTATTAAATATTTCTGAACCAATGAGATTATCAAGAGTATAATGATTTGATGAATCAATGAAAGTGACATTATTCGATGAAATATAAAAATATTGATTGCTTCTGTGAAACACTTTCTCTTCGACAAGTTTTTTTATATTTTTGAATAATGGGATAGAAACGAAACAATACGTAACAGGAAATTTGTGATGTTGCTAATATCCTTGCAAGGATTAAAAACGTGATATTCATTTCTGAGAATAAAAACCTTCGATTTACAATTAAACCTCATAAGCCACACAATAGAGCTCTTTTTTTTTCATTAATAATTTTAATATTTTTTAACCTAAATCCTTTCATAATAATGCATTCATAAAATCATAATCATGTGAATATCCTGGATTTATTTTTTTTTCATGGGAGAGGATGCAGTCAAATGCCTCCATAGGTCACAATTGTATGGAACAATTACTGTTTATTACAGAGTGATGTTTCATCGCTTTAGAACCAACGTTATCCTGTTCCAAAGTCTTAACCACATTGCCTATCTCTGTTTAGTCTTAGTGAAAAATGCACATATTCAAACAATGTCAAGGCATTCACCTAATGAACACCTACACCAAATTTGAACATTCTACCTCAATTATAGTAGGAGAGTTATTATGTTCCAAAGTCTTGACGACCAATCAACCAAAGTTATTATGTATATGAACCAATCAAATTATTTAACTCTGCTTAGCCTATGCAGAAAATGCTTATCTTCAAAAGTCATCAAAGCATTCACCTAATAACAATAGTGTGAACATTCTAGCTCAATTAGAAGGAGAGTTATTGTTTCCCAAAAAGTGTGACGGACAGACAGACAAACGGACAGACAAGGTGTACAATAACTAAATGCCATTGAAACAATATATCAAATGCTTCCAAAGGCCATCACTGGGCAAAGACCACTGCTATATTCTGAAGAGCGAACTAGCATGGTTGTAGCTAGTCAGGCCAATCCAACTTAATTTTTAATTCTTTGATTTATTGTTCAATATATTGGCACGTCAGTCACGTGAATAGAATTTTGTTTAAAATTTCTAGAAATATAAATTTGGTACTAAAACCTTTTGGTATGAGCAACCAAAGAAATGTGAAAAAAAAAAAAATATTAATTGGGGTTCCCGAGGAACGGAGATTCAACTTGATATGGCCTATCAATTGTTTCTATAAAAAAGTTAATGTCGTGGATAATGGGTGATTTACTTCTTGGTTTTGCAGGATTGAATACTTTATAAGTTAAAACCCCTGTTATTAACTTGCAGTTAGCTCAATCCCCATCATTGGCAACCCATCGCATGATGAATCGGATACAGGGGTTGAAATGTCATGCTGAGCTTGTCCTAAATTGATTTTCACCTCTTGATATGGCTCTATCTGTGCAATGTGGGTTGGGAACATTGACTGCATAATAGAATGTTTATCGCCAGTTACTTGATAAAGACGGGGTGAGAGAGAGATGGGGTTTAAGGTCCACTTGACACAAACTAAGTCATTCTTGGATTAACATATGGTTTAATTTTATTTCAATAAACCCACGAGGTTGGACAGGCGACCCTACTCCTTGCAACGTACAACCAGGGATTTGAAACCACACCAGTTGACTCAATGGCAGGCCTTATGATACAGCGCGCATGCTAACCATTTGGCCATCCAAACCCCCTTGATAAAGACCAGAGAATCATTTTAAATTGTCACTCAATAACCAACAGAAATTGTATTCCGTAGAATGAGAATTGCGTACTGATTATTTCTAATGAGAGGTGGTACCAAGTGCTCTATAAGTATAATACTCATTCATGACGTTCATTAAGTTTTATAGTCTTATTAAGGGTATGTATACCTGTAGACGTTGTCTGATTAAAGAATTTTAACTTCTATCAAGTCTGTTATGATACTGTTTGACAGGGATTTTAAAAATTTTTTGAATCTTATAAATGCTCAGATAGTTTGCTCTAGTAGGCTATACGAACTACCAAAACTAAATGGGATTTAAAAAGCTACATAGTCTGCACCAACTGGGCTAACGAAGATGAAAGTTCAAAAAATTAAACTTGCATTATGCAAGAGTAAAATCTGCCTATTATGTGTTTTTCTTTACGCTTGAAATGTTATCTAAATTATTAATTAGACATTAATTAACTTATCCAGACCATAATAAACTCTCGATGTCAAGGCTAGCCTTCGATGTAAGCTGGATTAGATTCAAATATGCATTGGATAATCGAGACTACTCTGTTTTTATTAATGATTTTAGTAATGATGACCGAGGCTATTCAAAAATTACACTTGTCCGTTCTCGGCCTACAGCGGATCAATTGACTGAAATTTTCCCTATACATTGTCCCTTGCCTTTCCGGGCAACCACTCTGGAAAATTTGGATGAACTTTGTCGGTCCAATGCCAGAATAGAAACACCTGATCTCCAGGTTAGCGAGCCAACGTCTTACGCGCTTAGCCACTGTGGCTCACTTAAGAAATATGAAGCCAAAACAATCATAGCTTATAGACAGCCTTCAATAGGTCAATAATCAGAATTTTCTACATTAGTTAGTTAATTAAGGAATATGAAGCCTATACAATCACAGCTTATCAACAGCTTTCAGGAATCAGTCTAGCGTGCCATTTCATCCCTTCCTATACTAGCCATTAAAGTTTGATGCTATGTGCTAATGGGAAAAGATCGTTGAATAATTTATTCGTAGTTAGAATTCCTAACAGATTAGAACAGTGTCGTGTGATCGAATGCTATATTTCTTCATTTAGTCCTAACAGGCTAATACCCCGACCTGGCTTATAATATCACAAAGAAGAAAATGAGAGTCAGATTGCTTTGGAATCTCTTTATTGAATGGGATTTAGAGATCGTCAATGATGTAAGCGTAAACACAGGGGTGAATAAACGATTTTTGCAAAAGGGGAGAGAGAGAAATGGGGTTTAATGTCCACTTGACACAAACTAGGTCACTTTGGGATTAACATATGATTTCAATCCTATTTCAATAATTCACTTGCGCGTAGGGGTTTTTAGCAGTGGGGGGAAACCGGAGTGCCCGGAGGAAACCCACGAGGTTGAGAAGGTGCCCCTATCTTCCTGCCACATACGCTCACACCAGGGATTGAAACCACAGCCGCAAGCCAGAGGTGACCGGCCAGCTAGAGGTCGAAGCGCGGCACTCTAGACCACTAGGCCATCCCAAATACCCCTTTTCCAAAAGGAGAATGGTGAGGAGGGTGCAAACATATAAAAAAAAACAATTCTTGTCCTGCATAATGGCTACAATAAATCTTGGAGACCTTTTCTTTCTACTTATTTTTCCAATGTAAACTATGACCAAGTTGACAAATGGTGAATCATTTAATTTGTTTTAAACAGATTTAAGAATAGTTAGACAGTACTTCATTTGACAAATTTTTTTTATCTTTTTAGGATGAATCCATTCAAAATTCGTTCCAAGAAGATTTTATTATGATACCCTAATCTAACTAGCTCCTCAAAGGTGGCATATCCAAGACCCCCCCCCCCCCTTGCATCCCCCAACTGCCACCACCACCAAAACTAAATACAAGTTGATCTATACAAAAAATAATCCACAGTGACGACACAATAAATCTGCAAGCCTAGGTCCCTTTCCTGGTCATACTATTATGCCATATTCCCAATTCATATGTTGTATGTGTATTTTGTTGTGCAGTTCTCCTGGCATTATCTCTAGATTATAAGTATGATAATATTGAACGGTTCTGAGTTGGCGTTTTTGTAAACTTCTGCAGGTTTCAATTGTTGTATCTGTCTTTTGCAGTAGTCTAACAGTTCTCATTGCATTGTCTCCTTATTGACCGATTCTGCGTTGGCGTTGTTGTAAATTTCTATGGATCCGAGGAGAGATCATGATGATGATGTAGTACCTATTTACATTAGTGTATCTGATGGTCATCATAACAATATCGTCCGACATAAAATAGTGACAGGTAAGTCAATGATACGGTCACATCTGTTGTCTCGACTGGCAATTACAGACTTGTAACAAGCAATCTAATTGGATGGAAGTAATCAGTGATTGCCGGACTATTAGTAAGAACTATCGATGCAGACATCGAGTTGACAGCCTGTCAGAAAGAAAAATATCTTGATCAACATAATGACGCGAATGGTTTTCATAAATAGCTGAAAGGGACTGAAGCTTTAGATTGGTTTCAAAATATTTCATAGATTGTTGGCTAAAAATAGACAAAATAGACGAAATCAAAGATTGAATAGTACAACCAAGAAAATAACAGGGAAAACTTGTACAGACCCCAAATTCACAAAGTATTCCCAAGCTCAAGTTAAGAAACACCAAACTTTGCACATAGTTTCTTATTGATGTATTTGATACATTAAAACAACAAAAGTTTTATCAAGGGCTATATTTTAGATCAAATAAGGCATACAATTTTGTTTAAATTCTTAACTTAAGTCTGAGAATCTTTTGTGTTCCTGAAGGACAAAAAATCAGATCCTTGTGGCTTTAGCTCAGAGGAATTTTAGACACAGTTATTTCTTTAAGAAACATGAAGACATGGCATTTGATCAGATATTTACTAAAAATATACAGAATCGATTCCGCCTATTGTTCACAGAGACTCCCACACATTTTCTGGTTTTTGAAATATATACGTAGTCAATCAGCACTAAATCAAGCATCAAAAAAATTAAATCGCAGTTGGGGGAAACTCATGTTTTGTTTGTATGAGAGCTTTGTAACCATGGTTATGGTAATGAAATGACCAATAGTCTGCCAGACAAATTAAACGAATTGAATTACACAGTCAAGTAATTTCAGTTATAATTATCGTTCTTCTTATTTTCCATTTATAGCGTAATAATATCAAACTCAGACATTGTCATATTGTGTGACCAATCGGACCATTTAAACCGTGGTCCCCGGCCTCAACGGAATAGCAATCTAATCTCACTTACAAACTGTCATCAAAATATTTTAGTTCCAACAGACAGAGACATTATGTTTGTGTGTGTGTGTGTGTGAGAGAGAGAGAGAGAGAGAGAGAGGGGTTCAATTTCATTCAAATAATTCGCTTGCATGTAGGGGTCTTAAGCACAGAGTTAAGTTATAGAGGAACACGGAAAAAAATCCAGGTTGAACAGCCAATCCTATTCCTTGTCACCTACAAGCTGTGAATCGAAACCATGTCAGACCTTATGATCTAAAGCCCAAATGTTAAACCATTTGGCCACCTATCCCGATAGAGAGAGGTTTAATGTATAAGGAGTTGCATCACCTGTTCTGGGGTCCATGGTTTTCTTCCACAGCAAAGATCCTGTCATTGCTTTTCTTCTTCTGTTCCTTGGCTGTTTGTTCTGTTTTTGTTTTGCTTAGCAGCTTTCCTATATTTCATATCAGATATTTCTCTGTTGTTGTTTATTACATATTTCACAAAACGAGTACCAAATATCAATCAGTTGAACCTCGCAAATGACCAGCACCTCTTTCCACACCACGTAATTTTAACACTTTGTTCTTAAGTGACATTTTATATACATGAACTTCTTTATGTTTTTACCCATTTCTTTTATTACTTCTTCATACGTAAATACATTAATTAAATCAACTGGTCCATGATATCATATATTATTTATTGGACGTTAAATTTGTAACAAACAACAAATTGTTTATTATGGTTTGATGTTTTAGAGCCAAGATTCCTACTCTGTTGAACTCCATGTACCAATAGGAGTAAGGCCATGGCAATATGACAGAAATATCTTGGAGTATTTATTTTGGGCAATAATTATTCTACAAGACCTGTTATATATTACATGTTTTAACAAACAAATCTCTGAAATACAAAGTACAATGGAAATTCTAGAAAACTTCTGAAGTGAGCAATGTTTAAGTCTTCCTGGAAAAAGTACCAGTAAGGTCATGCCAATATGAATTTCTGTTGTGCTTCTTATTTCTTCGAGAAAATGATTAATTCAAAAACCAAAACTGTTTGGTTGCACAGTTCAAAATTTAAAATAAAACATCATAGCGTAAAGTGGCTATTTATTCATCTACTGAAAATTAAATTGAATTGGTCAACAGACAGAAATGTCTTCATACAAATGGAACAGAATATAATGTCTCATCAACTTGGTTGGTTACTTTTAGAGGCAAACAAACATGGCAATCTTTATTTCTAATTATTTTGTGCAATGCAGGGTAGGAGTATTTTGCCTAGACAGTGTATAATAAGTAAAAAAGATAGAAGTTTTGTAAATGGGCCACATCATCAATATTCTCCCTGTTCTAGGTGTTGAAGTAAATATTTTATATGTTGACATATTGATTTTGTTAGTGTTTTAATATTGGCTATAAAACATACATATCACATATACTAGTTAATTTAATATGGTTATTAAAGAGAGAGAGAGAGAGAGAGAGAAATGGGGTTTAAGTCCACTTGACACAAACTAGATCATTTCAGGATTAACATATGTTTTAATATTTTATTTCAATAACTCACTTGCGCGTAGGGGTCTTTAGCAGTGGGAAGAAACCGGAGTATGGGGTTTTTAAGTCCACTTGACACAAACTAGGTCATTTCGGGACTAACATATGATTTTAATTTCATTTCAATAATTCGCTTGCGCATAGGGGTCTTTAGCAGTGGGAAGAAACCGGAGTATGGGGTTTAAGTCCACTTGACACAAACTAGGTCATTTCGGGACTAACATATGATTTTAATTTCATTTCAATAATTCGCTTGCGTGTAGGGGTCTTTATAATTAGCAGTGGGAGGAAACCGGAGCATCCAGAGAAAACCCACGAGATTGGGCAGGCGATTCTACTCCTTGACATGTACAACTGTTGATTCGAAACCACACCAGTTGACTCAATGGCAGGCCGTATGATACAGCACGCCAATACTAACCATTAGTGCATTTAATTAATAGAACGATTAATATCAATATTATTTAATCATGGAGAAACTAACGTTAAAAAGTATTCTAGAATTACACAGAAAATAGATATTCTTCATTATAGGAAGAAAAAGACTTGGCAACATTCGGAATCCATTGCTGAAGATATAAATGGGATGCGATCAAAGTCTGTAAAACCTGTAATCTTTTGATGGGCCTCTTTTTAGAATCTCACTGAATCTAAGCCAATCATATCAGTTTTTGTTTTTTTAAATTAAAGATACATAAGATTTAGATAAAGAACTAGCCATTCTTGCTATAATAGTTCGAAAGTAGATAATGTCAAATAAATAATATAAAAATTTCATTCAAATTACTCTGTTGCAAGCGAAGATATTGGCCTTTGAAGGTTTGACAGACGTGTGTACTAATTTCAACCACCAACCTGGTTGATCGAAGCTAAGTCTCTTTCCTCCATATTTGTTTAAATCAACAGTTTCAATCTATTTAATATCGGAGAAATCTAATGCCATCAAGAGTTGATTAAGACCTGGAACAGTTAATTAATGTCTAATTAATACTTCAGAAAAGAGAGAGAGAGAGAAATGGGGTTTAATGTCCACTCAACACAAACTAGGTCATTTTGGGACTAACATATGGTTTAATTTTATTTCACTAATTCGCTTGCGCCTAGGGGTCTTTAGCAGTGGGAGGAAACCGGAGTGCCCGGAGGAAACCCACGAGGTTGAGAAGGCGCCCCTATCTCCATGCCACATATGCTCACAACAGGGCTCGAAACCACCCGCAAGCCAGAGGTGATCGGCCAGCTAGAGGTCGAAGCACGGCACTCTAGAGCACTAGGCCATCCCAACCCCCCTTCAGAAAAGATTTCAGGCTCAAAGAAAAATCTGCAGGGGGTTTCGATCTCATACTTGCATGTGACAAAGAGTAGGATCGTCTGCCTAACCTTTGTTTTCTGTGGGTATTTCGGTTTCTACGCACGGCCAAAGACCCCTACATACAAGCGAATTATTAAAATAAAATTTTTGTCCCAAAATAACCTAGTTTATGAGTGGACACTAATCCTCATTTCTCTTTCTCTATCTCTTGAGAAAATTTTGTATTTTCAAAAATGCAAATGGAGCAGAGAGATTTTAAATCATGTTTTCTGCCAATAATAACAATTTTCTCTTTAATTTGTATTCTATTTAATTTTCGTCCTTATCTCGGCATCTTTCTCTCTCTCTCAACAATTTTAATCAGTCTGAAGAGTGGAAAAATGAGTTAAATATAGCCTACACTAAACCATGGCCAAGATATTATCAAATATATCACTATAAATATGGGTTACCTAGCAACAAAATTTACAAAAAGTGCATGTGAAGAATGAAAAGAGTGAAGAAGCACAGATCGAAAATGCTGAAACATAAAGCAGTCCTATTCAAATAAAGATTGCAATAAAACTATTTCTGAGATCTTTTGATCTGCATATAATCCATACACATCACGTTTTGAATGTCATTGATGATTGCTGCATGCTCTTTCATTTTTAACTTAAAGTGGGTGTATTCCCACACACTTGCAATGAAATGAAAATAGAAGTTAAATGGGGTTTTACATCCTTATTTTCAGAAGCAACTAAACTATGAAGACAGACACAATGCGCGTGCCATGGGGAAAATTTTGCCAAAGCGTTTCGGCGTACTATCCATCAAATTCAAGCTGTCAAAGTTTCTTTATGTGCATGCCATCATGTATGCAGGGCATTGATTTATTGTCCCATCCGAATGACTAGACCCTGTTCCTTTCCAGGCTCTCTGTCTTTCTCAGTTAACGCAGGTATTGAACCTCGGACCTTCCATCACTGAGAAACAGAACCAGACAGAGAGAGAGAGAGAGAGAGATTAATGTCCACTCAACACAAACTAGGTACCGGTAATTTTGGGAACAACATGTGCTTGCAAGTAGAGGTCTTTAGCAGTGGGAGGAAACCAGAGGAAACAGAGAAAAAAAAGGGAAAACGACACAATGCTTTGACACATTCAAGAAAGTAACATCAATAATGCTATTTAGGCCATGTCCCTCTTTTTTAAATACATCAATTCTAAGAAATTGTCCAACTCATCTAAGGCGAGAATTTCATACTTTAAAGTTATATTTTTGAAATGTATTAAAATAAAGCCTTAAAATAGATGGTATCTATAAAGAGTCTTGCCTTGTTAAAGAATAACCCTGCCAGTTAAGAAATTGTCAAAAATATAATTTTCAACTTCAAATTCAAATGTTTGAAGATAGCTATTCCATGGAGGGTATAGAACAACAAGGGGGGTAATTGTGTTAATATTTCTGGTGTGAATGATTTTTAGGTGTGGGAAATAATTACATGATTGTATAATAGTGAATTGACAACCTATTGAGCAAAAAACATAGAAATAATAATGTTTTGACTTTCTTAGAAAATATGAAATTCTTGCTTTAAAGGGACCCTCCCGGTAAGAACAGAGTCTCAAAAATTAAAGTCCGAGTATTTATGAAATTTATGGACCAAAATATAGAGGCCCGGTGTATTTACCTTGTCGCAAAATTTCAGCTCAAAATATTGAGTCGTTTGGACGTGAACGTCAACACTGCTTATCCGGACACGTAACCCTTTTAAGATTTCGGGTCAATTTTTTCATTGGGTGACCTGATAATCGATTCCCGTTTCTTGATAGGTCTATACAGTGAATGACCCATGTACTGTACTTGATAACAAAGGGTAAATTCCACCTACATATTATTTTTATAGAAAAAAGTCTGGTTTTATCCAGATACTGTATAATACAACGGTCTCCATTTCCAGATGAAGACTGTCAGGTTTAAGTTATTTACAAGCGTATCACAAATATCATGTTAGTTGGTCGGCCTTAGGTAATGGGTTTTAAGGGATTTTAACACAAAATTAAGCAGTTTTATTCCCCAAAAAGTTATCGGGATTGGCCCTTTAAGACAAATTGTGTTCATTTCCTTCCATTCAGTCTCCTACTAAAAGAAACTGATACCTTGAAATCCAAACCAGGGGATTACCTACCGTTGATATTTTCATATTGTGTTCTTAATTAAATGTTAAATCATCAATTCGACAACCTCTTTGCATAAATTAAGCCATAAAAAAATTAGATTTTCTTCAAAAAATTAAAATGATCATCAAAGGTTTTTAAAACAAACTGTGCTTATCTCCACCCAGTCTCCTACTGAAAGAGACTGTCACCTTATTGCAGACGGATTGTCCTTAATTGCACCTATATTCATAAAATTGCAATCCAAGGAGTATTAGAAAATAACCCATATTTTTCTCTCCAAGTACTTGACAATTGTCACTTTTATAAACGAGTGTGTGCCATAGGGATGACAACGCAAATTGAAAATGTCAAAAACACCGATGACCCAAGGGGACATTCGTTTAATCAGCTTAATAGCAGCCAACAAACCACGATAACAAATTTCCCTAAAAATAACGAGGACAGCGTCGAATCAATAAATAGATAGGTAAACTTAATGAGAACTGAATTAATCCGCTTCGTGGTTACGCGGACGCGTGTATTCCGCTGATTAGCTTTCCTCAGTATTGATTGGTCAATTTATTTTTTTGTTATCAAAATTAAGAATGCTGTTCATCAATTCATTGGGTTAATGTTGGATTTTACGCAAGATTCTAACATTTTCTAACAGGTCTCTTAAGAAAATAAGAAAAAGATACACATTTGTTTAAATAACCGATGGAAAAAAGATTTTAACATTGTTTTATAGGATAAATCAATCAAAAGAGTAAAGTTTTAATTACTTTGACTATAATTTTAGAACAACCAAAGCAAGATTTTTGAAAGTGATTACAGGGAAGAACTCTGGCAGTAATTTTTGTGAATACTTGAAAAACAAAAGGAAGCAGTTTTATATAAGTATTAAGTTGCTTGTTACTCTATCGAGTTATTATTTCCTTAATGATTGTGGGGGTGTCACGATGGTTAAAAGAGAGAGAGAAATGGGGTTTGACTTCCATTCGACACAAACTAGGTCATTTTGGGACTAACACGTGGTTTAATTTTATTTCAATAATTCATTTGCGCGTAGGGGTCTTTTTAGCAGTGAGAGGAAACCGGAGTGCCCAGAGGAAACCCATCATGGTGGTTAAGTGGGTATAAGAGTTCTATCTACAGATTTCAAGCAATGTCTCTCAACACAAAGACACGTGAATAGGGAATAAAGGACTGCTGTCCCTAATCCAATGATCATCTAACAGAGCATCACGCTTGAATTTCTAAAATGCAGGGCAATGATTGAACCCCTGACATCAGTTACATGTATATTTCAAAGTGCAAATCACTGGCAGGGCCGTGATCAAACACAGTACATCATAAAGAATGTAACATCAGTTACATAAATGTATGTTAGGAAGTGAAAATTGTAATTAAATGACATTATTGAATTTGACAAGTATTGTAAAGATCTTTATGTGCTTTTTATTAGCTTAAAACTAAATCTGGTTTAGATGACAAAGACATAAACCATGTTACATTTCTTCAATAGGTTGTTGAACCAATCTAGCACTTTATTCAAGGACTAACTAAGGTTAATGATCTAACAACAGAAAAAAGAAGAAAGATTTTAACAGACATGTATCATTTACTTATTACAGTTCAAAATATATAGGCCTAAACTTAAAGCGAGAATTTCATATTTTCTAAGAAAGTCAAAACATAATTATTTCTATGTCTTTTGTTCAAAAGGTTGTCAATTCACCATTATTCGATCATAGGCATTATTTCCCACACTTGAAAATCATTCACGCCAGAAATAATAACACAATTACCTCCCTTCTCTTTCTATTCTCCCCATGGAATAGTTATCTTCAAACGTTTGAATTTGAAGTTGAAAATGATATTTCTGCCAATTTCTCAACTGGCAATTGTGAATTATAAGATTAATAGGATTATTCTTTAACAAGGTAGGACTGTTTATATATACCATCTATTTTAGGGCTTTATTTTAATATATTTTAAAAATATAACTTAAAAATATGAAATTGTAGCTTTAATGGAACAATGCTTCAAATTTCTCACGTCTTAATCCATGCTAATATGTAGGCCTACTCGGATTTAATTAAGGAAACAAAATCTAAATCTCAATGAAAAAAACAAAATATAAATTTAGATAATCTCCCTGATGGCATTCAATCAGATTAATTAGAGACCCATCCAAAGTTTTTACCTAACTTAACGGAATTAATTTTGAACGATATTTCTTGTAAAATGACTACCAGATGCTTTAATACAGTAGCAATCAGCTACATTTATTCCTGTAACATGTCCACTTATTACAAATATGAATCGTTTACAAAGACACCGTCTTGTTCCATCACATTTATAAAAGGTCAGGTAACTCAGGTGTCGGGGGATGAAATCCGATCTAAGTTATCAGATGTCAGCTCAGTCAATCACCATGTACAATATCTCAACTTATTAGTGCGTTTTTTTTCTCGGATATAGACAAGTTAAATGGGGATTATCTCCACTGAAAACATAAACTCGGTCATTTTGTGACTGCTACATAGAGTATTTCAATTCCAATTATCATACATGAAAAGTATATATTGAAATGAAATAAGGTTTTCTACACCAACCGGAATATTGAAACAGGTATACACCATGAGGGAAATTTTACCCAGGCAGTGGTGATACTCCCTTATCAAATTCCAAATGTCAAGGGTTATTTTACGTGCACACTGATACCCACACGACCTCAGTTTTTCGTGCCTTCTGATCGACAAGTCACTGCGTCCTTGTATGACCCTTGGTCCTGTGCCACTGATAACTGGTAATATAACGAATCAACTTATAATTTACATGGACTTATACCTCACAAAATATGGCAGATAACGGTAAAAGGTACAATAGTAAATACAGTCAATTAAAGATAATCTAACAAATAGCGAGCTAACGTGTTAATAACATCATCTTGTTAGCGTAATTAGTGAGCAGACAACAGGACGGCTCGTATCCTTAATCTGATAAAGCGTTTGGAAAGGAGTTTGTACTTCTGTGCCCTGAGGTCAACTTCTCCTTCCATCACAAACAACAACTTCAGACATCGGTCGATCAAAATCAATAAGTTGTCAGATCAGATAATCGTTATCAGGATCACTAGCGGAAAAAATAAAAAATGGTGAAAGAAATTTCATCTCAGGAACACTGTCATTTGTCCATTTATTTAGCAATTTCATCTCAAGTACACTGTCGTTTGTCCGTTCATAAAGCTATCTCTTGTTATCCTAAAAGTGCATCTGGATAGAAATGGGGTTTAATGTCCACGCAACACAGACAAGGTCATAACACATAGTATAATCTTATTTCAAAATTGACTAATATCCCGGAAATTGATAGTTGTATCAGTTGTTGTGTACATAGGTTATGGTTGCTCTTTTGGAGAACATCTGACACCACTTCTCATTTAGTGGAGATTTTTTTAAATTCAATTTAAACTATTTCTTGTCTTTCATTTTTTAAAATTTTAGTGAGTGGATGCAACGATGTGTGAAATATATATGTAACATATGTTAGTCCTGAAATGACCTAGTATGTGTCGAGTGGACTTTAAACCCCTTTTCCCTCTCTGTCTCTCTAAAACACTTTATACCATCTCTAAATCATTTGGAAATTCTATTATTTCTGTGTTCCGTTTACATTGTAAAACATTTTTTTTAGTTACTATAATTCAAGTAATATTGGCGGTAACAGGCTAGAACCCCCACTATTTGTTTTCTATTAGCCCGGGTTAGGTGCAAAAGAGTAGGACGTTAAACCCCATTTCATTTCATTTCATTTATTTTCTAAGTTCTACTATATTGGCTAGAACCACCACAATTCTTTCTCAAAGTTTCTACCATTTTGGCTGTATCATGTTAGAACGCCTCAAATTGTAAAAAAAAAAAAATTTTTATTCAAGATAATTCGAATCATATTAGCTGTAACATTACTTATACCACCTCTTTAATTATAATTTGGCATGTTCTGTTTTCCTGTGTTCCATTTATATTGTAAAAACCTAGTTTTTATTTACTGCATTTCAAGTAATATTGGCTAAAACGTGCTCCAAGTAGATAAAATATATTGACACATTCTTATATAGTAATATTGGCTGCAACACTCTCTTTGTAAATAATATATATTTATAACAAATTACGATTAATAGCCATTTTTATTACTCTAACACATGTTCGAGGAAAGTGCTATATCCAATATACATATCACTGTAATTTATAAGGTACACACAGAAACAGACACATGTTCAGCTCAGGTGCAATATATATATATACCATTACAGAAATAACATTAATAGTCAATAACAGCATGAAATTCAACCATTTTGTGGAAAATATCTGTTTTTTGCACAGTTTAATCTATGCTAAGATATATTCGAGAGGAGAGAGAGACTAATGTGTCATTTAACACTTACTATGTTATATTGGGACTGATATATGATATATCGCAATTTCTTTCTAGATCTTATGATAAAAAGCGCATGTTTTAGACCAATCAGTGCTCCAACCACAGCCACTGCCAGACTTGTAAAAACATTTATTGCCAAAATCACTGAATTGGAGTCCATAGATCTTGAAATTTAAACAGTAGTGTGCAAGCAAGAGCAAGGAATCATCAAACATGGTTTTGGTTTTGCTGACCAAGTGGTTTAATTGAACAGTGTTAATTATAAGGCCTGTCGACGCTGCAAGCGCCACCAATTTTATCCCAGGTTTATATACCTGACCCCGAGTAGGGTTATATATACCTAACCTCGTTTTATTTTTTCTTCTAATTCTCTGGTTTCTCTGAAAACCCCCAAGCCCTTGTTTGGGAAGATGCTGTACCTTTTTATTTTTGACTTACAAAACATAAAATAATTTACTAGAAATTCATTGGAACTTACAAATCATAACATAATTTACTGATAAATTATTGGAATTTAAAATTATAAAATATTGTAATGGCAATTTTTGGGGACTTAAAAATTGTAAAATAATACACAGAAATGATATTTTTTTTTGTCTTTGTGCTCTCTGCATTGACGACAGAGAAATGGAGAGTTTTTAATGTAGTAAAAATGTCGTATTCTCCAGGGACTCAGGATGAGCAGTCAATTGTTCGATCATGGTTGTAAGATTGAAAATGATGATAATGAAAGCCATTTATTGTTCCCATCATCCCTCAACTACAAACACACACCATTAGGATATGCATTATTAATTTAATATCAAATATCAAAATAAATTCATGGAAAATTACACGTATATTCGGAGTTATATAAATATATACTTTTTAAAAAAACAGACAAGTCTTAATTTTTGGCAATAACCAGGTTAACAGGCCAACAGTGAGGCTGAAGTTCCCCCCCCCCCCCTATCAAAATCCCAAAATAAATAGATGACACATATTAATTAATCGCACACTTATTTTTTTTCAGAAGTATCGAGCAATCAAACTGGTTAACAACTAAGTTTCATCCCTCTCTATCAGATAGAATCAAAGTTAGCTTGTCCCAAAGCATGCCACGAACCAGTTTAATAAAGAAAGGTATCTGCTATGGACTGTGCTATGATGGAAATTGTAGGACATTTAACCACATTTTGTTTCAATAATAAAACATTAATACTTGTATTTACAATCATGAAGCATCAAAATTGTGAAAATTCAAAATCTCTGACAGAATTTTACTTCCTTTTTCTATCAAAATATTTTTAAAATTAAGAGTATTTGGCAGCTCTTCTCAGACTCTTTTAGGTTCTGAAGAATTAAAAATGATAATTGTTAGTTTTTCATTTTGAGTCAAGTCTGTATCCATACAGGCTCGGGACTGTACAACCCCGTAGAAGCTTATGGCTAGCCCCCGTATCAATTTGATTAATCTACATTTGTTTGTGATTTCTTGTCCGTAGATTTGTTCATTAATGTACATTTGTTTGTGATTTATGTGTCCGTATATTTGTTTTGTGTAATTGTGTGTGGTGCAGCCCCCCTGCACTTACTATTAAAGATACCAAACTATAGAATAAAAATGCAATTGCAAAGTGTTTGAAATCAAGCGCAAATTTACCTAATGTCAGCTGCATTAGATATCACTATTAGGATACAATGCTATTTATGTAGAACAACACTCGACAGCTAGTTAAACCAAACGGTATTCAGAGCCTGGAGGTCTTAAAGGATGATAAAATAGAGTCCAACTTCTTGTCAATATTGTTGCGGTCATCTTGGAAACTAACAAGGTCATTAATTTTGTTCTGTCAAGAACCAAAGTAAATTTGAACTTTATTTGTCCTACCTTCCAGGCGCAATCAATAGATTCGCTCCAGCTCTTCAGCTATCCAAGACTTTCAGAAAATAAACAATGACAGACTAACAATTTAGAATATCCCATATATATAGAGAGAGAGATTGAGAAAGAGAGAGATTGAGAAAGAGAGAGATTGAGAGAGAGAGAGAGAGAAAAGAGAGAGAGAGAGAAAAGAGAGAGAGAGAGGAGGGTTTAATGCCAACTTGACACAAACTATGTCATTTCTCAGGACTATAACATTGTAGTATTGGGCTTTTAAGAGTGGTAGGGTCCCAGAGGACCTGCAGAAAACACGCAACAAGACTGGACAGGCAACACTACTCCTTGTTACTTAGAAGCAACAAATCGAGACCACACCACACCACTTAAGTCAATCCCAAACCTTATGATTTTAAGCCCATGTGGTAAACTTAACTAACCATGTTTCCTGAAGCAACAACCACGAGTTCTACAACATCAATATGTTCTTACACTGCTTTTGCAATTCCCAAACCTATAGCTATGCTATATCCCTCAGGGGCGGATCCAGGATTTTCAGAAAGGGGGGGGGGGGTGCTACACCTACTTGGGAGTGCGAAGCGAGGTCCGTGTGTTTTGAGTGGACAAAAATGCAGACGAGAGCTAATTTCATACTAGTACTGTCAATTACGATTTCCAACCTAAATCATTTTTATTTTCCTTTCCCGCGAGAATATATGGAGCTGAAAATTATTCGCAACTGCAAAAAAATAGAGGGACGTGCGCCGAGTGACCCTCTAGATCCGCGCCTGTCCCTTTACTTTAGACATTCAAACAGTAGCATAAAATCCTCCTATCAAACATGGAAACCTCCATGGCAACCCGGACATTGAACAAACCTTAAACTTAACAACTTGCTTATCACAGGTAGACATTTTAAGTGGAAAGCATAAGACTTGGTATTTGCGATGATCGAGAAATCAGAAGGCTCTCAAGCTGGTTCAGTACCCAATCGAAATTAGTTTCTAAATATGCAGGGTATTACATGAAGGGCTAGTAAAGCGGGATCAAGCCTTCTATTGAAGATGTATACTAAGTTAAATATGTGGTTCTATTCTATCTTTTACCATAATAAAGGAAAATGTTTAAAAGCTACAGTTTAAGACCATACATCATACCTTCTTTAAAAGATGGGTTGCCAGGCAATGAAACATATGTTTACAGTAGCTAAATTCTCCGGGCAGTAAACAAGAGTTTTCACATATTTTTACCTATGTCGGCAATGAAATATTTATATAATAATAGTTATTCATCGGTTTACTTAACTATATATTAAGTTACTTTAAAACGGTACATTAAATTATATAATAATAGTTATTTTAAAACAGTATACATGTTTTTTTCTGTTACAAGCCAGCTCATTTCTCACAAAGTTTATTAATACCTGTACTTGGATATATATACTAAATTACATAAAAATAGTTATTTTAAAACTGAAAACATTTTTTACAATCGAAATAAGTGTAAATGATTTGATTTGTTTTGCCTTGATAGCAATCTTCTATTTTATTAAAAGATATTTTTTTACCAATCAAGAATATTGTATTACCTAAGATATACTTGCATTAATTTTTTTACACATCGTTCAATGCGAATTCTTTTGGTTAAAGTATGAGCAAGTTATTCATTATCCAACACATTTTCTCAAGAATGTGGAGCTTGTTTTATTAGGCCAAACCATATTAGTTCTCGGGTTTTGATACAACTGAGTAAAATCAAACAGGATTTTCTAGCATTGTTTCCCTATGTCATTGGTGCAGAAAGGAGAGCTTGACAAGGACATCTGTCTAGTCATTTGGGTGGGACAAAAAGTCCTATGTACAACTTGGCACACACGTAACAGATCCCTTGGCTGTTGAAATTTGATTATGTTGGATACAAAAACAGCCGCTTCGATCAGCTAGCCTGAGAATGATACACCTGTCACAGACAATGTCCGGCACAAATATTCTGAACACTGTCATTTTGCCTGACACAGATATTTGTCTTTTATCATTTTTATTAATGATATTTGTAATCTAGGTCTGGCATAAAGTTCAAAATATCTGGGTCCATATTCAAAAGATATCTTAAGTCTAAATTAGTTACTTAAATATATACATATATAGTTTCCTGTAAGTTAAGGGTAGGTGATACTCAAAGACAATGCTAAGTATCAAATTTTCCCTTAAAGTTAAGTTGCTATAACTTTCCTTCGAAGTTAGAAATTCCTGATTCACACTTTTCGGCATTTGCCGGCATTCTATAAGTTATGTGTGCTGTTAAGATTTTCACATAGCCAAGTATATGTTAAATAGAGCCTCCAAATACTGATTTATGGAAACACACTTGTTTTAAGTGGAAAAATTAAGTATTTTCACTTAACTTTAAGAAAACCTTTGAATCTGAACCCAGGTACTGGTTAATGATATTTTAAAAAATACTTAGAAAATTTGGAAGTAAAAAAAAATTTTGATTAGAGCCATCAATAACTTTTTGTTTTTAAGTTTTTTTCTACACTTTGGTACTAACATATAGTAAATTTCATTTCTATAATTAGCATTGGCAGGAAACTGGAGGACCCACGAGGTTGGGTTGAAAACACTACTTTTTGTCACATACAAGCTTTGGATGGAAATCAATGACACAATGTCAGACCTTATGATATAAAGCTCATACATTAGACCACTTAACAACCCAAACTCAACCCCACCCTGTATCATAAGATGTCCTAGAACTATTCCAAGTAAGGGAGTAGCCTAGTCCTCACACACCCCTTCTCCCCTCAAAGAAATAGGAAGTCAAGTTTCAATAGGTGTTCCATAAAACAGAAATTCGTACTTGTTTGGCCTTAGTATGTAATGCTTCTTACTTTTGTTAATGCTATTTAAAGCTATTACATCATTCCATGTACCAATAACCGCAAAATAAATCAAAATATTTTGGCAGCTCATAACAATTATACGTGCTAAGATGTATAAGATTAGTCAGAGAAGTATGTGTACTTTTTGCGTTCGAGCAGAATAATGGATAACTTATAATAGGCCTGCTTGAAAATATTTTGAGAGAGTGAGAAAAATGAAATATGAGAGAGAGAGAAATGGGGTTTAACGTCAACGTCCACTCGACACAAACTAGGTCATTTCGGGACTAAAATATGGTTTAATTTTATTTCAATGATTCACTTACGCGTAGTGGTCTTTAGCAGTGGAAGGAAACCGGAGTACCCGTAGAAAACCAACGAGGTTGGGCAGGCGACCCTACTCCTTGCCACATACAACCGGGGATTTGAAACCACGCCAGTTGATTCAATGGCAGGCCGTATGATGCAGCGCGGTTACGCTAACCATTCGGCCATTCGACCATCAAACCCCTCCCCCCCAAATGAAATGAGGTTTTTATATTATTACTTTTCTGCACCAACTGGGCTATTGAATAAGTGTATACACAATACAGTGTGCTATAACTTAAATTTTACCCGAATAGGTGCGCTACTGTCTTTTTGGGTTTCAAATTCAAACTGTCAAAGGTCATTTTACTAGCAATAATTCGCTTGTGTCTAGGGGACGAAACAGAATGACATAGAAAAAACTCGCAAGGTTTAGCATGTGACCTAAGCTATGTAATAAGTCTACATTATTGTGCGCTGACCTAAGGTCCTCAATAAATCAACAGGATCGTGTGCTTATGATTATGTGTGCTGACCCCCAACTCCTTAAAAAAATCTCCTTAATGAATCAACCTGATTGTGTGCTGAACTAAGCCATTTAAAAATTTAATATAAATGTGTGCTGAACTAAGCCCTTAAATAAGTCAACTTGATTGTGTGCTGAACTAAAGCCCTTTGATAAGTAAACATGAATGTGCGCTGAACTAAGCTCCTCCTTAGATAAATCAACATGACTGTGTGCTGAGCGAAGCTCCTTAACAATACAGCAACAATTGTGTGCTGATTTAATGTTCTTAATAATTCAACATGTGTATGTGCTGAGCTGAGCTAATTTTGTTAATAAACCAATATGATGATGTGCTGGAATAATTCATCAATATGCATCTACCTATATGTGAGACCAATCTTTGGTGTGGCAATTAAAAAGTTCTGCCATGTTGTGTGATGAGATCTTATTATAACTTATATCTCTGGTTACTGTGTGCCTTATAATTATGGTAATTTCTGGACTCTGCTTAATTAGCAAAATCAATCTAATGACAATCAGATTTATGCCTGTATTGTGGTTGCAAGGCAAACAATTATGAAGGTTTGTGAGGGAACTTGTCATTTATGGTTGTATGGGTGATATGCCATTTCTTTTATGCATCGTTGTGTGGTGATTATCATGAATGGCTGTGGTGTCCCTTCATGTTGGTTGTGGGATGTCCCATTTATCATGAATGGTTGTGTGGGGTTCCATCATGTATGGTTTTGTGGTGAGTCATCGTGTATGGTTGTGCAGTGTCCCATCATGCTGGTTGTATGGTGTCCCATCATGTTGGTTGTACGGTGATTTATCATGTATGGTTGTGTGGGGTCCCATCAGCTATGATTGTGCTGTGTCCCATCATGTATGGTTGTGGGGTGTCCCATCAGGTTTGGTTATATGCTGACTCTTTTGTGACTGGATTGTGACCTGTCATGCTGACCCTGTCAGTTGTGTATGTATGGTGACCTGTCATGTATGACTGTATGATGACACCATATAAGGAAGCAAGGTGACCTGTGGTTGCATAGTAACATGCCTTTTTTGGTTCTATGGTAACCTGCCATGTATGTGGTTATGTCATGTATGTCATTCTTGGTAATGTGGTGACCTACCATGCGTGGTTATGTCTTGTGCAGGAGCAAGGTGACCTGTGTCGTGTCGTTCCATGGGGACGTGCAGCACACAGTTGAATTGTGAGCTTCTATCTATGTTGGGGCATCATGTAATATGATCTTGATTTTATTATCATTGCAATGATATTTACAAACAAAAATAACCACTCACCTGTCTTTGCTGTTTGTCACATTGGTTAAGTTGATGTAATTGTTACGAACACTGCGTAATGAAGCCAAAATCTGGGCAAACGGGGTCACTATCATATCCTCCGCATGTCTGGAAGTAAAAATCACAGATTGACGTCTTTTAGCTTTATCTTTAGTTTTATCTTTAGTCTTATCGGCTGACGAGCCTTTCGCCATGCTAACTTTCCCATTCCGTCGGAAGTTTGGCGTAAGGAATTGCAATTTCTGCATCATTTTGACAGCTATTTTACTGGAATGTTCACTGCTGAAAAAAAAACCTGCGGCAGCACGTCTCACGATCTTGTAATCAGCCTCTGCAGTAAAAATAAAGTTTCGTTTAATATATAATCACTGGTCTTATCACAATTCGGTCTCAACCTTTTGGGAGAGACAAAGAGAGTTCTAAGTCATAGCACGATTTCCCTTAATTTTCACACCATGAAGGGAAAATATTCTTCAATCTTGACAAGTGAAACAAGTCCGATATACCAATTATGTTTCCAAATTAGGACAATTTTAGTTGTTTCCGAGTTTTGTCCCTGGTGTTTACAATGAACTCCCAAAATCAATACCTTATAACACAAGAAATTTCACCCAAGATCTTATTGAAATTATATCAAAAACCAATAAAACACACATATGTTGCCTAAAAACTCACTTCCAATAACAGACGCAGAATACATACAAATTGAAAAACTCATTCACAATAAAAATACATTATTGACACAGCACGTGATAATTTATAACACTGTCAAAAAATTCCTAAATTTTAACAAATTTCTACCCTGTATTTAAATTGTCTCTGTGATTTTTGTTTGTCAAGGCGTAATTGGGAAATTCACTTCAACATGATATATCACAATGACACTGAAGTCAAAATACCCACAATAACATCGTAATTCTGCCGTCTGCCTCAATCTCAAAAAATCATAAAAGATATTGAAAAAAAAAGGTCACACAAATTAATGTATGTTAAGAACTTGCTCGACGAGTATTGAAGCTTGGAATTGTGAAATGTTAAACCATATCACAATTTATACATCACTGGCCGCGTAAACTCATTTCAGAAATATTGACCTCCGTGAAAAATCTGAAATTTGGGATATGTAGAAACGATAAATTGATATATATATACGGCGATATGATGGAAATATCATTTATCATGTCTGAAACCACAATCATTGATTCCAAATAAATTATCCACTAACTCGCCGAGAATCGACATTCTAGAGATGAAAATAAAACTTCAGATATAAACCATTAATTGACAAATAGATTTCCGATCGCATTTAAATCGTAAATCCGTTTACTTTTTTTAATATTTCCCAAACTGGCATGTTGCACAATTTAGCAGCCACGGTCATACATCTTCATTCCATTTCGATAAAAAATGAAAAAATCGAGATTAAAGCTGATATGATTGACGTCATTCTAAGAAACATCAAGAGGGGAGATGAAATAAGACCAGATCGATTTTAAAATCAAATCTTAAAAATCTCAAAGAAGTCGTTGATGTAAACACCACTGTACAAGGTTTACACTAAGATATACAAATGTAGTAAACACTAGCATAGAGGCACATATATTCTATGAATTATCTGTTAACTTCTGTTCGTCTGTAGCACAACATTAAGAATAATGTCTTACACAGATAAAGAGAGAAAGAGCTATTCCATTTACATCATGTATTATAACTACTACATCCTATGACTAACACGAGAGTAGTCATGGCTGAAGAACAACGAACACAGAACACACAAACGTTGCTTGGGTTTCTCTTTGCGATTTTCTCTCTCTGTGGAATTATTACTATATAGTCTTTCTACAACATGACTGAAGCATTAAGCCACTCAGAGATCCACTCTTTTCAAGTCTCAGTCGTGAGTCTCGGCAAGATTCTCTTGGACTGTTTTTCCCTAGCAAAAGCTGATCAATACCTAATATGCTATAGCCAACACTTGTTGAAGACTTGAATCTGCTTGCTATATACTGAAGTCTATACACCAGTACAGATAAATGACAACTCGACTATCGTTAATACATGATGTTAAACCTTTTATTACAGTCTCGCTATAGCTTATTATGTTTACAATATTTCAAATTCGTATATCTACATTGACGTTCTATTAGCCATTGTGTCTTAATCTTTTCTTAACTGTAAATCTCACAAGGAAAAAATAGTTCTTGACTCTGGCCGGATATACTGAATTTATTTGACATTTTTTCTATTGCTTACAATGTTTACAATATTTAAAATTCCTTTTCATATATTTTGTTCTATTAACCATGTCTTAATCTTTATTTAGCTGACGAAAAAAAACAACCAAACTTCATTTATACGATATGCTTGCGTGATCACATACATTAGGAATGTGAGTTTACCATATAGTTAAGAAGTGGTATCAAGTGTTCTGGATTACAGCTTATTATGCTTAAAATAGCTAGGTCATTTTCGGGACTAACATTTGGTTTGACATTGATTCTATAAATCACTTCCACATGAGTCTCATGCAGTGGAGGGAGGGGAAGCAGAGGACCATGAGAAAACCCATGAGGTGTGACCCTAACCCTAACCCCTAACCCTAACCCTAACCGATAGCTGGCAGTGGGTGGAAACCAGAGGATGGAGAAGACACATGAGGCAGAAAACTTGATACCACTTCACATCTATTTTTGACGCGCTTTTATAATATTAATTAGATTGCCATGTTTTCTTGTTTTGTTTCCTTGGCGATTTTCTTTGAACAGCACCTAATTCTACTCTCAGACGCAAATTCAAACAATAACTTGAGATGATGAAAATTCAATTAAAAATACAGCCATATAAATGTTGATCAATATGTCTACTCAAATATTACCATAAATTGGGACAAGTTTAGACACCAGTACCAGTAAACAACAATTTCACAGAAAGAGAGAGACAGAGCTTTAGGCAAACTCGAAGGGGTTTTTAACAGTGAGAAGTTGGGCAGGTGACTCTACTCCTTCACAACTTCAAGATGAGAAACGTAGGCCTAACCACACCGCTTGACTCAATGACAGACCTTGTGATCAAAAGCACATGTTAAACCATTCATACGCACCAACCCCCTAAAATTTCAGTTAACTGTTCATTTTAACTGTTCAATATATATTATCTATAGTTCTAACCAGAGAAAATGAAATGGGGTTTAACTCTCTTGTGTACACATTGACTTGCTTGTAAGGATCCCTTGGCAGTTGGAATTCGATATAAGAGTAGGCTGTAGCACCACTGTCTGGGCAAAATTTCCCTCATAGCACACTGTACGACATATCCCCGTTTTCATTAGCCCAGACGGAGCAGAACACCAGGACATTAAACAAACAGTTCTTTAAAGTATCAAACAATTATGATGAAATTTGGTAGTAAAATATTTACTTATAATCAAAATAAAACCATATCGCTAACAACTACCAACAATAACTAAGGAAACTGCTGGGAAAATATTCATTAATCGACAGTGTGTACATCCATATTGCTACCATCTTTTAACATTAAACCCAAAATTCTTTAAACAATGGAATATTATGAAGGAATTTGAAAATATTTACTCTTAGTCAACATCTACATGTACAGTCATATCGCTACCATCTTTTTACCAAAAGCTCTTTAAATGATCCAATAATCAACAAAGAATTTCGTGGGAAATATTTACTATGAAATAATCAGGAAGGAATTTGGTAAGAACTATTTACTAGTAGTCAACGTGCATTTATTAAAGACAGACGTAATTACTTAAAGTCAGGCAGAAACAGAACTAAAGAACTAAATATAGACTGGACTACTAAAGAAAATTCTGGCAGCCTAAGAGGATTAGACCTGAAGGCTGCGTCTAATAAAGTATTCAATGGAAGCTTAGACCGCATGAAAATAATTTAGCTCTCATAATTCCTGTTATTGACAACACTGAAGTAACAAACCGAATATATCTCCGTTTAATTGGAAATAAATGTGAAAAGGAATCAATGCCTCGTCCACCCTGAAGCCGTGAGAAGGAATGTGGGGATTGGTAGGTGATAAAATGTACACTGTTAAACCTGATGTCAATCACGACTACAAACAATTTGACTTGATCTCCACCTACCCCCCCCCCCCCGCTCCCCCTTAACAATACACAATCACCTATCTCCTCACCTACCTTCCACCATTATATATATATATATATACAGACACAATTCTACCTCACCCCCACAAAATCAACTAAATCCTTAAGTACACGCCAATGTGTAAACAAGACCTTGTTTTTTTTGTCCCATTCAAAGGACCTCGTTTTTTGGTCCCATCCAAATGACTGAACATTGTCCCTTGCCTGGGTACACAGGAACTCGATTTTTGGTCCCATCCAAATGACTAAACATCGTCCCTTGCCTGGGTACATAGGACCTTGTTTTTTGGTCCCATCCAAATGACTAAACATTGTCCCTTGCCAGCTCCGCTGTCCTGTATACCTGACAAGGGGGAACCATTCCAGAAAATCCTGAACCTCCAGATAAGCAACCCTACATGTTACTGAGCCATCGCGGTTCTGTCATGGCAAGGATTGTCAGTCTCTTTTAGTCGGAAATTCGCAAGAAATTCTATTTGTTTCGGAATAACAAATAACAACCACACAAAACAAACTAAATCATGTCGGGACTAACACATGGTTCAATTTTATTTAAATAATTTACTTTCATGTTGGGTTCTTTACCTGTGGGTGGGAGGAAACCTAAGTCCTTTTAAATAAATGCAATTTTTAAGATATGCAATAAAATGAACAATGTGTTAAAATCAAATGGCGGCCAAAATCAAAATCATTCACTTTCCCACAAAAACAAAAAAAATCCCAAAAAACAAAAATACTTGTTTTTAATAAGATAAAGTGATCATTGATTATTATAAGTCGTGACATTTTCTGCGTAGGAAAATTCTCAATTAGATAATATAGGTCAATAATGTACATAAGCAAAGAGTACACAATAGATTTTCACCTTTTGTATATACGCAGGATTAAGGAAGAACTCTCAGTGTTTACTATTGATTGGAATGGGTGTTATTGAACGTGTTTCGCGCTTGACTGAATCTCGTAGATTAAATGTTGATTAGATCATGTATTAATGTATTGACTGAATTGTATACATATATATATATTAATATATTTATTTATTCGTTTTCCATTCTATTGGTCAATAAGCTATAAATCCCTAACAAATTTATAAGGACACAATCTCTTTCAACTGGGTCAGAAATTAAAGTTCTGGTTTGATCAAATTTTATGCACTAGTTTTTTAAGATGAAAATCTGCTTTTATTAAGACAAGCACGATAGTACAATATGGACCAGGAACCAAGCACAATGTCATCGCAGCAATCTTGGAATTATCAAAAATCAAAGTCTGTTAATGATGCAAAATTGTCCAAGGAACAAGAATGCTAAGTTTCAGCAAATTCGCTTCATTACATTATTTAGTTTTTAATTATTATAGTGTGAACTGCCAGATCTTTATCTAATCTCCCATAATGTATCTTTAATAAGGAGTCCGCAAGATCTTCAGAAAAATTAAGTTAGATTAAATTATTATTAACAAACTTAAAGAAGTATTCCATAAACACAAAAATATCATTTGCTCGAAAGTCAAATGCCATTACTGTCATTATCAATACAAGGGAAACAACTCCATTTACTGGACACGAAACTCATCTGCTCTTAAAGGGGAAGACCAACGATTTTCAACAAGGTTTCCATAAATCTTAAATATATATTCAGAAAGAATCCCCTCTGTAATACAAGTAAAAAAGTTTTTGTAAGCGAGAAATTAATTTTTATTAAAACCGGAAGTGACATAGTTGGTTCAACACTCCCACTGGACTCTATAGAAAGCATACAGATTTGGCATAAGTTTACTGCTGTATTGTGTTCACGCCTCATCCTTGGGCCAAAAATCTTATGAAATGGACGGTTTGTTAGGATATTATAAACAGGAATTTATGGTGTTTTAACGTTTAGTACACAAAGCCGTCGCGTAAATTCACTCACACTGAACAAGTACGCTGTGGCCCAATTCACCCCGCATGGCTAAATATTTACATCACGTGGTTTGATTGACAGCTTACATGTGACATGTATGTCGTCTGCTTCGGTGTATTTATACGTGCTGAGTCTGCTGACAGTGTTTGTATTTATTTTAAAGGAATTGTGACACATGCATATTCAAATAAATATATTAATTACCAAAGTTTGTCAACGTCTGGCACCAACGTATTGTAATATAAGATATCTCTTCTATGGGTCTACGGTAATGCCGTATAAACATTCGAGCCCACTCATTCTCAAGAGGAAATAGAAGAAAAAAGGAAAAGCAGCTCATGTCGACATTACGTGCCATAATGCACTATAATATATGCCTCACATGCCCATAATTTTGGTCTGTTTATGTTGAAAAACGCTGTCATCAAGCACAAAACCATCGAAGCAGACGATATATATGTCACTTGTAAGCTGACAATCAAACCACGTGATGTAAATATTTAGCCATGCGGGGTGAATTGGGCCACAGCGTACTGTTCAGTGTGAGTGAATTTACGCGACGGCTTTGTGTACTAAACGTTAAAACACCATAAATTCGTGTTTATAATATCCTAACAAACAGTCCATTTCATAAGATTTTTGGCCCAAGGATGAGGCGTGAACACAATACAGCAGTAAACTTATGCCAAATTTGTATGCTTTCTATAGAGTCCAGTGGGAGTGTTGAACCAACTATGTCACTTCCGGTTTTAATAAAAATTAATTTCTCGCTTACAAAAACTTTTTTACTTTTGTTACAGAGGGAATTCTTTCTGAATATATATTTAAGATTTATGGAAACCTTGTTGAAAATCGTTGGTCTTCCCCTTTAATCTATAACTTACTACTTCACTCACGCACTGTAATTGGCGTTTTGTGGACAATATTTAGTTTATCACAACTTATCCACATTAAAATATACACAAACTGATTATTTAACATTTAATTAAGAAGCAAAAAAATATAAAAAATTGTTCGATAAATTGTCCTAGAAAATGACAAGAGAATACTTGCCGAAACGTTGTCCAATGTGTGTAGTGAGAGAAAGAAATGGGATTTTACATCCAATCAACACAAATTTCAGGATTAACATATGGTTCAATACTATTTCAATAACTCGCTTGCGGTTAGGGGTCTTAAACAGTGGGTGGAAACCAGAGGAAACTGGGGGACCCGAAGGAAAGCCACAAGTCTGGACAGACTACCCTACCCCCTTAGATGTGTATAAACTAGTGATTGTTTTCCATGAAAATTGTGTTGTGTTTTTTACCATCGACCATATAACATTGAAAATCATTCTATCTTAAAAAAGAAGAAAAAAAAAGAAGTGAGTTATTATTAACTAAAAACACATGTTATTGAAAATCGATGACCTGAAAAAAAATATGCAATATTCAAAAGTCTTCATGATATTGATATCTTTCAACAATCTGAAAAGGAATAGTTAAATTAAGATTATCTATTATGGAAATTTTCTCATTTAAAGTCTTTATACACCAATTTTATTTTTTTTCCTCCGCTTAATTCAAGCTGATATGTATTCACTTTGATTATTTATGATCTAATTAAGAATATAAAATCAAAATATCAGAACTTGATAAATAATATCTCGATATAGTTTCAATCAGTCAAAAGAGGCCCTTCAAAAGATTTTAGTGAATCTTAAAGGTCAGATTTCTGCTCCACTTGGTCCAGTCTTTGAACAAACAAGAGAAAAGAGAGAGAGATAGACTAGGTCATTTCTAACTAACACATAGTTCAATTTTATTTCAATAATTAACTTGCGCATAGGGGTCTTTAGCTGTGGGAGGAAACTGGAGGACCGAGAGAAAACCCACGAGGTTGGACAGACGACCCTACTCCTTGTCACGTACAACCTGGGAATCGAAACCACACCATTTGACTCAATGACAAACCTTACGATACAACGCGCATGCTAACCCCTCATAGGACAAAAATTGACCAAATAAGTACAGTAAAGTGGCATGAGATAACTGGTATTTCTGTAGACTGCAAGCCATACAAATGTCATGGTTGTAAACTTGCGCGTAGGGGTCTTTAGCAGTTGGAGGAAACCGGAGTGCCCGGAGGAAACCCACAAGGTTGAGAAGGCACCCCTATCTCCATGCCACATACGCTCACACCAGGGCTCGAAACCACAGCCGCAAGCCAGAGGTGACCGGCCAGCTAGAGGTCGAAGCGCGGCACTCTCGACCACTAGGCCATTCCAACCCCCTCCACTGGATTCAATGACAGACCATATGATCTAAAGGGCATAAGTAAGACCACATCGACCAACTCCCATATTGATAGGAAGGATTTGAGAGAGACCATATCATATGTAGTTGATCACAACAATACATTTAAAAAAAAAAATACAAAAAATAAAACAAATCTCACCTTGTCCAAAATGAATATCGCTGTCGAGGAATGCGAAGAGCACTGGTGCTCATCACACGATGGATCGCAGGATCGCTAAATGTAGCAGTCATCATTTCAAATTTTTTTTATTATAACAAAATTTAAAAAAATTCTTTTTTTCAAAAAGTTCTATTTAAAGGTAATTGTACTGTCATAAAGCAAAATAAACTTCTAACTTATCACCCAAAAATAATCGTTACAATCGGTTAATGTAAATTCATGTGATTGGCAATATTCTGTGTGGCAGGAGATATGAACCTAATCCCAGTAAATTGAACACAGATTTCCAACTTCACCAAATGATTAAGTTGAGTGTATTATATCTTCTGCTCGGATTTTCCAATACTTTGGAGACTAATCTCGCTTTGCAGCAACCTCAGGTTAGTCTATAAACAATTTAGCGCGTCTAGTGCTTAGAGAGATATTTTTTTTTTTACATTAAGTGAAGTCATTAACAACAGGAATATTATCACGTTATTATTTTCTTTGCCTTGCTTCAGGAGATTTTACACGTTTCGTAATCTGTCAGTTTCTACAAAGCTGCGTTAACTTATTATCAAACTAATGTTGAGAATCGTACAGTTCAATCCCTTGAGGGGGCATTCCTCGGAAAAATGCCGACAGCTCAAAAACAATCAAGAACATAGAATAAAGTCAAACTTCTTCTTCTGGCTGGGGAGAAATAGAAATCAGGGGAAATAGAATTGCTGATGTGAAAAAATAAAATAATTGTTTCAGATAAAATTTAAAATTGAAAATACAGTTTCCCAAATTAATAAGTTCTTCAAGAACACTAGTAAATAATTTTCAGATGTCCTAAAGGAAACACACTATTCTGCACGAACAATTTTTCCGTCCAGCTCTTAATTTTCAAATGTCACACATCCACGAAATCAATATTCCTCTTTTCAAATGGTTTTTGTTTCTTTTTTAAAAATAATAGTCTAGTATAAATGGTATCCAGTTATTGATTTCTTCGTTGCTTGATTCAAAATTTAATCTTTACTTAATGAAAATAAACAAATGACAGAATTGGTGTTGTCCGTTTACACAATGGACGAATTTTTCATTTAAAACACATTTACACTTCTCTAATAGTCCAACGAACTTTATTAACTCCACACCACAGAAAATTACAAAAAATCCTTTGAAATATTTCTTAATTATTCTTGATTGCCATATCAGACGTTTCGCATCAATCATAAAGGATTCACAATCAATTCCAAAAATTATTGAACATTTATTTTTGTCTTTATCAATCTAAATCCGTTTGTTATTCGGTCCTCTGTGAACTCTCATGTAATTTTCTTTTTTCGATCAGGAGCTTTAGTTGAACGATATTGATATATACTACGTCAATGAGCAAGGAGAAAATTTGATCTTTGTGACCTCGACTATGGATTCTTTTTTTCCGCCTAGCGTTGTTCCGTATTGATCATTTAGATACCGGTAGTCGAGTAGATCACATTAATAGTAATTATTGACAGTTTGCTTACTTTGTATTATAAGTTAATCACAGGTAACAAAGGACACCTGCACGATTTGTATATCACCAGCCAAACACCTGGACAGCTATCATTAACATATTGATTGGAAAAATTTACCCTTAAGGACAATCAGAGCAGCAGTAGATCTCCGATTACAAGTTGTTCCTTCTGTTAATGGTACCTACACATGTAGTTAGAATAAATGAAGCAATTTAACAATTTGGGTCTGATGAAATCTAATCCTTTAATTCTCTTACTTCAAGAGATATTTAATGTGGAATTAGAATTCAGGTGAAAACTACCAAAATTGAAAACAAATTTGTCAAAATAGGAATCTATTTGAAAAGTTGACTATAGTAGTTTAATTTTTGAGAAGAACTAAAATGGATACTGTGTCTTGGTGCTTGTCCGATTTTCTGTAGCACTAATTTTTAGTCATACAATGATGTAGAATCAAATTAAATATGTTCAGTAAAAGGTAGAAAATTTCAAATGTAAAGATTCCACTGAGACTTGCTTTATCCTTCTCTGCAGATCCCACCAAATAAATCAATGTTGTGTCAAGGTTGAATTAGTAATTTTCCAGAAAATAAACACAAGCTCTACTAAACAATCTGTCTCAAACAATGGGTGTTTATGAAAACCTAACTCCAATTAAATTTGGCAGCAATATATTTTTTAGATCATTACTTGTGTTCACTCAAATGTTTATAATAAGTTTCTTTGAATCACCTGCAATTACCAACTTGTCTTTTTCACATTCTAAAAATTTTACTGTCTTAAACAGCACTCTTACACAGGTCATACGAGACCTTTTTATATTCTATGTTCTGCCAATGAATAAAATTCTCCAATATGGCTCGTCAAACAAATTTTTAATCAATTTTACAAACAAACTGTCTGGATGTTTAAAATCCTACAAATGACATACAGCAAGCAATTCGTTTTTTTTTCAAAATAATGCCCTTGCAGAATTTATACTCATTTATTTTATCCAATTATTTAAACGGGCCAGCCTTTGTATTTAAAAGCACACAGATGTTATTCATGCAGCAACGCGTTTTTCAAACATACAATCGCCTTGAAGATTTTCTACTCATTTGTTTTCATCCAATCATAGATCTTGATTTAGATCCTTAAAAGGATACTAATATTTCCACAGAAGTCTCTGGTTCCTAATGGCAACTTTGCTTCTTGTATAATTAGAATGTAATCCTGATATAGATGACTTGGTCCTTTGTAGTCCTTTATCCGTTAGTGGATTTCCTTTTAATGAAAATGACTTTTCTTACATATACTTGGTAATTCTGGTCCGCTACGACAATAATTCAACTTAATCCCTGAGTCTTATTTATTTACTTTTGAAATTATTGAAATCTCTAAATCGATTTTATTTACACCTAATTTATTCACATTACTCTCCACAGCTAACTTTTCAAATTATTGAGTTTCACAATCTTTTTTTATTTCCACGGAACTCCTGCACAGCACTTTTCACTGCCAAGATTCAAAATTATCCAAGTTCTGGAATCTTATCTATTCCCACAACACAGCTCTTCCTGCTGTTAACATGTTAAATTATTTACCAAACGACTAGTTAATCCAGTGTCCTCATAGTTGAAAACTCTCGCTGTAGTCTACATTCAAACCTGTGTTCGTAATATCACCTATAGAAATATTCTAGCAAATGGGACCACGTTGACGCCACGACTGCTTATTAGCAAATAGAAGGTTATTAACACAACTGGATTAATTACCAGTGTCAACAACCACTTAACGACAACCTAGAAACCCAGCTGATAAGGCCACAGCAACTTGTCCTGCACAAATATGGAATCCTGAAGATGTAAAATTATTGTGTCATTCCTGTTAAAATTCTTTTGATTATCTTGAATCTTGAAGAGGTACCGGTAGTAGAACTGTTCTTGTGTCCACAGAATCCAAATCAGAAAATGAAACCAATAGTTCTTCCTGAAAAATAAGAAAATAAATGACGTTAAGTTCATTATGTAATCGTGATAGAAATTGTAGTGTAATAAGAATGTTTACACTGGGGCGATCATAAAGGCCCGGTAATGAATCGATCGTATCAGGTTAATGCCATTGAATCACCTTCAGCCATGTTTAAAAGGTCTGCCTAGATATTATCAGTTTTCAGACCGACTCGCAAATGAAATTAAATGGATGAAATATTATCTTGGAAATTTCTAAAAAGGTTATTTTTATTTCAATATGAATAGAATGTGCCATTATTCAGTTTTTAAGTCATAAATACGTATGATTTCCCCAAAGAATGAGGCTTTTCAATTCCAGAGAATTGTATTTCCGACTGTTTCTAGATCAATAGAAAGAATAACTTTCTGATAATACAAACGATAACATTACTTTAAAAGATATAACTTGGATTTTCTTGTTTTAGCAATAAAGATTTTTTTCCAAATAGAGCACATAAATTTTCAATAAAAGTAATTTAGCCATACTGATTTTCTTTTTTGAAAAGTCACCATAAACTTACAATAAAAGTAATTTCATACAGATTTCATTTTTCCAAAAAGGGCCTATAAATTTACAATAAAAGTAATTTAGCCATAGAGATTTTTCCAAATAGAGCATATGAACTTTCAATAAAAAGTGATCATATTGATCTGACGTGACATTTCTGATTTAACTATTTATAGCTTACAGACTTTTATGATACGGTAAAATCAGACATCTGAGAAAATCAACATCCTGTCAAAAAGGACAAACATTTTTGTTTTCAGTCACAAGTCTCCCATTTTATTTTATAACTCAATTATTCAGTAGTTCACCTAAATTATTCAGTAGTTTACCTAAATTATTTGATGGTTAACCCAAATTATATGAGGGTTCATTGAATGTATCACCTAAATTATTCCGTATTTCACCCTGATTATTGAGGGTTCACTCAAATTATTGAGCAGTTCACCCAAAATATCACAGGCCCGAATCATTCAAGGCTTCATTGAATGGTTCATCTATATTATTCAGTTGCTTTTCCAATTGGTTCAATCCAGTTATTCAGCGGTTCACCCTGATTATATAGTTGTTTACTCAAATTACTGACGGGTTCACTCCGATTATTTGATAGTTTACTCAAATTTTTTGTGGGTTCAGTAATGAATCTCCCAAATTATTCAATAATTCTTTGAATGGATCACCTAAATTATTTGGGGGTTCACTCAAATTATTAAGTGGCTCACTCAAATTAGTCAGTGGATTACACAGATTATCCAGAAGTTCACTCAAATGTTTCACTGGTTAATATTAAATGGAAAGCCAAAATTATTCAAAGTTACACACTGTTTTCACCTTGATTTGTTAACGTGAAAGAAAAACAACAAGCTTAATGTGGTCCTTTAATTACGCTGTTGGTGTTAACCAAGTTTATGGATGCTGTTATCAACAATATCTAGATTATGTTAAATATCTGCCCCACTCAGTGTAATAACAGTGAGCAGAAACACAACAACCTCTTAAAGATTACTCAGCATTAAGATACACTTTGCTCTTCAGTTTCTCCTTATTAAATCGCATGAATATAAACATCTTGAGATAAAGACATAATTTAACATAGAAAAAAAACAACAGTGAAGTATCTGGTTACATGAAGAAGAAGAGAACTAACTACTAGTGGTGATGAATCATCAAGTTAAATTACACATTGTACCATTTCTCAGTAATTTCTATTTCAGATTGATATAAAACATTGTTCTAAGGTTAGAGACCTGTGCATTTAAAGTAGCAAGAGAAAGGAAAGATGCATAAGGACAGTTAAATCAGTATCAAAAGGCCTATGTAGAAAGAGAGCGAGAGAGAGAGCCACCATAAAACATTCATGAGCCAGTGAGAAAACAATAAAAAGTGACAAAATCATAAGTGAGAAAATCATAAAAAGTGACAAGTCAGCTGAAACCAGTTATCTGCATTAAAAGAGAGAGAGAGAGAGAGAGAGAGAGAGAGAGAGAGAGAGAGAGAGAGAAAGAGAGAGACTCTCATGTCTACAAATGCGGTTTAATGTGGACTTGACATAAACTAGGTTATTTCGGGACTAACATGGTTCAACTTTTTTTCAATAATTTACTTGTGAATAGGGGTCTTATCAGAGGATGGAATCCGTAGGACCTAGAGAAAACCGAAGAGGTTGGACAGGCGACCCTCTTCCTTGTCACGTACAGCTCGGGAAGTTTACTCAATGACTGACCTTATCATGCTAACCATTCATGAGTGGGAGAAAACCAACGAGGGAGAGGTGACTCTACTCCTTGTCACGTACAACCACGCCAGCTGACTCAATGACAGACCTTAAGATGCAGCGTGCACATGCTAACCATTTGGTCATCCATGCCCTCATGAAGCAGTGGGAGAAAACCGGAGGACAAGTGTGGGATCAAAATGATCTAAAGCGCATCCAACCACACAATTTGTGAATGACCTGAGCCTGTAAGATTTAACATTTAATCAAGCTCAATAACCCAGAACTTTCTCCAGCAATCAAACATCCAAATTCTGTCAAAAGAATCTTTGTTGAAGTCACTTTAAAATAATGATTTTAAAATACATGTCGCCAATAACCCATTAAAATATATTGTTTTGATATTTGATATTTTATCAAGATAGATGAGGTTGTTCTAAATCCAATAGTGAAGCAAGCCGCTTAATCTGTGTTGCCACATTAGGCTTTGATAATGGCACCCAGTTTGATGTGTCAATTTATTTCTTTGAGTTATTTAATCTGATCCAATTATTCCTGCTAGAACAGGGGGAATTTAACAATGCACAATATATTTTATTGGGAATATTTTTTATTTAGAGATTATTAGACCATCGCTAGAATATGTGACTTCCACAGAATAGAATTTATTGGAATAAACATAACGAGAATACCAGACCAATGCTCTGACTTTGGCAGATAATTTTGTTCAGCTTTTACAAAACACGAACTAGATTCAGATTCATGTCAGCGTTACAGTTTTTGGTTCCAGTTAACAAGGAAAATGTTTTTTCAGAAGATATGAAAAAAACCATTTTGACATTTTTACAGTAGGAATTTGGAAACTAGTAATGTATATATTAAAGATAACTTGCCAGGCAAAAATACATATGGACACAGCAGGTTAATTGTCCGAGCTGTCCATAAGGATTGTCACATATTTATTCTTTTGTTGGTAAGGACCGATGGACAGGGGTGAGGAAAATATACAACCACCATTTCTATATGGGTCTATAAAAACCATTAACAAAACAGTAAGCTCAAAGGATGAAAAAGTAAAACCCAAATACTAGAATGATTCCAGCTTCCATCCAAGTAAACAAATTTCTGTTGTGCCGTTCCACATAATTCTACATTTATTACTATATTTACCACAAGGTTTGCAATATTTTTGTCAGTAGTACAGATCAGTGGGCTTGGCAAGGAAAAGTGTCCAGTTGTACGAAAAAACTGAGGACGCGTGTATGCACCTAAAACAACCCTTTAGGGTTGGAATTTGAAATTTTATTAAAGACCATAGCACCACTGTCCATGCAGAATTTCCGTAATTGCAAACTGCATGGCACATGCCGGTTTGTTTGAAATATCAGTTATAAGCGAAAGAGAGAAGGAGAGAGAGAGCATAAGGTCATTTTGGGTCTAACATATTATTAAATTTTATTTCAATAAATCGCTTTAGCAGTGAGAGGAAACAGGAGGACCTGGAGAAAAACCACGAGATTGGACAGGCAACCCTACTTTTTGTCACATACATCCAGGGAATCGAAACCAAGCAAGTTAACTCAATGACAGACGTTATGATATAATGCACACACCTTTTAAATATGAATAACTTAACTTTTTTCATAAAATTTCACAAAAGCAATAAGTTTTTAGTGGATACTAATTGTCTCCAATTTTGTCACTTTTTCGAAACACTGTTCGATAATTAATGATATGCTCAATCATGCACCTCTCTTCTCAGGGGGGGTTGGGATGGCCTAGTGGTCTGGAGTGCCACGTTTCGTCCTCTAGCTGGCCGGTCACCTCTGGCTTGCGGCTGTAGTTTCAATACCTGGCATGAGCGTATGTGGCATGGATATAGGGGCGCCTTCTCAACCGCGTGGGTTTCCTCTGGGCACTCCGGTTTCCTTACACTGCTAAAGACCCCTACACGCAAGCGAATTATTGAAATAAATATAAACTATATGTTAGTCCCAGTGTGACCTAGTTTGTGTCGAGAGGACGTTAAACCACATTTCTCTCTTACTTCTCAGAATGGGTAACATGTTTTTGGGTCCACCACGCATAAAGGACCAGGTGGATTAAAGTCGGAATATCAGCTGTGATTAATTATAACAAATTATATGTTTACATACAACTAGGAACCACGATAATCAATCCATATTAGGCAGTAAATGTTAACAACCAGATGATTGATTCTATAATAATTCCTAATTATTATGATTTGTTGCTCTGCACCTGTATCCTGTTAATAAAGTTGGTTCTTGTTGGAATCATATTAGCCAGACAAGACTATGAGACAGAGAGAGAGAGAGGGGTTTGATGGAAATGACAAGCAGATGAGTCTCTGTTCTGTGGTCATTTGGTTTCCTATCACAGCAAGAGAGAGAGAGAGAGATTAAGTCCCATCAATACAAAACTAGAAGAGTGAAAGACAGAGTTTAATGTCGACTCAATATAAACTAGAAACATTTTGGAACTATCATATGGTTCAATTTTTATTTAATTATTTCGCTTTAGCATAAAGGTTGTTTACATTGGGAGGAACCAGTGGATCACGAAGTTTAACAGGCAACCCGATTCCTTGTCACCTATGTGATTTGCAGCGTTTAACAGACAATGAAATTGAATCAGAAAAGGTAATGACTAATAAATGTGTTCTGTCTGCATTTTCATCCAATAGAAAAATCAATATCTATTTATTTCACATAAACCCACAAGTAATAAAACAAACCCGCATACACGTCTTTTACAAACCATTAAACAATGATCATCCAGTCCTAAACCGAAATAATATTTGGATATTTTAGGGGAGAGAGAGAGAAATGGGGTTTAACGTCCACTCGACACAAACAAGGTCATTTTGGATTATGGTTTAAGAGCGTGTCCGCGAGAGCACCATGCAGGGGGTGATAACCCTTGGGTCGGGGATTTGGGCCAAATTTTTTCTGTGAGATGGGTTAGTACCCAGATACATCCCCACAAAATATTAGATTGATTCAGTTGATACCGACCTGGAAAATTGGAAATATATTTTTTAATAGAAAAATGAGCAAAAAATAGGCGATTTTGGAACCAAATTTGGATGATCTGCTATTCGGACACCAATTGGTTTAGGCAAACAAAATTTTGGTCATTAGTAGGACCACTCAGGTTCCTCCTATACACCGAGTTTAAAGTTCCTACTGCTAATTCTACCTTGGTACTGGCATGATACCCAACTCTGTCTGAAAATTGAATTTAATGGAAACCAATGTTTGAGATGCTATAGCTCGTTCTTTGCAGGGACTAGGACCAAAATTGAATGTTACCCACATCTAGCAACCTCCCCACTAACAAAATAAAAAATAAAAATGACCGGAACGGGCATAATAAATACATCAGAAATAAATTAAAAACACCCAAAAATAGGATAAAATGTTCCGTTTATCAATACCCCAGATGAAGTATATGTATGGACATCTTTACAAATTTAATATATTCCATTTAGTCATTATCATGGATGATTTAGACATGAGAGGAACAGAGTAAAATGAGATTTAGCATCCATTGGACACAAACTAGGTCATTTTGGGACTAACATATGGTGATGCATATCTATGGACATCATAACAAAGTTAATATATTCCATTCAGTCGTTAGCAAGGGTGAATTTGACATAAGAGAGAGAGATGGGGTTTAAGACCCACTTGATGCAAATTAGGTCACTTTGGGACTAACATATGTTACAGATTTACTTCAATGATCGCTTGTGCGAAAATAGAAAATCCACACGGTTGGACAAACAACACCACACTTGCATGTTGTGTCATTACTTGACTCAATAACTGACCTTATGATCTAAAGCCCATGTAGACCAGGGACAAGTTTCGTGCAATTTACATAGAATAATTCATTTTATATGAATATGATATGGTAATCATAGGTGAAATATGATACACCATTCAGAGTAAGCATATTTCAGCTCTTGGGTAAAAGATCACTAGGCTGCTGATGGCTGTGGAAGGTTCGAATTTTCATCTTCAGTACATTCTCGTTGCTGGAAATGTTTTGTGGAGAACCGGACAACCTGAAACGCAATAATTCGTGAGTGGTCGAGAGCCACATCAGCTAAGTCCGTGATCATAAACTATTAGTCGTCCATGGGTTGAAGTCTTGAAGTGTTTCTGAGGCATACATACATGTTTGCTCTTGTAACATGTTTTAAGGATGAGGGGATTGTACATGATCCAGTGAATTAAATCATAGGAGGAGAAGAGGACATAGACCAAAAACAGTATTACAAAATAAAACATTATTCTTTGGTCCAAAAACTTGAAGGAAGGTCAGATAGCATTTACGTAAGCACTCCTGCTCGAACGTAGACATGTAGGAAGTTGGCACATGCGGTCAACATTATCCTTGAGTGCCATAAATCCTGTTGTGATCTATGCCATCTTCCCCTTCAGAGATTTCAATATCAAACAGTAAATGTCCCTACATGAATACTTCTGAATGTTTCTTTACATGAGCAGGTGTACAAATTAATAGATCAAGTTTATGATAGTCATGTCAGTCAATAAATCTATACAATGATCTGTTCCTGAATACTGATCTTAATAACAGTGGTCTGATCCCTGTAAAATTATACACGACATATGACCCTTCCCTTTGGCTATCACGCGAGCGTCAGATTGTGTCACATAAATATGATTTTAAACAATATCTATTTGACACGAGGCACGTTCAAATACCAAAATATTATAAGTAATGTTGATGATCAATAGTCATTTGAAGATAATCGTTGGTCATTGCTGAAAAGGTGCTGCTTTGGTTATATTGTGCCAATATGAAAGCTTTCCATGCCAACCCATGGATTTATGCTCTTCTGTGCACCTAACTACTGAATACAGATTAGAATAATCGTTGCCTGACCCTGCAAAATTATACACCAGTTACGCCCCTTTTCTACAATGACCGCGAACGTCCGATTTTGTCAAAAAACTTCATGATATTTAACCAAGATAGTATATTTGGCACAAGGAACGTCCAAGTAACAAAATATGTTAGTAATGTTGATAATCAACGGTCATTTGAACTGTTGATGATAGTAGTCCATCATCAGTGAAAATACAAATTTTGTGGAAAATACCGTTTTTACATATTTTCAAACTATTGCAGCACTCTAGTTGGTTGCGTTCCGGTCAGTTTTTTTCTTCTGACATTTACTTTGAGAAATGCCCTTCACAACCACACCAAGCAATTATATGTCAGACCTGCAAAGAAGTAGCTACATACGTTTTAGGATGGCATAGTTTTCAACATACGTAAAATGACCACTTTAAGATCACGCACAGAAAATTTCACACGATTGATACAATCCCAAACGACAGCAGGATTTTAAAACGACTACTAGGCCTATCATACCTGACCAATTTCAAAAATTTAGAGACACAACTTTTCGGGTAGGAGCGTTTTGAAATTTGGGTAAAAAATGGGTCGAAATATGTCAAATTTTGCCCGAAAACAACAATTTCCAGTTATACCGGAAGTTGTCACTTCAAAATTTTTTCACTTCATCATGTGACTTCAGTCGCCTAGGGGTCCCCATAGACCAAGTATGGTTGATATTTGCTGACCCCCAGGGTTATCGTTTTTTTCGATTTCTGCATGGTCCTCTCGCGGACGCGTTCTTAATTTTATTTCAATTTTTCGCTAGCGTGTAGGGGTCTTTAGCAGTGGGAGGAAACCAGAGGACATGGAGAAAACCCACGAGATTGGACAGGTGACCCCCACGTAAGACCAGGGATTCGAAACCAAGCCAGTTGACTCAATGACAGGCTTTATGGTACAGCACGCACATGCTAACCATTCACCCATCCAACACCATAACTATTTAGGGGGGAGAGAGAGAGAGAAATGGGGTTTAACGTCCACTCGACACAAACTAGGTCATTTTGGGACTAACATATGGTTTCATTTTATTTCAATAATTCGTTTGCGCGTAGGGGTCTTTAGCAGTGTGAGGAAACCGGAGTGCCCGGAGGAAACCCACGAGGTTGAGAAGGCGCCCCTATCTCCATGCCACATATGCTCACACCAGGGCTCAAAACCACAGCCGCAAACGAGAGGTGACCGGCCAGCTAGAGGTCGAAGCGCGGCACTCTAGACCATTAGGCCATCCCAACCCACCTATTTAGGGGGGAGTTGGATTCTCCCAGTATCCGCCACTGATGATCCCCCTCCCACCTGTTTTTATGATCTGATTACACATTTCCTTAAATTGGCATTACGCGAGATTAGATAGAGAGCTGACAGTTCTCGCTATAATAGTTACAAAATCGATAATGTAAATAGAATATGCTGAAAATCTCAGTACTATTGCTCCACTCTAAACCGAGAAATGCGCTTTTGAATTGTAGGCTAGCCGTGACCATCATTACTAAAGTTAGTAAGATAAAAAACAAAGTCTTGATTATCCATTTTATTTCATGTTTAATTATTTTTCAAAATATGTATGTCAATCGGCTACATTTTGCAGACTAATGATGGCATCGAGGGTTGATAACGGTCTGGATCAGACAATTAATGTCTAATTAATAATTCAAATAACATTTCAGGCATAAAGAATAAGCTGCAAAAGGCAGATTTATCTTTAGCATATACATAGTGTTGATATTCATGAGATGAAGAAGTCTATGGATTGATTTTTAGCTATTTCCAATCATTACAGTCAAGTTATGAACCATGACAACTTGGTGACATAACACCTTCGTTATGATTAATATCTGATTACCAACTGTATGCAAATGTATATATTACCTTTTACAATGTAGGCCTACCATCCATCTCAAGAAAGAAACATTTTGGTAACTGCATTATCTTTATAAAAAAAAATAACACTTTTTACTGTGTACTCTCCCTATCAGACTGCATATCGTTCAGACTTAACAAGTAACCTTTTGGGGTATATTCACACACCTACACTATCCACCAAGGTGCTTTTTATAACAAACCCTTTTACCACATCTCAGATTACATACGGCTAAATAAAGAAACTATTGGGATATATTCACAGACATACAAGCCTGAAATGAATGGGAGTATAACAAATAACTCAAGATCCTTCTATAAATTGAAAGTCTAACGATATTTTTCCTGTATAAAGATATCTGAATTAATTCTATTAGGGTATATTTAATTAAAAAACCTTTAAGTAATCGAACACAATGCTGCCAAGATAGTTAGTCAATCATCCCGTCCCTGTTACATTAAATATACATTGAAGGAACTGTTCCAGAATTGACTACAAACTTCTTTGTATTGTTTACATCAGAGCTAATACACCATTACATACAAACTATTAACTTACGATCATAAGATAGACCTATTATGTGCATATTACACATTTCAAAATACAATTTACAAACTTGCGGGTTCCAGAGCATAACAGTATAGAGCACCTATTTGGAGAAATTTATTACCCAATTATCTTAAAACAGCTCCATCACTTGAATGTGTTAAACAAAGCTAAAAACTCATCTATTTACCGGTGCATTATAGCTAGAACGGATCGAGATATATGCGTAAATAGTGATCATGGAGTACACAGTATAATAATTCGTTCGTTCGTTCGTTTCTCGAGTTTTTAACGTCCACTTCCATCTAGGGTGATGTCGTAGACACAGTATAATAATAATAATAATTGTCCTATATAGTGCTGCATTATGTCCAATGGTAATTTCTAAGCGCTGTTCAGCCACATTTTATATAATGTGGAAAGTATCTCTAGAGTATATTTATGATCACATTACTGGTACTAGTACATTAAATAGATAAGTTTTTAAAACAGATTTAAATTCTCTAAATGTAGGTAGTTCCCACATCATTTTTGGAAGATCATTCCAGAGAATTACACTATTAACAAGGAAAGAATACTTTCCAGGTCGCACAAAACTCACAGTATAATTCACACACCTTCAACATTCTCTGTATCATTGAATAATAAACTCCTTTACTACTGTACCATCCCACCCCCTGATTCTCACATTACATTACACCATAAATAAAACTTGAATTAAATATTTCATCCCCTAATACATGTCACTATGGTATGTGAATAAAAACACATCAACATAACTCCCATGACTTATTTACTAGTGAAAACAACGAATTATTTAGTCATCTGTGGCTCTATTTTGACATATCAATGCAACATGTGACCCAAGATTAAATCGAATTGGGAGACTATCAGCCATGCATAATTTTTGATAAAATAGAGTATTATACACGTACGTAAAAATATAAATCACTATGAACTTACTGAATTAAAAAATCACCATTGATAAGTGGTGTCGTAATGTGTTTTGTGTATCGCATCCATTTGCATGGAGCAATTTTGCATGCATCAGTAAGTTAGGTGTTGGCTCATCGTCCAGGAGAAGAAGCTCGCAGGAAACCATATTAAACTTGTTTTGAAAGATATGAATATTCATATTGTTCTATGCAGGGATGACTGAGATCATTTTTATGTGCCCTAATTTTGCCCCCCTCCTCCCCCTAAACTTATGCAACAGTAGGGTTTCTAACATTACCCCTGCATTGGCATTGGATTGGGGTCTCTTTGGCCTAAATACCAGCCATGCCAATGAAAAAAATTAAATAGATATATATGGGTCGAGTTTTGACCCCCTGGGGCTTCAAGAGTCTGGAGCGATGTCTCGGCTGCATCCCCCTTCTACTTGGGACAGGTTCCATTGACTCCTAAAGTTTAAAATCGTTTCACTGAAACAACAGAAATTCCTTCATTGCCCAAATATCTGTGACACATCTATCTGAATTATTAGCTGTCCTATTGATTTTAGAATTTGGGAAGGACATTCTTCCTTTCTTACTCCCTAGTCTGTACACCACAGCTTATAGCTAATCAAGAAATACAACATGCAACAAACCTATAACATATATATCTCATCTGCCATAAAAAATTTTGTCCTTATCGATTTTTGTCAACGAACAGAAACATAAACAAGAGAGAAGGAAATCTTTTACGATGTTCAAGTCGCATTATCTTTTGATGATGGTATTGGGTTACTGAAAAGAAACTAACGAAAATGGCAAGCTTTTCAAAAGAATCAATGAAGTCCTTCTATATAAAAACTAATGAAAAGTCAATAACCCTATGGTAATAAAGTTCAAATTAAAAAAAAACAATAAAAAAAGGTCGTTGAAAAAGATAAAAAAAAAATGTAATCGGATTTCTACAATGTTTAGCATATCAGAGATCAGAGGTTTAATGGAGCTGAATAACTTTATTTGAAAAAATTATTTAATGGTTATTTTTTCTTGAAATTGAGGCGAGCCACTGTGGCTCAGAGAATCAGGTGGTGGCTACTTAACAGGCAGTTCCAGGTTTGACCCCTGTGTTTGACCCCTGTTTTTAGCAGGGTTTTGTTTGTCAGTGGTGTCTAGTTGCTAAGTAGGATCGTAATTTGAGGTTCTGTGTATGTTTGTCTGCACGTTAACCAATGCTTGACAGTTTTCAATTCAACAAAAGTTATTTGAAGCCCCTCTGTCCAGAAAAAACTTCACACTGAATGGTCTTATTCATTAGTTTGCATGGTGCAGAAATGCAGGAAGTTCTGCATATGTTTGACAGTATTCAATACAACAAGGTTATTTGCATCCCCACTCATAACACAATGAACGGCATATGCCCTTATTCATTAGGTCACTTGTTGGAGAAACGCAGGAATATAAACTCATTCCATTAAATGGAATAAAAGGTTAAAAAATGATCAAGGAACAATTTAATACAAGATAGCAGTGGTTTAATTGTGTAGAATAATTTTATTGTGGAGCTTATTTGATAGTTATTTACCATAAAATCGATAATTTCTATTGTTCTTGGCTAAGACCGCGAATAGAACACTCGCCACGGGACTTTGATAGAAGTGTAAAGAACATAAATGGTGTGAATAAATGTGAATTTGAGATCAAAATATTTGTTTCTAAATCCCTGTTCGAATGTATTTTTTTTTATGTATCAATGACACGTTAATTAACAAATGAGGAAACATGAAAACAGATTTGATATCTTCACTTTTCAGACATTGTTATAGTGCTGCTTGTCTTTACTTTAACATTATTATATGCTATTGATGCTTTGCTACTGGAGTCAAAGGTGTGGTTTGGATCTTAGGTTTGAGCTTACTCATCTTCATGTTTTGTTACGGGTTCTCTGTTTTCCTCCGACTTATAGAGAACTCTAAGCACAAGCAAATTATTGAATTGTTAATGCCTAAATCACCTCGTGTGTGTTGAGTAGATGTTAAGATAAGATAAAGAGTTTATTGCATCAGTTAACTGACCAGGGTTGAATTATTCTTTTTACTCTTCTCTCTCTTTGATACTTTTAACATTGTTTTTACCTTGATATTTTGACAAGGACAATCCTGCACAATACACAATACAACATGCATAAACCCCTGTTTCTTTATCAATTGGGATTAAACGCATGAAATGAAAGGGGGTTTAACGTCCTACTGTTTTGCTCTGACTGTGATAGGGGAGTTGGGATGGCCTAGTGGTCTAGAGTGCCGTGCTTCGAACTCTAGCTGGCCGGTCACCTCTGGGTTTCCTCTGGGCACTCCGGTTTCCTCCTACTGCTAAAGACCCCTACGCGCAAGCGAATTTTTGAAATAAAATGAAACCATATGTTAGTCCCGAAATGACCTAGTTTGTGTTGAGTGGACGTTATACCCCATTTCTCTCTCTCTCTGACTGTGATAATGAAGATGGACATACAGTGGGATATGAGGGAAATTTTGCTTGAAGCTACAGTCTATTCTTAAATCGAATTCTAACTGCCAAGGGGTTTTTTTACGTTGCACTAATGACAAGGAAAAACCGTGCCAGAAAATGCTGATGAACTTCAACAGCCAAAACTGGGATCAATCCTGTGACCTCCAGGCTAGCGAGCCAGCATCTTACGCACTTAGCCCTGACTAAAAGCTACTAACCTAATTACTAAAGTAGAAAATTACAATTACATTACCTTGGGACAATCAAACCTTTTTTTTTTCAATTTTGATAAATAAACAGTCTGAAGGTCACCTCTTTTAAATTTAAGTCAGAAAACCCCATGTAAACATAACATTATAATCATCTTGTGCACCGAACTATGAAACCAAGATATCTATTATATATCTACTTATTTAAATAGACGAAAAAAAGTGCATACCAATACATGATAAATAAAGACAGCTGTAATTGTGAATACCTATTACATGATACGATTCAATATGATAAAGACCACTGTAATTGGATAGTGTTAATCTTTCTATGGGACATAAAGGAGCTACGAACATCACTAAAAAAAATTTTGAGTTTATCGTCTATGACATCTGTATGCTTAATAAAATAATATGAATAGATGCACTAGTATAGATTATATTTGACAAAAATGTCCTAAAATAAATTAAATATAAGAGAAAAGCAAAAGTATTTGGTAAGAAAAACAAGCCAACTTCTCCCTGCAGGTCATTGCAAGTGACATGGAGGAGTCTTGCATGGGTGGTTGTATATAAAACTATGACTAGCGCTACACCTTTCATTAGCCCATTTGGAGCAGAACAGGAGGGCTTCAACCCCATTTCATTTCATTTTACAATTAATAATGAAAAAAAAAAAAGAAAGAAAGATGACTGCTTCATAAATAACTTACTTGATAAAAAGATAAAACGCTCTACATTTTTCAAACAGCTATGTTCAACAATATATTTTCTGTATGTAAGAATTCTTTTACCTTTCAAACGACCATGCGATTATTAAACGACATTAAAGCATTAACTCCATAATCTTCTATAATCTCAATAATACCCCTGAGTCAGATTAACTTACTCTGAATAAAAACCTTAGTTATTTCTTCCCATTAAAATCATTAGGGTTCAGAAAAAGTTCAAGGATATTTGTCTTCAAAACATAATTGATGTTATTCTCAGAGGTTATTGTTTTCTTTAAGATTAGAGAAATATATTATATGTCCTTTAATCATTTCTGTTTTTATAAATTAACAAAAAGATGATTTTTTGTTGAAAAATGATTTTATTTTCCTTTTTCTTGATATCAAGTCATAATTTTGTTTTTAAATACCCAAAAAAGCTGTCCCTTTTTTAAAAATAAAAATGACTTTCTTTTTGGTGGATATCAATTATCTCTTATTAGTTTATTGTCTTTAATTGGTCATTTCAATTTTTAAAAATGATTTTCTTTTTCATTTTGGTGGAAATCAAACAATATTTTTAAAAATTGACAAATTCATGGGTTTATATGGTCTTTAATCTTTTTTTTTAATAAAAAAAAAAGATGGTCATTTTTATTCTTAAAAATCATTTTGGTTAAAAACATATTTTTCAAAATTAACTAATTATTAAAAGAATTTATGGGGTTTTGATTGCCTTAAATGATATCAAACCAGCTCTTGTGTAAGCCTTTATTTTAACAAATTTTTTTTTGAAATATTTTAGTTTTTTTTATTTAAAAGGGTTTAACTCTCATGAATAGAAAAAAATAAAAAATATCAATCATAATTCATCATTTATATAGCCATGAAATGAAATGGGACTTAACATCTTACTTTGGACAAAATACTGGCAGCAGGCTTATCAATTGTGAATTGTGATGGACATGACCATCTAGCAGTTGAACTAGGAGAGAGATTTATATGGTCATACCATCGGTGTCATGCAAAAAATTATTACTTATTCTCAAATAATTAGAGAAATGGGTTTAATGTCTACTAGACACAAAGTAAGTCATTTTGGGACTAACACATGATTCAACTTTATTTCAATAATTCGCGTATGTTTCTTTAGCAATGGGAGGAAACCGGAGGATCTTAATAAATTCCCCAAGGTTGGACAGGCAACCCTACTCCTTGTCACATACAACCGGGCATCCTAATCAGGCAACTGAATGACCTTATGATACAATATATGCACCACTCAAACAAATTTAATGGAGAGAGAATAGCGTTTAATGTCCACTTGATGAACACTAGGTCTTTTTCGGACTAACCTATGGTTCAATTTTATTTCAATAATTTTCTAGTGCTTAGGGGTCTTTAGCTGTTGAATAAAACCCACAAGGTTGCACAGGCGACTCTATGCTGTCATATATACCAGCTGGTAATCAAAGCCACTTGAGACAACGATAGACATCATGATCTTAACCACATAGGTTAAAACACAACTCCTTCAACCCCATCCAGATAAGATCTATATCGCTGGCATCAATGTTATACAGTTTTTATAAGAACCATTAACGAAGAAATATTACATTATCACGCTATTTTACTGATATTTCATCCAATAGTTTGGATGCAGCTATGGTGGGTGTGGCGCCAGACAGAGTAAGCTTACTCTTCCGGAAACCTGTTACGACTGTCTGTCATGTATTTTGTACACGGTGAACAGTTCATTTGCTGATTACACTATTTTGCCTCAACCGTTCTTTTTTTAGGACTTCGAGTTTCGACTAATGGTTTGGATTGTTCGTACTTGGTTTCATTTTATTATCTCAAAGAAAACCCAACAAATTCAATAACACCGACAATAAAAATCTTGGTGTATATATACAGACTTTATACAATCATCAATTCTCATCTGTGAATAATTATCCGTAACTTGTTTCAAGGATCAAGACACAATTGAGACATGATCGAAAGTTGTATGATCCGCTAGGGAAAAACATTTAGTCAACAATCACTAATGTGTTTTGATCTGTAGATAATCAGATCTGAAACAGTTGAAATGATTCCAATCAGACGTGGTGGTTGTCACTTGGCATTTTATGGGAATCATATTTTTTTTTGTATAGATTTATTAACGATATCGACAGTAAAACAGTCTAGTTTTTCAGGGTTGTTTTGATAGATTTATTGATAATATGAACAGGAATAGATCCGTTCAATAAAATCAACAGATAACATTGTAATCTTTTTTATGATGTAAATGAAATGACATTTAGTTTAACTTCCTACGATTCTGCTCTGACTGGAATTGAAGATAGGTATTCACTATACCGTGTGCTCTGATAGAAACAGCGATACAGTATACTTTTACATAAAATCAAACTTCTACTACCAAGGAATCTTTAATGTGCATGCCAATGTGTACACAGGACTATGTATTTCTGTCCCATCCGAACAACCATACAATGTCCCTTGCTAGGCCCTCCTTCCTGCACCACACTAACAAAGGGAAACCCACGGAATAGGGTTTTAAGTCCTCTTAACACAAATTAGGTCATTTTGGGAGTAACATATGGTACAATTTTATTTCAATAAACCATGGGAACCCAGAAGAAAACCCACATGGTTATGTAGGTGACCCTACTATCTGTCATGCACAAGTGTGTGACAAAAACATGACACTTGACTAAGTGTCAGACCTTATGATCTAAAGAATACCTTTTAGAACAACATGTCTTTTCAAATTTCAACTTCATAAACAGATCTATTATTACTCAGTTTCCTAAAATTAAAGATAACTCTCAATATGGATCCAGACCACTCGACTGTGTAATGTAAACAAGGTTTTACACAAACAATGTTTTAATGGTTAAATATTCATCAAGTAATTCTAATAATATTTGCTCCAACACTGTAATCCCTATCAATATTGTTTACTTTAATCCACAGCATTTCCGTTATTTACAGAGAGAGAGAGAGAAATGAGGTTTAATGTCCACTCAACACAAACTAGGTCATTTCGGGACTAACATAATGGTTTAATTTCATTTCAATAATTCGCATGCGCGTAAGGGTCTTTAGCAGTGGGAGGAAACCGGAGTGCCCGGAGGAACCGTTATTTACAGATGGATCATGTAATATAAAGAGGGTGAGAGAAATTTTGGCCCCAGATACACAAATGGGTAATCCTATATGGACACCATATATATATTGGCCCTGTGTATACAAAAACAGAGTTGTTAATGTGGGAAATCCCATATACATCCCATATTGGCCCAAGATACATACACTATACGGTCAGATTATCATTGTAGGAAGTAAGCATTATATCATCTATCTTGTCTCTGTGATATCAATATATATGAAAATAAAGTGTATTTGTCTACATTTGTATGTGGGAAGATAATATGGGTCCAGTATGGGAACCTTGTTGTATGATCTGGGCCACAGCCCATTTTTTTTTCCCATATTGCAATGTTTATGGGGTAATATAACTTAGCTCTTACATGATGCATCTTGAACAGTATGGCAATAATTAATGCCATAACATGCACCATTTCTGGTATTCAAATTGAGTTTTCAAGCATATATAGTCTGTGTAAAAATAGTACAAAATTCATGAATAAATTGCGATAATATCCAATAATTGTTAATTTCCTTCAGCATAATATCTGTCTAAACTGAGATTAACAAAATACTGTGAATGCACTACCTAATAACGAGACTCCTCTAAACCAGTCTATGATATGAAATGAAAGGAAATGGTTGAACTTTTCTACCCAAGCCAAGCTAATGGAGAGATGTTTGAATGATAAATGTCACAGATGTCATTGAAAAGTCTTGCCAAATCATTCCAATATCGAGTTAAGAAAGAAATGGAATGAAGCTTAACATCTCGTCAACCTTCAGTCATTTTGATTGACAATGTCCCTTTATGTCACACAAATGTCCTGGACGTCACTGTCTTGTTAAATTGTTAATTGGAACATCCAGTAAGAAACGTCTAATCAATACAATATTTAAGTCATTCTGTCCTGAGAAAAAGTTATTTTTCTAAGGTCACATGAGAGTAAAATTTTGGCCCACTATTCAGTGTATTTCAATTGTCAAGGGCACACTGCACACTGATGCCCTGCCGTTAAGAACGGGTAACCATGACAGGGGGAACCAGGCCCCACTTTCTGTTCCATTAACCAGGGGGAACCATGATACCTGACCTTGCTTTTTAGTCCCATCAGAAAGACTATACATCATCCCTTCCCAAGGCTCTATGTTCTGCACAACTAACAAATGAGAACCATGACAGAAAATCTCGATGACAGTTGGAATTTGAACTAAGAGTACATCGTAGTGCTGCTCTCCAGGCAAAATTCTCCCTCATTGGACAATGTATGGTGGATGCTGTCTTCAAAAGCCTATAAGTCAGAGCAGAACAATAGGACGTTAAACACCATTTCATTTCAGACACACGGTGGCAGAGCTCAAGGGCTGAATTATTGAAACCCATAACTGACAATTTTCACAGTTTTCTCTACATCAATTGTTGATTAAACAAGAGTAATTTCATATAATTCTAGAATTATCCAATTAAATATTCGCTTACCACATTTATTGATCTCCATGAAAATAATTGAAATAAAACTCCAATTATACTTCCAATCGATTTGACTTACTTTAAAAAAAAAAGTGATGTCAACAAATACTTGATATCCAACATAAAAGCCGCATAATCAAAAGATTGATAAAAAATGGATGTTGATATTCCATTTAATGTTTTTTTTTTCTGCAGAAATTGTTTTCATCTCTAACAATAAATTCTTGAATACTAGCTCCGACTTTACACAAATTGGAACAATTAGAATTAAGTATACATTTTCATGAACTAGAAATAAGAGAAATAGGTTGAAAGTAAGGAGATATATCCTGCAGTATTGTAAGCTTCCTGAATACATCAACACCCACCCTATGGCCAAGATCACACCCACACTAAGGCTATGTTCACACCAGCTATCTGTTAACAAAAATACTAATAAGGCTATGTTAACAGCCAATAAAGGCTACTCCTACTTTGAATTCAAAATGTCAAAGGTTCGATCTTTTACATGCATGATATACATGTACACAGGACCTTGGTTTATCGTACCATTCGAATGACTAAACAGTGTTCCTTTCTCCCCCCCCTCTGAAAATTTCGGGTAACTTTCTTGGTTAAAACCTGGATTGAATCCTTGACCTCCTGGTTAGTGAGTCAGCACCTTACTCACTGAGCCACTGCGGTTCCGAAAGATCTATAGATTAATTTAGCTGATATTGCTAATAGGACGACAGAGAGAGAGAGAGAGAAATGGGGTTTAACGTCCACTCGACACAAACTAGGTCATTTTGAGACTAACATATGGTTTCATTTTATTTCAATAATTCCCTTGCGAGTAGGGGTCTTTAGCAGTGGGAGGAAACCCACAAGGTTGAGAAGGTGCCCCTATCTCCATGCCACATACGCTCGCACCAGGGCTCGAAACCACAGCCGCAAGCCAGAGGTGACCGGTCAGCTAGAGGTCGAAGCACAGCCATCCCAACCCCCCTAAAAGGACGACAGACAATGGTGACAGCAATATATAACCCTTTTCATTCTTATCATTAGAGCTATTCTAAAGAGATCATTTTACTAAGCTTTCATCTATAATTCAAACTAAGAAAAGCAAATCAGTTTCAAACTTATTTAATTACATAGTCTGGTGATCTTAGAACGCAATATATCCAGAAAGTTGATCAGTTATAAGTGACTAGTTCTATTTTGGAAGAAGGTCACTGTCAGGCAGACAGATTACCAAATGAAGAAATAATTCAGACCACAGACTTTCGACCTTGAATAATGAAACAATATTAGAGATAATAAAAGTAACGTGATTCGCAGGTTTAAGTTCACAAGGCATCAGTATCAACATTTAATTTGATAAAATCATAGAAATATTACTGTAATTATTTTTTAAAAAATGTTCGCTCCACATAAATTAGGTATTTTTGGGACTAACATATCATATGGTACAATAATTTGCGAGTGCGCAGGGATCTTAAACAGTGGGGGCAAACTGTTGGATAGAAAACCCTTCCTTGTCACGTACTACAGCACTTAACTCAAGGACAGACCTTACGATCTAAAGGTCATGCCTTTGATAACTTGACCGCCCATGCCCTGTGAAACACCTATGTAAACAAATGAATAATTAACTTTTAACAGATTGACTTTCCTCTACTTGGATGCTAGATAGTTGTCTGACCAGGGATAACATATAGTCATTCAGATGGGTTGAAAAACTGAGGTCCTAAACTGAGACCGTTGTGATTCAATACTACCTTTTCTTGCAATTTTTTAGAGGTTGATACCTTTTTTATCTTGAATTGACTGGTCTAGTATGCCAGTCTTCATTAACTCAGTCGTTACAAAATAAGGGACATTAAACCCCATTTCACTTTATTTTCCTCCTACTTTTATTTTATTATCCGGGACTTTTATCTCCCTACTTTATATCTTTGGTATCTTAACGAATCAACAACGATCAGCGTTAAAAAACACCAGATGTTACAACCATTTCCAAAGGTTGTAAAAATATAAACATAAATATCTTACTACGACTCTTATCTTCCTGCCAAATTATGCAAATGGCTACATATGTACCACTGCTATCTATTTGCAGGTTTCCTGTGGAGTACCGAAATATTTATTTACAACCAAAACATGTATTAAACACTTGAAACTCTTTTATTTTTATCTTAAACATACTTGTAAACTTTTCTTTTTATCTATCGGTAAAAAAAGATTCTAACAAACATCAAAGAAATACAGTTGTTTATTAATTATTCTTTTAATTGTAGGTTTTCTCTTGATGTCTTGAATTTGAGATTTCACTGCACCGCGCGGGATATGTTGGTCTCAGCTGGCGATGACAGTACATTAAATCTTCTGAGGAATTTCAAAATCGACATTGTTTAATAAACCTCAACACCAATGTTACATTACAAACCCTGTTGGTACTACTAGTAAATTTACTGGATGGTTTCAAATACAGACTGTGAATCGTTCTTTTATTGTAGGGTAAAAATGGCAAAGTTTGTTCCAACAACCCAGGGTACAAAACTGCCTGAATCACCATAATAACCAGATAATTACCCTTTTGTTCACACAGTAGCACCTAACCAAAAGCAAAGAGCATATTCTCTTACCATTTTCTATTGTATCTAATGGTGATAACTTGGAGAGAAAGAGAAATAAATTTAACGTCCACGCGACACAAACTAGGTCATTTCGGGACTAACATATGGTTTAATTTTATTTCAATAATTTGCTTCTGCGTTGGGGTCTTTAGTAGTGGGAGGAAAGTGGGAGGAAATGGGAGGACCTGGAGAAAACCCACAAGGTCATGTACAACTGGGGATTCGAAACCACACCAGTTGACTCAATGACAGACTTTATGATACAGTATGCACATGCTAACCATTCAGCCATCCACCCCCCCATTTGGAGATATAATCGTATTTAGAGATAAAATATAACTGGAACATTATTCTCACATTTGTCCTAAGCGAGGAGCAGGGGAGACCTTGATATACCCCTTCTCAAATTTTAAGTCCAATGTAAATCATTGGGAAGACAATGTTCCAACAGTAGTGGTTTGAGTCCCAATACTGTTGGTTTAAATCCTCTCTACCACTTTAAACACCAGAACCGTTAATGGAACTCTTAAATCACAGCCATGATATTGCAGCCAAGTTGTTTCAACAAAATTAACTGATAATCATTGCAAATAAATTCTCTCAACACTTGAAGGCAATGGGAGAGAAACAGGTGCCAATGGGAAAAACAGGTACCGCAATGCATTGTCCATTTTCGCTTTCTGGCGGGTTAATAAGGTCTTATTTCAGTTCGTGTTAAACGAGACAGGTAATCGGTGGACATGTGTTTCAGATAGCTATCTTCATCCTGCGTGAAATCACCTCACTATTTTATCTCCAATTTTATTTACAGGCTAGAGATTGCCAAGATAAAGCCATCGTAACTGAAATGAGATATCATCAGACCATCATCTCCATGTACCCGAAATATCTTTATTGCTCCTTATCATGGACAAATCGGTGAACCAACTAATAAGCAACAACCTGCCGCTACATCTCAAGGTACAGCTAATATAAATAAATCGAATACCTTTACAGAATGAAAACTATTTCAGAAAGATCTTGATCTAAAAACGTATCCGAATTCAAAGACAGGTTGCTTGGATCAATAGTCTTGTTTAAATAGTCTTGGTTGTCCATTTGTTTTGTAGCATTGTGATGAATATACGTTTTGGTTTGGGATGCATTAACAGGTTTTAATACTAGTTGCAGGAATGATATAAATTGGTTTTAATAGATGGAGTTCAACAAAGAGTAGGAAAACAGATTTCCCTCGTAGCACTCGTCTTTATTAACCAAATTGGTGCCAAAAATAGGATATTAAAACCCCATTACATTTCGTTAATATAGCAAATTGGACATTTGGATGGTACAACCAAATGAGATGCCATGTACAAATTTACGTGCACACAAAATGAATCCTTGACAGAAAGATATTAAAACCCCATTTCATTTCTGATTTCATTCACACATTCAGATGGGAAAAAAACGAGGTTTTCCATGTACAAACTAACATGTAGCTGTCCAAGTAAAATTTCCCGCACAGCCCAATGCATGGCATGGCATACGCATGTCTTTGAGCCTAGTCGTCGGAGCAGAAAAGTAGGATGTTAAACCCTATTTCATTGCACTCGGAACTAAGATATGTTATAATTTTATTTCAATAATTCGCTTGCGCATAGGGGTCTCCAGCTGTGGGAGGAAACCGGAGTACCGGGAGAAAACCCATAAGGTTGGACAGGCGACCCTACTCCTTGCCACGTACAACCTGGGATTCAAAACCACGCCAGTTGACTCAATTGCAGACTGTATGATACAGTGGGCACACGCTACACTCATATAGCAACTTTACATAGCAAATAAAAAATCATATGAAGAACTCACCTAAAGAGCTATTTTGAACCTGATCTTACTCGCATGTTTTGTTTTTTTCACAGCTAAGTTTATTTCTCATTAGCATTCATGTTCACAAAACCATAATAAACAAAAATAGATATAGACACTTACAAACAAATATTCTGGCAGTCTTTACAGAAGCTTGCTTGACTGTTTATGATTTATTCTCACAAGAAATGATTTTCACAACAATATACTAAGACAAAAACAGCATACAGTTATACTTCAGAAAATTGTTTTTCGAAAAAAAAATCAATTATACTTCACTGCAGTGAACTTCCCAGTTGCCATTGCAAAAACAAAATAACTCGGAACTCTTTGATAAAACAGTTTCCACTCAATTAAAAGCAGAAGAAGTATCCTCGTTTTCTTGTCTTATTAATAACCTGTCACAGAATTCCTCCAAATGGAACTGCTTCCTGCAAAAGTCTAAGAATCCAACGAATGATTCTGATAATATCCTTAGTTCAACATCTCCCATACACAACCTCTTTTTTAAATAATCAATCAATCGCTATGGAAGAATATTTGAATCAAATTTCAGTTCTGTTGATCACTCCGCAGTAAAGATTAACGCCGTTCAGTCAAGATAAAAAGTTATCAAGTGAAGATCCGCGCCATTCAAATCGCATTAGATGAATGTATAAACTCCAGAGAGAGTGTATTTGAGTTAAGTTTTCCAGACACCTATAGTGGCAGTCAGTGGCAGTTTACTTCTCCGTCAGATTCAATACTCTATACCTCATCATCAGCTAGAGAGAAAGTGAGTAGAACGGAGTGAAGTGTGTTTTTAGATCATTATGAATTCTGTCTGTTTGGCAGACCTTCCAGCTGAAGGTACCGACTTTAACTATTGAAAACACTTCACAAGTCTGATAGTGTATTAGGCCTCCGGGCCATAGTCATCTGCAATATATATTGTTAAAAAGCAGATGTTTCACAGCTCAATAATAGACTATTCTAACATTTATGGTACACTAAAGGGGCAATGTGTTAGATCAAATATATGATTTATAGAGATCACCATTAGAAGCTTATTTACTCAATTATTGCCATTTGAAGTTTACATGGATTTCTATTCATTTCACTTAGCGATCTTTATCGATAATAATTTTAGGCTTTACATGAAAGGGGAAATATGTTAGAGTACATTTCAAATATAGAGATCTCAAAAAGCTTATTTATTTCTATTCATTTCATTCAGTCATCTTTAGACTATTGCAATCTTGACATGTGAGGAACAAAGTCAAACATAGAGAAAAAAATTAAAAAAGTCAGTGTTAAAATAAAACAGATTTCTTAGTCAACAGTCAACAGTCCAAGACAAAAAAACAAAATTAAAATGAGAAAATGAATCTATTTAAATTTAGTCTATCACTTTATTTTCTTTCTACTCACACCCACTTCACTTCTTTAAATTCTTGTTACATTCTTGCCGTGTCGCATTCCAAATGTCATCAATACATGGATGTTGATATGTTATTTACTAATAAAGCTTGGCTAATTCTTCTGCACTCTGTGACTCAAGTTATTCAATCAATTTAAACCCTCATATGGTTCAACTTGTCTTTCATTAGTGCACAATACGAAAGTCTAACTATTTAAAGAAAACGTAGCTTAGCAAATGTTGCAGAAATAATCCTCTGGGAATAAATACAGCAACAGCTTGATAGTCCACTTTCTATAACATCAGGAGCCATGGTGGCTCAGTTGGTAGGACACAGGCTCGCTAACCTGGAGGTTGTGTGTTTGATCATCACATTGGCCGAGCATGTTTTCCAACGTGGTTTCCCTTTGTCAGATGTGCAGGACAGAGGTTTTGACAACAAGAGAGAGAGAGAGAAATGGGGGTTAACGTCCACTCGACACAAACTAGGTCATTTTGGGACTAACATATGGTTTCATTTTATTTCAATAAATCGCTTGCGCGTAGGGGTCTTTAGCAGTGGGAGGAAACCGTAGTGCCGAAGCACGGCACTCTAGACCACTAGGCCATCCCAACCCCCCTTGACAACAAGAGCTATCTAGTCGTTTGGATGGGCCAAAAAAACACGAGGTCACATGTATACATTGGTGCAGTTACAATTTGATAGAAAGAGTAGGTCACAGTACTGCTGCTTGGGCAAAATTTCCCCCATAGCACATTGCATGGCATATGGCCGTCTTCATTAGCTCAGTCGGAGCTGAACAGTAAGACGTTAAACTCCATTTCATTACGATAACATCACTCGATCTTACGGAATCTGACACAGAATGCCGAGTGGACAAATCCTCAATTCATCATATATTTGTCAATACTGAATGGAACTGATCCATTTTGGAACAGATATTCCTTTTACAGATTGCACTTTAACTAACATCAATCAAAATCCCTCAATAGGCTTTCAGTGACTTTCATTTCTATTTCAAAATGAGACTACAATCGCATACAATGACGTTCATATATTTCAAAATGCCACTTTAAAATAAACTTTGATCGTATACAAGGACGCTAGAAAATGGCGTTCAGAGACTATAGTTGTCACTTTAAAGTGAGAGAGAGATAAATAGGTTTAACGTCCATTCAACAATAACTAAGCCATTTTGGGACTAACACATGATTCAATTTTATTTCAATAAATAGCTTGTGTGTGTAGGGGTCTTCAGTAGTGGGAGGAAACCGGAGGACTCAAAAGAAAACCCACGAGGTTCGGCAGGTGACCCCACTCCTCAACATGTACAGAAGTGGGATCGAAACCACACCACCTGACTCAATGACACACCCTATGATCTAAAGCGCATGCTTTAGATCACGTAGACCATGTAGACCACCCCCTTTAATCAAAATACGACTTGAATTGGATACAATGATGCTATACATCATAAATGTCACCTGCAGAGTTTATAAATTTGAAAACACATCTGAAATTGTTTACACACCATACCGACAAGTTTAGGCCATCAATATTGTCATTGTTCGATTCGTGGTGAGAAGAAACCACATCACGTATTAAAGTTAAACAATTATATATCAGATTTTCTTGCTAGTTTTTATCATTAGTTGGGAGTATTTTCTTATTACTAGTTTTTGTTTACAGGGGCTTTCCATCAATACACATATTATTTTGGCAATTTAACCATCTTTGCGCAATTTCTTACAAATTAAATTTGGTTCAACATCTTACTTTTTTGCACCAAATGGACAAATGCCTTGTAATATGTTACAAGGTAAAATTTGCATGCATGGAAATCTTTAATAGGCTATCTTGTTATACATAGAAAAGGGATAATTTCATCCCAGCCTGTTCAACTTTTTTATTCGTGTCAAGAGTCTATCACTTATAATTATCTGGCAGTAGTCGACTGAAATAGGCATACAAAATATTTCACTTTAGCTTTATTTTAGCCTGACTACTTGACGTCGTGATGACGACCACGTCAACCGGTTAAGGGTTAATCAATGACTAGACAGTTCAGTCGCTAATTTTTCAAAATAAAAGTTACTCCACAGGTCTGGATTAAAGCTTTAGGAGAGAGAAAAGAGAGAGAAATAGGGTCATCTCTGGAATAATAACTCTACAACTATATTACAACAATCTGCTTTCCTGTAAGGGTCTTTATAGCAGGAGGATCAGGCGCGGATCCAGAGGGGGGCCCACCCGCTGCACGTCCCCTCTTTTTTTTGTGGTGGCAAAATTTTTTTAGCTCCATATATATTCTCGGGAAAGGAGAACAAAAATAATTTAGGTTGGAAATGGTAATTTACAGTAATAGTAAGAAATTAGTCCTTGTGGGCATTTTTCCACTCAAATATTACAGGCTGGGCTTCGTACTTCCAAGTGGGTGTAGAACGTCCCCCATCTGAAAATCCTGGATCCACCCCTGACGATATGGAGAAACCTACGAAATTAGGTAGGTGACCTTACTCATGTATAATCTTGGGATCCAAACCAATCCATTTGAATAAATGACCGATCTTTTGACCTAAAGCATGCATGTTCAAACAACCAACCTCAAAAGAATTAAGAGACTCTAAGCACTTAGAGATAATAGTGTCCCCTCTTCCTTACAGATGGACACTGCTCCTTTAAATTCCTACGAAACTATTTAAGTTGCCATATATAGTTTTCTAATTATTATATTATTGACATTTCCACATTTTTCACCCACACACCATTTTTGAAGAAAATGTATTATTCTTCTCTATAGTCTGACGACTAGATCCTTCTTATAAATAATTACAAATCCAATCTTCACCGTTAATAAACAAAATTCTTTAGTTTTATTCGTCAAATGTTTTAACCGTTCCTGAATAAAATTCATTATAAATTCTTAACTCTATTCATGTAATGTGTGTTTTATGGCATTTTTGCGATTTCTTAATCAATGAATTCATCAAAACAAGTCTGATGTCAAAAGATTTCATGAAATTTTAATTTTTTATTTACAGAAAATGTGTAAATGACATTCTAATTTCTGGTTTCAATTATCATAAAAATCCCTTTCTTTTTGCCAGTTAATAACAAATTCATATCAGATCTTCCACATTTTTGACAATGGAGGCTTACTGCATAATAAATGAGATAAAATGGTGCTACTTTCCTCCACTGACTCATCGTTAATAAAGGCTTGATCTGGCTTAAACCTCATACATCTTATCAAGCCCTTCACGTTTTACCCAGCATTTCATTGAGAATTGTTTTTCAATTGCACAAAGCAGGTTCATTTTGGGGTGTTTTCACGATAAGAGCTGAAATCAATCCCTGCTGAACGAAGACAACAAACCGACTCACTTCATTATCAACTTTAAATAGCATTTGGGAATCGTGGAGCAGACAATAATTTTTTCATTCCAAGAGTGGTGGAGTATTTTTTAGGTTATTTTAATAACTTTAATAGTATTCGTATAAACTTTTATAAAGATTCTTATCCACTCTCTAACTATATTGATTTCTATTTCTGAAAAAATCCATGCTTGAATTATATTGGTGGTCTAATGAAACATACATTATGCAAGAACTAAATCTGACTATTGCAGGTCTTTCTTTAGGCCTCAAATGTTATAAACTATTGATTAGACATTTATTAACAAAACAATACAAACTCTCGAGTGCATCGAATACACGAGATTTTAACTAGTTTAGAATGGTTCGCCATTTAAAGATTTAATTTAAGTATGGGAAAGCTAGGCTTCATCTCGAATATACCAGTGCTCTTGTTACCACTATGCACAATTCTTGTCAAAACAACAAACAGTGATAACTTGGCTCAAAATTAATGACATTTTCGATATTTTCATTTTACGTTATTTATTTTTGAGTTATTACAGCAAAATCGGTCAGCTTTTTATCTAAATCTTACATAATGTATCTTTAAATATATCTAAACAAACTTCTGTGAAGAAAAAAATTAAGGAGCTGATGATGAGTGCATTAAGACTTTTCCAAGTAGGCCATATCATTGCCATCTGGTTTCTCAAAGTTTAAGTTTATTTGGTTAATTAACATGCCTGCAGACAAATGTAACAAATTAAAGATAGAAATGGCACGAAGATGATAGCATCTGGAATATGTTTTAAATCATGATGAGTTATTATCAGTGCTCTCTATCTTGTAATAACCTGGTTTGTCAGGTTCACTTTATTTACAAGTATATATAGATATAGGTGTTATTCCCAGAGAGAGAAAGAAAGAGAGAGAGAGAGAGAGAGAGAAGTGGGGTTTAACGTCCACTCGACACAAACTCGGTCATTTTGAGACTAACATATGGTTTCATTTTATTTCAATAATTCGCTTGCACGTAGGGGTCTTTAGCAGTGGGAGGAAACCGGAGTGTCCGGAGGAAACCCACGAGGTTGAGAAGGCGCCCCTATCTCCATGCCACATATGCTCACACCAGGGCTCGTAACCACAGCCGCAAGCCAGAGGTGACCGGCCAGCTAGAGGTCGAAGCGCGGCACTCTAGACCACTAGGCCGTCCCCAAGCCCCCCCCCCCCGGAGAGAGAGAGAGAGATGAAGCTTTGATATATATAGATATAGGTGTTATTCCCACAGAGAGAGAGAGATAGAGAGAGAGAGAGAGAGAGAGAGAGAGAGAGATTTGATGCTATGTGTAATAGTTAAGCTAGTTTGACAGGTTTACTTTATGTACAGGTAAATATAGATAAAGATAATATCCATTTAAACTTTAAATGAAATGGGAATTACCCTCCTACTGTTCTGTTCCGACATACGCCAGTGTGATTTTTCGTCCCACCTGAATGATTAGACAGCTGTCACTCACCAGGACTTATGTCCTGCACCACTGACAATTGGGAAAGCACGCCGGAAAATCCTGATGAACTTTCTCAGCAAGAACCGGGATCGAACCTGTGACTTCCATGCAAGAGAGCCAGCATCTTACTCACTTAGCCACCGTGGCTCATATTTAAAATAAAGATGCCTTTGATGATGTATTTGGACTAAAAACATATTCAAACTAATTCATCTATTAAACATTTTGATTGAAAGGAAAGTACCTTAATCTATTTTAAGCATTCTTGTCTGTCACAAGACTTGATGACTGGGGGAGAATCTAATTTCAGCTCATATTCAGTCGTTAGTCCATGTCTTATCTGCCAACACTTTTCTCCCATTTAATCGCAGAGTCCACTATGTATATGATTCTCCCGATGTTCTCACGACCGTTAGCCATTGCCATTAGATCAACACAAAAGAGAAGCTCCTTACATTAGATGAGGAGACAGACTTTAAAGACACCCTTACATTTTTCTTTTGTTCATGCCCCACTGATGTTTTGCAGGGAAATCCAAAAGTTTTCTAGTAATATTAGGTATCTCTTCTTTCAATATATATACTAAAATTGCCATACTTTTATTGGAAATAACTTCTCAATTAATATTTTCGTGGGATGCATTATGTAAGATTTAGAAAAAGAACTGGTCATTCTTGCTATAATAGTTCACTAATAGATAATGAAAAATTAATATATTGGCAATTTCAATCAAACTTATTTATTTTGAGCAAAGGTATGAGTGTTTGAAGTTTTTATAAGAAATCAGCCATTGTCAAATACCACTGTCATGATAATAAACAAAGTGTCGACTGTCAGTCCATTTATTGTCTAATCCATTAAAAAGCTCAGCCATCCGATGCTCTACTGTTTATAACATTTGAAAAAAAAAACTGCAATAAGTAGAGAGAGAGAGAAATGAGGTTTAACGTCCACTCAACACAAACTAGGTCATTTCGCGTAGGGGTCTTTAGCAGTGGGAGGAAACCGGAGTGCCCGGAGGAAACCCACGAGGTTGAGAAGGTGCCCCTATCTCCATGCCACATACGCTCAAACCACAGCCGCAAGCCAGAGGTGACCGGCCCGCTAGAGTTCGAAGCGCGGCACTCTAGACCACTAGGGTCCCCCCCTCGTTCCTGCAATAAGTAGATTTAGCTCTTACATAAGGAATCTTTAAAAGACATGCTGCTGATTTTTCAGATTCTGAAACCACTGCATTATTACCGGTACATACATCTGAAGATACTTATAATTAAGAGCAGACATGATTTGATCTATATCAGAATGGAGAACTAAAAGAGGTTGATTTTAAAAACAGACATATTCTTATTTTTTATATACATATATAACATTTTACATATCAGCAAGTATCTTTTGAAAGTAAGTCAGGGGGAGCTGGGTGCACCAAAGTACATTTTACTTGAAATCGGCACCAGATAAATGTCAATTAATGTCTACAATAATTAAAACCATATTCTATTTAAATTAATTTCTAAAATTTTGCTTATAGTAACTATCACAACTACTTTAGGTCACACCTATTTCAATTTCTGTTCTTCACGAATAACCAATAAAATTTCTGCCTCTGTAAAAAAACTAATTTAAAAACAAAACATACTTAAAGTTGCTCTTCTCTAAAGCATTTACTTCCAAAAAGTTGAGTTTTAAACTTTTAACAAAAAATCGCATGAATTTCTGTTCTTCACGAATAACCATTAAAAATTCTGTGTCAGGAAAAAATTAATTTAAAAACAAAAAGTACTTATACATGTAGTTACTATTTTCTAAAGCTTCTACTTCTATAATTTTAAGTTTTGAACTTTAAACAAAAAATCGCATATATGAATTGAATAGGTTTTCTATTGATCAAGATCCCCTGAAGAACTAAAAAATTAGGTTGGTTTGTCCTAAGTCTGTTCAAGGTTAAATCAAGTAAATATAAAAAAAAGAAAAAATTAGTTTAATTCGTTTTGGCAGGTAGGATATATCTCAGGGTAGGCGGGAGATACAATGATTAATTAGTGATCTAGAACCCAGTGATGGTTATATTTACCCTTCTCAACACTAGGCATCTCTTGAAAATTCCCAAGATTTATACTCATAATTAACGTACTCATGGTATTAAAAAAGAAATATCGAAATAACCTAACTTGAGGTAAGAGAAATAACTGTCCACGCAAACAAAATTCCTGAAATTCTTCCAGACCACAATTTCATTTCGTTGATTCGCTTACATAGAGTTTTTTTAGCAGAGAAAACAAAAAAATAGACTATCCCATCAATAATCGTAACAATACATTAGATACGCAAAATTTAACACTTTGTTTTCATCACTGTTTTACATTTTCTTGGACCAATTCTCTAATGTCTGGTCGGAAGAAATAATCACAAACTCTTAAAAGTTGGTATATATAAAATCGCCAAAGTTTAGAAGATTTAAAGAATTATCCTGTCTGTTCGACCAATTCTTTAGAGGATTTTTGTCGACATCACTATCTAGTTTATAGGTCTTTTATAGTCATAGGGGTGCAATTTAGGGACAGTATGATTCTTTCTAATATAACCATAGGCCATCGGATGTAGTAATGATCTGAACACTAGACAAAGCCGTGAAATCAGAGGTCTCATTAATGCTAATAAAACAAACTTTTAACCTTAATGATGTTTATAAATTACCTCTAAAGGTAGGTGGAACATCATTATAGAAACTAAGCTAGCTTGGCATTCCATTACCAGCTATATATATAGGTAATGAAATTTTAATGTCTTTAATTTACAAGTCAGTAACCTCGACTGATTACCCCCCAAAAATGATTGTTGTTGAATGTCATATGAAAGATGAATTTTCAAAAAAAAAATAAACATCTGTCCAATAATGGTTCAATTCCATTAAAGGGTCAATTCCTTTAATATTTTGGAGAAAACTGCTTTATTTTGTGTTAAAATCCCTTAAAATCCTGAACTTTATATATCTGATATGTTTTCAAACAACTTAAACCCGTCAGTCTTCATCTGGAAATGGAAACCGGTGTCCCAAACTGTATTATGCAGTGTCTGGATAAACCCATACTTTTATTTTATAAAAATTTACCTTTCGTTATCAAGTACAGTATATGGATCATTCACTTTATAAACCTCTAAAGGAACGGCAATAGATTATCAGGTCACCCAACGAAAATAGTCTATCTCTGTGAGTAAGACGTTGGCTCGATCCATGTGTTGGCCGAGAAAATTCATCTGGATTTTCTGGCGTGGGTTCCCCCGTACGCGGTGCAGGAGCAAGGGACAATGTAAAGTCATTTGGCTGGGGGCGAAAAACTGACATTGATGTGCACAGAAAAGATCCCTTGACAATTTGAATTCGAAATAAGAGTAGGCAATAGCACCGCTGTCAGGCCATACTTCCCTCATAGCACACTGTATGGCGTATTCCCATCTTCCATTCAGAGCAGAACAGTAGGACATTAAACGCCATTTAATCATTTGAAAATCACATGGCACACCTGAAGTCGAATGATCAATATTTATCACATGGAACTTAAAAGGTTATCTATATCATGTGATGCAAAACACTATGTAAGCTTATAAACATGGCCGTTCTCTAATGGGAAATCCCAGAGGCCTACAACCTGTAATAATCCCTAAATTAAATATTGACACATATATATTTCTGAGAACTATAATCGGTAAATCTATTTCACAATAGTTATTTGAATTGATTCAATGATGTCGTCTTGTTATTTCTCTTGTGGAATCATCCTGATTTACTGTTTATCACGATTTCATTAGCCAAACACAATCTTCTCAAATTTCGATAAATAAAAAGTGCTAATTTGATTATATCTGATAACATCCATTAATAAATAAGTAGCATAACAATGTTTAGATGGATGAACAAGCGTGGAAATATCCATTTGAAATTCTACCTTGCTAAATGTCACCCACTAATGAACTGGTACCTGATATTTTGAACTTTTTGTCGGCCGTATGTATTAAACATGCATAAATGTGCCTTTTGCAGGTCTTTCATCAAGTCTGAAATGTTATTTAAATCATTAATTAGACATTAATTAACTTATCAAGACCGTAATAAACTCTTGATGCCATCGTTAGACTTCGATAACCAAGACTTTGTTTATTATTGTACCATTAGTAATGACGATCAAGGCTAGTCTAAATTTGAATTGCTAATATCTTGGTTCAGAGTAAAGTAATTTGCTTGAAATTTTTTAGCATATCCTGTTATAATTAAGATAGTAAGAACTGTCAGCACTTATCTATTCTTATCTTATGCCCCTTTAAGAATATCAATAAAACACTGCAAAGAAATACACATTTGTGTCGGGAAAAAATGACAGACAGAGGCGGATCCAGGATTTTCAGAAAGAGGGGGGGGGGGCGTGCTGCACCCACTTGGGAGTGGGAAGCCCGGAACAGTGATTTTTGAGTGGAAAAAATGCCCACAAGGACTAATTTCATACTAATACTGTAAATTAGGATTTACAACCTAACCTTTTTTTTTTTCCTTTCTCGCGATAATACATTGAGCTAAAAATTGTTCGCCGCCTCAAATAATAGAGGGGACGTGTGCCGTGTGCGCCCCCCCCCTCTGGATCCACGCCAGGCAGGCACCATAGAGAGATCGAAACAGGGTTTAACGCGCCCACCCTTTACAAGAGTGATTTTGCCTGACAAAGCCTGAACGTGTGTCTGACAATGTATGTGACAATTGCCTTATTTTGTAGCTTGTACTGGAGCTTACCAAACAAATGAGTTTGGGTATCGTTAGTTTCTGGTGTGGTTTCCTCTTGTCAGTGGTGTAGGAAAGAGGACCTGGCAAGAAACGGTCTAGCCATTCAGATAAGATGAAAAATCGAGGTTCCTTGCAGCCGTTAGTGTGCATGTAAAAAAGTCCTTAACATTTGGAATTTGATGAAGTCTAAGCAGAAATGCTGCTGGCTCGACAAAAGATCCTTCACAGCACACCCTGTGGCATATGGCTAATGCACAAAAGCCTATTCCATTTCTTTTTAAATTAATTCAGAAATTTTCTTGCAAACCTTTCTTCTATCTGTTTTTTATTTTTTTTTGCAAACACTATTCTTAAGGGATCCTTTTACACTGGTTTCTTTTGCGAGACGGCGTAATGAACAGAACGGCAACGACTAAACTAATTTTCAACAGAATTTTTTTTGATTTTCCCAGGAGGTTCCATCCAATATATCAAAAAAAATGTTTATAAGCTTGGAAGGTATTGGATCTGACATGTAAGATTTAGTCGATAATGGAAATAAAAAACGGAAGAAGAGATGTAAGGATGGGAGAGATGTCTGTTAATGATGTATGGTAAAATATAGCCCACTGGGAATCACAAAAGAAATATGACAAGTTAAAAACATTAACGAAAGATTTGCATCTTCGGTTTCTTTCATGTGAAGTGAAATCAAGTTTAACATCCAGTTTTTGTAACCAACAAGGCTAATGAAGACGCACATAGAGGAAAAAATACGTTGAATATGATTTGTATCTGCAGTATCCATCATGTGGAATGCAATTGGGTTTAACATCCTAATTTTCTGGGGCTAATGAAGATGGCCATGTGCCATGCAGAGAGGGAGAGAGAGAGAGAGAGAAATGGGGTTTAACGTCCACTCAACACAAACTAGGTCATTTCGGGACTAACATATGGTTTAATTTTATTTCAATAATTCCCTTGCGCGTAGGGGTCTTTAGCAGTGGGAGGAAACCGGAGTGCCCGGAGGAAACCCACGAGGTTGAGAAGGCGCCCTTATCTCCATGCCACATACGCTCACACCAGTGCTCGAAACCACAGCCGCAAGCCAGAGGTGACCGGCCAGCTAGAGGTCGAAGCGTGGCACTCTAGACCACTAGGCCATCCCAACCCCCTGCAGAGAGGGAAGAAAGAATTAAGATATAATTTTTCGTTACCTTCATGTAAAATGAAATAGGACTTATCATCCTATTTTTCCGCGTTATAAAGATGTCACTTCGTATTTTCAGATACAGTGTTTTAATCACATCGCAAGTTCGATAGTTTTGTTTGATTCAATTTAATCAGAAATAGAAGAGATAGAGAAATGGGGATTAACGTCCACTCGACACAAACCAGGGCATTTCAGGACAAACATATGGTTTAATTTTATTTCAATAATTCGCTTGCACGTGGAAGGAAACGGGAGGACAGACGACCTTACTCCTTGTCAAGTACAACCGCTTGCGCGTTGGGGTCTTTACCAGTGGGAGGAAACCGGCGGACACAGAGAAAACCAATGAGGCTGGACAGACAACCTTACTCAATGTCACAAACAACCAGGGAATCGAAACCACGCCAGTTGACTCAATGACACAACGTGCTAACACTAACCATTTGGCCATCCTACTCCCCGCTTCAGAAAGAGGGTTGATCAATCCTGATAATTATTCAAATACAAAATAAAATGACTTTGAAGTCTACCATTTTGGGAGGGGGAGTACATACATGCCCTCGTATTTTGTTTTTGACAGTTTTTTTCATGTGTTAAAAATGCGATGGAATTGAGATTATGCCAACTTTGTTATGTTTTGTACTATGGTTGATCAACCTCCACAGTCAAACTATTCTCTACAACTGGGCTTCTGATGTAAATTTTGTTTCAAACCTTTTGTATTGATTCAATATAGAGAGAAATAGAGTGGAATAATTTCACATGAAGGAAACTGAATATGCAAATCTTTTGTTAAGGTTTTTAACATGTTTAGGGGTTTCTTCCTGGGATATTTGCCCTCATCCAATATTTTCCTGAAATTTCTCTGTGAGAAATGAAATGAAATTTAGATTATTCAGCACCATGGTTGGTCGTCCTCCAGGTTCAAACTATTAACCTGTTAATATGAAATAACAACCAATGATTATCGTATTATTGCGTTAAATTAACCAGAACTAAAACACTTAGTGATATCGTGGGATGATTCGAAATCTATCAAAATCTGTGTAATACTCACTATCAAAGACATAATTACGCTTTTGATGCAGGACCCAAGGCAGTTCCCTTTAGGGTAATCTGACTTCAAAATACACAATCTCGCCAGACAATCTAACTAACTCCAAATAAGGTAGTCTGTTGGATGAAATGAAGGGCTGGATTATCAAGACTATAAAATACAATGAATTTCTCAGCATGATAGAAATGAAATGGGATTCAACGTTCTACCGAACAAAGGCATACGCCATACAGTGTGCAACAAGGGAAATTTTGCCCGGACAGCGGCACTACGGTCTACTCTTGGATCAAATTCCAACTGTCAAGGGATCTTTTCAGTGAGACTTTGTTTTTTCATGCCATCCAAATAACTAGACAGCTGTCCTTGTCAGATCCTTCAGCCTGCATCACTGACAAAGGGAAACTACGCCAAAGCATCATGATAGAAATGTTATTTTGGTTCAAACGGAATATTACATGCAAGTAGACGAGAGATGTTTTCCGATACATAAAAATACACCATAACACAATACAGATGTTTCGAGAAATAACTCGACAGATAGTTTGAAAGATGTCTGTTGCTTTACATCCCCTTGGGGTTCGGCTAACACAATTAATATTGTCTCGACCTCACAAAATTGTGATCAAATCCAGATTACTTGGTCGCTAAGAAGGAATCGTTAATGTCTTTCAAAACATCATTGTGCTCGCATAAGTGTGTCTGATTTTAGCCTTTATGTACAATTTGTGATAATAACGTTAGTGATAGAATTTAATCGACATTGAAAAAAAACAATTACTTACCGTAAAATCTTGAAAGCCGTTGTCTATGTTCTTCAGACTCAAAATTCTGGAACTTTTCCAACTCTATATTCAGGGGCCTATTTCACGAAATTTTAACTAAGATAAGATCCCAATTTTAGTAATTTGATTGGATAATATTAGATTGATTTTAGTGCTTAGCCAATCAAAATTGAAGTATCTACTAAAATTGGATTTTATCTTAAGTTAAAATTTCGTGAAACAGGGCCCCGTTCATTTCTGATTGTTGAAATTGTTTATATTTCAAAATCAAATTCAACAATTATTGGTCCTCAAACAGATTCTTGGAAGTCTTCTATCAGTAGGCCATACACTTTCGATCATCAGATTCAAATTTCTGGAACTTTCTCATCTCTACAGCAGTTCATAACATCAGACTGTTCATATTGTTCATATTCAAAAAGCACATTCAATAATTATTGGTTCCTTTTTTGATAAATTCCTGGAAATCTTGTGTGTATAGACCATTCACTTCCGATTTTAACTCATCGACATACGAAAAACATATCGTTTCATAACCCAAATCGATCACTAACTAATTTGTTTACATCATAATCTAATTAAACTAATTGAATTGGTTAATCACTCTTATGAAAACCATTCTTTGCTCTATTCCTCACGATACTGGTTGTTTCCCTATCAGATGAAAGATGAAATAATTAAATTAAACTTGCGACTGACTACCTGTGTTGTTACTCATATGACCGCACACAAGCAGTTAATTACGAAATATCATATTTTAATGGTTGAATGAGAATTAATTGGATATTTGTCGATAGTGTAATAGTGCTTGATGATGCAACTATAGACGAGATATGATATGTATTACATTTGTCATTGTAAGATGAGTCAAATCAAGATAAATATTCAAGTTACAAATTTAAAGGAGCAGTCCCAAATATTTTTTAATGAATGAAACCTGTTAATTCTATGTGAGGGGGTTCTCAGAAAACTTCATCCTAATCCTTTATTCAACCTTCCAAACCTCCCTGTCTCGATGACCATTCCCATCATTTTGAAATGGACAGAATGAAAGAGTTACGCAATCCCACTGAGCCAATCTTGAAATCATTTATCCGCTCAATATTTTGAGCTATAACTTTTAGCTTAATTACTTCTTAACATTTTAACATTTGCTATGTGACCTTTGACCCAATTTTATCAATGGATACCCTATGAAATCTGGGACTACTCCTTTAACATGAAAATCCAACTTCTTCATTTTTGTATTTGAGTGTAAAAATAAAGGAGCTAACCTTCTACTTTTTGGATCCTAAAATGGCAAAAATGGGTCTAAAAAGAGGATATAAATACGAATACAAATGAATATAAATTGATTCACATTTAGTTTTTAAATTGATTCATATTGTATAAAGGTGAATCATAACACACTAGGTTTAGCTCCTTTAAAATATTCTGTTGATATGTTTGGTGTGGACTGGCCTTACGTCTATAGAAATACTAGCTATCTCATTCTACTCTACTAATTCAATCGGTTTTTGTCTTCTCTTTTCACAGACTGGATCTGAATGGGCATCAAATCATTGTAGGATATTCCAAAATGATTGCTTTGTATTGACGAAAAGAGATTCACAATGTATTGATTAGAGACATATATTGAAAACACTAAAGGTGTAATTGATTCTAAATGATAAAGATTTCAAGAGACATTAAAACATACATAGTATCGATATCTATTAAAACATACATAGTATCGATATCTATTAATACAATTAATAATAATAATAATAATATTTATTATTTAACGCCAATTACATCAACTTAGATCTCAATAGGCGGTACAACATAAAATTAAAAACAAATATCACAGAGCATGTGAAAAAAAAGATGCATGTATAAGAATATATACGTTAAAAGAAGATCCACAATTAAAAGAAATAATCCCGGGAACAACAAAACAAAAATTTAAAATTGCATGACTGAAATATAGTAATTCAAACTGATAATATGCTATGCTAAAAAGATGAGATTTTAGAAATATATCAAATGTAGATCCATCTAAAATAATTAAAATATAAACTTCTGAAAAAAAAAACTTTGTCAATAATATTTCTGTTTTTGTTTATTAGATAAATTATTTATATTGGATGTCCAAAAAACTAACTAAAATATAAACTTCTGAAATAAAAATAAATATTAATATTATATCTATGAAATAAAAATAAATATTAATATTACATCTATCTGAAATTAAAATATGTCACAGTTTGTATATTCAAAAGATAAAATTAGTGTAATATTATAACATGGTCTATATTTTAAACAGGAAAATATTGGTAGATTTCAACGGCAGATATATCAAACAAACCATATAGAAAACTTAAAACATTTAAATTCACAAAAAAAAAACATTCACAGACAAACTTGAAATTACCCAAAATCAGAAACTCTTTTCACATGCTGAAGGAGCAATGTGCGAAGACTAGAACATTGTTAATGTAAAGCTCAACCAACCCAATCCCAAAAACTTACTGGAAAAAGGACCAGAGAGAGATAGAAAGAACTGGGGTTTAACGTCCACTCGACACAAACTAGGTCATTTTGGGACTAACATGTGGTTTAATTTTATTTCAATAATTCGCTTGCTTGCACGTAGGGGTATTTAGCAGTGGGAGGAAACCGGAGTACCTGGAGAAAAGCTACGAGGTTGGAGGAAAATGGACCAGCTTTGGTAATTATTTGGCAAGGGGTGGGGATAGTGCTCTTTTTTTAAGCTCTTATGTTATAAAAACAAGGTAGAAACAGGTTTGAAAATAAGCAGAAATAATTATAGGGTGTTTTGGACAAAATTTCAACATTTAAGTAATTGCAGCGAAGCTAAAAAAAAATAAAAAAAATTAGGCAAAATAATTTTCCCTGTTGCTATATCTATAAATCCTCGAATTCTTCAACTTTTGGAATTTGCAGATGAGCATTTTAGTAAATTTCCCAATTTGTCTGCGAATGTTTTAAATTCAGTAGTGTTGTGTGTATTCGTGTAAAGATCCTGTGAAACATTTTGATCAGTAAGTCCAGAGTTATCTCCCATTTACCTCTGTTGAAACACAACATGATGCCAATGAATTTAATTGAATGAATTCCACGGAAAGTTTTTCTCATAGTTTTTCTTACAAATATGAGATAATTTTAACATTCATAATTTACTGAAATATTAATTTTCTTATGCTTAAAACAACCCATAGCAGAAAGAAATGAGGCAAGAAGAAGTTACGAAGATGTTATATAAATGTTTGTCAGAAATACATAAAAACCCAGACTTCCTGATCAAAAGACCTAATTCTTTAGTGGCATTTAGCGATTGGAGACATAACAGAACTAACACAGTTATATGGGAAAACAAACACAGACTTCCTGATCAAAAGACCTAAATGCTAAATCTGCCAAGTTCAAATGTGTTTGATTGATTGTATTATGGCGTAGGGTGAGTTGAAAATTTGAGGAATTCTTAAAACCCCTAATTGTCATTAACATTATTTTATACATAATCTGAATTTTCCACAGCTAAATCCATGCTAAATTTGTAGTCACATGGATTATTCAACATTTAGTTAAGAGAGAGAGAGATGGGGTTAACGTCCACTCGACACAATCTAGGTCATTTTGGGACTAACATATGGTTTAATTTTATTTCAATAATTTGCTTGTGCGTAGGGGTCTTTAGCAGTGGGGGGAAACCGGAGTACCCAGAGAAAACCCACGAGGCTTGACAGGTGACCCTACTCCTTGCCACGTACAACCGGGGATTCGAAACACGCCAGTTGACTCAATGGCAGGTCGTATGATACAGCGTGCGCATACTCGCTAACACTTCGGCCACCCACCCCCGTCCCCCATTTAATTAAGAAAACAAAATCAAAGTATTAGAGCCAACTCGATTAAAAAGTGGCACACTAAAATATTTTACTTAATACAGGGTCAACCCTTAAAACAATAGGTGAGGCTGGCTGGTCTATAATGTTTAAAGAGGATGACAAATGTTGGGAAATTTTTTAATTCATAATATCTTTGTAAGAAGTGAAGGGAACTGAACCGTTTCAGGACTTTTTTAAATTTACAATTTCAACTTTTAGAATTTTGTAGTTTTCCATAGATTATTCAATTCCTAGAATGATGATCAGCGGCTTTAAAGTTGGGTAAAAATGTATGCAATGAAATGTGACATGAAGTCAATCCTTGGCCTTTTCAGCATTTTGGTCGGAAGTGTTATAATCAAGATCTTTGAGTTGTTTGTGTCATGTTTGTATATAGATCAAAGATATTAATCAAATCAACTCACACTTCACTTTGCATCGACGAATGTCTAGACATAGACTTAGGAGAAAGTTCATAATCGCTGTCTGATCGATATAAAAACGACTCTCTTCTCTGGGGCAGGTTGTTGAGTACCAGGCCACTGGACGGACTACCTCCTGCTTCAAGCGGGCTACGACCAGGTGCTCCCCCATTTTCAACATCAAAACTGAAAAATATAAATTTAATTGATTAATTAAATTATTATGCCAAGAGAGAAATTGACAAAGAAATAAAGAAAAATATGCCTACACTCATTTTTTGAGCCACTGCATTGGAATAATGGGTTAATTTGCAACCATTTATGTTAAGTTAACTGGGCACACATGCTTATATAACCATTGGAATGATTGTGTCATGTAATCATTAATGTGAACTAGATTAACTGATTATGTAATCGTGTGGGCACATGCTTATGTAACCATTTGAATGATTGTTTCATGTAATTATGTATGTGGACTAGTCAATGTAATCATTTATGTGGATCTTTTTATGTAATCATCAATGTGAACTAGATTAACTGAGTATGTAATCATGTGGGTTTATTTTTTTAATCATTATGCCACTAAATTGTCTGATTGTGTAATCACTTGTTTATGTAATCATTACACCACTAGATCATATGATTATGTAATCATGCTGACTAGCCCTATGTAATCATTCTAGTTAATTTGCATATGTTATCATTGATTTATGTAATCATTTGGGCTTGTATAGTTTTGCAGGTTTGTTTATTTTATCATTTTGGTGAACTTGTTGATGTACATATTTAATAGAGTTTTTTAGTACTCTAGGAGATGAAATTCATAAAACTGGTTTTGTGTATGTAATATTTTCCGATGTAATGACTTACTTAATCATTTGATAGACCTATTAATGATGAATATGCAATCATTAGGGATTATGTAATCATATTTGGATTTGTTTATGTAACCATTTGTGGGTAAGCTGACATTCAGTGAACCAGCTTATGTTGACTGATATCAATAAGTTCCTAACCATTTAGAAATATTTATAAACATTCACAATTCGTTGTCACCCTGCTCTTCATTTTTTTTTAACTGATCAGCAGAATATGAGGAATATATCTTTCTAGAGTACATTTAGGGAGAGAGATGGAGAAATTGGGTTTAAAATCCACTTGACACAAACTAGGTCATTTCGAGACTAACACATGGTTCAATTTAATTTTTTTTCAATCATTCGTTTACACGTAGGAAGCTTTAGCAGTGGGAGGAAACCCACAGGCAATCCTACTCCTTGTCACTTACAACCCGGGAATCAGAACCATGTCAGTTGACCCAATGACACACCTTACGATAGGCCTACACAGCGCACCTACTTACCACTCGGCCATCCAAACCCCAAGTACATTGGAGAAAAGACACCAAACAGCTCTGATTATCTAACCATGTTTTATAACAAACCGATTAGCTATATCATCATTCAATCTGAGAACATCAACATTGATTCATGTTATTAGATTAGCTATGTAATCCATCTTTATTATATATAAAACCCGACAAAACCCAACAAATATCATATTCTATATCTACATATGTGTTACATTATCTACAAGAAATGTGCCAAATATATAAAGCACATGTTTTTTTGTTAACTGTACCAACAGTATTGATTCTTTCAGTACAGCTATAAATTCTGGATATATTGTTTAATTCAATACTATTTCTAAATCCTGTTTGCTTTCTACACTTTTCTTTAGCATTTTCTCAAATTCTATCTAGATTATCACTTTTATTAATGTTAATTTTTTGACGTTCTAGCACATGATGTCAACTGATAGACAATCACCGCCCCCAAAAATATCATTCTCAAGACGACCGTGGCCAAGAATGATTTGTACCTCATTGTATTGTTCATCATTTTGAGTGCAGGCTGTTTTAATACAGGCTTGGGACTGCACAGCGCAGTGGATGCTTACGGCTAGCTCCAGAACAATTCAATTAATTTGATGTTTGTTGTTTAGTTCTTGCAATGACTGTGTCGTTTTTGCCTTTTCGTTTACTTTGTGTGTAGTGCAGTCCCCCTGCACTCACTATCAAAGATAATAATAGCTTACAAGAAGAGAGGTCATATTTGATTCCAAAATTTTCAAATCAAATATTATTACATTATCTAGATGAAATGTGCCAAATGTACAAAAGAAGCACGTTTTTTGTTTTGAGTACTGAGTATTGATTCTTTTAGTACAGCTTTATAAAATAAAAAAAAATGAGTACATATGTAGACCTATATGAAGAGCATATAAGTTTATAACTATCGTTGGACAGTATCAGATATATTATCAACAGTTGATGCTGAATGTGGACAAATTTTTCGATCTATATCTTTGCATTTACTCAAAGGAATTGAATCATATTGGACTATTAATTGCTTTTAGAGATTCAACATTCACAATATTGAATGAGAAATGTGGTTTATTTAGTCTACAAGTATTAAATATAAATATACCTTCATAATAAGACAACTTTATAGATTTACTACTTCTTGTTTTATTACATACAACGTTTCAATACTCTTACAGGTATCTTTATATAAAGCAATGATCAATGATGAGTGACAACCATACATTTATAGTACATCCATAAGCAAGAAAACAATATAACAATCAAAACATAACATAATCAAGACTTATAACAAGTAACAACCATTTCCTTTTGAATATGACTTCACTATCTCTCATCATTATAAGGTGTAAAATGTTGTTATAAGTTGTGTTATTATGAATATTATACCTCTACTTCTAAATGTCATTCAAGGAACTTAATAAATATATCTATTATCGTTTTAAAAAAATTCATGCATATATATTTTAAAATTTGTAATGGATCTATGATTTTAATATCGGCATGACACTTAAAAAGTGATATTTTTACACCAGTGGATCAATCACATGCTGTTAAATGAAATAATCACATTGGTGAATGAGAACACAATGGTAATTTAAAGATACATATGGGAGATTAGATAACGAGTTCTCACTATAATAGTTAAAAACTAGCTAATGTAAAGCCAATTTGCTGAAAATTTCGGTCAGATTGATCCACTATGAACTTAGAACTAAGCGAATGTAAGTTCCGCTTAGCCTCGGTCATCATTACTAAAGTCTGTAAGACAAAACTAGTAGTCTCGGTTATCCATTTAATCGGTAAATAAAGGAAAATTTTATAGCAAATCAAACTGCACTCCAACATAAATCTCATGCTAGCCTCGACATTGAGAGTTGATTATGGTCTAGATAAGTTAATTAATGTCTAATAGTTTTTATAACATTTCAGGCCTAAAGAAAGATCTGCAATAGGCAGATTTTGCTCTTGTATAATGCATGTTTAACATAATTGATTAATACCTATTATAAGTTTTTAAACAGGGCTTAGGTCGACTTTGCAACTGTGAGCAACTGCTATCAATTCAACCAGTTGCAAATAAGCTTATGTTGATCAAATCAGCAACTTAGAGTAATTGAATTCAAGACACACATGTCAACTCGGAACTGATAGCAACTACAATTAACATGTGACTTATTTATCACATGATCAACAAAATGGTGAATACTTTAGAAGAAATATCCCTAAGGCATGGTCGGTCTTGCCACAATTCTATTACTACATTTTAAAGTGTGGATTCCTTCGTTCGCTTCCATTTTGCCTATTTATAAAGTCACATGACTAGAGAAGCCTAGTAATCGAAACGTTGCTCAGTAATAAGCAGTAATTGTATTCCATAGAATTGTTACCTGTATATTCCTGTTCAGTTTACTAAATGCCATGGAAACAAATTGAGAGAGAGAGAGAAATGGGGTTTAACATCCACTCGACACAAACTAGGTCATTTCGGGACTAACACATGGTTTAATTTTATTTCAATAATTCTCTTGCGCGTATGGGTCTTTAGCAGTGGGAGGAAACCGTAGTACCCGGAGAAAACCCACGAGGTTGGACAGGCAACCCTACTCCTTGCCATGTACAACCGGGGATTCAAAACCACGTCAGTTCACTCAATGGCAGGCCGTATGATAGAGCGCGTGCCCGCTAACCATTCGGCCAGTCAACCCCCTGAAACAATTTGAAGATGAATGACTGGGGAAAGCTAAGATTCACATAATATCACCTGGCAGTTTAAAATCTTATTTGCTCCATACTTAAAAGGGAGCTAAAACAAATATTCGATACACAATAACCCTGTTTAGATTACAAATTTTAAGTGTGCCAGGAATGGTGCCTGGCACGGCATGGTTAATTTCTTTGTAGTGTAAACGGGTCAAAAATAAGCATGCCATACTGAGTACTGTGCTAATCTGGCCTAATGAGGTTGTCTCGGTACGGTATTAGGCGCAGTGCGGTTATATTGTAAGCGCTATCTGGTCAGGGCATGGTTTCAGTACGGATAACAGTTCTATCATCAGTTCTGTCAAAATGGCTGCTCAAAATAAATCAACATCATAAGTGTTTTCATCTGGGGAAATCTGTATAGGGACTGAAATTAATTTTTCTGTGAAGAGTTCCACATTTGGCAGGCTTGGCACAGTTCTCTTAGACCGGTTATTTTAGTGTAATGTAAACAGACCAATGATATCATTTTGTGGTAATGTAAAAACATCATAAACTGATTCACAGAGCTTAATTTCTCAAGGTTTCATTTCAAAAAGTAACATGTGCAGTTCAAATAGTATAAAAACAATATCTACCATAAAAAATAACAATTTCAAACTATTATCTAATACTTCTTTAAAAATGACTTATATAAAAACCACCGAGACGGATTCACAAATTTTTTATTTCTCAACCGTTCTTATCCACAATATTTAAAAACTTAAAAATAAACACTTCAAAATCCAAATTTAAAAATTACTTACACAAAAACGTCTGAGACAGATTCACGAAGTTTCATTTCACGGAGTTTCATTTCTCGATGTTTATATCCAAAATATTAAAAAGTTTAAAATAAACACTTTAAAAAGATATAAAAAGATCATTGAATTGTTATATTTCCTGTTATTTCAAGTGTGAATAACTTAATACTAAGTTACTTATTTTCCCACTCAATGAATTGGCACATCAAATAATACATCGGATATTGGTACCCTTCATACAATACAACCTTCTTATTTTTACATCATATTTGACATTATGCTTTTAAGTCCTATTGATCTAAGCTACAGCTGGAGAGTAGTAATGACGTCAAGACATACAATACTATGTGAAATGTGAGATGAAAAGTATGTGTTTCAATGTAGTAGTCTCTTGTAATACAACCAAAGTACCAACACGTATTATTATTTTTGCTCTCTGCCCTGAAAGACAATCTTAAAACAAATAATCAACACAAAATGGTCCAATGTGAAATGTTATTCATTAATTGATGACTGAAACATAGGTTCTGACAGAAATGCAATGTAATTAGATTGTATTAAAGATAATTTATTTATCAAAACTATCAAGCAACTCAACACAAACTAGGTCATATGGGGGATTAACATATGGTTCAACTATATTTTCAATACCTCGCTTGTGTGTAGGTTTTATTTTTTTATTATTGGGAGAAAACCGGAGAACCTTGAGAAAACCCACAAGGTTGGATAGGTAACCCTACTCCTTGTCATGTTCAAGCGTGGGATCGAAACCACCTGACCCGAGGAGAAAATGAAGAGTAAGTGAAAATGCCATTGTCCAGGGTTAAGATCCCTAGTATAGCGCACAGTATGGCATATGTACATTTCATTAGCTATAGGTATGTGTTGAAAACCAATTCAATTTCCAATTGTTCCATCCATACACTGTTCCTGTATGGGGGGGGGGGGGTTGGGATGGCCTAGTGGTCTAGAGTGCCGCGCTTCGACCTTAGCTGGCCGGTCACCTCTGGCTTGCGGCTGTGGTTTCGAGCCCTGGTGTGAGCGTATGTGGCATGGAGATAGGGGCGCCTTCTCAACCTCGTGGGTTTCCTCCGGGCACTCCGGTTTCCTCCCACTGCTAAAGACCCCTACGCGCAAGCGAATTATTGAAATAAAATTAAACCATATGATAGTCCCGAAATGACCTAGTTTGTGTTGAGTGGAGGTTAAACCCCATTTCTCTCTCTCTCTCTGTTCCTGTATTATTTGTAATATCGTTCTTCTATTGTGCAGGTATCACATGCAATGTCTTTTAGACTTTTGAAATATAGGAACTGTAACACCGAGCTCAAACGTAGTTCGGTTAGAACTGTGTCTGGCCGGTTAGATGGATTTCGATTCAGCTTTACGATTATTTGCTCCTCAGAAGCATGAGGTTCTTCGGGTAATTGTGTGATAGTTTTGAATAATCACATATCTTTAATGCAATCTAATTATATTTAATTAGTCTTAGAACTTGTGCTTCAGTCGTCATTTAATAAATTGACATTTTCACACATGCAGAGAGCACAAAACCATTTATGTGAAGGTTTCTGAGAACAGGTGCTGCTTTCCAGTTTGAGAGAATTAAAAGTTTGGCTGTCAAAGACAAATCTGTAAAACATTTACATGAAGGTGTCTGAGAACAGGTGCTGCTTTCCAGTTTGAGAGAATTAAAAGTCTGGCTGTCGAAATCATAATCTCCATGAACCATCTCTACAACACACATATGAACATAACTTTAGTGTCTTAGCAACACATGTTCTCTACAGCCAATTGGTTCTATTACCTATGTATCAGTATGTATCATACCCCGATCACACCCTTATTTTAAACCCTTTATCACACCCTGGAGTTTTTAAAGACAGGATCGTGTTGCGTTCACACTTAATTACAATAAGCCAAACCATTTTAACTATTCTGACCTCTTCAGTCGGGAGGGGGGGGGTAAAAGTCAACTACACATGGATAGCTTTATATGCTAGATTTGGTTCTTGCATAAAGTTTAAAGTAAAAATCCCTCTCGAAAAATTTTATTCCTTAGTGTTGTGTGGAACATGTGTTTAGCTTTAGTCTGTTGGTACATATGTCTGTATGTATCATATGTTTATACAGGCTAATGTCTGACGGCTGTGCACTACACGTCCTTATGTTGTACGCTTCGAAGAAAACCATGGGGCACAATGATCTCAGATTTTTTCTCTCATTATGAATAAAACCAATCCTACCTACATCAACTGTTACTTGGTCGATGTTCCAGTGTGAAGTGATATTTTCGTTATTGTTAGCCAATCAGTCTCGCAATCGAAAATCTATTTTAAAAAAAAAAATGATGCATTTCTCTTATAAAAATTTTACTAGCAGAGAAGTAGAAGATGAAACGCATGTTCTTCTCTATTGCTCCGACCCCATGGACCCCCTCTCTGGATCCGCACCTGATCACCTCCTGTGAAAATTCCTGGATCCACCCCTGAAGTATGCTATTGAATTACAAAGTCTATGATTGCATTACAAAGGCTGGGATTGAATTACAAAGTCTGTGATTAAATGAAATTCAACCAAACAAAACCAGAAGCACACAACATCTAAAAAACTTCAACTCATTAACAATTTCTGTCAATATCTTTCCTTCATTTTTGCCGTCCAAATATTTGCCACCCTCAAACACTTTGTACAACCAGCATGATCATATCCACTCTACAATTGTCTACAAACCATACAAACCTACTAGCTCCCCCCCCCCCCCACCGCTACACCCAACAAACCTACTAGACCTCCACACCTTAACCAACTAGACCTTATACAAACCAATTAGACCTAGCATACTTTTTTCCTGCAAGTTTTCAATGTCCGTTGATTTACTTCTGATTTTTGATAGACATAATTTACTTTGAAGAATTAGTTTATTAGTGGGATAGGTCAAAGCTGTCTGACATTGTTTGTAATCTAAAGATTACCTGTAGGCTACTCTGACCACCTGCTTGTCTTCTTGTCGGCTGCTATATTTACACTAGCCAACAGACGCTGCTGTCTGTATATATTACCTACTACATTCTTTAATCACTCTTACTTTTACACAGATTCTAACCTCATGTGTTAAATGAGAGAGAGAGAGAGAAAGAGAGAGAGAGAGAGAGAGAGAGGTTATTTGGACATGAGGATGTTCAGAGAGAGAGAGAGAGAGAGAAACAAGGTTTAACCTCCGCTAGACACATACTGGTTCAATTTTATTTCAATAATTCACTTTCCATGTGGGTGTGAGGGGGTCTTTAGCAGTGGGAGGAAGTCCGAGGACCCAGAGAAAACCCACACATTAACAGATCTTCTGTTTCAACACCCACACATTAACCATTCGTCCACTGAAACCCCTTGACCATTCGGCCACCCAACCCAACTCGACTAATGAAGATGGACATACAGTGTGCTATGACGGAAATTTTGCTTGGGCAGTGGCACTACAACCTACCCTTGCGTTGAATTCCAACTTCCAAGGGATTTTTAACGTCCATGCCAATGGAAATGGTTGGTGTAGAGAAGAAGGATTGAATGAATGAATAAAATAGGGGTTTTACCGCCCACATTTCTGCACCAACTGGGCTAATGAAGACGAGGGAAAAAGTAGGACGTTAAACCCCATTTCGTTACACAAAATAATACCCCTGGGTTACCCTCGCTAGTAAAACCATCCAGTAATTTCAAAATGTTACCTTTTAACTAACGAGAAAATCAATTGCAAGAGATCAATAGATGAGTTCTAAATTGATCATTTTATCCTCTAATCAAGGGTTATTTGATACCAGAGCTTATATTTTGGTGGAGATAAAAAAAAAGTCAGTAATATAAGTGTAGTATAACGATATAATAATGAAAACCTTTTAACATTCAGGCCATATTGAAGTCTGGAAAAGTCATCATTAAATAATTGATTGATTATAGAGTACATAAAACTCCTAAGTCTAGTTTAGATTAATTTCAGAATATGTGATGAAACCGAGTTAATGACGCATCAACAGTAATAACGGTACTTCTGTTATTCAGAGACAAAATTGGTAATATTTGTTTCAACTATTATATGTACAGTGCAGTGCCAGGTGTAAGAATTTTGCCCAGACAGTGGTGTTACTGCATACTCTTTGTCAAGGGTGGAACTTGTCTTTTTGTCCCATCCAATGGACTGGAACCAACTTGCAAAATCTTTCGGGACTAAAATATGGTTTAATTTTATTTCAATAATTGCTTGTATATAGGGGTCTTTAGCTGTGGCACTAAACCAGAGGACCCGAAGAAAACCCATGAGGTTTGAAACATGACCCTACTCCTTGTCACGTACAACAGGTAATTGAAACCCCGTCAGTTGACTGAATGACATACCTTACGTGGTACAGCGCAGCGTGCATGTGCTTACCATTCGGCTATCCGAACTGTGATACAGCGCAGCGTGCATGTGCTTACCATTCGGCTATCCGAACCCCGCCAGGAACATTAGCCACATGTACTATCAAGTACAGCAAGCATACCAGTAGTACAACAACATCAGGTTATTGAAGTACTTTGTGTACGTACAGTCACTTATTATGTGTTACTTGGTGTACGTACAGTCATTTATTAATTTTTAGTTAGATTAGGAGATTTACATTAATAAATGACATTTTTCCTCCATCCAACCACGAGTTTGTTTATTTATGGGGAGGGAGCTCAGGCACAAAGCATAATCTAATTAATCTCATAACAATAGGATGATGTGACAATATATAAATCATGGTTCTCCATACAGTACCTTTTGTCAAAGAAATCCAATCTCATCGACCTATTCCGTTGCAGCCCCTTCGTAGACCTTTTGAACTTTCTCTGACTGCTAGACATTTCTACAACTGTGTTCGAGAAGGATCGTTGCGCTAACATTATTCCCGAATTTTTCGATCTAGGACCATCCCATTTCACATCACTAATACTCCCCTCAGTGGACGACGCAGTCACCAAATGCTGGAAGGTATTCAAATCACAATTTAGTTCCGGGCTTGGTGTCGGTGTCGGTTGTGCGACAGGTTTTTGCCGAACCAATTTTGATGTCTTTGAACCCAGTTCATCCAACCCCGACAATTTTAAATTAGATCGCAAACCATGTGAATCTTTCATTGACTTGTAGCTTGGCAACTGAAGAAACTTAGTTGCTGCTGTGCCGCCACTAGTTAAATCCTTTTCAACGTTTTCTACTATCCCAGATTCAGGAAATTCTGTTGCAACGTTTTCTTCAATCAGCTGAAGGCTCCCAGATTTTTGTTGGAGACTTCCAGATTTTTGCTGGAAAATTCCAGATTTTTGTTGGAGACTTCCAGATATTTTATCCACTTTTGACGAATCACTTTCTTGATATTCAAATGCACTGAATTCATGACTAGCAAAAGATCTGGAGACCGATTTGGAACTGATCAAATCTGGGACGTCATTAACTCTATTTGATAATCCATGGCTTGAACCACCAGCTTTATCCAAAATGCTTGACTTTTTAAATTTTTCATCAGTAAAAGTATTATCCAAACTGTGAATACCAAACTTATCCTGTGAGGCAAAATAGCTACCTCCACTAAAGAAATTCCTGTTTGTAGATATCTGACCAACAGGTAGTTTCTCCGAAACTTTCATAGAACTATCTGTGGAATTCGTTACATCTGGTCTCTGTAGCTTTTGTGTCTTTCCACCAAATGGTAATTGTTTGTCCTGTGATGACATTTTCCAGCTTGAGTTGATATCTTTTCTGACCAATTTATCAGCCATCTTGAGGATAATGAAATGGCAAGGTAGGATGGGATAATCTGGATTGTCTATTTTTGATACGTGAACGTAATACCTGGTATAAATAGTTATCTATCGCAAAGGAAACAGCTAGAATAATATCACTGCTCAATAGTCTAGTAATACCACTCAGTCAAGACACCCATACTATATACACAAACTTAAAACAAAACGAAACAACCTTCATGGAACTTTGACCTTTTCTACACCTGCATGAGTTCTTCAAAGCAGACGTCATACTAATTCATCCTATTTGACTTTTGGTATTTTCATTTGGTTTTAGTTAAACTTTCTGTAAATTAATGGTCAGATGTAGGAATAGCCTGGCTATCAAGAGTCGTAGTTTGTGTTAAAATTAACTGACAACAAAATAGCGACGAGAAGCAGGTGTGTCCTATTACAGATCAATAAAGCTTTCAATTTTTGGAAGCGTCAGAGGATTTAACTATTCCGTTGGGATCAACCTTCTCTAAAGTAATGAAGTCTGCTTTACTAATTTCTTTTTTTTTTGTCGGTGAACATATGTCGTGAAAGTCAAATCAAGTACAACCCAGATCCCGACACGATTTTCTCCACCTAAATGATTTTTCAATCAGCCCTTCTCAAGCAATCAAGTTGTTTTAAAGAACTTTTCTTCGTCCACACAGGTTAAGCATATAATCCCAGTACAATATCACTTCTACAGAATACCTTCTTCACTTTTTTTTTTTGTCCATACACACATATTCCAAGCAAGCAGTCTTACTCTCTACACAATTTTCTCCTTACCGAAGTTCTCTTACAAACCAATTTCAACAGTAATCCAAACAGAATTTCTCTTCCATAAAATCTTTCCGTCTGGTTTCCAACTGAACCTCTCTTCCAATTAATTTTCAACCTTATTCCTGAATGTTCTCCTCAAAAATTTAGATTTCTTCGTCTGATTTAATAAAATGATGTCTTCATAAATTTTTTAATTCTAAAACACATAAAATCTGTGAAGGCACACAATTTCACATCCAAAAACACTTTTCTCGACTAATTTTTAAACAAATTATCTTCACTAATTTTAAAACAAATTCTTTTTCAAAAGATCAAGTAATCAACTTAATAACCTTTTAACTTAGTGTACAAATTAGTCTTAGTCTTTTTAGTGTCAGTAAATTCTTATCTTATTAAAACTCCCCAACACAATCTAACTCCAGTAGAATTTCCAAATATATCAACAGTCCACTTAATAAACGTTTTTTCTCCTTGTAAATATTAGAACATCCCAGCAAAATCTAGTTGAAATTTCCCTATTTAACTAATTTCCAAAAAGATCACCAGTCCATCTAAAAGAGTGAAGTAGCCTATTAATAACACATTCCATATACACAATAGGTCTAGTCCAGACACCACCTGATTTCAACACAATTTCTCCACTATAAACACGTCAAGTACAATATTATTCTTGCTGAATTTCCACATACTGTTAATCAATCTAAAATTTCCAACCATGGGTTAATGTGCTAAATGCTTTTAAGTTCGCACTGATAAAAACTTATCTGATATCAAATGTAATTCAACATTTCACAACTTAAATGCGTATTTCATACGAGCAAGTTAAAATTGATAACTATTACTTGATCATTTTCCACCAATAAAACGCATTACACCACAAATTGCGTTAATATTTAAATAATATCGTTTAAATAAACGTACAAATTGCTGTACAACAACAGTTAATGTTACCATGAATACAGATCATGCAAAGCTGCAAAATTCATCTATGAAATATTTTCACAAGAAATTAAGGTCATTCTTCACAAACCATTAACATTTAGGAGTTGCAGAGTGATTGTTCACAACACAAGGGAAAAAACCATGAGAATTCAAGAGTTCCAAATTTATCTGTAAAATATTGCAACTAGAAATCTGAAGTCATTGTTTACAATGCAGCTAAATAAACAAGTCCACAGAATTCACATTTTTTTAAATGACATCTAGAGGTGCAGTTAAGTATTACAATAAAACAGAACACATGTTATATAAAGTCTACAAAATTCATCTACGGAATATTTCCACAAGAAATTAAATCTCACTGTTCACAATGCAACAGAACAAACTATGAGACTTCGACAGTTGCAAAATCTACAAATTTCGAAAATTAAATATGTCCACAAGAATTTTAAAATCAGTTTTCACAAACCATCAGAATATACAAGCTGCAAAGAGCATAAAATGTATCTGTAAAATATTTCCACAAGAAATTTAAAAGCATAAGAATTTCTGAGTTGCATATATTTCCACAAGAAATTAAAAGCCAGTATTCACAAACCACTAGAAAGTACGAGTTAAAAACTTTTTCCACAAGAACTTTAAAGTCGGCATTCACAACGAAACTGAATTAATCAATGAATATTATCATTCATAAAAGATCATAAAAAAAATGTTCCATTGTCCGATCGACACAGAGGGATTTACATTAATGTGAATTTCTTAATAGAAGATCTCGTCACTCAAGGAAATAAATCTCTGTAGAAGTCAAAAAGAATATTTCTATTTGATAATAATCTTTAGAAATGCGTGTTAAAAGATCTAAGTCAAATAATCCCATGTTTACTAATGGTTTCATTCATGTCTCGACAGTAGTGCATTTGTGTGTTGAAATGATTTAAAGGTCGTTGAATATAGTTCAGATAAAATTATGTAATTCAATATGAATACTAGTACTTTGTAATTAATATCCATCTATATATGCTTTCCAGACCACATGTGCATATGACAGCTTGTCATCTACCTTATAATGCTAAAACAGGAGGTCCCAGTTTTGCTCCTCTGGGTTGGCTGGGAAAGATAAGCATGATTTTCTGACATAGTTTCTCCAAATGTGCAGGATGAAGGGCCTGACAAGGAACAGTGTATACTCATTCGGATGGGACAAAAAACTGAGGTCCAATGTAAACATATCAACAATAGATATTCTCACAGCTTGGATGACATGTCAATGAGGTCCAAAATTTTTCAGCAATGATTATTGGTCCATGGCAGTGGCTAGTTCTGACCACATTCCATTATACTATATGCAGAAAATGTCAAATTTTGACAAATTTACAATATATCATATGTTTGTAAATACAGAGGGGGTTTCGTGGTTGACTGGTTAGCGTGGGCACGTTGTATCAGGTGGTCTGACATTGAATCAATTGACGTGGTTTCAATTCCTCGGTTGTATGTAAAAAGGAGTAGGGTCACTGGACGCCTACACGCCAGCGAATTATTGAAATAAAATTGAACCATATGTTAGTCCCGAAATGACCTCTCTCTTGTAAAAACAGAACTGAATTGTGTCGTTTTTTGACAGAAATTCGGAAAATCCTTTTAAAGAAAATTGCAGTTGGCAAAGGATTTGAAACCCCTAAAATGATGATCTGCTGCTTTAAGAATGTTATAGTTTACAAGAGATTCAAAACTCATCAAATGTCGACCAGCAGCTTTAATAGACTGTGACTTAACAGAACATGTTGCTTTCAAAGTAAATATTTTACAAACTGGTGGCTCAAATCCTTGTATTAAAGGATCAGAGTAGCGTTATAAAATGATAACTTTACCCAATACATGTATATCACTATAAAAATTTAAAATCTTCACTGCAGGTCCTGGTGAGGGCATAGCCCCCCCCCCCCCAATTGCCTCACTAAATGAAAGTTAAAAACAATTTACATACCGGTATTATTTTGTTTCTATGAATTTTAACTATTCGTTGGTAGGGGTGAAGGAGCTGATGAAATTAAAGGTTATATTCGGGTACAGATATATGTCCCAAATCACCACTGTCATTTGTATTTTTTCTAAATGTTCTCAGACGAGAGCCCGCAACCCCCATCAAGATGCCTCTTGAACCAAATATTCTGCATCTGCCACTTAAAATCCCCATATATGTCATTGATTAGCAGAGATATGAGATTATGTCTTTCAATACCTACATACTGATGTGGGAATTAAAATCCCCACCCATTCAGTGAAAGCACACTTACTTATAAGGCTCACTAAACTCATACTTTTTATTTCACAAAGAGATATCCTCATCTCTTTCACGGCTCCATTTTGAGAAAAAAAAACTAATGCCACAGGAAAAAATATCATCACCAACATCACAATTAGTAGAAATGGTGATAGGCAGTAAGAGCACTGTATCTTTGTATTGCTATGTGACATCCAAACACTAATGATTTACTATATAAACTGAAGAGGCAGAAATGCCACTGTCGGGGCAAAATGCAACTCATAGTACATTGCAAGGTGTAAATTTTTTTCTTTATGCTGGTTTAAAGCCCATTTTCATTTCACTTCGGGGGGTTGGGATGGCCTAGTGGTCTAGAGCGCCGCGCTTTGAGCTCTAGCTGGCCGGTCACCTCTGGCTTGCGGCTGTGGTTTCGATCCCTGGTGTGAGCGTATGTGGCATGGAGATAGGGGCACCTTCTCAACCTTGTGGGTTTCCTCCGGTCACTCCGGTTTCCTCCCACTGCTAAAGACCCCTATGCGCAAGCAAATTATTGAAGTAAAATTGAAACCATATGTTAGTCCCAAAATGACCTAGTTTGTGTCGAGTGGACGTTAAACCCCATCTCTCTCTCATTTCCCTTCACTATCGGACAGCTAAACTGAGTTTCGAATCAAAATGTGACAGTAATTCAAAGATTTTAATGGAAATGACCTTCGCTGTTTAAGAGTCTGAACAAATGAAAAAACAAGCCTTTCGGTGATTGCTTTTTTCAATAACAATTTTCTGATTGCTTTGAAAGATGTTCAGAAATTGAAAACTAAGTCCCTAGATATCTTAAGACTTTTAATTTCCTACCGAGAATAAAATGAACTCTTGGTGTGAAAATAATAGTTTTGTGACATATGTAGATCCTAGCTTGGAGTATTGATTGCGATCTAGTTGTCCTTCCTCTATTCTTCACGATCTCTCTGTTATTAGCTATAAGCTTCTTATTCGTTTTTTCTGTAAATGTTTTTTTTCTTTATTATCTTCCTCTGTTTAAGGGCACATCCTCTGAATACTGAGATTAATCTGCTACAATTCTAAGTTATAGAGAGAGAGAGAAACAGGGTTTAACATCCACTCGACACAAACTAGGTCATCTCGGGACTAACATATGGTTCAATTATATACGTCTGATGCAAACAACTAACATCTATTCAAAAGCAACCAAGGTTAATGTCACATGATTGTGTTGAAATCTACCGCACACCATAGCTTAATTTTGTTCTTGTTCTAGGGGGCCGCTGTTAAAAAAAGCCAAGGCAAATTATATGTGGAAACTGGGAGATTTGAAGTCGCTTAATTTCCCTAGTCTCTAAGTAATGATGGCTCTGGAATCTATTATAAGCATCATAATCGATGCAGGTTACCATTTTTCACTATGTGTTTTATGTGTCTGTTACATTAAAGTGAGGGAGAGAGAAATGGGGTTTAACGTCCACTAGGTCATTTCGTGACTAACATATGGTTTAATTTTATTTCAATAACTCGCTAGCGTATAGGGGTCTTTAGCAGTGGGAGGAAACCGGAGGACCCTGAGAAAACCCACGAGGTTGGACAGGCGACACTACTCCTTGTATAGTAATAAAAACCCCGTTAGTTGACTCAATGACAGGCTTTATGCTACAGCGCGCTTGTGCTAACCATTCGGCCATCCAATAACCGTTTCATACAACAAATGTATTTTATATAAATAGGTAAGTTATCTATGTGTAATGTATTGTATTTCTATTATACTATTTACACTTCAAACAAACACCTGCTAGAATATAAACAACCTGTAGAAATAAACACTGGAACCTTGCACAGCCATGTAGTTGAAGTGCACTGTCTAAACATAGTATCAAGAATATGCATTCTATTATTTGATCGCTTCCTTTTAAATTTTGGATTTTCTGGGGGTTATTTTGAGGTGATAAGGAATATTCACCTTGTGGGTTCTCTCCCGGTTCAATGTTCCTTCGACACAAAGTAAGTGATTTCAGGACTAAGATATGGTTCTATTTTATTTCAATAATTTGCTTGCACGGACCGTTTTAGAAGCTGTGGGATGAAACCTTTGAGAAAATCTTTGAGGTTGGTTGGACAGGCGACACAACTCCTTGTCACATAGAAGCGGGGAAAACACATGTTAAACCAATCAAGCCCCACGTCCTCAACCACATCAACAACAACCAATATATTCAAGTGGTCAAGACTAATATGGGTGATTTTGTTTTGACGGCTTCATCACAATAATCGAACACGATAATATTTACTCAAAATTTGGAAAAATCGTAAAAAAATTCTTCTATTCGACTTACACACCCATCGACACAGTAACATTATGTAGATATATTATTTTGTGAAGCCTGTACCACAACAGGCCCAGGACTGTACAACGCACGCTTACAGCTGGCCCCGGGAACTATTCACTTGATTTGATTTTTGTTTATTTTGTGCAATGTCTTGTCCGCAGGTTTATCCTGAAGATTTTTGTTTTGCCTGTAGTGCAGTGCTCCTGTACTTACTATGTAAGACAACATGAATAAAAAAATTGGTTAAAAATAAAACATGCAGTAAAATACGGTATGTTGCCAGCTGCTGTGCCTTCATAATCGTACAGTAAATATATTTGACAGTATGCACCCAATGAAAGAATGACTTTATATGTACAGCTATAACGTTACGATCTCATCGTTAGTGTCAAACAAAGATTAATATGGCACTTTCTTTTTTATCTTCTCTTTTTCTAGTGTATTCGATCGAGCATATATGAAAAAGAAAAAGAGAAGATCGTATATTTCACTGACGTGGCAGTGTTATCAATTACCATATGGCACCCATGATAATACCATGACGTCAATAGTTTTTTGGCAGTGTATGATGGAAATTCCACAAGAGAAATAAATAGATGAAAGCAACAGCATTTTTCCTTGTATCCCAAGAAAGTATGTTTAACATAATATGAAAGGCATGCCAGGTTTATGGGAAAATAATCTATTTTTTATTTAATACCAGCATTTTTCCATTGATCTATTATAACTATAACCCATATTTATGGAAGAACAATATATTTAGGCGACATCTCGAAGATTATTCTCTCATCACTTTCAAGCAAGTAGGGTAACAAATATGTAGGGCAATGCACGCATTTTCCCACTGATTTTAACGTTTATTCTTATCTATTTGCCCAGCTCAAACCCTGTCCAAAATTTTCACAGGAGCAAATTGCGGACTTTTGACTTTTTGAGATATACAAATTGAAAGTAGCACGCATATATACTAGGGAAAATCTATGTTCAAATAGATAATATCTACAGAGATTATCTTGGCTATCCCAGCAATATCTGCCATAAAAATGTTAGAAATAAATTATCTTTGAATTCTTCATAAATATTTAAAAAAAAAAAAATTTAGATGGCAATATGTATATGTACAGAAAAATATATAACAATAATAAGATGCCAGCAGCGCGTTGAAAGTATTCTGTTGCAGGTAAAAACATGTTATTCTTGATTCCTTCACGGTATTTAGGTATTCATAATAAAGGATTTTTTAAATAGCTTACGTGCTGGAGTCAACATATTCACAGAACTATTTTCAAGACTTAAAAGAAAAGCAGATGATTTACTTAATTATCTGCCACAGAATTTGTTGAAGAATGAAAAATATTTTTTTATTTTTGTAATTTTAGGTTAATTATTCAAAGTGAGGTTTATGAATAGCTTTAATTCCATTAATCTATTTCACTTGTCTTCATTATCATAAGTAATACGGTACAGTGAGAGTTTTTAATTTCTGATATCAAAGTTCTATTTCTCAGACAAAACAAACCCCATTAAATCTCTAATATCTGAGAAATGAAATGAAATCGGTTTAACGTCCTACTGTTCTTTGAATATTCGAATGGGAAAAAAAATGAAATGAAACAAGGCTTAACATCCTACTGTTCTGCTCAAAGTCAAAGACGGGTGACATGCCATACAATTATAACCAGATTTAGCTCCTGCATAATAACTTCTTAATGCTGAATAAAATCAAGGTTATTTGAAGGGATACTCTTAATTTTTTTATTGCTTGCCTCCTGTTTTTTTACTTCTTGGGGCATGTGAACTGTTCCTATTACTTTATAAGCCCCTCTCCTATAGTCCTATATTCTCCAATATTCCATTGTTATCATTAAAGACACATTTTCATGAATGAAGGGAAGTAACTCTTTTAATCTTAGAAATCTTTCTCTCTTGAATTTAAATCTCACAATTTTCTTATTATCTGTATTTTAGAAAATTAAATTCAAACTAATTTTTTTTCCATAAGACCCCTACTAAAATGGTGTTTAATAGCAAGTCAGCACCAATCAGGTTATATTGTGTCAATTTAAACCCATAATATTTCTTATCAAGAATTTCCATTTCGCAAAAATGAGTATTTTCTTTATTTTGTTCGAACAATGCTATTATGGTCAGTGAACAATATGCTGTACATGTTTAATAACAAATTGGACTGTGTGGTTTCAAGCAAGTTTCAGCAAGCAGCACTCGCCAACAGCTTCCAGACACAAAAGAAGTAGAAGAGGGAGGGAAAGACACAGAGATGGGGTTTACTATCCAACTGACACAAACTAGGTCATTTTTGGACTAACATGTGGTTTAATTTTATTTTAAATTTTTCCAGTGTGGGGGGCGAGAATCCCCTACTCGGGCCCTTTACTGGATCAGTCTCAGTGGCCTATGGCCAGTCCTCACAAGAGGTGGGTACAGCCAGTGCACTGCCCAAGGGCACATTGAATTGGGCAATTATAGTCCACAGACCTTATAAATAGATTCTTGATGATACCTCAGAATATATATAGTAGAACTGAATCATCTAGATATTACTAGTTTTGGAAAGGAGTGGGTGGGGGTAAAAATGTCTTGCCCCAGTACATTTTTTTCCGTTCAAGGACCCTGCCTGCCTATTGTCTCCAGTTTGTCCCTGCTACCCCTTAAGGTACTTGATCTAAGCACAAAGATTAGCATAAGACGGATACGTATATAATTTATGACATGAACAAGACATGTAAAACAGAATATTTCCTTCAATAATCACACCTCATCAAATACATAAATAATTCCATTTCTCTTTTACTGCCAGGAATAAATCACAACTCGTAAACAAACAGACAAAAAGTTGCCCAATTTCAGGAACCATAATCATTTATTAGACCTGAATTTGTAAACAGCCAACTAAGAGCAAGGTTATTGAATGAAAACAGAGCCACACTCCTGTATTGAGTCTCTGCAGACATTTCTAAACATACATTGAACAATAGACCATGACCTTTGACTCTGGCATCAGACCAATAATAATAAATACATGTATGTATCTAGTCTTACAAAAAAACATAAACACTTTCTACTTGGCTTGAGTGACTCTAATCAATGTTTTTATGTGAAGGCTCCTACCAATTCCTTTTTGATATTTGAAAGGAATGTTTCAGTTAGATCATTTTGCAACTAACATACATTTACAATATTTCTGGTGCCGCCACACATGATACATAAGGGATAATTTTGAAGATAAGATTTGAAATTAGTCAACATTCAGCATCCTTTATAGATGATATAAACAAGATGTGGTCAAAAGCTAGTGGCATCTGTAATTCGTATGGGACAAAAAACCAAGGATAGCACATAAAAAAACCCATGAGAGTTAGAATTCGAGTGGGATGTTACTTCCTTCTTCATCTGGAAATTTTAACATTCTGTTTAATTTAGAAGTGCAAAACTTGTGTAGAATCTGCGTCCAACAGGGATATGAAAAGAGTGGATCGATAAATCGGATACGGAAGTGTTCTTCAATAGATAAATGTTAAAGTGGATAAATGAAAGAAACACAAACACTGTTTTCATCGTCAGATGTTATCGGACCAGTATGTTCTGAAGAGTGTGGCAGACGGACAAACACTTTTTAATTGTCCGTTCCTTACAAAAGTCAAGCAACAAGAATAAAACTTGATTTTGCTGTACCAAACTTGATGGTTGTAAATTGACTGATACATAAATACTTTAGTCTGACTCAATTTGTTTAGCTCAGATTAGCAAGAAGTGTTTTGCAAAGATTAAGACATTTTGTAGCAAGTACTCCAGTTGGTCAATTACGCTGAAAGTCAGTCAAGACTTGTAAATATGACCAAAGTCGAGAGCCCTGATCTCAACCAGCCAACAGCAGACATCTACATCATCTCTGGATTCAGACCAATCAGTAATGGTGAAGTTGTTGTGAATACAAAATGAACAGAAAAAGTCCAGTTGTGTGTAATCTCTCTAATTGAATGCATTAAATCATGTAACTATCATTATTAGGAAATGTTTCAGGAAATGAAGATTGACTGATCTCATCGACGCTACAGCTTGTCCAAAGACATTATATCAGCAATTTCGGTTATGCTTGTTCGGGGGAAAAATCGATACTGCATCATCATGTATTGAAATTGAAATTAAGTATGAGTTAATTAAGGCAAAAGCCTGTCCTGAAGCATCAGTGACGATGGGCTGTGTGAGGTTGTTAGTAATTGTATCTCTAATAGACCATGAAGGGAACTAGTGCAAGAAAACGCAGACAAGATGTCTCGTTATACAGCATTTGTAGTGAAGATATTTGAGTAGGTAATACATCATAAAGGAAATGGAACAAAACATACACACTATTTCTAGTCCTTGCTGAGGAATATATTTCTTTGTTGGGCATTTATATTCTTGGTGGGGGTGGGAGAATTATATTCTTTGAGGTATTTATATTCTCCATGTGACATTTATATTCTTTTAAGTAGGGCATTTATATTCTTGGTGCTGTGGCATTTATATTCTTGATGCTCGGACATTTCTATATTCTTGGCAGTGGGGAATTTATATTCTTGGTGAGACATTTATATTCTTGGTGAAACATTTGAATTTTGGTTCTGAGGCATTTATATATTCTTGATGCCAAGGCATTGAGGCATTTATATATTCTTGGTGCTGAGGCATTATATAGTCTTGATGAAACATTTATATATTCTTGATGAAACATTTATATTACTGGAGTTGAGGCATTTATATTTTTGATGAAGAATATAAATTTATATTCTTGGTGGTGGAGTATTTATATTATTTATATTCTTGGTGGTAGAGTATTTATATTCTTGGTGGTGGGGTATTTATATTTTAGTGGGTGGGGTATATATATTTTTGTCGGTGAAACATTACCATAGTCAGTTACAATTTAATAAAAAGTAGAATGAAAAACTGACATACCCCACTGCAATATCCCTATCTTAACTTCATTTAGCATGGATATAAAAACCTGAATTTATCCAGTTGATCTGATGTGCCACACTCTGATTTATTTTTTGTTTCTACAAGTCGATTTTTAGAGGATCAATAATATAAAGTATGGTACGTATTTCCAAATATGGTCGTCTTACTTTCTAATTCTGCCAATCAACTTGAAGACATAATCAATAAGATTGAAGAAATACAGCATTTTATTCATTTGCAAACAAATCCCAATGATTCAGACACATCACAACAAATTGTTAAAATCTTCTACACGAAAAGATAGCGACTAACTTGAAGTGTTGTCTGCCAATCAGTGGGGCAATCTCTCCTCTTCAATAGCTGGCGTTAAATTAAGGCTTGAACGCCAAGTAGTAGCAATCAATCTCTGGTGGTGACCCCTTCGTCTGACTTCACACTTTACTCACAGATTACGGGGAATTATAGTGGATTAGATTAAATAGACTGGGGTGAATGGGAAACTATTTCAACGACAAAGCGCTAAGAAGTTAAACACACAATAAACACTGTCAATAATGTGGATAACAAGAAACTGAAAGAAGCACATGTAATAAGATTGGGTTTCATTTCTTACTTTTTCCTGGGCTAATAAAGCCTGAGCTTCAGGCATGTAGTTTACTATGAGATATTTTGCCCAGGCAGCACCAACAGAGCTAAAGATGATGAGCATACAGCATGTAGTGTAGGTAAATTTTGCCAAGGCAGCGGCAATTTATTTTACAGCAATTCTTTGTCAAGATCCTTTCTGACTAATTTCATGGAAACCTCTATTAAAACTTATTAAGATAATAATGGGTTAATTTCTTTCACTGGTACTGGAGATGGAATATTTATCAAACAGAAATTATACATCTGGTATTTAGTATAGCTGAATTTTGTTTTACTGTTCAGCTATGTTACACATTTAAATTAAATCTTACTATTTTGGGGAGACAAGTTTCTTCTCACCAATTCCATAAAAACCTGCACAAGCCCCAAACTGCAATTATACATATTGGTATTTAGCATGTTCGGCGTTTTTTTATTGTTGTACTTTCAAATGTAACGAATTTGAGTGAGTCATGTTCCTTCTGAAAAATGAATTAATCATGTTTTCATTGGTGAAGATGGAATAATCTCTTAAACAGAATTTAGCACTATAACCAATAAAAATTTGCTATTCAAGAAATAGGCCGAAGCACCATTTGGGCACTGACGTCAAACCTAGTTTTCACCGAACAAAGACCGACTCGGCCCGATAACCCCGAGAACCGTATCCCAACCTACTATACGTTTATTGACTAATCACCTGAAACTGACAATCTGATTACTATAACTCTCCAATAACGAGACTCGTAAAAATTCTCATCATTTTCACGTCAATTTCCAATCAATAGTCGACAAGGTTCGCATTAAGTGTAAATAGTTCATCGTACGGATAAGGAGAAAGTATCCAATCAACAGATTAAAAAGAAATTTGCAAAAATATTTCCGGAACTTTTTAAAAAAGATTTAGAAAATCGATCAAAGATTATTTCTATCTACCACTAACTTTTAATCAATGTCCCCATCTTTTCTGAAAAGTTTCAAATGTGACGATTACTTAAGAAGGCTATATCATATTTAATATCCCAGTATTTCATGAATCCATTCAAAGTCTGCATTTAAAAAAAGGTTAATAATCAAGTAATCTTCAATATTGAATTAGACATTTTTGATACCATTTTTTTATCCATAACAGAAAATTTAAAAAGCAAGAGATGGACAAAGAACAAGCTAAAAAAGTAAGGGTCATCAACCTTGGTATTACATAATTTTACACTATTTGTGTACAGTGAGTAGCCTTTAGTCAGGCAGTTTCAATCTGATTTTCCCAAAATTCAAACTTAACTGTGACCTCTAGGGGCTTCATAATCTAAAAAGCATCATTAATGGTACAATGGAGGCCATAATCCATGAAGTTGTGGTTAGATCATGCAGTCAATTAGGTCATTTTGAGATGATCATACAGTCAATTAAGTCATTTTGAGATAATCAAAAATCCAATTAGGTTATTTTGAGATGACCATTTAGGCAATTAGGACATTAGCCTCCAACTAAGGGAGACACTTTGGGTCAAATTATTTACCCAAGACCAGCATTGATCGGGCCTGAAAACAATCCACCCACATCAGAAGATACCGACCACATGCACCAGCCTTCTAGTAACAATTTCTATAACCATAACTACGCAGTGGATGAATTTTTCTTTGAGTATGGCAAAATCTTGCACCCTACTGTGGGGCCTCATTAGGTCAAATTGGTTGAGCCTGAAAATAAAATCCCACCTCACTAGAATATCTGCGCCACAAGCATTCTTGTAACCAGTTCCGTATCTTAACACAAAATTGATAAATTAAATGATATTTGCTTTTCTTAAATCGCTAATAATACAACGTTTAATATTTTCTTTAGGTATTGAGTTCCGTAATGCATCACGCGGAAGCCATCATTACCGTTAATGGTAATAATGGCTTATCGAAGCTTGGCAATGATAATAGCTATGTGATGTATTTTATACCAGTTATTACGCGTAATCAACTAACCGTAGTTACGGCCGCTGTGTAGGATAGCCAATGATTGAAACGAAACTTCTATAGATAACGATTTTAGTTTAAAATAAAAAAAATATTACATTTTTTATTTAATATGATAGATATTTTTTGTTCAATGTCAATACTTAACATGACAATTTGAGTCTAAAATCTTTTTTTTTTTTCACATTGTTATTTCATTTGATTAGTGTATCGATTTGCTGTCCGTGTATTCAAATATCTCAATTATGGGGTATAAGTTGATGTTTCGTACTTTCCAACCTTCATCCATAGATGTTTGTGTCAATGTACTAGGAAATAAATGTAGTCTGTTCACTCTTTTTCTATTTCCAACTGTCATGGGTGCTTTGACACTGTATAGATCATCCCAACAGGATTTTAAACCCAGGCCATCTTAATGCATGGTATCAATAAATTAATACTATATTATACAATCAATGCAATAAATATCACCATTTACTATTTACCTATTCAATAAATGTATGTTTCATATTATTGACCATTAACATTTTACTAATACAATAAACGTGAGTTTAATATATGGACCACTACTATCTTTATTCCTGTGAGTGATTGTGTAGTTACAGGCCTCGGTGGTGTTCAGACAGCCCTGTTTTAATTTTTAATTCAATTATCTTCAATCCCATTTTATAACTCTACAGGGATGTACATCAGATTTTAAAAGGACGGGAAAAATCACAGAAAAATGGAAGATTTTAATCTTTTAAATAATTCTTAACACTCAGGTAATGGTAATAAAAATCAACCCTGATGGTAGTTATGCAATTTTATCCAGTCTTTGTAGCATCTACTGTCTAACGTTTGTTAGCGATAGCTTTTTTGATTATATTTGGTAGGTTGTTTTTATTTTATTCTGTATAAATCAACCCCAAAAGATTTCAAATACTTGTTTTGAGTTATCTCAAAAACTTTTACTGGCATGCTAAACAGAATTGAGCGGGCAGAGTTTCGTAATAATTGAAATATTTGACCATTTTTGCAATTCTTAATGAAACTGGCACACAGTACTATCTACTGTATAATACCTACTACCTCGTACATTTAACGAAACAATCAGAGAAAGTCGAAAGTTGATGAGCATTAACAGGGATGTCATACATTAGATGATTTCTTTCTTAACCCACTACGTACTTATTTACCAGGTACGTAATTCGTCCCACGAGATTGAAAAAATATAAAGATGCACTTAAAACAATCCTCGTTGAGACCGTAAAAACTTCTAGCAATCATTAATTTATAACAAACAAAAGCAGGTGGAATAAGCTCTGCATTCAGCCATGCACGCTACCTCTACAACTTGCGAATATAAATTATATCGAGTTTTAGAATAACATTTACGTAAAAACTATTTGAATATGTAATTCAAACAGACAATAACATTCAACAATAGATACACAAGCATGTGCTGTTGGAACTAATCCATTGGGTGCGTCAGATTTAGATTTGTTTCTTAAAAATCATGTAAATATATTGTGGCAAGTGCAGGGAGATAATATCTACGTTATCTAAACAAGCCCCCTAGATTATCTGCTGCTGATATTTTGGGTTTTGTTTTCTTAATCAAAGAAGTCTCTAACTAAATATTTTCCAGAATATTTGAATTAGAATTAGAATTCGATATTGATCAATTTGAATCAGAATTGATATTGTTATCTTGCCATGAAAGTATGGGATCCTAATATTCAATATTTAAGACACAATTAACATTTTATAATCAGTGCACGAGTTGTGTACTATCGTGTTTCGGGTGCCATTCTGTAATGAATAAATAAAAACATATCCTACACAACAATGTGGAAGCAATTAGTAATTGCTGATTCACAAACGACAAAATAACAATGCAGAATTCAAACAGGTGTAAACAACTGCCGTTCAATTTGAAATGCTCGCATATTTCTCTGAAAACATAATTGATTAGAAACTACAATAATTTTTAAAAAAATAGAATAAAAAAATCACTTTACATACATTCATATTAATTTAATACATGCTTTTAGAACTATTTTTGTCTTTTTCAAGGTTCCAAAAATTAGAGCCATATGCCTTTTAATTCATGAATTGAGTAAATTTTAAAGAGGATTAAGCAATGAAAATGGTTGGGATTGGCAGGTCTCCTTTTCACCTGACTAAATCCAAATCTACCACTGACATTTTGTTGTTTTTTTTCTTAACTAAATGCAAGATAAAATTGCATGATCACTTTAAATTCTAAAATCGTATGACCTTAAATTGCACATACTGACCTTGCAACAACATGCAATCTTTAAGTCAAACATATTTCAGAAATAGAAATCTAGAAATTGGCTTAAAGTAGATATGTTAAAATATGATAAGTTAATCAAGAAACACCTGAGCTTCAAACAAAAACATAAGGCGATCAAAGTCAGTCTAGAACTAGAAATTGATATTAACGGTTTCAACAGTATGGTTTACAGAGAGTTTCATCAAGTTGTATAAAATTGATATTAATAGTTTCAACCAAATGGTTTACCACCAGTTTCATCCAGTTAGGCGAATACAGATATTAACAATTTTAACTCTATGGTTTACAGCAAGTTTCAAGTTGTTAAAACTTGATCTGAATAATTTGAACTGTTTTACAGTGACTTTTATCAAGCTGTGGACATGAACTACTGATAGCAGTCACAAATGAAGTAAAGACAGGAGGAGAAGGGCAAGGAAAAAAAAAAGAGCAATGGTCTTTGGCAGAGGAGAAGAAACAAGATAATCCGGAGACAACCCACTGATGTCCATCATTTTGTCAGGCACAGATTTGGCTTTTCTATGTTTTTATTGTCACTTTATTCAAAATATCTGACACCAGTTGAGGGAGCCGCAGTGACTCAGTAAAGTGCTAATTCACTGACCATGATGTCAGCCGTTCGATCTCAGTGTTAGTTGAGAAGTTTCCCAGGATTTTCCATCATGGTTTTTTCTCTATGTCATTGTCAGTGATACAGGATGAGACGAAAAAAAACCAAGGTCCCTTATACACATAGCTGTGCACACGAAAGAATCCGGACAGTTGGATTGCAAAATAAAAGTAGGCTGTTTTGTTTTGGTGGCAAGGGGGTGCTGAGGAGAACAATACCCTCTTATGTAAGGGGTTAGGTGTCTGAGTATTCCAACACATGCATTTTACACCGTAAGATCTGTCAGTCAAGCGGCGTGGCTGAGTATTCCAATGCATGCATTTTACACCGTAAGGTCTGTCAGTCAAGAGGCGTGTATGGTATGGGAAAAGGTGTTTTGTCCCATAGCTTAATACTGTTATAGAATCATACAATATGTTGGAGTTGTCATTTATCTCTATCTCTCATTCTCTCTCTTATTCTCTCTCTTTCTCTCTCTACAACATTACCCTCTCTCTCTCTCTCTCTCTCTCTCACCGCAACATTACCCACTCTTAATCTTTGTCCCTCTCAATCTCTTTTGCTCTCTCTCTCTCTCTCTAATGATTAATAACCTACTTGTGCAAGATACACTTCAAACTGTCTCTCATAGCATGCTACACAGTATATGCCCATCTTCAGTAACCCAGTGGGAGCAAAAAAGTATGACGTTAAATTAAACCCTATTTTAATGTATCTGACTTTTTTTTACACGTCTGTTTTCTACAAGTATCCGGAGGTTCAGGAATGCGCAATCCTCTCCACGATCTATACATGGAATCATCGTCACTTCGAGTACAATTATCCATGCACCATTATTACATTTTATCAGCCTTGTCGAGTCTTAAATCATTCTACTGATGATCTAAACACACTCCAAACTCATCATCTGGGAATGATTGCTCTGGTCTGACGTCATTCACATATTGTTCATAAAGAAACTAGGACACTAATTTAGCATTCTGTAATGATGTATAGCTGTCTTTGAGTGTCGATCTCATTTCTTATATTTTGCTTACATCATCTCCATGGTGAAGTGTATCTTGCACAAGTAGGTTATTAATCATTAGAGAGAGAGAGAGAGAGCAAAAGAGATTGAGAGGGACAAAGATTAAGAGTGGGTAATGTTGTAGAGAGATAAAGAGAGAGAATAAGAGAGAGAATGAGAGATAGAGATAAATGACAACTCCAACATATTGTATGATTCTATTACAGTATTTAGCTATGGGACAAAACACCTTTTCCCATACCATAACGCCTCTTGACTGACAGACCTTACGGTGTAAAATACATGCGTTGGAATACTCAGCCACGCCTCTTGACTGACAGATCATACGGTGTAAAATGCATGCGTTGGAATACTCAGACACCTAACCCCTTACATAAGAGGGTATTGTTCTCCTCAGCACCCCCTTGCCACCAAAACAAAACAGCAAAACACAAATATTCATTCGGTGCATCACAGAGGGCCTGGTATGGAACAGCTGTCTAGTTGTTAAGATGAGACAAGAAACAGAGGTCCGGTGAACACGTTGCAGGGCATATAAAAGAACCCTTTGCAGGTAGAAATTTAAAAAAAGTAAGTAGAGACTCCACTGTCTGGACAAACCAACCCCCCCACCACAATTGCCCAAATTACCAATGGAAATGTCCATATGTTAGTTTCAAAATGACCACAGTATTTTGTTAAACCCCATTCCATTTATTTGCCTGTTGAAAACCTGAGGTCCTGTGTACATATTGGCATGCACGTAAAAGAACCTTGGAATTTGACTTAAAGTAGGCCATAGCGCCACTGTCCAGGAAAAATTTCCCACATAGCACACTGTAGGGTGTATGCCTGTCTTCATAAGCCCAGTCTGAGAAGCACAGTAGGACATTAAACACCATTTTATTTCATTTATTAATCTGTACCAAGACAAATGCGACAAAATAAAGGCCGATATCTAAATTATTGAAGAATAGTGCCATGTTTCTCTTGCAAGGAGTCTGACCCTTGTAAAATATTGTTCAGTATTTACTGGGTTCGTCTGCTGTACACGGATAACAAACAATCTGTACGTGTAACATCTAATTGTTCCACTTTTTATCCAATAAAGTAAACACGAACTTGGCAATGAATTTTCAATCATAGAACAAGTCTGCTTACAAAATGGCCATCGGGGTGAAACAATATCTCACTTTTTGTGCTCTTGTAATGAAGACGAGTATAAAGAATGACGCAGCATGCCAAGATTTCCAATTTCCTGAATAAACTTGCCCCAAGGGTAACATACATGTGAATGGTCTTAGAATGTGGAATTTTTCTGTTTTCTCAGATACTATTGCTTGTCAGTTGCTCTGCAAGATTATTAAAGACAAAATTTGATGCATTCGATGAGACAGACAGTCCTTCATGTTTAAGAGGCGCCTTCGCCCCTGCTCCTCTTGATGCAGCTTTCCTCTGCGGGAGTCATTAAAGACTCCTGCAAATTAGCTAAATCGTTTCCTAAATATTGAGATTAATAAACTCATTTCAGTTTTTGTTTACTTTTAAACTGCATACATTCAAGGTACCAGGAGCTTTTCGAGGCTCCCGCACAATTTTATAAAGGTGAAGGACTGGATAGACTATTATATGCCAAGGCCAAATGTCCCACCTCAATTGGAGTAAACATTTTCTAAATGTATTCCCTCATTTGGTTTTTAAAATCCAAATTATGAGACACTAAATATGTGCCGCACAAGGTAATCAAGCTAGTCGTTTACAAGTAATGACGAGTTCATGCTGGAGGATTGGTATGCATACCTTAAAATTCACAACACATTCTCAGACTTAAGTTAAGAATTTACTTAACTTTCAACACTGTCAATGAGAAATATCTTTGATCCAGGAAAACGAAAATTTGCACATAGTTTCTTATTGATGCATTTGATACAATAAAACAACTAGTTTTATAACAGTCTACATAATTGTTGAAATAAGCTGAACAATTTGGAGTAATTTCTTATCTTAAGTCCGAGAACACTTTGAGAATTCGGGGCCGGATTCCACCTCCCAAGTTCCCATAGCTAACAATTTTTCTTGTACTCAGTATTCCAATGAAATGGAGTTGAACATCCAGGCAAATGAAGAAGCTCAGTATTCAAGCTAAGCATACTGCCTGTGCTTTAGTTAATGTGATTAAATATCGCGGAATGTGCCATCCATTTAAATAACTTTCTATACCTACAATCCTCATTAAGTCATTTCACGCGTAAATCTTTTACACGGCACCACTGACCTTGTACATACTCGATCATACAACCCCCTGGAGACTTTAATTCGCCAATCTAATTCAAACGGTAATCATAGTGATGTTATCTCATTACGATCCAATCAAACTCTCGATAATCTAAATACACTTCACAACCACACTAAATAAATATCACCATTTGTCTACTTAGCTTAATTCTTGTTAAGTAGTTAGTATATTTTTTTTCATTTTTAAAAGATGTTGCTGGAAAATTAACGATATTTACTGGGAAGGTTTACTGTGTAATAGGCAAAGTAGAAAATAATCAGTATTGATGTCAACATTTCCTACTTGGTTCTTCTTAAGCTATTAGAATTACGGCACATGGATAACTTGCTCTATCAAGAAATATCGCATGGAATAAACTGGTTTAATGTTTAATTGAGTGGTTAATAAACATGGTTTCCTCTTGTCAGTGGTGCAGGTTAGAGGGTCTGACAAGCATAACCGTCTAGTCTTTCGTATGGTATTAAAAACTCAGATTCTGTAAGCACTAAATCCTTGACAGTTGAGAATCGACATAAGAGTAGGCCATAATGCCCTCATAGTAGACTGTATGGTATACGCTCACCTTTATCAGCCCTTTCGGTGTAGAAAAGCAGGACCTTATCCCATTTTATTTCGTCTTACCAAACATATATGCTGTGGAACTATTTGACATTATCTTAAGAATCATGTAAACCCTACGTATTTTTGCCTTATAGTCTAGACCAGTGATTCCTATTTATTTTTTGACATGGAACCCTTTGACATTATTTTCAAAAATTACATTTAATTATATTCACAACAATACAACTTTAAAACCTATTCTAAAATCTGGTCAGTTCACCCTTCAAATTAAATCATTTCTTTTGAGTCGATTTCTCAATGTCTGGGAGTCCAAGTAAGTTTATCCACACCTCTCCTATGCAAATTCAAATATAATTAATAATATTGTAACAATACTGTTTTTGACATGAAACCCTTTGACATTATTTTCAAAAATTAGGGCAGTGTAGGGCTGTCCAAATCCTAATCAGTTATTAACACATTTGTAACAATAAAACTTTAAAAATCTAATCTAATATACAGTCAGTTCACACTTCAAAACAAATTTTTCTCAATGTCTCGTATACTGGGAGCCATAGTAGGTTCACCCGACACCTCTACTACCCAAATTCAATAACTCTATTATTAAGATATTTGTTAAGATATTTGTAACAATAAAACACAAAGATCAAACCTAAATAAATTACGGTCTATTCACCTCCCGACCCCTCCAACCCAAATTAAATTATTTCTTCAAGTCGATTTCTCTTTGTCTCGTGTACAACACGATAACCTAATATTACTTCTAGTTTCTTTACACAATAGATTCATTAGCACGGTGAACTTTCAATTACTACCCTCCCATCCATCATCAATAGTATTCCTTATTTATATATTAGCTTTCTTTCTTCACCCCTGACGTTCTGACGTCAAAACCTACTTTCAAACCCGATACCATTCCAATGCCGAAAATGTGGATCAGTCTTTATAACATAGATCTCAGGATATTAGCTTTACGATTCCGTATTGTGTCACTGACGTCAAATAATAGTCTGGTCGGATGTTTTATTCTTCAAGTTGATTCCATCACCTGATTCAATCATGGAATCAACAGATCTTAAATTATGTGGCGATACTCCATTCAAACAAATCATTATGTCAAATTCAGAAAATGTTTATTGATCAAAGAATTTCGAGAGAATTCTCTCGTTGTCGTTGGTGTGGTAAATTATAAGATAGAAGATAATAAAATATAAGAACGAGGAAAAGAGAAATGTTAGGAAAATATAAATAGCATGATTTTTTTTATATTGGATGGCCCAGAAAAATGAGTACACATCTTAAGTGGAAAAATTCAAAATGATACTGTAGCAATACCATTCATATTTCACATGATTGATGACAACTTCATGATTTTAAACTTTATTTCTTATAATAACAATTAAATTACAAGGATAAATAATTTTGCTTTGACAATTTAGTTTATTCATACTTTTATTTTATACTTCCAACTTTCACAGGATCTTTAATGTGCAATGTGAAGATGAAGGATTTTGAATTGAGAAAAGAGAAATATTAATTTAAGAAAATATATATATCATTAATTTCATTTATACTGATGTGAAATGCAAATTTGTATAATTTTGCCATTACAATTTAGTTTAATTTTATACTTAAAATTTTCAAGAAACCTTTATGGGCATTTTGAAGGGGGAGGATTTAGAATTAAGAAAAGATTGATTAAATGTAGAAAATATATATATCATAAATTTTAAATCTATTTTTTTCTACTGTCAAAAAAAGGCAAGTGTGTAAGGTTTTACTTTGACAATATATTTTTATCTTATACTTCTAATTTTCAAGGAATCTTTAATGTGCACTGGTAAAAGAGAAGGATTTCGAATCGAGAAAACTTTCTCGGCCAACAGCAGGATCAAACCCTGGACCTCTGGTTAGTGAACCAGTACCTTAACCCCTGAGTCACAAACTCACATAGCTTAATAGTAAGTGCAGGAGGATCGCACTCCACGAAAAACAAAAACCTTTAAGATTAACCTGCGGAAAATATCAAATCAAGTGAATGGATCCGGGGGCCAGCCGTAAGCGTCCACTGCGCTGTACAGTCCCGGACCTGTTATGGTACAGGATTCACTAAAAATGATTTGAAAAAAAAAAAAGAGGTAACAGAAATAATGCGACCGATCTTGACAAAGGTCGTCTCTTCAATGGCGATACTGTCAAGCTATGAAATGAATTTCCTTCTCTAATAATCTTAAGAATGCAAAGCAAATTATTGAAAGCATGCCATTCAATTTTCGATGGAGAGCCATGTGTTACTACAATCATAATAAACGTAGTAATCTTTGCAATAACTGTACAAACAAGCCAACAGTGAGGCTGATGTCCCCCGCCGAAATCCCAAAATAAATAGATGACACATATTAATTAATCGCACATTTATTTTTTTCAAAAGTATCGAGCAATCAAACTGTACACGAAGTGCCATCCAAAAGTGTTTTATAAAGAAAAATGCTAAAACCGACGAGAAAAATGAAAATGTACCCTAGTTAGGGGGACCCTAAAGGCAGACAAAAGGGCCCCCACGCTTGACAAAAGGGCCCCTCTGGCCAAGGGAAAGGGCCCTCGTGTCTGAGTCAATTGTTTCTTTCCACTGTTACTGTCGAATCCATTACTGAATGAGAATGCAGTCATTGTATTGGCATAAAAATCATCAATCAAGATGAACCTAAGTTATCTTGTCCCAAAGTATCATCCAATCAAATTGCTTATCTCTGCCTACCCTAAGAAGAAAATGCTCATCTTCAAACTCCATCAAGGCATTGACCTAATAAGCATACATGCCAATTTTGAACATTTTAATGCAATTCGAAGGAGAGTTATTGTGTTCCAAAGTCTCGGCAAATCAAATTGCTTATCGCTCTGCTTACCCTGAGCAGAAAATGCTCATTATCGATCTTAGTCAAGGTATTACTGTAATGAAACTATACACCAAGTTTCATCACTCTCACTTAATTAGAACTAAAGTTATCGTGTGTCAAAGCATCAACCAATCAAATTGCTTATCTCTGCTTACCCTCAGCGGAAAATGCTCATCTTCGAACTCCATCAAGGCATTGACATAATAAGCATATACACCAAGTTTGAACATTTTAACTCAATTAGAAGAAGAGTTATTGTGTTCCAAGGTCTCGACCAATCAAATTGCGTATCACTCTGCTTACCCTGAGCAGAAAATGCTCATTATCGAACTTAGTCAAGGTATTACTGTAATGAAACTATACACCAAGTTTCATCACTATCACTTAATTAGAACTAAAGTTATCGTGTCCGAAAGCATCAACCAATCAAATTGCTTATATCTGCTTACCCTAAGCAGAAAATGCTCATCTTCGAACTACATCAAGGCATTGACCTAATAAGCATATACACCAAGTTTGAACATTTTAACTCAATAAGAAGGAGAGTTATTGTGTTCCAAAGTCTCGACCAATCAAATTGCGTATCGTTCTGCTTACCCTGAGCAGAAAATGCTCATTATCGAACTTAGTTTACTGTAATGAAACTATACACCAAGTTTCATCACTCTCACTTAATTAGAACTAAAGTTATCGTATCCTAAAGCATTAACCAATCAAATTGCTTATCTCTGCTTACCCTAAGCAGAAAATGCTCATCTTCGAACTCCATCAAGGCATTTACCTAATAAGCATATACACCAAGTTTGAACATTTTAACTCAATAAGAAGGAGAGTTATTGTGTTCCAAAGTCTCGACAAATCAAATTGTGTATCGCTCTGCTTACCCTGAGCAGAAAATGCTCATTATCAAACTTAGTCAAGGTATTACTGTAATGAAACTATACACCAAGTTTCATCAATCTCACTTAATTAGAACTAAAGTTATCGTGTCCCAAAGCATCAACCAATCAAATTGCTTATCTCTGCTTACCCTAAGCGGAAAATGCTCATCTTCGAACTCCATCAAGGCATTGACCTAATCAACACATACACCAAGTTTGAACATTCTAGCTCAATTAGGAAGAGAGTTATCGTGTCCCAAAGTATCAACCAATCAAATTGCTTATCTCTGCTTACCCTAAGCGGAAAATGCTCATCTTCGAACTCCATCAAGGCATTGACCTAATAAACACATACACCAAGTTTGAACATTCTAGCCCAATTAGGAAGAGAGTTATCGTGTCCCAAAGCATCAATCAATCAAATTGCTTATCTCTGCTTACCCTAAGCGGAAAATGTTCATCTTCGAACTCCATCAAGGCATTGACCTAATAAACACATACACCAAGTTTGAGCATTCTAGCTCAGTTAGGAAGAGAGTTATTGTGTCCCAAAAAGTGTGACGGACAGACAGACGGACAGACAGACAGACAGACGGACAGACAGACGGACGAACCCATTTTAATAGTCCCCTGCTTTCTTCGAAAGGCGGGGGACAATAAAATACATCATTCTTTCAGATAAACAGTTGTTCAAATTTGGATCCTTATTCAACAAAAATTCAAAAATTTAAAAACCAAAAATAATTTGTTGTTCTTTTTAAAAGCTCATACTTCAAAATTGTCTAGCGGGTTGGATGGCCGAATGTTTAGCGCTGTATTGGAAGGTCTGTCATTGACTCAACCAGCATGGTTTTGATTTCCCCGCTGTACATGACACGGAATAGGGTCGCCTGTCCAACCCCGTGGGTTTTCTCTGGGTCCTCCAGTTTCCTCCCACTACTAAAGACCCTTACATGCAATTGAATTATTGAAACAAAATTGAACCATGTTAGTACTGAAATGACCTAGTTTGGATGTTAAACCTTCTCTCTCTCCTCTCTCTCTCTCTCTCTCTCTCACAATAGTTAATTTAAAAATAGAAACAAAACTTTGCTCACAAGAAACAAGAGGCTCTAAATTTATTGCTCAAAACTCTGAAGAAGTAACAATTAACATGGCTTTGTTTATTACCATTTTCTATTGTTGTTATTAATTATTTATCAACACTTTGAAGAATTAAAATTAATTTGGTTTGGTCTTAGTTATGGCATTTTAGTTTTGCTTATTGCCAGTTTACCAAAATACTCAATTCTAGTTGTGTACGTGCATTTGGTACATATTTATCGTTATTGTTTTTTAGATTATGCTTGGAATGTTTGCATTAATCAATGTTAATCAGAAGGCACACGGCATGATAATGAAGACCAAACATTGACGAAATTCCAACAAAAACAACACTAACATTAAGGGTTTCAACTTGGTGGTAAAGATACAGAAGTTATTCGAGGTCATGTAGAGGTCATTCCAACATGCTATATATATAAACAATAAAGATGACCTTCGAGTCAGGTTGGGAATGAAATGACAAAAGTCATAAATTGAATTCAATTAAGTTTGATAGGTATGAAAAGTCTTTATATGAGATAGCAGGTGCACTGGGTAGCTCTTGACCATCGCACCATCTGGTTTCCTTGGGTCCCCCCCATATTATGGTAAAGAATACACAACATGATCTATTATTAACCTAATTGATATTCCGCGTTATGTCAATTTTTTTTTCTAGACATACCCCATTATTTCCAAAAATTCTTATGAACACCATAGCGGCAATACAATATACCAGAAAACACCAAAAACACCAGAAAACAACCGGAAAACACCAGAAAACAACCGGAAAACACCATGTTATACTGAATACCGGAAAAACACTAAATACTGGAAAACACACTTAGCACCCGAAAACACCCTAAATAGGTAGTCTGGAGCCTGATCCTCTGTACGGTGGGTTAGGGTTAGATTTTTCCATTGTGGGTTAGGGTTAGGTTTAGTTTTTTTTGTGTGTGTTTTCTGGAGGACCAGGCTCCGAGTTGCCTAGTTAGTGTGTTTTCCGGTATTTAGTGTGTTTTCCTGTATTTAGTGTTTTTCCGGTATTTAGTGTTTTTCCGGTATTTAGTATAACCTGTTGTTTTCCGGTTGTTTTACAGTATATAGTATAGCGCCATCATAGAAGCTACAGTTTTGAATTGCTTTATTTCAAATCTGGTGTGAATCATTGCATTCATGAGAAGATGAGACTTTTGATATATATGGTTTGTTACGACTCTCTGACTCTCCGTTCCCGAGTTAGACCTCAGGATTCTATTCCATTCAAAGGGTCACCAGAGTAGAAAATCAAGAGAGAGAGAGAGAGAGAGAGAAATGGTGTTTAACCTTCACTCAGAACAAACTGGGTCATTTCGGGACTAACATATGGTTTCATTTTATTTCAATAATTCGCTTGCGCGTAGGGGTCTTTAGCAGTGGGAGGAAACCGGAGTGCCCAGAGGAAACCCACGAGGTTGAGAAGGCGCCCCTATCTCCATGCCACATACGCTCACACCAGGGCTCGAAACCACAGCCGCAAGCCAGAGGTGACCGGCCAGCTAGAGGTCGAAGCGCGGCACCCTAGACCACTAAGCCATCACAACCCCCCAATCATGAAAGAAAGAGAAATGGTGTTTAACCTTCACTCAGAACAAACTGGGTCATTTCAGGGACTAGCATAAGGTTTAATCTTAATTCATTAATTCGTTTGTAGTGGGAGGAAAGCGGAAAAAACCCATTGGGATGGACAGTCGACCCTACTCTTTGTCTCATGCAAGTGGTGAACTGAAACCATGCGCCTTGAGTCAATGACAAATCATATATTGAAATCCAGACTTTCCTGGGTACATTAATATTAAAGAGTACAAATATATTATTACATCAGTTTGACTTCAAATTATTTTTGTGGTATCAAGTCAACGTGAAGGTAACCTTCAGAAAATAAAAAAAAAAGAAAAAAAAAATCTTTTTCCTGTCTGAAAGCCTTTATCCAATGCTTATAAAGTACAACGAAGACGTTAAATCATTTTTACATTTCTGCTGAGGTCTTTTCTTTCCCCGGTGGATTCTACATTTGCACATAAATAGCGTCTGGCAATTCAACCGAGTGCACACAACAGCAACAATATAGGATTACATTATGCATTTAAGTAACTATTTTTCATTATGCTACAGGAAAATAACACCTTAAGAAAATAACGCCTTGAGAAAGATAATTAGATAAATAAAAGAGAGAGAGAGAAATTGGGTTTATCATCGAATCAACACCAACTAGATCATTTCGAGACTAACATATGGTTCTATATCATTTCAGTAATTCTCTTCTGACCAGGGTCTTTTGCAGTGTGAGGAACATGGAAATTGGATAGGTGACCCTACTCCTTGTCACGTAGGAGCTGGGAATCAAAATCATACCACTGCCACACATTATGATCTAAAGTGCATGCACCACCCTCCCTCAGCGGAAATAAACCCTCAGTGGAAATAAACCATTTAAATTGGAGAGAGAGAGAAAAATAGGGTTTAACGTCCACTTGACACAAACTAGGTCATTTTGGGACTAATATATGGTTTAATTTTATTTCAATAATTCGCTTGCGCGTAGGGGTTTTTAGCAGTGGGAAGAAACCGGAGTACCCGGAGAAAACCCACGAGGCCATTTATATTGTGAGAGAGAGAGAGAGAGAAATGGGGTTTAACGTCCACTCGACACAAACTAGGTCATTTTGGGACTAACATATGGTTTAATTTTATTTCAATAATTCGCTTGCGCGTAGAGGTTTTTAGCAGTGGGAAGAAACCGGAGTACCCGGAGAAAACCCACGAGGCCATTTATATTGTGTGTGAGAGAGAAATGGGGTTTAACGTCCACTCGACACAAACTAGGTCATTTTGGGACTAACATATGGTTTAATTATAGTTCAATAATTCGCTTGCGGGTAGGGGTTTTTAGCAGTGGGAAGAAACCGGAGTACCTCGAGAAAACTCACCAGGCAATTTATATTGTAGCATGTGGGTTAATAAATAGAAGTTTAATGAATCATGCATGTACCATTAATTAAAGCAAAGAATTGGAGTATGAGTGCCTCGTAATCACAATATTTTTGTCATTTTCAGAGTAGATTGCACTCCCGAGTGTGGGCAGAATAGAAAGAGTTTCAATGGTAGTGTCAGTGTGACATCAGGAAAGAGAGAGAGAGATGGGGTTTAAAATCCACTCGACACAAACCAGGTCATTTTGGGACTAACATATGGTTTCATTTTATTTCATTAATTCGCTTGCACATAGGGGTCTTTAGCAGTGGGAGGAAACCGGATTGCCCAGAGGAAACCCACGAGGTTGAGAAGGCGCCCCTATCTCCATGCCACATACGCTCACACCAGGGCTCGCAACCACAGCTGCAAGCCAGAGGTGACCGGCCAGTTAGAGGTCGAAGCGGTTACTCTAGACCACTAGGCTATCCCAACCTCCCAACATCAGGAAAAGTACTGCATTTTCTTTCAAATGGTACAAAACCAAGGTCCTATATACACATTGGCGTGAACATAACAGCACCCTTAACAGATGGAATTCAAAATAATTGCATAAGAGTGCCATCATTCACAATATAATTATATAAGAGTGCAATCATGCACTTAAGGGACTCTGTAGAAGGGAAATTTTTCCTTCCCTTTTATAAACATACATAAATTTTTTTCAATCTGTTGACATGAAAAGGCAACTACAATAAATAAACACTTGAGAAGACAAGGAACTCCCTCTACACCACCATGCCAAGATAGTTCCACATGTTAGTCCCCAAATGACCAAATTTGTGTTCAATGCATCTCTCTCCTCTCTGTCACTCCATCTTCATGATCCTGACAATTGCAATTAATAACGAACACTTAAATATTTAACCAGTCTGCTTACTTCATGAGATAATGAAAGACACAATACATAATAGTTATCTCTTAATTGATTTGATTAATTATGGATGAGTTCAGGTGTGATTTGTAATTAACTTTCTCAGGTGTCTCGGAGCAGGTGAGTTGAGAGTTATCTCCCAGCTTCTTATCTACTCAACCTTTTTATCCATTATTACACATACATCAGACCTCCATGTGAACTCATTTAATCTAATTAATTTATTACTAATAATTGACAAGAACTAACGAGGAGTGGTGAATTAAAATAAAATGGGGTTAAACATCCTACTGTTCTGCTCCTATACTGACTGGGCTAATGCAGACAGGCAAACGGTTGTGTGCGATGCAAGAAATTTTCCCTGGTGATCCGTACTATGGCCTACTCATATATAGAATTCCAATTCACAAGGAATCTTTTACGTGCATGCCAATGTGTACACAAGGCCTTTGTTTTTAATCATATTCGATCGACAAGACAGCTGTCCAAGTCAGCCCTCCGCCTGGCGCCACAGACAAGTTGAAACCAAGTCGGAAAGATGTTATTGGATGTATAAAATTAAAATGCAATGTTTCTTCCTATTCATCAAATCTTACTGTCTACGTTGTTCTATTTTTATATACATGTTCAAGGGAGGAGGGCGGAGGGTGTTAGATGAGAGAGAGAAATGGGGTTTAATGTCCACTCGACACAAACTAGGTCATTTCGGGACTAACATATGGTTTCATTTTATTTCAGTAATTTGCTTGCGCGTAGGGGTCTTTAGCAGTGGGAGGAAACGGGAGGGTGTTGGATGACCAAATGGTTAGCGCAAGCACGTTGTATCATATGGTCTATACATAATTGTTGAATTATCTATGTCTAATAAATCACATAGAAGTTACTTGGACTCAGTTTTGATTTAATAAGACCAGAAATAACGTGGTCATATCTATCATGTACAAGCCTGGGATCGAAACCAAGCCACTTCATTCAATGACAGACCATTATGATCTAAAGCGCACTCATTAGACCACAAGGCCCACCCAACCCCCTATCATTATTATTATTACTATTCTAATTTTAGTAATTAACCTATCAAGCTAGTTTCTTTCTACAGCTGTAGGCTTTTGTCTGAAACCACAATATTAATATCACACATCAACCGCCTTTAACAATGTTTATAGATTTCTCTAAGTGCGGTAATATTTGTCCTTGAGAGGTTGCGTATATCTTTAAAGACATTTTGCTTGAAGGGGCGTTTCTGTATCTCCCAGACATTTTGATAAAAACATATCGCAGGCTGCTATACTGATACGTAATATTCAGTGATGTAGCGAGTACTTTCATTGAAGGATTGTTTATATTTACGCACATTTAGCTGATAGGTTTCCAGGTTCAGGCATTCTTTTATAAAACAAATAAACTGTTAACCACAATAAATGCGTAATATATGAACGTAAATAATACATATTTACTGAGAATAATACCTTCTTTTATAAAACAATTACACTGTTAACCACAATAAACGTGTAATATATATATTCACTGACAATAACAACTAATTGCTTTTCAAGGTATTTTGCACCCACAGGTTAAATCAATTGGATTTTCAATTCTTTTGAATCTTGATAAAGAGCTTTATGTGGACGTTAGGGTTTTTATAAATTTCAGAGCTTAATAGAGATGTATTATGTAAGGGCTTAATCTGCCTAATGCAGGTCTTTATTCTGACTGCAAATCTTCTACAAATTATTTTTTAGACATTCTTTCACATGAAAAACCTATATTCAACTCTATAGACCACCAATGGGTCCAGACTTTGTTGTCTTTTTTTAATAACATATCCAAAAAACTTAAATCACCAGTTTCAGGCATTTCCGAAAATGGACTTTGGTGTCTGATTTCCAAACGTCTCCAAAAATTGTAAATCACCAAATTCAACCTATTTTAAATTCAATCTGACGCATTGGCCTGTTATTTCGATAATCCAAAGTATGTGTGATTTAAGATGTTTCTCTAATGTGGAATTCAAACGTGAACACATCAATTATACCAGCAAGCTCATTGTGACAGGGAAAAACACCTCAACACCAATTTTTGGCAGTGTACTGTTCATTTTTTCCGTCATCGTTATTAATCAGTTAATAATTAAGACATTATTCATAGAATAAAAAATATAACTTCGTATCATTTCATGTTCTGCGAATTTTTGCTACCTACTGTACCGTTATATATTTTTTTTGCAGGTGCAGTTTGTTTTAATGATAAAGGTGAGTCACTAGGACTAAACAGAAATGCGATATTCATCACGCATGCTTTAATGCGAGATTTTTTTATTTCTAGCTTTGTGCAGGAATGAAGGAATGACTGAAGCTACATACTGGCAAGATCCAATCACTTAGACCAAGCCAATTTAATCTTTAGTTCCTGTTAAATATAGGGAGAGAGAGAGAGAGAAATGGGGTTTAACGTCCACTCGACACAAACTAGGTCATTATGGTTTCAATTTAATTTGAATAATTCGCTTGCGCGTAGGGGTCTTTAGCAGTAGGAGGAAACCGGAGTGCCCGGAGGAAACCCACAAGGTTGAGAAGGGGCCCCTATCTCCATGCCACATACGCTCACACCAGGGATCGAAACCACAGCCGCAAGCCAGAGGAGACCGGCCATCTGGAGATGGAAGCGCGGCACTCTAGACCACTAGGCCATCCCAACCCCCGTTAAATATAGGGGTTGGGTGTTGAATGCTTTGGATCATAAGGTCTGACATTGAGTCAAGTGGTGTGGTTTCGATTCCCTCACTTGGATGTGACAAGAAGTAGGGTCGCTTGTGCAAGGTGCATAGTGTGTAGAAATGTCGCCAGAGCTTTTAGTATTGAGCTTACGCGTTAGAAAATCCTCTGAGCAAGTAGTAAAGCTTAATTATGGTTACTATTAATGAAAACTAGTGAGAAATATACGTGTTGTCAGTTGTCGCTTAAACCCGTCAGTACTTGTACCGTACGTCAGTATTTCTGTTAATGGTCAGTAATAATCATACGGTGAGTATGTGAGTTAATTGGTTAGTATTCCTTACTTCTGTCAGTATGTAAAAATAACGTGAGTAATTAAACAAACGTGAGTTTATCCAAACATATCACTATTGAGGCACGTGCGGGAGAAATTGACGAAAGCGTGACTAATTAAGAAAACGTCACTATTTGAGCTACCGCTCACTATCCGAGTATAACCGCCAGTTACCTTTGATGTGCGTCGGTAATTGGACCTAACGTCAGTAGAGCGTGAAATCATTAACTATATAAAATACTGGCGAGTATTGTTACTGTAAGTGATCATAATATTTTTATTACTAACCTGAATATCTCCTCCGATTCGAGAATATTAATAAATAATTTTAATTATTTATTAATTCTAATTATTTATTAATATTCTCGAATCGGAGGAGATATTCAGGTTAGTAATAAAAATATTATGATCACTTACAGTAACAATACTCGCCAGTATTTTATATAGTTAATTAAAATTAAAATTAAAATTATTTATTAATATTCTCGAATCGGAGGAGATTTTTTAAACCATAATTGGTGGCAATGAGTAAAGGGACTATTTATCGGCAATTTCGCTTACCGCCGTAGTTTACAAAAAAACGCCAAAGATAGTTAGATAGATCGATCTCTAAATACAGTGATCAGAGTTAGGATGAGACAGCGTCCACTTCATATATAAATATGAATTTAAATGCTCAGTGGCGAGGTTTGATTCGCCACATTATCTGTACCCGTTCACGTTCTTACAACGGGGTTCCCATACAGAATACAGCGCAATATATATTACGATTTATATGTATTCTCGTTACATGCGGGTTGGCACATATTTTGGGGTAGGTGGCGCGGTAAGGATTAGTAAATTTGGAATCAGAACTAATGGTTTAAGAAGATCATCAACACAAATCTGTTTTCGGTAATTTTATTGAAACAGATTATGATAGCAGATAATATTGAACTTTATACACATATATACAACACCGAAAAATCGTGTGATTATCTATTTACTTTTGAGAAATAATAGCTATTAAACAATATATATAGCAATGAAACAATATAAATAACGATGAAAATAATAATAGCATATAATAAGGTACGATACACAGTGTTAAAATACAATATGATCGTACGTAACAGAAAAATGATAAATTTCATTCAAGTAATTCGAAATAATGAGCAAAGAAGATTCTATTCATAATTTAGAAATTGTTTTATTTAGCACACGATAAATGCAGTTGATACATTGCATGCAACGGTGAAATAGTAAAACCATGTTCGACGTTCGATCTTGGGATATTTTTCATGTAGATATCCTGTGCGATTAATTCTTTATCAAAACAAAAGGCTGATAGAAATACTTCTAAAGGAACATTGAAAATCATCCCCTAAAAAAACACATTTATAACTACACTATATTACATATTCAAAACTAAGACAATTCTAAACACGGGAAATTTCAAGAAATTGAAAACACAATAGCAAAACTTTTACTAAAGATTTCCAACAAATTTATAGAGCATTTTTATTTCTTAAAATTTGTCACTTACATATCCGAAATTGTCGTTTGAGTTTTTGTTCAATAGTCACACCGGTAACAAATTGTCTTTTAATAATACAGTTTATCAATAAACATAACAGAAATTTATATAGTTAATGATTTCACGCTCTATTGAGGTGATAAACCTAGCCAATCAACATTCTTAATCTTTTGAGCACTATAACACAAAGGTGCTAATTAAGTGGTGAGATTAACAGAATTTAATCCCATAAAAGATTTAATATATTACTAATGTACGGACTATTCTCTTTGGTTCTAAATTCTTACACCGAGCGAAATATTAAACAAACATTAACAAATATATGACATGGCTGTTACGTGATTTAGTGTTAAAATCTAACGATATCTTTAACTTGCTTTTTCTCGAAAATGTCGCAAAGTCACTAGTTTATCCGACCAGAGGAAAGTGTCAAACGGGCGGGGTGAGTGACTCAATGTGAATGAATATATTCACCAAAATATTTTGTGAAATAAACTGTCGGAAATGCAGCCAGGCAGCATTCCAGACACTAGTTGTCGAGATAAATTGAGCTGGTCAGATACTGTTCGTCGCCAAATCAGCAGCTTATCCTAACAAAGAGGGAGGTGTCAAATGAACGGAATGAGGGTATCAAGTGAATGTATATTCTCGTCGCGTTGGACCTATATTACTAATGTATGGACTATTCTCTTTGGTTCTAAATTCTTACACCGAGCGAAATATTAAACAAATATTAACAAATATATGACATGGTTGGGTTCAGATTCATGCCGTATTTCACTGAACGTAACTGATTTGACATTAGAGTCAAAATGGAAACAATTGAATGTAAATTAGCTCATATACAATCAGTTTACATTATTATATGCGTTGCGACCCATTTTGGGTCAATTTCTAGGTCCTCAATATATTTATAGTGATGGTCCGATATGACACCTATCAGTTTTACTTATATCAGATATTGACAGCAACATATAATATCGGCTGATACATATAATTACCGACAGTGGTGGATATAAAACTATTACACATTGAAATGTATCGAATGGCATAATAATCCTTGTAGATGAATGTCACTGTTAGTCAGGAAACGAATGGTACTATTTTACCTCGGTTATAAGCACAAACGCCGCGTTTTTGAAGAATAAAATTGTGTCACGCTTCCTACGCAATCACAAACACACTCCATCTATTTGTCAAGCGGACGTTAATTGTTTGCTGTATCATTAAATAAAGTCGAGATTATAATATAGTAACAAGTGTTGATTACGATGTAATTCCTAAAATGATTGGCACCTGGATGTCTATAATAGGTGTCTGAACTGAAAGGTTCACGCGGCAATGAATGAAAGATCAAAGCGAAGAGCAATCACGTGACATTCGTTCGTCATTTCTAGAACTATAAACCATCTAATGGGAACTTATTTGTTTGTAATATTATTAATAAATAAAGTATGATCTATATCATAAATTATTATTTGTTGATACATATTATGTCTAAATTCGTAAAGTAGCCTAGCATAACAAAAGAAATCACTAAATTATTTCTAAATTTTCACTGGCATCTAGAAGCTGGAATGTCAATCTTGTGACATCAAAGGGATATCCTCCCTTTCATCTTTCATGCTACTCACACGTAAACCATGCGGTATATTTTCCCGCCTTTTCCAATACTTCTATTCATAATGATTAAGTATCCAGACAATACAAGCAGTGATCTAGATAAAACTAACGTGAAGTAGTAAGATTTGGAACTATTTCACGATAAGCGACAACACAAGATGTGCGATGCCTCATACCAGCCCGGTAATCACACGATTCTTCAGTGCTAAGAATTTCAGCTTGTATGCGTATGTATGAAATTCATTATTTCTGTTATCTGCTATCATGTTATCTGTTTCAATAAAATTAGTGAAAACAGATTTGTGTTGGTGATCTTTTTTAACCATTAGTTGTGATTCCAATTTAAACCATACAGATATTAAAGCGCCGCACGTCCCAAAACAAGTGCTAATCCGCATTACCGAGAATAAATATAAATTGTAAATGAAATAACACTATACACATTGCCCTGTATTCTGCAAACTACACATTGCCCCGTATTCTGCAAACTACACATTGCCCCGTATTCTGCAAAACCCGTATTCTGCAAACTACACATTGCCCCGTATTCTGCAAACTACGGCGGTTATGGAAATCGCCGAAAAATACACCCGTTAATGTTTAAAACAGTATTCTGCAAACCACGGCGGTAACCGAAAAATACCCATGTTCACTACCATCCATTATTGTTAAAAAATAAAACATTTTCTGATTCGAGAATAATGATAAATAATTAATATTTTATTCAGAAGGTAGCGACAACTTATCGGGAAGTTAAATTACCTATAGTAACAATACTCACCAGAAATGTATATAGTTAACGATTTCACGCTCTACTGGCGCCGTGTCCAATTACTAACGCACATCAAAGGTAACTGGCGGTTATACTCAGATAGTGAGCGGTAGCTCAAATAGTGACGTTTTCTTAATTAGTGACACTTTCATCAATTTCTCCCGCGCGTGCCTCAATAGTGATATGTTTAGATAAACTCACGTTTATTTAATTACTCACGTATTTTTTACATACTGACAGAAGTAAGGAATACTAACCAATTAACTCACATACTCACCGTATGATTATTACTGACCATTAACAGAAATACTGACGTACGGTACAAGTACTGACGGGTTTAAGCGACAACTGACAACACGTATATTTCTCACTAGTTTTCATTAATAGTAACCATAATTAAGCTTTACTACTTGCTCAGAGGATTTTCTAACGCAGAAGCCCAATACTAAAAGCTCTGACGACATTTCTACACACTATGCATGTTACCGTGCAACCTCATGGGTTTTCTACGGGTCCTCTGGTTTCCTCCTACTGCTAAAAACCCCTATGTGCAAGCAAATTATTGAAATAAAATTTAACCATACGTTAGTCCTGAAATGACCTAGTACAGGTTGAGTGGACATTTAACCCTATTTCTTTCTCTGTCTTGTACAACATATAGCCACCCTAGTGAGGTTACGTCAGTCCTGCCTGCTCCTCTGTAATGGCGACTTTAAATGAAGTCAGGCGCGGATCTAGGGTTTTTTGCAGGGGGGGGTCTAGGTTTGATAATTGCTTAACTAATTGCTCTCAACCGATTAATTTGGTAAATTAGGTTCAATTTTGTTCATTCGGACGTATTTCTGGAAGGTAAATTCCAAAATTACAGGTCTAAATCGCCAATAAAATCGCATAAAAAATTTTCTATTCTGAGCAGGGGGGGGTCCGGAACCCCCTGGACCCCCCCTCTGGATCCGCGCCTGGAAGTGTGGAATTTTTTATAGTTACGTACTTAACTAATTCTTTGATGTTGCTCTGGTCAAGTATTACCATTTTTTTTACCCAATAATATTAGAAATAGAAGTATTTAGACAGTATATTTCCGTCGTGATATATAACTTTACAATACCGTTATAAATAAGCCCTAATAATAACAGATAGACGATTCTGTATCAATTGTATCAATCATTTCTCAAATCCCCGATTTCTCTGTCGCTGTGTCCAATAAAATCAGACATATATGGATTGATTTTGTTTGATGTCATGTGACCTTGACAAATACAATGATGAGTGATGTATAGATAAAAGTTTGATAGTCGTGGATAAATATTTGAATAATGGTGGTTTACAGCAGATATCACGATACTGATAGCGACACATTTTTAAAAAAGTATGATTGGAAATTACAGATTCTGTCAATTTTACCCCGGTTTACAAAATAAATTGTCTTATTTATGGAGTTCCAGTGCGTTTGCATCTCAGTTGAGAAATGTCGTAAATAAAATATTGTATAATGACCAAAGAAAACGATCTTGGTTATTTCGGGACTAAAACATGATTCAATTTTATTTTAATAATTTGCTTGCGCATAGGGGTCATTAGCAGTGGGAGAAAATAGGAAGACCCGGAGAAAACCCAAGAGGTTGAACGAGCGACCCTCCGTACAAGTGAGGGCATCGAGCCATTCGTAGAAAACCAATGGAGTTTGACAGATAGAGTGGGGACTATACTAGTACAAAACTACTGGCTTGCGGAGAGAAATCTAGGAAGGTTATTTGTCACTTTTCAAAAAAAAAAAACCAACATGTCAATGGAAATAGTTAAAACGGCATTAGGTAAGATAAAGAGCTGACAGTTCTCACTATAATAGTTTTAAAAAAATATATAATGAAAAAAGAATATGCTGAAAATTTCAGGCACATTGCCTTACTCTGAACAGAGATATAGGCGATTTAATTTTAGGCTAGCCTCGATCTTCCTTACTATCGTTGGTACAATAATAAACAAAGGCTTTGGTATCCATTTTTACGTTAAATTATCCATCACAAAATGTATTCAAATCTACTAAATATCACAGCCTAACAATGGCATTTAAAGTTGATTATGGTCTGAATAAGTTAATTAATGTCTAATTAATAATTTAGATAATAATTCAGGCCTAAAGAAAGATCTGCAAGGGACAGAATTAGCTTTTGCATATAAGTGTGTTACATTTTCTAGTTTTTCATTATAACTTTTTATTTAACTGTAATAGATATTGTTATGCACATGCTTCTGAATTATGTTGCAATTTGACAAAAGACTCGGCAGAAAGAGCTTTATCATTGCACACTGTAACTTTGGGTTCAAATTTATGCCGAACAGTCTTTCATGTGTTTCAGGGTCCTGTTCTGCTTTTATTTCTTAAATTCTTCACAAACTCGTGGAATATTTTCTCAGTTTATATATTTTATATGTTCTTTGTGAGATGTTTCACTATTAAGAAAAGAGACATTTATTATTTCATATTAGTGGGGGAGGTGATGGAGAAGTGGGGGTGGGGTGGGGGATACAGGTACCATTTTTTTAATTCTTATGTCCTTACCTTACAGTTGGTTTCCGCCTCTTCCGAGGAATAACCATTTTCTTAAATCGTTTATAAACAGCTGCCATACTTGGTGAAGGAGATCGTGGTGGTCGTTCTTTGTTCGTTACAGAGGGTTCGCGACGCCGCAATCCCATGATACCTCACTTAAAACATACTTCCAAATCTGGTCGTTAAATCCAAGAGTTGTTAAACACATCTATCCAATCAAAAGGAATCTTACATCAACCATAATCAAATATAAATTTTCCACTTGTCGAATATCACAAATTTTCTTTTTTCCGTATAAAACAGAAAATTCTGAAAATGCTTTTTGAATATTCTAATATCTATGATTATTTTAGATCCTGTGGGTAATTCTTAAATTACACTCTCTTTTTGTATTCTGTTATCTTGACTAACATTATGAAAACACTATCCACAATGAAACCTATAATTTTTAAATCCAGACTTGATCGGTTCTATTTGTATTCAAATAGATAAAGGGCACTTCTGTTCCAAAAGATCCAGCAGAAATCACAAGATACAACTGTGTGTAGTCGAGTCTATCACATTATCATTGAGAATTCTCTTTAGATTGAATTGAGTGGCCTACACATATTCTTGAAAGCACACACTTTCGAAATTTAACCACAAGAAAATCTGAACTCTCTGGCTATAACTATAACAGAAAACAGAAGCTAAACTAAATGAGAGTAAAAGTTGTTAATGCACTTTTAACAGCACAATCTGGCTCTTTCGGTAGAACAAATAAAAACCAGACTCAAACCATTCATTGGTAGTTTTGCTGTCTTTACACTATACAGTTGAGGTTTTCAGTTACTAATCATCTTATAAATGAGCTTATCACAATGGTATATTATCAACACAAAGACATGATCATGTTAATCCGGATTATATAATAAGTTACTTACTATATACAGGCTACCTTGTGTGTAAGCCAGGTCATAGGATAATCCAAATCCAACCCGATCACATAGAAAAGATACAGCGGTTTACCTCAATCACAAACGTAAATTAATTACACATTAATCCTGATCTTCTCGAAAATAAAAAAAATTATGCGTGTTTACGAAAAGAATAAATAATCGTTCTGTCCGTTCTGAAGTTAGCACTTATTTGTTCATATCTAAGTTACAGATTTTCCCTTTAGTAAGTTTCTGATATTTTTGTTTTCTTTCCCTTTTGATAATTTAAATCTTTTTGACATTTCCACCATGACAGTTGCGTTACAAACATCAACCTGAAATCCCACAAATTAAACTTTATTGCCTACTCGGCCTAGAAATGAAGAGAGCAGACGCTCTTTCACCTATCATGTTCATCTCTTCTTAAGAAGATTTTTTTTTAGGGAGTTTTGGAATCTTTAAAATTGGATATGAATAAGACAGATATTTTTTTTCATTTATTGCTTCAAAGATACCAAAACCTCCCAAATCCTTCTGGTACAAGAGCAACAGACATAGCTTCTTCTCCCTTCAACCAACTTTCACAATTCAATGTATTTTACCACTTATAAAACGTACTGTATGAATCAGAAACCAAACACAACCTTCATAACAGAAATCAATGTCTGTCAAGCAATATGAAATGGTACAATGAACAAGCTTACTAAATGTTGATCGTACCCAAATTGGCAGAGATCGTTACACCAAGAGTGAACAACAAGAAGAGATCCAACCCCTACAACAAATTACGAAAAAAACAGTGAATGACAGTTAATCTTCAATTTGGATTCTTCATCTTTAAAATCTCTGTCAATCTATGTAATTTTGGTACGTAAATCTTTATTTCACAGACAAACCAAAATGGCCTCATGATTAAAGCCAATACAATACCTTAACTGCAAAAAAAAAAGTATCCTTAAAAACTCAGTTTAATCTCAATTCATGGTACTACTATATGGCAAATCCAAAATGGCTTCTAATAAAGTCAATACAATATGTTAACTGCAAAAAACCCAAAAGTCAGATTCTTCATGCTTAAAACCTCAGTTTAATCTCAATTCATAAATACTACAATTCACCTATTGTTTTTTTTATTATCATGATATCAAATTTCATCGAATTTCCTTAAAGAAAGCACTGATTGTTTTTCTTGTCCTTAAACGTTTCAATAAATTCACTATTGAGGAGAAAATGCATGACTGAGTGATTTATAGTACAACGATGGTACAATGCTCCCTTGACGTAATCCCCTAATCCTCTTAAGGTTGACCGTATTATTAAGCATATTTCCAGGTCATTACCTATTTTAATTACTTATAAGTATTATATTATTGGTCTATCAATAGCTCTATTAGACCCCACCCCCACCAATGATGTCATGAATTGATCTCACACGAAACGTAAAAAAAAACACTGAGAATAATCCAGTGTTCATTGTGTATTTTTTGTCGAGTTTAATAGCTTATCCAAAAGAAGTAGACCTAGATCATTCATGATATATCACAATTCAGTCATTTTATCTTATTTCTATTTCATCATGAATCAATGAATGAATGACAAAGTAACTAAAATTCATAATTACAAAAAAAAATTTAACATGCGTCTGCATGAATGGTTTGTTGAAAGACTTTACTAGGCCAAAAACAAAGATTTTATTTTAGAAGTAAATCTGTATAAAATAAAATTATGTGTAGCTCAAACCACGCTAAAACGAACTGATGCAATTAGGGAGCTAGGGTCTTGACCAGAATGTTGTTGGTTTGAATCCCAGCAAGGGATAGTACCTGTGGAGCTGACAAAGAAAGAGTTAACCCTGACAAACGCAGAACAGCATGCTTGGCAAGGACTGTCTTGTCTTTCATGTGGGAGAGAGAGAAATGGGGTTTAATGTCCACTCGTCACAAAGTAGGTCATTTCGGGACTAACATATGGATTAATTTTATTTCAATAATTCGCTTGCGCGTAGGGGTCTTTAGCAGTGGGAGGAAACCTGAGTACGTGGAGAAAACCCATGAGGTTGGATAGGCGACCCTACTCCTTGTCACATACAACCGGGGGTTCGAAACAACCCAAGTTGACTCAATGGCAGGCCGTATATGCTAACCATTCCACCATCCACCCCCTCTTTCAGGTGGGACCAAAGACGAGTCCCATGTACACATTGCTATGCACGTAAAAGAACCCTTGACAGTTGGAATTTGAAATAAGAGTAGGTTTAAGCGCTGCTGTCCGCCCTGATATTTCCCAGTTGGATTTGATGAAAACACAAGATCAGGTTTGAATATATTTATGTTAATAAATTCAGGTATTCACAAGAAACAAATTTGTACCCATGAAATTTGATATCCAAACTTTAATTAAAAGCACATCTGAGTATACAGAAATGTATTAAAGTTTGGTGCATGTAGGTCTCTCATCCACCTGCAAATTTTGTTAATCAACCAGTTCCAAAATATCATTGAAAACTTGTAATTTCTATCTGATCAAATCTAAGATCAAGATAAATTTATTATAACGTGTTCCAACTACAGCACATTTCTATTTTAATTCCACTCATAAAAAAGAAATCTTCCAAATTCTCACGTACAAACATCTAACTTTTTTGTACCAGCATGCTATATACAAGTACCCTAACTACTATTATCGCAGCTCCCTTACACTTTCTTAACATGTAGATCATTACATTACAGACTTTTCTACTACTTTTGATCATATTCTGATAAACGCTATGTTTAACGGGTAGAAAAGCCTGTATAAATGCTATTCTTATTCTATTCTATTATACCTCTGACTTCATTAGTCCAGTCGGTGCAAAAAAGTAGGATGTTAAACCCCATTTCATTCCATTTTGGGGGGGTTGGGATGGCCTAGTGGTCTAGAGTGCTGCGCTTAGACATCTAGCTGGCCGGTCACCTCTGGCTTGCGACTGTGGTTTCGAGCCCAGGTGTGAGCGTATGTGATATGGAGATAGGGACGCCTTCTCAACCTCGTGGGTTTCCTCCGGGCACTCCGGTTTCTTCCCACTGCTAAAGACCCCTACGCGCATGCGAATTATTGAAATAAAATTAAAACCATATGTTAGTCCCGAAATGACCTAGTTTGTGTTGAGTGGATGTTAAACCCCATTTCATTTCATTTCTATTACACCAAAATCCATTAACTTCTATCAATTTGCTTATTCATTTTCTTGTCAAGCTTATCGTCCATTTTCACCGATCATCAGTGTCAAAATCTATATATTCAAACATTGAAAAATTACAGTATTGGCCTTTGGTGATATTGAAAAATTACACTTTCAAGCATAAGTCTGAGATTGGCCATTGATAAGATTTTATCTTTCGTATATTTTGAAACTGGATCCTATAAAGCAGCTGCTTTGATTGTGTCACATTCCAACTAATTTGTCTAATTAACTTCTCCTTGGACATAAAAAAGATGCTAATTAACTTCCCATTAACTTCCGTAATTGCCTCAACATGACGAAACTGGAACACAAAAGCGTTTATAAAATAAATAGGAACTACGATAAAATGTGAAGACCAGTTTACCTGAACACAACATCTCATTAAACTACGCCACACATAAATATACCTACTGCAGATGATAGTTTTCAAATAGAACCTGCACATAGTACCTCCATATTTACTTTTGATTTCACAATTAACATATGGTACAATTTTATTTCAATAATTTGGCAATGGTGTGAAACCGCTGGACTCATGAACTTGGGAAGACAACTCTACGTCTTGTCATGAACAAGCTTGGAATCAAAACCAAACCAAATCGGAATATCACACAGAACTAATTTGGACTCCATATTCACCCTCATGCCAAACAAATTCAATTCAAATTTTATCTTACTTTTTCTACCAACTGGTACAACAACTGCAAATGCCAAAAATAAATTTTCTGACTGTTACAGTTAGATCGAGCCCATGTACCACATCATTCTTATAATAAAATTTTTAATTTTCTTTCTTTATCTACGTTCAGGTACTCCCAGTTGTGGATATGAAACAGACTAACACCAAATATCAAATTTTATTTTAATTTGATCTACCTTATAAAATTGAACATATCAAACAGAATTTCACCTTGATACCTACTAAATTCAATTCAGTTATTTTTATTCCATTGATTAAATGATTATTCCAGAACTTCTACTCATTAGCTTAATTTCGTTCTAAAATACTGATATCTTTTTTATTTTAAAGTAATCTACGAACTGCAGGTAGAGAATATCCAACAGAACTTGCATGAATGAATAATAAATTCAATATCAATTTTCTTTTTTACTTTATCGATTAAATAATTATTCCAGAAGTGTCTGTTCATTCACTTAAAATTAATTCAATTCCAAAACACAGTTACAGCGTCTCCTGGAAATGATCTACGAATTGCATGTTGGCGCTAATCACGAATAATCAACTTAACTTCACAACAAAGTGCCACGAAAAAAAACCCCTGGAATCTTCTGCGAACCGACTTTGAATACATATATATATGTCTTGTGCGTTTCAGCGCCATATAAATATTATCAGAAAATACCATGAAAAAATACCTGGAATCTTCTCGTGCACTTCGGCGCTGTATAAAATATTATCACAAAAATCTTGGAAGACTTTCACCATCGACTTTTGGCACATGGTACTCTCTTTAATTTGTCGTAAGAGATATTTTTAGCGTCCTGCCTGATTTTCTCGACATAAAAGTTGGAAGCGAGTCAGGTATGATAATATATAGTTTATAACCAACACAGACGCAGTCTTCACAACCCCTTACTTCAACATCACAATATTAACAGTCATACGAAAATAAAACGAACATTAAAACTGACAAAACATACGACTGTTCAACCGATAATCTCAATAACAGAAACATCTTCCATTTCAAGTGGAGTTTTTGTTTATTATTTGTGAAGATCTGTGTCTAGTTTCACACCACCTATGACTAGTGTATGCTATTACAGTAGTTCAATGAAGCTTAGCAGTGTTGAATAATTAAGGCCATCTGGTGCTGACTTGATATTGGTTTCACACCTTCGCTTGTCTATTTGTGTAACTGACAAGTCATACACGATGAAGTATATGGGGAAAAAATACTGTATAATAATATTGTAGGCCACACAGTAAACTAGAACCATTATAGAGAGTGAAAGAGACAGAGAGATTTTAGAGAGAGAGAGTGAGGGAGGGTGGGAGAGAGGGAGAGAGAGAGAGAGAGAGAGAAATGGGGTTCAATGTCCACTCGACACAAACCAGGTCATTTCGGGACTAACATATGGTTTAATCTTATTTCATTAATTCTCTGGCACGTAGGGGTCTTTCAGCAGTGGGAGGAAACCAGAGTACCCGGAGAAAACCCACGAGGTTGGACAAGCGACCCTACTCCTTGCCACGTACAACTGGGGATTCAAAACCACGCCAGTTGACTCAAAAGCACTCGTTTAGCATCCCCTTAACACCAACTGGGTTATTTGGGGACTAACAATTTTATTTCAATAATTAACGTGGGAGGAAACTTGAGAAAACACACAAGGTTAGAAATCTACTCCTTGTCACATGCTCATAGAAACCACGCCACTTGACTCAATGACAGACCTTATGGTCTAAAGTACATGCATTTAATTGACCACTTGAATACACAAACTCCCAAACTGGAATGGAAGGACATTAACGCTTCAATTACACTTCACATCGGTGATTTCGAGACAATGTAATTTTTATTTCCATAGTTTCAAGTATAATGCTGCAGAGGAAAGTACTTTGCCTGGACAGCATCGTTTCTGCCTACTTTTCTTTGAATACAACAGCCAAAGAATTTTTACAAATTGTACCAGATAACTCCCAAGTGACCAGATGTGGTTTCTTTGTCAGCTACAAGGTTCTCCAGGACAAATGTTAGGGAAACAATCATGACTATCACATGGTACAATTTTATGGATACTGAGTTTAGTACTAATCGAAGTTTCGACAAGGATACTCTTGTCTTTGTCAAGCATATGATAAGTCGCTTAGTATTAAACTCAGTAATTGTGTATCCATAAAATTGTACCTTGTGTTAATATGTTCAATTACTAAATGCCAATCAAAAAAAAATCTCAAGACATGAATCATATTCCTTAACCATACAACTATGATAGTAGATTAGCAGGGAAGTTAAACCTCCCATTTTTCAACACTGAATCCAGGTTAAAAAAGAGAGAGAGAGAGAGAGAGAGAGAGAGAGAGAGAGAGAAATGGGGTTTAACTTCCACTCAACACAAACTAGGTCATTTCGGGACTAACATATGGTTTAATTTTATTCAATAATTCGCTTGCGCGTAGGGGTCTTTAGCAGTGGGAGGAAACCGGAGTGCCCGGAGGAAACTCACGAGGTTGAGAAGGCGCCCCTATCTCCAAGCCACATACGTTCACACCAGGGCTCGAAACCACAGCCGCAAGCCAGAGGCGACAGGCCGGCTAGAGGTCGAAGCGCTACACTCTAGTCCACTAGGCCATCCCAGCCCCCAGGTTAAAAAAGAAGGATATACTTCATTAGCCAAGTTTATGCAGAACAGTAGGATGTTAAATCCTATTTTATTTCATTTTTCTTCAACCCTCATTAACAACGCCTACTACAACCGCCATGCTTTCCATTAGTTTAAATTACACCCTCATTTCTATTATATTACACACTTTAAGTCTCTCCATAAATCAATTTTAAAATAAAAACATACATTTAATATCAGTTTTATTTCACACCCACATGATGTACAACATAAACAGCCAGACTGAAATACCCACTAATAACCAACTAGTTCAGAGAGAGAGAGAGCGAGAGAGAGGGAGGGACTAAAAACGAAGTTGAAAGAGAGAGAGAGAGATCTACACAACCCGGAAGCAAGATGAAATATGTACAATAGTTAAAACTCACATCCGCACAATTTTATTTTAATAATTTGCTTGCACGTTGGGGATCTTTAGCCGTCGACGTAAGCCGGGGAATCTGGGGAAACACCCTCGATGTTGGGCAGGCAACCCTTCTCTGTGTCACATGGAGTGAAACCAAACAACTCTACTCAATGGCAGACCTTATGATCTAAAGCGCATCATATACCACTCGACCACCCAATTTCCCTGGGTTGAAATATGTACTGCAGATAAAACTAACAGAAGACAGTATTATTCAGAATAAGAATTTTAAAAAAAAACTGAAATAACAATTATCAAATTCAAATTCCGTAATTTAACAGAGAGCAAAAACCGAGATTATTAAAACAAAAAACAGAAGATTGCTCCTATGTATTCATTAAATATCTTAAAAATAAACAAATCACAATTCTTGAATATCACAGACTTTTAAGCTTCCTCACAAAATATCACAATTAGCTCCAATTTCCCACTTTTAGAAAAAAAAACTTTTTGAACCACAAATAACTCACGCAAACCTACAATATTTGTATCGTCGACCTCTATAATACCTTTCACAAAATCTATCTTCCTTTCAAAACAAACATAAAAAATTCATAGATAATCTTGCACACTATGTCTTGTTTTACATACGTAATTTCCAATATTGCGTTCAAAAGTCTTTGTTACATATGTATACACCCCACACAATGTAAAACCACAACAACAAATCCAATCTCAGAGAGTGATTTATATATGTTACAGGAAACAAGCATAGTCAGTAATTATGTATAATTACTGAAATTTTCAGGTATTATGTATAACAACTGATTCACTCAGTAATTATGTCTAATTACTGAAATTTTCAGGAATTAAGCATATTTACTGAAATGAGCCAGCAATAATTATACTTGTTTACTGAAAATATAAAATAACAGAAAGAAACGTGTACAGTTGGCACAATCTTTATTTTCATCACTCCACATTACAAAATATATGTATTCCTTTAAAAGGATTAGAATATGATAATACATATCAAATCACATAATACTTTTACATGACATATCATATCATGACGAAATTATAACAAATAAAAATGAATATTTACATATGACATATCTGTCAAAAGCATATGATACATATTTATGACAATGAAGAAATCGTGGCTTTTAAGAATGTTTATTTTTACAAGAAAGATTTGAATGACATCTAGAATTGCATGCCATTTTTGCTTTGAAACACTTGCAGCGGTTAGATTCGCATCGTTTGGTACCAGAACAATTGCATCTTACAAACCCTTGACCTCCACACACTGAATCCATTTGAACAGCTTGGCGTAAAGAGACTCTTTGATCAGTGTTAAAGTCATCTACTTCATAGAGCTTTGTAACACAAACATCAAACTGGTTACGGGAATATTTCCCGTTCAGCACTCCACCCTTAACTGCAATTGTGAACATGTCATTGTCACTGATTTCAGTTACAACACCGATGAGGTTGCGTGGATCACCTCTTCCTCTGTCGACATGCGGGATAGGAACAGTCACATTGTCTCCAACACTCACAGGACCAAATACACGTTTGCTGCGTTTTACCATACGTTGAGCTTGTTCCTCTTGAGATGTTTCATGTGAGATGGTTTTTTGATCTTATAATCCCATTGTTAATGTAATTCATGATCATTATCGAGGTACTTTATACTCAGTTACTCTGGGATAAGTTTTTGCATACTCAGGAACATGTAGAAGGTTTCAGTAAACAAGTACAATTTTCCTTGGCCCATTTCAGTAAATATGCTTAATTCCTGAAAATTTCAGTAATTAGACATAATTACTGAGTGAATCAGTTGTTATATATAATACCTGAAAATTTCAGTAATTATACATAATTACTGACTATGCTTGTTTCCTGTAACATATATACATACATACAGTATATAATAAAAGTTCTACTGTGAAACCACAGGAAAGAAATGCTTTATGTGTGGATATCTCCCACCTTGTCTTTATACACTGTCTATAGGGAGAAACTCATGATCCCACATGTCTGAAACTAAACAAAAAAACTAGCACGTTCTTTCTGAATTATCATTCATCAGAAAGTTGTAGCGTGCACAAAGCGAATCCAAAACAAAAGGCATACATTTCATTGTTTTTTTCTTAGCAGTGAGCGCAATTTTTTCAGAGCATCAGCGTCATATCTCACAACATGAATTGTTTCCAAATTAAAATTTCACTGTTTTTCATGAGCTACTGTGTTTTATCGTATCTTAAGTCATAACAGATTCTATTTTATCTTTTGTGTAAATTTCAAAACATGGAGGTAAAAACAAGTTCAAACTAAGATCACCATTTTATCACAAATACAAATCAATGCACTTTGGTCGTTATTATTGCTATATATAGAAAATTTTGGGGCAACAAAACTCTTTTTTCACCATAATTTGAGATTAAAACTATTTAAACACAAATATACATTTTAAAGAGATTACTAATCTATGAATGTCTCTCTGCTCCTCTCCAAAATCAAAATGGTTGATCGAAGTTTTAAAAAGTTTTAAAGAAATATATGCCTCAGAGAAAACATGAATGCCACTTCCTCCCTAAAAAAAACAAATCACTGAACAAAATACTCATAAATATGAAATGCAAAAGAGAAGTAATACTGAAACTGCATAAATCTGACTTCCAAGTTGCCATAAATTAGAAATCTAAAAAAGCCCCCAACATGATTAAACAGAATCATAATTTAGACACACACACTGTATATTACCATTCACTGACAAACTGGCTTCCATGCTCCTCATCTAGACTAAAAGATTCCAATTACATACTCGCAAACTGTGGGCTCTCAATCAAGATAAGGATGAAACCAGCAGTTAGACTTGGTACACATTATTTGGCAGTTTCTCCTGGCAGTTTAGGCCGTAAAACTAGATGAAGGCTCGTCAGATAATTTGATAAACAGAAGCTTGTCAATGTGTGAGCAAACATGAGTTTTTATTAGACTGAAAAGATTTGGTATACCATCTATTATATTCATTTTAGATTGGACAATAGCAAGTTGGGTTGGAAAACAAAAGCTAACCTCTACCAGATTTTTACCACGTGGTGAAAACAGGTAAATATCGGTAAAATCCAGAAAGTTGTAATCAAAACCCAATTTGATGAGAATTCTGAAACACTACTGTCCATGAAAAATTTCCTTCAAATCATTCTGCATGGCACATGCTCGTCTTGACTAGCCAGGACACTAAGCCCCATTTAATTTCCAAGAGAAATTTTCTACGACTGTTGACGAGTATGACTTTTCCAATTTAGCAAACGTCGTAATTTGGCAAACGTCGTAATTTCAATGTGAAAACTATATTGGGAAATTAGTTAGCGGGGATGTATTACTGATATCTACTGATTGAACCAAAATAGTAATTGTGTCTACAACTGGTATTGAATTAAATCATCAAGTCCAGACCATATATCCGTCTCAACCCTCTAGTTTATTAGGAGTAGCGTACAGAGAGTGTCTCAATTAGGCTCTATTAGTCGAAATAATTGTTCACTTGACGTTTCCAATAACACAGGCTCCGATTCAGATGGTTTTAAAACCTAGAATCTCCATTGTAAAAACATCAATTAAGAAGACCCAAGATGAAAACACTGAAGTATCAAGAAACTTAACTTTATGGTTGGAAACAAATTAAATGAAGTGGGGTTGAACATGGTACCCCAACCAGCCTAATGTAGGCAGGCATACGTCATAGTGTGCAACGAAGGAAATTCTGTCACGACGGCAGTGTTTATCCATATTTTTCGTTAAGTCGACAAAATGAAATGGAATTTAACATCCTACTTTTCTGCTCCTACTGGGCTAATGAAGACGGCATGTGCCATAGTCTGCTATATGTTAACTTTTACCGGGGCAGTGGCACTAAGGCCTACTCTTGTATTGAATTTAAACTGCCAAGGGATCTTTTAACCAAAATATTTCACATTTTAAACAGGCAAGAAACATTTTTCAATTAATAAAACATTCTTAAGCCTTATCTCTAGTGATGAATGATTTATCTTTAGCTATCAATGATTTATTTTAAGTGAATTTAATTATAAAAAAGCTATCAATTTTTCTGTTTTTATCATAATTCAAGGTTAAATTATTCAGATTCTATTTTGTTTCGTTTTTTATAGTTAAAAATTTTATTTTACTTGTCATCACAAACTAGGGTCTGGAAGAGTTGTTATATAACAAGCGTTCTGTTTGATGTGAGGGATTAGCCAATGAAACGGTCTGTTACTGTGAGTTCTCAGAGTGCTCTGCCCCAAACTGTGTGTAAACCCCTAGAAACTTCAACACTGATCAGTTGTATGACCATTGATACGACCACCTGGTACAACAGGTCAGACCTTCATGTAGTGTAGATCTATATGTTAAGCAGATTGACATCAATCTAATTAAAATATAGATCTATATTTCGTTTCGTTTTTTATAGTTTCGATGGTCTACACTCATGTAGATCTAACAAGTTAAAGTGGGAGCTCACGTTCTATGACGTCAGGTATCAAGCACAGGACATTTGACCCGATTAATCAATTAGCAACCACCATGCTTTTTAAAATCTACTTTTGTTTTGTTTTGATTTCTATCCGCTCGTAATATCTACCCACAGTTCCACGCATAAAAAGGTCAAACGGTCGATTCAACAGACCATTTGATTGGCTGACCCCTCATTTCAGGCAGAACATGATTTAAATAACAAGTAAAAACAAAATTTTTGAACTATAAAAAACGAAACGAAATTGAATCTGTGTTTTAATCAGATTGGATTGACATATAACAGTAGTTATTTTGATTTATTTTAATTTCTTAATGATATACAGGTAAGTTCACTAGCAGGTCTTCTTTTTATGGGCAGGTAAATTCACCTGAAGGTCATTCCACTGGCCTGTTTATTCACTAGCAGGACTTTTACTGACAGGTAAATTCACCTGAAGGACATTCCACTAACAGGTAAATTCACCATCAGGACTTTTATTGACAGGTTAATTCACCTACAGGTCTGTCTTATAATTTAGGGTTGCTGCAGTGACTCTGTGAGTAATTAGTTGGCTCGCTAACCTTGAGGTCTGGTGTTCTATCCTGGTATTGACTAATAAAGGTCAGGATTTCTAGACATAGTTCCCTTGTCAGACGGAAGTGGATTGAGGTCCTTGCAAAGAAATATGTATAGTCATTTGGATGGGTCGAAAAAAAACATGGTCCTATGTACAGATCAGTGTGCACAATAAAGATCCCTTGGCATTTGGAATTTGATATAAGAGTAGTCAATAGTGAAGCTATCAGGGAAAAATTTCTCTAAGTAGCACACTGCATGGCATATAGCCGTCTTCATTAGCCCAGTCCGAGCAAAAAACAGTAGGACTTTATAACCCCATTTTATTTCTGGTAAATTCACATCAAGTTCTTGTCACAGTCAGTCAGCCAATGCTGACAAAGATGATGAAATTGAGAGCCCAGCCTCTTCTTTAAATAGAGCAAAGATGTATTTTATCTAGAATTTTCCATTTTACAAAACTGACGAAATAAGAATACTGATTAACTATCCAACTCAACCAAAAAACTGGATCTAGATTTACGCGTAAACCAATAGTTTTCTATCGGTGAATCTTCAATTTTTTATCCACTGGCAAATAATCTCTCCAAATTATCTTCTATCTTTTTTAAATTGGCATTTTTTTGGAAATTTACCACCCGTAAAATGAGTTTTTTAAAAAATGTTAATGTGTGTTATTGTTTGACCTTAATGCACGCTTAGATTACTGGGCACTAATCCAGCTAACACAGAAATATCAAAATGTCTGACATAAAACAATTTGAAATAATATTAAGTAACATCTAACATGATTTTACTATGTTATCTAGAACTAAAAAGACAACAAAAAGTTGTTTATATAAACTGAGAAAGAGAGAGAGAGAGAGAGAGAGAGAGAGAGAGAGTTATATATTTTTAATAGCTGTGATATGTTCAAATATTACATTATCTATTTTCAACAGTTACAATAAATCATCATGATTACATGATTGCAATTTCTGTATTTACAAAATTTTCTATGCACAATCAAATTAATTTTTGAACATTATTATTGGCAAAAGTCTAAGCAAAATGTACCCCTTAAAATTTAATAACTAATAATTTTTGTATTCTAAATATATGTATTAATACTTTATTTTAATTAAACTAAAATTCATTTTCAAGTTTTTCCATTATCAGTAATAATGTTCCCAAACCACTCACACCAAATTGATTTTTTATAATAATGCAACAATTGTCGATCGAAAAATACGATTAATAAAATGCTTTCTTATACGAGAAATGTTATTATGTACACAAGCTTTCAAATCTCATCAATAACATGTACGTCATATAAACTTCATAAATTTAATCTACGAGAAAAAAAATTTGTCATAATTTCGAAAGAAATCAATTGCTTTCTCCATGTTTTCAGGTGCTTATATTCCATGAAATTTAATATTAAAATTGATATTGTTCAAATAATTTTTGAATTCTATGTAAATGTTGTTGTATTTTGACTATTTCAAACAGATTAATAACATTCATATGTAGTTGATATGTAAATAAACATGTTATACACCTTCTTTTGTCTACTTAGGCCACGCCAATTTCATTGCATGTATTGAGACATATTTTTTTTTTAAACAAGAGTATAATACAATCCACAATTTTCTATTGTAAAGGGGGGGGTGGAGGTGTTTTTTTGGGGGGAATCAATTCCAATTATAATTATGTATATAGTGACAGTTATGAAATATATATCGTTAGTAAAATATAATCCACCTTTGTGCTTTCATCATGAAGTTTGTCAAGTAGCCTGGTTGCGATTCCCAAGCTTTTGCGCGACTAGGCGTGCGATCGCCTAACCAAACTTGTGGGGTTTTTCTTTGTCTTTTGGCTTCCTCCCACTGCAAACAACCCTTATGCCTAAGTGAATTACTGAAATAAATTTTGGGGGAAACCATTTCAAGTATTGATAAAGGTAATTATTTGATATTTTTTCATTGTTACATTTTTTAATATATCTTTTTTTTAGCTCACAAACAATTTGAAAATTTGGACTAAAATATGAAAGACCCAATTCAACCATTCTGAGAAATGTCACATACTGCTCTCAATAACATCAAATATTTTACACTTAATTTAACACACAAAAATAGAATCCATCAAATCTAATAAAAACAACATTATAGAATTGACATTACTGTTGATGATTATATCCATAATGAAAACTATTGCCTGTTTTAAATCTTAAAAACCACTACTTTAACTCATTCCTGATGACAGCTACTTGGGCCAGATTAGCCAGTCAACGGGGAGGGAAGGGGCTTAATCAAGAGACGAAGTGTACGATCCAGTGCATAGCTGTGTGGGGATCCTTCCCCAGAAAATTTTGAAAATTGATTTGATATGGTGCATTTTATGATATATTCTGAGCAAGTAACACACGTTTAAAAATACAAATAAATATGGAACATTTTTGTATTAAAAACATAAGTTTCAAACTTCAATCAAAGTACGAGTCTAAGCAATTCCTTTTAAAGACAAACTATAACTAATAAAAGGCTGCATCAGAAGTCAATCAAGTTATGAACTACAGTCCATTGTGTGAATTCAGAATCTTGTACTTAAAGGAGCTAAGTCTTTAACTCAATATCATCCAAAATCTTCAACATAGAAAACACGAATTATTTGTCAATTTAAATCAAAATTGATGATGTGATCCTACCGGGAAAAGGTGGGCTTCTGATATCCAATATTTAAGACAAAATAAATATTTTACCATTGGTACACGAATCGTGTACCATAATGCGCTTCAGCCCCAGTTCTAACAAGAGACTTGAGGAACGAGGCTAAAGACATTGTACCAAATCAAACGGCGCATGTAGACTAGAATAACTAGACGCTAAAAAAAATGCCTTCGGTTGACACTTCTGGTTTATTTTGCCGAACAAAACTGATTTGAAATTAGAGTAAAAACGGAAACAGTTGAATGCAAATCAGTTTATATACATTCATATTACAGTATTATATGCGTTGCGACCCACTTGAGTCAATTTCTAGGTCCCAAATGTTAGCGATTTAGCTCCTTTAACTCTAAATGGGGGGAGGTGGGCTTGATCCTGGTGTTGGACCCGAAAGTTTCTTGAGAACAGTGTGTAGTGTATAAAGAACAGTTACATATTCAAACTATGAATTGAAAAGAAATGGAGCTTAACATCCTACTCTTTTGCTCTATCCTGGCTGATGATGATCGGCATACGCCATACAATGTTGATAAAACCTCAAAATTATTCAAATGTACCAAAAAAAGCACATTACATTAATAAAATTCAACTTGTTGTATTGACACCATCAAAGAAATCCAAATGTCACTGCACTGGTTTTAGCAATAAATGTAAAATTTCAGTGAAAACAGACTTTCATCCCAGAAAACATAGCAAAATTCCAACAAAATTAACAACTTTATTTTTGACCCAAATCAGACTGACCCAGCAAATTGAAATAATTTGATTTTTTTTTTGGACATATCACAAACAACTTTGTTATTATTTTTCAAAAAGTGAAGAAATTTTCTGCCCGAAAAAACCTTCCTACATTTTTATTTTAGATAATCATAGTACACTACGCTAGATAATCCAAATTAATTCATTTTCACACAAATACCTGAGCGAGATAATCACTTGTTTCCTTTGAGAATATTAAATCCATTTATGTGAAGATGTGATGCCAAACCTTTGTTAAATTCACAGCCACAGTAAGATAATCCATGACACACACAACACATGATAATCTGACAGAACACATGTATGATTCTATACAAAGTCACATGATACGGCATAATTTAAATCCTTACTGACAGTGTCATGTCAGTTATCCGTGACGCCACAATATCATCCTGATAACGTCATCACTGTCGTTAACACGCTTGGCAAACAGTGGAATTCTGACGACAGCGGAGAGAAAAATTCAATCTGCGAGCCCGAAGGAGTCTCCTCACTTGCTAGCTTCAATCTATTACCAATAACAAGTATTGACGAGATGTGTCGAGGCATAACACAATGTCGATCGTTAGTGCTATGACATGTCAACCGAGCCACACCAAGATTAACTAAGTTGTCAAAGTCTATTATTACCCTAGTGAGAAATAGATAATTTGTTGTATGCGAGGGTTTGAACAAAAAGTAATGATGGTCAAAAATATATCTGTTTCTCCATAGCAACAACAGTAAAGGTATATTATTAAATATGCTAGTCCAATTTTGAGATTTGTTTGACGACCAGTTTCCAAGCATCAGTTAATTAGAGATAGGGATGGATATTACAGATATTCTATCTCTAGTTCAAGTGAGTGAGAGAGAGAATGGGGATTAACGTCCAGGCAACACATCATCATTTTGGGACTAACATATGGTTCAAGTTCATCTCAATAATTTGCTTGCACATGGGGGTCTTTAGCAGTGGGAGGCAACCAGAGGGCCGTGAGAAAAACTCAAATGGTTGGACAGGCAACCTTAATCCTTGTCACTTATAATGAGGGGAATCCAAACCACTCAATGACAGACCTTATGATGCAATGCACACGCGCTAACCATTCGCCAAACCCATCTCTCCCCTCTATCATAAATCCTATCTTTGGTATTTTTTTTGATGTATTAGTGGAAGTGACAGACTGTTTATCAATACGACAGCAGAATCTCTAGCCGTCAAGCTGATGATCGTTAAATCAATACTATAACAATAAGTCTGTAATTAGCAGTAATTAATTGGGTATCAAAAGTATGATATATAATCTCAAATATCACACTTCCTTTATAATCAATAACACTCTTGACAGCTCAAAATACAGTCAGTTCCATACTTAACAAATGTATACACAATGTGGATAGGGCACTGGCTTCTAGAACATACTGTCTTGTGTTTGGATCCCGACATGGGCCAACAAATACCTACCAGAGTACACGGGAAATAGGGTTTAATGTTCACTTGACACAAACTAGGTCATTTCGGGACTAACATATGGTTTAATTTCATTTTAATAATTCGCTTGCGCATGGGGGTCTTTAGCAGTGGGAGGAAACCAGAGGACATAGAAAACCCATGAGGTTGGATGAGTGTCCTTGTCATGTTCAAGCGGGGAATTGATACTACGCCACTTTACTCAAGGACAGACCTTCTAATCCAATGCGCATGCCACCTTAGCCCTGTAGTACCTACTAGAGAAGTCCTACTAATCACCAGGGGGTTTGGGATGGCCTAGTGGTCTAGAGTGCCGCGCTTTGACCTCTAGCTGGCCGGTCACCTCTGGCTTGCGGCTGTGGTTTTGATCCCCCGTGTGAGCGTATGTGGCATGGAAATAGGGGCGCCTTCTCAACCTCGTGGGTTTCCTCCGGGCACTTCGGTTTCCTCCAAGCGAATTATTGAAATAAAATTGAACCATATGTTAGTCCCAAAATGACCTAGTTTGTGTCGAGTGGACGTTAAACCCCATTTCTCTCTCTCCCTACTAACCACCGACATGGAAAGATATGCTGTAGGTTACATACACCATTTAGAAGGAAAGACTCAACTAGTTTTAACACAAATTTCAAAGCCTCCTCCGATAGGAACAATCCAATACCTCTAATAGGAAAGACCAAACAATCTTTAATATAAATTTCCACTTTCTAATAAGAAAACCTGACGAAGGAATGCCCATACACATTTTAATAGAAAAGACCTAATAGGAAAGATCCTACACTAATATGAAAGACCCAAGTTGGAATGTCTATGACTTTTTAAAAGGACGTACCAGTCCCCCTACTAGGAATGTCTATGACGTTTTAAAAGGAAGTACCAATCACCCTCTACTAGGAAAGACCCAACAACCTCTAATAAATTATTGTAAACACCCTTTAATAAGAAGTCGAGACACAGATTATCTTCATATTCCAAGTGTGACAATCTATTAAATCAGTTCTCGCGACTACTGATTCAAATTCAATAGATGTGATTGATTGGCTTGTCTGATTGTCTCCCTTAGAGTCACCCTCTCTTTTATCAAATTAATCAACTACTCCATTCAATTATCGATTGTTATCAAAATAACCATGGTAATAAATTGTCATATTTAAGGGATTCAATTGTTCTAAAATAAAAATTGTTGGCTCATGAATATTTTCGATGAATCAAAGGTTACAGAATTTAAGAAAGTTCTGAAAAAGTAAGCGAGAGAGAGAGAGAGAGAGAGAGAAATGGGGTTTAACATCCACTTGACACAAACTAGGTCATTTCAGGACTAACATATGGTTTAATTTTATTTCAATAATTCGCTTGTGTGTAGGGGTCTTTAGCAGTGGGAGGTAACTGGAGTACCCGGAGAAAACCCATGAGGTTGAACAGGCAACCTTATTCCTTGCCATGTACAACCAGGGATTTGAACCCAGAAAAAGTAAGCAAACTCTGTCATGGTGAAATGAATCAAAATGAGTTTTATCATCCTACTTTTCTAACCCTACCAGGTGGATGAAGACAGGCATAAGCTATATAGTGTGCTATGGGGGAAATTTGGCCCTGAAAGCAATTGAATTCCGACTGTCATGGGTTCTTTTAAATGCATGCCAATATGTACATGTGACCTCAGTTTTTGATCTCATCGAAATGATTGGGCACTGACCTTGCCAGACCCTGTCCTTTATCACAGAATTGGTGGAACAATGCCTGAAAATCCTGTTCAGTCGATGATGCCAAGATTTTCCAGAAGCAGAGACACATTCTTAAATTTGTTCTGCTCGAACTGGGTTAATAAAGATAGACCTTTGTTATAGCTGAAAGAGGATGCTTTTCATGTCTTTAATGATAATAGAAAGAGGGAAACAGGGTTTAACGTCCACTGGACACAAACTAGGTCACTTCGGGGCTAATATTTGATGTAAATTTATTTCAATAATCTGCTTGCGCGTAGGGGTTTTTAGCAGTGGGAGAAAACCGGAGGACCCAAAGAAAACCCACGAGGTTGGATAGGCGACTCTATTTGATGGATGGCAAAACAGAATTTTGATTAAAATTTTTTATTCACTATATAGGGCATGCTTACCAGATCAGAAATTGCTCAGTATCGAATTTACTCAAGGTACTGATGTAATGAATATAAGTTTCACCACTCTCCTTCAATTAACAGCAAGGTTTCATCTTCCAAAGCGTCGAGAAATTATATTGGTTCTCTGAGCTTAGTCAAGGAGAAAAATACTCATCATCATCAAACTCAGTCAAGAAATTCACCTAATTTACATCTATATCAAGATTGAACATTCTACCTCAAATACAATCAGAGTTGGACTGGATTCAATGATAGAGAGAGATATGGGGTTTAACGTCCACTCGACACAAACTAGGTCATTTTGGGACTAACATATGGTTTAATTTTATTTCAATAATTAGCTTGCAAGTAGGGGTCTTTAGCAGTGGGAGGAAACAGGAGTACCCAGAGAAAACCTGAGGTTAGACAACCGACCCTAGTCCCTGTCATGTAACACTGGTGATTTGAAACCACGCCAGTTGACTCAACAACAGACCTAATGATCTAGAGCACACGCATTAGACCACCCAAACCCCATATCAGTCAGGGAATAGAATTTATCCTTTTTTGTACACAACTTGCAAGAAATCTTTACTTTTATATTAAAGAAAATTGCAATATAAATATTCATAACTATAATATCCATAAATGGTTATTCTCCAGGAATAACAGTTTTTGTATCAGAATTGGAGAAAAGTTCTCAACAGTTTTACATGAGATGTTATTGAATATAAGATTATAGGAAATGTTTCTGCCCTGAAAATGACGTAAAGCAAACGGAAATTAAAGAATTACAGAAAATTAAATCTCCACTCAGTGACACTAATCGGATTGATGGCCGCTTTTTCATAAAGGATGTGATATATTCATATGTCGTATAAAGTCTTTTGAAAGTTATCGATGTCCAATTACAACTATCCATTAATATGTTCTATAATATGAGGTGGTTTTTTTTAGATTTATTATAGAGACGGAGACGATTGACAGGACAATAAACTTGATAGAGCAAAGCAAAATTTCCTAATCAAATATTGATATTTCGGTTGATACATTTTTATATTGAAGTTTCTGAGAGAGAGAAAGAGAGAAAGAGAGAGAGAGGAAGAGAGAGTTTAACGCCACTTGACACAGGCTAGGTCATTTCGGGTCTAACCTATGGTTCAATTTTATTTCAATAATTCACCAGACCGTAGGGCTCTTTAGCAGTGGGAGGAAACTGGAGGACACACAGAAAACCCATGAGGTTGAACAGACAATCCTACAACCAGGGAATCGAAACCATGCCAGTTGACTCAATGACAGACCTTATGATACAGCGCTAACCATTCAGCCATTCAACCCCAGTCACATAGCTAACCAGTTGTGGTATGTGTTTGTAGATATATCAATGGGGGAAACTTAGGGTGGGGGGAGGGGGAACTCTTTCCAGAACACCTGTTACCACTTTAATTTTACAGAGGACTATTGAGGAGTATCGTAGTTGGACAATATTTTCATGGCAAAGAAATTGAAAAAGATGATACATGACTTTTCTTTAGATCATAATTACATCGGCATTCTTTATGTCAAGTAGAAAAGAGACAAAAATCTTCAAAAATCTCTCATTTTCTGATCAAACGAGATTATCGCACTTCAATCTACGTGAAAATTGACACATCTACATGACTATGAAAGAATGAATAGTTATTGACACGTCTCTTGTCTCCAATTACCCATGATTTTTTCTGACTTCCTGGTTAATAAGCAACAAGAAAAATTAATTTGTTCCTTTTGGTTTCAATTAATGGGATTTGATCGGACTGTTTTAGATTCTGCTGCGGAGAACAATTACTTGAAATTAATGTCAAAAGGTATGACATAGAACAGAGTTTCATGTCTCAGCATTACATCATTACAATACTTCAATCAGTCTGAAAAAAGGATCCGGTAGTATAATTTCTACGGTTATGTGTGGAATGCGTGGTAAGGGAATTTACTCGCCTACTATTCTTGGAGTTCAAACTTTAATGGTAGTATAATTTCTACGGTTATGAGTGGAATGCGTGGTAAGGGAATTTACTCGCCTACTATTCTTGGAGTTCAAACTTTAATGGTTTTTTATGTACATATATAGGCACTGACAGATATTGAGGTTGCTGGACTCTGTGGTAGTGTAACTGCTGGGCCCCAGAGACAAGATGACACCCGGGGAGGAGAGGAGGGGGCGGGACTCTCCCCCTAAAATGTTTTGAAATTTTGATCTGAAATGGTGCTCTGTGGAGTATATTCTGGGCATGAAGCCGTTCAAAGCAGTAATCTGAATGAAGTTGTTGTAGATTATATATCTCAACAGTGCAGAGAGAGAGAGATAGTGCAAGAGAGAGAGAGATAAATGGGGTTTAACGGCCACTCGACACAAACTAGATCAGTTTGGGACTAACATATGGTTTAATTTTATTTCAATACTTAGCTTGCGCATAGGGGTCTTTAGCAGTGGGAGGAAACCGGAGTGCCCAGAAGAAACCCATGAGGTTGAACAGACAATCCTACAACCAGGGAATCGAAACCATGCCAGTTGACTCAATGACAGACCTTATGATACAGCGCTAACCATTCAGCCATTCAACCCCAGTCACATAGCTAACCAGTTGTGGTATGTGTTTGTAGATATCTCCATGCCACATACGCTCACCACAGCCGCAAGCCAGAGGTGACTGGCCAGCTAGAGGTCGAAGCGCGGCACTCTAAATCACTAGGCCATCCCAACCCCCCAGAAATAATATTTAGGGTTGTGGAAACATTTCTGATATCAACTTCCCGCTACCCAAAGTGGAATCTTTGATATCAATTTTTTTTTTCTGACCAATGTCCCTTGAGGTCTCTTTAATCACAGATGCATTATTCAAGATTTAGATAAAGAGCTTGACGTTCTGGCCATAATAGTTCCAAAAAAAGAAAATGCGAAACGAATACAATGAAAATGTAATTTCAATTACTATGTTCTCAGCAAATTTATCACTGTTTAAAGTTTTGACAAGACGTGCCTCAGATTGTTTATTATCATATCAACAGTACTTGACAACGGAAACTCAGCCTTGACTCAACATTTTTTAATTAAATCATTAAATTATGACGATCGTGTTTCAAGCCGTTTAAATCTCCACCATCCAATATCTAGAAACTTGATTATAGGCTTACGTGAATAAATGTCTAAATAATAGATGTCTAACATTTGAAGCGAAAATAAAGATCTGCAATCTTTAAATGGGTTACGAGATGGTAATTACCTCCCTTGATTTCATCTTTTAATTATGGCAATTCTGTTTTTTGTCCCTAACCTCACACCCACTCCAAGTTTTTTACATAGCAATCCTTGTTGACCTTATGGTCAAGAATCAAAGCAGTCTGAATCCTTATGCTCAAAAGAGTTATTTCCCCTTAAAGCATTCAGTTTCCATGAAAACTCTATGCAATATCCTTAGTCAGTTTATAGTAGAGGAAAGGAATGTGGTTTAATGTCTATCGTCACACCTGATATAAATATTAGTCTATAATTGTCTATTTTAAATACATTAGCTCATAAAACCCTTGTATATATTCTACTTTTATTTTTCTATTACCTCATAAAACACCTGGTGAATATATATATTCCTACATTTTCTTTGAACCCAGTTTGTTCTTTTTACAGATTAAATATGCTGTCACTCAAAACAGATATGAAACAAAGCAAATTCATACCCACCTAAAAGCTTTAAAGGATATACATGTAACATAGAGCACTAAAACAACCATGAATAGAGGATGCAGGGTCTGGCATAGAAACAGTGTTTAGTCCTTCGGATGGGAGGAAAAACTTTGCAGTTGTAATACATTGAAGATTACATGGAAAAGCTGTTGTCGGGGTGATATTTTCCTCAAAGCACAATTCACGATGTCTATTCATCTTCATTAGCCAATTGGTGCAGAAAAGTAGCACATTAAACTTCATTTCAGCATTAAAGAAGCAGCTGCCATGCAAGATAAGCACAATTTTTACAACAGATGGACAGAAAACGAGCTAAAAATAAAATGTGACCCTTTGTGCAATCAGGGGTTATAATTCATGGCTTTGAAATAATCTTACGTAAAAAGGTCAGTGTTGATTAAGAGACCAAATCCAACAGGTCAAAAGATAGGAAAGAGAATCACAGCCTAGATCCAAATAAATAAGGCTCTGCATGTCCAAGCCTGGAAATAAGGCACCTGTCACTGACAATGTCAGGCTGAGATTCAGGAGTTGTCAGGCACAAAACCTCTGGTGCCTGTCATTTTGTCTGGCACTGATTTGTCTATTTTATTGATATTATTAATACATGTTCGGCAAGTTGAAAATGTTGGTTATAGGGTTCTATTCATAAAGGTGTCTTTTTGATCAGGGGCATATGCCTGGACCCCTCTAACATGTTTACTTTTCACCAATATCCAACCACTGTAATTCCCTAAATAAATGTCAAATATACACTGATAAATTCTTCTGCATGCATAAAAATAGTCCCATTTATCCAGACAATATTCATTTTCTACAGTTGCATATGTAGTAGGATATTCCTCTGCTGTTAACAATACCTTAGCACTGGTAACTTTTGAACAAAATTTGTCCAATGTGGGAAATTAATAGGGTTCATTCTTTTATGATCCCAACGCTTAACATCCAATAATAAAAGTAACATTAGATCAAAGGGGTTAAAATATCTTTTGTACAATAATCATCCCCCAAAATGAAGTGTAACAAAAACCAAATAACAAACAAATGTACAATTTCTATGTATCTTTTTATTCAATTTAATCAACACAAAATCTAATAATTGTAGAGGTTAATGGACCAGATGAAACCCCTGTGTAAAGAGCGTAAAGTATCTATGGGGATCGTGCGTGTTTGGGGGATAATTCATGAAATTATGTCCAATAAAGGATTATCGATCTTGCCTTTTCATTACTCCTTGTGCTACAACATCCAACAGTTACAAGTGCTAGTCTATGTCACTGGCACTGAAGACATGATTCATTAAATGGTGAGGAATATTTAAAGTAAAAGTAGCATTTCCATAAACTGAATGTTTCTTTGAATGGATTAAGAATACAGAGTTAGTTGTTAACTGTCTGAATAAGATCTGCTTGAATAACAGAAGGTCATGCATCTTAAAGGGGTTCATTTACCCAAGTTGATCAAGGGTACACTGTACAGCCTGGTTTCACAACGCACTCTCAGACTTTAAGTCAAGAATTAACTCAACTTTCAATGGCTGTTAATGAGAAATATCTTTGATCCAGAAACTTTGCATATAGTTTCTTATTGATGTATTTAATACATTAAAACAACTATTTTTTTTAACTGGCTATATTTTAATTAAAAGAAGGTGAACAATTTTGAGTAAATTCTTAACTAAAGTCTGAGAATACTTTATGAAACCAGGGTAAGAAAGGGCTCCCAATTAAACCCTTTGCTTGGCTGTCATTTTGTAATTGTTATATTATTATTTTTAGTAGTTTCAGGTTAAAATCTTTGAAATTGTGATTACTTTATTCATTTTGCTTCTCATTGTGAACAATATTCAAATGGGAACACATCAATAACAACACATTTGTACACTTATGGATGTTTAATCTGTAATCAACAGTACAAAGTCAGAGGGGTCAAAACCAAAAGTATGACACAGATGTTAGTAGCGTGTGTGTCCTCCACTGGTTCTTATGCACGCTGTGCAGTGACGTAGCATGGAATTAACCATCTGTGTCGTACTTTTGGTTTTGACCCCTCTGACTTTGTACCATTGATTACAGATTAAACATCCATAAGTGTACAAATGTGTTGCTATTGATGGGTTCCCATTTGAATATTGTGCACAATAAGAAGCAAAATAAATAAGATATGTTTACAAGATCCTTTTGTCATACGAAAAACTAAGAGATGCATTTTCTATGGCGTTCAGTATAGTTTTACAATGTTTATTCACAAAAACCATCAGGTTACAAGAATTCATTAAATTTCATTTTACATTTTCATTATAATTTTACATTTCATTCCACATCAAACTATAAATGATTTAAAGTTAACATTAATTAATAATACCTTAATATAATATTTTATTAAGTTTTTACACTTTTTGAACCAAGAAAAATGACAATATATTTTCAATGAATTTACATAACTTTAACAGTTTGTTACCCTTAACATGCACTAAATCATTTATTTTACGTGTGGATGGAAATTGGAAATAAATCTCTTTGCATATTAAGCCAATCTATGACTTCTGACAGACACCTGCGATATGTTGTGAGCAGATTTAATATGTAATCTTTCAATTTAAGTGTTTCTTAAATATGCCATAATTAATATATTTACTACTTTCTGACATTTTGTATTCCAGTTCTGCACAATTTCTTGAAATCTTTGGAATTCTAATGTTTTTAATTCTTTGGAATTTCTTTAATTCTAATTTCTTAAAAAATTTTGTACTTTTAATTATTTTAATTCTTGGAAATTCTAATTTCCTAATTCTAATTTCCTAATTTGGTAATTTTTTAAATTCTTTGTACTTCTAATTTCTTTAATTCTTGGAAATTCTAATTTTTTAAATTCTTGGAAATTCTAATTTCCTAATTCTAATTTCCTAATTTGGTAATTTTTTAAATTCTTTGTACTTCTAATTTCTTTAATTCTTTGTACTTCTAATTTTTTAAATTCTTTTATTTCTTATTTCTTTCATTCTTTTGATTCTAATATCATGACATGTAAATTGACTGACAGTTGAAGTTCTCCAGTTAGATAACTTCATTGCCAGATAATCAAGAATGGCAGATATGACTGAGACATAAACCCTGGTACACAGGGATTTACTATGTATCGAAAAATACTGTAAAGCTACCAGAAAACACTGGAAAACTACCTGAAAACACCATGTAAACTGAATACCAGAAAACACAGGAAAAATATTACATATTGGAAAAACACTATATACTATATTCCGGAAACTAATCCTAACCTTTAGGTCATTATCCGGTATTTAGTGTATTCCGGTATTTAGCATTAAAATTTTTCCGGTACTCAATATAAAATAGTGTTTTCCGTTGTTTTCCGGTAGTTTTCCAGTACTGATCATTTTTCCGGTACTAAATATAAAATGGTGTTTTCCGGTAGTTTTCCAGTGTTTTCCCGTAGTCTTCCAGTGTTTTCCCAGAGTTTTCCAGTTTTCCGTGTATATAGTATTGTGGGATACATGCTGCTCCCTAATACCGGTATTTGAAATCGGGAGTGGATCAATGGCCACTTCTTTCAATCTTCTAACCTAAGAATGTTTATTAGTACCTTACAGATAAGATTAAGGGGAGACAAAAAGGGTTTTAATAATTTATTGGGTGGCAGATCACCAATTACTTTCCCATTTCTCAGAAACCCACAAATGTAGCTCCTACAATGTTGTTCTTTTATTTTCTTATTTGCATTTTTTGGCCTAGAATCAAAGAAGAGGGTTTGAGATTGACAATATTTTCTGCCAGGTTTTGGTGAATTTGGTGAACGGAGAGCAGAAATATGAGGTTGGTTATAGAGAAATGTATGGTGAAAAGTTTATATTACTATTATATCAGGGTTTCCGCCATAAAAATCTTGAAGGGGAGCACAATCTATTTGTCGCCGAATGTAAATTAGGATGCCATGAATTAAATAACTTGACTAAACAATGTAATAAGATTTGACATTACTCAGCTGACTGAAGTTGGGTATGCAACCCCCCCCTTCTTCAAAAGAAGGGGGGTACATGCACTCCCTGCGCCCCCCAATGGCGGGAACCCTGTATATACTTCATAAAATTTGTGTTGCTCAAAATTTCCATGGTCAACCTCTCATACAAGCTTTAGGGCAAGACATTGTGAGATGCTGCTCTTTCTGTGGTGGACAGTTTGCAATCCATCAACAATTTTAGAAAAAATGAAAGCAGAGCAAACAAATGAGAATAAATATTTAATGTTAAATGGGGAGAATATTCTTTGGTTTAATTAACAATCAAGGGTCGGGTCCAGGAATTTTTACACGAGTGGGTTTGCCAGGCTCATGTTGAGGAAATTTGACAGTTGACAATCAGTGGCGCATTAAGCTCCACCAACGCCTGAGGCGGCAGTTTCTGGAGGGCCTATTTAAAAAGGCGTGGGCCTAATTAATTTCGGGTCAGGGCCTATGTCGATTCCCATTGGGCCTAAACCCCACCCCCCTAACATTCATTGTCTATGCGTTTTTAATTGTATCAGACAAGTCTATAAACATTTTTTATATAAAATCTTTGGGCCTGAGGCTGCAGCCTAATCAGCCTCACTGATAATCCGCTACTGTTGACAATGTATGATGCCATCGTCGTCTCTAAATTACGTAGGCATACAACAGCGAGAAATCAAACACCCTGAGTATTGTGAATTAATAGGATTACATAGTGATTCAATTTCATTGATGCAAAGCATTAATTGTGATATCACCAGAGGTGGATTCAATGGCGTGCTCAAGGGGCGCGCGCCGCCCCTAATTTTCGACAGTGCCCTTTTTTACTGCTGAATGTGGCTTTTCTCAGACCCAAATATGCCCGTTCCGACTTTAACTTAGACGAAAATATCAGCCAAATAGCTCTTGGAATGGCTACAGATGCACGGAAATGACGGATAATAATCTTGGGAGTGTCCCGTCTCCGCGGTCAGTGCCCTCATTTTGCAGCGCCCCCCCCCCCCCCTTTGCAAAATTCCTAGAACCGCCCCTGATCACACATGTCTATATCATTATTTCACACTCTGAATACCCATCCTATCCCACCATCTGATGATACATTTTTTATGTAGCTGAGCAGGGTGGGGTTTGATTTACGAAAGGACTCAGATCCCACAGATTTCATAAAGTTTCCTTAACCCATTTAACCCTGAGCCAATTAAAAGATTAGCTGCCCTAACCCTAAGCTCATTGAACCAGCAGGGCCCCATCTCCTAAGCCAATTAGAGCATTATTGTTAATCCTAATACCCTCTACAAAATTGCAAATAATTTAAAAAATATTTTTTATACATAAAAATACTCTGTTACAAAAATGTTCACATTGCCGTGTTCTTTCCAATGATATAAAATTCAATTTTACAAAGTAACATGTATATTACTATAAATAATATTGAAAAGCCAGTTCCACTAAAATTATGACTTTTCTCTATCATATTGGCAAAATAATGTGAAAAAGTATCCCTTACGATTTAAAAAAAAAAAATAAAACAAAAATATAATCCCTCGTGTTGGCAGCAGTGCTCTAAGTAAATATAAATATAACTTTTAAAAAGAAATATCACCCCAAATAACGGTCACTTCATCGCCTACGGCATTTAACATTTCTGCCTTTCTTTGGATATATGACGGGAATTGTCGTTTTCTTTGCTTCACTGCGTCGAAAATAAAAATATATATTTGAAATCTTCGACAGTGTAATATTCCCCTATTTAGCTTGTGTTAAACCCTAAAAGTTTTGATTCAATTTAGCTTTCCAAAGTCTAGAATTATTAACCGTAAGTTTCGTGTTGTCATCTGTTTGAGCGAGCGAATCCAAGATGGCGGCGACTCGCTTGATCTCGGCTCGAGTATACGCATTCTTCGTATCATAACGTCAAAAAAAATAATAAATAGTTGATTTCTTCGACATTATCATATTCCACAATATACCTGGCAGTAAATCATAAAATCTGATTCTATTTCACTCTCAATATCGTATAATTATTAGCCGTAAGTGACAGCGTGAAAATATTGGAATAGTGCCAAATTGAATGACACGGTGTGAATTTTCACCTCTGACCTGTTACGTAAATACTGAAAGATCCGGTGTTGAAACATGTCTTTTTTATTGGATGATTAGCGAATTAAACATTCCTTTTCATCGCGGGTTTTACTTTTATTACCCAATCACCATTAATTAATGAAATAGAAACAATAGAAGTAAGTTGATTGATTTCTCGCTTGGGTTCGCTAAAGCCGTTGCCAAGTATGAAGGGTCAGCGAGTTGATTCGCTACCGTCAGGCGCGTGATGCGAGTTGTTTTGCTACCGTAAAAAATGGGTTAAAAGACAGTTTTCTTCATCAGAAGTTTCTTTGTACTATTCTGAGGTTCCCCAAAACCACAACAACTGAACCATGATAATTTCAATATCAAAATGTGACTTAAAAGTGTGCAGGTCTTCTTAAAGACATGTAATTAGAGAGAAATCAAGAGAAAGCGAATTTAACTTCCACTCGGCAAAGTAATTGGGGGACTTACTCGTGAGTAGGGGTCTTTAGCAAAGGATAGATGAAAAAGTGTTCATTACAGTTTAACTTTTTGCATGATTTTCAAGTCTAATTTGAAGGGGAAAGTTTTTACAAATTGTGGAGTAATCTTAAATCTGCATCGGAAGAACCGGGAGTCATTCAAAGGAAACTTAATTATAAAAGAATTAGAAGCGAGATCGAGGAACTGGACCAGGATGATTTCAATATATAATGGTACCGGTAGTTAAAGGTGTGCATGAAAGAAAAATAATATTACTTACCAAATCCAGGAATGACGCCGTCGCGACGACTGCACAATTGGTGGAACTAGTAGATTCATTTTTTTGTTAGAAAAAAAATCACTTCGGAATGACAAACAAAATGTATTTAATCCAATGGGAATTCACAAAACCAATATTTCACTTGAACACATTCCTCGCTGAAAAGTTCTATTCAAGTGACAGTTATAATTGCACAGATCTGATGCTTCTCATGTCATAACATCTCGTCTCGTCGAGTAATGGATAAGCCAGGTGCTTTCGTAATTTCAATTGTTACACATAAGGTAAGAATAAAGTATCACGAATTGTACATTTACACACATTTACATGTTTCATCGCTGGAGAAAATCAATTAAATTTGTCTATTTATGGCTTCCAGTTGGGAAAGAACAAGCAGATATCCATCAGAAAGTCCGTTTTTTCTTGAGAGATGCGTTATGATACATATTGTGATTCAATCAGCTATGAATTATATTTGTAGAACTGTTAAAATATTCAAGATGTTACATATGTTCCAGTGTTATTTTAGAATTAAAATCCATATTTCTGTTAAAAACTGATTTATCAATGATCATACATTTTAATTTTTGTTTCAATCAGCGGACAAAAAAGTCAACAGTCGTACTTGTAAGATGCTCCTCCATTTTTAATCTGTTTCAATAAATGAAATAAAACTTAGTTTCAAACTTGTAAAAGTGA